>OY728123.1:221599133-223999133 GCA_963277665.1 Viscum album | reverse complement strand
TTCTATCTAATGGTAATAAAGGATGAATCAGGTAAACAATCAATGCAACGAGAAATTTGATGACTACACCAATGAGATTTCCAACTCGAGGGGACCTGGAATCACAAACACTATTATGAGACTCTCATTGATGAATTGGTTTTTGAATGGAATCCTAGATCAAGAGGAGTTCCCAAGTCAACCTAATAATGAAAATTCTACAATTTATTCCTTTATGTGATAATGACCTCCTATACTCAATATATCATGTGATCCATTAATCATGGAATAATAGATCAACTCCATTGATAATATCTTCTCCATATTTAAATGTTATGAAAAAGTTAAGGTTGTATAGGTTTTCTATGATACAGAGGGAAAATTTTATCATTGGTGGTCTTTGAACAAGAATATCAAGCCTCTGGAAGAGATCGAAGCGATGGAGTGGAAGGAATATTTGTGTGAGGAAAACATCACAGGAATTGCATAATATTCCTCTATCTTGGTCATTACCCCTGAATTCAATGTTTACCACTTCATTTGATTTTTAAATCATAGTCTATGAGAACCTCTGGTGATTGTACAGATTGATATCTATGAGGGAATTGATCAATGCTTCCACAAAGTTTAAATAGATATTGGAGAATCTCATGGGTAACATAGGGATAAGAAGCAAAAAGGGGATTTTAATTTTGGTTGTCTGATGGAAAAATTTATTGGTGCTACGAAAATTCAAAATCCCACTTGTCAAAGGTGTGGAATGAAGAACATGAAATGATATCTATAGAGGAAAATTAATTGCTTCAGGTGAGGAGTGTAAGGGAACCTAGATAGTGATTTTCGATAATTGAAATCAACTAATTTGATGGAGTAAAGGAATGATCCAGTCAACGAGAACTCCATTTTTTATTTATTATAATTCAAAGAAATATTTAACTTTACATACTAATGCACTATGAAAAGGCTTTTCAGAGACAACTAACAACATCCAGGGAATTAAGGGAAGGCTTTTCCTATCACAACCATTGATTTGGATCCCAAAAATTATGTAGAGACTGGTATCATAGTTATTCATTCAAGAATAGTGAACTTTATTTTTTATTCTAGTTTTACACACTCCCCCCATATCACTGAGGTTATGTTGAACAATTCAAACACCAACATAATAGAATGAATGTATAGATTCCATTGAAAACATAAAATGGTGAAATTATAGCTTCCAACATATATAACATCTCCCCTAGAAAGTTTTTTGGGATAAACATCCTGGGGAACCATGTCATACTCCCTTTAGTGGAATTTTATGCAATTCATAGAATTTATTAGCTTTCCATATATATATTCAACTTAAATTTACACAAGAAGGAAATAAATCTATGTATTATGAATCAACCTATGATTTTATACATGGGAAAAGAGAATGACTATTATTTATAACCAACATCTCAAGAATTGATATTATTTCCCTATGAGAAATATCATATAACTCAAATTATTGAGTCTATGGAAAGAACCATCCCCAAAAAAATGCCTATTATGAGGGAATACATTTATGTGTTACCAATGAATTTCTTGGACTTCCTCCTAGATGAGAGGTTGAATTTTTAAACAAGCACATACATGGGGAATTTCTACTATTGAAGACTCAGTATAGAATGTTTGTTGTTGAACATGAGTACATAAATAAAAAACTATATAAGAATGTGAATGAAGGGTTTATATTCCCAATTTCATCACTATGGGGTGCACTAGTCCTCTTCCTTAAAAAATGGAGGGATCAATGCACCTCTGTATTTAATATTGTGAGATAAACAAGACCATGATAAAGAAAACTCTTCCATTTCCATGGATTTATTACATGTTTAATAATATATGTTGAGTGTAATACTTATCAAAGGTGGGTCTGTGGTTAGGATATTACCATATAAGGTTGTATAAGGAGGATTCCACCTAATATTCCATCCATACAAGGTAATGGAACTATGATTTCATATTAATTACAATTAGACTCACTAATGCTCAATAAATATTCATGTACTTTATTAATAGAGTCTCTAGAGATTAAATTGAAAAAAATTGGTAGTGTTTATTGATGAAGTTATAATATATTCCAAAACCATGGAGGTTCATGAGGAGTATCTAAGAAATGTACTAAAGTCCTTGAGATAGGAGAGTCTTCATGCAATGTCTAGAAAATTTCAATTTTTGGTTGAAGGATGTCTCATTCGTTTCACATATCATCACATGAAATGGGATATCTGTGGACACATCAATAACAGAAGCTATTAATGGATGGTCGAGGCCAATATATATGAAATATATACATAGTTTCCTTTGTTTAGAAAGGTATTATCATCGATTTCTGAGAAATATCTCATGATATTCAAACCCTATAACGAAGATAACTCAGAAGAGAGTCATGTTTTCATGGAAATATGAATGATAATATGGTTTCAAGGAGATAAAATAGAGGATTATCACTACACATGTTCTCACACTATCCATAAGGGGATAGATTTTCATGGTGTTGAGAGATTCTTTAAATAATTTATCGGATTGTGGGGTAATGAAAAATGAAAACATCAGAGCCTATGAATCAATGAAGTTTATTTTTCATGAATTGAACTACCCAATGCATGATCTAGATTTATATGTAGTGATATTAACTTCAAAAATATGACTGCATTGACAATATTGGGGGATGTGTGAAATATATACAAATCAAAAAAAATATCAAATATGTATTCACGCAGAATGAGATGAATATGTGCTAACTAATATATTTAGCTCTGATCAAAGACTATGATTACTCAATATACTATCATCCACTGAATTCAAATAATGTGTCATATGCACTCAGTAGAAATGATCCAGAAATTTTTTCATTAATGAGATTTAAGAGGATTCTAATCTCCTTGGACATGAAGAGGATGGACAAGGGAATCATAAAGAAAGTAAAATCACCAATCCTTCCACAAATTATTACTCAATCATCTATTTTGTAAGATATAAAAGATGATCAAAGATATTATGTGGGATTTAAATTGAAATTATAAACAATAATAAAAGGGAAATCCTCATAGTTTAGTATTAATGAAGAATTAGACGTATGATTTGGCTCATGCTTATGCGTACAATCAAATCCTATGCTGAAGATGGTTATGTTGGATGATTAACATAGCTCAACCTTCTCTATTCATCATCAAAGAATAATGATGTATCTAGATCTATGAAAACACTTTTGGTAGGATAATATTAAGAAGGAGATCACAGAATATATATATCAAAGTGGCTTGTATATTAGAAAGGGAAGGCTAAAAAGAATAACTCTAAGGGGATGATGAAACCATTACCCATACTATGACAGAAGAAGAAAAACATCACCAAGGACCTTGTAACCAGACAACTAAATTAATCCTAGGAAATAATTATATATGGGTTGTTGTTGATCATCATATAAATAATTCTCACTTTATTACAAGTATAGAGTATTTCTCACTGGATCAACTTGCATGAACATACTTCAAAGAAGTTATAAAGTTTCATGGAGTACCACAATAGATTGTATCCGATCAAGATCTAAGATTCACCTCCATATCTTGTAAAAGTAAACAACATGCTCTAAAAACTAAGATGAACATCAATATGTTCAATAATACCAAACCTGATGGCTAATCTGAGTGGGCTATTTAGATGTGGGAACACATTTTGAAATCAGGTTCTATGGACTTCAATGGAGGATGGGACTAACCTCTACCTCTTCCAAAGTTCTTGTACAAAACAAATTCATTCAAGAATCTATGTGGACCCCTTTGAATACCTTTATGGAAAAAAGAGAAGAACACCTTCATAATAGGATGATATTGGGGAACGAAAATGGATAGGTCCTTAAATGGTAAATGAAATGGTTTAAATTTTTATGACCATTCAGTAACACATCAAGGCTGCTCAGAGTTGATAGATGAGCTATAATGACAATCATCAATGAGATATACTGTTTGATGTTGGAATAATGGAATTATTCTATATATCTCTATGGAATAAGATTATGTGTTTTCGGAATAATGGAAAGAAAAATCCAAGATACATCAGACCCTTTGATATCCTTGATAACATCTGAGCGTTGGCCTACTGACTATCAGTGACACCTAATATATCCCAATTACACGATGTATTCCATGTATCCCTAGTGAGAAAATAAATATCAGACCCCTCACATGTACTCAATATAGAGGTGGTACCCTTAGTGAATTATCATTCCTATGAAGAGAACCTATTGAAGAGCATAAATTAGAGGGAAAATGTTCTATAAAATAAGACAATTCACATGTTCAAGTGTTGTGGAGAAAAAACAATTTTAGGAAGAGATGAGGGGGTAGCATGGGGAGATGAAATAGAGACACCTTCATCTATTTTAGTGTGGTAAAAGAAAATTTTTAGCGTTAAATTTCATAGGGGTATGATTTTATGACCTCAACTATTATATGTAAAACTCTACTTTTGATTTTATTAAATGTGTTATTATTTAATATATATATAGAAATAAATTAACATATTTTTTTATTATATCTATATCATATTTAAAATAATGTTAATAATATTTACCATTTATAATATAGTCCCTAAAATGTGATCACATGATTAGTATAAATATAAGGTTTTTACAAATCCAATAAACACAGACAAGGGAAGTAATGACCTCAACTAGTTATATCATACCCAATGAATCACATTAATTGGATCTTTGAGAGAGTTATAATCACTAGGATTTTCCATTGAATATTCCCATATCAATATCTAATAACATTAGAATGACGAAAAATATTTATGAGATAAGATGAAGTTGTTTGAGTTTACAACCCAAATAATTTATATCAAACCACCCTATGAAAGTCTCATCATCATGCACCATAATCATAAATAATTTGATGGTATATTAAATGGAAATTTATCACGTACCAATCAACATGAGTATTCATGTTATTTTTTATAGAATAATTTATATATTTTGAACCTATTATTGTAACATTATAAATAATTTTTATTGTGATAAAATAAAAAAATAGAATTTTGTTTAATAATCAAATTGAATTAAAAAAAATTATTTTGATGAAATAATGTATTTTTGAAATATATTAAAAGATAATATTATTATAAAATAATTTTTATTCAATATAAATGATCATATTATTTTTATAATGTAAAACTTAATTTTTATAAGGCTTCAAAAACTGTTATTTTCTATTAAACCAAGCATTTCTCAATAAATATTGATTATTATTTTAAATGTGAAAATTCACACATTTAGAAAATTATTTAGTTTAATTTATATTATTTTTGGAAGGAAAACATCAAAATTATCCAATGGTTAATTTCTCATAATTTTTTGACATAGATTAATTTTTAGGTAAAAATGAAATACTATAAATATATTTTGTGTTGATAAAAATATACATTATGTGTAAATATAATTTTTTTATTATGACATCATAATGACCCAAACGTTATTTGAAAAAATACTATATTGGGGTCCCACTAAAATATATATGTTTTCCCTTTAAAATAATGTTATTTAATTTTTATTTTATTAATTTTATAAATCCATTTGGAATCTTCCAAAACATTAATATATATTATGGATTTAAAATAATTTATTTTAAAGTGTGTCACACCTCCACATATGAATTGGAATTATATTATTAATTTCAGAACATATAGTTATAAAATAATTAGAACCAACCATTTATTTAAATACAATGGGAAAAACCATGAGATTGTTTGTGGTTTTGGTCATTTTATTATTTAGAGTCCAAAACATAAATAATACATAAATCCCATCGTTAACTATATAAAACCACCCAATATCCCATTTCAGTTCACTTAAAAACCATGTAGAAATTCCATATTATGCCACCCTCTCTCTAGAGTCCTCTCAAGGTGCCCGCATGCTTTAATGAACCTCGCCCAAGCATTTTGAGTCACACACTCAAGTATTGGATCCACACCTTCTCGTTTTTATTCAAGTTTATTTACTATATTATGCCTTATATTTTCCATTATAAATGTTTGGATATTACTTTCTATTCCCCTATTACTATGTATTTTAATTCCAAATGATTATATAACACAATCACTATCATTAACCAACTTTATAAATTTTTATGTGATGTCGTTATTCTATCGAAATTTCACCTCGATTTTCCATGCCAAATTTTTTTTCAATTATATAAATATCCCAATTACTGTTAATAGTATCCACCATTTTACACTTATAATTATTATAAATGTGTTATACATGTATTTATTAAACACCCCTTAATCATGGAATATAATTTGATGAGGAGTAAATTCATTTTGTATGATATATGTAGAAAATTAAAGCATGAGAAGGAAATAAATGTGATGGGTTCACCGAGAATAATATAGTGCTCCAATGCATTGGGGAATGTTTTGTCGCATGAGACATCATGATGGGACAAGGATTGATCCTGATTCCTTATTGGGAGTTTTCTATCAATCTATATTGGTAGTAATTCTTGACCAATGGTTATGATGTGATGTTTTAAGTTGTTTCAACATTTCCCATGCTACAAATATCATTTTATGTCATGTCTCATTGTTCATGTCTGTGATTTGTAATCATTTTATACCCCATTTATATGCCTATTGTCTAATGTGTATTACCTTATTCGATGTTGATTCCCTTACTCTGATTAATAGCTCACCCATTTCTTATGTTTGTCCTTAGGTTATCCAATGCAGTTTTAAAGGTCATGGAATTTTAGAAGCACATTAAGGAAGTTTCAACAATTTTATTTTATCAAATGTTCAAGATGTTATTCTATGAAACTAATTCCCAAAGACAACAATCTTCTTGATCTTTCGAATTGTACGATGTGTAATTTCATTTAATAAATTATTTATTAATGGGAAATGAAGAGAAGTTTTGTTATAAAATTTATCTAATTTATCTTTAAAACAAAGTTAATAATATTATTTAATAATATAGATTAATTAGATGTAAAATAAGTCTGGAATTAATATTCAATGTTTTTCAATATTCATCAAAAACATGAATTGTCTCAGAAAAATTCCAAAAATTCACCCAAAGTAAATTTTTATATTTTTATTTCAAAAATGATGTTTATTTTTTGAAATATAAAATATAAAATTCAGAAAAATTTATATTTAAAATGGGTTCACCATTAAAAGGCAGTAAAATTACCTTTTATAAAATATATCTTCTTATTCATAAATTTTTTTTTATTTTTATCTTATGCTAATAAAATGTAATGGATGAGTATCAAAAATATTGATTGAATATATATCATTAATTTTTTATTGAAAAAATTAATAAAAAGTGTTCTGTTTAACATATTATGATAAAATTGTTTTTATACATAGGTAACAACTTTCTTAGAAATGTAATTGGTTTATTTTCAAATTGTTCTTTCATTCACTTATAATAATTTATATCCAAAGGATTCATTTTATATACATATAAAAATCATATTTTTAATTTCATTAATAATATTTTTCAAACTTATTCTAATGGTTATATGGTATCTATAATACTATTTTACCAATGATATTAATAGTATGTTGCAATTCCATAAAACATGGCCTTGTGTTTCATGCAATATATTTAATGAACTTAGTATTGTGTGTAATAAAATCCAAACATATTATTTTATGTACTCCTGAAAAATCAAATTGTTTTCTATATTGAAATATTATTTTTTTGTACAATGAAATCGAAATAGTTTGATTATATATATAAAAAGCTATATTTACTTTTTTTTGAAAGGAGAAATATTAAAATATACATATATTTTGGAAAAAAATAATTTAAAAAATTGAGGGTTTTATAGTTTAATTGTTTCCATATGGGGAATATGATCACAGATGAGTATTTGGTGTCTCTCATTGGGAGGAAGTACATATTTTGTAGCATTATGGTGTCAGTAATAAACCTCATGTAGGTATCCTTAGTGTGTCAAGATGTTAGGATTGAACCTTAAAGAGGTGTCTTATGTACCCTATTAATAGACAAGGATCAAGACCCACATTATTAGATTCAATAGTTTAAGTTCATACGAGGTGACCAATCCATAAAACATGACATCATGTTGTAACGATTCTTGTGCCATAGAAGGAGTTTCAATGAGTAATGGTGTGGGATAAATAAATAATGGATACCTAAACGAGGATGATCATCCCATGGTAGGGATGAATGGTGTGGAAATTAAACATATATGATTCCAAAATTAGTAGGATTTTCCTATACTTTTCTGGAGATTTTCATCTCATGATGATCATACATGGGGAAGCCTATGTTCATCAAATAGTGTAAGGATATATTTTAACATCATGTTTTGAGGATATTTTCATGCAGTTTAACGTCATATGATTAGGATGTTGGGATACACGATTTTACATATTTCAGCTCAGATATTAGGGTGACCTATACCTTATGAGACCATTTATAGGTATGAGGTAATGATCCTATATACATTTTTTATACTAGGAATGGTGGGTTGTTTTCCTTGATGATTCCTCCTTTTAGGCTTACATGTCTTTTGATTATACACCTATATGTGCGGTAATACATAAACCCTATTATAGTGGAGTAAAAATTAGGTGTCCCAATGTCAGGGTGTATATTCTTAGGATAAAAATCATTATGGCGCCAATGAAATTGATCAAGATGTGGTATAACCGTCCAACCAATATAAAGAGGCTGAATATGGAGGATGTAGATAATAGTCTCAATGGAGATTAGGGTTCTGGTATATGTGGTTGGAGTAGGTGAAGAGAACATTATCACTCAACTTGTGCACAATAATGTTTTGATGACGCAAGAATTGGGTCATGTACATGAAGTTTAATGCATGAAACTATGTCGTTGAGCATGTAATAGGTTTTTTACAAACTGTATCTTTGCACAAAAGTCCATATCATTGATACAAGAGGGAATAATTTCATAAAAAACTAGATTTATATGAATCCTATGCTTTTTGAAGGTAAATATTCATGCATGGACCCATTTATTCTTTAATGGATGTTTTACGAGAACATATAAAACACGGTTCGATATATGTTGGGTACCATATGTGGCCAGTCATGTATGTTCACTACCTTTGATAATCTATGGGAGATTTGAGTTTTAAGATTTCACAGAAGTGGGGTTTTGTAGGGAGAGAGATGACACTTTGACTTCTGAAAATCAATCCCCAAATGGGCGATGATACTCTATATATATCCAAAACAGTTCAATTTTTTTCTGTAACTCTACTTTGGTCATAAAATATATTTTAAATCTATCCATTAATTTAACATCATGTCAAGGTCACATAAGGTAGTGGTTCAATTATTCCTTTATTTCATGACTATCTTCTGAACATGTGTTCAAGTTTCCATGTGTGGTTGGGATGTTGTGGTATTGAACATTTTCTAGAATGGGTCCCTTATGGGGATCTTATGAATCTTTTCAAATATTGTGTAACATTTAACTCAGACATAATTTTCATAACAAGAATATCTTTCACTCAATGACCATAAGTTTTAGGATTTTCTACCTTGGCAACAGAATGATTCATTAGGTCGGGGTACATCTTTGTTTTGGAAAACATTTCCCACACGGAGTTGATACACATTTTCAAAACCAAAAAATATTAACACATGACTCCTCACATAATTAAAAAAACATCCCACTAAATAATTTTATCACATAAAATTTTCAAAACAACACTTAAAATTTAAATCCTAAGATGCAAAACTCTAATAATATCCCAATGTTTCAACCTAATACATTAGGTGATAACACACTATACATGATCTATACCACTTCTCTAGCCAACTGAATACATTGAAACAACCATGATCATGGAATGATCTATAATAGAATCTCATAAAATAGATATGAATCATATTCGCTTATACTAAAAGCTCTGAAATACCATTATCACCGGGAAAATGAATACAAAAACATGATAAATTTATAACTAATACATATAACTATCAAATGTTGCACTTCCTTGAAAAAAGAAATAAATTCTAAATGGAAATGGGAGATCATGAAACAAATAAACCTCTAAGAGAAAAATCTCATACAAGAACCCCATAATTTCCAAAACATGACCACGTCATTAAGAGACGACAAAATAAGTCACATTTGAAAAAAAATCCAAAAATATGAAAAATTAAGTATAATTCAATGAAAATAATTACACTGAGTTCACATCTATTACTAGCATTCCTTTATATGCTCTTCCAAGCTTCCATGACTCTATAAAATATAAACCACGTGAAAATATCACCCATGTTGAACCTTCTCCTAAAAATAATGGATAACAATGAACCACTCAATTAATTTTGCATCCTTCACAATATCCAACTCACCCTAATAAATGACATGCGGGTTATCACGATGATACCAGTGAATCTATGAAGGAAGGATGATGCCATGGATCATATTCATCTACTGTATAACATAAAACTAATATGAAATGAACATAATTCAAGAAGAAATATATAGTTACAATGAAAAAATTATATCCTCCTAGCGATAGAGGTATAATAGTTTTGAAATACATCAATATTTTTTTCAAAATTTCCCACATAGGAACATCCAATGGTGTCCCTAAAACATCATATACATGATTTTCAGAATTAACATATTGAAATTTTTATATCTAAGATACATGATCAACAATTGACCTCTTCCTCATAGGAAACTATATCTAACTCCTCATAGCATGATATTTCATGGATATATCGGGATGCAATGGTAAATGTGAGATATGAAAATAATAAAGGACCACATCACCCATCATTGATGAAATAAATAGATTCCATTAAAATAGAACCCCATGTTGAACATCCTCTTACCATCCCTTATGTTAATCAAAACTTATGATACGATCATTCTTAACCACCAACTCAAAGTATTAAAACATTGACTCATCAAAATTTCACAACAATGATTGATTCAAGACCATATTATATTAGAAACATATACTAATATTATATTCTCTATCAATATACAATGATTTAAAAACATATATCACCATCTATGTATATTCAACCTCATAAAAAACACCTCTTTTAGGCATCATACTCGGCATCTAAATAACCTCATTGCATTTCAGTAGATAATTAAAGATCATGAAATCATGGACCTACAAAAACTCAATACATGGCCGTTGTTGTTGATTTTTGTAATTTTGGGATAATAAATACCTCAATTTTTTATATTCTATAATGAAAAACAATGTTCTCATTATTGTTGTAATGTTTCCACAATATTAGACAGAACATTTTCATAGCTAGACACTGACTTTGGGTAGAATAACTACTCTCATTAGGTTATAATAATTGATACCCAAAAGTGATAACCAGTATTTTCCATCAAAATATACCCCTATCCAAGATATGATATATCAATAAAGTCCAAAAAATTAATCCCCCCACTATAATGAAAGAGATAAGTGAATAGAATAGAATCTATTTCAGGAAATCATATTTTCTGTGACAATGATCAATCTATATGTTGGATTGGTATTACCAATTTAAGAGAATCAAAGGTGATGTAATATAAATGAAAAAAAAATGAAAACCTCTCATAATATTTTTTAATATACTGTATGTTGTGATCCTTATCTAGATTCTTATGAGATTACTAAGAAATAGACACCTCTAACTTCAATGGATCTACTACCACAACCTGTTAAGACACAAAATTCCCTAGAAAATAAACCTAAAATTCTAAAAACGTTTCATTGGAGAAATTTCTATAGGAAATATGTCAATGAATAACCTATAGGAAAAATTGTTGGTGCTCTTCATGATCATCCAATGATCTTGGATACCCAAGAATTTCATTGATGGATAATACACAGAACTAAATTAGGAAATCATATCATTGATTTTATCAAGATATGGATTAAATGTGCAGAATTCATGACACCCGATGAATATAAAAACAAAATAAAAGTACACATAACAATACATAAGAGTAGTCCTCAAGATATCCACAA
Organism: Viscum album; assembly: GCA_963277665.1. NCBI lineage: Eukaryota > Viridiplantae > Streptophyta > Magnoliopsida > Santalales > Viscaceae > Viscum > Viscum album. The sequence continues at coordinate 223,987,116 of OY728123.1, read as the reverse complement.
ACACTACTCTCGTATGATGATATATATGCCATAAATAGATCTTAAAAACTAGTTTAAAAAATTCAATTAATTTAATATATCTTATATCATTGTTAGAGGGAAATGGTTCATCTATATTACCATGTTTAACATCTAATAGTATATAAATAATTTTTAACTATAGACAACCTTTTAAAATAATTTCAAGAAGACCCCAAAAAATTATATTATAATTTAGATGAACCCCTTTATAAATAAATAGTTGATCTAAATTCATAACTCAATTAGATTAGAAGGTATTTTATGACAAAAATACATCAAAATTTTTTAAACACCATGATAATAATATATTTCAACCTAAATATCATGTCTTTAAGGCAGCATCAGAACCTATATAGGTAATATATTGGGAAACTCTTCCAAAACTCTCAGGAATACAATTTCTTAAACATACACAAAATATAACACCAACTCCTTCGGTTTATAGGATAAGGGATCTGTATTCTAAGGAATTATCTGAATCTCTCACTCACTAGTGGTCATTGAACATTTTCATTCTATATCAAATAATAAAAATTTCCTTTATATGAAATTGATAATTACACACTTACGGTACAACTAATCCATGATGATAATGAAATCTTATATATGTATGTACAATAAGAAGAAATCCCCAAATGACTGATTCATCTACATTATCTGGAAAAAACCCCAACACACTATAACAAAATTACAATGACTTCTAGATAGTGTTAATAATTCAATACGACTAGAATCCATTCTTTATTTAGTCTAAGATATCAAACCAATTAATGTGAAATGAAGGAGTGTGATTCTATTGAATGAAATAATGTATGAGTCATGGTAAAATATAAAACAATTGTAGCACACAAAATCTCTGGTATGGCATGTTCTAGAACCTCCAAGATATATATTTTACCACACCTTACTCTAGTTACACTCTAGCCTTAAAAGATTCCACCACCAAAACAAGGATCAAACTTTTTTCCTTGAAGACAAGAACTATTATGGGATTTTCCTCCACCTACTCCATCTTCTCCTTTCTAATAGAAACCATGATTATGCTACTATATATAATTATAAATCCATAAAACATATTTATAAATAATCAAACTTTTCATACATAGATATTAAACCTAAATATATGAATATTCATTACATAACATAACTAATCCACTCAATAATCCTATAGGTAAAATATATTTCAAAACATGGAAACCTAAAAAAATGAATCATAACAATTATATATATTCTTTCACTTATATCCTCAAAAATAGAACCCCTATTATAAAATTCATACTTAATACCTTTCCTCATAATGAGGAGAATAGAAACATTTGAAAAGGGTGACCTTAGACACAGAGTAAGGGTATATAATTACGATATCAATGAAAAATAAACCATAACATGAGTATTATGGTAAAATAATATGATCTCAAAATTTTAAAACCAAAACATTTATATCAATGGTCATAATCATATGTCATGGAATAAATATTTGATGTTCATAAGACATTAATCATAAGGTAATAAAAGAACATAGTCCATGAATTCATGAAATAATCATAAGAAATTGATTTGTTGCATGAACATTCTAATTTTGAATCATTTCCATATCAATCAAGGCTTATTTTCAATGCTATCATACTAGAATGGGTTAAATCCCCAAACCATCATAGCAAAAAAGGTTTACTCCCATGAATTTCAGATTTGGAAAATGTTCTCGATTCAATCCCCATTCCAGACATGTTTACCTCATAAGGTATCCCTAGTTATCCCTTGAGTTGGATGAATATATAAGTCCCACCTATCAAATAATGAAAATAATCAATATGAGTTCCAAAAGATCAAAAAGATTTTATTATATCAGAACCCAGGAATGTTTATTGTTTTCCTAAACATTTAATCAATGAATTCCCCATGGAAAATAATGGGTTTCAATGGAATTTCATGATTTTATAATAGCATAACCCAAGGAAGAAAATGTGTTTCAAATATATCTTTTCATCAGAAACATATTTTCATAATAAATATAAAACATCGAGAGAATTAAAAAGGGTGGTACCCTTGGATAATTTCCCTTGTAAATCAGCAGTGAAAGAATGGTTTTTTCATTGATTAATAGAAATACCATTAAAATGTAATTAAAACATTATTGAAGAAAATAACATTTATATGTGAAATTTACATAATTAAAAATCATTGCAATTATAGATAAAACTTTTATATTTTTAAATAACGATGTAATATTGTAAAGGAATTTTCAAAACAGAAATTATTCTTTAAGGTGGGAAGAATTTTTCATTCAGTAAAATTTAACAAATATACAATCCTTCCATATTTTTTTCTTAAAATTCCATAATGTACCTTATTTTGAAAATGATAAAAAAGGTTTCATTCAAACTACTTTTTGAAAAGTTATATATTAGTATAAATGAATTTAAAAATCATTTTGTTATAGTAAAAAACCTTAATTATAACATTTTTATAAATCATTGATTGGGATAAAATTGTTTTTTGGACCGAAGAGAGAAATAATGCCAATTTCCCTTAAAACCTATTTTCTGTCTCATGAGTACAAATGGTGAGGAAAATTAAAGAAAAACATATATTTTAAATAAATAAATATAGGATAATAAAATTATTAATTATGCTGATAAATAAATCATATGATTTCATCATCATGAACTTAATTAAAAACTATCCAAAAATATCATGAAACAGTAACATAAAAACCTTACTTATTTGGTGACAATTGAATCATAAGCCTAATAAAAGAAATAACCTTATATAGATAGTTCAATCTCCCTATAATTCATAAGAATAATTATAAAATAAATTCATGGGAAATATATATGTCAAACAAATAATACAGTGAATATTGCATGTAACCCATAGGAAAAAAGTGATTAGAAAATCCATTACCTCAAGTTCAATTTTCATAGAAAGAGCTCTAACCCTCACTTATTTGAAATGACTCTTTTAGATATCCTATAAAGGGATCTGGGGTTGGATATTTGTGAATACCAAAACATCTATAATGTTTATATATAAGTTTAGCACAGAAATTTGTAGAGGACGGTCGAGATAGATGGCTTAAAATGGTGTAATGAAGTTAGGAAGGAGGTGCACTTTTATATTTAAGCAAAGGGGATCTTTTTGAATTAATTAAGTAATAAAATATAATAAATTAATTATCAATAAAAATTCATCCAAATTTACTAATATTTGATGATAATGTTGGATATAGTTGTAATCGCATCAACTAATCTAATTTAGACATGTTTTGGTGATACTTTGAATATTATCATTTTGATTAGAACTTAGTTTTCTGATATTAATTTTAAATAAAATATCAAAACATTCAATATAAATGGTTGTAATTTTTACATAAAAGGTAAAAATTATACTATAAATAGAAAATTTATGAAATTTTAGAACACATCATTTCCATATTTTCAAATTTCAACATTTTTATGATTTTTAGATAATTTACAAGAATATTATTTTGATAAAATACAATTATTCTAATTTTTTATTAATTTATTTTGAATTAATGTAGAAAAAACAATTTTTTCACCTATAAAATTTATGGAACACTATGACATACTAAAATTTTATCACTGTAAATATTTTCATTATAATTTTTTTATTTTTATAATAATTAAATAAATATTTTTGTCATTTTATAATAATTTTTTGAAATTACATAATATATAAATATTGGAAATAAATTTCCATCATGATTATAATTTCATTATGAAAAAAATAATTGTCATGATATATTTATAAGTAGTTTGTTCCTTATATAAACACATATAGGATATTCAAAACTAATAAAGTAATATTCTGTAACAATCATTGATTTAAGTAATATATAAGTAATTTTCATGGAAAAGTGTCCATTAAACTAATTTATTTATAACTTAATTTTATAAGGGTAAAATCAAAATCATCTAATGAAAATAGGAGGAAAAAATATAGCCTTATCAGTTATTTTAATTCTAGATTAACTTGATTTACCCTTTACTGAGGTGATATGTTTTACCATGGTTTCTATAAATATTGACCAATAATAAGATGTATTATTACCATATTTTAACACCCAGACTCTAAATATGTAATTACTTTTATCTAATTAAATAACTATAAATAAATGAAATTATTTTTAAATAAAGAGTGAAAATATGAGAAAAAATTCTTTTTAGTAATAAAATATATTTTCAAGCATAAATCTATATTTATTCTTATCCTATGACTCAAAAACTATTTTTTAAAATTTTAAAATATTATATCCAATAAATAATATTTAAATTTCATATAAATCATTCACTAATAGAGACTAATGTAATTTAATAAAAGGAAAATACATTATATGCATAAAATTTGTTTTTTTAAATATTATTTTTCTTTCAATATTTTTTACTTTTATCAATAATAAATTTTTAATAAATCAATTATTTTTTATAAATATATAGACATAAATAATTTCTAATTTATTCATTCTAAGTCATACACAAAACTCAATGGATAGGAGATAATGAGAACATAATATCATAATATTGTTCTAAGGTTGGGTTAAATTCTATATTTCATGTATGAAATCGAACAAATCCAATTATTTAAAGTTAAATATTTTATAAAAAATATAATGTTGCTACATATTACCCCCCTAAAATTAATTTACCGATGGAAATTTTCCACTTTGGTAAAGGAAACTGACAATTTAAGCATCATTATATCCTTAAAATCACGCGTAGTATCATAAGGTTAGTGGTTTCACTTCCAAACAATGACCTGGAGTGTGAAATTTTTTCTTAGAAAATTATATCTATGATTGTAAATCTCTTTATGTTGTTAATCACAATAAATTTTAATATATATTATTATGGCCTATGATTTTCGTAATTGTGATGGTTCAGGTATGTACATTTTCTAGAGAGATACATGGAACACATCATGAACTAGAGAGAGATTTGATAGAAAACCCAATTAATAAGTTATCATCCCAATATAATCAAAAAAATTAAAAGGATATATAACCTAGTTCTTAACTTTACATTTTTTCATATCACATCACCCTCATCCATAGTTATATTCATAGAAATACCTTGTATCCATTAAAAAACTCTAGATGTTTTTAATGATTTCTAGCAAAAAAAAATTTTCTACTCAAATTTTCTCCAAAGTGTTGTTGAATGGATATAACCTTCTCTATCAATTCCTCATCTAAATCAGGTTGTAATATATTTATTTCTTCAATATCATTATAAAGTTTTGGTGTTCTTCACTTCTTTCCATAGTGAACTTTATAAGGGGACTTTTAATTGTTATTGTGAAAGCTATTGTTGTAATAAAATTTCAACAACAAAATCTATTGATCCCAACCACTTTTGAAATCAATAGAGATTCACTCAACAAGTCTTCTATAGTTTTAATAATTATTTCAGGCTGACTATCTATCTGAAAATGATAATTAGTGTTGAAACATAATTCTATATCTAGATCCTGCCGAATACTTCTCAAATACATAAAAGTAAACCCCATATTCTAATCAGATATAATTGATAAAGGGAAACCATAAAATCCTACCACTTCTATAATGTATAACTGGGTAATTTTATAAATATATAAATCATATATAATGGCTGTGAAGTGAGATAATTTCATCAAGTGATCAGCTATAACCCAAAATTCATTATCCTATTTAGATGTATTGGGGAGTCCGATAAGAAAATTCATGGTGATGTTTTCCTATTTCAATTCTAGTATGGGAAATATTTGTAACCTCCCCTCATACTTATGTCTCTCAACCATAACTTTCAGGAACATTAAAAATGGAGAAATATATGTTTTAATGTCTCTCATTATTCCATTAAAAAAAATTATCTTTCCAATTTCTATATAGCTGTGTACTTCTAGGATGAATAAACAATGAAAAAAGTATGAGATTCAACCATATTCGTCTTCTTCAAATATAGTACCATAGTGAAATATACAATATTATTGTACAATATTATGAAATAAAAATCATTGTTTAACATTGGATCATTTATCAACTTCTTATTTAGATCTATACATTCATTTTTCATGTCTTCAATATCCACTTGTATAGATGGATGAAAACTCAATTGATAATGATAATAATTCTTCCCTCAATAAACTGTTTCAAGATCTATCAATTTCATATAAACAAATATGAAATATGTTTTGATCCTCATCATAGATAAGCATGAATTATCCTTTCCAATTTGAAAATAATCCACATAGTTGAATTTCCCAAGGTGTTAATGTGTTGAGAGTTAATAATATTTCATTTGATCCAACTGGATTATTTTAAACATGTTTAGATATTTTTTATTGAAAATAATCTTTAAACTTTTGTGATTAGTATACATCTCACACCTTTCTCCCTAGAGACAATTCCTTCATATATTTAACTCAACAAAATTAATTGATATATTAAAATCATGAGTTGGTTAATTTTTCTCTTGGCTAATTAATTTAATTAAGGAATAAATTATATTAATATCATTCAACATGACAATTAATCCTAACTCCTTCTTTGATTCATCATAATATATTACAAAACCCTCTCCACTTTCTAGTAGTGTAGGAATCAGTGAATTGTATATCCATCTCTTTATATCCTTAAAATATTCCTCAAATTCATGTATATAGAGGATCTTGGATCCCATCTGAGTTTACTTGATGAGTGGTTTCCAATGATATGAAAAATTATCCTCAAATCACTGATATATCCAACCAAATAAGGAAAACAGTTGATCTCAGTTATATTTATTTGTCTCGGATAATGTTAAATAACATATTTCATTAATGTATCTAGTAATATACCCTCACATGAGATTATATGAACCATTAATAAAATATTAGAAAGCCAAAATTCTTAATTGGTAAATTTTTCCTAAATCTTCCCTATCCTCAAGGTCTTTGAAAAAATCCTCATCTTATATTAATCATCTTCTTAACTATTTTAATATACAATAATATCATCAATAATAAATATGTCACATTGATCATGGTAATCTCTAAATAATATATTAATAAAATCCATGAATATAGAGAAGGAATTAGTGAGACCATGTTCAATCTCTAAAAACTCATACTGTAAATACCCTGTAAATACCCTGTAAATAATGTTGTATTGTGAATATCTACCTTATTAACCCTTATTTGATGATATCCAGAATATAGATCAATCTTGAAAAAGTATTTAGCTTCACATTGTTGGTGAAAAATATCATCAACACAAGGTTGAGTAGAGTTATTCTTCATAGTGGTCCTATTATGTTTTCAATAATCAATGAATATTCACATTGATCCCTATTTCTTCACAACAAATAGAACTCGTGCACCCCGAAGGTACACACTAGGCCAAACTAATCCCTATTTATTATTCTCTTATTTCTTCTTCTTTAATTTCCATAACTAAATTATGGCCATTCTACATGTAGTCATTAAAATAAGTTTAGTGCCATGCGTGAATTTTACTAAAAACCTCACCTCACAATTTGGAAGAATACTATGTAACTCTTCTAGAATGATGTCAATAATCACCCATAGAATAGGTATATATATGGTTATGAGTATCTTCCCAACCATCTAATATAAACTCACTAGATTATTATGAATCATGTCATATATGATCAATTTAATTTCATGTAGTTTATTAATTTTTTCATACCATTAATTTGCGATCATGGGATTGTTATGAATATCAAACATAACATACCATGATTATAAATTGATGTGTGGTTTATGTAAATAAATCCTATATATGGCCAAAATAAAATTTATTAAAACTATATTTAGAATTAAATTATTTAGAGAAAACACAATCCAACAAACATAATCTGAAGAAGAATCATAGACTAAGGATGTGATTAAAATACAATCCGGGGACATTATTTTCTGCTAACACAACATATAGTTTTTCAAGATGTTGTATAATAGTCCTAGAAAATCGTCTACATATAAAAGAGTGACCTAATCTAAAATCAAATAATATATCATCTTTTATAGAGTGGATGTTAAGTGTACTTTTCACCACATCATTATCTTACACCTCATTAGAAATAGAAATCACATGTGAGTTTCCTTTTTCATTGGGATTAAGAGGTTGTTGATGCCATTAATCATCACTAATAGTTATATTTTAGTACTCATTTTCACAATACTCATAATCCTTCAATTTAAAACATAATAATGTGGGTGGTGTATTCTGGGGAGATTTACCTATATTCACATAATTAGGTAAATTATTCCAAAAACATCGGCATCTTATTTTCTAATAAACATCCTTTTCACGCATGAAATATTTACCAGTTACCTTAATAAAATTTACCCATGTTTTATTTGACATAGAGAGCAGAAATTAAGATTCAAATTATTCTCTATGGTTTTTAGAATTTACATTCAATTATATTTTTTCCTTATAAATAACTTGATATTTATAGGTAACTCCAATATCCATATCAATCTTGAGAGAACTTAAAAATATTTATTCCTTGTTACTAATGTCATTTATGGATAACAAAATTGGATTAATTAGTTCTAATCCTCAAATGAATCAATCGACCTAATATTTAGTTTAGAGGATAATATTATAAATGTACCTATCAATTATTTTAATGGAAACCTCATAAGTACCAATATATTCATCATGATTATCCATTAAATCAAGTTATTATTTTTCCATTTCCATTAAAATAATTCAAAGAATTTTTTTAGTGGAATATAATCATTACATTTCATCCCATCTTATTGATTCAGTTTATTATTTTTCATTAATTTTCTTGATAATATTCCACCACTAATCGTTTTCTCTTACAAATGATAAATAGTAGGAATAACATTCTCAATTTCTGAGCACTATAGAATACATTATAAAAATTAATTTGTACTAATCCATTTCTCAGTAACTAGTGGATTAATGGATGTACTAAAATATAGTGTATGTTTCCTCATAATAAAGTCAAGAGAAATTTATCTCATTCTTTTCCCATTTGTAAGCTAAGCATGATTCATTAATTAAGAAATTTTTAAGATGATAACAAAAAAATAATTTGTTACCCCATAACATTATCTTTATTATGAGTAAAATCATTTCATTTTCCATTATATTTTTCAATAATGTGACTACTTTGGAATCAACTAAAACCAAATACCATAGTGTGATAAAAAATAATTATGGTGGGAAGCCACATCATCATTAAAAATCATATATAATCGGTCTAAATTATGACAAATTAATCTATGAGACCTTGGGATTAACCTCGGTCATTCATGATCATTACCAAAACTTTATGATTTTTTCCAATACTTATATTTATCTAAATGGTTATCACTAAAGTTATATCTTCCTAATATACAATGGTTAAGTAATCCACTCTATGATACCAACTATAGTGAACAATACATTTCATAAATAGATATTATATCTAAATAGATGATTATTCTTTACATAACGTAAAAATCCATCCCATAATCGTATATGTATTGTATCTTTGTAATGTAAGACACATGATCAAATGGTTTATAATAATTCTGAATTATATCACAATTATATATTCCTAACTAGTAGCTCTCTTATAAAAATCATACCTAATAACATTATTCATAAACAGGGGAATGTAAACATGATATAAGGGTGAGACCAAATGTTTATTAGGGGTAAAAAATAGAGATATCAATGATCATATAAACATAAAATGATCATAATGGTATAAATACATGATCTTATCATCTGAATACCATATAGTGCATATAAAAGACCAGAATACAATATCATTAAATATATAATATTCATTCATGTGAAATTAAATATAAGGTAATAAAAAACATGAACCATACATCCTTAAAATATGCATAATTGATTGATTATTGGACCACACATAAGTATAGAAAATAATTTACTTGATAGTAAAGGATCATTTCCAAGGCTATCATAGTTTAATAGGTTCACTCCAAAAACATCGTAGTAGTCATGGTTCACTCCAAAGACTATCATAGATGACATAGTTCCATACTAAAATACGATTACTCCAAGTAGATGTCATATTTATCTCAAGAGATATAAATCTGTACCAAATGCATTAAAGGGAGATATAGGTCCCACCCATCACATAATAAAAATCATGCATATTTGTGCCACATTACAATAATCCATTAATCATATAAAAACCCCATGAAAATAAATTGGGTTCATGAAAATTTCATCATAGTATAACATTTTTAAGAGGAATTATATTTAATAACTTTTCATTATTTCATCAAAGAATAACACGTGGAAATGAATTAGATTTTATAAAACTATTTTCATCATTAACAGAAATAATCAACATAATTTATAATGATTATATCCTTAGATAATATCCATGGTAAATAATAATTTAACTCATGTGTTTTTTTTTATTTTAGGAATTTATATACCATTATTAGATCATTAAAAATATCTTGAAAATTAATTACCTTTCCATTTTGAAATCACATTCTAAAAAACAATGCAATTTTAGAGGGAAAAAATTACTTTTAAAATAAACATGTAAACGTTTAGAGAAATATTAAATGAAATAATTAGTCATTATGGTTATAAAATATATTCATTTAATAAATGATAAAAACCATTCCTTCTACAATTATTTTGGAATAGTCACAATATACCTTGTTTGTAAAATAATAAAAATATTCCTTTTATTCAGTTTTTTAGAAATTTAAACATAGTTAAAATTAATATAAATTTTTCAATGTATAATAGTAAATACATTCATTATAATATTTTTCTTGAAAAGTGGACATGTAAAAAACCAATATTCTGAACAAATATATAAATGAAGTCGATTTTACTTAAAATCATTTCTTCAATCTCTTATGTAAAAAGGATGAGGAAAATGAAATTAAAACATGATTTTTTTTGAAATAAAACTAGGATAAAAATTCATAATTATCATTATATATAAATCAAATTATTTGATTATGAAAAGTAAATTAGAAAAAATCTTATAATATAATGTAGATGTATCATAAAAATGTGGCCACATTTTTCATATTTGAATTGTAATCCCTATGAAATAAATCACAATAGAAATATATGTAAATACCCATGATATTTAAAATAATAATAACTAAAGACATTAATTGGAAGTATATCTTCTACAAAAAACAATCATGTAATGAATACATAAATTTTACAATAGTAATAAAAGTTATGTATTTGTCCCTTTTCTCGAGGTCTTCTCACTTCTAAATCACTAGGACATCTTCTTCTTTGAAATCACTCCTTTTTATTTCCCCTAAAGGAAACAAAAATTGGTATTTTTGGAATATAAAAACCTATATAATAATTATATTAAATTTTATAATTGAAATTGGTGGAGGTTATTCAATCAATAAGGCTGAATGTTGTTTAATTTAAGGAGTCAAGAGTTTCCCGATTATAATTGAGGTGACAATAACTTTTGGAATTTCTCGAAATATTAAATTATAATAAATTAATTATCATGAAAAATTAGTCAAAATGTTTAATAAATCTTATATAATTTAGGACTGGTATGTTATCCCCTTTACCAATAAAATTTAAATTGTTTTTGGTATAATTTTAAAACATATCATTTTGAATAATCCTAAGTTAAAAAATTTTAATTTTAACTATAAAGATAGAATTTCCTTATAAAATGGATATAATTTAATAATAAGGAAAAAATATACCAATTAATGGTCATGTTTTGAAATTTTAGTCCATATAATATCTGAAGTTTCTTATTTTTGTGTTTTTATGTTTTTAAATAATTTAATAAAATTTTATATTTATAAAATATCATTATTGAAAATGTTGACATATTTCATTTAATTTGATTAAAAGTCATAAAGAAAAGGATTCCATATGAAAACTATATTTTAACACAATATTAATATTTCATATTCTCCTTTAATATGTTTGTAATACTATAACATACTCAAATTATATATCTTTTAATATTTTCAAATAATTAATTTTATTTTTCCATTAATTAAATAAATATAGTTTCAGTGTTATATAAAAATATAATGTAATTATATATTAAATAAAAATTAAAAACACATTTACATCATCATTTTAATTTCAGTATTCAGAAAAGTAATTTTCATATCCATTCATAATGAGTTTTTCCCCTCTTTGAACTCATAAAATTATTTGAAAACTATTAAAGTGACATTTTTTAACTTTCATTGATTTAAAAAAATATATATATACAATATTCATAGAACACATTCCTTCATAATAATAAATTTTGAGACAATGTTGATAAGGGTCAAATTCCCTTCATTCAATAATAAATAGGATGAAAATTATGGCCTTATTTATTCTTCTTATCATAGATTTATCATATATACCATTTATCACAGTAATAAATTTTACCATGATTACTATCCACATTTCCAAAAATAGAAGGGGTCTATTTATCAAATTAGATCCTCTTGATTATATATATATAATTAGTATTATCTAATTCAATACCTTTTAATTAATTAAATTTATTTTAATATATGTTCCCAAATGATACAAAATCCTATATTAAGAAAGAAAAAATAAATTTTAAGCATAAAAGATGACTTATTCTTATCTTATGTCTATAAAAATAATTTTTTAATTTTTTACACAATTTGATCACTAAATAGAATATTAATTTCCTTAAAATAATTTAACAAGATGGATTAATTTAATTTACTAAGATAGAAATACATTGTGGTCAGAAAAAACATTTTAAAGAAAAATATTAATTTCCCTTTCAAATAATTTTTTTCATCAATTATTATCAGTTCATAAAAAATATAATATTTTTTATGAATATATATCTATACATTTTTCATATTATGTTTATTACTATACATACCCACTAATATAATATGTAGGATATAATAGAAACATAATATTATAATAATTTTTAATAGCTTGTATAATCTCAGTGTTGCATTTAACATAGAGCTATAGAATAAGGAAAATTATATTTAGTGAAATTTCTCATAAAAATATGTGTCTGTTTCAATATACTAATAATTCAATGTATGAAAATCATCACCTTTTCTATAATTATAACCTTGAATTTTTGGGCATTGAAACTAAAAATGTTTAAAACATAACCAAGTAATAAACACTACAATGGGTGTAGTGTCCCCATTAATTACATTTGAGTTATGGTTTATTTTTTTCATAAATGTGTTTATGTTGATTTTTTCCCAATTAAGTAATCATATTATTATTATGGTATGAGACTCTGGAAAATACCTTGGTAAAAATCCTAAATCCTACTATAAAGGACATCGTTGGGTTATTGAGGTGCTACTGCACATCTAATGGGAAAACTTGGGGCCTATCATGGTTGATAGAGTCACAAAAAAATTGTGAGATATCACAATATGACCTAATTGATTCTTGGAATTTTTTTATAACAATGGATATCTAATTTAACCCATAACAATCTATTTTACCCCTCCCTAATTCTTCTCGACTTACACTCAACATAGATGAATGAAGGGGATACTTCCCTGGTTATTTTCCCCCTCTCCCTCATTTTATGTCTATTTAAAGCATTAGCCATTATGATGGAATCCACTTTGTATGTTAAACCTCAAAATGGTTTTAAATCATTTTTCTCCTTTATTGTTGTTTTAGAACCCTAATCCAATTTTTAGGGTTGATTTCATAGAACCGGTGTATTAGGATTATTTCGAATAGTGATTCATGGAAATTACACTTTTTCAGTCCTGGGAAGAAATTCTATAACATTTCATGGGATTTATATAATATTTAATTCCCTATTTAATATTATCATGTGTGAATTTCCCCATGATATATCATGTTTTTATTTGAATGAGAGGTGGTGTGGTCTAAATCAAAGTATTAGGCTCCATACAGGGGTAGTTTGATGTATATGACTCGAAAATAGTTAATATGATCCTTGTTACTGGGATTATTGTATGGGTTTCACTTAAGAATTTAGTGTTGGAAAGCCCCATTTTGGTCCTTAAGTGTCTCAGATGATTTTTTAATTCTTAATGGTGTTCAGGTACTTAATTCCATTGGTTGTGTTCCATGAACTGGTGAGAAAAAGTCTTGTATTCAGTTATTGATTTATCAATAACTGTTAAGGAATTTCATATTGGAATGTTTCATTTCAGATCATTTGGGAATATGATTTTTTTGGGTAATCTACATTGGGTAATAGGTGTGGTTTTTGAATGTTTTGTTGGGGTTTTGTATGTGATAATTCCTTGATATGATTTTATTTTCATGAGGGTGCATGTATATACCTATGAGAACTCTAAAAGTTGATTTTCATTAGCACGTGGGTGTGTGTAGACCAATGAGAACTATTATTTTTCCTAGTTTGATGATATATAATATTATTGATGATAATATGGTTCTTTACATATTAGATAGTTATTTGGTGGAATTTCTTGTGTAATTTGTATTGATTAAACAATGGTTATCCCTTAATGACATGGTTGACTCATGGAATGACTTATTCTATTTATGTTAAAAATATTATAGTTATCCATAAGTTATAAAGATTGTTTGTTGGATGAATTTTCTAGTCCTTTTTTATTTATTTGACTATAAAGATGTGACTTATCTTCCAGTATGGAGTTAACGCAGGCATGACCACGGTTCCTGGAATCGTATTTCTAAAATAATCACCCAATTGGTTAAACAATTATTATTTTTATTTATGTTCTATATTCACAAACACGTATATATGAACTACTATATTTATGGTATGGTCGAATTTGTAGTTTCCAACAGAGTTTATACTGAAACCCTACATAGGAATCCGAGTTTATATAGAATATTCATTGGTTTGGGATTCAGATAAGGGTTCAGACATTATCCATGGAAATTATACCAGTAGATTAGGTTGGTTTAAATAATTCCAAGAAAAAAATATAATATTATTTATTGATATTCCTCTAAATTTAGTTTTCATTTTTAGTAGTATATTAATCTTCCATATATGGGGATCATTCTTCTAATAGTAGTGTGAATTCAATTACATTTTTTGGTGTGGGGTGTTATTTTTTTATTTTTTTTGGTGCATGATCTTCCAAATTTGACATTTTTTAATTAAATTATTAAATTGTTGATTTATTACTCTAATTGATCATCTATTTACATGTAAATTGTCTCTCCACGTATCCACTTAATCCATAATCATAAGGTTGAATCCTCTTCCATATATAGAGGCATCCAGAAATGTTATGTGCTATTCCACATGATTGGATAGAGTGATTCATGTGGGGGAATTATAAAATATTATTTTATTTATGTTTCTTTGTCTTGCTATTTTGGAATGGTGGCCAATTAAAAATATGTTTTATAGACTTTTTATTTCACTTATTCATGTGATTACTTAACCCACATAGGAGTAATGTTCACTTTTCCTAGGTTGGATAATAATGTTGTTTATTTTTATTTTTCTACTAATTGATTTCACCTCATGTGATAGAAATAATATTGGTACTTAGGGTTTATAGTGATTTCCTATTGGTCCAATTAGCAAGATTGTGTGAGTTAATTCATCATGGCTAATCACATAGGTTTACATGTCATGAACGTTTTGGCCTACAATGATTGAGGATTAAATTAATAAATTTATATGAATTAAATATTATTTTACAAAATTGTTTTTTGTTGAAATTTAATTTATTAATAATTATCCACTTAAATATGTTATCTATAGTCATGATTATGACTAACTTTTAGGTATTTATAGGTTAGAATCAATCCTTGAGTAGGTGGTATGTATATTTTTAAGGTTTTATTAACCCAATAATTTCAATATTATTTGAGTTTTAATAGTGTTTTAAAAATGGATATTTCACTAGGAATTAAAGGTATTACATGGTTTTCATAGTCTTTTAGTTTTTAATTTTCTTATTAAATTCTTATGTATTGGTGAAAATATTCAACAGTTTAATTTGAATTGAGTTGGAAATTTTTATGGGATATTTGGTATCATTTTTACTAATAAATTTAGTGAGTTATTGGTTTATAGAACTTATAAAATGGGGATAATGGTTAATTTTTATATAATTATTTAAAATTTAAATGAATAATAGTTGGATATTGGTTCTCTAAATCTTTATGTTAGATAGACGGTTTTAAATGTGATGTAAAAAATTGTGTAAATGGATGGATCTCAGAGCTATAAAATTATATTATAAACATTTGGATGTCTAAAATGTTTTTTATGTTAATTTGAGACCCTTTTGAATGAATATTTATGTTTTTTATATGTATTATGAACCATCACCATAACTTTTGTTGTGTTGTGGAGTTTTTTCATGTTTATGTGGATCATACCCTCTTAAATTCATTATTTTTCAAGTAGGATGAGGAACCTCTAGAGTTTAAACTAGTTCGGTTCTTTCTTGTATAGGAAGGTATATAATTATTAGATTTCACCTGAACTCATTAATATAGGGATCTAATAGTGACACTCCATCATGAATTATCATTGGATAATGGTTGTGCTTTACATCCATTTATTTTTATTGGTTAGTGGTATAATCATGATCAAAAAGAATTTGGAGGATTGTGAGTTGGTTATTCTCCTCAACATGCATGGAATGTGGGTGGGATGTTTTGTGATAGGAGAGTGGATGTGTGTGAGCTATGTTTTTGAGACATTATGTTCATATGCTTGATTGTGTTAAGACTAACCGTCATTAATGGTCAGTTAATGTCTCAGTTTTTTATAGCACAATCTCCATAAAACAGTCACAGCCATGGGAGATTCTTGAATGATAGTGTGGAGAAATTGGATCATAGAACAACTAATTTTTTATTTTTTATAGTGTGAACTATGCATTAAATCCATGAATGTAATCTTTAGAAGATTATTAATATGTTTTGTCTTTCTATGGCAGAGTTTTTGGTTTGTGGTTTTGGTTTGGAAACCAAAAATAGATATTAGAGTAAGACAAGGTCTTTGTCTAATCATTGGAATGTTAAAGAAAATATGATACATGATGGTATGGGTGTATTATTGGGGATGGTGTTCTTTGAAATGATATTCAAATTTCCATATGGATTTAGGTAAAAATGTTAGAAGAACATTGTATTTTTAGAAAATTTTAATGGAGATAAACCTTTATGTGAGAAAAATTGACATTGTTATGAATTATCAGCTGTTTGTTTCTTCTAGAGAATTTAGTTTGTTTAGAATATATTCTATTGGGTGGTTCTATATTAATCTACCACAGTATAAAATTGGTGGTGTTCCATTTTGACCCCATAGAACATGTTCTATGTTACTGGAGGAGTGTAGGACACTCTTTATGATCATTAATTTACTGTGGTTTGGTAGAATTTTCCTAGAAAAGGTGACAATTTTGGTAGTGTTCTAAAAATTACATGAAAGGCCTCAATGTTATAGCTTATCATATATTTTCGATGGTTTTTTAAAATATCATATATGGGGTTTTATGAGATTATGATATGTTTTATTGGTGTGTATATGTGTGGAGCATGTTTTATAACTTAAATCACTTGGTATGTGGGGATAGTGGTTTAGAAGAACTAAATTGATTAGGATTGGCTCATTGGATGTAGTTTTTCATGCATTGGGAGTGGGTTGTGTGGTTAGTGAACTAGGGAGATTGAGGATCATCTAAGTTGAATAAATATAATATCTCCATTAGTATTTCATGACTCAGATTTAACACATTGGGTTGAGGTTACCAGGCTTGGTAGCCTCTCTAGAGTGTCTCTGTGAAAATGGTATGGCCTCTAAAATGATGTTGGGGATTGATATTGAGTTATGTGATATCGAGGTTAGGGAGAATCTTGGTTCCTATCATACATATTTAGTAAATATTTCATGTTTTTTTAAATATTTTTTAAGGTATTTAGTGAGTCTCGTAGCTCATGTGTTTTGGAAAATAATTTATGGTTTTTATTTTGGTGTAACAGTTTAGGGATCAGAAGATGCTTCGTGATAGTTCATCGAATACCTAATGTTTAAATTTTTTGAAAATGATCAGCAGTGCAGTGACAAGTTAATATACCAGATCCATGTCCTAGTTAGTGGATGAGATTCGTTTATAATCCACTTGGATTTGGGATGGGTGAACCTATATGATAATCATTAGTAGTTTACATGTATACCATTGCTAGTATTCATATGGATTTATGGTATGTTTTTACTTAATGATCTGTTTGAATATATTTTGTTATTTAATGTCCGAAGTGAAATGTAGGTGAATATAACACATGATTAGTTGCAGGTTTTAAGTATATGAAATCATGAACATTTTAGTCACATAAATAAATAATATATACCCATGGTGGTGTATCGAGTGGTGGTTATCAGGTGTAAATTAGTTACATCAACACCATTGTAGACATAATAGGGAAATTAAGTGGGGAATATTGAAGCCAAGTTATAAAACAGATCAGTATTTTCAATTCAATGTTAAGGATAATGGATCGCATATTCTCTGATAGAAAATAAACCAATGTGAAAATTTAAAGGGTATTACACTTATTTAGAGTATACATGACCATTACATGATTTACTTAAAAGGAAAGGATTTTTTCACTCTGTATACTTTTTCTCATCATCATAGAGTCTATTAAGACTATGATCCCATATAGGTTAACCTTAATAAGGATAATGTAATTTGGTGACAATTTATATTCTCATTTTCCTGGATAAATATGGATGTATTTTCTCAAACAGTTAGCATATCTTGGAACCAACATACTATAGGTAGCGCTTGGTTTGGGAAGATAATGAGACTAAAACTCTTGATAAAGTAGATATAAGAGTAGATATAGAACAACCCAAACAATTCTAAAATATTAGAATAAATTAAAAGGGGGATATTTAATCTCATACTATTTCTTAAGAAAAAAATGGTATGAGTATACTTTTATCAGGTTGACTGAGAAGAAAAGCATAATGACAGAAAAGTTTCTAGATGTTGATAGAGCTTGAACAGAGGAGTCTTACTCCTGTTGGATGAGGGAAGGAGATCATAATAAAACATATTTTTGGGAATGTATTAAGGAAAATAATTCACTAATGATGGTCAAATAGAAGATATATAACGAGTCCCATATAAGGGTACAATGATGATGGAAGTGAGATGCCTTATGACCACTTTGTGGAATTACTAGAAAGACTAAGATCTAATGACATAAGTTTGGACACTAATAATAATCTGAGATTCATGAAATACATTCCAAAAGTTTTTGAAGAGGGGGGATAATAAAAACATATAATCTCTACTAGAAGGGGAGGAGAAAAAATATGTAGTCTTTAGCTTGAATCCAGATAGTGTGTTTGGTTCAAATAGATCTCTAGAATATTTCTATATGTCCACTTAAGAGATAATTATGCACTAGGTCTAAGAAGCTATGAGTGATTTTTTAAAGGTGGGTCACTTCCAAGAGATATTTTCTCATTAAGGGTAGTTCTTTTTCTAAAGGTCCAACACCTAGCCACAATTAACTAGTGCCATATTATTTTTCTATATAACTAAATTTATAATGTCCTCTTAGGATTTTTGAATAAAACAATATGTTGTGGCATTCAAAAGGTTTTTCTAGAGGAACTTCACTGCATCTTCAACAGTAGAAATATTCAAGATGATATGGTGATCTCAAAGGAAATAGTCGATGATATGGAAAAGTAGACCACTGGCTCCAACATTATTATCAAAATTGACATTGATAAATAATACCATAAGATCAAATGGTGTTTTATTATTAGTGTTCTGAGGAACATTGGGTTTAATGAATGGTTTTATAAAATGTTTTTCATAAGATAGTTTTCTCCATGGATATCCATTTCATTTTTAGGGAAGGGGTTTGGGTTTTTCAAAAAGGTGTGTGGACTAAGTCAACATGACCCGACTTCTCCAAGCCTTTTCATCTTATCCCAATTGGCACTCTCTAGAAACATCAAAAGTTGATTAGAAAACGTTTCTATTATATCTTACAAGAACATGTCCTCTAATAGATCTATTTCCCATTTTATGTTTTATAATGATAATATGTAATTTAGGAATTTTTTGATTAAATCCATTGAAGGGATCAATAAATGTTTGAAGGCTTAAAGAAATCAAAGTGGGAATTATCTAAACCAAGAAAAGTGAATTTTTTCTTTCGCTAAAAAATTATTGTTCCAGCACAATAATATGATCTAGAACAATATGGGTATGCAAATTTAAACCCTACCCATCGAATACTTGGTGTCCCCCATATCAAATGGTAGAATCATGATATCCATATTTGAAAAAATTATTAATTTGATTGCATGGTTCATAACCAACAATATATTGATTCCTTTATTTTAGAGGTTATATTATCATGGTGAACCATGTGTTTACTTAAATTCATATGCATATCATGTCTTTTATCAAGGAACGAAAAATTATTATTTATGGATTTGAAAAAACCATGACCATACTAATATGGGACCAAAACCAAAATGGTATATTTAAATGGGTGAACTGGAAGAGGACGGATAAACCCATATATGTATGGGGAATTAATTTTCACAATGTATTAAAACACATGAAGGAAATAATGACCAAATTTGATTGGGGAAAAATTAAGGTAAAAAATTATTTCTAACATTCATGATAAATAGGATTGTAGATGACTGTAGATAGTGGTAAATCGAAGATGGTAGTGCAGGTAGTCTTCAAAGGAATATTATTGATCACATAGAGAAACAAGAAGGCATTACTTGGTGGGTGGCGGGTTATGGATAGTGATATTTTTTATTGATAACTATACTGGTGATCCACTTTTTTTGGGATTCCCAATACCAAGAGTTTCTTTTATAGATTATAGTTTAATTCCAAAATTTATCAATGAAGCCCTTTTCCATCCTCAAAAAATTGTTTTTGAGAATATTTTGTTGATTGTTGGGAAATTAAAATATGAATTTACATGATATTCATCTAGGTGGTTGTCTAGTATAGCCTATTTTATAGATATGAATTTATGTAGAGGCACTGATAGTGGAGCATAAAATCTATGGTACAAATCCATCCCTCCAAAAATTAATTCTATTTTATGGAAGGTAAGAAACCACTTCTTAACTACTGAAGATAGTGTCTAGAAGAATGAGATTTCTCTTACCTCCAATTATTTGGTGTCTATATTCACATAGATTTAAAAAAACCTATGTGTATTTGTTATAAAAGTTACTATGTGTATGATATTTGGAGTCTACTCGGACAAAATCATGGTAATCGCTATCAGAGGAGATGATATCCAATGATTTTTATAAACATTGTTTCATGGTGCTGATCAAAATATCATTAATATGAAATAATATAATATGATTTTTTATGTGGATTGTTGGATCATCTAGTAAATTCATAATAAATATATGGACAATTACTCCATCTACTTCATGAAAGTGCATGTGAGATCACTGGTTTCCATTCTAGTGTCCCTAATTCTAGATGTCAAAAAATCATACTCTAGTGTTAGAGTATTCCCATGGAGTTACTATATTCTGATCTAAATTCTAAGAATAAAACAAGTATATGTGGCATATGGAGTCCCCCAATAATATTTCATAAGCTCAACATTGATGGTTCATGCTCGTAAAAGCACATGATAGGAAGCGTACTAGTTATGGATGGTACAGGATCAATCCTTTTCAAATTCTGTAGCTATTATTTCATGCTAAATTCAATGGGAGAAGAATGAAGGGAAATTATGAATTTTATATTCATGTTCCATCATTTTAAATTTAATATTACTTATGTTGAATCTAATTACAATGTTTTGGTAGTGTTTTTACTAGCTAAATATAGCCCCACATGTGATTTGGAGTACCATATCAGGAAGTATAGGATGGTAGTTGGCAGGGGTATAAAGGAATATCACACATAGAGGGAATGTTAAATTTCTATGGAATATTAGGATAAATCGGGGGATATAGATGAGTGAAAAGTTATCTATTATTGTATTAGGTCTCTCCCAAAGGATTGTGAACTCATTATCAATGGATATTATCTTAGCTGACCAAAATTTTTACCCACTATAATGGTTGGATTTATATGAAATTATATTTGTCCTTTTCAATAAAAATAGAAATTTTTGTATGTTAAGGTCATTTATGGTTTGAATCCCATTTCATGAAATTGTATACGGGTGAACAATGTTTCATGACATGTTATGGGGTTGAATCCTAAGATTTAATTTGGTAATGTTTTTGTTATGAGACATTGATCCTTGGGGAAAAAAGGAAACTTTTTTCCATGTGTTATGGATAACACCAGGACGTAGTGTATGGGATCATTAGTAGGAAAATAGTGTTGAATTCATTTAGTGATTTTGAGGACTTCACAACAAATGTTTAGATCTAGATGAAAATGGGTATATAGGGAAAGATAGAGTTTATCATGTGATTGTGTGACTGAGTGGACATATCTAAAAAGGGATCAAAGAGATTGAGTTTCATATATATGTTGGGAGGTATTATTATTTGGGATGGATCCTTACTAAAACATATTATGGATAATAAATAAATTTAGGGTGAGTTTATAACACGAATTGTATTTTGAGTGTATTATTATTTATTATTTTTTCTTAAATATGTGTTTTAGTGTGGTTTTTTTTATCTTGGATGGGTTAGAATATTTTCAATGGATAATTATTAGATAGAAGTCCTAGTTCAAGAGAATAAATATTGATCTATGTTCCACTATATAGCTGTTGAGGTGCCATTAGTCAATCACTGAGCTATCTGAGGGCCCTATAAGGGGGATAGACCCGTCAGACAACCAGTGGTGACCTGCAATTTTTTTTATAAATTTAAAAATAATTTCAACTTAACCCACATATTTTTCGTCTCCCATATTATCCCAAACCCCCACTCGACCTAGAATAATGGAGGGGCTCAATCCATGATGATTTTTTCTCCCTCTCCCTCATTTAATGGAGATTTGATGTTATTTTAATTATAATGCACACCTAATTATAATTTAATCATATATTATGCTTTAAATACATATTAATTTGTAATTAAAAATTATTTAACATTAATATGATGATTTTATGGAGGATTTTTTAGAAATGGTGTTTCATTCTCATTTCGGATTGTGAATCATGGTAATTAAGCTCTGTCAGGCTTGAGGTAAGAATTCCTTTCCATTTCATGGATATCTTGTAAAATGTTATTCCATGACATGAAAATGTGTCTATATAACCCCATGAGACCTATTATTTTAGTGTTAATGATAATGGATATGGTCTATATCCATGTTTTAGGTAACATAGAGGGGAATTATGGTGCATGTTCTTTGAAAATGATCAAAATGAGTCTCATGATAATGTTTCATATAGGTATGAAAACATAAACATTTAGGCCTGGAAATTGAAATTTTGGTTTCTAAATGGATAGTGTGACTTTTTAAATTGATTAAGGGGTTTATATAGTGAATCATCTATGTCTTTTCTTGAATTTATGAGTTAGAGCATTGTGTTAAGGTGTAGAGTTAGTGATTTTGTTTTGGGTGTTTTGACTGGGAAAGTGTCTTTTGGGCTAGAAATGGGTTTGGATTATTTCTTTAATCAATATAGAATCATGTGTGTTTATTTCCATTGATTTATTTCAGTTTTGGATGTGATAATATTACTATGTGATTTTATTTTCATGTGTGTATGCATTTTACTCAATGAGAACTCTACTATGTGGTTTAGATTATCATTTGGGTGAGTGTGTATCTCAATGATAAGTTTATTTTGGAATATTGTGATGAAATGTTCTATTTGTGATGAGTATATGGTGGTCATTATTTAGTGATATAATCATTTTATGAAATATATTGTTATTTTTGTGTTGATTATAGTGTTTTTATCCATCATTGAGATTTTTGAGTATTAATATTTATTTTTTTATGTTAAATATATTTTTGTTATCTACCACAAATATGGTTGAGTTTTGGAATGAATCATGGAAACTTTTTTGGATTATGTGACTGGAAAGATGTGACATTTCTTTTAGCATGGAGCTGAAGTAGGTAGATCTTAAGTTAAGGTCATCCAAAAAATCACATAATGACCTTAATGGTTGTTTGATTAATTTTATATTAACTTCATCACACACACCATTATTGGAACTATATTTTTTATTCCAAGGATTAATTTCTAGTGTCCTAATTGGTTTATTCTCACACCCTAATCTAGAATAGCAGTGCATGTCATGCCTTTGTTCATATATTCATATATGGTTAGGGACCTGGATTAGGGAAATTATATAGGGGGGCAGGATGGTTGAGGTGATTCAAAGTTATACACTTTGATTAGTTGTTGTGATGCCACATTATTTTTTTCATTGTTTGTTTTATATTGATATTCTACAAATTGGAGTCCTTATTTTGACTGTGGTATGATGTTTGTTACATTTTTATATAAAATTGGATGGTATTATTGGTGTTTATTTAGTCGTATGATATTAAATATTTATATTCATTTTTTTATTGTGATTTTTGATTTCATGATTGAATATTCTAATTGTTCATATTCTACTGAGTAAATTGACTCCCGGTGTTATGTGTTGGGAAATTAATGATAAATGATATCCTATTTCATACTAGGAGTATTTCATGAGGTTATTTAGATTTCCATCCACTTGGGCTAGGTGATCTGGATAGGGGATTCATCGTGGAAACCTTTTTTGTGGCTGAAGAACTATCATCCCTAAAAAAGTGAAATGATGAAGTCAAAGATAATCTCCCCATAAATAAAAATATTCACATCCTCGATAAACATGATCCAATATCTTTATACTTACAGAAATGGATTTTCTAATTACATCCCTATTATATATATATATATAATATCCATCAACTTATACTTTACTTAATCCTCAAGATATATCATTAAAAAGAGTTTTCTTGCCTCTAAATATCTAGATGAAACACCTCTCAAAAAATTATTTCTCTATCCCCCACATCGATGAATATATTTAAATAAAAACTTAGAAGATTAATGATGTAGATCATAATACCCTACACACTAAATCTATACTAATGAATAGAGAGTTACTTAAACTAACTTGAATCCATCAGTTTTGAATACAAAAAACGTTTTTTTGAAATGCTTTCGAAAATAATCCTATGAAACCTCTAACTCCCCATGATCACTAGGAAATAAAACAATTGAGTAGAAACTCTCAAAAAAATATAAAAGATAAAAGAATACAATTATCATTCCAATAATGCATTATTGTAAAAAAAAATTGAGGTTTTTTGGCCGTAACTCTATCTCCTTATTGGAGAACATCACGTAATAATTCAATAAAAAATTATATTGAAACTCATGCACTATCTTCTTCCTAGACTTATTATCCTCCACCAAATCACCCCTCTTAGTGTCAATCATAGTATCCTTGTACACATCACTAATAGGAACTACATGAATATGAAATTTACAAACCACATATTAAATAGAAATACAACCGCCCATTCTTGAATATGTGGAAATGAATTTATATTTCTTAATTAGAATAATTTTTACATCTTAGACAACATTTAATCAAATAATATAATTATCAAGAATGATTCAAGTACCTATATTATGTTTCAACCTCATAATCAACAAAATGTTTATTAGTATGATTAGTAATATTACACTCCTTTCATCCGTTCATTGTGATAGAGGGATAAAATATATTTGTTAGTCAATATCACTAGATACATCATGTAAATGTTTTTATTAATATTGTTTCCATATCAAAACTAGGTAGTCCGCACTAGTTCCTAACTATAAATTTCATACTAACTCTTATCCATACCACTAATACAAATCTATCAAGAACTACTATTATTTTAACCACTCATAAGATAGTAGTGAATATTAATTTTCAACCCAAATTCCACGTTCAAGAGCTTATGGGTTGGAAAATACAATAGATTGTACAAAAACACACATATGGGAGGCATTAATTCTATGAATCCAATGAAAATGAAATAATCTACTAGTAATCTCTATACAATAAAACATAAAATGAATATATATATATATAATAAATTAAAAAAGTGTAGACAATAAAATACCAATGAAAATATTACTATAAAAACCTAAAAATGATCACTAACTCCATTAGAAAGTATGGTCTAACCCGATCACTAACTCCCACGTAGAATATATATATATATTTGTGTGTGTGTGTGTAAAAACATTCCCATTAGGATTTTCCCAAATATTTCTCATGAACATTTCTGAGGAGCGTAATAATTTCAAAGTGAATAAACATCCAAAATAACTCATTACTTATAATAGGTCATTTAAAACCCATAATTAATAAGTCTTACACTCCAAAAATCATATCCAAGTATATTTACATAATATCAAAATAACACATATCAATAAGGTTCTCTATAACCACTTCCCAATTATTATTTTCTCCCTCATTCATCTAATAACATGCATCTTGATGTCACCAACCCTTCAAAATTCACATTATGACATAAACACATAAAGAAAACATAACCACAACTACATCAATACCATCAAAAAAGGCCACGTAGACACATCATACCGTAAACACTTCCACATTACATATGACCCAACAACAATCACAAATCATACCTTCATCATAATTAGGTAATATAAACATTAGGTAATTCAAAATCACAACCTCATCCAACCATAAACCTTGCCATCATAAATCACACCACAACCAAATCAAAGAAACTATGACCTCGTGATAGTGTAACCCCTAAATCATAACCTCATTCCTTTATAGATTATATTATATCCTTATAGAATTATTGATAGTGAAAAATTAAGAGTATTTACTAACCTAAGATATCTAGTAAAATAACAGGGACCCATGTACTCATATGGGCATTTGAATGGATTTTTAACAATGGAGGTGATTTGTAGGAAATAAAAATGAAAATATAATAGCTATCTAAAACACACAAATAATCCAAACCAAAATGTTGAATTAAAAGTTGTTTTTAATTTTATTGCTATTGAAACAATTACATTTAATATATATATATATATATATATCATAACTTAGTAGATGAATATGCATTATATCAAAACATAAAACATGATAGAATCATACTGGTTTTAAATCATTATAAACATAAACATGTAAAAACCTCATTCATAATTGAACTAAAATATATCCCACTATGTTATTCATAATTGGGATCCTTTTTAAATATATCTTACATAATATCATTTTTAATTATCTGGGGAAAGGAAACATAAAAAAGGTTGATCTCAGATTCTCATTAAGGGTAAAAATTGGAGATATAATTGATTTTATGAGAATAAGTACATGGGATAATTATCTAAACATCGGGAAAAATACACTACATATCAGTGATCATAATAAAAATTCAAAGAACAATTTACGGAATTTCATAAGAAATGTGTTATAAAGGAATCAAATAATATGATCCATGATGGAAACAAATTTTCAAAAGACATAGATTTGTGTCATACACATAATTAATGAAAATATTATGCCATGTCCTCCCATGAATATATTAATAAAATACTAGGCCTAATATAACTACCCATGTACCTTCTTCGATGATGGGATAACCTATTGCATGCTCTATTTGGTGATTTTAATAACCTCTCATACAACCTCTTTTATTCAAGACTGGGAGGACTTTTTATATACCATATTTTTGTAAGCTTGGTATAACCTCAGTATACCCTTTCGATCTAAATGAACATTAACCCTTAACCAAATATTTATGGGGAATATAATTATTGGCCCATTAATCATAAAAAGTAAAATCATACATATTTTTCCATAAAATCATTCATCATATCATAACTTATGAAAAGGGAATATGTATCATTAAAATTTCATCATATAAAAAACTGTGGGAAAGATACAGAATCCATAAAAATACTTGTTATATAAAAAACCATACATATAAATGGTAAATATTGTATCATTATATAATATCCATAGAAAAACATAAGCAACATTTGAGATTTTTATCACTGATGAATAAAAATACCATAAAATGATCATTAAAATATTTTTCAGGTAAATACCCTTTCCATATTGAAATATAGTATTTATAATATAAAACAAATAAAAAAATTATGTAACATATTTTAATTGAAAATAAATAAAGAAACACTTAAATTATATTCTAAATTACTGAGTGTTCATGGCGTTGTAAATTACTAACCATGCAGTACACGTTAAAAAAAGTATTTCATTTAAATATTTGGTAAAATTTTAAAAGCTCCTAATTTTGAAAATGAAAAGAATATTAATTTTATTTTTTTTGTAAAAATTAAAACATGGATAAAAATGAATTTAAAAAATATTTTCATAATAGTAAAATTAATTCATGAAAACATTTCTATAAAACTTGTACATGGAAGATAAAATATTTTTGACTGGAGAGATAAATAAAGACTGGTTTCAATAAAAAATATTTTATAATTTTAACTACATAATGATAAAAAAAATAAATGGAATTTGTTTATAAAAATATATATAGTAAAAAATTAATATGTTTCTTTATATATATATATTAATATTTCATCATCTGAAACATAATAATAAATAATCACGATAATCGATTATGTTGTATCATAAAAACCTTAAATCCTTGGTGGCTTTAGTAAAGTAAGACATATAATGTAAATAACCATATTTTTATATGTATATCCAATAATTTCCATGATATGAATCATAAAATACATTCACTTATAATATATAATCCACAAAAATGAATAAGTAGCGAACATGGAATATGCCCTACCAAAAAAATAACAGAGATGAGAATTTGATGCCTCGTGTCTCAAAATACTTCATACAGATTATAACCCACTTAAAAAATATATATTTATTATATATTTATTATAGAATCATAATCATATATATCCTAACATAAGTTCTTTTATTATAATCCCTGTTAATCTATTTATTAACAATTTTTGGTTAAATCATTATTTCATGTAATAACTTCTTGGTTTTTCATGTATGTTTTGGTCCAATAGTTTTTACCCATCTACTCTGATTATTTTTATATCATATAATTTTTTTAATTATTTAAATATCCTATAATTTAATTATATACATTTTTATAGTAATTCAAAAGTGTTTTATGGAGAAAAATAAATTGCAATGTTCATTGAGATCGTAGGTAGTACGTGAGCATGAACATTGTTTCTATACTCTCAAAAAATGGAATGAAATAAAGCTATATATTAATTAACGATAAAAGAAAATTTTTTATCATATATATCACATATATTCATTAAATCAGTACTAATTAAAATCCATGTAAAAATGAAAAAATTACTATATAGATTTGTGGAGGCGGTGGTCCACTCATAGCCACGCGTGATGATATCATTTTCAAGATATTCTAAATTTAGAATATAGGTGTGGTATTATAATTCTACAAGTATTATTATTTCATGAATATAACATATATATATATATATACTATAAATTAATTATTATATTATTCCTTGAAAGACATTTATGGAATACAAATTTCTTCGATTTTTGATTTGCTGGTCCACAGTACACATGATTGACAGTTTTGTTTCTCATTTGATGGAAGAGATAGAAGTTTTTTATTACATTAATATAATAAAAAATAATTATATGTTTGTTTATCTTTTATTTTTCATCAATTTTTTAAATAATTTTTATCTGGTTGAATATTAATAAAATGCATGGTTATGAATTATGCCACTTCATGAGAGAACCTCTATAGGTTTATACCTAAATACCTCTTATGATATGATTATGAAAATACCAGGGACTCTAGGTCATGTGTAGGGATTTAAGTGAGGTATTGGTGTATGTATTTTTTGATATAAATGGATTTTAATGTTTTAAGAGGATAAGAGAGGGGTTTCCCCTTTAATAAATGAGGTGAGTCTAACATTGGTAATTTATGGAATTTTTACAATAATTCAACGTCACATTCTTAGAAAAAGGGATCAAAAATAGAACATTCTTAAACCATTGATAATATAAGGTCTATATATGGACAGAAAATATAAATTTGTAATGTTTCGTTTCATTTTAACCCTTATCCTTTTAGTTTAACCACATGTTAAACCTGTTTTAACCTGAATAATCATATTTAAATTTTATTTGTTTTTACTATTCATTATGATAAAAAATTAATATGGACTTATTGAAAAATATTAATTATTCCAATTATATATATATAATTTATTTTACTAAATTAAATTAAGAAAATTGGTATAATTTAATTTTAAATCAAACCTATATACATGATGAAATGTAATCTTCCTAAGAGAATGTTTTCATAAGTATAAAGATATTTTTTATCAAAATTCATAATGAAGTGAATTATTATTAAATAAATAAATAAATAAATAATATTATTGAACTATTTTTATTTTAGAAACATTTTAAAATAACATTTATCTGTGTAAATTATTCAAACAGAAAGGTTGTTTTTATAAGAATCGATATTTTTTAATATTCATCAAAAAAATAATTTCAAAAAATTTTAAATATATTAACTCTAAGTTAAATTTGACATGTTTTTATAGAAAATAAATGTCTCTTTAAGAAATAATTATAAATGTGAAAAAAAAAATTAATATTAAAATAATTGAATAAAACATGTTGAAACCTCTTTTAGAAAAATACATTTTTAACCTTAAAATTAGATTATATTTATATCCCATGCAAGGAAAAAATATTAGATGAATCATAAAAAATTTAGCAGAATATATAAAATGTAAATTTCATTAAACTCAATAAAAATAGTTATTAATTTAATTTATTAAAATAAAAACACAATATGCATATAAAAATAGTTTTTCAGAAAAAAAATTCATTTACTTTCAAAAAAAAATATTTTTATTTATAATAATTTGATAACCAATGATTTCATTTTATAAGTTTTTAAACTACTTAATTTTCATAATTTATTAGTATTATTCATAAATTCTAATTTAATTTCTATGTTATAATTACCATTTTTTATAAAAATATTTTAATAATATATCATGGAATATTTAATCTAAGTTTTGTGTATAACACAAGTTATCAATTAAATTAAATTTATTTGAAAATAGAAATTTTTCTTAGGAGATCAGTTTGTCACATTTGACCACACAAAAAATAAATTTCACCATAAATTATATATCGCATTAATATAAACAACCTATCATACTTCTCCCTCGTTATATCCTTAGGATCCAACGTAGCTTCCTCTAATTACTGGGTTCACAACTAATCATTTAGTAGGTGAGTGGTTTGTTTCATACAACTTTTTTCCTATGGTCCAAAATATCCAATACATTTTTCTTATAGGAATGATCATTCTATAGTGGTATGAACATTGATTTTGGTAAATGTGAAGGGTTGGGTATATAATTTATAAAGAGAGATACATGGGCCACATCATGAACATTATATATGTTTAGTGGAATAGTAATGTGATATGATAACATCCCCACTCATTAATCTCAAAATTGAAAATATACTTCATGTTCAATGTTTTGTTTTTCTTTAATATCATAACCTTCTTCAATTAATAAATTCATAGAAAAAATCTTCTCACAAACTTCGAACTCTCGATATCATTGAAGATTTTTAGAATAAATTTTCTATCCACGATGAGTTTCCATGATGTAATATTGAATGGTCATAAAACATTTTCCATTTGCATATCTAGATCAGGTCCCAATAGCTTTCATTCTCTGACTTCACCATTGTATATTTTAGTTATACACTTCTTTCCATAGAGGGTTTCATAATGACCCATCTAAATGCTCGAGTGAAATCTATTATTGAATGAAAACATCATAAAATATAATTTTTGATCCCAAACACCTTTGAAATCCATAGAACATGATATCAAATTACAATATATATTTTTAATGGTTCCCTCATATTGATCCACTTTCTCTATATGATAATTTTTTCTAAAAAAATATTTATCATGATAATACTAAATACTTATTCTAAACATTGAGGAAAACCATAATTCCTGATCATATAATATAGTACGTGGTAAACCATGAAACATTATAAAATCATTAATGTATATTATTGAAATTTTGCCCCATAGATAATTTTTCTATAGTTATGAAGTCTACAAATTTTGTAAGGCTAAAAACCTATATAGCATTAATCACTTTTTATGTTTTGGGGATCCTGGAAAAAAAAATTCAAGGGTGTTGTTTTCCCACTTCAATTCTATTATGGGTAATTATTGTAACCTCCCATTATAATTTTCTCTTCAAATTAACTTGTTAACATACCAATAATAAACATATATATTCTTCAATATCTCTATTAATTCCATCCCACTATAAATACTCAAATTAATTTAGTATTCATATTTCTACTTTTAGGATGAATAAATAATAATGAACTAAGAGCTTCCTCTCATAGCTATTTTTTCAAATTTGGTATGTATTTAACACATACACAGTTCCTAATACTTATCATTGCATCATGATCTTGGTTAAACATAGGATCATTTATTACCTTCTTTTGAAGCTTTGTATCATACCTTTAGGAATATTTTATCCTCACATTTATAGATGGTTGAACATTTATTTAAGAAAGATATTATATCCCCCTTCCTTAATTAATTCATGATTCAACCATTCTAAATAGATAAATATTAAATATTTTGTGATACTAATCATATATAAGATAATATGATTCTTTCTACTCAGATTTTCATCCACCATGTTCATTAGGTTGGAATATATTGAGAAATCATAATCATTAATCATCTATAATGATCTTCTCTAGAACTTAATCAACTCATTCAATGTGAATATATTCTTTAAAAAAATTGGATGTGTTTATATATGACACATTTATACAGAAAAATTTAATTCCCCAATATATTTAATGTATAAATTACTACAACTAACTCTTAATGAGTTTGATAATTTTTCAATGTAAACATCAATTTTTGTGACACATAATCTATAACCATGTACTTCCACATGATAACTCATCCAATTCCCTTATTTGAGGAATCATTATAGATTACAAAACTACTTATACTATTTGGTAATGTCTATATAGGTTTATTGACTAATATTTTTTTTAGTTCACTAAAACTTCACTCCCATTGATCTATCCAAAAGAACATGACTCCCTTTTGTGTTAACATGGTTATCTGATTTTTATGTCATGAGAAATTATCCACAAATGGCTGATAATATCCAGATAGGCTAAGAAAACTGTGACTCCCAGATATATTGGTTTTTCTATCCCAACATTCAATAAACTCTATTTATTATGGACCCACTGATATAAAATTTATTATGATTGTATGACCAAATAAATGAAACCTCATATTGATAAAATTCACACTATGAAAAATTTCATACGTTTTCTCCATTCATATTTTCCTCATTATAGTTCTCACATGATCTTCATGGTCTTATATACTCTTTAGATGAATTGGAATATCATATATAAATACTATTAAAAACTGATCAAGGTAATCTATAAATTATCTATTCCATAAATCAATGAATACAAAGGGAGAATTAGTAAGACAAAATTGAATCACGATATTATCATAGTATCCATACATTGTATGGAAAGTTATATTGGGTATATATTCATTTCCCACCCTCCATTTCTGATATCTAATATTAAGATCAATCTAGGAAATATATTTAGATCCCGGAATTTGATCAAACAAGTCAATAGTATGGGGTAGAGGATACTTTTTATAGAAATTTATCTTGTTTATCTGTCAATGATCAATTTAGAGTAACATAAGTCAACATTTTATTTTAGAAAAAAGAATAGGTGCACCCCAAGGTGACACACTTGGCCAAATGAATCCATTTTAAGGTTCTCTAGGGGTTTCTTCTTTATTTCCAAAAAACTAATTCGTTCCATTCTTTAGAGAGTCATTGAAATAGGTGTAGAACTATGTATAAGTTCTATAGAGAACTCAGCATGAAATTTTAGTGGAAGACATGGAAACTCTTCTTGTTGGACAACAAAAAATTCTTGTACAAAAGGAATATCATCGATGTTGTGTGCATCCCCAACCATCTGAGATAAACACCCCTTATAAATTGGAATTATGACCCATATAGTGGGTGTAATATCCATTAAATTTTCATATTTATAATTTCACTGGAAGAAAAACAAAGGATAGTTCGAAATATATATTTTTAATTCCATTCAATGGAAATTGGTTTAATATTTATCTATCGAAACATGAAAAATTCCTCATATAACACCAAATTCAATCATTGGGGGAATAATTTTATTTTTAAGAAGAACATTAAAAAAAACGTCAACTGTATACGAATAATAGACTTCAGAGGACATCGTCATACTATTAGGGGGTTTCATTGTTAATTCAACATCTGATTTTTTGGGATAGTAATTAACATTATCAAATACACATAATTCTATAGAAAATTTTATATATCTAATCTTAAATAAAATACTTCATTATTTAAGAATATCATAACCACAACATCATAATTCAATAATAAACTCCTTAGTGAAAACAAAATGGAATGCATGACCATCAGGAATATTTGATCAGAGTGATCAATCATTTATAGGATTTATAAATAATGAAACCTTATATTCAATATATTACACCTCGGTTTTTAACAAGGTGATTCTTTCTCATTGTCAATTCAAATCATTCATGCTGGTTTGGAAAGATTTTTTAAATTTCCAAAATTGAACCCTTGGGAGTGTCAGAATTAGTGTGTAATAAGGCTCATTTTAATGTACTAGGTGGAAATCGAGTCTGTGAAAATGTGCATTTTGGAGTTATTAAATTTAGGTACAACTATGATATATCCTCATACACTTTTTTATCTATATAGGGATATAACAGCATGGAAATCACATTCTACATCCTTAACCAAATTCAATGGTATTTTCCTATACATAAAATAATTTGTATGGTTTTCACTAAATATTACTCATCATATATTCCAAATGTTTGACTAAACATTTTTATAATACCTAATATAATGATTTAACTTTTAATATATATATATATATAAGTATATTACAAAAAATAGATTAATATACATTACATAACACAAATATACATTCCAAAACCATATAGTTTGAGTGCCTTTGGAAAGTCATATACATTAAAAAAATATCATAATGAACATTATAATCTCCCAATAAAATATTAATAACTAGAACACAAATTAGAAATGACATACATAATAATTTCCTCCACAAGTTAGGTTTAAAGAATCATAACAAAGGGGCATCATATTCTATGTTTGGGTATATAAGGGAGATATCAACTTAACATTAGCGTAAGAGTATAAGGATAAAGTAATGACATATAAATACCATAACATGCATATCATATATCATTAAAATTATTTAGGGAATACATATTGTAATTTCATAAGATGTGAATAAAAATATAATCATTAATCATGAACCATGACATCATAAGATTGGCATAAGAAAAATATTTTTCTTACTTATGAGAATAGAAAATCATTTCCATAATAGTCAATGATTATTTAGATTACTATAATATTCGAATGGGTTCACTCCCTATATAATCATATTAGGAAAGTTTCGCTCCCAAGACAATCATAGTGTACAAAGACCCTTACTAAACTGGTTTCAATCCCTGTTCCAGTCATGTTGGTATCATGAGATATCTATATTTACCCAATGAATTGGAGGTATACATTGGTAACATCCATCATATAATCCTTAAATTAGTTTCCCAAATGACCATAAAACATTAATCATAGCATAAGTCTTATAAAATAAAATTTGGTACTAACATTTCATCATATCATAACCCATATAAAAGAAACTGGTCTCATAATCATCTCAATAATTTCATCATAGCGTAACCCTTTGAAAAGGAAAATGATTCACAAACATCTCATGTCCTAAAAATAGATCATATCATGAAAGAGTATTTATTTTATCCTTGGATCATATCCGAAGAAAATATTATATAACATCATAGGATTCCATATTATATGAAAACTCGTTTTCATCTATTATATATAACATTTCTTGAAGAAAATTACCTTTTCACATTGAAAATCACCATTTTAAAAGCAAATTGTTCGAAAGAATATAAATATTTTTTAAAAAACATAATATATGAAACATATAATGTAATCATTAAAACATTTACTTTCTATGGTGGTTGGAAATATCATTATTTTCATACATGATTCCTTTCATATTTTTAGTAAAACCCAAAAATAATCTTATTTTGAAAATGAAAAGAATAATCATATTTACAATATTAAGTAGAAAATAAATCATGGGAAAAATTTTATTAAATAAATAATTGTATATTAGTAAAAATATAATTTAATAGTTTTATAAAACATGGATATGGAAGGGAAAATATATTTGAATGAGGAGAGATATACAATCATTTTTCATAAAAACCATTCTATTATAAACTTGAGTACAAAAAGAGGAGAAAATTAAATTAAAACACGTATTTTAATGAAACAAATAGATTAAAAAATTCAGGTCTTTATATAGAGTTATATAATAATATCTCATCATTTTAATTACAAAAAAAATAATCCTTCTAAAGAAATATATTTTAACATTATGTTGTTACACTTCGATATCTTTTGAATCATAATACCCATGAAATAAAAAAATATGTAGAAATATATATATAATAATTTTCATTATTATAATTATAAAATAAATTTATGGGTACTATATAATCCACATAAATTAATAAACTAATGTTTAAGGAATTTTTTAGACATAAATAAGCATGAGATGAAAATCGATTACCTTAAGTCTTGACATCATTCGAACATGTTAAAACCTCTTGTATAATAAATAATATTTTATTATACAACTTTTACTAAAATATAATTATGTATATCATACAGTATATCATTTACTTTTGACCTTTTATTACCAATTTATTTAAAATTTCTTATTAAAATCACATTTCAGTTAAAAAATACATTTTTTCAAGTATGTTTTGATTAAGTAAGTTCTTTCCATTTAATTTTATCATGGTTATATCATATCCATAATGTTATAAATTTATTAAAAATAATAAATATTCATTAAATAAGTATTTATATCAATACATAAAATTTTGAGATATAAAATTAATTACACCATTTATAGAGATGGTTGACCATGCAAACAAATAAACACAACTTCCATTTTTTATACAGAAGGATTGGGAGGAAGGTAAATAATATATCAAGTTTATGGATTAATTTTAATATCATATATGTCATATATTTTTATTTAATATATCCTTATTACCTTCCATGTATATCATATGTGAATAAATAATCAAATCACGTCGTGAGGTGTTAGTCCACCGTACACACGAGTGATGTTATTATAATACCATGTAATGTAATTGTAACAAACCAAATATTATAAATAAATTACCCCTTTAGATTTAATTAAATGTTTTATTAGGTAATATGGTTATAAAAAATGCATTCAATTTTTTTAACTATATTCTATCATATTTAAACAATTTTATGAGTCATCACCATTGATAATATAACAAATGAACAATGATCACATTATCAATATAAATATAGGATTTTAACAAGTCCAATTGACGTATAAAAAGGAAGTAATGGGCAGAACAAGTATGATCATACACTATGAATTCCATTTATTATAGCTTGTGAGGGAGATATAATCACTAGGATTTTCACTTGACTTATCCCTTTATGAGATCCAACAACATGAGCATGAGAGAAACCATTTAGGGGAGAATATAAATCTCATTGAGATCCCAACCCAAACTGTGTTATCTAGATAACCCCATGTAAGTCACACCATCGTTCATCTAACCCTTAGGTAATTTTTTTTGGTTTTAAAGGGATCTCTATCAAGACCCTATAAATATGGGTATGTACATTATATTGTATAGATTAATGAATATATTTTCATCCTATTATATTTACTCTATAAATTAATTTTATTTTTATTCAATAAAATATAATTAGTTTTTGGGGTAATATTCAAATTCAATTAAGGAATATATTTTTGATGAATGGATGGATTTTTAAAAAAAAATTATATTTTAATGAAATATTATTATCAAATATTGTTTATTAAATATAAATTATCATATTTTTTTTATTAATCTTGAGGTAATTTTTATAATGGTCTGAAAACTGTTATTGTTAAAAACCCATCATTTTTCAATACATGATTATAATTATTTTAAAATTTCAAATAAATTTATTTATAAATTTATTATTATAAAATGAATATTATTTTGAGAATCATAATTTCAAATTTATCCAAAGGTGAAATTTTTATAATTTTATAAGATGGTCAACTTTTTGGGTCGAAATTAAATACTATATTGATATATAGGGTGTATTATGACATTTGAATGGAAAAAATATAATGTAATAAATACTTTAATGGGTATCCACGACCAAATATATGTTTACAATTTAAAATAATGTAATATTAATTGTATTTTATTGATTTTATAAATCCTTTTTGAATCCTCCAAAACAATTAATATATTTTATGTCTTTAAATTCATTTCTTTATGATTATGACTCGCTTACCCATCATCAAGAGTACTATTTTACTTATTTCATACCATGGAATTATAAAATAATGAACACACTACTTATGGGAAAACACCTTGGTAAAAAGCATGGTATGGTTACTGGTTTTGGTTTTTTTATTATGTAGAGTCCAAAACCATGGTTTGAGTACTATTAAACAAACCCAAACTCATTTTAAAATACCTATAATGTCTCAGCCTTAGACATTACTTAATCTTGAGTTATTACAACATTACACTTTGAGGATCTTTTCAGGTTTATAGTTTTAGAGTATGAGATCATAAATCATGCATTACATTCCACATTTAAACATGGTGGTTACATTGAGGACAATTTTTAATTTTCCCAACAAAGGAAACATATTTAAAATGAAACATGGATTCTTTCTTGACTCATCCTCGACACTATCATCACATCATGTACTTTTCCCTTGACCTGTGAAAAACATTTCAAAAAACATGGGATGGGAATATATATCTCAGTAAGGGATATAAAAGTACAGAATGAAAACATTATTCCATGTATACATAAGAATTGATGAAATCATACTTTACTCATAAAACATAAGCACTTCATGAAATCATAATATTTATGAATAACTCATAAAAAAATAAGACATTAAGGTAACTTGAGGCATTCATATCATTCTTACATAGGGAGTAACACTCACGGTTACGTCTGGAATACCCATCATAGTATATTCCCTAAATATCTTCAAAGAAACCTTTGAATTTAACTCCTTCGCGTTACCCAATGCATTGGAGAGCTATCACGGGCTCACCCACCCTTAGTTTATCACGGAACCACCCGTCTTCATAAAAAATGCCCAAGAACCATAACATAATTGTATCACATAAAAATGCATAAAGGAAAGATAACATTTCCAAATTTCAATCACAAGATATCAATAACACATTTATGTAATAAAAAAATTATCAAAACCATTTTCAATACCAAAATAAAAGAAATGTAAAACATGGTATTAATTTTTCTTTTTAAAAAAAAGTTATGGCTTTTAGAGGAAGCCGAAAATCAAATAATGGTCACGGCGGTGGAGAAGTCGTTGTCGCCGCATACGTACGGAAAAAACATTCCCTTTTGTTGTTTAGTAAAACACTTCATATTAAAAAGATTCCTTTTGAATAGAAGTAAAATTGAAAGGGTTTTATACACCGTATAAAAGAAAGTTGTGTATAAAACAAAATATGCCTCAATGAAAGGAGATTGAGACGAAGTCCCATACCTTTTGTCTAACATGACGTGATTGTTCTTTAATCTCCTGAATAATAAAATTGAGTTAATTTAAACTTTCATAATAACCTTTTTCAAGTTCATTATTACTTTTATATCACTTATTGCCATGTTATGAACAATATGTAATTATTTAATTTAATAACGGTCGTTTTGTCGATAATTAGTACTTGAGTCAAAAATAAACTCATTATAATTACGAGTTGTTCATGTTGTAAAATAACCATTATATAAATAATTATAATAATGATTTAGATATCATATATATCATATATATCCAGTATATACATGAATTTATAATATTACATAACATTTAGAGGTAAGAAATGAAATGCACCGTTCGTGGGGAAGGTAAGTCGTACGTACGCATGAACTCTACATTCATTTCAATTTCATATTTGATGGAATGAATTAATAATTATATAAAGGTATATTATAATTCCAGTATAATATCATATATTATATCATTTACTCCATCCATTATACATTCCACATATGGCATTAAATAATCAAATCACTTTGAGGGGGCGGTAGTCTGCACTTCCTAAAATGAAGATATCTCCTTTTACCCATAATGGAAAACATAAAGGAATGCATTGAATGAAAAATACAGAATCATAAGGAAAACATAAACATAATATATATCATATATAAATAGAGTTACATCTTAATGGCCACCATTGAAGGTGTTAAATGAAGACTGAACAATCATCGTTTCGTGAGGCAGAAATTCGACATCCACAGAAACAGTTTGTTCTATTACCATTAGATGAAGGTGTGTGTATGTTTATCTCTAATACATCGCATAACAACATACTATTATATTTAAGATATCGGTTTTGTTACAAAATAAAGGAATAAAATGATTTTAGGGGGTTGGAGAAGAAAAATATAACAAAAGAACACAAGTGAAGACATTTCCTTTAAATAGGGTAACTCCTCTTGGTTTGAACCAAAAGGGATTATTGAAGAGCTTTATGCCTAAGTTAAGGCTTATAGGATTAAAATAGGTATGTGGAGAGATAATATGAGCAGATTATGTCCGAGCCAATGGCTTGAGATGTTTGGGTAAGGAGGTAGAGGTGGGGGCCGTTTATAAGAGGGAGGAGGGGCACTCTTGGAATGTCAAGAAATGTTACTTTATAATAAAATGAGTTTCAGATTTTAAAGGTCCCACATTGATATATTTTGTTGATAAGGTGATAAGGGTTCCAAATATACTCATCCAATAGGTTTTTGACAAGTTTAATTCTTAGATATTACAATATCTTTTCATTTTATTTAAATCGTTCATTAATGAGGTAATCTCTACATCATCCTGTTGTCATAAAAAAAATTAATTTATTTACTGTCTAAAAATTATAAAAAAATACTATGATATTTGAAATATTTTTATCCTTCCAATTACTATTTATAGTCCAATATATCATTTATGT
The DNA here is from genome assembly GCA_963277665.1 of Viscum album. Lineage (NCBI taxonomy): Eukaryota > Viridiplantae > Streptophyta > Magnoliopsida > Santalales > Viscaceae > Viscum > Viscum album. The sequence continues at coordinate 223,945,854 of OY728123.1, read as the reverse complement.
ATACAAAATTAAATTTTTTTTACTTAGGTGTTACATACTTTTGTGATATTCTCCTTTCTTTAAAAATAAAATGATAAAGTGTCACCATCACCCAAAAGTAATTCCACGGGGTCCCTATGTTTGGCACAAGGCATCCCATGGTCGTCCATGAAACAACCAGTAGCATTAGGACACATGTTGGGGTCATTTCTTATTATTATGATATTTATTTATTTTTCTTAACTCCCGATTACTAATTAATCACGATAATTAAAGATAATTACCGTCATTACTATTCATAATGTCCAAAAACAAAACATTCTTAATTACATAATTTTTACCTTCTGATTCCAAATATGGAATTAATTTTACCAAATTCCAAACATAGAAATTTCAATAAATAATTTAAAAATAATTCATGTTGTCAAAACAAATAGTGGGTTTTTTTGAAACAATATCTATGAAAAGATTGGCACTTGTTTATGCCCAATTAAAAAGTGAAATTAACCCAAATGACCACCGTTGTAATAAACTGTAAAAATATATTCTATTTTATCTTTAAAACCAATTAAAAAGATAATCTATCCATATAATTAAATTATGTGAAAAAACAGTTTGGAAGTAAAATGCAGTATTTTCACTATTCATTAAAAAATGAACATTGTCTGAAAAATACCAAAAATTTATGCAAAGTAAATTTCAATGTCCCAATTATAAATAATAATTTTATTTTAAAAAATAGAGATTATAAAATTTTCAAAAGATTGATTTAGAAATAGTTTTCCATCAAAAGGTGGTAAAACAATCTTTTAAAAAATTCTAGAGTACTCCATGCTTAAGATTGGATTTATTCTCATTTTAAACATCTAAAACATTGTCCAATTCATAAGTTGACTTAGATAAGAAAATCCATCATTCTTTACATACTTGGGATGTTACATCCTTCCCCCTTTTGAAAATTGTGTCACCACAATTTATTTACTTATTGAATAAGTGGGGGTATTCATTCCTCATTGCATTTTCAGATTCCCATGTTGCCTCTTCAATCATGTGGTTTTTTCACAAAACCTTTACTTGATGAATCACCTTATTCTGTAACCCTTTCTCCCTGTGGTCAAGAATCTGGACCAGTTTTTCCTCATAAGATAGATTCTCTTCCAACTGAACTACCTCTAAACTCAAAACATGAGATGGATCCAGCATATACTTCCTTAATATTGAAACATGAAAAACATTGTGTACCTGAGATAAACTTGGAGGTAAAGACACTCGGTATGCAACTGATCCAAATATCTCTATAATTTCATATGGTCCAACAAACCTTGGACACACCTTTCCTTTATTAGCAAATCGCATCACACTTTTCCATGGTGAAACTTTGAGAAAAACATGATAACCTAACTCAAAAGAGAGATACTTCCTCCTATTGTCCGCCTAACTTTTCTGCCTGCTTTGAGCTGTTATCATGTGACTCTGTAATAGCTGAATTTTTTATGCCAACTCTTCAACCAATTATGGTCCCATCATCTTCCTTTCACCCACTTCATCCCAAAAATCTAGTGTTCGACACCGCTTCCTATATAATGTGTCAAATGGTTCCATCTGTATACTAGAATGAAAACTGTTACTATTGGAAAACTCAAAAAAAGAAAGTTGTTGGTCCCAACATCCATGATAATCCATCAAACAATCATGTAGCATATCCTCCAAAGTCTAAATTGTTCATTTTGACTGCCCATCTGATTGAGGATAAAAAACTGTACTAAAATTTAATTCAGTACCCAATGACTTTTGAAGGCCTCTACAAAAGTTAGAAGTAAACTTGGGATCACGATCAGATAAAATGGAGAGGGGATCTCCATCTAACCTGACTATCTCTTTAATATACAAACGAGAAAGTTGATCTAGGGAAAAAGTATCTTGTATAATAAGGAAATGAGATGATTTAGTCAAGCGATCAACAATAACCCAGATTGCATTATTACCTCGAGGTGTCGTCGGAAATCCCACAACGAAGTCCATGGATATATTCTCCAATTTCCACTTTGGCACTGGTAAAGGCTGGAGCATCCTTTCGGTAACTGTTTCTCTTGTTTAACCTGTTGACAAGTCAAATACATCACAGTAAAATCAGCAATATCTTTTTTCATTCCATCCCACCAGTAATACTACCGAAGATCTCTATACATCTTAGTACTGCCTTGATGAACTGAAAGTGGATAACTATGAGATTCATATAACAACTCTCTCTTTAACTGTGAATCACACGACACACACAATATGTTCCCAAATATCAAAACACAATCATTATCAATTTTGAATTCAAGCAACTTACCCTTCTGAACCATCTCTACCTTTTTCTACAACTCACTATCTTGCTTTTGTGCTTGCTTAATTCTATCTGATAGAGAATATTTAACTGATACCTGAAAAAAATAGAAGAACATCCTACACCAAAAACATCTATGCCCAAGATCATCAAATCATGAACCAAAGGATCACGTTCCAAACATAACATGGTTAACGAGGCATTAATTTTTCGACTCAAAGCATCAGCCACTTTATTTGCTTCTCCCGGATGGTAATAAATTGTGAAATCATAATCCTTTATTAATTCTAGCCATCTCCTCTGTCTCATGTTTAGTTATTTTTGAGTGAAAATAAACTTTAAACTTCTGTGATCAGTATATATTTCACACTTTAGACCATACAAATGACGCCTCTAAATTTTTAAAGCGAAAACAACATCAGCTAATTCCAAATCATGTGTAGGGAAACTTACCTCATGAGTTTTCAACTGTCGTGAAGCATAATCAATTACCTAATCATTCTGCAATAGGATTCAACCAAGTCCTTTCAATGAAGCATCACTGTAGATAACAAACTCACTATTCCTGGAAGGTAGTGCCAAAACGGGAGCATTCACCAATCTTCATTTCAATTCCTAAAAACAATCATCACATTCTTTTATCCATATAAACATAACACCCTTTTGAGTTAGCTTATTCATTAGACTAGATAACTGTGAAAATTTTCTAACAAACCTTCAGTCATAGCCTGCCAAACCATGAAAACTACGAATCTTAGTAACATTTGTGGGTCTTGGCCATTCATCAACAACCATTGTTTTTGCAGGATCAGAAGTTATTCCATCTTTAGAAACAATGTGACCAAGGAAATAAATTTGTTGCAACCAAAACTCACACTTTCTGAATTTCCCATACAATTTCTTTTCCTTTAGGTTTTGCAAAATAACCCTTAAATGACTTTCATGCTCCTCTTTTACTTTTAGAAAAAACCAAAATATCATCAATGAAAACAACCACAAACTTATCTAAGAACTCATGGAAAATTCTATTCATAAGGTCCATGAATACAGTAGGTGAATTGGTTATCCCAAATGGCATAACTATAAATTCATAATGGCCATATCTTTTATGAAACATGGTCTTCAGAATTTCTACTTCATTTACCTTCAAATGATGGTACCCCGATCTCAAGTCAATCTTTGAAAAATACTGAGCTCCCTGGAGCTGATCAAACAAATCATCGATATGAGGCATAGGATATTTGTTCATAATAGTGATATTATTCAAGGCTCTATAATCAATGCAATGTCTTATAGAACCATCTTTCCTTTTAACAAATAAGACAGGTGCATCCCATGGTGATATGCTAGGTCGAATTAATCATTTCTCTAATAAATCTTGCAATTTCTCCTTCAACTCGAAAAGTTCAATTTGAGCAATTCGATAAGGGGGTTTTGAAATTGGCTTAGCATCAGGAACTAAGTAAAAAGTAAATTTAACTTCCCGATCTGGTATTATTCCAGGAAACTCATTAGGAAAAACATCAGGATACTCATTTACCACTAGCACATCATTAATCTGAATGGTTCCTTTGTTTTCAACAATATGTGCAAGGTAACATTAATTTAAATCTTTTACAGGTTTCTCACCCTCTTGATATGTTATCAAATGTAAGGGTTCAATATTGTACATAAACTGAAATTCTTTCTGAAAAGAAACTTCTTTGGCTCTACAATCAATCTTAGCATGGTGAACAGAGAGCCAATCCATACCCAGGATAACATCAAATTCTACTAGAGGTAAAACAATAAGGTTTTCTAGTAGGTTATTTTCCCAGATAAGGATAGGAAGATTCTTATAAATTCTTCTTGCCTCAAAATTTCCCCCAGGTGTTTTTACCATAAGTTCATGATTCATTTATTGAGATGGTTTTCCCAATTTACTAGAAAATTTTTCAGAGATGAAAGAATGTGTAGACCCCGAATCAAACAACACATTAGCATAATATGATAAATCAAACAAAGTAACTGGTACCACTTCATCTGACGGCCCAACATCTGTTGAAGTAGTTGCAAAGGATTTCACCACACCTTTCTTCTTGTAGTCTGACTGCTTCCCATCATTTGGGATCTTTGTCGAACACTCGTTTGCATAAAGACCCATCTCATTGCATTTGAAACATTTCACTAACTGTAATTAAAATTTGTTCTTACCATCACCGTGATATTTTTCTGTGAAATCATGAGCCTTATGTCCCATCTTACCACATCGGTAGCACTTTACATAATTCAAAAGACATTCCCGAGCATGCCTTTTACCACATTTATCAAAAACTGAAAACTTAGTTTTCTTACCATTAGACCTTTTTGAAGAATTCTTCCCTTTCTCCTAGCACCTCGGTCTCTTCTTTTGTTGGTTGTTATAGAACACTTGATCATCGGAAAACTCCATTTCCACCTTCTCAGCACATCAAAAAAGCTTTTCATAACTCTTGAACTCGCGAGAAGATAAAGCCCTTCGATATTTTGGCTTTAATCATGAGTAAAAACGATTGATTTTACTATCAAGATCTCGGATAAACTTTTGAGCATACCTTGTCGATAGAGTGAACCTTTCTTCATAAGCAGCCACTGAGTTATCCTCTTGACTCAATTCCAAGAATTGTTTTTCCATCCTAAGTCGAAAAACCTTAGGAAAATACTTCTCAAGAAACATACATTTGAATTCATCCCAGTCGAGAGCATCAATCTCATCAACGTCCCTGGTATTTTTAACCATCAACCACCACTTATCTGCTTCACCGTCCAAACAGTAAATTTCAAGACTAACCTTTTGATTTTCAGAACACCCCATGACATCGAAAATCTTCTCTAGTGATTTAATCCATCCTTTAGCTAGCACAGGGTCAGATGATCCTCTGAATGGTGGGGGATGTTGCCTCATGAAATGTTTCACCACTGACATGTTCCTCTACGGTTGATCTGGATGATCCCATGCATGGATACCACCACCATTTATCACATGATTCAACAGAGCCATTACTTCAACAAACTATTCAGTTCCAATTCTAACCATCTCAGGATGCTGATTCGGAAGGTCATTTCATTTTGTATGCCTTCCTAGCACGGCCTCCATGTTTCCTCTATGGAAAACCATTCTGAACAAACATGTCTTAGATGAAGCAACATGGTAATCTTCAAATGCTATATCATTTCAATTTGACCATAAAAATATACTTTTGGAAAATCATTTAATATAATTATAACTCCTAAAGTTATCTAAACTGACCTCTGATAACAACTATAAGGACACAGCCTTAAACATTACTTAATCTTGAGTTATTACAAGATTACACATTGAGGATCTTTTCAGGTTTAGAGTTGTAGAGAATTAGATCATAAATCATGCATTACATTCCACATTTAGACAAGGTGGTTACATTAAAGACAATATTCACTTTTCCCATAAAAGGAAACATATTTAAAATAAAACATGTATTCTTTCTGGACACTTCTTCGACACTATCATCACATCATGTACTTTTACCGTGACCTGTGAATAACATTTCAAAATACATGGGATGAGCATAAAAAGCTCAGTAAGAGATATAAAAGTACGGAATGAAAACATTAGTCCATATACAAATAAGAATTGATGAAATCATACTTTACTCATAAAACATAAGCACTTCATGAAATCAAAAGATTTATGAATAACTCATAGAAAACATAAGTCATCAAGGTAACTTGAGGCATTCATATAATTCTTACATAGGGATTAACCCTCATGGTTACGTTTGGAATACCCATCACAGTATATTCCGTAAATCTATTTGGAGAAACCTTAGCGTTTAACTCCTTCACGTTACCCAATGCATTAGAGAGCTATCATGGGATCACCTGCCCTTAGTTTATCACGGAACCACCCATCTTCATAAGCAATGCCCAAGAACCAGAACATAATCGTATCACATAAAACATGCATAAAGGAAACATAACATTTCCATATTTCAATCACAAGCTATCAATAACACATTGATGTAGTAAAAACATTATCAAAACCATTTTCAATACCAAAATAAAAGAAAATTAAAACATGGTATTAATTTTTCTTTTTAAAAAAAAGTTATGTCTTGTAGAGGAAGCCGAAACACAAATAATGGTCACGGCGGTGGAGAAGTCGTTTTCGCCGCATACGTACGACAAAAACATTCCCTTTTGTCATTTAGTAAAACGCTTCGTATAAAAAAGATTCCTTTTGAATAGAAGTAAAAGTCAAAGGGGTTTACACACAGTATAAAAGAAAGTTGTGTATAAAACAAAATATGCCTCAATGAAAGGCGATTGAGACGAAGTCCCATACCTCGTGTCTGACTTGACTCGATCGTTCTTTAATCACCTGAAAAATAAACTTGAGTTAATTTCAACATTCTTAAGAACATTTTCCAAGTTCATTATTCCTTTTACATCACTTATTACCATGTTGTGAACACTATGTAATTATTTAAGTTACTAACGGTCGTTTTGTCGATAATTGGTACTTGAGTCAAAAATAAACTCCTTATAATTACAAGTTATTCATGTGGTAAAATATCCATTATATATAGAATTATATTCATGATTTAGGTATTATATATATCATATATATCTAGAATATACATGCATTTATAATATTACATAACATTTAGATGTAAGAAATGAAATGCATCGTTCATGGAGACGGTAAGTCCTACGTACGCATGAACGCTACTTTCATTTCTATTTCATATTTAATGGAATGAATTCATAATGATATAATGGTATATTATAATTATAGTATAATATCATATATAATATCATTAGCTTAATCCTTTATGCATCCCACATTTGGCATTAATGAATCAAATCACTTTGAGGGGGCAGTAGTCCGCACTTCCTAAAATGAAGATATCACATTTTACCCATAATGGAAACCATAAAGGAATGCCTTAATTGAAAAATACAGAATCATAATAAAAGAATAAACATAATATAAATCATATTTAAATATAGTGACATATTAATGGTCACCATTAAAGGTGTTAAAAGAAGATTGAACAATCATAGTTTCGTGAGGCATATATTTACCATCCACAGAAATAGTATGTTCTTTAACCATTAGACGATGGTGTGTGTAAGTGTAGCTCAAATCCTTATCATAACAACATACTAGTATATTGAAGATATTGGTGTTGTTATAAAAAAAGGAATAAAAAGAGTTTAGGGGGGTTTAGAAGAAAAATAAAACAAAAGGACACAGGTGAAGACATTACCTTTAAATCGGGTAACTCCTCTTGGTTTGAACCAAAAGGGTTTCTTGAAGAGATTTCTTCCTAAGGTAAGGCATCGAGGATGAAGAGAGGGATTTGGAGAGCTAAAATGAGCAGATTTTGTCCAAGCAAATGGCTTGAGATGTGTGGGTAAGGAGGTAGAGGTGGGGGCCTTTTATAAGATGGAGAAGGGGCACTCTTGGAAAGTCAAGAAATGTTACTTTATATTAAAATGAATTTCGGATTTTAAAGGTCCCACATTGATATATTTCGAGGATAAGGTGATAAGGGTTTGAAATATACTCATCCAATAGGTTTTTTAAAATTTTATGTCTTAGATATTAAAATATATTTTTATTTTATTTAAATCGTTCATTAATGAGGTATTCGTTGCATCATCATGGTGTCAAAATAATTAAATTTATTTAGTGTCTAAAAATTATAAAAAAAATACTATGATGTAGGAAAGATTTTTATATTTCCAATTACTATTTATATTCCAAGAGATCATTTATTTAGACAAAATTAAATTTTTTTACTTAGGTGTTACATACTTTTGTGATATTCTCATTTCTTTAAAAAAATGATAAAGTGTCACTATCACCCAAAAATGATTCCATGGGGTCCCTAAGTGTGGAACAAGGCATCCCATGGTCGTCCATGACACAAACAGTAGCATTATGACATATTTTTGGGTCATTTTTTATTATTATGATATTATTTTATTGTCCATAACTACCCGATTACTAATTAATCACGATAATTAAAGATAATTACCGTCGTTACTATTCATAATGTCCAAAAACAAAAGATTATTAATTACATAATTTGGACCTTATGATTCCAAATATGGAATCCATTTTACCAAATTCCAAACACAGAAATTGCAATAATTAATTTAAAAATAATTCTCGTTGTCAAAACAAATAGTGGGTTTTTTTAAACAATATCTATGAAAAGTTTGGCACTTGTTTATGCCCATTTCCAAAGTAAAATTAATCCCAATGACCACCATTGGATTAAATGGTAAAAATATATTCTATTTACACATTAAAACAAATTAAAAAGATAATCTATCCATATAATTAAATTAGATGAAAATTTAGTTTTGAAGTAAAATGTAGTATTTTTCACTATTCATTAAAAATGAACATTGTCAGAAAAATACCAAAAATTTATCCAAAGTAAGTTTCAATGTACCAGTTATAAAGAATAAGTTTATTTTGACAAATGGAGCTTATAAAACTATCAAAATATTGTTTTAAAAATGGTTTTCCATCAAAAGGTGGTAAAACAATCTTTTAAAAAATATTAGAGTATTCCATGCTTAATATTGGATTTATTCTCATTTTAAACCTCTAAAACACTATATAATTAATTATTATACATAGATAAAAAAAATCCATCATTCTTTACTTACTTGGGATGTTACAATACCACCACCCATGATCCCATAAATAATCACTAAAAATCCTTTTATAATGTACTAACTCATCCCTCACCTCTCTAGAGTCCTCCCAATGTTACCCAAGCTCTCAAGAAGATCTTCTCAAGCCTTTAGAGTAACACACTAAAGGAAGGGATATTTTATTTCTCCTCTTTATTCAATTACCCTCTTTGTCTTATATCATTTATATGAATTTCAATATGATGTAATATGTTATTAAAAATACCAAAATAATTTTAAATTTATTTCTAAATTATTAGATACCTTGTTCACTCTCATCATCCTATTTTATTAATTTTATGTGACATTGTATACTTCCTAAATTTCATCATGATTTTCCTTGACAAAACAATTTTGTAGTGAACACCATTACCATTTCCTAAAATAGGTGTTTAACATTATATACATATACATATTTTAATTGGTAATTATATTTATTTATTCCAAACCCATTGATTTTTTAATAAAATACAATGATGAATTCATCCACATAGTTTGATCTATGTGGCACACTTAAGTATGAGAAATAAATAAAAGTGATGGGTGAGCCTTGAATTTTAAAGTGTCCCAACGCATTGGATATTTTTTAGCCTCATTAGAAGTCAAGTTGGGAAAGAGAGTTAACATTATTACTTTATGGGTATTTTTCTATCCTTATTTCTTGGAAGTTATCCTCAACTTATGTTTATGATGTCATGTTTTATGTCATTTCCACATTTCCCATGTCATGATTATCATGCTACATCATGCCTCATTATTCATGTTTCTTATATTACTATTTCATCTTTGATTTGTATAATATATATTACCATATTCAATTATTATTACCTAATTGACTTTTATATATCACCCACTGTTATTAATTTCCCAGGCTTACCCCATGTAGTTTGAAGTGCGAGAATTTTAAATAAGTTTTCAATAATGATGTTGTTATTCAAATTTTAAATTTCTTTGTTATGTACTTAATTATAAAAGACACTAGACTTATCAATAATATGGGTTATATTATGTGTAATTTTATGTTATAAATCATTATCTAATGTGAAATAATAAAAGGGGATGTCATAGTTGGTGTCTGAGGAAATGTTTAGTTATTATGGGATAATCATTAGAAAACACTAATGAAAGCATTAGGGATAATACTAAGGAAAAGAAAACATCCATATTCTTTTAATTGTATAGTATGTTCTTTATCAATAATATACATCCATGTCTATATAATACACGTGGACATTGTTCTATAATAGAAGTGACTTGGGGTAACAAATCTAATAAGGTGTGTTGGGCCTAAATCGATTTAACATGATACAAAACAAATTTACTTAATACACACCTGTATTGAAACTACCTTGGGATATTATATGGTGAAATAAAAATATCATTATAAACTATTATTAAGGGAACATATAAACCCATAAGAATGTTTTTTAGTAAATTGACCAAGGAAAAAATAGATAGAAGCCTATAAAATCATAATTTAATGAAATGAAATTATCTATAAAGTTATCCCATTAATTTTAGTAAATTATAATTTATGTGTTTAATATATTAAATTTATTATAGAAAATATCCAATAATCAGTTGAATCAGGTAAATAATAAATGTGATGGTCAATGTGAGGACTTCCCCAATGACATTCCCAACCTAATGGGAGTCGGAATAGAAAACATTGTGATGATAATCTATCAACTAACTCAGGTTATGGATAGAAACCTAGCTCAAGAGGATTACCCACATCCCCCTTAGAATAAAAATGTTGCTGATGAGTCCTTTATATGACAAATTCCACCAAATTTAAATGGATCATCTGATCCCTTATTCATGGATCAATGGATTACCTCCCTTTAGAAGATGTTATCCATCCTTTAATGTTTCAAAGAAGATAATGTTCTAATGTAGTTTTATTATATGGAGGGAGAATCTGATCAGTGGTGTAAATTGATAAAGAGTATGGATCCTTTGTAAGATATAGAAGTGATGGGGTACAAGGAATTCTGGAAAATGTTATTTGATAAATATTTTCCTCTTACTCTTCATCATAAAATAGAAAAGGATTTCCTTTCCATCATGCAAAAAAATGATGAATATATTAGGGAATATGAATAAAACATCACAATACTGAAATCATATGCCTATGATATTTCCATTACTCTTGAAATAAATGTTGAAAACATCTTTTGTGGGATAAATAAATGTCTATGAAAATACATGGTGATCTATGATTTTTATAACTCTGAGTAAATTTTATGATGATCCCTCAATGTTGAGATGGATATTGTTGAATCTTGTGGTTATCATGGGGATAAAAAGTGAAATTTAGAGTTTAATTATAGTGTTATGATGAAGAAATATAATGGTCCTAATAAATATAAAAAATAACACTTTTCAAAGGTTCAGAAATAAGCACCATGGAAATTAACTAACATAAATAAGTAAATTATTTTATCATGGTAATAAAGGACACCAATCTAGTGATAATCGATACGGTCAAACCGCAATACATTTTTCATTGATCAAACTATAAGGAACCAAGTAACTTTTTAGTCTAACGAACAATGAAAAGTTTTTTTATAGACAACCAACAACCTCTATGGTAGCATTGGTAAGATTTCTCCACCACAATTCTTAGGTGGATCCTAAAAATGAAGTAGAGATAGGTACACTAGTTATTCATTCAATAACAGTAAAGTTGATTTTTATTTTGATTCTGTGTATTCTTTGATATCATAAATGTTTATTATAACTATTCAAACACCACCACAAGAGAAAAAATTAAGGTTATTAGTGAAAATTTAAAATGGGATAATTATTTTGTCCCATGTGTATAAATTCTCCCCTATTAAATTTTTGGATTAATATACAAGTGATCCTTTTCATTCTCACTTTGGTAGAATTTTATATAATTATTGGTATGAATTGTATTTCTATGTATATAGAAAACATAAATTTCCCTATGAAGGAAATCAGTCTCTAAATCGAAAATCGAACCCCAATTCTATACATGTCCAAGGGGGAGGATAAATCTTTATTAGGATCAATATCTCAAAAAGGATATAAATTCCCTATGATCAAGAATATCTGGATCAAATGATTTAATCTAATGAATTATTTATAATTTAATAAATGCCCAATATGATTGAATATCATGATTTGTTTCTAGAAAAATTTCCTAGTCTTCCTCCTAGCATAGAGGTTGAATTTTCAATCAAGCTTCTATATTGGGAATTACCATTATCCAAGACTTAGCATGGAATGGATGGTTTGTTAAATGAGATACTAAAAAATAACTATAGGAGAATCTGGGTAAAGAGTATATATTCCCATGTGCTTCACCTGGGTGTGAAATAGTCTTCTTCATCAAGAATAATAATGGTTTAACACTCCTTTTCATTAATTATCATGATTTCAACAAGATCACATTAAATAAAAAGTATCATTTACCATGTATTTAGGTCTTTTTTTGAAAGATATGTGGAGAACAATAATTCTCCAAGGGGGTTATATAGTCATTATATTACCAAGATAAGGTGAAGGAGGATATCCCTAAGGCTACTTTTCACATATGGTATGAGATCTATGAGTTCACAGTAATGCCATTTGGAATCACTTATTCTATACAAGTATTCATGTAATTGATGAATAGATTTTTTAAATATTAAAAAGGAAAATTTTTAGAATTCTTTATAGATTATATTCTAATATAATTCAAAATAAAGGAGGATCATGAGGCACATCTAAGAACTACACTAAATAACTTAGGAAAAGAGAATCTTTTTGCCAAATAGATAAAATGGGAATTCTGGTCGAAGGAAGTCCTCTAATGGGATATATCATTATAATCAAAGGAGTGTATATGGACCCCTAAAATTCTGAAACAATTGGTGGATGGTTGAGGCTAACATATGCGATAGATATCCATAGTTTCCTTGAGTTAACTGGGAATTATAATTGATTTTTGAGAAATTTCTCATGATCTTAAAACCCTATAACCATGATAATTTAGAAGGGGGTCATCTTTTTCTAGGAATGATTAATGTAAATAGAGTTGTAAAGATATAAAAATTTGTCTTATCAATTTCCCTATGCTCCACTACCCATAAGTGGGGAAATTTTCATGGTATTGAATAATGATTCAAAAAAGTCATTGGGTTGTGTGTTGACGCATAAGGAAAAATTCCTAGCCTATGATTTAAGGTAGTTGATAGTTTAAAAATACAACTACCAATCACAGGATCTAGATTTTGATTCAGTGATATTTGATTTGAAAATATAGAGACATTATCTGTTTGGGGAGAAGTGTGAAATATATTTGTATCACAAAATCATTATTTATATATTCTAATAAAAAGAGCTGAAAATGGTCCAATGAATATGGATTGAGATTATCAGGAACATTGAATTCAAAATTCACTACCACCATGGGAATGATAATAAAGTGCAACATGAACTATGAATAAAGGATCCATCAATATAATCATTCATTATAATTGAGAATGATTTGATTTGATTAAATATGAAAGGGCTAGACATTGGTATCATATAGGAATATCATCATTTCTTTCACAAATGATTACTCAATCATTCCTTCTAAAAAATATAATGTATTCTCATAGAAATAATGTAGGAATTTTTATGAATGCGGGATATTTATGAAAATATAAATCCATAGAGTTCAATTTTAATAAAGAAGGAGTCATAATATTTGGGTCATGCCTATGTGAATCATACTATAAATAGATAAAGAGATAGATACTAAATGTCACATGTATTTTAACATTACCTATTAACTTAGAGTTGATATAAGCCTATATAGATCTCAAATAGAACTATTTATTAGGATAATATAAAGCAGTATATCACAGAATATACATCAATGTGTCTATTATGTCAACATGTGAAAGATGAAAATAAAAAATTTAATTGGATTATGAGTCCATTACCCATACCCAAATTAAAATTAGAAAAAATAAGCATGGTATTTTCACCAAACTTGTGAATAAATCCAAATGAAATAATTCTATATCAGTTTTTTAAGATCACCATTAAAATAAATCTCACTATATCAAAATTTGAGATAACTTTTCAATCTATAATATCCAAATTTATATAATGATAATAAAAACCATCTTCTAACAAATTATTAATACCTCAAGTGGGAAAAATTAATTATCAATTAAAAAACATAATAATGTGTTAAAGGTTATGAATAAGAGAAAAAGTCAAATAAACACTTAGAAATATTCATTGTAATATTTTTCAAGTCACTCATTGTGTTAGTCTGAGGCTTTGAGGAATGCAAAGCCTCGGTGAAGGTGAAATAAAAATATTAAATATATTATGATAGTATGAAAACATTATTCAAAATAATTTAATAACTCTAAAATGGTGTATCATATGAGAAATATGAGACCAAAATTATGTCCAAAACATGGCTCTTACCCTAGGAGTAGTATAAAATTCAATGGCGTCAGATGTTTGGAAGCCTCACTCATGAGATAATGATTTTAAATGATATTTAATATATTAATTTATTGAAAATATTTAAATAACTACAAAAATAGTGAAAGTTATTAAAAATATGAGACCACAAATAGGTCTGCGACGTGGTGTTTACAGTTGGTGGAGTATAACATTTTAAGTGTAATATGTTTACATATCTCACCCACAAAAATTACCATTTTTATATTTAATTAAATTTTACTCCATTTTTTGAAAATTAAATAATTAGTATATCATAAATGGTCTGTCATCTGACAAATAAAATACCATGGTTTGGTCCATAATGGGTGGTTTTCCCTAAGAAGGTTATAAATTTTATGCACGTCGGGTGTTTGGAAACAACACACTTGATAAAATAGTTTTTATTTTTAATTAATTTTTTAATCTGTATATAGATAATAAATAATTAATATCTCTTAAATGATGCATTATTTATTAAATCTAGGAATACTGTTAGGTCTAGAACTAGGGGTTTACCCTATATGGGGAAAAAATACTACACCCAATTGGTGTTATGTGTTATTTATTTTTTGTTTAAAATAATTAGATTTATTTAATTATTTAAAATGAATTTGACTTATCTCTAACATTATGTTGGAAACTCCATTATTTCACAATAAGTATTTTTCAAACCTTAAATTTACACTATTTTGACCAATTTAAAATATAGAACACCATTAATGGATGAATTTAGACACTCAGACATAGACTTTACATTGAATCATTGATTAAATGGGAGTTTGAAATTTATGGTATATAATAATACCTTTTTTTTAATGTAAATTATTATAATGATTATAAATAACAAATAATAAAAAATTATTATAATTACTATTATTATTATTAATTACGATAGAAAATATTTTAATGGTGTGTTATTATTAAGATTATTATTATTATTATTAAAGTTGTGTTATTATTATTATTTATAATATTAATAATATTAAGAGTTAATAAATTAAATGGGAATGATGAGGCGCTTAGAGATATATTGGTCATACAACAAACATGGAGCAGAGCTACCTCTTTCATTACTACCTGGAGATGTGGGGATTTAATATCCCATTTATTTGATAATATAATAATAAATGAAAAGTAACAATATTAAATAAACTATAAATTGTTGTAGCGCATATAGAGAGCACAACATCGCTTGTATATTGTTTAATATATATATATAAATATTATTGATTATATTAAATTATTATTTTATTTGTTCTTCTTATTGTTGCCCAAATATCATATCAAATTTAACTTCTTTGTATGGTGTCCGATTGACACGTCACTTCTATTAGTGTGACCCTAAAATTGTGGGAGTCATTTCATGACTAGTTTTTAATATTTTATTCATTTTTGTGTTATAGTTCTATAAAACACCCAATATGATGAATCATTGGATCATGGAATTTATTGGAGAAATTAATAAATAGGTGATGCAATTAATAAATGTAACTAAATATATTGATTGAGTTGTATAAAAAATTGGATCTAGGGCACTTCATAGGAATGGGTAGGAATCTAATTATTTTTCATTCCACTACCCTATCTATTACTCTCTATCTCTTATTCTACTTTATACTTCACAATTTTTCTCCTCGATATCTTCTATGATGTTGATCAGATTGGCACATCGTCGATTCTTTTTTATTCATCTTGATGAGTATGAATTTATTCCTAATAGTTTTTTTGATGGTGGAATGGTATTTTGGCTAGATTAAAATAAATATTTTTTAATTTTCATAGATAGTTATAATTCTATAGAATTTTTAATCATGAATGGTTCATGGATTTGTTGGCATGTGGTCATCTTTTAGTTCGGTGAGAGCATTGTTTGGGTAATGAAAATATTTTTCAGGATCGACGTCATCTTGGAAAACCATGAGGTAAGAGGTTCGATAACATTTTCAGTGATATATATATATATACACGAAGTTATCTGATGTTATTTTTGTGTTTTAATAAGACATGCTTGTGATGAATTTTATGTGACTGGGTGAGAAGCTGTTGGCATACTTCTTGATGTGTGATTTTACTAACTTTGATATTGGTGTGACTTATCATTCCTTTCTACGAAATGTTTTTAGTGTTTTCCATAGCATGGGGAATTGCATTAGGGGAACCATGTTACTCTAGTGGATCATTAAGGTTGGGTGTATGAGATTACCCAACATGATGTGGTCCTAACATCCTTAAAGGTGGGAATAGTTACCCCTGTAGAGGGGAAAGCATAGTGGCTAGCTGGAGGATACTAAGATACATAGGTGGAGCCTTGAGGGTAGGTTTTATGTAGTCCAGTTGTCTGTTACCCATTGTAACTTTATCTTAGAATCCTTAAATGTGGAAATTGATACCCTTGTGGAGGGGAAAGCATAGTGGATTACTAAAGGATACAATTCATGGCCTCCTACAATATTGGTTCATGGGTGATTAATAGGATAATAAGTACCAATATAGACCTAAAAGAATATGTGGTTTTATTATAATAACCACTAGAAGGGTGGGAGGATCTTTGTATCCTAGATGGTGGTACGTGTGTTCTTGACATGCTTACTGGCAATGAGCCAAAGTTGGTGGGGCTATTATTCATAAGGGCTTGGTCAGCACATGATGACTCAAAAAATGTATGTTTAATAGTAATATACTTATGTCAAGATATACATTATTATATATATTTTTTCATATTATGGTAACGATGAATTGGTGGTGTCATATTGAGTCTTGTACTCAATCCCTAATCGAAAATTTCAATGAAATTATAGATTTCAGGACCAGAGATCTGGAAAAGGGAAATGTCACTATATAAGATAGTTGAGCGGTGGAGGTTGGAGGTAGAGGAGACCAAGAGAGACTATAGAGTACCCCGTAGATAGTTTTCATTAAATTTTATCTTTTATTATCCAATTCTTTTATACTTTGGATAGGCTCACACTTTGGGAGCTCTTATATGTATTTCATTATTCTATTCAAATATTTTCTATGATTTTATATTATTTAGTTGATTCATTATTTTCGATCATATGAATTTATACAAAGGTTATAGTCTTCCCCAAGTTTCACGTGAGACCCTCACTACCGGTCACCAACCGCTTCTATATAGGGAGATATGCATAAAGTTGTGTAGCATTTCATCTCGGTCTCGGTGGTTCGGTTAGTATGTTACAAAATGGTATAAGAGGATACAGAATCAATAACTTGTTTCTTATCTTATGTTGGGTTTGTAAAAGTTAGAAATAATATAGGACATTAGGACTTAGGGAGGCGAACTATGATAGTGTTTGGACAAAACTAAATATCGGACCTCGAAGATTCCAAAAAATTGTGAAATTATGTTCTATTGTTAATATTGATTAGCTTTTGGAGACTCACATGATGTTATATGTGCTTTATGAGATTTCATGTATGGTACTGCATCATGACTTTGATCATAGGATCATATTCTATATATATACCTATTTTGTGTTGTATCATAGTTAATTAATTAATTTATTGATTTATGTTATCTATTTGGGATTTTTTCTCTAAATGATATATTTTTTCCATGTTGTGCGATATATGATTTTTTTGAATTAATTAGTTTATCATAGAATTTTTTATGTTAGTATATATATGATGGCTTTAACTAATATTCTTAAAAGAAAACGAGGGTTTGTTTTAGGAGGGGTATGCCTTGGATTACAGATAGAATCCAAGGAACGCCTTGTTTGATCCCATAGCCTATTATTGACTTGTTATGTTCTTAATTCTCCTTTTTTACAGAGATGCCACTTCATAGACTCTTGATGGATCATATTAATGAGCTAACCTTGGTTTCTAATGTTCCAACACCAGTGGTACATGGGTATATACCCCATCATTATCACATATCAGCACATGTAATCAATGTCATATAGCCTTCTTACAAATAAATTTTCAGTTGGTTCTTATCCTGGGTGGGATAATTTAGCAGACATTAACTAGCCATGCTAGGTATTTATTGCTTTCTCATCCTCAAAAATTACAGGGTATTGGTGTCCCAATAGATATAGAAAAATTGGCTATACTATATTGAGAGCCTTTTCAACTAGTCTAGACCCTTCAGGTAGGTTGATTTATTGTTGAAATGTTTATCTCCTAGGGACCCACCTAGAGATGGTGGACTACTGTGAATCAATTTGGTAGACAATAAGGTCCTAAATGGATTACCATCAATGTGTTTTATCTAGTGTAATAATTTCTTAACAAGATGAAGCTGGACTATTCCTAGGAGTTATTGGAATTACAATAATGTTCTATGACTACCTCTAGTTACTATACTTGTTTTAATAAGTATCATCTCTTTTCTCCATTGTTAGTTGGGAATGAGGAATAGAAATATTAGAAGTTAGAGATTGGTCTATGACTGGAGCTAAAACATATGGTTTTGGGATTTGACCTAATGACACAACCTAAGGTGCTTCTCGAGTCCCAGATCATTGAGAAGGGGATATAGGAGAATAATGCAACATACATACTTCCGACTCACTAAGGGTGAATGATTGAGTTTTCATTTACTATTATAGGAGTCCCTTCAGAGAGTAGGAGGATAAAGGTAGAGAAAGAGTAGATAGGTAATAGGAAATTAGTACATAATATAACATCATCACACATGTTCTACAATTATTGGATATGCGATCATTACGACAACATTTTTAGTAATCCAACAATGGACTGCCACCTGTGTGGAATGGTTGGTCATATTCGACCTTTTTTTTAATAGTTTACTAGAAGAAGTTCTATGACGTCGGGATAGGTTGGATGTGGAGAAACATAGTAGAGGATACATTCTACCCTGATGAAGATGACTTTGGAATATCATTAGCATGATTATTGAGCTGAGGCAGATCATGTATATGATATGGATATAGCACCATCAGATGGGGATACTGAACTTTTCACTATACAAGGTACACAATTGAGCACATCTTTGATCTTCTTCCTTGTTTTAATGTTGTTTTTTTCTTATATAGGTGATCATTTATAGACTCGAATTAAGAAAATATTTAAGATTCCCTAACTTACCTTTTTCTAATACTCCATTTAACGATGACATAGAACCACAATATATGATAGAGTGATTATTATTTCTTTTTTTAATGAGAGACTGATGAGAGACTAACTCTTTGGATAGGATCATTTTTTTATCATATAAACCACCCTTCACACTATCTTGGTATGAATGATGTGTTCCATATTTCTCATATTAAGAGGTATATTCCCAATCCTATACATATTAAATATAACAAGGATGTTTAGTTGAAACCTGTTGCATTTTATGATCCGTGTCCTATTTGGATTATAAATCAGAGTGAGAAATGAATCTAGGGAAAATGATAATTCTACTGTGGATTTAATGGAAATATCAAGGAAGCGATGTGAAAAAATTGATTCTAATGTTTGAGCATTGTGGTATTCATTTATTGATCAAGACTAATAAAGATGCTTCTTGAGGATGAGACGTCTATAGAGGGGAAAAATTGTAATATCCGGGTTTTTTCAAAGATAATTAGAACCCTATTGTGATAAATTATTAATACCATGAGTATGAAAAAATGAATTTTCAGTGAAATTACATAATAATGTGTTAAAGTCTATGAATATTTGAAAATCATAGTTAACAATTTGAAATATGAAATGAAATTTTTTTGGAGTGAGACACTGATTTATTGTGAGATTCTGAGGCTCTCAAATCCTCAGAGAAGATTGAACAAATTTATGAAAGCATACACAAAGTATTAAAATTAATTGAATAACTACAAAATGGTGAATCATATGAGAAATATTGGATCAGAATTATGTCTAAAACATGGCTTTTACAATAGGATAAGTATATCATTCGAAGTAATTCCACGTTTGGATTCATCACTCATGTGATAATTTTCTTAAGTAATATTTAATATATTATCTTATTGAAAATAATTAAAAATTTCCCAAACTGTGAATCATATACAAAATATGATACCCCCATTAGGTATGGGATGAAGTGTTTACCCTTGGCAGGGTTTAACATTTGTAAGCATATGATATTGGATGTTTCACTCGTGAAAATAACCATATTTATATTTAATTAATTTTAATCCATTTTTTTATATTAAATAATTAATATCTCACAAATGGTGCATCTTATGAAAAATATGAGACCATGGTTTGGTCCCAAATAGGGGTTTTATCCTTGGTGGGCTGTAACTATTATGTTCATCGGGCGTTTGCAATCATCGCATGTGATAAAACCATTTTTATTTTTACTTAAATATTTAATCCGTTTTTTTAAATAATAATTAATTAATATCTCTAAAACAATGTGTTTTTTGAGAAATATGAGACCACTGTTAGGTCAAGAATATGAGATTTACGCTTGAGAATACATAACTTCTATGCACAATGGGTGTTATTTATAACTTAATTTCTTTTTAATTACATAATTTTGTTTAATTATCTAAAAATAATTTCATTCATCTCTAAACGTATGTTGAAAACTCCATTATTTCCCACCAAATTATTTTTAACATTCAATTCACTGCATTTTGACCAATTTAATATATAGAATTCCATTAACAGATGAATTTAGACCCTCCTCTATTAGATTTACATTGTATCATGGCTTAAATGGGGGTTTGAAATTTATGGTAATTAATGATGGATTTTGTTGAAATATAAATTGTGATAATCATTAGAGATAGCTAATTACAAAAATAAAAATTGTTATTATTATTATTAATAATTATGAATGATAATATTTTAAGTGTGTGTTATTATTATTATTTATAATAATAATAAAGTTTTGTTATTATTATTTATAATATTAATAAAATTACGAGTTGATAAATTAAATTGGGATAAAGACGCTCATGGAGATAGATTACTCATACAACAAATATGAAAGGGTGCCACCTCCTTCCCGACTATGCAGATATGTTGGGATATAATATACCATTTATTGATATTATTATAATAAATGAAAAATGATAATATTAAATAATTTAAATTGTAAATGGGTGTAGCACACATGGAGTTCCCTATGAGGCTTGGATAGTGTTTAATATATATATATATACTAGTTAAATTATTAAATTGTTGTTATTATTTGTTGTTAAAAAAATATTATTTCTACTATAATTTATTTATGTGGTGTCGGTTGAGACATTTTATGTTTCAGCGTAAACCTAAAATTGGGGTGGTCATTTCATGACTAGTGTGGAAAATTTAATTAGGTCTCATGGTAGAGGTCCTTGAAACACCCAATATGATGATGATGTGTCACATGGAATTAATTGGATAAAGTAAAAAATATGTGATGTAGTTAATAAATGTTACTTTATTTATTGATGAAATGTATTATAAATTAATTCTAGGTTGGTGCACATGGCATGGGTTGGAGTCCAATTATTTTTCACTCCACTCCTCTCTCTCTAACAATATATCTATCTTATTCTATTTTAATATTAAAAATTTCTCTCCTCGATATCTTATTTGATATTGATCGGATTGATTCTTCATTCGTTACGTTTGATTCATCTCAACGAGTAGAGATTTATTCCAAATAATATTTTTTAATGTGTCGATGTATTTAATCTGAATTAATTAAATAATTTTTAATTATTAGTGATAGGGATAATTAAAAAAATGTTGATGTGAGGATGGTTCAAGGATTCATTGTCATGTGATCATCTTCCTGTTAAGTGCCATTATGGTTTGGGTGATGAAAACAATTGTAAACCTCGATATCGACATGGAAAATTATGAGGTAGGATGTTCCTTCCCATTTTGGGCCATATATATATATGATGTTTTTAGGATGTAATGTCTGTATTGGAAAAACTCATTCTTGTGATGAATTTCATGTGGGTGTGTGAGTAAATGTGAGTGTACATGTTTATGTTTGAGGATCCTGAATTTGATCCTGGTGTGATGTATCATTTCTTGCAACGATACATTTTGGTAGTGTGTTTTATAGCCTGTGGAATTCTATTGCAGGAACCAATATACTCATGTGTATACATAACGTTGGCTGTATGTGGTAACCCAACCTCACACGGTCCTACCGTCAATAAAGGTGAGCATGTCTACCCCTGTAGAGGTGAAATCACAGTGGCTAGCTGGGGGATACTAAGAAACGCAAGTGGAGCCATGAGGGTGGGAGTTACACAGTTTTATTGTCAGTTACCCATTAGGATGAAATCCGAATATCCATAAAGTTAGACATGGATACCACTATAGAGGGGAAAACATAGTAGCTTATTGGTGGATTCTAGTTAGGGATTCCTAAGAACATGTGTCATGGGTGATTAATTGGATTAGAGGACCAAAATTTATATCGAAAAGAACGTAAGGTGTTCCTAAAGAAACCAAAATAAGGGGGGGTGAGCTATATATCTTTGATGGAGTTAAGTGTGTTATTACGTTTCATACTAGCAACAAGCCGAAAGCAAGAATGCACAGGATTCGTTGCTTCTTGGTCAACACATTATGACTTGGAACATTTATGTTTACTGATCATTTACATATTTAATGATATACATGGTTATATATTTTTTTCACTAATGGTAAGGATGATTTTGTGGTGCCTATTAAGTCTTTTACTCACAACCTACTTGAGAATTTCAGTGTACTTGTAGATTTAGTTACCAAGGATCCATTTATGGGAATGGGTCCTATGGGAGACGGTTGAGCAGTGGATGATGGAGCTAGAGAAGATTGGGACAGACACCTGAGTAGCACACAGATTGTTTTTTACTTACATTTATATTTTATTTTTCTACTACTATATACTTTGGGCAGGCATAACAAATTTGGAACTCTTATATGTATCTCATTAATCAGTTTCAGCATATACTCTGTTTTATTATTATTTGTTTTATTAATTGTTATTGATCATATGAAATGATACAAAGTGTATAATCTCCCCAAGGTTTCACTTAATACCCTCACTACTGGTTAGATGCCTCTTTCATATGGGGAAGCACACAAGATCTCATGTATCATTTCATATCGGACCTGGTCATTCAGGTTGGGATGATACACAATCCACCAACCTTCCAAAAAAATATACATTAAGGTAGTGGTGTGGCTTCATGTAGTAAAAATATTGATTATATCCGATTGAGATTCCAGATTTACCTCCATGTTCTGGAAACCCATCCAACACGCTCTAAACATACCGTTGAACATCTGTATAGCCTATCATCCTCAGAATGATGGAAAGTCTAAGAGGACTTTTTAGACACTAGAATACATTATTATAGCATATTCTATGGTCTTCATGGAATGATGGGACCAACATCGGTCTCTGGTCGAGTTCTCATACAACCATAGTTTCCATTCAAGAATCCCAATGGCTCCCAATGAATTTCATTATTAGAAGTGGTGAAGAACAACTACATGCTTTGATGAAGTTTGGGAACAAAAATTGCTAGGTCCTAAAATCATCAATGAAATAATCGAAAAGGTTAATACCACTCAACAACAGATCAAGTCTCATCGGAGTCAATGAAAGAGCTATGTTGATAATCATCGATGATACCCAGAGTTCGACCTATTTATCAGTTTTATTTTTTAATTAAAAATATATAATCATACCTTAGGATCTTCAATATTTATCCTTGTTTTTATTGAAAATACCTCCCAATATTTATGTCAATATGTGTATCCTTTTCTTCCCACCATATTGATAATAAATTTAAGGTCCATTTAGGGATTTCACATCAGTCATAGATTCCTCATTATCCATGTGAGAAGGGTTCTTTCATCACTTATTATAAATAATTCTTCTCATAAATTCATGATCATATTTTTTTTATCATTACACTTATAGGGGGCGATGATACCACATGTGTATTCTTTCAAATTCTTCATTTGGTTAGTAAATTTTAATCCATTTGGGCTAGCTCTCTATAAAAAAGGAGAGATCTATCTAACAAATCAATGTTTTCTATTTTGAATTTTTGTATGTTATTCCATCAAAAATATTGAATAATATATTTTTCAATAGTTATATAATCATTAACTCATATAAAAAATTATAAACATTCAATTTAATATCCTAATTGTCCCCTTCAACTAATCATTTCGAATAAACATCACTCACCCTTAATAAATAGTATTCTAATGAAGAAACCAAGTGTTAAGAGTGTGAGTGGCCAAGTAAAGTCTATAATTTTTACTATATGTAATAAAATATAGATTTCTATACATTATAGTTTTCGAGGGAAAAAATTATCTAATAGTCACTTCATGTTTTCTTCCCGCAGGGGATAAATTTATAATTTATTCATCATGGAATTGAGATTATTCCTTGATTATCAGATCATATTTATTATACAGTATTTAAAACATTATCAATATCCCCCTTTGATGACTTTCTTTATATTCCTTACACATTAGAAAATATAAAAAATAATAATAAATTAGGAGGGGGTTTTCAATTCTCTCTAGTAATTATAATAAGTTCCAAGGTCTTCTCCCCGTTATAGTTATCCATTATTTCTAGACATAACATTATGAGGGATCCTTATTTTATTCCCCCTTGTAATATTCATATTCCAATATTGTAAGATAATTATATCCATTATCGTCTCTTTATATGTTATTTTTTGTTTACTAGACGCATTTAAATATTCCAATACATTTCTTTTAACCAATAGTTATTTGAATTTTTCTTTAACCTACTCTAGCATTTGTTCTTGTCTTGGAATAAGATTCCCACAATAATTTTCATCATTTCCATATCAATTTATCCTTACACATAGATTCTATTAAATATTAGGATAATAATTACTATATAACATATATTCATGTTTGAGTTATTCATATGTAATGTCATGTTTTTCTTTATCATTTACATGGGAGCCATTTTTCTATATCTCTCTATCAAATTTTAATTCCATGTTTTTAAGAAATCTATCCAAACATGCATATTTTTTGAGAAGTTACCACATTTTTTCGTCATTGTTTTCATGCTACCACGTTTTAAAAACACTACATACTCTTTATTAGTGGTGCAGAGAACTAAAAATCATTTTAGTTCTCTCCAAGATTTATTCCCTTTTTGTGTTTGTATTTATTCAATGAAAATTTACTTTTTTCTTTAGTCCATGGTGTATCCCTTAATACCATAATAGAATCATTTCCTCCTATATATGATATCCTTATATAAATTCTTCCATATCCTCATGTGATTATTTTCTGTGTCATTGTTCTTCTATTTACATTCAATTGTAGATAATTCTAATTATTGATGATAATTTATTCTCTTTTGTAGTCTTACCTCTCATAAACATATGATATTTTTTTATTTTTAATCATTATAAAACTATTCATGATAATGAAAATATATAATAAGAAATCAATGATATTTTACAAGTATGTATATATATTTTTTCCACACAGATTCATTATTTCATTTGGGTATTATTTTGTATAGAAATATTATTTTCTTATTAATATCCTAAATATGTGTTGGCCTTATTAACATTTCATAAATCTATATATTATTCGAAAATTCATTGAACCTATTATTTAATATCCAATAGTATAAAAAATTTCCAATAAAATTCATTATTTATCATTTGGATGCATTTTTTCTAGATATATGTTTTAATGTCTTGGGTTAAATTTTCTACCATCTGTTATTGTTTTGCGGAGGAAATCATATTTTATAAACAAGAATCCAACCATGATGTGTTAGTGAATTTCCAAAAAAAAAGTGTCCATCAATATTTTTCCACATTTTATTCTGAAATATAAACTAGAAAATTAAATAACATCGGTAAACAAAAAATTTATCGAGATATGGGATGCCTTTCATAAGATCTTAAGGTAGATAATTATTCAGATGATCATAGGTTGTTTTTTCAACTAATATTTGTGTTTTTAAATTCATCTATCTCACACTATATTTTTGGTAAAAATATTCCTTCGTATTTATTTCTGAAGTGCTCCTTTGTTTTTACTCACGAGTTTTCAACTTCACCACTAGATCAATACAATTCATGTTAAGGGAGTTTTCTCACCCTAAACTAATTATAAACTATCTTCCTAATAAATAATC
The DNA here is from genome assembly GCA_963277665.1 of Viscum album. NCBI lineage: Eukaryota > Viridiplantae > Streptophyta > Magnoliopsida > Santalales > Viscaceae > Viscum > Viscum album. The sequence goes on along the minus strand of OY728123.1, from coordinate 223,919,272 downwards.
AATTTTTAGATTTTATCTTTATCCATTATTATTTTTATTATAATTCAATATCAAGATATTTTATTTTATATTCTTTTAAATCTATTTTATAATCATTTACATTTTTAGAGGTCCTATAGAGTATTATAAATGCATGGATATTTTCAAAAATAAATTTATATTAATGATTTCTTAGAAAAACTATAAGAAAATTTTTATTCAGTGACATAAATATTTTCATTGTAATGTAATACTATATTATTAAATTTATTCTATAAGGATAGTGATATAATTTCACTTTAGGAATTTCATTCAAATTATGTCATATATTTCTTAAATTTCTTCTTATAGCTATGATTTTTCATCCAGAATCCCCATAACAAAAAACATATATATGTTTTTAATTTAACTGGTTTATTCATTATATACCATTCAAATTGTGTTTATAAGACTTCAATAATTTTTATAGTCTTATTTTTTTACACTATCAAAAAGTCCCACGATCAAATCTGGGTAAGGGAGGAATTCCCATGTACTGTAGTAGGTATTGTAGTCACGTCAATACTATAGTAGAAGCAATAGGGGTGGTGGTACTATTGCATGTATTGTAGCATCCCGAGTACCATAGTAGTACTATTCACCAAAGGGCCCTTTGGGAAAAAATGGGCTTTCATGCCATGTATTCAGGCCACATTGACATGGGACTTTAGGATATGTGTTGGGTATCCCTCTAACAGGAAAAGTGAGGCCTTTTATTTAATAATAAAAATGTAGCTTTGGCCACAACCTTAAAAAAACTAGGCTCTTCAAAAGGATCACATGGAAAAAAATTGATAGATGAACTCTTAACACTATGATAATATTCATATAATGGTTGATATTTATTTTCCATTTAATATATTATTTATTTTTTCCCTCTCATTAAAACAATTCAAATAGAGTACTGGAAATAACATTTATATTATTATCAATATAGGAACTTTCGCCATTTCAATCTCTGGTGGGTCAAAAATATCATGAATTTTCACTACATATAAGAAGTTAAAAAATGTATTAATTTAGATACAATTATTGAAAGAACTATTTATATTTAATATAACATGAGAAGTCCATTGGTAAAACATGGATTAATAGAGTTTGTGGGTAAACCGGTGTAGCTAGCTTTTACTGATTTTAACATTCCTTGATAATTTTACCCAATTAACACTCAAATATCTATATCAATTTTGAAATATAAAACAAGTAATTTTACCTAACAAATTATCTCATTATTAAAAAGTGAATATAAATTAATACAAGAACAAAAATATTTTCAAGGATGGCATTGAAATCATAATCCTTGCAATATTCAGTTCGAGTTCTGAGAGATAATATAATAATATAATATAAGATAGTTATTGAAATAGAATGAGGGATGTGTTCATCCTTTAATCCAAAAAGTCAATACAAAATACATTTTATATGATTCATGAAAAATAAATATATTTTTATTCCTTTATTCTTGTCATAGAAACTACGACTTTGTAGTACCTCATCCATTCACTCATAATGATGTCTTTTCTTATACTAGAACCCCTAGTTCATCTTGTGTTTGGAATTTAACTAATAAATAGGTACCCAATTACAAATATATGACTGAAAACACTTTTTATAGGTTATTATTTTATCTATATATAAATTATAATGATAAACATATATGAAACCCCTTGTACAACATGTTCCCTTGTTCTACAAAGAGTCTCATTATAGAGATAATCAACATCTTTATTATTATTCTATCCTCGTTTCAGTAAATTAATATGATACAGATATATCATAGTCCTCGTCTTATTTTTATTTAGTGAAAATATTCACTCTTATATGTGTTGAAAATTTATCTTTTGATACACAATAGATTCTCTCATAGAAGAAGTATTAGGTTCTGTCTTTCCACTTCAATTGGAAAATAATTCTCCAGAATAATTTCATTATACAATTTATTCCTTTTTACTATTATTTATCATTATTATATATCATATTCCTATAATTATTATTAATATTATTTAAATAATATATATATAAACTACTCTTTAACTGAATCAAGACCATCTCATGTTAATTCTCATTAAAAATATAGTTAAATCCACATTCAAAATATCCATAAGACTCATCTTATTTATACTATAATGGTAATTGAAATATCATGTTGTCTTATTCAAAATTTTTGTCACATATTTTATTTCTTTTTAAATCCTTCAAATTATTTATGGGATCATTTATCATAATGATTTTTTAGTTATATTTGTGGTGTAGATCACAAATCAGGATCCAACATCTTCGTCAACTGAGCTCACATCATTCGTGACATATATCAAATTCATTTTAATGTGACTTTGAAATTTTAGTCTGTGAATTAAAATTCATCCTTATAATCTCATTTAATTCAATATATATAAATATATGAATATATTTTAGTGATTTTTATTATAAAATTCCACACTAAACTCTCATAGTTCTCATTTTGGAAATTTCTCTTCATCATAGATTTATGTTGAACCTTTCAAAGTTGTACATTATAAAGGTACCCAATGAATTCCTTATACATTATTATGAATTATATTCAACCATATAATGTATCATTGTGGGGTACTTATATGTTATGATGATCATTAGTGTACCATATGAACTCAACTATAAGTTACAATCAGTATGTTCCTAAGAATGTTTTAGGATCATTATGAAGGTCATTTCATTCCTATTTAAGAACCCCAATGATGATTTTTAGATATGTGTAAGTCATCCCTATATAGGTACCAATGATCCTTATGGAACCTCTAAATGATACTTAAAATATTGGACTATGTAAAATATTCCCAAAACTAAAGACATATTTTCCTGAAGAATATTGCTTGTATAAGGCCTATGAATATCTTGTATAAACCTTATATGTAGCTCATATAAACCTTTCAACCAAATTATATGAACATTATGAGTATATGAATATTTTCCTTTTAAAATATATACATCACTCAAATATTGTCATCATATATCCAACACACATCAAGGGAATATAAATCACCTAATAGAATCATTAATCACAGTCCAAAGGATCTCCTTTCACTTAAATAAAAGTGTTATTTTTATAGTTCATTAATAATTTTTCATCTTTGAATCAACTAGTATATTCTTCTAGAATAACCATTGTTTAATAAAATTATTAATATCTTCAATAATTTGAAATAAATTAACTTCTATAAAATGGTGTATACAAAACATCTTATTAATTACTAATAGTATTTTATTCTAAATAGAATCTAACAAATCAATATAAATTTGTACTGCTCTATTGAACCTATCCATTCAAATAAAGTGACTATCTCAACACTATTTCCATCAATTAAATTATTCCTAATGTGTATCCTTAAGGGTTATTTAATATACATTGATTCCAATTCATAATTTCTAGAAATGGTAGGAACACCTCAACCATATTCAACACAAATTGACCACATTATCATAGTGACATAATTTCATATTAGTGATAAATTCAAATAAATATTTCAGTCTTGAAAAATATTTAGTTCATGATTATTTCTCTTGCATATTTATATTTTTCATATTACCTTATAAATGCATGTAGATACAAATCTATGATTGATTAAAGTAATTTTATATTTATTTTTTACATTCTTTATTATTGTGTGTAAGAAATATATTTTTAATATTATCTAACACTTGTCATTTATTATTATCTTTATCTGTAATAGGTAAAATAAAACCTTTTTAATGTTTTCTATATGAATAGTTTTCATATCACATTAGTTTTTTATTTATAAATCTTATATTAAAATTTGTCCTAGTTTTCTTATGTAATTTATATTTTCATTATTTTATAAAATATTTCTTTTGAAATAATGGGTTTTATAAATGAAATGTTATTTATCTATACTTTTAAATGATGATTTTTAATTTTCCTTGAATTTTTTTATTCATTCTAATGTCCTTCAAAAAAATTATTCTTCACTCAGGATATTCTCTAATGATTCAATCAACCTTCATTATCTAAATGGATTATAACAAATTTTATGAAATATTTTAGAAATATATTTATTTTTATTGGGTTAATTAAAGCTATGATATGATTATTAATGTTTTAATATTCATGTGACATAATTATAATTGTATTATCATTATAAATTGTGTGGTTTTATTATATAAATCCAATTAATTGAGTAAAATAATATATTTCATGAAGTCTGGACTAAATATATTTGATTATCCTAATGAAAAAATGTTATGGGTATGGGTGGTTTCTGAAATGAAATATATTCTTGGGTGAAAGTAATTTTACCATGTTTAAAATGAAAAAAGAAATTATTGGTTTACCTAAGTACACAATATTATGGCACATTGGTAAACTAAGATCATTTTGATATGCATGGATTATTGGTAAACCTTTACATATGTTATGAATTCTATTCATGTATTTATTATACACTCATATTTTATGGTAGATAACTATGTCATGTTCCAATAAATTATAATTATTGAATCTTGTTTCATTACACCTATAAATAATGCCTCATGTCATCCCAAAATAATTATATATGTACTCATTTTTAATGATCTATTTTTAATTTGTTATGATTTTTATATACTATGTCAATTCTAATTGATTATAGTCTAATACCCACTTTTTCATCTAATTTTCACTTGTTATCTTTGATATGTATCTCATAATCTGACCACTTACTAAGCATCTTATCTTACCCCATTTTTATGTTCCCATTCACTTGGGTATATATAAGAGTATAACATATTATATTCCATGATGGAAGTATTGTGTGGTAAAACTATGTAGAAATGTTTACAATGATCTAAAATTGATTTTTGATATATCTAATCTCTAAAGACACTAAAACAATAGGTTATGGGGTATGATTTATAACGGCATGTAATGAATATTTATTTAAAATGATACAATATGTATGAATGTTATGGTTTAGTTAACTTTGTTGGTATCATAATGGGTTTTAGTTATATTTATGGATCATGTATATAAAATGTGAGAATCAAAATAGAAATTACCAAATGTCAACCAAAATATATATAGGATGGGCCTAAAATAGCATATATTGAAACTAAAATATCATCATTTAATACATAAGAAGACTAATTTTTCATATCATATTATTGAATTATGTGGATATTATAGCATGATACATAAATAGATCATTTAGGATTTTGAATGGTATTGAAGATAAAAAATATGATGTTGGGGTGGTGAAATGTATAATCCATATTGAAAAATATTATTTGAAACTAATTCTAGTAATTAATTCATATCATTAATGGTGATTATGATAATTATTTAACATACCAAATGTCTAGTTATTGAATTTATATTGCCCCAAAATCAAAAAAAAACATTAATAATACATTAATCTCATGATTTAAATAATATATCTCAAAAATAGTACGAACACCCAAAACAAAATGGTTTTGTTTGATGGAGACTAACTACATAAAAAACTTATATTACAACACTTTCAAACTTTTTTCCATAAAATTTATCCTCTATAACATGTCTAAACATATCATATGATATAATAATCTTCTTATTTCGGGAATTGGAAACATATTGAATGAAATATATTAGATTCTTAGTAAGAGAATGAAAAATCATAACATGAATAAAAACATGAATAATACATAAATATCTTAATAAAAGATAAAAATACCTTGTATCAAAATCATAAAACATGATGAATCAATATAAGATCATAAAAATAAATACATAATCATAAAATTTATAACCTAGATCAAAACACATATAAATTTTCATATAACATGTTCTCGTGACATAAAAGAGGGTAATAATTTAAATATAAAAAAGTAATAATCCGGAAAAAAAAATTTCAAAAGAAAAGAAATGCATCTTGATTCATTGTCATAGCACGATAAAATACATGGAAATGTTTCATAATCATAGGAATATTGAAATATTTTTTGTTATTTAATAATGAAATTTTATAGAAACATATCCATATGGAAATTATAGTGTTGTGAAAAAAAGTTCATATTCTTCATGTAATGAAAATGAGTGACACTCTTCCTATTTTGAACAAAACTATTCACCTTAATTACATTGTATCAAATTCCCCAATCATTATATTTTGAACATATAAAATTCCCAAGATTCATGTCAGCGAAAAAAATTCTCACATGTTATATTGTGAACAAAAAAATTATAATGCTTTAAATACTTTTTTCATGAGATATTACTCTTTAACCAATGAATTAGAGTGTGATATTTGAAACCAAAAATTATCAACATATGATCCATTTTAATAAAATCATTAACATGTCATACAAATCTATAGAAAGATAATTTGTTTTTTAGGACATCAAAAAAATAAAATTAAATGAATTTAAGAAATCATATAATATCAAATGATTGATTTTACAATGAAAACATAGCGTAATAACAGTTAAAGGGTGATCAAAACATTTATTCACTATAGAAAAACATTGGAGGGAAATTATATTTGTAAATAAAAATCTTTTCCCAAAACCTTTTAAATCAATAAAGTAAAAATTAAATTCAAAAATTTTTTATATAAAGGGAAATAGATTTTTTTGAAAACCTAAATTAAAAATACTTTTATCTTGAGATTAAAAAAATTCATCTAAAAATATATTTGAAAATAATATGAAAATATAAAATTAATATAAAAAATGGAGACATAAAGAAGGCATAAATCATTAAAAAAATAAAGTGAAATTACATTTTAAACCATAAATTTCTATATAACCATTAATAATAGAGACTCAAAAATGAAATAATGATTCTATAAAAGAGAAGTGGCAATAAGAAGGAATATATTTACTTTAAAAATATTCTTTAATAATGGAGCCATGAAAAATGCACATTTATTTCAAAATCTGGAAACAGAAATAATTTTAAAAACATTTACATTCAAATTTAATATAAAATAATTGAAACTTTAAAATATATATATAAAGGTTATCAAAATAAAATTTTTATTATTTGATAAACATATTAGTTTTATCTGATGGAAATACATATTCAAAATTTGAAAATTACATCGTTAAAAATGAACTTCATTAACAATTTGGTGAAGCCATTTTAAAATTTAATAAATGTGATTAAAAGGGTCATTTAAGATAAAAATCAACTTCTTATAGCTAAAGGAGAACATTAGTGGGATGTAAATACATGGATACAGAAGAAAAATCAGTTAAAAAAATGTGAATTATCATAACTATAAATCTATTCTAATGAAACAATGGAATCACCAAGAATGAATAATGCAGTTTGGAAAATGATTTAACAACAAATATAGGTGTAAATACATTATAATATCACCATAGTGTATATTAGATCAATATTGACTCATTATTTTCCTTGATAAGTGATTTTAACCTAAGGAAAACAATTTACTCACAAAAACCCTTACAAACGTTGTCAAATTTAAAAAATCCCCAATTAGAGAAATCACATTAAATAGAATAATGAATAAAATGAAATATAATAGGATCATGATAGGAAATTACAATAGTTTAGTATTTAAACAATTTAAATGGAAACATTGTTTACCCAATAATCATTTTATAAGGGATTCAATTTCTAGGAAAATAAACACTTCCCTAGTTTCCTTTCTTACTTGATAACACTCTAACATCCTTTTAAAAAATAACATACATAATATCCTAATACAAAACCTTATTGATAAAAAATAACAATTTTGAATCCTTATTATAATTTTCTATCATGAGAATATTAAATAGTTCTAGCATAATATGACCATTGTTTGTTAATAACATAAACTAGTTTCTGAATGTTTAATAATTTGTATATCACTACCCATAAACTGATGAAAAGTTAAATATTGATATATCATTTAAAATTCTTTAATATAAAACCTAGTATTTTTTAAATATTGTTATTTTAAAATATATGTGTTGTGGTTACATTATTTGAATAGAGAATTCATAATTGATTATTTTTCTAATTATAGCGAATGAAAATGATACTTTAAAAATAAATTAAAGAATATATATAATATTTCTAGAAAAATATCCAAAAAATTATTTACAAATTATATTATATTAATATTATTTATCATTTTATCATATTCATCTTTAATCATATTTTAATTCTTTATTAATTAGGTGGTTTCACCAACCCAAACGTGGACTCTCTTTAACTCAATTGGTGAATGTGGTTAGGTAGGTATTTCTGTTAACATAATATCATTATAATAGAAAATATTGATATTAATTTTATTTTTTAATGATTATGAACTATATTTACTATTTTTTGATAAATAAATATATACCCAAAGAAAAATGGAAAAAGTAATTCTTCATAGAGTCAATAGTCTCTGCATACGCCTGAGTGACGTTTCTTTACATTTACATGTCGTTGGATATGAATACAGTAGGGGTGTAACATTTATATAACAAAATCATAGTATGATATTGATATTTAATTTATCATATCATTATTGTGATAAGATATTAGAATGATAAAAATTAATAAAAACTTCATAAGTAGATAATATTTACGTTGGAGAGTTGATATTTCCATAGAAGTTCTATTTACATTTTAAGGAATACACTAACTATGAGATAAAATGGGATCATATATATTACATTGGGTTATATGAAAATTTATATTATAGATATTTTAGTATTATGTTTGTGAATATGTGTGTGTTTGTGATTGAAATGGTTTATATGATCCCCGTTTATAAGGGATGAAAACAGATCTCTTGGAAAAAAAATCTATATTTTAAAAATGAAAGGAAACTATTCCAAGAACTATGGATACAATGACTATAACTAATTAAAAATGTGGTATTTTTAGTTCTATATAATTTAAAACAAGTGTTTATTTAAAAAAAATTAAACATCTTATTTTTTTTACCATTATTTTTTGACATTTTACTCCTTCACTTTTCATCAAGGAAACTTGTTTTAAAATATATGCTTTTATATCCTATTATGCATATACTATAAGCCATATGAGAATTTTTCATGTCATTGAACATAATTTAAAATATATTTCTTCTAATTCAATTTCAAAATGTTATAAAATTATATTTTACATTAATATAAATGTTGTGTAGAAAAAATATTTTTGTGAAATTTGAAATTTTTTGATTATGGATTTATAATATTATTTAATGTTGGTTGAGAAATAAATCAAAATTAATGTATTTACTTATTTATAGATATTAATATATTCCTTATTTAATTTATTTAAACATGATTTATTTGATATTAATTCCTTGATATTAATAAAAAATAATTTTCAAATTATTTGTTCACCACTAATGTGGTATTTTCCATTAATCATAATAATAAAATTCTAGGGAAAAAACTAAATTATACATAGTAAATAATATTTAAATTATATTATTTGGTATACAATAAATGTTATCAAATTACTTAAGATCATGTCCTTCTCTGAAGTCATCTTAGTTCCGTTTAGAGGTAAATTTTTTGTTTTAAGTACCTTTGTTTTGGAGTTGTGGCTTGGGATGGTTTTTGGTGAGGTTTTATGAAATATTATTGGACACAAGGTTGTGCACATTTTTTCACATGGTTTGAAAAAATGTGCTCCTAAACCCAGGTAATTGTGCGACCCATGGTAATATGGGTCTGCTTGGTTGGAACATGGGTTACCCTAACTTTGTGCCCCTGCCCGGGAAATCACGTACACAGGTTTTTGTTATCCATAAATTAGTTTTTAAATCAAACAAACCCCCAATACCCCTCTTTTTCGACCCAGTTTTGGCCTTAATAAATTTTGTGTGATCTTAGATCCTTCCATATACACTCCATGTCTATTCGAATAGTGTTATTCGAGATATATATCCCGTATTGAAGATCCACTCTCTTCCACATAAGTAAATTTCATCCAGTTTATTCTTCTGTTATTTCCTCTATCATTCATTGTTCTTTTCATTAATTATATCCATAGTTTCCATATATTTTAACCTATGTGTTTATATCTAGATCTAGTATTTGGGATCTATATCATTATTTTAATGTTCTTGATGCTTTTGATCTTAATTTTGGGTTTAGCAATGTAGATCAAGATCTTGATTGTCGTTTTTGTGCCACTCGGATTTTGGGGGATTTTATTGGGATAACATCCAACATAAAACCGATGTATGTGGTATAAATATAACTCCCATATTCATGGATTCAATATTTTTGTGTGAGATTGTTGTTTTTTTAGAATCCCTTGATAATTGATTTCTTAAATTGGAGTAATTTAGAATAAGTAATTGACTTTTTTTGGATTGGTGATTAAATAGATGATTGAAAAATGGTACTAAGTCACTTCCCAAATAGATAATTTATTTGGGGGGAAATATGATTTGGGATATTTTATTTTAGATACTAAATTAGTTGTGTTAGGATAATTAATCAAGTGAATTAATTATGAGGAAATGATTTGGCTATGTTGAGATAATTAATTGTGGATTAATTATGTGCCTTAATATTTGATTAAGATAATTTTTGGTGAGATTAATTATGATAATTTGTGATTTGGATTTGATAATTAATTATTTATAATTAATTAGGAAATAAGATCTATATTGATTGATTAATTAATAGAAGAATTAATTAATGCGTTGTGTAATTAGTTATTTGTTGGGTTCACTAATGGTCTTCGATACATTTAATTAATCATAAGATTAGTAAGGGGATGATGTGGTTAATTATAATGAATTATGAGTTTATGTAGATGATTGAGAAATTTGGTGCTAGACATTGAATTTTTGACCAATTGAAAAGTTGGGGCGTGAGACATGGTGTTTTACCCAAAAACATGACACAAGAGCTTCTGAGGTTGATTTGTGGACATGGTGATCTACAATGATTGAGAATGAGGGTCATGAGACTCAAAAATCTACACCGATTGAGATTTTGAGTGTTATACATTTAATTACACACCAAACAAATGATAATGATGAATTTTGAGTTGAATTAGAGTCACTGATCAATCTTGATTTTAATGTGTTAAGTGAAGAATAAATGACATTGTGATAATTGTTTAATTATTCATTGAATTTTATTATTATTGAATTTCATGCACAAACTTTTGTATTGAATTATTTTAAACATGGTTGTTGGTGGACTTTTGAGACGTACCCAAACCCTATTTAGGCCACCTGATCGGCACCAGAATTGAATTCATTCATATAGGACAGGATAAGGGAAAGGCCCTAGGATAAGTTATTGTTTGGGAATGGAGCATGGGTGAGGTGACCAAATGTGGTTTGGAACCCACTTTGGATTTATTGAGTATTTATTTTTAGTTTCATTATAGACCCTTGAAACATGCATTGTCATACCATGTTTTCCCTTTTAGTTGAGTATGGTATTTCCTGTTTTTGACTATCATGTGAGTTGGTATTGTTATGGTTATTTTTATTCTTCCACACTTGTTTATTATGGTCTTCTTCCATTGGTTTCTTATTATGATAGAAAAGGGTATATTCTAACCATGACGGACTTACCAGTCCCACACAGCTATTCATCACCTTATTGTATACGAGGAGATGCACTTGTGGGAATGTGACCAACCATCTCGAGGAACCATTTAGTAGCTCCTGGGTCAGGACATTTCAGAGTGTTATCAGATAAGTTTTATTTCACTCTTATTATTTATTATTACTATTTTGGGAATGGTAGTCAGTAGACTAGGAATAGTTAGGTCTTGCTAATGAGCTCTTGCATGGAATTTTCAAACCCATGTATGGGGGTAAAATATGAGTATGCATGGTGGGATTGTTGTAATTGTTGTTTGTTGTTACAATTTGATATTATTTCACCTTGGGGAACACAATTGTGATGTGTTGTGCCAATTTTTTTATATTTATTTCATATTGACTTGTGGCCTGAATACACATGATATTTTATTCTTCATGCCTCATTTTAAGAACTCATTGTTATTGTTACATTCATCATTTTTGGCACACATGGGAAAATGGGTTATTGGTATGTTATTAAACATTAACATTTTTCCTTGCAGGGAGATTGAAATGAAAATGGTGTGCAACATGATTTGAGATATATTGAAAAATGATACAAATTTAGAATGATTGGGTATCTGAATAAGAATCATGTTAATGAAAATATGGTTACCCTTTTTAACCAAGACCTACTAGTAGTATGGTTAAGGGTATTGATAGTGCCTTGGTGTTGATCGTGAAGCGAAAATGGGAAAAGGACACATTGATGCATGTTATGTTTATTTTTCCTATTATTTAATTTTTATAAGGTTTTGTGGTGATACCTAAGACATGTGTTTGGAATTGTAGATAATATTCATCTACGATGCTTGTGGAGAGGGAGACCGAGGTGTATGGCTTAGAACAAACTTCTAGACAAGGAACATGAGGCACTGTATGTTCCAGCTGTGGAGGAAGGGGTGGTTCTAAGAGAACATTTCCAGTTTCATGCAATTAATAGAGAGAGTCCTAGGGAAGGTTCTGAAAATCATGTATGAGTTGAAAAAGGAGTATCAACTATATAACCCTTGTACTTTTACTAGAGAGGGTGGACCTGAGGGATCTAAATTATGGATTTCATACATAGAGACGATACTTTACCATTTAGAGACTCCCACTGAGAGGAGGGTATATTTGGATGTTGATATGCTATAAAGGTTAGTGAAGTGCTGGTGGGACATTCATGTAAGATCTGGACATACTGATGATATGTTATGGAAGAAATGTTTGGAGAATTTCACAGAACACTTCTATCCAAAGATGCTGAGATAAGAGAAGGATTCATAGTTAATGCACCTGACCTAGGTAAGCATGTCAAGGATGGATTATTCCAAACATATCACATATTTATAATATTTGTATCCCTATTTTTATGCATATGAGGATTATTAAAGAAAATTATTTTAGGATGTACTTAATTGTGATATTAAGTCCTTGGTGAATATCTTTAGGCTAAAGAATGTTTCTGAAGTGGTAAATTATGATCCCATTTCAGAGGGGAACCTGAAGGGGTATTTCAGTACTGGGCAGTTAGTTGTCACTGGACAATCTGAGAGTGTTCCTTCCAAGAGTAGGAAGCGTCTTTACGAGAACCATATTCTTGTAGTGGAAGGAAAGGTGGATAGTAAAGAGAAACAGTTTCACATGATCTTACTATGGTGCTTTTCCACAAGTGTGGTAAGCATAGATACTACCATAGACTTTTTCCTCAACCACTATAGGAGTTCCAATTTTTCAGCAAGGTGGAGAACCTACAGGTATTCTATAGGATGCCTCGACAGGTTGGTGCTGATGGAGAAGCTGCTCAGATTCAGAGTGTGGGAAGGGGGTCTTCTACAACATAAATTTTTGATAGTTGGAGTTCTACTGGAATAAGAGGTATAGTAAGTGGATGTGGTGATACAGGGTATGTGTGGCCAAATCAACAGAGTGGTTCTACTTAGGGGAGTCATACAACACCGCAGGAGAGAGGAGCAGGATAGTTACATGCGGTGCATCTTACACTTGGGGAGAGCGAGGATGGGCCATCGACAGTTTGAGTTAGTATTTTAGTAGATTCTACTTTAGATAGTGCCTTTTTTATATTGGTTCCTCTAAATTATTTATATATGTAATTCTTTTTAATGGCTTGAGTTTGGACCTTCAGTAATAAATATGGGAATTTTATATGAATTCCATTCACATTGAACAAGAATATACTCCTAGAAAGGGGAATAGGGTGGATAATTCCATGAGTAGGAAAACTCAGACTCCGTTGGTACATGATTCAAGTATATACTGGAATAATATTACCTTACTAGCTGAAATATATGATTTTTTTAATGAAGTTATGAGAAAAATACTCTAATTCAGTAGCAGTGGAGTCTACACTCTTGAGAAATATTGGGGATATGTACAACTAGGATCCGGAGTTCATATCTTTGAGGAAAATCATTGAGGGTTTGAAGACACCTTAACACTGATTAACAGATGAGGATGAGGTCACATATGTGAAAAAACAGTTTTTTGTGACTATGAGAATGTGATGGGAGATCATGTTAGAATTTCATGCCATGATGTTGGCGGTACATTCTAGGGTGACAAAAATGTACTGTAAAATATGATGATATTTTTGGTGGCCAGCCATGAAAAATGAGATAATAGGTTTTTTCATGAGATGTTTCACCTATCAAAAGGTGAAGGCAGTACATCAATGACCAGGGGTTATATTTTAGTCATTTCCTATTCCGGAACGGAAGTGGGGTGACATGACTATGGATTTTATGGTAGGTCATCCAATGACTCTTAGGAAGAATACATCTATTTGTGTCATTTTGGATAGACTAATAGAGGTTACACATTTATTTCATATTAGGGAAACCATCATAGTGGAAGACTTGGGAGAACTATATGTTTAGGAGATAGTCCATTTGCATGGGGTTCCACAGACTATATTTTTAGATCACAAAATGTTCTTTACCTCATGCTTTTAGATGGGCTTACAGAAACCTTTTAGCACTCAGATTTTTTGGAGTATGCCTTTTCACCCATATAAAGATAGGATGTCTTAGCATACCATATGGGTGTTAAAGGATATGATGTAATCATGTGTGCATGACTCTGTTGGTTCTTGGGATAAGTACTTCACTTTTGTAGAGTTTGTCTATAAAAATAGTTATACGGAAACTATGTAGATGGCGCTATATGAGGAACTTTTTTATATGAATTGTTGATAACTAAAATGCCAGATAGAGGCAAGTGAGTTAGAGTTATTGAGAATGAGACTCGTGTAGGAGACATCATAGCAGGTGAAGATGATTCAAAAACATATGGCTACGGCTCAGTGTAGACCAAATTTATATGATAACAGATTAAAATAACCCCCATAGATTTTACATAGGGTGACTGTTTATTTATTTGGTTGTCTCTTAGGTTGGGTCTCCATAGGATATTGAGGTAGGGAATGTTGTCACCCATATTTGTACGATTGTTTGACGTAGTGGAGAGAATTGGGATAGTTTCATACTGATTGGCACTTCTACAGAAATTCAGCATTATGCATGATGTTTTCCATGTGTCACAACTACAATGGAATCACCTTGAACCATCTCAAGTGATCGATGTGGATAACATTGACCGTAGGATAGATGTTTCCTTTGGGGGGAATATGATAATTGGTTTTGATCACTATGAGAAAGGTTTTTCGGTAAAGAAAGTGCCAATAGTTTTGGTGTTATGGAAACATGGACATGTTCAAGAGGAAACTTGGGAATGGGAAGTAGACATGCGGGCACAATGGCTCAATATTTTTTTCTCATAATCTTAGTGATTTTGGATGTGTATGCCGATGATGATTTGTTATAAGGTGGGGAGATGGTAAGATCCCAACATTCTCTGGAGTCATCTTCAGCCCATCTACAAGAACATTTCTTGTATTTAAGTACCTTTGTTTTGGAAGTATGGATTGGGGTGAGATTGGATGAGGTTTCCATACAAAGTAATAGACATAGGTTTATGCATGGTTTAACATACCATGTGCCTAAACCTAGGTAATCATGTGACCGTAGGCAATGAGTGTAACATCCCAAGTAAGTAATGAATAATATATATTTTTATCTATGTCTATTAATGATTAAGATAGTGTTTTAGAGGCTTAAAATGAAAATAAATACAATCTTACGCATGAAATACACTAATATTCTTAAAAGATTTGTTTACTGCCTTTTGATGGAAAACCCTTTTTAAATAAAACTTTTAACAATTATATAATCTATATTTCTCAAAATAATCATATTCATTATGATGGGGACATTGAAATTTACTTTGGATAAATTTTTGGTATTTTTCTGACAATGTTCATTTTTTACTGAATAGTGAAAAATACTGCATTTTACATCATAACTGTTTTTTTCATTTAATTTAATTATATGGTTAGATTATCCTTTTAATTGGTCTTAATGTGTAATCTGAATATATTTTTACCATTTAATCCAATTGTGGTCATTAGGGTTAATTTCACTTTGGAATTGGTCATAAACTAATGCCAATCTATTCATAGATATTGTTTCAAAAAAAACCCGCTAATTGTTTTAACAATGGGAATTATTTTTAAATAAATTATTGCAATTTATGTGTTTGTAATTTGGTAAAATTGATTGAATATTTGGAATTAGAAGGTCCAAATTATGTAATTAAGACTCTTTTATTTTTGGACATTATGAATAGTAATGATGGTAATTATCTTTAATTATCTTGATTAATAAGTAATCAGGTAGTTAAATGTAACGCCCCGACCCTAGTTACCCAGAGTCGGTGCATTATTACATAACATTGGCATGATCACAAGAAAGATCAAATCTCGAAAGACCGATTGGTTTAGTAGCCTTGGAAACACTAGATATATTCATAAGTTTTACATTACATCATAAATTGAAAAACTACTACAACAACATAATGTCTCCACAGTCCACACTATTATCCCCTAATAATATCCCTGAAGGTCATTCATTATTTACTTCTTCACATCCTGGGAAAAATAAAACATAGAAAAGGGGTGAGCTCAAATGCCCAGTAAGGATAACAATATACCGGAAACTTTCATAAATAAGAATAAACATTTAAGGCTGTGTATAACTAAACCAAAAGCCTTTTAAACTTGAAATTCAACATAGTATGGAAAAAGTAAAATTAAATAATGCCATTTACTTGTTCACATGGATATTCTACTAATCGAATAATCATATGCAATATCAATAACCACTGTCATAATGTTGGAATGCATAATGCCAGACTATCATAACCACATAGCCAAGGCCTCGTGCCAAGACTACAAATAAGATTTTTCCAAGGCCTTGTGCCAAGACACTAGTTTGTCTCATGAGACCTACCGATGCATCGAGGAGCTATAGCGGGCTCCACCCGTCACATATTAAGTCCAATGCATTCCCATATGAAAAGGTTTAAACATATCAGAAACATTCGTATTAAAACTAGCATACGAAATGTCAATACTTTCACCATAAACCATGAATGGTATAAAAATAGCACATCCATAGTCAAACATATCACAAAACCTTCAATACAATATAGAAGTTTTGTATCATAATAAATCAACTTCAAATAAGAGTAAAATCCATCAAAGGATGTTTACATAGATGAAATCAAAACACTTTTTGGAGAAATATCTCTTTCTATTTTTGAAATTATTTAAGAGCCATATAAAATAAAACATTTTATTGAAAATATTCTTATAAGCTTGTAAGGAAAGCTTTGAAGATTTTATAACGGAAGAAAATAACCGCACTCGCTGTATAAGTTAAAAAAACATTCTTACCTTAATTCTGTCGAAAAGGTTAAAAAGGAACTTGTTTTGAAAACGACGGAAAGATTCCTCTTTTAAAAAGTAAAACAAGGGTATAAATGACTTTAACCCATATTCTTGTAAATAATAAAAAAAATTTGAAATACATTTTGAAGAAACATGGATGTGGATGATAAAGAGATCCCAGTAGATTATTACGTATAAACAACCTCGGATAATGAAGAGATTGTGAAATAACCCTTACCTTGTACTTTCCCTTGGTTGGGGTAGGTTAAACTCCTGTATAACGGTGAAATAATTGTTATTAAATTATACAATAATCATATACATTAATATGATATCATATATGATCTTTTAATATTTATTTGATAATAATATCTTAGTATTATCGTTGTTTCGGGTGTTACCTTACTTGTTCTCTTTTATATGTTTTGTTACGTAAGACATGTTTGTAAAGGATATGTTTTATATTATTCATATCCATAATGATATCAAGTCCTTAAACATAATTTTTTAAATCATCAAATGATAATTATACTTGAATGGATACGATGGAGAATGAATCTCATCGCGTTCGTGGAGACGGTAGTCCGTACGTACGCACGAGCGACAATATCATTCTTTTGATATTAAAATAATATTTAAATTGATGTTATATCATATATACATAATCCTTAACATGTTATATTTATTATTTACATGAGTTACACATCATTATTATACCCATCCAAATAATATTATATTGAATAACAATTATACCACGACGTGGAGACGGTAAGCCGTACGTACGCACGTATGGTGACATGTTATTCAAAGGGTGGATAGAATACTGAATATGGTTGTACCATATTTATAATAAAATCACAGTATATATATGATACTGGATTTATTATTTTAGAATGGTAACAACAAAGGAATAAGAAGTGGAAGAAGAAAGGAACTTGAAAAGGGGGTGGTGAAAACATTACCTCTTCTTCGGGTTCTTCCTTTTGATTTGATCAAAAGGGATCCTTAGGTTGGCTTTCTGATCAAACTAAGTCCTCTAGGTTGTTTTGAGTGAAGTTGGGAGAGTATTTGGGCAGAGTTTGGCCAAACCAAAAGCCTTTTAAGGTTTGAAGAAATGAGGAGGAGTGCCCTTTTATAAGAGGGGTGAGGGGCACCTTTGGAAAAACTAGAAATATTAATTTATAATAAATTCATATTCGGTTTCTAATGGCTCCAAAGTTGATTATTCAAAGTTTAAGGTGGGTATAGGTCTAAAAACACTCAACCAATACAATTTATACAGGTTTGGGTACTTATATTAACCTTATATTTAAGTATTAACTCTAAGTTAATTAGTTTTACTTTTACAATGTCTCTTTGTATTTTTATATAATATGGTTAATAA
This sequence comes from Viscum album, assembly GCA_963277665.1. Lineage (NCBI taxonomy): Eukaryota > Viridiplantae > Streptophyta > Magnoliopsida > Santalales > Viscaceae > Viscum > Viscum album. The sequence continues at coordinate 223,900,569 of OY728123.1, read as the reverse complement.
ACTTACTAAATACATCCAAGAGACCCCCAAGTGGTCCATTAATTATGATCCTATCATGATATAAGTCTCTTGGTCGATCCTTATATTTTTCGGAATTTAATATCAATTAATAATATAATATTTGTTTTAAGAACTCTTTTATGTCAATTTTGACACTATTCAATAGTTGATTTTTGTGAAAATCATAACAGATTGATTACTTCGAAAAAAGTAAATTAAACCAATCCTAATGTATCATATTATCCTAGAAAATTAGTTTAATTCATTAAAAGTTTCATATTATATTTATTTGGGTATTTATGATATCAATTATTTTAATTTTTCACTATTATAGTAATTATTGCATCATCATTGTGTCATAAATAAAATAAATTATTTAATGTCTAAAAATTATAAATAAAATATCATTATGTATGAAATTTTTTTATCTTTCTAATGAATATTTATAATCTAAAATCCAACATATATAACCCTATGTAACAATTGTTTTTTCTAAAAGAAATATGCTTGTGTCATTTTTGTATTCATTTTAACTTAATTAAAATAAAGTGTCATTATCACTTACAAGTGGATCCATGGGGTCCCGAAATCGACCCCAAGATGTCCATGGTCGACCATGTATCAACCAATAGGGTTAAGAAACGTTTTAGGGTAATTTAGTATTATTATAATATTATTTTTTAACCCTTATTTACCGGATTTACCCTTAACCATGGTAAATAAAATATTTACCGCAGTAATTATTCAAAATGTCTAAAAATAAAAGTTACCTATTTACACAATTTAAACATCCTGATTCCAAATATGGAATCCATTTTCCTAAATTCAAAACACAGAAGTGGCAGAAATTAATTTAAAATTAATTCTCACTGTCAAAACAAAAAGCGTGTTTTTAAGAGATAATAACTATCAAAAGATTGACACTTGTTTATGTTCGGTTTAATTGTAAAATTATGTCCAATGACCAACATTATATTAAATGGTAAAAATATATTCTAAATATACTTTAAAACTACTAAAATTCATAATTTATCACAATTAATTATTTTGATTAAAAAAGTTGTTTTTAATTAAAATTTAGTAATTTTCACTATTCATCAAAATATGAAAGTTATCCGAAAAGTACCAAAATTTCACCTTAGGCTAAATTAGATATTCCGAATCCAAAAATGAAGTCCATTTTGAAATATAAAATATATATAATTTTAAAAAGTAGGTATTACTATTCATAACGGCTAGTTTGATTGGTTGTGGTGTGTGTTAAAACTCAAGGTTGCGTACAACACACGCTACTGTATTATTCAATGAAAATGTACCGTGGAAGCTTGGGATGTTTCATTTTAAATTTTTGATGTCCCAATTTAGTCAAAAAGTTTAAAATATTGTATTTAAAAAGGGTTCTCTATTAAAAGTTGATAAAATTGCAATACTGAAAATGAATTTGTTCTTTCATTATATCTAAGAAACTCGTAATATGGATTCTAAAATTATAAGGATTATATAAAGTTTAAAATTTAGATAATACTATTCATAACCTCTTTTGAATGGATTTTTTTTGTAAGTCATGGTGTGATGGAACTCGGTGTTGCGTGTAGTGCAAGTTATTGAATTATTTTGATGAAATAACACACTATGAAATCTTGGGGTGTTACATTCTCCCCTCCTTCAATAAATTGCGTCCTCGCAATTTGAAATTGTTCTTCGAAAATAAAAGGTTGAAAATAGAAAATATATTTGTGGGAAAACCCACATCGGAAATTTGGTTACTAAAATTTAGTCTTAATATGAGGAAAAGAGAAATGAAAGGGTCACCACCAAATTATGATCTCGATTAGGAGAACATTGGTGGCAATTAGAGACATATAATTGGAGGAAAAACATAAATATTTATAGGTAGTGATTGAGGTCATCAATCACAAACAAGTATAAAATTGAGGTCCTTAAATTCATCAATCTTTGATGATTTGAAATACCATCGGTTCAACAAAACATAGGGTATTATGATAACACATTTTTGACGTTTCAAAATATCTTAGTTGAAATCTCACATTGAAAAATGAATTAATGAGGCCTCTATTTAAAATAAAGAGTCGAAAGTATGAAGATTACCGAAAATAACACATACTAGGGTTCCATGTAGGAAAATATGGATATGGAAGAAAAATCTATCCATCAATTATCTGATGGAGAGTGGTAGAGAACATGGCTATGAAAAGGCCAACAATCCCAAAGCCATAAATTAGTGATGATTTAAGGTACCATCTAGGAAAAAAAATTTGTTCTAAGTTGCTTTTCTTAATATTGAGGAATTTATTTATGAGATTGGCTAAGATCATAAGGAGATATACTTACTTTATAATTAGAGTTTTATCCATTAATAAATTTCTACCACAAACTCATCTTTCACTCTAAAAGATAATAGAATGTAAAAAAAATTCTATTTACACTATTCGTATAGGGTTCCAAAATAAACGAATTTATAATTCATTTACATGATCTTTTAATAAAAACTACATTATTTAATCCAGGACATATCGTGGGCCAGTGGTAGGTGATACACCCTTGTAGCCCTTCGGTTGCGGGTTCAAGTCTCGCAGCCTTGCCGGACGCGACAGGTTGCCGCCCGACCTCCAGGTTGTATTTTTATGGCAATCCAAAATAATCCAAACTAGAACTATCCAAAATACTTCTGTCCAAACTCACAGTCCAATATTTGTAAGGAAGGTAAACATAATATAGATCATTTAACCCCGTAATAGCATATTAATACCTTCATCATGTATTACCATATTTCTTTATTGATTATATGCATGCTCCCTTATTCCATATAGAATGATGGATATACTTCATTAATCCAAAAATGTTTTAAACCCCAACAATTATGGAATATACAAATCATTAATCAGTTCCAAGGTAGTCAACAATATCCAATATAATTTATCCAAAACAATCACATATTTTACAGAGATATAAACCCCATTTACATTACAATTCATGGAAATTAAATATCCCTAACATGAATCTTATGAGTTTTTATGGGAATACCTTTCATAACATCATTTCTATGATCTTAATTCACCCCTGTACAGAAAAAAAATGGTTATGATAAAATGAAAATAATAATTATACATGAATATGAATGTAAAATCCTAAGATTTTTTCTCTAATAAAACCTTAATTTATACTTATAATAATTTCAACTCAACTATCTAATACACGACTAATCCTATTAATATATTTCTTTAGCCTTGTTTTCTTTAAGTCAAGATATCTTACGCTTCTCATCCTAGTTCTTCAAAATAAAAAAGTAAATTAGTATTTCATATTTGTTCATAAGGAGAATATAATCAACCCAAATATATCTTGTTGTTGTGTAAAACCATGTGGGTAGTATTAAGTCCAATCAATGTTCATAATGGTGATGATGGACTCAATTTTTGACCAACCAGTTTTATGGAGATTTCCCCTTGGTGCATTTGTTCCACAAATGAAACCACATATAGTATCCATACAAGGATGTATTTGTAGGGGGAAATAAACTCATTAATGTTACCATAGTTTGAGAAATCATCAAATATGAAGACTCGTCTCTATGGGATTCACTAAGGTTCTCAAACCCTGACACAAAAATTTACTTAACAGATCTCCAAAAATAACTAAACACATATGAAAATTAAATAAACCATATATTGATACCAAATAATTTAACCCTAGCTAAACAGAATATTAATAATAAATTAATCTCATGATTTAAATAATAGATCTTACAAATAGTCACATAACCCAAATATTCAAAGGTTCTGTTCTATGAGGTCTAGTTAAAAAAATTTCTTATTTTATAACACTTCAAAACATTAATCCATAAAAATGATTCATTATACCCTTTATAAATATATCACAAGAAAAAATCATCTTCAAAACATTAATAGAAGTCTAATAATTAAGGTTTCAGTTTAGATGATAAAAAATGGAAAACATATCAAAAAATTAATGAAAACATGAGTAAGACATAAATATTCTAATAAAATATCAATATTTCATGGATGATAATAATAAAACATAATATAAAAACATAAGATAATAAACATATTATTCCAAAATCATAAATTTTATTACCTAGCTCGATCCACATATCAATATTTATATGATAGGTTTCCATGATATAAAAGTGGGAAAAACATTAACAAAAAATACAATGTAATATTGAAAACATGACATTTCATCGAAATAAAATGCATCTTGAACATTTTTCATAACATTATAATAAAATTGGATATGTGAAAAAACAATCATAGGTATATATCAATATGGAGTTTCATTTGACAATTAATTAGAGAAAAATCATAAAAATGTGGAAATTATAGCATTTTGATAAAAAAATATCATCACTTCATGTTGTGAATAAAAAAATTCAAAATAATTATTTTTTAAACAAAAAAATTCCAATAAATAATCTTATAAATAAAAAATACCCCCTCTTTGTATTTTTAACCAAAAAACTCATACACTTCATGTTGTAAAAAAACAAATTTCTTACACTTCATATTGTGAGCATAAATGCCTCATAGTTAAAATAATTATCTCATGAGATGTTAATCCTAAACCAATGTATTATAGTTTGATATAAAACCACATCCACCATCATTAGTAAAAAAAAATTCTTTAAAAACAATTATAAATATATCATATTGATCTCATGGTAAGAGAATGGGTTTCATAAACATTTAAAAATCATCACATAACAACAACTAAAGAAATCATATTCTATCAAAACTATAATTTTTCAACATTAATCATATAATAATAAAAAATAAAGGGTGATGAAAAGATCACTTCATGTATGATAAATATTAGAGTGTAAATATATGGGAAAATATTAATGTTTCTAAATAACCATATAATATATTGAAGTAAACAAATTACATTTTAAATTTTTTTAAGGGAATTAAAATTAATTATAAATATATATTTCTATATAAAATAACCTTGAATATATATATGGTTTCAAAATTGTTAAGGAAAGTACTTTTAAATATTTCACTTTCTAAATAATCCATAATAATATAGACTTGGAAAATTCATAATGTTTTCAAAAAAAATGAAGTGAAACTAATTTTAAAAATGTTAACTGTAAGAGAATAATTAATAATTGAGATTTAAAATATATATAATCTTTTCAAAAAATAGGAGTGAAAATACCTGATATTATTTTACTTTTAAAATAATTTTATTAATGGAGGAATTAAAATGACATAATGTATTCAAAAATAGGATGTTAAATTACATTTAAATGTTTAATTTTTAAAATTATCCTTATTAATTGATACTTAAAAAGTAAATAAATTTTATTAAAATAAAATGTAGTGTGTATGATAAAACATTGTATTTTAAAATAATGGGAAACCCATTTTATCATTTTAATATAACATTATTGAAGTCCCGCATCATTAAAAAGATGGTTAAAACTACTTTAAAAATAGAATATAGGGGCATAATAGGATAATTAGAAACTAAAACATTATGATTTCATACTAGGGATAAGAAAACATTTTTAAGGAGTAAAAATGAGGACATAGCAGAAAATTCCATTTATATAAATAATAATTATTATCAACAAAAATTCACATCAAAAAAATATAATCCTTAAGGAACAAAATTATTACGAAACATAATTTCCAACTAATTGTATTCCTAAATATTATATAATATCCTTCTTGGTTATAATATTTCAAAATTGAAATATTATAGTCCATGAAATGTGATTATGATTCAAGGAAAAGATTTGAGTTCAAACACTGTTTACATGATTTGTAACATTTAAATCAAACCCCCATGAGGGGTAAATAATTAATCGGAAATATAATATCATTAATTATAAGTATTTCATGATAAAAAATATTATTATTTAAGAAATTTAAAAAAAAATGTGGGGTACAACATAATCATGTCTCAAGGGATTCAAATTTGAGAAAAAAAACCCTAACATTATTTATTTTATATATGATGACATTGTAACTTACTAAAAAATAACTAACATAACATCATATTAAAAAACCATACTCGTAAATTTTAATCTTTTATAATACTTATTTTAGTTATTTATCATTATTATATTAATTAAATATAGTATATTATAAATGTTGGTTTTTAATAAATATGATTGTTTCCACTTGTTTAATAATTTTGATATCATTGCATATAATTTTAATTAAATTTAATTGTTGATATATCATTTATTATTATTTAATATATAAATTATATTTAATTAATATATTATTATTTCATTCTATATGTTTTTTGGTTCTATTATGTGAAAATAGAATAGATAATATCTTATTTTAATAATATTAGAAAATGAAAATTATACATTAAAAATAAGTTACATAAATAATATAATGTTTCATAAATCATATACAAATAATAATTTTAATATTGTATAATAATTTCATTACTCAATGTTATGATAGTATTCTATAAAATTATTTTATATCAATGTTCTTGTACGTTATTAAAATGACCCCAACATGAACTCTCTTTAACCTCATTGGTGAGTATGGTTAATGAGTATTTATTTTTACATAATATTATTCTTTTTTAGGATGGTCAACTACACTTAAATAATTTTTCATAAAAAAAGACTATGGACTATGATAAAAATTATTCATTATAGAGGTGATAGTCAAAAAAATATACACGATTGAATATCCCTTAATTTTTAATGTTCATGGAAGTGAATTACAATAGAGACCATGATATAAACATTAAATGATGTTGAGTTTTATGTTGGGAATTAATTATCTTATCTTTTGGTGACTTTTTGGGTTTATAGAATTTGATAATTAAAATATACCACATAAATAACAAAACCAAATAATATAATGTTGACACATCCAATAAGTATCTATATTTAAAAAATTATTAAACTTCTAAGACAAAAAATATTTCCTTTCATGAAATATTTTCAATAATTTCAACATTTATACTTCCTTTAATATACTCTTCCATAAACCATATGAAAAACATTATAAAATTGTTTTATGATAACAAAAATATCTTAATTCTTCAAAAAAAGAAATAAAATCATTAGTTTAAAGAAATACATGAAAACCCATAAAAAACATGTCTTTATTACATATATTCTTACTTAAAAATGGACTAATATTTCATTAAAAATTACATTAATATTCCATTTTAAAATAAATTATTTCCCAAAAAAACATATTAGTTAGGATAACAATTTTATACAGGTTCCTTGGGATATCATCTCATAAAACCCATATAGAACTGTTACAAATTGGAATAATTATATATCAATCAATAAATATAATTATCTAGATAAAATATTAATTACCCAATGCATTCGAGATCTGCTTGACCCCACCCATTCTATTAGCTATATCACACTCCCTTGTGAGGTATAATAGGGATTAATACATCATATACATTATGTATTAGGACCATATCATGAATGAAACATTTTAATCATTTAAATTTTCATAAAAATTCATTGAAGACTTTTTTAAACATGTATTCAAAAGTATTTTAGATATCAAAATATCCTTTTCTTTTAAAAACCAATTTTCATTACAAAAATAACAAGAATAATAGAAAATTATGTTTTATATTAAAAAAACAAGAAATATTGTAATGGAATAAAAACTTAAAATAATGTTTATGGTGGGGATAATGTTATTTTCACTGTATACATTAAAATAGAACATTATTTTTATCTTCTGTAACAAAACTCAAATATTCCATAATAATATTTTTTTCTAAAAAGAATTAATAAAAAATATAAATTTAATTTATAACACATTAATTTCTATATAAGTGCATTTTAATAATATATTAAATAAACATGGAAAATTAAGAAAAATAATTTGACGGAAAACATTAAAAGTTGTTTTTTAAGTAAAAATCCCTTACCAATTTGGAACCATTTAAAAAGTATCCTGATGAATGAATAAATTTTTTAATAAAATTATATATAATGAGATTATATAAATTAATGATAAAAAATGTCAATTTGGGCTGTATATACATCTATTAATATAATATAGGTTCCAAACATCAAATTATGCCTTAGTGATACGAAAATGAGAAGAAACCTCTTAGCTTGAGTCTTAATCATCATGTAAATTCTTCAACATACTAAATAATAAATAGATGAAAATTATTTAATTTCATAATAATATTAATCATGAATATCATTCCATTAGTTTAACTTATTACAATTTTATATACCATTACTTTATCAATTAAGTTTGTGTCAGATAAATCAATTATATTCAATTTATGTGTAAAAAATTACTTATATAGGTTGACTATGAGCAATGTAGCCATTATTCCATCATGTAAAATATATTAATAATGAAATAATTACCATTATATAAATAATATATACATTTAAATCAAATCATGAAATATGTTCATGAAAAACGAAATACATTAAAATCATGGAGACTATAGGTCGTACATACGAAAGAGTAACATTTCCATTTTTCGACAATCATCATGGAAATAGTTTAAGTATTATTTTATCTTCAAATAATTTTAATCATATCATTGAAATCATGTTATTTAATTATGTATACATATTTATGTCATCCATGTAATGTGGTGATCCTAAAGAACCATATCACTTCATGGAGGTTGTAGTCCATGCGTACGAATGAATAACATTATCTTTTCACAATGAATGGATAGGTAAAAGTAAATGGTCATTATATAATTAATATTACAATGATTTAATAAATTTATCATATTTATTCATTATAATTATCCTTATTAACTTTAATAATATGTTTTTCTGAAAAATTAATCACATCGCTTCGTGGGGGAATAGTCTGACATACTCACAAGTGACGTTATTGTATCCCCAAAATAATGGAATGTAAGAAGGTATATTAGAAATAATATTTAGGGAAATATATTTATGTTAAAATATCATATATATATATATATACACATACGCATTAAATCTGCCATTATAATATACTATTAGTGGTGCTTATGAAAAAAGAATCTCATTTGTTTGTTTGGCAGTAGTCCACTATATAAAGGAATAAGGTTTTAGATTCTAATACATTGGAAGAGGATATTTTTTATGTTATTTAATTAAAATAGCGACATATATGTATATAAGATGTATTTTTTTATTATATTATCATAATTAAATATGATTTGAAGGAGGTAGAAAATGAAATTAAATAAAAACACTCTATTCAAAATGATACCAACTCTTATGACATCCCCAATTTGGGTGCACAAAATGCCTTTGTATGTTTGATTTATGATTAAACAGGAAGATATAGATTATTAGGAATGAATTAAGGATGGTATTTTTGTAATTTTTTTCTAATCTAAGGGTCTTTGATGTTGTGAATTGGATTGGATAGGGGTGTCTATTTATAAGTAAGTTGAGTGAAACACAAGTAATTTTTGAAAATAAAAACATTTACCCATGTTATTTACATGAAACTGGGATAAAAAATGGACCATTATCAAGAAAAAATTTATATGGTCAAAATATGTCCAGAAAATATATATCATACAATATTTTTAGGACATATTAACTCTTATATTTTTAGTTTAACCCCTGGTTAATTATTTTTCACCTTAACAATAGTAAACTATTTTAACTATTTCCGCTATTCATGATGACAATAAAATAAGTTTCCATAATTATTTAAAATAAATAATTTTTGTTCTATTAATAAAATCATTTTTAAAATTATAAATTCCTTTATTTGGAATAATTTAAATTTAAATTAATCTGACAAATGTTTTGAAAAACCGTTTTTCTATTATGGTATTTTTCATGAAAAATATGATTTTATTTTAACACTGTGAATACTAATCATAATTGTTTTAATTTAAATTCATATTTTTTAATATATATAGATATATATAATTTTTATAATTACACATTAGGTGTATTTATAATTAATTAAAATGGATAAACATTATGCACTTTAAATAAGTTTTCAGTAAAAAAACCTTCTTTTTTACCCTAAAATTCAGTTATAATAAAATAAAATATATAGAAAATAAAAATGTAATTTTGTGTATTAAATAAAACTAAAAAATAGTTATGTAAATTTATATAATATTGAAAACAAAATAGTTCATTTAAATAATTTAATTAATAAAAAATAAATATCATTTTAAAAAATGAATTTTTCACTATTTACTGAAAAATTAATATTTTTTAGAAGTCTCAAAATATCACCCAACGTTAATTTAGATATATTTATTTATAAGATGGTATTAATTTAATAAAATTCAAATTATATATTTTTTAATCATAACATTCAAATAAAAACCATATAAGAAAAGATTTTAGTTAAAACTATTTCTTTTTAAACATTACATACTATTTTTATAATGAATATAACTATCGATGTCATATAAATAAGCATGAAAGTTATTTATTGAATCATTAAATTGAATATTAAATTCTTACCCCACATTAAAAGTTTAGTCCTCATAATTATAATCACATATTAAACAGGTGTGGATATAGTTCCCTCATTAAATATTCAGATTCGCATGTCTCTTCTTCAACCATATGGTTTTTTCATAAAACTTCAACCTAGTGAATTAACTTATTATAAAACCCATAATGTCTATGTTAAAGGACAATAATACTATATTATTCATAATAATTTTATCTTCTTACTAAAATTATTTAGGGATCAAAAAAGGAGATGGATTTTGCACATATTTCAATATCATTGGAACATGAAATACGCTTTCCACTAAAGGTAAACTCAGGGGGAAATCCCATAGGTAAGAAAATGTTCCAAAATTATATAAGTTATCATATATTCCAATGAAATGTTCACATAAAATTTCCATTGTACAACAAACATAAAACTTTTCCATTGATATACTTTGAAAAAGTAATGATCACCTTTTGCAAAAGAAATATCTTTCCTCTGGTAATCCACATTACTTATATACACTATTTTAGATGTACTCATATGTTTATTAAAAAATTGAACCTTTTAAATAATTTCATCTACCAATTATGTTCTGATAAACATCATTTTCCCATATATTTCAAAAAATATAGTTTCTTACACCACATTTCATATAATACCTAAAATTGTACCATATGTATCCTAGAATGAAAATTTTTTCTGTAAGAAAACTCAAAAAAAATTAATATGTTGATCACAAATTAATTTATAATAGATTAAATGATAATGGATCATATCTTCCATGTTATGGATCATCCACCAATACTGACCATTATTTTGAGGATGAATATATATACAAAAATTAAATTCATTACCCAATAAATTTTGAAGTCCTTTATATATATTAGGGTTAAATAGTTGATCATTGCTAAATACAATGGATAGGGGAAATATATGTAACCATACTATATCATTTATAAACAATTAATAAATATGATCCAATGACATTTTATTTTGAATTGTAATGAAATTTTTATATTTTTTTAATCGATCAAAAATATCTATGACCACATTTTTACCTTGAGATGTATTTGGAAATATCACCTTTAAATCCATTGATATATTATCTCATTTCTACATTGTCACTTGAACAGGTTGAATAATTCTATCCAGTATTTTTTTCTTCTTTAAAAAAACAAAAAAATTCAAATATTTCATGGAAAATTCTGTAAAATCCATTTTTATATCATACCACAAATAATAATCTCGATGATAATTGTGCATTATTATAATTATATAATTACGTGAAAAATAGAACTATGAGCACCACTCAAAAAATCATTCATAAACATTGAATCATATGGAATACATAATTTTTTGTAAATCTGATAACACATTATTTTTCAATAATAAACCTAAGAAACATACTTTTCTTAAAAAATCTACCTTTTCCATCAAACCATGCTCTTCTAAATGATATTTCTTAGTTCTTACCAAAAATATTTACTTCACTGATACCTAAAATAAAATAGAAGTTTTCCCTTCATCCACAATGTATAGGAAAAAATTTATTAAATCATTAAACAAAGTTCCATGTTATAGACGTAACATGGTAAATATAGCATTATTTTTATGAGACAATTCATAATCTATTATATTTTCATTTAAAGGATGATAATTAATCATGAAATAAAAAATAATGATTATATAATTAATCTTATCTACCTAATTGTAATATATATTTTTTTAAAAATATACCTCTAACTGTAATGAATAGTATATTTCTAACACATTACTCTTGATAAATTATTAAAATAAACTTATGATCAAAAACAACTACATCTAATTCTGTATCATACACGGTATAATTTAACCCATGAGGTTTTATTTTTCATGAAGCATAATAAAATATATGATCATTTTGAATCAAGATACAACCAAGTATCCTTAAAGAAACATTACTGTAGATTAAAAATTTTCTATTTCTGGAAGGCTGTGTCATAACTTAACCATTGATAATTATTCACTATATTTTTTGAAAACTACCATCTCATTCTTTTTTTATTCATATTTAACTCTTTTTCTATTCATATTAGTTAGTGGAAAATGCTACTGAGAGATGTTTTCAACCAAAAATTTGTATTACCATGCTAATATAAGGAATCTATGAATCTATTTGATATTTTTTGGGCTTTCACCTTCTTCGATAAATTTATTTTGTATGGGAAATGGTTACAAAATCATTAGGAACAATATTACAATGGAAGGAAATTTGATCCAAATCAAATTCATAGTTATTAAATTTTCCATATATTTTCTTTTGTTTCAATGTTATCAAAATAGTTCTTAGTTATCTATAACTATCCTAATTAATATTAAAATTTAAACATATTTTATTAACAAATACAATAGAAAATTTATCCAATAACTCATTGAAAACTCTATTCTATAAGGTCAATAAATACAACTGGTTCATTTAAAACCCCAATGTGAATAAACAAAAACTAATAAGACATGTATATACTTAGTAAATTTAAAACTACTTCACTATAATATGATGATACATAAGACATTGAATCCAAATTAGAAAACTAATCATCTCCCTTGATAAGATAAAAAATATTTAATATGAGGAATATGATACATTTTCATAAAATAGATATTCTTTAATGCTATATAATCAATGAAGAGCCTCATGGAACTGCCTTTCACAATAGGTTCACCCCATAGTAAAGTTTTATGATTAATGTAACATTTATTAACCAATTATTGTAACTTATTTTTTAGTTCCCAAAGTTATTATAAATCTATACGATATGTGGTTTTTGAAATAGGCTTTGAATTAGGACTGATGTCAAAAATAAACTAGACACCTTGATACATAAAACACATGGTATGTCATCATATAAAACCATGTATTCATTAAAAATAGGAACATCACTAAATAAGATAGTTTTTTTATTTTAACAATTTGAGGTAGGTAACATTCATTTCCATCTATAATCAATTTCTCAGTTTATTAATATGTTATCAATCATATGAAATAATTGAACAACAAATTTTAGCCTTTAAAATATATCTTATCTTGATAAAGTGAATGTAAATAAAAAACCAAAACTATATAAAACTTTAACATGGAAATTTCAACATGATTTATAAGAAATCCCTTTTCATTAATAATAAAGGGATATTCAAATAAATTATGATTTCATTAATATTTTCACTCAATATTTTTCCTAAAAATTATATCATCTTTTCATGTGGTGATATTTTTATTTTATTATAAAATTCCTTAAAAATAAAATAATGTAATGATATAGAGTAAAAATTGATATTGGTATAGTTATAATAAACCAATAACATAACTTTAACTACTTCATTTTAAGAACCAATAATAATTTTAGTAGTATAAAAATATTTGTCAACAACCTTTATATTTTGATCTTGATGCTTTTTATCAATAATTGCAAACATCGGGAACATGTTATCTTAATGAACCTACTCATTGATGTTAAACAAACTAACCATTATATGGATATAGATTACCCCATTTTTGGATTCTTTTCAATTCCATTTGTTGAAATCATGATCAATACGACCAAAATTTCCTCATCGATAAAAATTCTATTTGTTTATAATATATTCTGAAGGGTGATATTTATCTCAATTATCAGAAATTTGGAACATTATTCTCTTACCTCAATAATTTTTTTAATTTTTCCCCATTACCATCTATACTAGACCATTATTACATGAATCATCACAAGGCCGATAATTTTCAAAAAAATCCATTTAAAAAATCTCATCATAATGAATTTTTTTCAAAGATATTAATTTCTCAGGCATCCAATGCCCTTTATAAAAATTATTTCAATCATAGTAAATATCTATACATTATAATTTAAATTTTTTAATAATGAACATATATCTACCTTGGATGTCTTTCAAAATAGGATTCATACGCAACAACATAATATAGATCATTTTTTCACAATTCTAGGAAATCTTCATCCATCCTTATTTCAACAACTAGAAAAAAACATTCTCATGGAAAAATCATTAATTTATTCCCATTACATTAAATAAAGAGCATATTTCTCTATGGTATTATTAATAATAATACACCATCAGTCAGCTTCACCATAGAAATGATAAACATTAAGAGTTAAATATTGACATTACGAACTCCCCATGATATCAAATATTTGTTTTGGTACATTGATCCATTTTTTGGCCACCACGAGATCAGATCATCCACTAACAATGGGGTATTTTGGCTCTTGAATCGTTTCACTATTAACATGTTCTTTTTTTGTATATTTGGAAAATACCAAGCATGGATACCACCACTATTTATATATAGTGTCAACTAATATATCATTGTAACAACCTATTCTATTCATATTCAGACCATTTATGGATGATAATTTGGAAGGATATTTTCCACTTGGAACATTCCTACTATAGATTACATATTTACTATATGGAAAACCATTTAAAATAGGTATAGTTTAGATAAATGAATACTATAATCTTTAAATTTTATGTCATTTAAAATTAACCATAATGTATAATCGTTCAATAGAATGATATTATCATTATCCTAACATCTAATATGATCTTAATAAATACTTTGGTACAAACTATAAATGGAATTGACTTTAACATTACATAACTTTAGTTAAAATTCATTAATTCATTCTCAAATATTAGATGATATTTTTAGTTTAAGGTTTTTAGATAATTATTTCATTACTCAAACATAGAATCCCCATATAATAAAAATTATACACATTTGATCAGTATCCAATTTTTTTACAATGATTTTTTTTGGATAAAACACAACTTCTTTTCATGATAATATTAACTAAATTCATCATTACTTCCTCTTTTCCCATACCCATCCATAAACCCCATGAAAAATATTTTAGTAACATTTTATGGGAAAAAAATCCTTTAATGATCATAAAAATAAATTAAACCATTATTCCATTGAAAATCATGAAAACTGCTGAGATTGTTTTTCTTAAAACATACCTTTTTATCTAAAAATGTACTCATTTTTATTTTAAAAATATGATTTATGTTACCTCATAAAAAAAATATTTCCATAAATAATCATTAATAAGATTAGAAAATTCATGGAGTTTTCTTTTATATATAATCCCACGGAACCATTATAGGGCCTTTACAAAATAAAATAACTAAATGAGTAATTTCCAATATAATTCTCTAGAGAACATAATAATTACCCAATGAATTGAAGAATTATTTGGGTCTACCCATCATATAAACTATTTAGTTCTCTTACATGATCTATAATCAGGCTTAACCAATAGTATAAACTATTTACAAGGATTATATCATTAATAATACATTTTAGCATTTAAATGTTTTATTATGAAACCCTTCAAACTTATTTTAAACTAATTGGAAAACTGATTTTGTATATAAAATTTCCCTTTTATTTTAATAGAATATTGTAACTACTAAATAACAAAAGATTTAAAAAATAGACTTTATTTTATAAAAAATATAATATCTTTTAATGGAATAAAAACATAAAATAATGTTTGTGTTTTTTAAAATAGCATTTTCCACTTATACGTTAAAATAGAATATTCAATTTGTCTTTTTATAAAAAATTAAAATATTTTATAGAAATATTCCGTTTTGAGAACCTTTTAAAGAAAGACAAAATTTCCTTTATAAAAAATTAATTTTCTTATAAGTATATATATAAAAATACTATTTTAAAAACATAGACATTGAATAAAAATAATTATATGGAAATCATTAAGATAATATTTATTTTAAGAAAAAACCTTTACTAGTTTTGATAAATTTGAATCCTAATCCCCATGAAAGAATAATATTAAAAAACTATAAACATAACGATAATAGATAAATTAATGATATAACATGTCAATGGGGGGTTTATATACTCCTCATGAGATAATATAAGTGCATAATATCAAAATATTAATCAATGAAAGAAAATTGAGATGAAGTCTATTATATTGAGTCAAACTCCTCACAAAAATTATTTTTATCTAGATTAATTAAAAAAAATATATTATTTACATGTTTAAGAACATTCTTCATGTTTATTATTAATTTTATTTCTTCTATTAAATTGTTATATATGATTCATTAATCAATTATGTTTGTAGTTTATGTTTTAAAAATATTCATCTTTTTTTTCAAAAATGACTTCGGTAGATTTTCCATGGTAAAAGTTGTAATTATTACATCATCTAAATAATAATAAAATAATGATAATTGTTTTTGAAATTTTTTATACTTTTACAAACAATTCTGAAATACGATTATGAAAAATGGACTACAATACAATCACGGAATAGGTAGGCCGCACGTACTCATGAATAAAATTTTCATTTTTTCAATTCTCATTATGGAAATAATAAAAAAAATTATAGTTACATAATTATAATATTATAATAAACATAGAATTATATCATTAAATATTCTTATATATATTATCCATTCAATTTGGTTATGATAACATAGTCACATCACTTTATGGAGGTGGTGGTACATATGTACGGACAAATGATGTTATCATTTCATAGTGAATGGAAATTTAAAATTTAATTATATATATAGTAATTTAATAATGAAAAATATGCCTTCAATATCATAATTAAATTATATATATCACATATATTCATTAAAAAGTTTCCTTATTATCTTCCATGAAAAGCGTTAGTGAAAAAAAATCACATTGATTTATGAGGCATTACTCCTCCGTACACACGTGTAGAATTATTATATCCCCCACATAATAGAATGTAAAAAAGTTAATGTGATATTATATAACTAGATGAGTATTTTCGTTACAAATAATATATATATACATTAAATCCATCATTATAATAATCCTTGATAGGTAATGATGAAAAATGAATCACATCAATTCACGAGGTGATAGTCTAACATATAGATGAATGATGATTTTGATTCCCATATTATATGAGATGAGACAGATTTATGCTATTCCAATAACATATTAACATCACAGTATATAGGAGATATAAGTGTTATTAAATTATCATGATTTAATTGATTTTAAGGACGGTAATAATTAAAACGATTGGTTAAACACAATACCAATCCTTCAGACAACCTCTATAGGTTAGCACCAAGATCCTTCATTAGATGGATTTCTGATCAAATAAAGAGATCTAGGTCATTGGTAGAGAAGGAAGATATTTTAGGATGTTCGACACTAATAGAAATGGCTTTTATGGTTTTAATGCGAGGGTAAAGGGGGTGAATTTTATAAGTGAGGTGAGTTGTACACTTTTAATGTTTAAAAAGAAAAATATGTGACCATATTTTTTGAGAATAAATAATTCATTAGTTAGAAAAATAATATTATATTAAAATTCAATATAAAGATGATTAAAATGTAAATAAGTTTATTAAATATAACTAAATAAAACTTATGACACATTAATTCATATTCAAAAAATAATTGTACATTGAAATTACATAATTTAATCAAAATAAATGTCAATTTTAGAAAAATAATTATTTTCCAATATTATTTGAAAAATCAACATTTTCCTAAAAATCCCAATATTTTACCCTATGCTAATTTTTGTTATGTTTAATTTAAAATTAAATTCTTTTTATAAAATTAGAACTCTATAATTTGGAAATTAAAATTTTAAATAGAAACTGTATTGTATAAGAGTTTAGTTAAATATATTTCATTTCTAAAATTTAGTTATTGTTTTTATAATGAATATAACTATTTATGTCATATTATTAAAATATAAAATCATTTTTTTTTCAATAACCTAGTTTTTGACAATAATATTTTGTTTTACCATTAATAAAACAATATCTCATTATAATAACAATACAAAAGAAATCATATTATTATGGGGATAAAAAAATTTAAGAGTAATACGAAGTCATAAATGTCAGGAGATAATATTTATGTTGGATAATGGATTTGTATTTGGAAGCACCATTAAAATTGAAGGAAATGGCATAAATATGAGTTAAAATGGGATTATTTTGCTTCATATGGCTATATAGATACTAAAAGGGTAGATATTCATGGTGCAATTCAGAGGATAGGCATGTATTTTTAAGGGTTTAATTTATCCGCTTTTATATGAGAGGAAAAGGGAACTCTAGGAAATACAATTTTTGTTTTTTCAATTCCAAAATAATATTCCCTGGAAAATGGATCAAAATATTTTATATAATAGGGTGTTTGTTATTTTTATCTCCATAAAATTTATACCCATCATTTTGTCACATTCTTTAGAAATTTTATTAGGGGCTTATAATTATGTTTTTATATTTTTCTATTTTACATTTAAACTAGGATAATAGTTTTTATATACGTGATTTTATATTTTACTAATCTTATAAAATAACCCATATAACCAAATATGGGTGTTATTTAAAAAAATATAACAATTAATTAATAAAATAAAATTTCTAAATATTATAAAACTATCAATTAATTTAAAATAGAATATATGTAGAAAAGCTATTTTACTAGAAAAAGGACATTTTTTCCATTATGGATTCTTAATATTATTTAGAATTTATTAACACATAAATTAGAGTAATTAAATTTATTTAATTTTTTATTAATCATATTATATTTTTTATTTGCAATATATAAATTTATTTCAATTGTTATAAAATCCTTGTTATTAATAAAAAATATTTAAGAATAATTATTTCATAGTTAACTTTCTTATTATAATTAATTAAAATAATCTCATTTCGTACCAAAATATCAAATTGGACAAAATAAATAATATTTTAATTAAATTACAAAATATAAAAATCATTTAATCAAATTTTCTTTTAATGTGTATGGAAAATTAATTTTAACACAATCACATGTAACATGCAAAACCCCATTTTTTATAAAAACCGTGGTTTTATGAAAAATGATTTTCGATTAGTATAAAGTGATGAATATGATTGATTATCATGAATTTAAATTTTTTTCTCTCACTATAATAGAATATATTTAATAATAATATAAATAAATAACTTCATTTAATAAGTTTAAAACTAATTAAATAAGTAGTGAAAACATATTTCATTTAAAAAGATATATAAATATTAAAAATATTAACCATAGGTTTTAAAATTCAGAAAATTTATCTTGAATAATTTATAATAATTTATAATATATAATTTTATATGAAACGTTTTTAGAAATATTATTATATTTAAATATACTATAAATTTCATAAAAGGGGTTATATTGATAAAATCAATATTTCACTATTAACATGAAATTTAATTACATCCAAAAAATCCCAAAAATTAGTCTTAAGATAATATAAATATGATAAATCCATAAATGAGGTTAATTATTTCAAGTTCATATCAAACAATTTATTACTATTTTAAATAACATAAAACATTGTGATAGTTGTTTCAAAGAAAAATTACTTTTTTGTATAATAATATTTTCTTTATAAGTTAATAAATTTTCAAGTGAAAATATATAGATAATATATAGTAGAATAATATATCAATATTTTATCCTTTTAAAACAATTTCATCCTTTAATTCTTAATTATCATTTAGTAAAGGATCAATCGAGGAGATCCATGGGAAACTCAAAATTTATCTTTTGTTGAGATATACACTATATTATCCTTTATAATACTTTGAAAATATTTATGCCAAATATTATTATGAGTTATTAGGGACATTCATTTAATATATTCATTTAATTGATCTTTATTTATCCAAATAAAAAACAAAAATGGTTATTATAATATCCCAATGAATAAAGTATGGGAATAAAAAAGTTCAATCTTTAGATTTTATCTCCAATGAAACCTTAATTTAAAGTTATTATACTTTCATGTCATCTATTTGTAGTTGGTTGATCCAATAATAATAGTTTTTTTCATATGTTAAATAAAGTTAGGTTATATATAAATTCCAATCTTATTTTCTCATGAAACTAAGAAATCACTCATTTATTATGGTTTATAAATATCATATGATAAAACAAAGAATATTCCCCCCAAGAGATTCAAACTTGATTTATTTTCTTAAGACCACTCATTGTGTACTAGGTGATTACTGTGAGGTGAATTTGTGCCACAAATACATCCTCTTTTAGTATTTAGATATGAATGTATTTAAAGATAAAACCATTTACTCATGACATTGCCAATATTTTTGGATACCATCATATACATAAACTCATCTCTAGGGTTTTGACTCTGGTTCTCTAACCCTAACCCCAAAGGTAACATAACTAGTCTAAAAAAATAACTAAACCAATAAACAGAATAACTAAACCCCACACTAATACCCAATAATGAGAACCATGATCAATTTAACATAAATAGTAAATTGATATAATTATAAAAATAATACATATCACAAACCATCTCATAATAAAATGACCAAAATAATTTGTTTTCCAATGATTATAAATATAAATAACTTATTTTTAATGACATGAAATCTTTTTCCTTAATAATACATTATAAACCCTTTATAAAGAACTCACAACAAATAATCATCTTCGTAACCAATGGATTGGAAACATAAGGATGGTCTGAGAACATAAACTTAATATGGGAAACACATATCATAACATGAAGGCAATCACAATAAAGACATGAATATTTTAATATAAGATCAAAATTACATGGATAGTAATAATCAGACACTATAGAGAAACATATGATCACAATATATTGTTAAGGAATAATAAAATATATGAACAATGATGAAACACATATCAATATTCATATAACATGTGCATGTGATATAAAAGTGTGGAATTATTTTATAACAAAAAATGTGTAATAATTAAAACATGGAATTTTAATTAAATGAAATTAATCTAAAAAATTTAAAATAAATTTATAACCAACATGGAAATGAGGAAACATAATAGGCATATTTAAATGATTCATGTCATATAACATTGATTTATGGGACAAACTGAATTTTATATAAATTATAACATTTTTATCAAATATAATTCCTAAAAATCATGTTGTGAACAAAAAAAATTTCCATGCTTAATATTGTGAATAACAAAATTACCATGTATAATGTTTTGAAAAAAATTTCATGCATCATATTTACAATAACTAAAATGACCATTCTTAATGTTCTGAAAAACAATTGTACCACACCATGATTCTATGATATAATTTTCTTTAAATAAAATGTAATTGTTCAGTGGTTTTCTTTGCATGAAATAATGTGTCCAAATGAAGCTCGATATAGTAAATAGTTATAAGATAGTTGTTAAATTTTATGTTATTAATATAAATATAAACATCAAGAAAAATATTTATAAATTCTTTAAATAATGAAAATTTATTGGGAAGTGTATAATAAGTATGTCCTCAATTTCCAGAAACTTCATTTAATGCTTAAAATTGTTCTTTATTATAAAAAAGTTTTTTTTATTATCTTTTTTGAACATATATTATTAAGGATTTATATAATTTTATAATTTTTTATTAATGAAAATAATAATTTTTTTCAAATTATCATATCAATATTATCTTTTGGTAAATGTTTAGGATTTCTCTTAAAATATCTATATTTTAGAGAATAGTAAAAAATATGGATTATTTTTAGAAACACTCATTTATTTTCAGATAAAAGTTCAATAATGTTTGGAATTTTATATTTATGTAGAATTATTCACTATTAATTATAAATTATCTATTTAATTACATAATATGATCATTATTCTTATTTTTTTTATAGGATTATTTTTTGTCATAAGAAAACATTTTTCATAAATGTATTTTATATGACCTATTTATTTTATCTTAATAAATTCAATTATACAATAATTATTAATGTTTTTAATTAAAATGAATGTATTTAAATTATTTTTGTACTTAAAGGTTCATTTTTCTAAAATGGGTTGTCATTTTGTATTGTGCGCTTATCTGAGATTAAAACCTACCACATATATAAATTAAATATAATAAAACTAATTTCATTTTTTAAATCATCACAATTAATATAATATATTATGTTCAAATTAATTTATGGTTGTAGTGAGTAGTAAAAATGGAAATTTTACGACCAGAATTAATGGACAAACAGGTTTACTAAGTGGGTTAATTGAAGAGAATATGGGCATGATTTCCACCAAAACCAATATAATTCCTAGTTTTGGACGATATTACAATGTTATATCATCATAACTTTAAATAAATGTTCATTTGGTGAAACATTCCCCTGAAAGTGACCTTGTATAATTGAAATATTTTATGAAATTTCATATGTGTCCCTATGCTGACTTATAAAAGGAATCTTATCCTCCAACATTATTCACAATATTTTTGGACTATATCTCACCCAATATATTCACAAAATTCATCCTAGAATCACTCCCTTTATCATATAGATTTTTTTATTCTATTAATAATGTTCGTTCCTGGCTAAATGTGTAATCCAAAGGAGGCCACTCAAAAAATATGTATAAATCATAACCAAGATCTTCCAATTTAATTTGTTCTTAAAAATTATCTAAACATGTTTTACCCATAAAAATTTATGAATACAATATCATCAATATATTGATATATTATCTTGATGATTTCAATACTTTTTAACACCTCTCTCCAAGCAAATCGGAGATGAAGGTTTCGTGTATGTGTACATGTAGACTACTTTCTACATGTTGTGATACAATTATTTTTTCTTCAATATCTTTTATGGATCTCTAGTGTGATGGGTTTAATGATTCTATATATGATGTTATTTACATAATTTATCTTATGAAATTATAAAATAATATTTAATTTATTACCTTCCAATCTATTGGTAAGTGATAATGTTGAATGTGTGTAAGTTTGTACTACCACATCCACATAGAGAAGTGATTTTATTATCAATTCCTTATTACATGATTGATGATAAGGTTATAATTAATGAAAATATAGGAAATTTTTTATATAAAAATTGTTTTTAAAAATTCATTTTTCATTTGTCTAAATTTTGTTCAATTCATTGAAAAACAGAAACATCAATCATTGTACTCATGGATTACCATCTCTATGAAGCGATGTAATTAACCTTTCATAACTATATAATATTTGTGGTAGTAAATAATTTTATAATTAATTTATATTAACTATATATCATTATTATAATAATTTATATTTAGGAACCATGATTAGAGTTCATGGACTATAACTTCCAAAAACCGTACATGAAAAATGAATTAGTTAACACCATAAATGGTGAATTTGACAGAGAATTGATAATAAATAGGTGTGTAAATTAAATAATAGGAACATATATGATATTATATTTATTAATATGGTGATAATATATATTTATAATTAATTTAAAGTTGTCATATAGATTATTAAAGTTCTTATTAAAGAATACATGCTAGAGGTAAGGGTTTCATCTCAATTTCATTTCATTGAGACATATATTAATGTAATTATAACTTTTCTTTTTTTATAGTGTATTAACATCATTAAAATTTATATTGTAATACAATACATTTTCATGTATGGTTATTTTATAACCATATTACTTTCAATATTTTAATGAATTTTGTTTTAAAATATATGTATACCATAAGGGTTCATTATCACAATTTTAATTCATTGAGGGATGTCTGATTTTAAACCCATAAAATATTTTATGAGTTTTTACTAAATAATTTATATTTTTTAACATTAATATCCATATTTTCATTTGATTTATCATATAATTTAAATTTATCTTATTCATGGGGGTTATGATTCAAAATTTATCCTAATAATGAGGGTCCAATGTAACAATATCATTTTTAATGATATTGATTTTTCATAAATTCATGATGAATAACTCATATAATCTATCTCTACTAAATATTTTTTTTATTTAACACATTTATATTAATTTTTTGATATTAAATTTTTTCCATTAACATTACTATTTTTTTGTAATAAAGAGACCAAAATAATTTTTTATGGATAATAGATCTAGTTTGTCTCTTCACTTTGGAAAATTTTCCATCATGCCCATATTTTCATTAAAATGTTTCATGAAATATTTCACCACTCTACAAATATTATTAAAATAAAATTATATATATATTTAACTTTATTTTTATGCATCAAATATATTTTTTTCAATTTAAAAATTAGGTAATTTTCACATTTTACTAAAAATGTGAAAGGAGTTTTTCTTTTAAATTTCACAGCATAAATGGATTTCTCAGTCATCATGAATACTCTTTTCCTTAATGGTCCCTTTATAAGAATATACTTTTTACCAATAAAATTTTCTCCATATTTTTTTTGGAATTTTAAAATTTTAAATATGTGATTCAAATATTAGTGGGGTATTTTGTTTTGGAAATACTCTCGTGATATTTCGAATATGTTTACATATATATCAAAATACATTTATGTTTATTAATATTTACTTGTGATGTGATGCAATTTTACCTTATTTATTTTTTAGGGAATGATTTTTATTGTGATTATGAAATTTTTATGAAATAAATATAATTTCCATGGGTTATTATGAGATGATACGATGGGCTTGTATGACCTTATGACACATATATATGGATATTGTCAAAATTATTTAACATGTGAGCCTTTAATTATATTTCCATCTTATGTATTAGGTAAGTATATATATCACATAACATAGTAAGTATTGGAATGTGGAGTGAACCCATTTCAGTATTGGATGTTTTACTATAATATAGTATTGGGTGGGAACCTCATTATAGAACATAATTGAATGGGGAGTGAACCTAATAAAATTCGATGGTATTGGCTGTGATCCTTGAATAATTAAATGTTATTATGAATTTTTGTATGAAAAAAATATATTTCATATACATATTAATTATTACCATGTATCATGATTGATTATTGATGATTACACACTCTTATGACTTTTTTATTTTTATTGATAAAAACATTATACTGTGTTTATATATTTTGATCCAACGAGCACGTACCCGAGTGGTAAGGGCTCTTACTTGGAATCCAAGAGACTCAAGTTCAAAACTGGGTGGAGAAGAATGTCTGGGTACTGTAGTAGGATGGTAGAAGTCAATGTTGCAGTACTGTAGCAGTAACAAATCAGTACTCTAGCAGCCAAAACTATTCACATGCTTTGGGCCTTCGGGCCACCAGTTTGGGCCTATGGGTATCAAGGGCCTTCGGGTCATCAAATTCCTTCGGGCCACAAGTCCTTCGGTCCATGTAGATCATGGAGTTTACCAGTTCACATAGAACAGGCCCCAAAAGAGGATCAGAGCAACAAGAGTAGCATCCACCAGAAGCAGAGCTAAATCGATTGGAAGAATGAAAGGGTATGGCAGATGCCATCGAGACCAGGCATCGTGCAACATTGTGCAGAGAAATGCTAGCTGATCAAAAATGCAAGGTGGGGATCTAGGTGATCTATTATTTAGATTCTGGGTGGGGTAGTTCAAGTGGGCTGGGCCTACGGGTCATGTATTGGGCATGGTATGCCTCTGGGCCTTCAGGTCATGTATTGCGGGTCAGTCGGGCCTTGTGCCTTAGGCCTACGGGTCATGTACATGTTCCTCTTAAACCCATAAAATGGGGATTACCCATAATAAAATAAAAAATAAGGCCTTTGGGCAATTCAGGTGTTTAAATATTTTGATTTATGAATTTATGGATATGAATTTATACAGCTAGGCTCATGTTATCGTACCATTATTCTTATATTATTCTCACTTATGGACATTGACTGAAATCTATTATGTTTAACCTTACATATAATCGTTTATCATCCTTTATTATGTTTCTCTTCCCTGAGTTGTGGATAATGGTTTTCCATGTGTTATCTCTACGAATGGTTATAGTTGTGAATAACAATATGGAAAATGATATTGGTCATTAATTTATGGGTTATTAATGTGTCCATGTTTCTAAAGACTCTAAACCTTTATAGTCCAACCATGGATCATATTTATATATAATGAATATTCATTTAATAAGAATTATAATTTTTGTATAAAATGTATATGGGTTTATAGTTTCTATCTGAGAAAGATTTAGTCACATTTTCATACTAGTATGAGAAAAATTTTCTAAGAAACCTCAAGGTGAGCCTTTGTATCGGAGAAAATCCTATTTTATGGTAAATAATGTTTTGTTGTGTACTTATGAAAACACATCCCTATATGGATACTCAATGTGGAAGTGGTTATGATGCATATATATGTAGGGGTAATAATACTAAAACTTGATACTCAAGTATATATCATCCATTAATATGGTGCACGATGAATGGGCCCATACTGTGCATTCAGTTTGACACTCCTATGTGATATTCGTAGGTTAACACATTAAAAATCCTCAATCTCAAGGTATTTGAAATTTTATTTTCTTCATGTATTTAATTATGTAATTCAATGATATTATGATTGTTAGGGCTTTTCAAAGTAGGAAATGGCTCAAGGATATAAATTTTCTATATTAGTGGTATGCACCGATAATGGACATTAAAAATATGAATATCAGGTATGATGAATCTATGAATCTATTTTAGGCTGAAAAAAAAATTCAAGTAATGAAATTTAAATCCATGTCATTAATGGAGTTATTGGGTTTTAAATATAAGGAAATGTGTTTTCTATTGTATCAGTTTTCCAATGACTTAACGACATGAATCCTTAATTAAAAATGTGAATATATCCATTTATAATAAATTTAATGGCCCGTCACCCTTCTCTCTTCCAATCAATATCAATGAATACTCTTATAAATCCTATGTTATCTCTAACAAATTTTGTCCCCTCCTCTTCCTTCAAACTCCTCACTTTGATTCTGGAATAGTTGTCTGATCTACCATATTCAATATGATAAGTTATTCTTTAATTCTTATCAATTTTATTTTATTTCCATTGATTTAAATTAATTATATCTTTCATTTCATGGTTGTATATAAGGTTATTTATATTTTTCTAATGATAGTTTTCATGAAAATTGATAGAATTGGCATCCAGATTCATAGATTTGGATTTACACAACTCATAGACCAATACATTTCTCGAAAATGGATCTTCCTTAGTGAGTTTACAATGGATTATCCTTTATGGGTGTGGTTCCAATTATTTCTCAATCCTTGAGTTCTAAATTTCTGAAACAAGGATTTATTTTTGGATCTTATAGTTCTCTTGATATTGGATGGTGACCATTTCCTTGATCATGATGTTCAAAAATGAGTTAGGAAGACCCTGTCTAGAGTTCATGTTTTATGTAGGTTATTTGAATGATTTTTATCTAGAGTTTATATCCCTATATACCTATATACAATTCGTGATCACATGTGTTGTGCATGTGTAGCCCAAGGAAACCTATTATTTTGTTTCTTACATATAGATTGATCTTGTCATAATTATTTTTTATTTGATTTGTTGTTTGATCTATAATTGATACATGTATTGTAATATTCTTTTTTCTCATATATGACCATACGAGTTGAGCATCATGGACAATTCAGCCAAGGGGGATGTGTAAAATTCATAGTTATATTGAATTGTATTTCCCCTTCAATAGACATATTTCTATCATGATTTTAGACTATACCATTAGGGGAATTGGTTAGGATAGTGATCATTGTTTCTCCCAATATATTTTGGAAGAAGATAAAGCTGATCTCTGATGATCAAATATATATTTGTACTCTTTCTATATTTTTCATTGATATATGTACACAAATTTCTTTCATTGGATGAATTTTTATGTGTTATGAACATATGTTAATGTTCATTTGTTCTATATTTCTGTGACTTGCTTTCAAACTCTACTAGGGTATTTTTTTGACTTTTATATTTCATGTTATGGGATCTAGTGAATGGAAAGGGTGATGTGGTGGATGGTTGAGAAGGTAGAAAAGGAGGATAAAGATGTTTTTAGATAGATTTTTCACTATATTTATATAGCTAATATTTTTATTTTTTAACCATTCCTTATATAAGATCCTTTTTTTTCTTTTTTGTTTTTGTATATGGTATTCCATACTACTACTAAATAAGTTACACTAGTTTATATTTCTACTATGATTCATATTTATTTATTAATAATTTTTTCACTATGGAAATCTATCTATTCATATACTCTGATTTTCACCTGGTAATGAGACCATAGTATCCCCAAACTATTCCTTAGTACCTCACCATAATGTCAATAACCTCTTGAATATGGGAATGCACACATGAGGTAGTGTGGTATCAATTACTCAAACCTAGTGTCTTGGGTTATGGTTTCAAAAAATTGTATCACATGACATGGTTCACTAACTTTTATCTTATCTTTTCATTGATCTGGGTTATGGTAGATAAGAGATCGAATTTTTTGGACAGGGGTGGGGGAACTAAGTGAGTTCCTTTCCATCATTGTGTAGTAGACCATCAAGTATCCAGAAAGTGGTTATTTATATTATAACATGTTGTCACCATTGACAAAGTTCATCTTATGTTATCGATATTATGTTGATATAATTATTTTGGGGGTTTTGTGTGTGTTCATTAATTATTATAGGAATATTGGTTTACCTTACATATAATCATTTTTCATGTATTATATTTATCCCATGTAATTAAATTCCTAATGAAATTATGATTTGATCATTGATGCACTATTTAATGCATTCATTATTTGATCTATTTTATTTTTTCCATGCTTTTATATGTCTAGAAATGACTAATTTTAATAAATGGGATTCTTGGAATAGTTTTTAGGTATTTTTTTGAGGGTAATAGATCTCTCTTTTAGGTAGCCTCTTAGGTTTATGCTTTTGTGAGCAATTGTATATGTTTTTGTTCGGTTATCAGTTTTATTATTTACGAAATTGGCACTCCCTAAGATATGTTCTTAAATTTCAAGAAATACCACTAGATAGATATATCATTTATCCAGTTGTTACACCTATAATTAAGAATTATGTGACTGGGTATGTTCCATTATTTTCTATAGTAGTTCATGATATAGAACCATTCCAACTGTGATTGTTTTGGAAAATACATGTTCATGCTAAAGAATCCAATAGGTGTGGACTGAAAATGGTCAATTCCAAACATGAATTCCATCTCCAACTCTATGATCCAAATATGGTGAAATATACACTCAATATATTTAAAACTTTATAGAGTTCGTTGAGATTATTTTCAATCATCTACAGACCCTATATGATTTCAATATTATGAATGATACCATAATTATTTAATTTGTGGATAGAAGATAATGAAATTTCAAGATATTGGCTGGTATATGGGAATGGATCACATGGGATACCATGAAAAAAATTCTATTTTATAGGGTTCTTCTCTGATTAATTAAATCTATACAATTTTTAGAAGTTCATATAGCTCTAGAAGGGTTCGATGATAAATTCTTCTTATTTTAAAAAAATTGACAGAGTTGATCAGCTTTGTACTAATTCTAGTGGTGAATAAGGAATATAAATATAGGAATTTTAAGATTGTATTTATCACATAGATCATGTGACAGTCCATGACCTCTAATATTATGAATTTTTTCATATTTCATAGAAGAAATATAAGGTAATTGAGGAAGGAAAAGTTGTTGGTCCTCTTCGTGCTATTAGCAGACCAACAGGTATGTTCTCTAGAGTATTATTAGTTTCTCATTCTTGGAAAAAAGAGAGAAATTTATAATATTGACATAATATAAGTAGTTATAATTCAAATAATATTGTAACTTTTTCTAATCCATTTATTGGGAGAAACTCTGGTTGATGCAATAATTACGTGAGGAAATGATAGTTTATTGGGGAAAATAATATTTCGCTCAAGACATGTAACTAGTGTGGCACTAATGGTATTATAATGTGGGTCTATTCTAACTATTTAATATTTAAAATATATAAATAATGCCATGGTGTTTAAATAAGACCTCAAAATCATGTTCATATCCCTACATTTTGGGTTAATCTAGTAATTTATGAGCCTCTGGTGCATTATAGAGTGTTGTCTATTAAGGCATATGAGGTGAATAAAGCATTATATAATGGTTTATAGGTATGTTTTTTAGTTCATGTTATGGTTTTAATATCTTAAAATCTACCTATTTATTTGTTTTAAATTGTATCATAAAATTCATTCGTATATTCCCAATTTTTTGATGGGTTACAGTCTAGATTAAATTATATTCTAAGATTTTGTTTATCAATAAACCCAGGGGAAAGAAATAGGATTATATTCATATATATTCAAAATATCATATGCTGGTTTCTATCTATATGCATCTTTGGAGCTTCACAATCCTGTATATTACATATATCAATATCATCCTTGAAATATACTGGTAGTCCTATTTCCATGCACACAACAATTGTTATCGAATAAGAGTGAACTTCTTTTTTCACAAGGGGAAAGGTTTCTAGTGAATGTTGAATGGAAAATTATTGAAAACATATCAAGACCATACCCTATTTAGAGAGTATTTTTTTATGAGGATAGAATAATCATTATAGTATACCGTGAAGTGAACCCCCTCCTCTTCTATCCAGTGGTCAACCAATACTCTGATTTCATTCAATAGGATTTATTAAAGTTTACTTCATACAACAGAGTTTAATTTGATATTGATCTTAGCCTCCATGGAAACATGATATAAATTACACCATATATCATGCCACCATCTAAGTTGAAATGGATTAATCTTTAGCTTTATGATATTGAAGCCAAGGGATTTATCAGACCTAGCACTTCTCATTACTGTGCTCTAGTGTTGTACTCCAAGAAGGCATGTGGTAATATTCAGCTTCTTGTACACAAAAAGAAGTTGAACCAGATTACTATAAATTATAGTAAAAATTCTCATGAATAAATGAGTTATTTTATCAGTTTAGGGGTCCTAGATGTTTTATAATATTTATATGCATTCTAGGTTACATCATGATTAGGTCAGAGAAGAAGACATCATGAAGACATCAACTAGGAGAATGTAAGGGTATTATGAGTATTTTTTTATACCCTTTTATTAATTAATTTCCCTTAATTTTTTCATGGATCTCATTAACATGATCCTTCACCCATACATGGATTGAATATTCATTTTTTTCCTTGATGACATCCTTATATATTCCAAGATATTGAAATAAAATATCGGAAACATGCATGTCATGTCGATTACACTTTGGGAACATCAACTATACACCTATTACTTAAATTATCACTTTTGAATATAGAAGGTGTGATTTCAGGGTCATGTAGTTTCTAATGAGTGGAGATATGTTGGTCTACATAAATATGATACATTTTTTTCGTCCACGTACCTGATGAATGTATACATGAATTTATGTTTTCTCAAATTGGATGGGTATCATAGTAGATTCATTAATACATTCAGTCACCTAAAAATTAGCATGGAAACACTTTACATTGTAGGATTAAAGTATATATGTATGGATTAGTTTAAACCGGTTTTCAAATATATTGATAAAAGGTTGATATCAGTGCTAATCCAGACCCTTCCTAGGCATGGATTTTTCTATGATGTCTACTATGACATGTATGGCATTGGATTGGGATACTTTCTGATACATGTTGAAAATATATTCACATCTAGTTCATATCATCTATGACCCCACAAGCATAGCCATCCTACTTATTACATATATTTCACGGAGATAGTCTATGAACTGAATTATTAATGACACAACCTATTTGGTGAGATATATTTTATGTATACAGGTAATATGATTTTATGGTATATCTTCTCCCAATGTATCATGAATGATCATCATAGGAATTCAAAATAGTTATTATATATTTTTTACTTGATGATGGAATATTATGATAGAAATTTGAATGTTCCTATAGATGAAATTAATATAAAAAATTGTTGGGGGAATATATCTATAATGAAATATAGAGGTACAAAGATTTTTTTGGAATACCGGTAGTTGGGCCTTAATAAGGATTGAGAGGTCCCATTTTATGATCCATTTTGTATCACGTGATCTTTGGAATAATGGGTATATACCATTCATTTTCTTGATCTAGAGTGTACCATGATGTGTGAAAGGTTCTCAGTAAGTGAATTTATTTCATGTTTGGATCTAAAAAGACATGGAGTGATTCTAGTTTAATGAAGGGTGATGTCTCTATATACCATGTTAGATGAGATGAAAAGTGACAATTATGATTCATAGTAACTATTTCACCTATGGTAGAAAAATATATATAATTATGTCAACTGGTAGTTCTGGTTTCCCAACATTAAGAGATACATTGCATTCTTTATTTCCCAGTATCTAAATTGTCAAAAAAGAATGTTCAAGCATTATAAACTAGGATGTTTAATCCATACACTTACAACTACATCATAGAATTGGTATGTAGTGATGATATGTATCTTTATTGGGTTTATTAGATCCCTAACTGGTAAGGACATTATTTTGGTGCTAGTGGATCAGTTGACAAAGATGTATCACATTTACTAATCCATGATATGATATCAGTGCATAATCATGGAGAAATATATGTTTTATAATGTGTGATGATTCAAATTGATCCTTAGATCATGGTATCTAATAAATACTCCCAATTAACATCGTAGCTTTGGTGAGGATTATATGATGTGATGGGTACTAAGTTAAATCTAAGTATGGACTTTCTCCCATAGAGTGACATTCTATCAAAAATTAATGATCGATACATTATATGTTATTCCTTGAGTTTTTATTCTATATTTAATATTTTCTTGGGATTACCACTTTGATTTTATAGAGTTCTCAAACTATAGGATATTTATGTTTTTTATTTATATGTCTTCGTTTTCTAGATCTTTATGGGAGGTCTCTCCATTCACCGCTCTACTAGAATGAGGAATGTGTGTCTTCACTATAGAGATGATTATGGTATATAAGACCCTGAGTTGGACATATTTGATTCATGAATTTATTATTATGGTCTATAATGTATTTTAATAAAATGTTCATAGAAGGAGATAACTCATGGATTTATGGTGGATGAAAAAAATTTCTTTCTATTATCCCTTTGGTTGTTTGATAGGTGTTTTATGAGCCAAGGATAGTTGGAATCATGGTATGTCAATATAAACAAGATAATTGATTTCATAGAGATAGTGGCCTATTATAAAAACCCTCCACTATGGTCTCAAGGAATACACAATGTGATACATGTGTCACAGATTTGGATGTACGAGATTAATCCAACGCATGTCATCGACTATGATGATATTCATCATTCACCCAAATCATCTTTTTTAGAGTTCCCTAATAATATCGCCTCCTTAAAAAATAAGGTGTTTCAAGTAAATTACATTCTTTTAATAACCCAAAGAGTAATATATAATGTTTCTTGTTGTGATATAATTAAATTCATTATTATGTAATATGCTTATAGGAAATACATTCGCTTCATTAATTATACCATTGAATTTAAAGGACATTTAATGATATTACCATTGTTAATATAGTTGGAAAATAGATATCGCAGTGTATGTATAAATATAGGACTTTAATTATTCCATTTGACTCAGAAAATCGAAATTATAGATCCATCTAGTAGTATTGAACCCAATAAATCCCATTTATCTTTTCTTTTGAGGGATATTGTATCATTGGTAATTTTCCTTAACAAACCCCAATCTTATATCAAACAACATATGCATGAGAGAAACCATTTATAGTAGAAGTTCAAGCTCATAGAGATCATGTCCCAAACCTTGTTCGCTGAACACCCGTGTGAATGTCTCGCCAATGCACACATTACAATTGGGGCATAATCTATTGTAAGGAATGGATATGTATCAATGACATAATAATATGAATATATATATTTTTTATATAATAATAAATTTATTTCCATTTTTATTGTTACTATATAAATGATTTTTATTTTAATTCAATTAAAAAAATCTACTTTCGGGTTATATTCAAATTCAATTAAGGAATTCATTTCCATGAATTAATTGATTTTTGAAATAAGTATTATTTTAATAATATTTTATTATTAAATATGGTTTTTTAATCATAAATGGTTGTATAATATTAATGAAGTGAAATGAACTTTTCATAAGGGTTAAAAAACTCTTATTGTTAAAAACCCAACATTTTTTAATAAATGGGGATTATTATTTTAAAAGTTAAAATGCACATATTGAAATAATTATATAGATAAAATTATTATTATTTTTGGTAATAAGAATATCATGATTAGTCATTGGTGAATGTTTCGTAATTTTCTAAGATAGTAAAAATTTTTGGTAAAAATTAAATATTGTATAAATATATTATGTGATTTATGTAATCATAATGACCAAAAAATGATGTAATAAATAAAATAATTGGTATCCTCTTCCAGATACTTCTTTTCCTCTTAAAATAATTTTTTTTATATTTACATGGTTAATTTTATGATGCATTTATGAATCCTCCAAAACATTTAACATATTTTATAGTTTTAAATTCATTTATTTGAATTTGTGACTCACCTCCACATAAGTAATTAAATTATTTTAATAATTATTAACCTTTTCCAAATTATATAATTAAAACCTCTCAATTTTTAAAAAACCATGGGAATACCATGGGATGGTTTGTGGTTTGAAATATTTTATTTTGTAGAGTCCAAAACCTAAATATTAATGAAATCACTTTTTTCCTATATTAGAACACCCAATATCCCACTTATCTTCACAAAAAAATCCTCATAGCATGAACATACTCTTAAATCCTCTCTCTATAATCCTCCTAATGTGGCTGAAATATTTCATGAATCCCCTTTAATGCTTTTAATGTCATACTCTTAAGGTAAGTAATCATCTCGTTCTCGCTTTTATTAATGAATATTCACTACGTTATACCCTTTTATTTTTAATTCCGAAGGATGGGGTATGTTTTATCCCATACCAAATACATCCCTTATTATTTATAAATTATTATAGACCCCATTATATCTCATTAATCCCTCCTAATAACTATCATTACCAAGATGAATTTTCATATGGGGTTTTTCCATTTCTCATCATTATTCAAGTTTCTTTATTTCATTGTCCCCATTTATTTCCAATTACTAATTATGGGATATATTTTTTATCCTCCCCCATAATGAAATTATTATGTATAAATAATGATATACCACTTTCCCTCTCATTAATGTCTCCCATGTACAAATGTTACCATGCCAAAATTTCATAAGGATCCTTTATTTTCTATTTTATATCATTCTTATTTATTATCATATTCCTTATTTTTCCTAATTATAAATGTGTGGACATGTCCTAACTTCTCCCTAATACATTACAATTCATGTAAAAAAAATTATAGACCTATTTCTCTCTCATTAAAACATTTTATGTTTTTCAAGTGACGTTGTTGTGCTTCCAAATTTTCACCACGATTTTCTTGCCAAACCATTTATGTAGTGAATGTCGTACCCATTCCAATAAAGGGTGTTCACTTTTATAAATATATATATATTTATTGGAGACTTATATAATTTTATTACAGTCATTTTGATTTTGTGATAAATTATGGTGTGGAATGAATACATATTTTATAATGTATGTGGAACACTTAAGCGTGAGAATAAAATGAAAGTGACAGGTGCGACTGGAATTATGTACCACTCTAATGCATTGGTAAATTTTTAGTATCATGATACATAATTTTGGTAAAAGGGTATACATGATTCCTTTGTGGGAATTTGTCAACTATGATTTCTCGGTGGTTTATCCATTACAAATTTTTGTGTTGTAGTGTTCTATATTGTTGCCACATTTTCCATATTATGCTTATCATGCTATATCATACCTTATTATTCATATTCCTTTATACCTCAATGATATGCATTGTATTAATTTTATTATTATATTAATTTTATTCCTTGTTTGTTTGTAAAGACCTAGAATTTCCATGGAATTTTTTTTCTTAAATACATGGGAATTTTACAAGTCCGCGAAAATTGATGGTGCGTGATTCTGAGGCCTGGTGTTCCCGGAATCAATTTATGAAGTTATTTTTGTGTATGTTCAGTAAATGTAATAGTGGGTTTTTATAAATTTTGAACTGGTGCTCGGAATTGAAGTCTGAGGTCACTGTTGAACTCGTAGCAATGGTATTCACTTAAGGAGACACTCTCCATGACGACAGTCGGTCGAGAATAAAATATAGTTTTTGGGTTCTTAGTGAAAGAATTAAATAAAAATAAAGGTGTGTATCTTTTTTTTATTTTTTTGGTTAAAGCCTCCTTGTGGAAGTTAGTGGTAGTGACCAACACACCATAACCTCCCATGAGAGGTTATGGTAGTGGGGCCCACCCAAACCTAACCTCCTCTTCATGTTTATTATGGTGGGGACCACCCGAGTTTTTAACCCCCTTGAAACTCCCCATAAATGGGGAGAAACCCTCAAACATCCATTAAGTGTAGGGAGCCTCTTCAACTCCCCTAACACTTAATAATGTCAAATCCTCTTCATTAATTATTTTTAGACAATGATTTAAATTAATTGTTTAAACCATTTGAATTTTGTGCCTACAATTAAAT
Organism: Viscum album; assembly: GCA_963277665.1. NCBI lineage: Eukaryota > Viridiplantae > Streptophyta > Magnoliopsida > Santalales > Viscaceae > Viscum > Viscum album. The sequence continues at coordinate 223,863,599 of OY728123.1, read as the reverse complement.
AATATATACACATAATCTACTATTTTGGCATGCAATATTCATCATGGTGGAACATTGGAGAGGAGAGAGCTTAGGGAGAAAAGATATCGCCAACAAAGAATGAAGAATGAATTCTTACAATGAATAACATAGACGAGGAGTGTCTTCAACTTTATTCTTCAGAACCTCCTCCAATGTTGGACTTCTTCAACTATGATGAGCTGGCACATAAACTGATGATCTAGGAAAACACAAACGTCCATCTTTTTCCAACGATCCATCTTCTTCACCAAGACTCTGTTGACGAAAAACGATCAGGGTAGGGGTTTAATTTCATATAAGTGTCATGTTCTACATTTCTTTCCAAACCAAGAACGAGGATGTTTTCATTTTTTCTGGTGGGTTGTTGTGCTTCGTTCTTACGAACCGATTTTTATAACCCTAAACGCAAAGGGTGCAGGCCAAACTAACATGGAATGTATCCCTTCGTCAATCTCTTTTGTGATATTCTTCGGCATGGTGATGAAATAATGAGTTGAAACGCACCGACCGCACTAACCATGGTATTCACAACCCGTGCCGCCCTCACAACACTTCGGCCGAAATGGCCTCCCAGCTGCACACCGGCATCCCGGCTGCCCGGCTTCCCACTAGTCTCATAGTTCCCCGCTGGCCTCCCAGTCGCCCTCTGACATCCTGGTTGCTCGTCGGCCTCCTAACTGCCCGCCGCTTGTCGGCCTCCCGGCTCCTGGCTGACCACTAGCCACCTGCCGACCTCCAAGATCCCGGGCGCCAACCGGCCACCCGGCCCCCCGCCGACCTCCCGAATCCCGGGCCGAGCCGTGCCCCTCGCGGCATCTGGTCGTGCCGGCCTCCTAGGCCAATATTCCGGAGCCACGCTCCTCATGGTACCCGGCCGAGATGGCCTCCAACGCCCCTCGTGGTGCTCCGGGCTGAACCGGCTCCGCGCTGTCGGGTCGAACTGCCCGTGCGGCCGGCTGGGTTGGGCCCACCGGGCCAGACCGAACCCAACGGGCCAGGACAGACCCAATGGGTTAGGCAGGGTCGATTCGAATTGACTCGGCCAAGACTGGGTCGCGGTGGGTCGGTCCGACCGGGTCGGACTAGAGCCGGGCCCACTACGACCCTTTACTTTCTTTTAGTCATATCATTGGCACCGGACGTCCGTTTGACGAACCGTCAGCGGTGTTGGTAATCATGGAGCATGATGGTTCCTTTGAGTATACTCCACTGGAGTTTGGGGTATAATGACCCATAATTTACATACATTGTTTTTACTTCATTATTGAATCATATTATTACAACATATAACAAATCCATGGTAGGACTGTATAGGTATAGTGTCTTTAGAAACTGGGAAACATAAACAACTGGTTCATAAAACATATACATTGTCTCCCATTTATTTCTTCATATCTAGAGTCTCTTTTGGAATATCCTACGTAATAACCTTATTCTTGACCTGGGTAAAAGAAAACATACAAAAGGGTGAGCTCAAATTCTCAGCAAGGGTAAACAAAGGAAATATCAATCAAATCATATTCATAAGAACATAACATTTTGGGAATCTTAACCTGAAAAAGTGATCATAATATCATAACATGGGATAAATAATAGTATTGAAATGTAATCCCATTAATCATAACATAAAACATGAAACTTTTTGGCATATACACATAATCATAGAAAATCATTTCTTATTAGTCAATACTCATTTCCAAGAATATCATAGTGGACAAAGACCATTTTTGAATCAATTTTACTCCTTGTTCCAGTCTTGTATCACTGAACCGGATTAACTTCCGTTCCAGCCATGTCTATCTCATTAGATATAAATCTTTACCCAATGCATTGGATAGAGATATATGTCCCACCCATCTCATAATTAAACCATTCTTATGTGTGCCACAAAATCATAAATCATATATCCTAGCATAACCCATGTAATAAAAATGGGATTTTTAAACATAATTCCATCATTACATAACTCATAAAAATAATTCCATCATAACATATTAAAATAAATGTAAAAATAGGGATATAAATATAACCCTATATTATCTTTTATGGAAAATAATTTTGATAAAACACATGATCTCCATTCTTGGGGAAAATATCCTTTCTACTTCAAAAACATTTTTCCTTTCTTAACATCTCATACAATTTTAAACTAAAAGAAGTTAATTAAAAATAAACATGAAAACTTTTAAAGGAAGCTACATGGAAATAATGTTCTATGAAATCATAAGAATCTATTCGTGCCGTATAAGATAAATAAATATTCTTCTCATACTTTGGCCAGAAAAGTCAAAAAGAATCTCGTACTGAAAACGACAAAAGATTCATGTCATATCTATTACTAAAATTCACCTATTGGTAAAATTAGATTTAAAAAATTGTAGGAGGATAGAAATATTATTAGATATTGAGGAAACATAGATGTGGATGATAAATATTCCCCCGTAAATTATGAATTATAAACAATCTCAAATAAAAATGAGATTGTGAGATTTTCCCTTACCTTAGGTTCGATATGCTTTGTACGTGTCTGAACCTCCTCTTCCTCGATGTGCCCCCTTTAAACATCCTCTTAAGTGAATAGAGTTGGTATTTTGGGAAGACCATAACCTCCATAATATTACCAGAGAAGTTTAGAAGAGTAATGGGCAGGGTTTGGCCGAGCATGAGGGCTCAACGTTTTGTAAAGTGGAGAGGGGGGAGGTGCCCATTTATAAGGGAGGAGAGGGGCACCTTTGGAAAGCTCAAAAATATTAATTTATAATAAATCAATCCCCACTTAAAACCCTCAAAAAATGATTCATATTCAAATATTAGATGAGAAACGGTTGTAATCTCATCATCCAATAAAATTTAGGCATGTTGGAAATATATTTTAAACCTTATCAACTTAATTTATCCTTATTTAATCTATTTAATTTTATTTTTGGTAATAAGAATCTTAATTTTAAATTGTTATAAATAATTACTTATGTGTTGTGAATTGTCTATAATTGGATAATTTATGACATCTTCGACCATATAAATTTTAATTTATAATTTTCAAATATTTTTGTGATTTTTAAACAATTTTATATTATGTTATTTTTATAAAATAAAAATAGAGTCAATTTTGACACTAGGCATTTATTTGAATTTAAATAAAATACAAATAGAAGATATGTTTGAAATAAAAGATTTAATAGATTCATAACATGTCATATGTTTCTATAAAATTTGTGGAGAACATTAAATAGTTCATATAATATTTATTTTAATATTTTTAAAACCATTTATTTGATATTTAAATCAATAAAATAATTTCAACATCACTATTGTGTCACCTTTAATGATAATTATTTAATACCAAAAAATTATAAATAAATTCACATGATGTATATAATTTTATTAGATTTTGGGATACTATTAATGTTCTAGGTTTCATGAAGTTTATCACTAAATTAAAATTATTATAATTATAAGATTTAAGAGAGTGACATGTTGTCACTTTCTTTGGTTTTAATAATTATTAAATTATTTTCATGGAAAAAGTCCATAAAATGAATCTATTCCTCCCCTTAGGTGATATGGGTCAACTTTTAGTCATCTAATATAATTTTGGCAGGTGTTAGGGTAATTTTATAATCTTAGTTTTACCCTTAATTACCCGATTTACCTTTACTGTAGTAAATAAGAAATTACCATAGTTACTATTCATAATGTCAAAATAATAAAAGTAACCTATTAACATAATTTGGACCCACTTAATTCAAATATGGAATCCATTTTTCAAAATTCAAAACATATAAGTTGTAGTAATTAATTTAAAATTAATCCTGTTGTTATGAAAATGGGTTTTAAAAGTAAAAACATTTCCAAAGATTGAAATGTTTTAACCTATAAATTCATTGTAAAATTAATGGTAATGAAATACATTATATTAAATGGTAAACATATATTCTATTTATACATTAAAACTATTCATTATTATAATTTAACCATAAAAATTACTGCGATGAAAAAAGTTATTTTTACTTAAAATATAGCGTGTTTTTACTATTCATTAAAATATGAAAGTTATCAGAAAAATATGAAAAATTTATCCAAAATAAACTTTTATATCTTTATTCTAAAGAAGAATTTTATTTTGTAAAATTTAACTTATAAACATGTCATAAATTACATTTAAAATGGGTGAGCCATCAAAAGGTGGTAAAACTATATTTTTTAAAAAATACATCTTTTATCCAAAAAATGTATTTTGTTCTCATACCATGTTCTAGAAAATGTGTAAGATGAATAATCATTTTATAAAATTAAAAATTTAGTTAATATTATTCATAACGGCTAGTCCATAATATTATTATAACAATATATTTTTTTTAGTGAAACCCGCTATTGTGTACTACACACGCTATCGAGGAAGTCGTGATTTCATATAACGTAAGCCAAGCTACTATTGTGTGTAGTGAAAGATTCCTTCGGTGTTGCGTATAACTGAAGACATAAAAAAATAAAAATATAATTGTCTCATAAAATCTCAGGGTTTTACATTCTACCCCCCTTAAAATGAATTTCGACCTTGAAATTCGTCACTTCGTAACAAACAGATGAGGATACCTATGCCTCGTCACATCCTCATGTTCCCATGTAGCTTCGTCTAATTGGTGGTTCCTCCATAAAACATTGACCATGTGAGTGATCTTGTTTAGTAGGAATTTTTCACTATGATCCAGAATCTCTATCAGTTGATCTTCATATGAAAGATCTTTCTTTAGTGGTACAACATCTGAGCTTAGAACATGTGAAGGATCAGATATGTACTTTCTCCATAGAGATATATAGAACACATCATGAACTTGAGAGAGATTCAGTGGAAGCGCCAATAGGTAAGCTACCTTCCCAACACAATCCATTATTTCGAAAGGACCAATAAATATAAGGCTAAACTTTCCCTTATTCCCAAATCTCATTACTCTCGTCCTTGGTGATATTCATAATTGTAACAGCCCAAGATTTTATAAAAAATATTCTTTTTAATTTTATTAATGTCTTGTGTTGTACGCTACACCAAAAGGAGCTTGCACAACACGCATACTTGACTTGCCTTGCATTACACGCAATCGCGACCTTCCTCGATAGCGTGTGTAGTACGCAATAACGAGTTTCACTAAACAGCGTTATGCTATTAAAATGTTATTAAAACTAGCCGTTATGAATAGTAATAACCACTTTTTAAAATTCTGTAAATCTTATTTTTCAAAATGAACTTCATTTTTGGATTCGGAGTATCGAATTTAGCCTAAGGTGAAATTTTGGTACATTTCGGATAACTTTCATATTCTGATGAAAAGTGAAAATTACTAAATTATAATTAAAAAACAAATTTTTTAATCGAAATAATTAATAGTGATAAATTATTAATTGGAGTAGTTTTAAAGTATATTTAGAATATATTTTTACAATTTAATACAATGTTGGTCATTGGATGTAATTGCACATTTAAACCAGACATAAACAAGTGTCAATCTTTTGATAGATATTGTTTCTTAAAAACACGCTATTTGGATTTAATTATTAAATTAATTAATGAAACTTCTATGTTATGAATTTGGTAAAATAGACTTCATTTTTGAATTCAGAATATGAAATATAGCTTAGGATGAAATTTTGGCATTTTTCTGAAAACCTTTATTTTTTTATGAATACTGAAACTACTAAGTGGTAGTTAAAAAACTGAATTTTTCATAAAACATAATTTTACCGCTTCTGTGAATGGAATTTCAAAAATCCGAGAGACACGGTTGATGTCAGTAAGTAAAATGTGTTTCAATGAGATGAAAATAATTTTTGGTGAATAGTAACTTTTTACTTTTATTTACCACGGTTAAAAGTAAATAGGGTAATTAAGGGTAAGAATGATATTAATATTACCCTAACACATGTCCTAATTCTATTGGACAAGTGTATCTCGACCAAAAACAACCTTAAGTGTAAAATATTATCATTTAGGCCCACTTGGATTAGATTAGGACATTTATTATTATTTAATTCAAAGAAGAGTTAAAAGAGTTAAAATCAAAGTTTATTCACTAAAACATTTTTAATATGGGGTTATACATAATATAAATTCGACTATAAATATTCCTTATAAAGATAAAAAGATTTACTACATAATGATATTTTATTTATAATTTTTAGACTTTAAATAAATTAATTTATTTATGACACAACGATGATGCAGTAATTACCCTTTTAAGGAAATATTAACATAATTGATGTTATAAATACTCAAATTAATGTAATTTGAGACTTTTTATGAATTCCACTAATTTTCTAGGTTACTATGATATATTAGTGTTGATTTAATCAACTTGGTTCGAACATATAATTCTGTTATGACTTTCACAAAAATCATATATCAAATAGTGTCAAAATTGACACAAAATAGTTTTTAAATAAAATATTATATTATTAATTGTTATTTTATTCCTAAAAATCTAAGGATCGGCCGAATGACTTAGATAAGGATATGTATATTAATAGTAAACAATTTGGGGTTCGTTTGGCATGTTATAGTAAGTGTATTAACCATATAGTGAAAGAAAACAAAAAGACACGGTAAAAGTTAAATTATTTAACTTAGAGTTAAATCTAATTGATAAGGTTAAAATAAGAATCTAAACTTGTCTAAATCCTATTGGTTGATAGGATTTCGACCCATCCCCACTTTATCTTCTAAATAAGACCCTTTGGAACCATTATAAACCGATTTTTACTTTAATATAAAATAATATTTTGAGATATTCCTAAGGTGCCCCTCTCCTCCCTTATAAAAGGGCACCTCCTCCCCCTCCTCCTCACACCAATTTGAACACTCAAGCTCGGCAAACCCCTGCCAAAATCTCTTCTCCACTTCCCTAGCAACATCCTAGAGGTTCTGGTCTTCCTCAAAGACCAATTTTAGTTCCCTAAGAGGAGGTCTCCAAAAGGCGCTTCAAAGAAGAGTTAATTACCATTACCAATTCTTTCATCTTTATTTCTTCTTCCACTTATTCTTCTTAGGTTGTTTCATTATGAAGTAATAACATCAGTATCACTCATATACTGATATGTTATTATAAGTATGAAACAACCCTATTTCACCATCTATCTATCCTACAGAAAAAGAAATCACCGCGCGTGCGTACGTACGGAATACCGTCTCCACGTCGTGGTGTAATCTATTTTCCACCACCATCTTACATGGATGGGTATAATGTTGTAAAGAATAAATATACATAGTTATTAAAACATCATATTGATTCTGATATATTCTATAATCCACTCCAATTAAATTCAATATTTATGGAAATGATATCATCGCTCGTGCGTACGTACGGACTACCGTCTCCACGATGCGATGAGATTCATTCTCCATGTTAACCATTTAAGAATGATTATAAAGTATATATAAGAAATAATAATGAAATATATGACATTATAAAGCTACTGGATTTATGTATATATATATATGTATGTCATCTACTTACTTCCATTCAAGACAATAGGGAAAGGAAAACAGCGTTCATGCGTACGTATGGACTACCGTCTCCATGAACGGTGTTTTTCATTTCATTTATCTATCTATTATATATATATATATACTGAATATATATGATATATAAATCATATTTTATATTCTGGAAGTAAGTAAATCATGATATAAGTAATAATAATGTCAATAACAACAAGTCAAAACACCTACGATAAATGAAACGATTTTACCGAAAACGCTTCTTTAACATCGAATTTACAAAAGAACGGGTAATATAATGTCATAAGTGAACCATATATGATATCATAACAATGAATATGATTCTGGAATAAGTCAATAACATGATTTAAATCATTATACAGGAGGTTCGGACACTTACAAAGCAAGTCGGACATAAGGTAAGGGAAATATCACAATCTCATTTTTATCCGAGATTGTTTATTCGTAAGTATTTACTGGGGTGTATGTTATCATCCACATCCATGTTTACTCAATATGTAATATTATTTCCATCCACCTAAAATTTTTTAAATCCATTTTTACCCTTCGGTGAGTTTTTAGTAATACGTATGAAAGGAATCTTTTGTCGTTTTTCGTACGAGGTACTTTTTGACTTTTCCGACAAAAGTACGAAGAATGTTTTTTTTAACTTATACGGCACGAACGGATTTCTACTGTTTTATAAAGCCTTATTTTCATGAAGCTTACTCTAAAAGATTTCATGACTATTTTCAATAAAATCTCTTTCTTTTAAAATTGCATGATGTTTTGTGAAAAGAAATTGATTTTGAAGAAGAAAGGATATTTTCCTCAAGAATTCAATTCAAGTGTTTTATCAAAATTATTTTCCATCTAAGATAATAAAGGGTTCTGTTTCTATCCATATTTTTACATTGATTTGACTATGTTGTGATGGAATTATGTTTATGAATTCCTTTATCTTATATGAATTGATTTATGATGTCATGATGTTTCAAGAATCCCATTTTTGTTACATGTGTTATGCGATGATGTATGTTTTATGATTATGTGGCACACATAAGAAAGGATTCATTATAAGATGGGTGGGACCTATATCTCCCTCCAATGCATTGGGTAATGATTTTATATCTCATGAGATAGACAGGGCTGGAACGGTAGGTTATACCGGTTCAGTGAAACAGGACTGAAACGAGGGTTACACGATTCAGAAACGGACTTTGTCCACTAAGATAGTCTTGGAAATTAGTCTTGACTAACAAGAAATGATTCTCTATGATTATGTGTGTATGCCATAAAGTTTCATGTTTTATGTTATGATTATTGGGATTACTTTTTCACTGCCATGATTTATCCCATGATTATGAAATTATGCTCTCTTTTGCAAGTTATGATTTCCAAAATGCTATGTTCTTATGAATATGATGTGATTGATATTTATTTTGTTTACCCTTACTGAGCATTTGAGCTCACCCTTTTATGTTTTCTTTTCCCCAGGATATAAAGAAAGGTTTTAGGTATAAAAAAGGAGGAAGATCTTTATGGGAGATTTTGAAGATCTTTCACCACGATTAGAAGATTATAGTCCGAGTTTCCAAAGACACTAAACTATTACGATCCTTGTGTGTGTGTTTTTGTTATGTACTAAGTATTCCACAAAAGTAATGTAATGTCCATCTACGATAAGATTCGGGTCTCTACAGTTGGTATCAGAGGAAAGGTTTAGTCAACCTTTGGAAACTAGGATACGAAAATGTTATTGAGATCCCTAGAGTTATTTCTAAGGTATGTCTAGGGATGTCTCTAAGGTTAAGTATACGTATAGGTTATAGTCCTAGAATTGTGCTAACGATCTTAGAATTTAACCTAAGATGTTAGATATTGAAGTTACTCCCCCTTTATTATGTTGTTTTCCCTAGCATGATTTTTTCCTCTCACAATATTCTTTTTTGGTTTTAGACAATGGTTGGAACCCGAAGGAACCGTGTTGATCAATGCATTGGACAATGAAATGATTGCCCTCCTGAACAAACCAATGTTATGGGAGATGGAGTGCAACATCTTATTGCTATACTAACACAAGCTATGAATCATTCTGGACTTCCAAATGAGCAGAGAAGGGAACAATATTCTATTGAGTCCTTCATGAGGCAACGTCCACCTTCTTTCAGTGGGTCTTCTGATCCACTTGTGGCTGAACAATGGATCAGTACTACTGAAAAGATATTTTCAGTTCTTCAATGTTCTGAACATGATAAAGTCATCTTAGAAGTATATCGTTTGGAAGGTGAAGATGATCAATGGTGGAATCTTATCAAGAATACGAGGCCAAGAGATGAAATTGAGTCTATGGAATGGGACGAGTTCAAGAACTTGTTATTCAGTAAGTATTTCCCTCGTATTCTTCGAACAAAGATGGAGAAAGAGTTTCTTGAACTGAAGAAAAGGGATGATGAATCTGTTGGTACCTACGAAGCAAATTTTACAAGACTTGCAAGGTACGCTTCTGGTATTATCATCCAACCTGAAAGTAAAGTTGATCGATTTTTCAGTGGCTTAAAACCAAGTCTTCGAAGGGCATTAGCTATAAGAGACTTCAGTAGCTATGAAGAAATTGTGCGTTGTGCTATCAAGGTAGAAATGGAAGTTGGTGTTACATATCCATCTCATGGTTTTGACAAGAAACGAAAGATGGAGTTCAAGGAGAAATCTCAGAATAATGGTGAAACGAAGATGAATGTTTCCTTCTGCACAAAGTGTGGAAAGAAGCATGGTGGAGATTGTCTTAAAGGGACTAGAAAATGTTTTAAGTGTGGAAAAGAAGGTCATCGAGCAGCTGAGTGTCGAAGTAATTTAAAAAGGGATTCTAATGAAGTGAATAAAGCAAACACTGCAGAGAACGCACAACCAACACTTCAATGCTTCAAGTGCAAGGAGATGGGACATTATGCCAATAAATTCCCTAATCCAAGGGTTAGTGATGATCGACATGAGCAACCGCTTAAGGAAATGGACAAAGGGAAGTCACATGCGATCACTATTGGCAATGTTGAATATGACAACGATGTGGTGGAATGATTAAGTTTTTAGGTAATGGGATTCCAAAATAATGTTGTATCATGGAATATTGGAATATTTATGTATTGGTCTAATGTGGTATTCAATGTGATTGAGATATTATGCGCATAATGAAGGGAAAACGAGAAAATGAAATGTTTAACAGTATTCATGAGCTCATGATTGATATAAGGACTAAGTGATATCATGGTTTGAGTATATAGAATTTTGAGGATTTTGGTATGTGGAAAGTGTTAACTTTTAACTGCATTCAAGTTTTCACTAAGGTTCAATGGGTATTCAAGAGAGTACAAGATTAAGGCCTTTGAATGTTTGGAATGTGTCCAACAAGATATATCTTATGATATATGGGGATCAACGATGGTATTAAATCTCTGGTAATCGTTTTCACTATGTTATGAGAATGGACTGCAGTATTATGGATAGGACTAAAGATTGGAATGGATTATGTTGGGCATAAGTTAGTATTGTTTAAGGATAGAAGTTTTTTCGATATTATTTATGGGATGTTATAGTAATATAGTTTTAGAAAAAGGACAACCTGCAGGACGGGCGACAGCCCATCGCTTCGGACAAGGCTGTGGGAATCGAACCCACAACCGAAGTGCGACTGGCCTTTATCGCCTACCACTGGCCTACAGGAAGTCCCTGTTTAGTAGAAACTAGTTTTAAAGTATAAGTCCATTTTAGGAACTATATATGATTAATCTCACTATAGATCGACTTATGTATATAATTTTTGCTAACCTTTTGTTTGAGACAGATGGAATGACCCGTCATTCTATCACATGATCTGCTAACACTTCACGAATAACAAATTCAACTTAATTTAAGCGATGAAGTGGAAATTGTTCTAGGCACGAACAATAGTGAGATTGTACCAAAATAAAGAAAGTATTTATTTCAATTCAAATTTTCATCTTTAGGGAAATGATCTTGAAAACCAAAAATGTTGTCCTAGTGATCTTATACCTGATGAATCGGATGGTACCTTAGATCGTCACAAATTTATGGATTTGTGATTATTGGCTTTTCCATAGCCATGTTCTCTACCACTCTCCATCAGAACATGATGGTTAGATTTCTCTTCCATATCCATATTTTCACCTATGTGGAAACCCAATGATTAGATTATTTGGGTAACAGTTACGTTTCATACTTTTGTTTTTAAAGATTGGTTTTGATATTCCTTTTTACGATGTGGGTTTCTATTAAAGAAACTTTCAAATAGTAAACCATTTATAACCCCGACGAATTTCGAGGGCGAAATTCATTTTAAGGGGGGTAGAATGTAACATCCCAAGATTTTATAAAAAATATTCTTTTTAATTTTATTAATGTCTTGTGTTGTACGCTACACCAAAAGGAGCTTGCACAACATGCATCCTTGAATTTCCTTGCATTACACGCAATCGCGACCTTCCTCGATAGCGTGTGTAGTACGCAATAACGAGTTTCACTAAACAGCGTTATGCTATTAAAATGTTATTAAAACTAGCCATTATGAATAGTAATAACCACTTTTTAAAATTCTGTAAATCTTATTTTTCAAAATGAACTTCATTTTTGGATTCGGAGTATCGAATTTAGCCTAAGGTGAAATTTTGGTACATTTCGGATAACTTTCATATTCTGATGAAAAGTGAAAATTACTAAATTATAATTAAAAAACAACTTTTTTAATCGAAATAATTAATAGTGATAAATTATTAATTGGAGTAGTTTTAAAGTATATTTAGAATATATTTTTACAATTTAATACAATGTTGGTCATTGGATGTAATTGCACATTTAAACCAGACATAAACAAGTGTCAATCTTTTGATAGATATTGTTTCTTAAAAACACGCTATTTGGATTTAATTATAAAATTAATTAATGCAACTTCTATGTTATGAATTTGGTAAAATAGACTTCATTTTTGAATTCGGAATATGAAATATAGCTTAGGATGAAATTTTGGCATTTTTCTGAAAACCTTCATTTTTTGATGAATAGTGAAACTACTAAGTTGTAGTTAAAAAACTGAATTTTTCATAAAACTTAATTTTACCGCTTCTGTGAATGGAATTTCAAAAATCCGAGAGACACGGTTGATGTCAGTAAGTAAAATGTGGTTCAATGAGATGAAACTAATTTTTGGTGAATAGTAACTTTTTACTTTTATTTACCACGGTTAAAAGTAAATAGGGTAATTAAGGGTAAGAATGATATTAATATTACCCTAACACATGTCCTAATTCTATTGGACAAGTTTATCTCGACCACAAACAACCTTAAGTGTAAAATATTATCATTTAGGCCCACTTGGATTAGATTAGGACATTTATTATTATTTAATTCAAAGAAGAGTTAAAAGAGTTAAAATCAAAGTTTATTCACTAAAACATTTTTAATATGGGGTTATACATAAGATAAATTCGACTATAAATATTAATTAGAAAGCTAAAAAGATTTCCTACATAATGATATTTTATTTATAATTTTTATACTTTAAATAAAGTAATTTATTTATGACACAACGATGATGCAGTAATTACCCTTTTAAGGAAATATTAACATAATTGATGTTATAAATACTCAAATGAATGTAATTTGAGACTTTTTATGAATTCCACTAATTTTCTAGGTTACTATGATATATTAGTGTTGATTTAATCAACTTGGTTCGAACATATAATTCTGTTATGACTTTCACAAAAATCATATATCAAATAGTGTCAAAATTTGCACAAAATAGTTTTTAAATCAAATATTATATTATTAATTGTTATTTTATTCCTAAAAATCTAAGGTTCGGACAAATGGCTTAGATAAAAATATTTATATTAATAATAAACAATTTGGGGTTCGTTTGGAATGTTATATTAAGTGTATTAACCATATAGTGAAAGAAAACAAAAAGACACGGTAAAAGTTAAATTATTTAACTTAGAGTTAAATCTAATTGATAAGGTTAAAATAAGAACCTAAACTTGTCTAAATCCTATTGGTTGATAGGATTTAGACCCATCCCCACTTTAGCTTCGAAATAAGACCCTTTTGAACCATTATAAACCGATTTTTACTTTAATATAAAATAATATTTTGAGATATTCCTAAGGTGCCCCTCTCCTCCCTTATAAAAGGGAACCTCCTCTCCCTCCTCCTCACACCAATTTGAACACTCAATCTCGGCCAACCCCTTCCAAAATCTATTCTCCACTTCCCTAGCAACATCCTAGAGGTTCTGGTCTTCCTCAAAGACCAATTTTAGTTCCCTAAGAGGAGGTCTCCAAAAGGCGCTTCAAAGAAGAGGTAATTACCGTTACCAATTCTTTCATCTTTATTTCTTCTTCCACTTCTTCTTCTTAGGTTGTTTCATTATGAAGTAATAACATCAGTATCACTCATATACGGATATGTGATTATAAGTATGAAACAACCCTATTTCACCATCTATCTATCCTACGGAAAAAGAAATCACCGCGCGTGTGTACGTACGGAATACCGTCTCCACGCCGTGGTGTAATCTATTTTCCACCACCACCTTACATGGATGGGTATAATGTTGTAACGAATAAATATACATAGTTATTAAAACATCATATTGATTCTGATATATTGTATAATCCACTCCAATTCAATTCAATATTTATGGAAATGATATCATCGCTCGTGCGTACGTACGGACTACCGTCTCCACGACGCGATGAGATTCATTCTCCATGTTAACCATTTAAGAATGATTATAAAGTATATATAAGAAATAATAATGAAATATATGACATTATAAAGATACTGGATTTATGTATATATATATATGTATGTCATCTACTTACTTCCATTCAAGACTATAGGGAAAGGAAAACAGCGTTCATGCGTACGTACGGACTACCGTCTCCATGAACGGTGTTTTTCATTTCCTTTATCTATCTATTATATATATATATACTGAATATATATGATATATAAATCATATTTTATATTCTGGAAGTAAGTAAATCATGATATAAGTCATAATAATGTCAATAACAACAAGTCAAAACACCTACGATAAATGAAACGATTTTACGCAAAACGCTTCTTTAACATGGAATTTACAAAAGAACGGGTAATATAATGTCATAAGTGAACCATATATGATATCATAACAATGAATATGATTCTGGAATAAGTCAATAACATGATTTAAATCATTATACAGGAGGTTCGGACACTTACAAAGCAAGTCGGACATAAGGTAAGGGAAATATCACAATCTCATTTTTATCCGAGATTGTTTATTCGTAAGTATTAACTGGGGTGTATTTTATCATCCACATCCATGTTTACTCAATATGTAATATTATTTCCATCCACCTAAAATTGTTTAAATCCATTTTTACCCTTCAGTGAGTTTTTAGTAATACGTATGAAAGGAATCTTTTGTCATTTTTCGTACGAGGTACTTTTTGACTTTTCCGAAAAAAGTACGAAGAATGTTTTTTTTAACTTATACGGCACGAACGGATTTCTACTGTTTTATAAAGCCTTATTTTCATGAAGCTTCCTCTAAAAGATTTCATGACTATTTTCAATAAACTCTCTTTCTTTTAAAATTTCATGATGTTTTGTGAAAAGAAATTGATTTTGAAGAAGAAAGGATATTTTCCTCAAGAATTCAATTCAAGTGTTTTATCAAAATTATTTTCCATCTAAGATAATAAAGGGTTCTGTTTCTATCCATATTTTTACATTGATTTGACTATGTTGTGATGTAATTATGTTTATGAATTCCTTTATCTTATATGAATTGATTTATGATGTCATGATGTTTCAAGAATCCCATTTTTGTTACATGTGTTATGCGATGATGTATGTTTTATGATTTTGTGGCACACATAAGAAAGGATTCATTATAAGATGGGTGGGACCTATATCTCCCTCCAATGCATTGGGTAATGATTTTATATCTCATGAGATAGACAGGGCTGGAATGGTAGGTTATACCGGTTCAGTGAAACAGGACTGAAACGAGGGTTACTCGATTCAGAAAGGGACTTTGTCCACTAAGATAGTCTTGGCAATTAGTCTTGACTAACAAGAAATGATTCTCTATAATTATGTGTGTATGCCACAAAGTTTCATGTTTTAAGTTATGATTATTGGGATTACTTTTTCACTGCCATGATTTATCCCATGATTATGAAATTATGCTCTCTTTTGCAGGTTATGATTTCCAAAATGCTATGTTCTTATGAATATGATGTGATTGATATTTATTTTGTTTACCCTTACTGAGAATTTGAGCTCACCCTTTTATGTTTTCTTTTCCCCAGGATATAAAGAAAGGTTTTAGGTAAAAAAAAGGAGGAAGATCTTTATGGGAGATTTTGAAGATCTTTCACCACGATTAGAAGATTATAGTCCGAGTTTCCAAAGACAATAAACTATTACGATCTTTGTGTGTGTGTTTTTGTTATGTACTAAGTATTCCGCAAAAGTAATGTAATGTCCATGTACGATAAGCTTCGGGTCTCTACAATAATAACACTTTATCGCCCACTTCAAACTCTACCACTTTTCTTCAGTTTCTGGCATAACTTTTTTGTCGACTCTTAGCTTCTCTTATGTGTTGTTGAATAGATCTGACCTTTTATACCATCTCATTAACAACATTAGGTCCTAGTATCTTTTTGTCCCCAACTTCATCCCAGCAAGTTGGAGTTTTGAATTTCTTTCCATAGAGAGCTTCATAAGGAACCATATGAATACTGGAGTGAAAGATATTATTATAAGATAATTCCACTAAATGTAGGTTTTGATCCCAAACACCTTTAAAATCTATAGAGAAATATCTCAACATGTCTTCTAGAGTTTGAATTTTCCTCTCAAAGTGATCTTCTATATGAGGATTATATGCAGTGCTGAAACTCAACTCTATATCCAGAGTATGCTAAAGACTTTGCCAAAACATCGAGGTTAACCTCAGATTCTGATTAGATATAATGGAAAGTGGTACTCCATGAAAACTTACCACTTCCTTTACATATATCCGGGAAAGATAATAAAGAGAGAAATATTCTCTAATAGAAATGAAGTGTGCCGACTTCGTAAGACGATCAACTATAACCCAGATAGCATTTTTGCCTTAGGATGTTTTAGGAAGTCCACTGACAAAGTCCATAGTGATGTTTTACCATTTTAATTCTAGTATGGGTAATGGTTGTAACATCCCCTTATACTTCTGTCTCTCATCTTTAAATTGTTGACAAACCAAGAATCGAGAGACATATTCAGAAACATCTATTTTCATTCCGTCCCACCAGAAGTACTCTTTCAGGTCTCTATACATATTTCTGCTTCCAGGGTGAATAGAGAATGACGAACAATGAGCCTCATCCAATATTTCCTTCATTAATTCTGTGATGGAAGAAACACAAACCCAATTCCTGAACCTTATTATTTTGTCACAATCATTGTGGAATTCAGGAACATTTCTCACCTTCATTTGTAACTCTACATCTTCTTTCTATGCCTCTTTAATCTTCTCATGTATAGATGGTTGATCATTCATTTGATAAAGATACAATTTTTACCCTTCCATTATAATTCCAAGATCCATCCTTTGTAAATCCATAAATATTGGATCTTTTGTGATCCTTATCATGGATAAGCTAGCATGGTCTTGTCAACGTAATGCATCTTCCACCCTGTTTGCTTTCCCAGGATGGTAATGAATTGAGCATTCGTAATCCTTAATCAACTCCAACCATATTCTTTGATGCATATTCAACTCATTTTGTGTGAAAATATACTTTAAACATTTATGATTAGTATAAATATCACACCTTTCACCATAAAGATAATTCCTCCAAATATTTAATGTAATGATTATCGAAATTAACTCCAAATCATGAGTTGGGTAATTTTTCTCATGGATTTTCAACTGTCATGAGGCATAATCTATCACCATATAATGTTTCATGAGAACACACCCCAGCCCCTTCTTGGATGAATCACTATAGATCACAGACCATTCTCCACTATAAGGCAGTGTGAGAATAGGTGCATCGGATAACCTTCTTTTTAACTCCTTGAAATTCTCTTCACACTCCTCTGTCCAAATGAACATAACTACTTTTCGATTCATGCTAGTGAGTGGATTAGATAATCGTGAAAAATATTTGACAAAATGTCGATAATATCTAGCCAAACCAAGAAAACTTCAGATCTCAGTTACTCTTGTTGGTCTCGACCATCTTTTGATAACCTCTGTTTTTGTTAGATCCACAGATATACCATCTCTTGAGAGTATTTAATGCAGAAAATGAAAATTTTTGAAGATGAAATTCACAGTTGGTAAATTTTGCATAAAGTTTCTCATTTCTCAGGGTCATTAATAAAATTATCAAGTGATATTCATGTTCTTCCTTGATATTTGAATAGACAAGAATATCATCTATAAATACTACCAAAAACTGATCAAGATAGTCTCTAAAGAATCTATTAATTAGATCCATGAAGATAGCAGAGGTCATTAGTAAGACCAAATGGCATCACTATAAATTCATATTGTCCATACCTTGTACGGAAAGTTGTCTTTGGTATATCCTCCCTTTTTACCCTTAATTGATGATACCCTGAATGAAGATCAATATTGTTAAAGTTTTGAGCTCCACTTAGATGGTCAAATAAGCCATCAATGTGTGGGAGAGTATATTTTTTGTTGATAGTGATCTTGTTAAGTTCTCGATAATCAATGCAGAGTCTCATTGATCCATCTTTCTTCTTAACAAACACAACAGGTTCTCCATAAGGTGATGCACTAGGGAATATGGATCCCTTATCAATATTCTCTTGGAGTTTCTTCTTCAATTCCTGCAACTCAATTGGCGCCATTTTATATGGTGTCTTTGAAATAGGTAATGCACCCGGTACGAGTTCTATTGAAAACTCAACGTCACGATTTGGTGGAAGACCTGGAAATTCCTCCAAAAAGACATCATCAAACTCCCGTACAATGGGCATATTCTTAATCATGATTTTCTCGCCAACCATTTGAGATAAATAACCTTCATTTAGTGGAATCAAGACCCATAAGATGGAAGAAATTTCTACTGGAAGTTTATGTTCTTCCTTGCATCGATAGATGATCATAGAGTGATCTAGAATATGAAATGTGACTTCCCTTATTTTTAAATTGATATGAGCTCGATATAAAAAAAGCTAATTCATGCCATGAATCACACCAAATTCCACTATAGGAAGTATCAAAAGATTTTCCAAAATCACTTTCCCACAAACATCAATCAGAGTAGAATTGTAAACTTTTGATGTGACTGTTGTGCCATTTGGAGTTGTCACAGATAACTCAACATCAAATTGTTGAGGTAATACTGAGATACCCATAGAAAATTCGTCATAAATAAAAGAGTGGGTGGATCCAGAATCAAATAAAACATTTTCTACTTTTGAGTGGACGGTAAGTGTACCTTTCACCACTTCATTATCGAACTCCACATCACCGATAAAAATTGCATGTGACATTCTGTTTTATTTGGCCTTAAGAGTTTTTTGACGTCGATCATCATCAACAACCCTTGGATTAGGGCATTGATTATCATAATGCCACATTTCCTTTCACTTTTAGCATTGAAGTGTAGGAGGTGCATTCTGTGTTGCATTTTCTTTTCTCTCATCACTAGACATCTTTTTCCCATCATTGCTGCATTCAAATGCCCGATGACCTTCTTTTACACATTTGAAACATTTACTTGTCCCTTTAAGACAATTCCCTCCATTTTTATTTCCACACTTTGATCATAAGGGAAAATCATCTTCTTTTCATTGTGGTCTTTAGATTAATCTTTGAATTCCATTTTCCTCTTCTTATCAAACCCATATGACTGATGGGTTACTCGAATCTCCATCTCAACCTTGAGAGCACATCGAAAAATTTCCTCATAGCTGTTGAAGTCCCTTATGGCTAATGCCCTTCAAAGACTTGGTTTTATGCCACTAAAGAATCGATCGATATTACTCTTAGGTTGGATAATAATCCCAGAAGCGTACCTTGAAAGTATTGTAAAATTTTCTTTCTAGGTACAAACAGATTCATCATCCATTTTCTTTAGTTCAAGAAACTCCTTCTCCACCTTTCTTTGAAGAATACGAGGGATGTACTTATTGAAAAATAAGTTATTGAACTCGTCCCATTCCATGGACTCAATTTCATCTCTTTTCCTCGTATTCTTGATAAGATTCCACCATTGATCAGCTTCACCTTCCAAACGATATACTGCTAAGATGACTTTATCATGTTGAGAACACTGTAGAGCTGAAAATATATTTTCAGTGGTACTAATCCATTGTTCCGCCACTACTGGATCAAAAGATCTGCTGAATGATGGTGGATGCTACCTCATGAAGGATTCAACAGAATTTCTCTCCATCCTTTGCTCATTTGGAAGTCTTGCATGATTCATAGCTTGAGAAATTTTTTTGACCATATCTACAAGATTTTTCATTTCAACTGTAATAACATTTCGTTACTCAGGGGGACAATCATTACATTGCTCATCACATTCATCATTGACACGGTTCCTTCAGGTTCTAGCCATTGACTAAAACCAAGAAGTATAGTGTGAGAAACACTAATCATAACAGGAAAACCAGATAATTAAGAATAAAATTTCACACTTTAGGTCTTATAATAGGATATTCATAGCTATTTCTAAAACACAAAGATTTTGTTCTATGCTTAGAAATATCCTTAGGGTTCTTACTAAGGCTTTCACAACCTAGTTTCCAAAGGTTGACTATACCTTTCCTCTTATACCAACTATAACGACCCATACTTTACATACATTGTTGTTACGTCATAATTGAAGAGTACTTATTACAACATATAACAAAACCATGGATGGACTGTATAGATATAATGTCTTTAGAAACTGGAAAACATAAAAACTGGTTTATAAAGCAGCTACATTGTCTCCCGTTTATTTCCTCATATCTATAGTCCCTTTTGGCATATGATACTTAATAACCTTCTTCTTGACTTGTAAAAAGAAAACATACAAAAGGGTGAGATAAAATGCTCAGTAATGGTAAACAAAGTAAATATCAATCATATCATATTCATAAGAACATAACATTTTGAGAATCTTAATCTGCAAAAGAGATCATAATATCATAACATGGGATAAATCATAGTAGTGAAATGTAATCCCATTAATCATAACATAAAACATGGAAATTTGTGGCATATACACATAATCATAGAAAATAATTTCTTATTAGTCAAGACTCATTTCGAAGACTATCATAGTGGACAAAGTCCATTTCTGAACAGAGTTTACTCCTCGTTCCTATCCTGTATCAATGAACTGGATTAACTTTCCGTACCATCCATGTATATATCATGAGATATAAATATTTACCCAATGCATTGGAGGGAGATATAGGTCCCACACATCTCATAATGAAACCATTCTTATGTGTGCCAAAAAATCATAAATCATATATCATGGCATAACTCGTGTAATAACAATGGGATTCTTAAACATCATGCCATCATAACATAATTCATAAAAATAATTCCATCATAACATAATCAAATCAATGTAAAAATAGGGATAGAAAAAAACCCTATATTATCTTATATGGAAAATAATTTTCATAAAACTCTTGAACTCCATTCTTGAGGAAAATATTTTTTCTACTTCAAAAACATTTTTCCTTTATTATGTTGTCACACAATTTTAAACTAAAAAAGTTAATTAAAAATAAACTCGAAAACTTGTAAAGGAAGATTCATGGAAATAATGTTCTATGAAATATTAAAAATCAATTCATTCCATATTAGTTAAAAAACATTCTTCTAGTACTTTAGCAAGAAAATTCTAAAAGTATCTCGTTTTGAAAACGACAAAATATTCATGTCATATCTTTTACTAAAATTCACCTATATGTAAAATTGGATTTAAAAGATTGTAGGAGGATTGAAATAATATTACATATTGAGGAAACATGGATATAGATGATAAATATTCCCCAGTAAATTCTTAAGTATAAACAATCTCGGATAAAAATGAGATTGTGAGATTTTCCCTTACCTTAGGTCAGATATGCTTTGTACGTGTCTGAACCACCTCTTCCTCGTCGTGCCTCCTTTAAAATTCTTCTTAATGGAATATAGTTGGTCCTTTGGGAAGAACTGAACCTCCATAATATTAATATGGAAGTTGGGAAAAGTAATTGGTAGGGTTTGGCTGAGCTTTAAGGCACAAATTTTCGTAAAGAGGAGAGGGAGGAGGTTCTCTTTTATAAGGGAGGAGAGTGGCACCTATGGAAACCTCAAATATATTAATTTAAAATAAATCATACCCCACTTAAAAACCTCCAAAAATGATTCATATTCTAATATTAGATGATATAGGGTTGTAACATCAACCAATAAAATTTAGACATGCTGTAAATTTATTTTAAACCTTATTAACTTGATTTATCCTTATTTAATATATTTAATTTTATTTGTGGTAATAAGATTCTAAATTTTAAATTATTATAAATAATTTCTTATGTTTTGTGAATTGGCCATAATTGGATAATTTATGAAATTTTTTACCATATAAATTTTAATTTATAATTTTTAAATATTTTTGTGATTTTTAAAAAAATTTATATTATTTTATTTTTATAAAATAACAATATTGTCAATTTTGACACTATAGATTTATTTGAATTTAAGTAAAATCCACACAGAAGATATGTTCAAAATATAAGATTTAATATATTCATAACATGTCCTAATTATTTAGAAAATTTGTGGAGAACATTAAATAGTTAATATAATATTTATTTTAATATTTTTAAAACCATTTATTTGATCTTTAAATCAATAAAATAATTTCAACATCACTATTGTGTCACCTATAATGATAATTATTTAATCTTTAAAAATTATAAATAAATTCACATGATGTAGATAATATTATTAGCTTTTTGGAGAATATTCATGTTTGAAGTTTCATGAATTTTATCACTAAATTAAAATTATGATACTTATATGATTTAAGAGAGTGACATGTTGTCACTTTCTTTGGTTTTAATAATAATTAAATTATTTTCGTGGAAAAAGTCCATAAAATGAATTTATTCCACCCCTTAGGTGATATGGTTCGACTTATAGCCATCCAATAAAATTTTCGCAGGTGGTAGGGTAATTTCATAATCTTATTTTTATCCTTAAATACCCGATTTACCTTTAACTGTAATAAATAACAAATTACTGTAGTTATTATTCATAATGTCAAAAAATAAAAGTAACCTATTAACATAATTTTGACCCCCTAAATTCAAATATGGAATCCATTTTTCAAAATTCAAAACACAGAAGTTGCAGTAATTAATTAAAAATTAATCTCGTTGTTAAGAAAATGGGTTTTAAGAGTTAAAACACTATCAAAGATTGAAATATTTTTACCTATGAATTCAAAGTAAAATTAATGGTAATGACATTAATTATATTAAATGGTAAAAATATATTCTATTTATACTTTAAAACCATTCATTATAATAATTTAACCATATAAATTATTGCGATGAAAAAGGTTGTTTTTAATTAAAATATAGCGTGTTTTTACAATTCATTAAAATATGAATGTTATCAGAATAATATGAAAATTTTATCTAAAGTAAATTATTATATCCTGATTCCAAAAAAGAATTTTATTTTGTAATCTTTATCTTATAAACATATCAAAAATTATATTCATGATGGGCGTGCCATCAAAAGACGGTAAAACTGCATTTTTTGACAAATAATTCTTTTATCTGAAAAATGTATTTTGTTCTCATACCATTTTCTAGAAAATGTGTAAGATGAATAATAATGTTATAAAATTCAAAATTTAGTTAATTATATTCATAACAGCTAGTCCATAATAATATAATAACAATATATTGTTGTTTAGTGAAACCTAGTATTGCGTATTACACATGTTATCGAGGAAGGTTGTGATTGCGTGTAACGCAAGCCAAGCTAGTGTTGTGTGTAATGAAAGATTCATTAGGTGTTGCATATAATAGAAGACATAAAAAAAAGAAAAATATATATTTCTCATAAAATCTCAGGGTGTTACATGGGGTATTGTTGAGATACGGTCAGGTTGGATCGTAAACGAATCCAACCGGGCCCCTGGGTCTAAAAGGATAATAAGTCACAGATTGGGAATCCGATTGATGCGTTGTTTGTTGCGTTGAGACCTCAATGACATGGTGTAACATTGAGTTACTTCTTCATGGGACTTCGTGACAGTTGGAGTTTTTGACCAGCAGCTCGTCAAGCGGTTCCTTCCGGTGACGAGCGAGAAGAGTGCGGAGACCTTGTAGCTGGCTATGACTTTACGAATGCTGACTCATTGACTTAGAGTGACTCGACTATCCCAGTAGGGAGTGCCTTGGTGTCGCGGAGACCCACGGCAGAGGAGCACCTGGTTGTGGTGGAAGACCCATAGTCGGGAGCGCCTTGGTAACACAGCAGACCCACGGTACTCGACTAGAGGAGTACATAAGCAGTCTAAGGTTAGTGGGAAGCGACTTGGTGTCGCAGCAGGACCACTGTACTCGAAAGAGGAGAATTTCTCCAGTATTCATGGTTTCGATAATATGAATAAAAATCCTGGTTGAGCTGAGTTTGTAACTTTTGTGATTACCTCATGATTGAGAGGGATTACTATATAACATAGGTATATGTATGGGTATATACATATGTAGGGTTATCTGTTGATTTCATAGCTTTTTGGTTTATCCTTGTTGGATTTTCTGAGACCTTGAGGGTCTCAGGGTCCCTACTAGGTATCATTATACTCACCCATGCACGGGCTATGCCCGCACTTCATTGTTTTGGTTGTAGACGACAGACATCACTTACTAAAACTGAGAGTACCAGGACTAGACGGTACCTGAAGGTGGACCTTACGATGACTCTGTACACGGAAGAGACTGAAGGATGTGGAGTGCTGATGAGTCCATCTATACCTACCCTTCAGTTAGGAATCTCGGTGGATGACCTAGTAGCTATTTTTCCTTTCTTAGGTTGTACTTGTATTTTCAGTTCCATTTACATTATAGTTGGGCGTGTATTTCCAACCCCTTTACTTTTCATCACTATTTTATTGTATAGATTACTTAGTGTATTGTATCCAGATGTGTGTTGTGTTGTGTGCGTTTACAAGTTATATAGGAACTTCCTTCCTAGATTTAGGTAATTACATCTTTGGTACTATTCTCCATCCCTTGGCCGATGGAAGGCGGTCTTGGGGTAGTCACGGCATGGGCCCCGAGGAACAGGTCATGACAAATTAATATCACAGGAGTCGGTTCTACTGTAGAACTTGGAACTCTGATCTTTTATGTGAATCAATGGTGTTAAGGGTACTGAGTGTGGTTTTCTGTTCAGGGAGTCCAGTGTTGGTGTGACGACCGACATATCCATACACCAGGACCCTGAATTCTTATTTCCAACTTAGTACACGAAAACACTGATTTCGGGTGTGTTTTCAAAAGTTTTCTTTAAGTCAGCTCAACCAGGTCAGCTCACCAGGTTTAATCTTTTGACCATGTTGCATTTGATTCTTTCTGGATGCCTCCCCATGGACGACCATCTAGAGTCCCATGATTTGTACAAATAGATATCCCACCGAGCGATGAGGCCTCGGTGCAGGGCCCTTTTCCAATGGAGGAACCAGCGGTACCACTCCCCATAGGGCCACCGATGCCACCATCCCCAGCAGAAGATGATACATTCCGCTTCACCACATTGCACGAGTTCCAGTGCCAGAGGCCACCTAGGTTTAGGGGAGAGACGGACCAACAAGAGGATGAGGATTGGCTGGAGGCTCTGGTGAGAGTTTTCTGACTGGTAGGGACACCAGCAGACTTCATAGTGATTATTACTACCATCCTTTTACAGGCAGCAGCGGGAAGATGGTGGAGCTTGATGCTCCATGTTCCCGATGAGATAATGCTTCTCTGGGAAGACTTCGAGATCCTTTTTTGGGAAGTGTTTTTTCCAGCGGATCTCTGTGTAGTGCGCATATAGGATCTACATCATCTTCAGTAGGGCTGCTTGATAGTAGCTCAGTACTCAATGAGGTTCACCGACTTCACACGGTACTTCACCGATATGGTTCGAGACCCATTATTTAGGGCCCAAACCTTTGATTAGGGGCTTAGACGGGATATCAGAGCTCCGATGATCTCACTTAGCATCCTGAATTAGGCGGGGGTGCTAGAGAGAGCCCTCCTAGTAGAGATTTTCCATGCTAAGCAGTCTCCAACAGCGAGATCCACCACCGGTCGACATGTAGAAGAGTCTTCTGCAACCGGTAGCAGATATATGCCACATAGGTATAAATGGACCAGACCTATAGGTGGATGACTGTATGACTCAAGATTTGTTCTGTGGGGAACCTAGAGCAGAATCATACATTCTAGAAGTAGGCAGTGTCTCACATGCAGTTGGTAGGGTCACATGGCTCGTGACTGTCCGACCTTCCATTCGGACGATCAGAAGATGGTCGAAAGACCACGCAGAAAGAGACATAGAATCGATCGATGGGGTATGCATGGAGCAGGAGGACATGGCAGAGGAGCTGGTCGTGCAGCTGGAGGTGGATGGCGTTTTGAGGTGTTACCGCCACCACCAGCAGGAGGTCCACCCCGAACGCAGGAAGAAGGTGGAAAGAGGAGAGCTCAACTCCAGGCAGTTGAGGCCTTTGATCACGGCACTCCAGAGATGATACGAGGTACAATTTGTTTCTATTCTACCTTAGCTGCATTTCTTATAGACACAGGTTCCAGTCACTCTTTCATTACCACTGCCCTCATTCAGAGCTCTAAGATTTTGACAGAGCTGTTTTCAAAATCCTTACGGCTAGAGACACTTACAGGAGAAGACTCGACAATTATGCACTGGTGGCGATAGTGTGATATTACTCTAGGAGGCGATATCTTCGGTTGGTATCTCCTAGTAGTAGCGTCGAGGCCTTATGACGTAATCCTGGGTGTGGACTAGTTATCTACAGTCCTTTGTCAGATAAACTATATTAGGTGCAAAGTGCGGTGTCTCTGCATGGATGGGACTAGGTCTACCATCACCCTTGAGAAGGGAGCCTTAGCAGCACATGAAGTACTTACCTGGAGGAGGGTGCAGCTAATTACTCATCAGTTGGCCTACCTTACCCTCGAAGAAATTGATGTGGAGAGTCTAGGATATGTTGTAGTAATGGAGTAGTATGCGGATGTTTTCCCTAATTATATCCCAAGTCTACCTCCTCACAGAGAGGTGTACTTTTACATTTACTTGTACCCTAGGAAGGCGCCGATATCTACAATAGCGTGTCATATGGCTCGCACAGAGCTTCGTGAGCTACAGGTACATCTAGAGGACTTGCTAGGGAAGGGATTCATCCAGCCTAGTGTTTCTCCCTAGGCAGCCCTGATTATGTTTCCCAAGAAGTCGGATGGGAGCTTGTGGATTTGTATTGACTTTCGGCACTTGAACCAGGTGACCGTGATGAACAAGTACCCACTCTCGAGGATTGATGACTTCTTTGATCAGCTGAAGGGAGCATGGTGGTTCTCCAAGATATACATAAGATCAGGCTATAACCTACTCAGAGTTTGAGATGAGGATGTGTAGATACGACCTTCCGATGCCGGTACGACCACTACGTGTTCTTGGTTATTCCATTCGGCATAACCAATGCTCCAACACTATTCATAGGACTCATGAACATGATATTTCACCTGTACCTTGATCGGTTGGTCATAGTCTTCATCGACAACATTTTGATAAACTCGATTATTAAAGCCGAGCATGCCTACCCTTTTCATGTTGTGATAGACAAACTCTAAGAGAACCCACTTTATAGTAAGCTCTCGATGATCTGGTTCTAGATCCAAGAAGTTCACATTCAGGTACATGTCATCTCAGAGTCAGGAGTTGCATTGGATCCAGTGAAGACTGAGGCGGTACATTCTTGGGAGCCACCCAAGAATGTGACGGAAGTACGTAGTTTCCTGGGTTTTGGATGGTTATTACTGAGGTTTGTACCATACTTTTCCAGAGTTGCAGCACCTCTATACGCCTTGACGAATAAGGGGAAACCCTTTGTGTGGTCCAAGAGATGCTAGTAGAGCATTCATGAAATGAGGTAGAGGCTGACTAGTACCCCCATCTTGAGGATTATAGAGGATGTCATAGGTTACATGGTCTACTACGACGCATCAAGGACTAGACTCAGATGTGTCCTAATGCAGGAGAGAGAAGTCCTCGTATATGGTTCTTAGCAGCTGAGACAACATGATAAAAACTACGCTACCCATGACCTGATCTTAGAAGTAGTGGTCTTCACCTTGAAGATGTGGCGACACTATCTGATGGGAGAGTGTTTTACCGTGTTCTCTGATCACTAGAGTCTTAGGTATATCTTCTATCAGAAGGACCTAAACCTGAGATAGTGACATTGTCTTGAGTTCCTCCAGGAGTATGACTTCGAGAATGTATATACTCCTAGGAAGGGGAACGTTGTTGCAGATGCACTTAGTAGGATATCTGGTATACAGTTGATATGTGAGGCGACAGAGTAGATGGCTTCTTTATAGATATGCTTTGTGGATAGAGATGGAACATCCATTCTTTAGTATCTTACAGTAACTCTCTCACTTCTTCACTGATTCAGGGAGGTGCAGCATGGGGATGGTGACTGCGAGACACGACGTACATAGATATCCATAGGGCTGGCACCTAATGGTTTCTCTGAATGTGGGGAGCACTTCATCCTCTTCAGAAGACGTACCATGGTACCAGTGTCTCTTCGGAAGGAAGTGTTGAGAGATTTCCACACATCCCCTATAGCGGAACATCTAGGAGTGATAAATTCATACTAGGACCTCCGAAGATAGCACTTGTAGCTGGTAGTGAAGACGGAAGTTGTATATTTAGTCTCACGATGTCTCACTTGTCAACAACTGAAGGCAGAGAATTAGGTACCAGCAAGCTTGGTTCAGCCATTAAAGGTTACAGAGTGGAAGTGGTATGGGATATCCATGGATTTAGTGACAGTAAATCCATGTAAATCTACATTCTATGACTCTATTTGGGTGATCTTTTACCGACTCACCAAGTCGGTCCACTTCCTACCGATGTTATAGAAGGGTTCAGTAGAGATCTTGGGATGCCTCTATATGCAGGAGATTGTGCGGCTACATGGAGTAACTTATTATATTATCTCTGATAATGATGCACATTTTACTTCCCATCTATGGAAGGGATTGTGTGAGGATTTCAGGATGCAGCTTCGTTTAAGCATCGCCTTCCATCCTCAAACGGATGGTCAGACCGAGCGGACCATTCAGACCCTCAAGGGCATGCTGCGTGCTTGTGTCCTCGACTTCGGTCATAGATGGGAGGATAACCTACCTTTTGTGGATTTTGAATACAACAAAAACAATCACTCCACTATTGGGATGGCACCTTTTGAGACAATATACAGGGGACCTTGCAGATCACCTCTGTACTGGACTGACCCAGGGGAGTCAGCAATCGTGGGACCAGAGATGGTATGAGATACCATAGAGAAGGTTCAGATCATCCAGGAGAGGATGAAGACTACATAGAGTAGGAATAAGTCGTATTCAAATAGGATACAAAGATCTCTAGTATCCGAGGATGGTGACCATGTCTTTTTATGGGTCTCACCCCGATGAGGTCTATAGAGATTTGGCCGAGGAGGCAAGTTATCTCCACGATTCATCAGACCGTTGCAGGTCCTCAGAAGAGTTGGTGAGGTTGCATACCGCTTAACTCTTCAACCTCAGTTGCACCGGGTGCACAACGTCTTCCACGTATCCCAGATGAGGAGATACGTTCATTACCCTCCTCACATCATCGACCATAGAGAGTTGGATGTCAACAACGGGTATACATTTATAGAGGTTCTAGTGGATATTAAGGATCGATAGGAGCGAGTCCAACATGGACGGTCGATACCTCTTGTGTGTGTTCTCTAGCAGCATGAAAACCTCCAAGAGAGCACATGGGAGTGAGAGGATCAGATGTGTGCTCAGTACCCCCATGTGTTCCCTTAGTTTGAGTTATAGCTTACAGGGATGTAAAGCCCTGAGGTGGGGAGAATGTAAAGACCTGGAATTTCCATGGAAATTTTCTTTCTTAAATACATAGTAATTTTACGAGTCCATGAAAATTGACAGTGTGTTATTCCATGGCCCGGTGTGCCCAGAATCAATTTCAGATGTTTTGTTCGGGTACGTTCAGTAAACGTACAAGCGGGATTTTTTAACTTTTGAACCAATGCTCGGAATTGAAATCTGAGGGAACTGTTGAACTCGTAGCGCCTGTATTCGCTTCAGGGGACTTCCACCTCGATGGCAGTGGGTTGAGAATAAAATATAGTTTTTGGGTTTTTATTAAAGGAATTAAATAAAAATAATGTTGTGGAGCATTATTTTTATTTTGTTAGTTAAAGCCTCCATGTGGAAGTTGGAGGTGGGGACCACCACACCTTAACCTCCCATCAGAGGTTATGGTAGTGGGTCCGCACCTGAACATAACATCCTCTCCATGTTTATTATGGTGCGGACCACCCAGGGTTTTAACCCCCTTGAAACTCCCTAAAAATGGGGAGAACCCCTCAAACTTTCATTAAGTGTAGGGAGCCTCGTTAACTCCCCTACTCTTAATTATTCCAAACCCTCTTCATTAATTATTTTGAGCCAACGCCTTCAATTAATTATTTAACCCATTTTAATTTCGTGCGATATAGATAAACTTAATCTATTATTTTGGCTTGGAATATTCATCTTGGTGAAACATTGGAGAGGAGAGAGCTTAGGGAGAGAAGCTCTCGCTAATGAAGAACAATGAACACATTCTTCCAATAAAGAATGCCAACGAGGAGCATCTTTGACTTTATTCCTCAGAACCTCCTTCGAAATTGGACATCTCCGACTACGATGAGACGGCACACAAATCGACGATCAAGGAAAATGCAGACGTCCATATTTTTTCAGCGATCTGCTTTATTCCCCATGATTCCATCGACGAACAACAATCAAGGAAGGGGTTTAATTTCATTTAAGTGTCATGTTCTTCCTTTCTTTCAAAATGAAGAATGAAGATGTTTTCTTTTTTGTGGGTGGGTTGTTTTTCTTCATTCTTATGAACGGATTACTATCACCCTAAATGCAAAGGGTGAGGGCCAAAATAACATGGCTCGTCTCCCTCAATCGATCTCTTTTGTGATATTATTTGACATGGTGATAAAACAACGAGGTGACAAGGGCAACCGGAAATGATTGCGCTACCCGCCGTCTCTACAACCTGTGCCGCCCTCGCGGAGCTTCGGCCAAACCGACCTCCTGGCCGCCCGCCGGCCTCCCTGCTACCCTGCCGCCCACCGGACTCCCGACTGCCCACCGACCACCCAGCTCCCGGGCCAAGCTGCCTGAGTTGCACCCCTTGTGTCATCTGACCAAGCTGCGCCCCTCACAGCGCCCATTCAGGTCAGCCTCCTGTGCCGCCGCGGAACTCCGAGATGAAATAGCTCCACGCCACCGAGCCAAGCTACCTAAGAGGCCCCCTCCAGGCCGAAACGGCCTCATAGACTACTGGGCTGGGATGAGTGGGTCGGACCGAACCCAATGGGTCGGCCAACCCAACAGGCCAAGAGAGACCCAATGGGTCAGTCCGGGTCGAACCGAATTGACTCGGCCCAGATGAGGCCAGGCCTGGTCAGTCCGACCTTGTCGGACCGGACCTAGGCCCACAACAAACCTTTTCTTTCTTTTGTCCATATCTTTAGCACCGGACGTCTGTTTGATGAACCATTAGCGGTGCTGGTAATCTTAAAGCATGACGGTCCCTTTGAGTATACCCCACTGTATTTTGGGGTATAGTTGAGATAAGGTCTGGTTGGATCGTACATAAAACAAACCGGGCCCCCAGGACTAAGGCTAATAACTCACAAACCGGGCGTCCGATTGACGTGTTGTCTATTTCATTGAGACGTCTATGATGAGGTAGACCTTTGAGTTACTTATTCATGGGACTTCGTGATAATTAGAGTTTTAACCAGTAACTCGGGGAGTAGATCCTTCCACTGATGAGCGAGCAGCTTGCAAAGACCTTGTAGGTGGGTGAGACTTGACGATTACTGACCGATTGAATCGGAGTCACTCGACTAGTGAAGTGGGGAGCTCCTTAGTGCCGTAGAAGACCCACGGCGTAGGAGCACTTGGTTGTGGTGGAAGACCCATAGTACTCGAAAGTAGGAGTACCTCTGCTGGAAATTAGGGGGAGCACTCGGTTGTGGTGGCAGACCCATGGTGGGGACCGCCTTGGTGACGCAACAAACCCATAGTACTCGGCAGGAGGAGTACCTTAGTAGTCTAAGGTTAGTGGGAAGCACCTTGGTGTCACGACAAGCCCACTGTACTTGACAAAGGAGGTGTTCTCTAGTAGTCGTGGTTTTGATAATATGAATAAAAATCCTGGTTGAGATGAGTGAGTAACTTCTGTGTTTACCACATGATTAAGATGGATTACTTGATAACTTAGGTATATGTATGGGAATATACCTATGTGGGATTATTTTCTGATTTCATACCTTGTGGTTTGTCTTTGTTAGATTTTGTGAGACCTTGAGGGTCTCAAAGTCCCTACTGAGTATCGTTATACTCACCCCTGTACGGGATAAGCCCGTACCTTGTTGTGTAGGTTGCATATGACGAACATCGCTGACTGAGGCTGCGACTACCAAGACTAGACAGTACCCGGAATTGGACCTTACGGCGAGTCAGTACACAGAGGAGACTGATAGACGTGGAGGGATGAGGAGGCTATATTTACCTACCCATCAAATAGGAATCCTGGAGGACCACCCAGTAGCTGTTTTTCCTTTCATCGGTTGTACTTTTATTTCCAGTTCCTTGTACATTATAGTTGGGCTTGTATTTCTGGCCCCTTTACTTTTCAGCACTCCTTTGTTATACATATTACTTAGTGTTCTCTAATCAGTTGTGTGCTCTACTGTGTGTTTTTATAAGTTATAAAGGAAATTCCTTACCATATTTAGGGAATTATGCCTTTGGTACTAGTTTCCACCCCCTGGCCTATGGAAGGCGGGCTTGGGGTAGTCACGACACAGGACCAGGGGGACGAGTCATGACATTTTGTCACTAACTTTACATTATGTCTCACACCATTCTTTTGTATTTCCCTAGGATGTCCAATGTAGTTTTAAGCTCAATCATGATAAATATTTTTTTCAATCAAGATGTTCTACATCATGTTTAATGATGTAATGCAACGTAACTAATTCCCAAAGACACTATACTTCTCAATATTTCAGGTTGTATTAAGTGAAAAGTTATATGATTAAATCATGTATTAATGTTTAATAATGAGAAGGGATGTTATAGACGGTATTAGAGGAAAATTTAGTTATTTAGGGATTGGTGTTAGAAAACTCTAGAAAACCCATTTGATATAAGACTAAGTATAGGAATGCATACCTATAATATTTTTGATTATATAATAATTGTTCAGTCTAGAAAATACATATCTTTTGAGATACTATAAGTGAATGTCATTCTAGCACTAATGTTCATATGATTAAAAAAAATTTAAACGTGTTTCGGGCCTAACTCGAGGTAACCAGGTACATGAAAATGGGCCTTACTACACACTTGGATTGACACTTCTAGGGGATATTCATTGGTAATTAATAAACTCATTATAAATCATTATTATGGTAGAATAAATACCATAAGAATATATCTTATGAAGTAGATCATGGATAACATAGTTTTAAACCTATAAATTCGTAATATAAATAAATACATGTAATTTATAATTTATCCCTTTAATGTCATTGATTTATCATTTATGTGTTTAATAGTTTGAAAATAAAAATCCGTAATTTTCATTTTATTCTATCCAATGGACGAAAATAGGAGGAATCTGGAAAACAATAAATGTTAATGTTAGTGTTAGGACTATCCCAATGATATGTCCGACCTGATGGGAGAATGAATCACACACTTCATGATGATAATCGCTCAACTGATGTAGGATTTGACTAGAAACCTAGATTTGGGGGAGGGTTCTCCCCCCCCCCCCAAAGTGACCAATCATCAATTCAGCGCTTCATACAACAAAGGACACCAATATTCAGTGCACTATATGATCTTTTAATCATTGAACAATGGATAAAATCTATTGAGAATATATTCTCCATCCTTTAATTCCTGGAACAAGAGATAGTTATTTTTGTTTTTATCATATCGATGGTGAAGCTGGTCAATGGTTGACATTTATCAAAACTATGAAGCTTGAGGAAGTGATTGAATCAATGGTGTGGATGGATTTCGTGAAATAAAATTGAAAAATATTTTACTCACACCCTCCGACTTAAAATTGAAATTCACATCTTTTCCCTCAAGAAAAAAGATGAAAAATCTATTGGGGCATACAAGGAAAACATCATAAGGCTTTCACGATATGCCTATGGCTTTGTAATTACACCCAAATACATGGTTCAATTCTTATTGGTGGGACAAAACCTAGATAATTCAAATACCTAGAGATCTGTTACAAATATATATGTGAAGAAATTGTTTTATTTTCCCTAAAAAGTCAAAAATGGTTATCAGTGAATCTCAGGGGTATCATAGGGATTTGAAGTAAAAACTGGAGATCAATTTTGGGATTCTGATTGAGAGATGTAATGGTGCCAAAAAAAATTAAACATCTCTCATTCCTAGTGTGTGGAAAGAATCACCCTGAAAATTTATTGAATGCAATGAGGTAATTATTTACGTGCAAGAATGAAGGGTTCTTATACAGTGATTGTAGATAAGAGAAACCTACTACTGTGGTGGAGGAATGAAATTCTCTAATCAACTCTCATTGTATTGTTAATTACTACAACTATAAGGATCCACGGTATTATTAAACCAATTCACTAAGCCATGGGTTTTCAGAGACAACAAATAACCTCTAAGGAATTAAGGGTGTGCTTTTTTCATCCCTACTGCAGAAGTGAATCCCAATAATGAGGTGGTGATAGTTATGCAAGTTATTCATTCAAGAATAGGGAATGTACTTTTTTTATTCTATTTCTATGCATTCCTTATATTATAAAATTCTTGTATAACTATCCAAACACCACCTCAAATATTGGAAGAAAAGTTATCGATGAAAATTGAGAATAGGGAAATTATTTCATCCCAAGTATATAATTCCTCCCCTTTCCATGTTTGTGGGTTTAATTTCCCAAAAAACCATTTCATAATCCTTTTTGAATAATTTGTTGAAATTATGGGCATGGATTGGTTTTCACTATATAGATCCCAAATAAATTTCCATGAGAATGAAATCACTCTCCGTATTACAAATCGTCCTCAGATTATGTTCAAATGCAATGAGAAGGATGAATCTTATTTAGCACCATCCTCACAAGTATGGGTATTATTTTCCTATGAGCATGTGTATAAATTTAAAATTATTGAGTTTATAGAATGAATCATCATTAAAGAAACTCTCATTGTGATGTAATACACTGATGTGTTTCTCAAGTAATATCTTAGTCTTCCTCCAACCCGAGATGTTTAATTTTTTATTGAGCTTATACAATGGGAGTAACAATTATCCAAGAC
Source organism: Viscum album (assembly GCA_963277665.1). Classification (NCBI taxonomy): domain Eukaryota; kingdom Viridiplantae; phylum Streptophyta; class Magnoliopsida; order Santalales; family Viscaceae; genus Viscum; species Viscum album. The sequence continues at coordinate 223,828,297 of OY728123.1, read as the reverse complement.
ATAGAATGGACATAGTTAAACTTTTGGATCTGAAGGGGAAAATACATAGGAATATAGATAAAGGTTTCATATTCTCAAGTGCATCATCATCGGGTGTTCCAATCCTCTTCATCAAGTAGAGTCGTGGGTCAATGCGCCTTTGCATCAATTATCATGAGAAAAACAAGACCGCGATAGAGAAAAAGTATCATCTACCTCAAAATGTTGACATGATTGATCAACTATGCAAAGCACAATACATTTAAAAGGTGGATCTTTGATTAGGATATTTTCATGTAATGGTGAAGAAGAAGTATATCCCCAGGACTACTTTTCGTATAAGGTACGGGAACTATGAATTCGTATTAATGTATTTTAGACATAATAATGCTCTAGTAATAATCATGGACTTTATGAATAGAGTCCTTGAAGATTTCCTTAACAAATTTTCGGTAATATTTATATATGATATTCTAATATACACCAAAATTTAGGTGGATCTTGAGGAGACTTAGAATATTGTGCTAAAGACCTTGCGAATGTAAAAGATTTACACCAAGTACAGAAAATGTGAGTTCCAGTTGAATAATTTCTCTTTCTTATGGATTATCGTCACAACCAATAGGATATATAGACCCATAAAAATTAGAAGAAATTAATGGATGGATGAGAACAACAACTATGAAAAATATTCTTTGTTTCCATGGGTTAGCAGGGTATTATCACCAATTCGATAGAAATTTATAAGGATTTTTAAACCCTCTCACTAAACATACTCACAAGGGAGTTAGGTTTTCTTGGAATAATGAATTTGAGGAAAGATTCAAGTATTTTAAAATGAGGATTATGATGGAGCATATGATCAAACTACCAAAAATTGGTGAGCCTTTCATCGTATTCAGGAATAATTTGAAGAAAGGCTTGGGTTATGTCTTGATGAAAAATAACAAAGTCGTTACCTATGCTTCAAGACAGTCAAAAGTTCATGAACATAACTACCAAAAAATGATCAGGAGTTAGATGTGGTTATTTAAACTTTAGAAATATGATGGAATTATCTATTTTGGGAGAAATGTGAAATATATATGGATCACAAAATTCTAAAGTATATATTCACATAGAAGTAACTGAATATGCACCAATGAAGATGGAAAGTTATAATAATTGTCTATGAATGCTCAATCCACTCCCATCCTTGGAATGAGAATAAAGTGAAAGAATATATTATAATATTGGATCTGGAAATTATATCATTAATGAGAATTGATATGGAACCAATAATCTTATATTTAGAATTGATAGACATTAGAATCATAATGGAAGGGACATCATCATTCCATTCAAAAATGATTTCTCAACCATATCTTATCTAGGGGTTAAATGATTATTAAAGCGTCAATGTGGGAATTGAAAAGAAGGTTCAATCTATAAGGAACAGGAAATCCTTATATTTTAATGTAAATGATGAAGGATATGTTAGATTTGGGGATAGACTCTATGTACCATAAAATCCTGAGTTAAAGAAAGAGATGTTGGATGTTGCACATATCTAACCCGTCTCCATCCACCTAGGAAGCATGAAGATTAACTTAGATATATAAGAACAATATTGGTGGAACAATATGAAGAATGATATCATTGAATATACATTAATATTTATTGTATGTCATCACATGAAATTGGAAAGGAAAAAATACAAGGACATGATGCAACCATTACACATACATACATGAAAATGGGAAATCATCATTATGGACTATGTCAATGATATTCCAAAGAAATAAAGATGGAATAATGTTTTATGTTTTGTGGTAGACTGTATTACAAACATAGTACACTGACTGAAAATTTATTTTTATTTGATTTTCAAAAGCCACTTTCAGGGTGAGCGGTAACCTATAGACAAGAACCAAAAAAAGAGAATTCCCATTCAAAATTCAAAATTCAAATCAAACACGGTTTCGAGTAGATTGCATTCCAAGATCACCCGAATCATCAAAAATCATATTGCCAATATCAAAGGTCACGTCATCAACATGACTCACCATGAGTCACCATTGCCATCAATTCCCGTCCTAATACTGACATTATAGTCACCTTCCAGAAACCGCACCAGTCACCGGAGACATCAGAGTCCATCGAATCCACCGTAGAACACCGCAACAAGCTTTCATTATCACCCAACAAACCAGAAGCAAACAAGCCACCGAAACAGATTGAGCTCACCTCATCGCAAATCACGAAACAACGGCACAACAACATCATGAGAAACATTGATGGCCGCCACCATAACCAAATGTAGACAAAACCAAATCTGAACTACAAAATGTAATAACACTGAACGAGCATAAAAAAGATCGACCACTGGGAAAAATCAAACAAAACATCACTGATATCATGAGGAAGAAAACTGAAAAACCAAATCCAACGTCGAGGAGCTTGTGCCTGGAACATCTATGGTCGTCGAACCACACATCCCAAACCCCCATTGTAACCCCACTCTAGATCCGACCAGGATAGGAGCAGCAGAACATAGGGTCACAGCAATGGTTCAAGCGACCAAGGGCTAGGAACGAAGGCATCATCAATGAGGCAGAAAAACCGAGATCCATCAAATCAGAAGCAGGGAAACCCAGGCCGAAGATGACATCGATACGAAGAAGATTGATGAATATGTCGTCGATTCGAGGGTGATCGAAGATGAACCCATCGATTCGAGGGAGACCGAGAAGATTCCATTGAACCGAGGAAGACCGTAGAAGACGCCGTCGATTCGAGGGAGACCGAAGAATATATCGTCGATTCGAGGGAGACCGAAGCACCTTCACCAGAGTGAAAGAGGAAAGTCGAACCAAAGTGGAAGAAACATGGAGAATCCATGATGGTGGGCAGAATGAGTGGAGGAAAGGGAAAAAATGAAGAGGGACAGAGCAGCCGCAGACCTCGAAGAGACGGGTTTCAGTAGGAAACCCTAGGCGGAGCTGAGAGCGAGAGGAGAGAAACCTGGAGAGAATGGAGCCATCGAAGGAACCAAAATATAATCCTTCCAAACATAGTATACTTCATTGATATATTAGAGAAATTATCACTAGATCTACATGAATGGATATATATTAGGGAATTTGTCAGGATTCATGGAGTACCACTATCGATTATATCTTATCAAGATCCAAGATTCACCTCTATGTTCTGGAAGATCCTAAATCAAGGTTTGAATACTAGTTTGAACATTAGCATGGCCTATCACCCGAAAAATTATAGCCAATTTGAGTGGAATATCATTAAACTTGAGGAATTTTTGAGAGAATTCTCAATGGACTTAAAAGGAAGATGGGATTAATATCTTCCTCTGGTCGAGTACTCCAAAAACAAAAGTTACCACTTGAGCTTCAAAATGTATCCCAATGAATCATGAATAAGTGCAAGACAACTGCATACGAGGATGGATTTGGGGAATTTAAATTTCTAGTTTCTGAAATGGTTGAGGAAATATTGGAAAAGTATAAGACTATTCAACATCACCTTAGGGATGCTCAGAGTCAAAAAAGATATATAATGAAAATCATTGATGATACATTGAGTTTGAGGTTGGATTAATGTTATTCATCCATGTATCTCTATTTAATAAAGTGATGATATTTATGTTGAAGGGAAATCATTCAAAGATACATAGGCCCCTTTGAGATCCTTGATCACATTGAAGTGGTGGACTACTAACTTCTACTCCACCAAACCTATCTTGAGATTACAGTGTATTATATGTATCACTCTTATGTAAGTATATACATGGCCCCTCACATGTACTCAATCCATAGGTGGTACCATTGGAGAATAATATTTCCTATGAGGAGCAACCCATGATGATCTTAGATCATATAGACAATGTTCTATGAAATAAGATAGTGCGCCTTGTCAAAGTTATACATATAAACCACATGTTTGAATGAGAAATGTGGGAATAAGAGGATGTGATGAGACATAATTTCCGTCATCTATTTTAAGGGGGTGAAATGAAAATTTCTAGGGAGATATTTTTCAATAGGATAATATTTTAATGACCTAAACCGTTATAAATTAATTTTCCCATTATGATTTAATTAAATGTATTATTATGCAATAGGGTTGTTGAAGACAAATGCACTTCCTTGGTAGTTTCAATGGATTTAAAAGACCATTACGAGTATTTCATTTTGTAATATATCTGTTAAATAGTGATCGTATGATTACTATAAATATAGTGCTTTAACGAATCTAGTTAACTCAGACAAAGGAAGTGATGGTCTCATCGAGTAACATTGTATTGTATGATTCTCATATATCAGAGTGTTCGAGGGAGCTAGAATCACTGAGAATTCCCTCTTAACTAAGACCAATCGTAAATCCAACAACATAAGTATTATAGAAACTATTTAAGGGTGACTTTCAAGCTCATCTATATCACAGACCAAACCATGTTCATCGAACAAACCTGTGAATGTCCCACCATAACACGCTTTACTCTAAGGGAATACACCGGTGTAATAAATGATATGTATCATGAAATTAATAATATTAATATTTATATTGTATTGAATAATGAATTTATTTACATTTTTATTATTACATTATAGGTTAGTTTTATTTTGATTCAATTAAATATGAATTGTATTTTTGGGTAATATTCAAATTCAATTAAGGGATTTGTTTTGATGAACTAATGGATTTTTGAAATAAGTAGTTATTAAATAACTTTTTATTATTAAATAAGTTATGTTAATTATAAATGTTCAAATAATATTTATGATGTGAAATATTATTTTTATAAGAGTTTAAAACTGTTATTGTCAAAAAAATCCAGAATATCGCAATAAATATCGAATCAATATTTAAATGTAAAAATTAACAAATTTAAGAAATTATTTAGATAAAATTAATATTATTTTTGGAATTATAACTTTGAAATTATCCAATGGATAATTTTTCTGAAATTTCTAAGAGAGTCAAATTTTTGGGTAAAAATTGAATATGGTATAAATATACATTGTGTTTTATGACAAAGTAATGAACCAAAAATGATGTAATAAGAACTACAATGGATATCCTCATAAAAATATAAGTTTTACCCTTAAAATAATTTTATTTTATGTCTACTTGATTTATTTTGATAAGAATTTATGAACCTTCCAAAACAGTTAATATATTTTATAGTTTTAAATTATTTTATTTGAAAGTGAAACACAACTACATATAATAAAGGGTATTATTTTATCAAGTTCATACATATTACTAATAAAATAACTAAAACCTCTAAATTTTGGAAAAAACTGTGGGAAAAATCAAGGTAATTTTATTTTCTCTAAAATATTTTATTTTGTAGAGTCGAAAACCGACATATTAATGAAACCCCTCTCTCTTCCAATATAAAGCCACCCAAACTCCCACTTATCTTCTATAGAAATAATTTGAGAACGACCTTACTCTTCCCTAATATTTATATAATCCAACCAAAGTTATACATATATCTTAATAATCCCATTTAATATTTTTTTGTCATACGCTTATGGAAAAGGATCCTCTCTTTCTCACTTTTATTCAAGAATATCCTCTATGTTATGTGATTTTATTCTAAATTCCTAATGACGTGGTATGTTTTTTAACCTCCCGTATACATCCATTATGATTTATAAATGATGAGATACCCATTTCTCTCTCATTAACCCAACCTAATAACTCTCTTTACTATTGTAAAATTTCATATGGGTTCTTTCGTTTCTCATCTTTATCCATGATTATTTATCCTGTTATGCCATTTTATTTTCAATTACTAATTATTGAGTATATTTTCACACATATCTCATACCACCCTTATTATGTATAAATGATGATGCACCCCTTTCTCTCTCATTAATCCCTCCCATGTACACTAGTTACCAGGTTGATATTTCATAAGCATCCTTTCTTTTCTCATTTTATTCAAGATTATTTGTTATCATATGCCTTCTTTATTATATTTATATATTTTTGGACATGTCATCCCATGTACCTAATACCATCTAGTTCATTTCCAAATTATGAGAGACCCATTTCTCACTTATCATCCCATTTTTTTAATTTTTATGTGATGTCTTTTTGCTTTTGAATTTTCACCTTGATTTTTATGTCAAAAAAATTATGTAGTGAATGAAGTACCAATTTCTTATCAACGGTGTTCCCTTTTATGTATATATACCTTCTTTCTAGAGACATACACGTATATATTTTACTCTCCTTGATCTTTTAAAAAATTATGATGATCAATGAAACCTTTATTAATGATCCATGTTGCACACTTAATCATGAGAAAAAAGTGAAAGTGATGGGTGGGTCAGGAATTATATACTGCTATAATGTATTACATAATGTTTAGTATCCTGATACATCATGTTGGTATAGTGGTGTACATGATTCACTTATCGGAATTTGTCCACTATGATTTCTTAGTGGATTATCCTTATCGTATTTTAATTATGTGTAGTTTTCGGTTGTATCCACATTTCCCATGTTATGATTTTCATTCAATATCATGACTTATTATTCATGTTCAAACATAACTCATTGATATTCTTTTTCTAACATGTATTGTTATCTCCATGTTATTACCTATTTATTATATTAGTATGATTTTTTTTATAATCCCTTTCTTATGTATTTCTATAGGTTATTCAATTAATTAATATGCTCAATCATGTTAAAGAAGATTTCAATAATGATGTTCCAATTCATGATTAAATATTTAGTTCAATGTACCTAATTACCAAAGATGCTAGACATCCTAATAATTATGGTTTTATTATGTGTAATTTAATGCAATTAATGAATGTATTAATTTTTAATAATCTTATGTGTTGTTATAGTTCATCTAGTCTAGGTTCAATGATGTCATAGTTTTCATCATGAAAATACATGTGAGAAAGAGACAAATATTCTAGCACAGTGGCCTAAGTTATGTAAGAAAACTTAAAGAGAAAATTTTTTATGACAATAAATTATAAGAGTGTGAGATTAATAATATTATCAATATCAATGTTTAAGTAGTTTAATGTTTTTTTATATCTTTAAAATTGTATATAAATTTGATAAAGCTTATTATGGGTGTTTAGAGAAGTAAAGGGCTCAATGATGGAAATTATAAAATTAGAACAATAATGGATGTTCATGATGTGAATGTATTTTCAGATAAACCCCTTATTACATTCCTAGATGTGGACTACTATCATAATAAAAAATTATCATTCATTATATGAATGGGGTTTTTGGTTTTTTTATTATGGTGGCCCATTTTTTGATATATAAATTTTCTCAAGAATTAAGGCTTTGAATCATTAATTTGCACTATGAATGTAGCTGGTTCTGGTACCTTTAATGACTCAAAATCCTTATCATTTATCAACTTTTTACCTTTCATCTACAAAAAACCCTAAACACTCTCTAGGTGATTCTGGACTCTCATATTCCCTTCCAACTCCTCTATTTGATGCCTGAACTCTTGCTCTATCGTGTGCATCCTATCCAATAACATATTCATTGATCATGAAAAATTATATCATACTCTCGCTAATTGAAATAAATTAAATAATAAATAGATTTTCTAGATATAAGGGTTTGGGAATAATATGTTGTGGGTTCTTCTGATCATTAATAGAAAAACCATCTACATTCATTGATTTTTCCTCTATTAAAGTATTAGAATGGAATTGTTTTTAATTGCATATCATCCTTGGATAGTTTATCATGTTCTAACATTTTTTATATTTTTTATCCTGTATCATAATCCTAATGTTCTCAAAATGTCAAAAATGGAATGGCTCTAAAATCTGGGGGTTCTTCTAGATTTGGTTATTTACTGTAAAATACCATCTATTTTCAAGTATGTCCCTCATTAATTTTTTGTAATCATATTTTAGTTGGGTTATATTTCATTTAAAACAAGGTTTTTGAGTCTTACTCTAGTTGGGTTACATGTTTCAGAGGTAAAACGATAGTGGGATATGAGTACAGATAAGGATCTATTTTTAACTATGAATTATCAATTCATGACTTGAATTCCTTGGGAAATTATAGTGACTTGGGCTTAACATAAATGGATATTACATAATTAAATATAAATATTCAAAACAATACAAAAATGCATTCTTGAGGAATGTAAAAGTTTATTTTTATTGGAATCATGAAAAAAATCATCCAACTTCATGAAATATCTTCAATGTTTCCCACAAAGTTATACCCCATTAGTGATTCTACATAAAACCATTATTTATAACCAACTGAAATGAAACATTTGTAAAGGGTGATCATAGATGCTCAGTAAGGGTAAAAAGGAGATAAGTTAGCATAATATTTGTATTAAGGTATGAGAACCTGAGAACATCATTCGGAGATCATACCATTCATATCCAAAATCATATACATATGTCATGGAATAAATATTGGGAGTTAATAATCCTTGAATCATAATGTATTAAATAGAATAATCCATGATACCATTATATAGGAATAAGACATAAAATTCTTTAAAGACACGTAAGAGTATAAAATTATTTCCATAGTAGTTAAGGAATCACTACCAAGGAAATCATTGTAATATGGGTTCAACCCCCATACAATCTGGGTAGTTAGGGTTCACTCCCATGACCATTTTAGTAGACAAGGTTCACACCCAAGACCATATTAGCAGACAAATTCCTTTACCGAACTGTGTTCATATCCAGTTACAGCCATGACAATCTCTTGAGAAATAAATATTTTCCCAATGCATTGGGTGGACATATAGGTCCCACCAATGACATACTAAAATCATAAATATGTGTTCCTAAAATTCAAAACAATCATGTAATAATCCATGAAATGAAGTGGGTATCGTAATATTGTAATCATATTATAACCTATTGAAAAATAAACATGTTTCGTAATCATTTCATCAAAGCAGAACCCGTAAAAGGATTTTGGATTCTTAATAATAGACCCCATGAATGAGAAAGAAATATCATAATAATATAACATCTGAATGTGAAATGGGTTTCAAAAACATAATTCTATAAAAACATAAACCATTCAAAGAAATAATAAGAATGGAACTTTTGTATCATTGTCCTATAAAAGAAAGAGTAACACCGAAATATGTCATATTATATGGAAAATGCTTTGTAAATACCCTTTAAAACCATTTCTTGAGTAAAATATAATTTTCTCATTGAATAATTATTATTATAAAATTAATCCTTTTAAAAACCTTTTTCTTTGAAAACCTATTATGTAATCTTGAAAACATCTTGAAACCCATATTTATTGAAAGTATCTTTGAAAACATATAATGGTATCTTTGAATACATTTTGAAAACATTTTTCCATAAAAACATGAAATAATTTTTGAAATACATTTTCATATAAAATACATTTAAAACATATAAAAGAATCATTGAGGTCATTTAAATGTGTTTCATTATAAATGTCATTTTTAAAACATATAATGAAATCTTTGGAAATCATTTAGAACACTTTCTAGAAAAACCATTACTGAAGGAAATTTTTCTTTGAAACCCATTTCAAAATAAAATAATTTCCATAATATTAGGAAAAAAATTCTTTAAAATAGAAAAACTATTAAAAATACAAAGTAATTATCGTAACAATTATGTTCATGATGGTGGGTAAGTTCATACATGTCAGAAATTCCTTTTACACCATAAAAGTTTAGAAATATGGATTGATAGAAAAAATGAGAAGAAGATTAATTTTAAAACTATTAATTATAAAAGGCAATTAATGAATAAAATTACCCTTAATCATAATAGTATAATATTAAAACATTTTCTCAAAAAAATTGAAAACATAGATTTGAAATATAACAGTTTTCCAACCAAAAGGGGAAATATATTCATATTTTCGTAAAAACATTTTCTTAATTATATTTAGTAAAAAAGAGTGGGAAATGATAAAATTAATTTGATATAACATGAATAACCTTATTTTAATAAATTCAATGATATTTATTGAGATATGGGTCATAATAATTAATCAATTGAATCAAAATCACAAATAACATCAACAAAGAATGAGATTGTAGGAATAAACTGTTACAATAATAAAAACATTGAATCAGGATATGATGGAAATAATACCATAAAATAAAGAAAAAAAAAATCATTAAAATAAGAATATTAATGATATAACATTTCAAATTCATTATATACACCTCATTGAAAAATATAGGTTTATAACATGGAATGTGCCTCAAAGAAGGAAAATTGAGAAAAAATTAATTTATTGGATTGGTATATCTTGAATCATAATTCATGTGAATGAAATATAATCAAATGGATATGTAAATACCATGATATTTAATTATAATAATCATATAATAAACCCCTTGTCAGTATACACACCACATATAACAAATTAAAGGTTAATATGGCTTGTGTCTCATAGAAAATAAATGTCAGACAAGAAAACCCTTACATTATTTCTTGAATTTAATCGTACTAATTAAAACCTAATGTATAATAAGTATATGTTTATTATAAATCCATTATATAATTATTTTCAAATATATAACATCACATATTAATTTCTTATGAATTTATATTAATCATTAAATAATAACACTATGTTAAAGTTATATTTCAGATGATAAATGCCTTGTTTTTCATAAATGTTTTGACTTTTTATTCTTTGTCCTCATACTTCGATCATTATTTCCATATTTAAAGAATGAAAAACATGATATAAATATAAAATATATTCATTATATTTGTATTAAAATAATATATATGATATATAAGTATGAAATTGAATACACCTTTCATGGAGACAGTAGGTTGTAGAAATGCAAAAACATTGTATCTATTTTATTGTCATATTGAAAGAAATAATGTAAATGAAATAAATGAATATATATATATTTATATAATTATTATTATTTCATAAATTTCATAATTTGTTTTTTAATATATCGGTAATAAATTCCATGTAATGTGTGAAGAAATCACATCTCTTTATGGAGGTGGTAGTCCACACCTCCACAAACAAAATTATCAGATTTACACAAAATTGAATGCATGAAGATATTTTTTCTATTATAATTATAGAAGCATAAATTAATCTTAAATAATATATATATATGATAAAAACATATTTTCTATCACAATTACCAACCATGACAGGTGGTAAATGAAAACCTAACGACATCGTTTCGTGAGGTGGTCATTCATTGTACATAAGAATGGTTAATTTGTTACCCATTAGATAGACGTGTGTGACATTTTAGGAATAATATTTATAATCAGAACATATTAGAGTATTTATGATATTTAGGATATAATATAATCATTTTATAAGAATATTTTTGGTTGTGTATAATGAAAATAAACAATGGAGCTTGAGGAAAGATGTTACCTCTTCTTTGGGAAACTATATTTGGTTTTCTCCAAATGGGTTCCTTAGAAATATTTATGACCTGAGGGAGGGACATAGGATAAAATTTGGAATTTTTTATGAGATTAAGGAATATTTTTATAAGACCAATTGATTTATATTTTTTAATAAGTGGTAGAGGTGACTGCATTTCTATACTAAAGGATGTGTGATATTCTTGAAAAAATTTCAAAGTTGAATTCCAACAATAATTTTTCATTTGAAATTAGCTCAGTTAATTTTAAAAAATGGTTTAATGGGAGTAAATACTTGATAAATTTCCATAAAATGGATTTTTGAAATATTTATAGGTCTTTTTGTGCCTTAAGATTATAGATTATTCCTTTATTATGATAATTTTTCTCTTAATCACTGTATTTAATTTTAATTGCATTCACTAATAAATTTGGTCAGAAACTAAGTTTAGATTATTATAAATTATAAATTATTGTTATTCCAAATATGGAAATAAATTTTCCACATTCCAATCACAGAAGTGGTAGAGGTTAATTTAAATTTAATCTCATGGAAGGGAGGACAAAGTGAGTTTTCAATGTAAAATGGTCTGAATGTTTGGAATGTTTTTTATATCCGGTAATAAAGGGAAATTGGTTCTGATGAAATAAATTGGATTAATTGATGCATATTTTGTCTAATTACACATTAAATACACATTAAAACCTAATTACAATATATAAGTAAAATATATGAAACAGAAACTACGAATTCAAATTTAGTATTTTTTAAAATTTACCCAAAAAACGTTTCTCAAAAAAATACCAAAAATTCACCCAATGTAAATTTTTTGATTTAAATTTTAAAAAATAATTTTTTTTTTCAAAACAAAAATTATCAAATATTCAAAAATAGAATTTAATATAGGTCCACCATTAATAGGTAGTAAATTTACCTTTTAGAAAAATACATCAGTTTATTCATAAAATTGGATTTACTTTTATCGTAAACCAATAAATTATTTTATATGAGTATCCAAAATATGTACTGAATATATAATATATAAAATTTATTTAAAAATAATAATCAAAAGTGGTTTTTTTAATTTATTTTGATAAAATTATGTTTTTACATAAAAATAATTTTCTTAGAAAAGTCATTACATTAATTTCAAATAGTTTTAACATTAAATTATACTAATTTATAACAAAGGATTTATATATCATAAATGTGTAAATAATATATTCAAAGTTTATTTAATATTATTAATAAATAAATATCCAATAGAAATGTGGAATACGTAATAATATTTTAAAATTCATGTTAATAGTATATTGTAGTTCGATAAAAACACGACCTTGCATGTTATGCAAGCTGTCAAAGCAACATACTATTATATGTTACACAATACAAACATAGTGTTTCATGGTCCACAAGATAATATAAGTGTTATGTGCGGTGAATTATTAATATGGTTTTTCTTAAAAATCAAGAAAAAATTATTTCTTAAAAAACTATATACAATGTTCCATTAAGTGAAAAATATTAAAAAATAAAACGAATTAAAAATAATTATAATTAAAAAAATCTCCAGATGTTGTGTTATTACCCCCTTAAAATTAATTTCTCCCTAGAAATATATTTGGATTATCAATTGTTTAATACATTAAGGTTCCTTTCATAGAAACCCATAATGTAAAAATGAATACAAAAAACTTCATTTTAAAAGAGAAAGTTGGAAACAAAATTGTTACACAAAGTAACACATAACTAGGTTTTGAGATAGGATAACATATGTTGGAAGTGAAAAAATGGACATGGAATAGAAATATAACTATCATGTTCTGATAGATAGTGGTATAGAACATGGTTAAAAGAATGTTAAGAATCACAAATCCATAAATCCACGATGATCTATGGGGTCTTTTGATTCATTAGAAACAAAAGTAGTAGAATGGAATTTATGGATTCAAAATACCTTTTCTTAAAATTTAATATTTTTCATTAAATTATATTCTTACATAATTTTTGGAATACCCGACCCTTCGTTATTCCCTGATCAACTTCTACATCACCTCGCATTTCAAGAAATAAAGGTGAATTTCTCAATTCTCGAGAATTAACATATCATGAGAACCATGAATAGAAAGGTAGGTTGTTCTATAAATTTATTTCAAAAAAAAATTCACATCTAATCCAATATGAATAAATACTTATATAGAAATATAATACCTAAATGTGTAAAATGTCATCCAAAGATTAACATAACCCATTCTAAATATAGTCAACCTTATTACCCTTCTGAAGAATGAAAATATGGATCATTAAAAATATGGTAACTATATTTATAATCATATTAACATTGATTCCACATATATCATAAAGTATATCTTGGTTACCTCATACCAAAAATGTTATCACCTACATCATGTATTATATTAAAACATCATAATTACCAAAAATCCATACTAAAAACATGAATATTTACATATTCAAAATATATTAGATATATTACATAAATCCAATAATGTATTAAACTTAATTAATGATATCATAATACACTTTTAAGCAAGTACTTAATTATTTTAATGGTAATCATTACCATCAAATTTACTTATTCATATCTGAAATATCTTTATCCAAACCACATTATAATAACAGGATGAACATATTATGGGTTATATTTCCCATAATAATTTCTTTTCCCTGAATATTATCTTTCCATTAAATCAACTTTTTAGTACATAAGAATAATTACACATAATCTTGTAAATCCTTATTGAAAAACAAAAACTAAACAATCTTCAAATAATTAACCATTCATAATTCTTTAGTCTAAATACATAAAAACATCAATTTTTCTACTTCATCCATAATACATTAACAAAGATACCTAATCTTATTACCTATTACCACCTTTCTTTCACTCTTTATATGTAGTATCATCATCAAAAATATATAAACATTACTCACACAAATTTTCAAATTCTTTTTATAAGATTTACACTTTGGACATCGATATTCATAATTACCCCTCATTCAAAACATAAATAATTTAACCATTTATGATATCATAGAGAGTCCAATACTCCCATCTATTTTGTCAACTAAACCCTTCATTTTTCATTTTTTTACTAGTTCTGTGTCTGTTTCCATAGTCAATATATCTTCTTGTTCCTCTAAGACATTCACTAGGGTGATTCTTTCAACATTTATGACACATAGGAAATTTAATATTCTTTCCTTCGTGGCCTCTATTTCCTGAAATCTCTACGAAATTCTTCCTTATCTTCTATGGTGAGTACAAAAGTTGGTTATGGTACACATTGTTAATAATGTTTCATCAAAACCGACTAGGCATAATCCAAACATCCTTCACTCTAGTGACCATCTAATTTTAATTATTATTATGATTTTTTCTATCACATTCAAGGTTATACTAGATTTTTTGGTTCCCATAATAAAAAATGATAAATCATTATGTTAGAAACACTAATCATAGTTAATAATGACATAATTATGAAAATATCACTTATAGTATGTCTAAATTATGGAACCTTATTATAAATCCAATACACCTTAGGCTTATCATCAGAGACACCCCTGTACATATCCTCAAAAATATCCCTAGGGGTGTCACTAATGTTTTCTCATCCTAGATTCCAGACAATGATTAAACCATTCCATTGATACCAACTATATTGACACAGTCCAAACATACATGTATATTACATCATGTTAGATGAATATTCTTGATATTAAAATAAATTCATTCCCAATGACTATAATAGTTTAGTGTATTTATAAACATGGAAAAAAGTCTTTTTAAATTGGTGAAATATCTTAAATATTTCCCATAATTATCTTCCCTTTTACTACTTAAATATAAATCTATTATTCATAATATAGGGAAAAGAATCATTTCCAATGGGTGATATCAAATGATCAGTTACAATAAACAAAGGATATACATAATAATAATATGAGAATAATGGTATAAGAACATGGGAATAACATTTGGAAATCACACCCAACATATCAAAGATCATATACATGATTCATGGTATAAATATTGGTAGTTCAAAATACATTATTCATAATAGAATCAAGTGTATGATCCATGAGACCATAACATTGGAATATGGCCTAGAATTTGTGGTAAACACATAAGAATATAGAATTATTTCCATAGTATTCAAGGTGTCATGGTCAATGAATTCTTAGTTGTATGGGTTCACTACCCACACCATCTTGGTAATCATGGTTCACTCCCATGACCTTATTCATTTTCAAGGTTCACTCCCAATACTACCTCAGTTGACAAGGTCCTTTACTAAAACAATTTCACTCCATGTTCCATCTGTATCTATCAGATGGGTTATAAATCTTGACATAGTGCATTCAAGGATGATATAAGTCCCACCCATCCCATACTCAAATAATAATTATGTGTTCCAAAATATCATAAATAATCATACCATGAACCATGAAATTTAATGGGTTTCATAAAAATGTAATCATATGATAACCATTGGAAAAAGAGACAGGTTTCAAAATCATTTCATCACATCATAACCCATGAAAGGAAGAAGATTTAAGAAGTATAGACCTCATGAAATGGAAATAGGTTTTATGAACATGTGACAGATGAAAGAGAAATGGATTTCAAAAATTTCATTCCATAAAAACATAAACCATTCAAATAAATAATATGAATGAAACTATAGGATCATTTTCCTTCATAGGCATTAGAAACTCCAACAGATGTCATCTTAGAAGGAAAATAATTTGGAACCATTTCTTTAGGGAAATATCGTTTCATATTTGAAAATATATTTTTAAAAATCAAGACTTTTTTAAAACCTTTTAATTTTAGAACATATTATTTAATCTTAAAAACATATTGAAAACAATTTTCATTGAAAAAATCATTGAAAACATATAAAGAAAAATTTGAAACACTTTTGAAAAACATTTTCCTTGAAAAGATTAAAGCATTTTTGATAAATTTTTTATTTTTTAATACATCTAAAACATATTAAATAATAATTTAGGTCATTAAAATCATTTTCATTGAAAATGTTTTTTTGAAACATGTCAAAGAAACTTTGAAAATCAATTTAATAACTTTTTAAATATAAAACAATTTTTGAAATCCCTTTTTTTCAAAACCGTTATAAAAAAAATCCAAAATATTAATAAAAAATTTATTTAAAAAACAACATTGTAAACACATAATGGATGCATTAGGTAAATTACGGTTTTGAAGGAGGGTATGTTCGTACATTCCAAACATTCCTTTTGCACCATAAATGTTTAGAAAAGTGCATTGATCATAGAACAATATGATGATTAATTTCAAAAATGTTTTTAAAAAAGGTAAAAATTGGGTAAAAAATTCCTTTAAACAACATAAGATAATAGTAAATAATATTTGTATTTTTTTAGAAAACACGCTTTTGAAATAACACATATTTTTGACTGAAAGGATAAATAATGATAGATTTTCATAAAAACATTTTCTTAATTATCATAAATAAAAAATAGTGGGAAAATGATACCATTAAATGATTATAACATGAATTAATAAGGTACAATAAAATTCATGAGTGTTTTTGGGAGATGGATCATAATATTTCATCATTGTAAACATAATCAAAACAATCTCGATAAAAGAAAATATTTTATTAATAAACTGTTACCACCTTGGTACCAATGAATAATAATAGGATGGAATGAATAACATTAAATTAAAAATTGAATATCACAAAAATAAATTTATTCATGTTAGAACATTTAAAAAGTAGTATGTACACCACATAGAAAAATATAGCTGCATAACATGGAATGTGTCTCAAAAAAGATAAAATGCGACAAAATTATTTTACAGATTTGGAAACATCTGAAACACAAACCCCATGAAATAAAGATAATAAATTGGATAATTAAATAAACATAATTGTAATCATAATTATACAAAAATAAATATATGTAAAGTATATTCACCACATTTAATGAATATAATGGTAATATGTCTTCTGTCTCACAAAAAATAAAAGTGAGATAAGAAAACCCTTACCTTATATCTTAACTCTCATAATACTTGTTCAGACCTCCTATATATTAAGTATAACATTATTTTAAGTCAATAAAATAACCTTATTAAAATATATATTTTCATTTATGATTTACTTATGACATTATATTACATGTTCATTAATAACTCCCTGTTAATGTTATGTTTTAGTTGAAAACCGCCTTGATTTTCAAAAATGTTTTACATGTTATTATAGGTTATCTAATCTAGATCATGATTAATTTTTTTAAATAATTTAAAACATGATATAAATATCATATAAATATTAATTATATTAATTATATTTTTATCATAATTATCTATATAAAATATATGTATGAAATGGAATACACCGTTTATGGTGACAATAGGTCGTATGTACGCATCAAAGTTATTTCTGTTTCATTGTAGTATTGAAAGAATGAAATTAAATGAAAAATATATATATATAATATAATTAATGTAGAATTATTATTTTATATATATCATATAATTTTACTAAACCCATATTTAATACATTCTATGTAATGTGTGAATGAATCACATCTCTTTGAGGAGGTAGTAGTCCACACGTCCACAAATAAATTTGTCGTATTTTCATAAAATATAATGAATGAAGTTATGTTTTATATAATGACTAATAAATCTCAAAAAAGTCATAAATATCATATATATTATAAAAATAATATTTTCCATCAAAATTCCCATGTATGAGATGTGGTAAATTAAAAAGGAACAACATTGTTTTGTGATGTGGTAGTTCTTCAAACACAAGAATGATAAGTTCATTACCCATTAGATGATAGTGTGTGTATGAGTTGGTAGAACACATTAAATTAAAAAATATATTTATATTTAGGATAATTTGGTTGTTTTAATATGAATTTAATATGAAGATTTTATCTGGGGGAGAATGAAAATAAAACAAAGGATCATGAGGGAGGATGTTACCTCTTCTTTGGGAAACTCCTTTTTATTTTCCCCAAAGGGATTCCTTGAATGGGTTTATAAAAAAAAGAGTCTTATAACCTGAATTTGTGGATATTTTTGTATATATTTAGTCATATTAATATAGGTCTAATTGGAATCAATGGTCTGAATAAGTTGGAAGGGTGAGTTCCTTTTTATAGTGGAGGAGGAGTGGCATTAATGTAAATTTTTTAAAATTAAATTTCATCAACATTTTTGACATGAATAATTTCTCCAATAATGTCAAAATATGAATAAAATGTAATATAGGATATAAATATGGCCATTAAACTGATTTTGGGAAAATTTATATGTTATTTTAGCCCGTAAGTTTAAGGCTTAGTTATTGTTGTGAAATTATTTCTCATGATCACTATAATTAATTTTAATTACTTTCACTAATAATTCTGTTAAAAAGAATATGTTTTTTTATGTTACACTAAGACCTTGCCCAAAAAAGAAATATCTCTTTATTAGAAAAATGAAATAATAAACTTACACCAGTCTGAAAGTTGAATGTTTACATTGATCTATCCTCATAATGGGAAGAAGATCACTAGGCACTTGATCACCCCAATGAAAATCAGAGCTACTAACACCTTTGCTGGAAAGACCATCTGCCAGTGCATTTTCTTCTCTATACACATGAGTAATAATGTGTTCCTTTGAATAAAGAAAATCCAAACATTTAATCCATCTGTTAGACAACTTCCAAGAGAGATGAAGAGAACCTGTCCTGAGAGCTAACACCAATTGTGTGGAATCACATTCTATCCATAATTTATTCCACCCTCTTCAATCAGCCCGGTCAACCACCTCAATAACACCACACATCTCTGCTTCGAGAGCAGATGAAAAAACACATGATCCATAAAGACAGCCAATAACACTTCCTTGATGATCTATAAAAACCGAACCAAAACCTGAATCACCCAGATTACCACGTGAAGCGCTATCTGAATTAACCTTGATCTAGCCATGAAAGGTGCCTGAAAAAACACTTCAATTGTGCCAAGAGGTAAAGGAAAATTTCCCTTGACATTCACCCTATTTAAAATAGACAAATCATGGAAGGAATTAATATAGAATTTTCCTTTCAGAATGGCAGCCTCACGAATTGCAGTGAGAATTCCAGAGATAACCACACCTGTAGAAAATGCACGCTGCTCATGGATGAATTTGTTCCTAGAGTGCCAAATAAGATAGATCAATTCCTCTGCATCAATGAGAAAAAGAGAGAAGATATGCACTGAGAGTATAATGTCAGGCCAACTCTTCATAAACTTAGCAATCAAATTCATCCGCGGCAGATGCACTTCAAAAATGCTGGAGACCGCCGCCCACATAGCTGAAGCAGCAGTGCAGCTAAGGAAAACGTGAATTAAAATTCGGTATTTTTTAATATTCATTTAAACAATATGTTTCTCAGTAAAATAAGAAAAATTCACTCCATGTAAATTTTGATATTCAGATTTCCCAAATGAATTTTATTTTTTTTATATAAAATTTATAATTTTTTTAAGAATCATATTTTATATGGGTTAACAATTAAAAGAAGGTAAAATTATTTTTTATAAAAATACACATTATTATTTATAAATTTGGATTTATTATTATATAATTGTTATAAAATATATTGGATGAGCATAAAAATATTTATTAAATATATAATATATAAAGTTTATTGAAAAACTTAATTAAAATTGGTATGTATAATTTATTGACGTAAAACCATGTTTTTACATTGAAAAATAGTTTTCTTAGAGAAGTAATTACTTTATTTTCAAATAGTTTTCACATTCACTTATACACATTAATAAAAAATGGATTTATTTTATATACATGTGTAAATAATATTTTCATAATTTAGTTAATCTTATTTTTAACTTACATTCCAATGGATATATAGAAGCTATAATAACATTCAAGTAATCTTGTTAATTATATATTGTAGTTCACCAAAGAAATTGACCTTGTGTGTCGCATAAGATATCAAAAGAACATAGAAGTTTTCAAAACACAAGCCAAAAATAATTCTTCATGTATCAAAAGATAATATAAGTGTTTTGTGTTCCACAAGATTTATTTGTGGTTGAAAATAGGTAAATCAAATCTTACTGATTTTAAATAAAATATATTCAATTTTCCTTGAATTAAAAAATATCATAAATTATAAATTAATTCTAATATATTAAAAAATATGAGGGTGTTATAGGAAGACCCCATTAAAGCCATAAAATTCTTGATGTGTTATTTGAAAACACCATTGACTTAATTTCATACCCTAAATTGTTCTAGGAATACCCTAAGAACATAATTCATTCCCTAAATAGTTTTGGTTAGACCCCATGAACATAATGCAACCTATTAATGTTTATCTTCCAACACCATGAACTTAAATCACTCCCCAAATGGTTCTCGGATGACCAACACTATGAATTGATATGAGAAGACCCTGTGAACATAATTCAATACTTTAATGGTCATGGGAAAACCCCTTGAACATAATCAATTCCCTAAATTCCTCTAGGAAAACCCCATGAAATTAATTCACCCATTGAATTGAAAAACACATGATGTGAAATTGGTATATGAAATGAAATGGATTTTTTGAGTCATGGTGATATATTTTTTCCAATATATTGGAATGAAGGAATAAACCATGTGAATTCCCTATTCATGTTATTAATATGTTTCACATAGACTCTTATTAAACCTATTTAATAGTGAATTATGATAACATTTTACTTTCTCTAGGATTAAACACTTCCAAGGATGACCTTAAAGACATTATCACCAAACCAAAAATATGTTACATTGGTTCTTGGCATTCTAGATCAAGGTGTTGAAAGAAAACCATCAGTTATTATACACCATCTTCTAAATGATCTAACAGATTTCTGTTGGGGAACCCTAATGTTGGCCTAGAAAAAACGATCAAGATATTAAGTCGTGGATTGGTAAGACTATTGTTCCTCAATTATGGAAGGTAGAAGGAAACTTTTTCCCCCAGATGTGAGGATTTTCCAACATATACACTTTTTTTTGTTGGTAGTGTAGAAAAAAACCATAACATTTTTTTATTCCTTCTATTAAGTTTAATAAGTATGATCATACTAGAACACTATGTATGTAACATAAATAATTAGATAATTATTCATTTAATTAATTCCATATATATAGAACCCTCGTGGATATTTCTATGTCCATTGTCATTAATAATAGACATTTGGATACCTAAGAGGTGATCCGAACCATGAATTATTGATGAAAATAATGTTTTGATTAATTTATATTTTTTATAAAAAGTTAATTGTGTTAATTTTGATTTGGAGTTACAACATAATAGTGTTAAATGTTTACCTAAAATAACATGTGAGTTTTGATAATTCTCGACTCAACATGATATGGTATGAAGAAATCAAACAAATTAAATAGGATCCACTAGTTGAAGATAAAATTCATATAAATTCTTTTTTTGATGATTTTTCCAACCAAGATTTTTATAAATTTATAACATATTGATATTTGGTTACATGATTCTTACTATTGGGGATTCATCATGATGTAAGAGAATCATCTAAATTAGTATTTATGATTAATGATTTTTGTTATATGTTAATGATTATATGATAGTTGTTTTTCCCTTATTTTTTATGTGCACCATCAGAACACATAAGTTTCTCTACCATAGTCATAGGTTCTAATATGGTATTTCATAAAATATGTATTTTACCTTAGTTTGGAAGTACACTATGGGAACATATAAGTTTCTACATCATAGTCTAATATCATTATCCCTAACTTCTTATGAGGTAATTTCATATCTCACATTCAATTTAAATACCTTTATGTTGGTTAATGACAGGTTTCGTGAGTTTATGTAGAGGATTAGGGGTTTATCATGGGTTTGGATCATGAAAGAAGGAAAATAGTGGAATCTATTTTATATTATAAGGTTGTCACATATATTTTAGTAATTTTGCACCCAAAATATGATTTCTAGGAGGAGGTATTCATGGTTGAGGAAACCATTCATGGGGGGAGTTGGAACTGTGCGAGATTGGACAGAACAATCCTTCATGGTTATGGTGTATTTTTTTAAACTATGTAGGATCCCCAATAGTTCATGTGACCTATCCTCTATCGGATAGAGGGTTGTTCATGGTAGGCTCATGGTTTAGATAATTGTGTAGAAAAATCATTAACCTCATTAAAATTAGGAAAATTAAATATTTCCCCCTTGATATTTATGTTTTATTACAATTATTTCTTACCCATTTCATCTACAACATAAAAGGGTGAAAACCACCCTTCTGATCTTCATACGTATCAATATCGCTCTTATCTAAGCTATTTGGAACATCGTTTGGTGGGAATCAATGTTCCAAGTGAATTTAACTCTCCTATTTTATTCTTTTCTAAGATATGTATTATAGAATCTTTCTCCTTATTATGAAGCTATAAACACATATTTTTCTAGTGGTTACTAGATTGGTACTTTATTGTTTTTTTTAAAACCAATGGTTATGTTAATGATGGAATTCATCTTCATAATTGAGGTAGGAGGTCTACAAGATAAATCTCCTAGTCTAGTAGTTTAATTTATGTGTATGTGGTTGTGTTCTTGTACTATTGTTATAAGGCCCCAGCCTTAAACTTTACATAATCTTGAGTTATTACAAGATTACACGTTGAGGATCTTTTCAGGTTTAGAGTTTTAGAGAATTAGATCATAAAACTTTCATTACATTCCACATATAAACAAAGTGGTTACATAAAGATAGTATTCTTCATTCCCATCAATGGAAACACATTTAAAATAAAACATGTATTATTTCTTGACACATCCTTGACTCTATCATCTTATCATGTACCTTTCCCTTGACCTGTGAAAAACATTTCAAAAACTTGGGATGAGCATAAAAACTCAGTATGGGTTATAAAAAAACATGGAAAGGAAACATGAGTTCATATATACATAAGAATGAAATCATACTTTACCCATAAAACATAGGCACTTTAACATACCTCATAAAATCATGAATAAATCATAGAAATCATAAGACATAAAGGTAACTTGAGGCATTCATAACATTCTTACGTAGGGAGTAACCCTCTTGGTTACGTTTGGAATACCCATCACAGTATATTCCCTAAAATCTCTTCGGAGAAACCTTAACGTTTCACTCCTTCGCGTTACCCAATGCATTGGAGAGCTATAACGGGCTCACCCGCCCTTAGTTTATCACGGAACCACCCGTCTTCATAATAATGCCCAAGAACCATAACATAATCATATCACATAAAACATGCATAAAGGAAACATAACATTTCCACATTTCAATCAAGAGATATCAATACAACACATTGATATAACAAAAACATTATGAAAACCATTTTCAATACCAAAGTAAAACATGGTATTTATTTTTCTTTTAAAAAAAGAAGGTATGGCTTGTAGAGGAAGCCGAAACTCAAATAACGGTTACGACAGAGGAGAAGTCGTTGTCGCCGCATACGTACGACAAAAACATTCCCTTTTGTCGTTTAGTAAACGCTTCGTATAAAAAATATTCTTTTTGAATAAACGTAAAATTCAAAGGGGTTTATACACCGTATAAAAGAAAGTTTTGTATAAAATAAAATATGCCTCAACGAAAGGAGATTGAGACGAAGTCCCATACCTCGTATCCGAATTGACTCGACCGTTCTTTAATCTCCTGAATAATAAACTTGAGTTAATCTCTACTTGATTATGAATCTTTTTCAAGTTCATTATTCTTTTTATACCATGTTATGAACATCATGTAATCAGTTAAGTTAATAATGTTCATTTTGTCGGTATTTGGTTCTTAAGTCAAAAATAGACTTCGTACACTTACATGTTGTTAATTTGGTAAAAGGTTCATTATATAAAGAATGGTATTAATGATGTAGATATCATATATGTCATATATATCCAGTACATACATGCATTTATAATATTACATAATTTAGAGGTATGAAATGAAATGCACCGTTCATGGAGACGGTAAGCCGTACGTACGCATGAACGCTACTTCCATTTCTATTTCATATTTTCTGGAATGGAATCATAATTATATAAGAGTATATTATAATTCCAGTATAATAACATATATAATATCATTAACTTTATCCTTTACACATCCCACATATGGTATTAACGAATCAAATCACTTTTAGGGGGCGGTAGTCCGCACTTCTTAAAATGAAGATATCGTGTTTACCCATAATGGAAACCATAAAGGTATGACCAAAATGAAAAAACAGAAGCTTAAGGAAAACATAAACATATTATATATCATATATAAAAATAGTGACATCATAATGGCCACCTTTGAAGGTGTTGAATGAGTGTTGAACAATCATCGTTTCGGGAGGCAGAATTTCTCCATCCACGGAAACCGTATGTTCTTTAACCATTTGATGTAGTTTTGTGAGAGTGTAGCTCAAATAAATCATATAACAACATCCTAGTATATTGAAGATACTGGTGTTGTTACAAAAGAAGTAAATAAAAAGAGTTTAGGAGGTTGGAGAAGCAAAATAAAACAAATGAACATGAGAGAACGAATTACCTTAAAAAGTGTAACTCCTTTTCATTTGAGCCTAAAGGCTTCCTTTGAAAGGATTCTGCCCAAAGGGAATCCTATAGGATGAGGAGAGGGATGTGGAGAGAGTAAATGGTCAGGGGTTGGCCGAGCCAAAGGCTTGAAGAGTGTGTGAAATGAGGTAGAGGTGGGGGCCTTTTATAAGAGGAGAGGAGGGGCACTTTTGGAAAGTAAAAGAACATTAATTTATTTGAAAATGTGTTTCGGTTTTAAAAGGCCCCACATTGATATAATTCGTGGATAAGGTGATACGGGTTCGAAATCCACTCTTCCAATTGGTTTTGGCCATGTTTAGGTTTTAGATATTTCATTATCATTCCATTTTATTTAAATCGTCAAATAATGATGTCATCGATGCATCATTATTATGTCATAAATAATTTATTTTATTTAATGTCTAAAAATCATAAAACAAATACTATGATATAGGAAATCTTTTTAGCTTTCCATTGACTATTTATAATCAAATATCTGATCTTTATAACCCCACTTAAAAATTGTTTTCGTAAAACATATTATGTTTGTGTCATTTTCACTTTAACATTAAATAAAAAGTAATTTATGTCATTTCCCAACAAAAGTGGATCCATGGGGTCCCCAAGTTGACCCATGTCATGTCATGGTCGGCCATGACACAACCAATGAGGTTGGGACATGTGTCTAGGTCATTTCGTATTATTAAAGCCTTATTTAGACCTTAAACTACTCTAATTACCACTAATCGTGATTAAGAACATAATAAGTTACTATTCACCAAAAAATTATTTTAATCTCATTGAACCACATTTTACTTCTTAATGAAAACCATGTATGTAGGATTTTAAAAATTCAATACACATTAGTGGTAAACATTCATTTAACTGAAAAATCAGTTTGCTTGATTACCACTTAGTGGTTTCACTATTCATCAAAAATTGATGTTTTTCAGAAAATTACCAAAAATTCACCCTAAGCTATATTTGATATACCGAATTCAAAAATGAAGTCCATTTTAAAAAATTCAAATCATATAAGTCACATTAATTAATTCAATAACTAATTCCTGCTGCCATAGCAAATAGCGTGTTTTTACAAAACAATAAGTATCAAAAGATTGACACCAGTTTAAGTCTAATTTCAAAGTGAAATTGATTCCAATGACCACCATTGGATAAAATGGTAAAAATATATTCTAATTTCACTTCAAAACCAATTCAAAACATAATCTAATCATATAAATAAATTAGATTAAAAAGCAGTTTTGATGTAAAATGCAGTATTTTTCACTATTCATTAAAAAATGAACATTGTCAGAAAAATACCAAAAATCCACACAAGGTAAATTTTGATGTCGTAATAATAAAGGATAAGTTTATTTTGACAAACATAGTTTATAAAATTGTCAAAATATAGATTCAAAAATGGTTTGCCATCAAAAGGCAGTAAAACAATCTTTTAAGAATATTATTGTATTCCATGCATAAGATTGTATTTATTTTCTTTTTAAGCCTCTATAACACTATCTTAATCATTAATAGACATGGATAAAAATATCTATTATTCATTACTTACTTGGGATGTTACATCCTTCCCCCCTTTATAAAATTGCGTCCCCACAATTTATTTACTTATCAAATAAATGAGGGTACTTATCCCTCATTGCATTTTCAGATTCCCATGTTTCCTCTTCAATCATGTGGTTTTTCCACAAAACCTTTACCTTATGAATCACCTTATTCCGTAACACTTGCTCCCTGTGGTCATGAATCTGGACCGGTTTTTCCTCATAAGATAGGTTCTCTTCCAGCTGAACTACCTCTGGACTCAAAACATGAGATGGATATGGCATATACTTTCTCAACATCGAAACGTGAAAAACATTGTGTACCTGAGATAAACTCGGAGGTAAAGCCACTCGGTATGCAACTGATCCAACTCTCTCCAGAATTTCGTATGGTCCAACAAACCTTGGACTCAACTTTCCTTTCTTTCCAAATCTCATCACACTTTTCCAAGGAGAAACCTTGAGAAAAACATGATCACCTACCTCAAAAGATAGATCCTTCCTCCGGTTATTCGCATAACTCTTCTGCCTGCTCTGAGCTGTTCTCATGTGTTTCTGAATCAGCTGAACTTTTTCTGCCATCTCTTCTACCAATTCTGGTCCCATCAACTTCCTTTCACCCACTTCATCCCAGAAAGATAGAGTTCGACACCGCTTCCCATATAATGCCTGAAATGGTGCCATCTGTATACTGGAATGAAAACTGTTATTATACGAAAACTCAACCAAAGAAAGATGTTGGTCCCAACTTCCCCGATAATCCATAGAACAAGCTCGTAGCATATCCTCCAATGTCTGAATTGTTCGTTCTGACTGCCCATCTGATTGAGGATGAAAAGCTGTACTAAAATTTAATTCAGTACCCAACGACTTCTGATGGCCTTTCCAAAAGTTAGAAGTAAACCTGGGATCACGATCTGATACAATGGAGAGAGGAACTCCATGTAACCTGACTATCTCTTTAAGATACAAACGGGAAAGTTGATCAAGAGAGAAAGCATCTCGTATAGAAAGGAAATGAGTAGATTTGGTCAAGCGATCAACAATAACCCAGATTTCATTATTACCTCGAGATGTCTTCGGTAATCCAACAACAAAGTCCATGGATATATCCTCCCATTTCCACTCTGGCACTGGTAAAGGCTGAAGTATCCCATTCGGTAACTGCCGCTCTGCTTTAACCTGTTGACATGTCAAACACTTCACAGTAAAATCAGCAACGTCTCTTTTCATTCCATCCCACCAGTAATACTCCCGCAGATCTCTATACATCTTAGTACTGCCCGGATGAACTGAAAACGGAGAACTATGAGCTTCACATAACAGCTCTCTCTTCAACTGTGAATCAAAAGGCACACACAATCTCTTTCCAAATCTCAAAACACAATCACAATCAATGTCGAATTCAGGCAACATACCTTTCTGAACCAGCTCTACCCTTTTATGCAACTCACTGTCATGCTTCTGTGCTTGCTTGATTCTATCTGATAGAGATGATCTCACTGATACCTGAAACAAAACAGAAGGACTTCCTGCACCAACAACTTCTATGCCAAAGTTCATCAAATCGTTAACCAAAGGATCACGTTCCAAACGCAACATTGTTAATGAAGCATTACTTTTTCGACTCAATGCATCAGCCACTTTATTTGCTTTTCCCGGATGATAATGAATTGTACAATCATAATCATTGATTAATTCCATCCATCTCCTTTGTCTCATGATTAACTCTTTCTGAGTGAATATATACTTTAAACTTTTGTGATCGGTATATATTTCACACTTTACTCCATACAAATGATGCCTCCAAAATTTTAAAGCAAAAACAACAGCAGCTAGTTCCAAATCATGTGTAGGGTAATTTACCTCATGAGTTTTCAACTATCGTGAAGCATAAGAAATTACCTGATCATTCTGCATTAGGACGCAACCAAGTCCTTTCAATGAAGCATCACTGTATATAACAGACTCACCATTCCTGGAAGGTAGTGCCAAAACTGGAGCATTCACCATTCTTCTTTTCAATTCCTGAAAACAATTATCACATTCTTTTGTCCAGAAAAACTTAACACCCTTCCGAGTTAGCTTAGTCATTGGACTAGATAACCGTGAAAAATTTCTAACAAACCTTCGGTAATAGCCCGCCAAACCAAGGAAGCTACGAATCTCGGTTACATTTGTGGGTCTTGGCCATTCTTCCACAACTTTTGTTTTTGCAGGATCAACAGTTATTACATCTTTAGAAACAATGTGACCAAGGAAAGAAATTTGTTGCAACCAAAACTCACACTTGCTGAATTTCCCATACAGTTTCTTTTCTTTTAAGGTTTGCAAGATAACCCTTAAATGTTTTTCATGCTCCTATTTACTTTTAGAAAACACCAAAATATCATCAATGAAAACCACCACAAACTTATCCAGGAACTCATGGAAAATTCTATTCATTAAGTCCATGAATACAGCAGGTGCATTGGTTAGGCCAAAAGGCATTACTACAAATTCCTAATGGTCATATCTCGTACGGAACGCGATCTTCAGAATATCTGCCTCCTTTACCTTCAGCTGATGGTACCCCGATCTTAGGTCAATCTTTGAAAAAAAACTGAGCTCCCTGGAGCTGATCAAACAAATCATCGATATGAGGCAAAGGATATTTGTTCTTAATAGTGATATTATTCAAGGCTCTATAATCAATGAGAAGTCTCATATAACCATCTTTCTTTTTAACAAATAAAACAGGAGCACCCCATGGTGATGTGCTAGGTCTAATGAAACCTTTCTCTAATAAATCTTGCAATTGCTCCTTCAACTCTAAAAGTTCAATTTGTGCCATTCGATAAGAGGGTTTTGAAATTGTCTTAGCATCAGGAACTAAGTCAAAAGTAAACTCAACTTCCTGATCTGGTATTATTCCAGGCAACTCATCAGGAAAAACATCAGGATACTCATTTACCACTGGCACATCATTAATCTGAACAGTTCTTTTATTTTCAACGATGTGTGCAAGGTAACATTCATTTCCATCTTTTACAAGTTTCTCGGCCTCTTGATATGTTATCAAAAGTAAGGGTT
This sequence comes from Viscum album, assembly GCA_963277665.1. Classification (NCBI taxonomy): domain Eukaryota; kingdom Viridiplantae; phylum Streptophyta; class Magnoliopsida; order Santalales; family Viscaceae; genus Viscum; species Viscum album. The sequence continues at coordinate 223,798,641 of OY728123.1, read as the reverse complement.
CATTCTTGTAAACAAACTGAAAGTATTTCTGAAAAGAAACTTCTTTATCTCTACAGTCAATCTTAGCATGGTAAATAGAGAGCCAATCCATACTCAGGATAACATCAAACTCTACTAGAGGTAGAACAATAAGGTTTGCAAGTAGGTTCTTTCCACAGATAAGGATAGGAAGATTCTTATAAATTCTTTTTGCGTCGACATTTCCCCCAGGTGTTCTTACCAAAAGTTCAGGAGTCATTTCTTGAGATGGTATTCCCATTTTACTAGAAAAGGTTTCAGAGATGAAAGAATGTGTAGACCCCGAATCAAACAACACACTGGCATAATCTGAAAAAACAAACAAAGTACCTGATACAACTTCATTTGATGGCCCGACATCTGCTGAAGTAGTTGCAAAGGATTTCACCACCCCTTTCTGCTTGTAGTCTACCTGCTTCCCATCACTCAAGCTCTTTGTCGGACACTCGTTTGCATAGTGACCCATCTCATTGCACTTATAACATTTCACTAACTGTAAATCAAATTTGTTCTTACCTTCACCTTGATCCTTTTCAGTGCAATCACGAGCCTTATGTCCCATCTTACCACATCGGTAGCACTTCCCAGAATTCATAAGACATTCCCCAGCATGCCTTTTGCCACATTTATCACAAACTGGAAACTTAGTTCTCTTACCATCAGACTTTTTTGAAGAATTCTTACCTTTCTCCTGCCACCTCGGTCTCTTCTTCTGCTGGTTGTTATAGAACACTTGGTCATCGGCAAACTCCATTTCCACCTTCTCAGCACATCGAACAAGCTTTTCATAACTTTTAAACTCACGAGAAGCTAATTCCCTTCGGTATTTCGGATTTAATCCTGAGTAAAAATGATTGATTTTACTATCAAGGTCTCGAATAAAATTTGGAGCATACCTTGCCAATCGAGTGAACCTTTCTTCATAAGCAGCCACTGAGTCTTCCACTTGCCTCAATTCCAAGAATTTCTTTTCCATCCTATGTCGAATAGCCTTAGGAAAATAATTCTCAAGAAACATACCTTTGAATTCATCCCAGTCAAGAGCATCAATCTCATCGGCGTCCCTGATATTTTTAACCATAGACCACCACTGATCTGCTTCACCCTCCAAACGGTAAATAGAAAGACTAACCTTTTGATTGTCTGAACACCCCATGACATCAAAAATCTTCTCCAGTGCTTTAATCCACCCTTCAGCTAGCACAGGGTCAGATGATCCTCTGAATGATGGGGGATGTTGCCTCATGAAATGTTCCACCACTGACATGTTCCTCTGCGGTTGATCTGGCTGATCTTGTGCATGGATACCACCGCCATTTATCGCTTGAGTCAACTGCGCCATTACTGCAAAAAACTGTTCAGTTCTAATTCCGACCATTTCTGGATGCTGATTCGGAAGGTTATTTCCTTCTGTATGCCTTCCTAGCACTGCTTCCCTGTTTCCTCTGCAGAAAACCATTCTGAACAAACATGTCTTAGATGAAGCAACATGGTAATCTTTAAATGCTATATCATTTTTAAAAAAAATTAGGATAATCATTTAATATAATTCTAACTCCTAAAGTTATCTAAACCGACCATTGATACCAACTATAAGGCCCCAGCCTTAAACCTTACTTAATCTTGAGTTATTACATGATTACACGTTGAGGATATTTTCAGGTTTAGAGTTTTAGAGAATTAGATCATAAATCTTTCATTACATTCCACATATAAACAAAGTGGTTACATAAAGATAGTATTCTTCATTCCCATCAATGGAAACGCATTTAAAATAAAACATGGATTATTTCTTGACACATCCTTGACTCTATCATCTTATCATGTACCTTTCCCTTGACCTGTGAAAATCATTTCAAAAACATGGGATGAGCATAAAAACTCAGTATAGGTTATAAAAAAACATGGAAAGGAAACATGAGTTCATATATACATAAGAATGAAATCATACTTTACCCATAAAACATAGGCACATTAACATACCTCATAAAATCATGAATAAATCATAGAAATCATAAGACATAAAGTTAACTTGAGGCATTCATAACATTCTTACATAGGGAGTAACCCTCTTGGTTACGTTTGGAATACCCATCACAGTATATTCCCTAAAATCTCTTCGGAGAAACCTTAACGTTTCACTCCTTCGCGTTACCCAATGAATTTGAGAGCTATAACGGGCTCACCCGCCCTTAGTTTATCACGGAACCACCCGTCTTCATAATAATGCCCAAGAACCATAACAAAATCATATCACATAAAACATGCATAAAGGAAACATAACATTTCCACATTTCAATCAAGAGATATCAATACAACACATTGATATAATAAAAACATTATGAAAACCATTTTCAATACCAAAGTAAAACATGGTATTTATTTTTCTTTTAAAAAAAGAAGGTATGGCTTGTAGAGGAAGCCGAAACTCAAATAACGGTTACGACGGCGAACAAGTCGTTGTCGCCGCATACGTACGACAAAAACATTCCCTTTTGTCATTTAGTAAACGCTTCGTATAAAAAAGATTCCTTTTGAATAAACGTAAAAGTAAAAGGGGTTTATACACAGTATAAAAGAAAGCTGTGTATAAAATAAAATATGCCTCAACGAAAGGAGATTGAGACGAAGTCCCATACCTCGTATCTGACTTGACTCGACCATTCTTTAATCTCCTGAATAATAAACTTGAGTTAATCTCTACTTGATTATGAATCTTTTTCAAGTTCATTATTACTTTTATATCATGTTATGAACATCATGTAATCTGTTAAGTTAATAATGTTCATTTTGTCGGTATTTGGTTCTTTAGTCAAAAATAGACTTCTTACACTTACATGTTGTTAATTTGGTAAAAGGTTCATTATATCCAGAATGGTATTAATGATGTAGATATCATATATGTCATATATATCCAGTACATACATGCATTTATAATATTACATAATTTAGAGGTATGAAATGAAATGCACCGTTCATGGAGACGGTAAGCCGTACGTACGCATGAACGCTACTTTACATTTCTATTTCATATTTTCTGGAATGGAATCATAATGATATAAGAGTATATTATAATTCCAGTATAATAAAATATATAATATCATTAACTTTAACCTTTACACATCCCACATATGGTATTAACGAATCAAATCACTTTTAGGGGGCGGTAGTCCGCACTTCCTAAAATGAAGATATCGTGTTTACCCATAATGGAAACCATAAAGGTATGCCCAAAATGAAAAAAACAGAAGCTTAAGGAAAACATAAACATATTATATATCATATATAAAAATAGTGACATCATAATGGCCACCTTTGAAGGTGTTGAATGAGTGTTGAACAATCATCGTTTTAGGAGGCAGAATTTCGCCATCCACGGAAACCGTATGTTCTTTAACCATTTGATGTAGTTGTGTGAGCGTGTAGCTCAAATAAATCATATAACAACATCCTAGTATATTGAAGATACTTGTGTTGTTACAAAAGAAGTAAATAAAAAGAGTTTAGGGGGTTGGAGAAGCAAAATAAAACAAATGAACATGAGAGAACGAATTACCTTAAAAAGTGTAACTCCTTTTTATTTGAGCCAAAAGGCTTCCTTTGAAAGGATTCTGCCCAAAGGGAATCCTCTAGGATGAGTATAGGGATGTGGAGAGAGTAAATGGGCAGGGGTTGGCCGAGCCAAATTCTTGAAGAGTGTGTGAAATGAGGTAGAGGTGGAGGCCTTTTATAAGTGGAGAGGAGGGGCACTTTTGGAAAGTAAAGAATCATTACTTTATTTGAAAATGTGTTTCGGTTTTAAAAGGTCCCACGTTTATATAATTCGTGGATAAGGTGATAAGGGTTCGAAATCCACTCTTCCAATTGGTTTTGTCCATGTGTAGGTTTTATATTTTTCATTATCATTCCATTTTATTTAAATCGTCAAATAATGATGTCATCGCTGCATCATTATTATGTCATAAATAATTTATTTTATTTAATGACTAAAAATCATTAAAAAAAATACTATGATATAGGAAATCTTTTTATCTTTCCAATGACTATTTATAATCAAATATCTGATCTTTATAACCCCACTTAAAAATTGTTTTCGTAAAACATATTATGTTTGTGTCATTTTCACTTTAACATTAAATAAAAAGTAATTTATGTCATTTCCCAACAAAAGTGGATCCATGGGGTCCCCAAGTTGACCCATGGCATTTCATGGTCGGCAATGACACAACCAATGAGGTTGGGACATGTGTCTAGGTCATTTCATATTATTAAAGCCTTATTTAGACCTTAAACTACCCTAATTACCACTAATCGTGATTAAGAACTTAATAAGTTACTATTCACCAAAAAATTATTTTAATCTCATTGAACCAAATTTTACTTCTTAATGACAACCATGTATGTAGGATTTTCAAAATTCAATACACATTAGTGGTAAACTTTCATTTAACTGAAAAATCAGTTTGCTTGATTACCACTTAGTGGTTTCACTATTCATCAAAAATTGATGTTTTTCAGAAAATTACCAAAAATTCACCCTAAGCTATATTTCATATTCCGAATTCAAAAATGAAGTCCATTTTACAAAATTCAAATCATATAAGTCACATTAATTAATTCAATAATTAATTCCCGCTGCCAGAGCAAATAGCGTGTTTTTACAAAACAATAAGTATCAAAAGATTGACACCAGTTTAAGTCTAATTTCAAAGTGAAATTGATTCCAATGACCACCATTGGATAAAATGGTAAAAATATATTCTAATTTCACTTCAAAAACAATTCAAAACATAATCTAATCATATAAATAAATTGGATTAAAAAGTAGTTTTGATGAAAAATGCATTATTTTTCACTATTCATTAAAAAATGAACATTGTCAGAAAAATACAAAAATCCACACAAGGTAAATTTTGATGTCGCAATCATAAAGGATAAGTTTATTTTGACAAACATAGTTTATAAAATTGTCAAAATATAGATTCAAAAATGGTTTGCCATCAAAAGGCAGTAAAACAATCTTTTAAGAATATTAGTGTATTCCTTGCATAAGATTGTATTTATTTTCTTTTTAAGCCTCTATAACACTATCTTAATCATTAATAGACATGGATAAAAATATCTATTATTAATTACTTACTTGGGATGTTACAATTGTGTTCTTCATTTGTTTTAACATTGTAAACATGATGAATTAGTAGGTTAATTTATGAAATTAACCCCTCATGATCCCCACGGTATGCATGTTGAATGATTATACATTGGAAAGGGTCACCCTTGGGGTGTGTCACTTTATTGAACATTAAATTGAGTTGATAAGCGTTAAAGTTAATTATTTTGAGATAGATACCCTGATTAATATGATAACTTGATATCTTAGGTTATTAAATGGATCTAATTGTAATTTTTTTCGTGTATAAATTGTATAATGGATTGTTTGGTATAGTTGAAAATGTGTTAAATAAATTATGATATGTAAATGTTAAATTTTTTCAACGGAATACCACATTTAAATGTGGAATTTCAGTGATAATGGTTCAAGGAATTTAAATGGTATATGTTTTAATGAGTTATGAATTATTCAAAAGATTTTGTTTTAATTGGATTCAGTAATTTAATTATAAATGTGCTAATGAGTTAGGGGTGAATATGGAATATTTTTTCAATGAACTATGGTTCGTACATGCTAAATGTGTTTAAATTGTGCGATATGAAAATAGTATATGTGAATAATTGTTATTAAAAAATGTGCACATGGAATAGTGATATTTAGGGTATTGTACATGAGAATCTACAGCTATGGGTTGGGTTGTACAAAGGCTTTGATCCCCACCCATGAAATGAATGGGTTAGGGAGTCATACTGAGGCTTTATACCCCTAACAACTGTATAGAATATGAATATATTAACTATAGATCTGAGGAAAGGGTTATTTATTATTTTTTTAAAGTTCCCCTAGTAATATAAAGAACATTGTTCTTTCCGTTATGTATAATTTATATGACTGACATAGTACTAAGTGTATTTGATTAAAATTCTTAACCCATAGAACAAATGATGAAAATGGGTGAAGTGAATTTTATAAAATAATGGATTTTGGTTTACCTTCAGTTTATCTTAGTTTTACCTTTTCTGAAACATAAAAATTTATTTTACACTGGATATTTTGTAGATTAAATTGGTGATAGCCTACTTATTTGTACTCGAACCCTTATCGGAACTCTATTAGGTACCCAGAGTAGACTTCATCATTGTAGGTTAGAACAAGAGAAAGGGCCCTATGATAAATGGTTGATTTAGGGTGAGGGTCGTGCATCGATGAGGGATTCGAACAAAGAGTCAGGAACCATTTTGTGGATTTTTCATATTTTATTTATTTGAAGTTTTCCATACACATGGAAGTGTATAACATGACATTTTTACTATTTGGTTGTGGTCTTAAACCCATTTTGGTAAATGGAATTGTGATGTAAGTTTATTACATACTTTTTTCCATTATTTCATATTTTATCTACTATTTCTTAATATGAAATGGATGTTATAGTATCTTCATGTGTTTTATTTTACTATAAATTCTAGTCATAAGCCTCTGGTATATGGGGAGGTGCGCTTGAGATCATCTGGATACCAGGCTCGAAACATTTGATATGGTGGCTACCAGGTTTTAGAAATTACAAAGTTGTATAATAGTCTTATATTTTTTTATTACTATTTTTTGGATGGTAGATGATAGACTATTATGTGTCAGGTCATAGAAATGAGCTGATGGATAGGAGTAAATAATCCATATTTGAGGGAAACATCATGTACCAAGGGTTGGATTTTTGTTCTTGATGTTTTTTGTTGTGGTTGGGTGTTATTTATCAGTGAGTGATTAAATTTTTTTGTGATGTGATCATTTTATAATATTTATATCATTTCTGAAATGGTATGAGGTTGTGTGTACTTGCATCATCTTAGGCACCTAGGGATATTTGTGACATGTATCATGGTAGGCACACAAAAAATACATGTGGGATATGGGGGATTGAATTATTTTCATTCCTATGAATTTGATGTAATTTATTTCTAATAAATATGATGAAAACATATAAATGTAAAGAATGAAAGAACATATTTAAATAATAACTCATAAGAAAGAGTTAAAAATGGTTTAAAATCTTGATGAGAAAATTTGAAAATATTTAAAGTTCTCTAATGATAAATTTTAATTTTATGAAGGAAAAATTATTAAATAGGTTTCTAATAACTAGTTTTGAGTATGTGAGTTAGTTTACCCCATGTTTAATATGGTTTATATGGAATTTTGAGGGAATTTTTATAGATGAGACTATATTTGTTTGGATAGTGTCTATGAAATGGGTTATTTAGGGATATTATAAAGCCTTATTTTTTTGTAATTTGTGGAAGCCATATGTGATGTGTTTGGAAATGTGTGTTTGGAATTGAATAGGGATCTCACAACAACAACATTCATTGGTTAGGTGATAAGAGTATATCACAGAGGATGATCCTATAGTATTAGAGCAGGAAATCCCATTGATCTACATTAATATAGGAGAGGATATGTTCCAAGATAAATTTTCTTGTCTTTTAGCATAAGATTGAATTGGAATTCAAGTAGGTTATGTCTAGTATGATGTACATGACTATAGAGTTTTACATGCATCACCCTCTGATGGTTTCTAGGGAGGGTTGACCTGAGGAATCCAAGTTCTAGATAGAGTCCATCCAGATCATTTTTGGATAACATAAATGCTCTTTCTAAGTAGAGAGTCAAGATGGTGAATTATATATTATGGGGACCAACAAAGCATTGGTAGGATATTCTAGTTTATACTAAGAAATAATAAGGTATTTTATTGAAGTATTTGCATGATAATTTTCTGTAAAATTTCTATCTACATACTTTGAGGAATGATAATATATAAAATTTTATTTGGTGGACCCAAGGGTCAATGATAATGATGGGTTATTCTAACCACTTCACTGACTTCCAATACATTGTTTCATAATTTTATATGGATGAAACTACTAATAAGATATTTTTCTAGTATGGACATTGATAGGAGATCATGACCAAGGTTAATATCTTTTTTTAAAGAGGTTTTCTGATTTGGTGGAACATGACCATATTTCAGACGGGAAATTTAAGAAGGATTGTGGTGGTGTTCATGTGTCTCCATCTTTGTGATCAATTAGTGTGTCTTTCTATAGTAAGGGATTTCGTTTTAAAGATTCTCACTATGTAGGTGGTAGAATGAGTATCTATTGATGAGTTTTGACTTATCAAGGTGGCAACTTAGTGTTTTATTTATTAGTGTAAAAGGTCGGGATATATATGTTGTATGTTTCCTTGAACACTAGTTCAGTGCATAGTGTATGGAAGGATGGGACATGTGCAGAGGATCTATATGAACACTTCAAAGATGGGCAGTGATGGGGGATCTTTTTGTATGTAGAGTGTAGGCAGGGGGTCAGCTGCCCCATACTAGGCAGGCTTTTGGAGTTCTATTGGTTATACTAGATGGGGTGGAGGAAGTTATACTCTAGAATAAAGGTGTACTTTCTAGTAGGGTAGTGTAGTACAATGAACTCTAACTAAATCATATGGTAGAGGGAAAGATCAGATACATGTAGTTCTACCTTCACCTTGTGGTGGTGTTGATAGACCATCGAAAGGACAAGGTACAATATGGGTAGCCTACATTCATTATAGAGATTAATTTGATATAGATGCCTTATATTTGTTTATATATTCTTATTTTAAAAAATGTGTTGGGTCTAGAGGATGATCATATGTGTCGGGATATGTTGATTGATACACTATTAGGGGTATGAGAAGAAGATATCTGAAAATATAAGGAGTGTTCTATTGTGGTTGGTGGGTATTGTTTCCTATGGGACTCGTTTATTCTTGAGATGTCAGGTTTTTAGAAAATATTGGGGATAGATTGAAAGGTGTTGTATCAGGATAATATTCTATATTACTGATGTAGGTTTATATTCAGGTCTCTTTAGGTTGATACTTATGTTCAAAGTGGGGAATGGGATGTCCATTAAGTTCATGAATGTCTCGTTCATTATGAACTTGGTGATATCATTGCCCAAGTGGATTTTGTTTTACATAATTATGGTGTAGTATAAAAGAATTTATTTTCTCTGATAGAGGATCAGTTGTAGGATGTATTTCTTGAGGGCATATTCGTGCTTCCATCCTAGGGATATGTTCAGTTCACTATTGAGTTACTACTTGTAGCACAACCTATTTCTATACTTCCATATATAATTACATTAAAATTATGTGAGGAACATATTAATAGGTTACAACAATGTGAAAGTAAAGGGTTTATTCATCTGAGTAAATCTCCTTGGGGATCTCGTGTTTTCTTTATGATGGCTGGAGGGACATTATAGTGATGTTTCAATTACCATAGGTTTAATTGAATGACAATGAACTACTAAAACCTACTTCTAAGAATCATTAACTTTTTGAATAGAAAAGTGGTAACTATTTGTTTTTTAAAATTGATTTTATATTTATGTATCATAAAATGTGGTTGATTCATTCTAATATATCATAGACTCATATTGGAATAATGAATAGTTTATACATGATTTTTTATTTCATTTTGGTTATGCAATGCACACAAATTGTTTACATCCCTAATGAGCTGTGTCTTTCAGTCATACGTAGATCAATTTTTATTTGTTCTTGAGGATTAATTCTTGGTGTAATTCAAGTCTAGTGATGATCATACCAAAAATAGCGACATCATCCTGAGTACACAATGATAGAAAATGCTACATTCCAAACTATCTAAATGACAATTTTTTTTATTAACATGGTACATTTCTTGTGTTACATCATCTCTGAAGAATGTGTGTTAGTAGACCCATAGAAAGTCAAAGCAGTGATATATTGGTGGAATCATTTTTTTTATTTCTGATTCTTTAAGAATTTTATGGGCGGTTATCAAAGGTTTATTAAATAATTTTACCATTTAAAAACACCACTTTCAAGATTTACCATGAAGGGTATATTGTATGAATGGTATAGATAATGTGATGATGCTTTCCATGATTTAACTAAGTGGTTGACTAATTTAACAATATTGATCCTACATGGGATATATAAGAAGTATACAATATTTTGTGATTTTTCTGGTGTTTTTCTTGGGTCAGCGTTAATTTAGGATGATCAGGTTAATGGTATATTGGTCATGACAGGTGAAGCCTTATGAGAGAAATTATCATATGAATGACTTTTAGTTAGACATGGTGTATTATTATTTAATGTATTGGTGGAATTACTTGTTCATATAATGTTTTATTGTGTATAACAATTAAAAAATCTATAGGTACATATTCTCACAGTGTGATTTGAATCTTCAACACTAATGGTTTGTTGAGTGCTTTCATCCCTTTAATTTCAAGTTTTTCTACAAGAAAATAAATGGAAGCAGGGTTGCATATGATTTGAGTCAGAAGATTCAATATTAGGAATTTCATGAATCTACTTCTGATCGGAGAATAATGGATTTGTTTACTAAGATGAAACTATACATCCACGATGGAGAATAAGAGATGGACCATGCATTATAGGAAGATGAGTCGATGATTATAATCAGAATCAAGGCGTGGTATCATGATGATATAGAGTGTTGGGATTTAATGAAAATTCTTTAATTTGGGGAGTCCCCTTTCTATTATTCTATCGATGAGGATTTAATCATTTATGTCCATGGTTGTGTTTTCATTCCTAATGTCACACGAGAATAGTTCATGTGTGTGTTTTTTGTCACGAATTGGGTGGTGCACCCTAGTTTCACCAAAATGTACCACAATATCTATAGACAGTGTCATTAGAAAAGGACAAATAAAGTTGTTGAAGTTTTCTTGATGTGATACAAAACCATTCAGCAGGTGAAGGCTGATCATCAACAACTGCGTAGATTATTACATTTTTTACCGATTCTAGAATGGATGTGGGAGAACTTCATGGTGGATTTCATGGTAGGCCTTCTAGTAATTCCTCATAGGAATGATTTGATATGGGTAGTTGTTGATCGGTTGACTAAGGTGGAAAATTTCTTATTGATTCGAGGGACTTTCACCGTTGACTAGTTAGGCAAGTTGTATGTTTTAGAGATAGTGCAGTTTCACTTGGTACCATGAACTGCATTTTTAGATCATGTTTTTTTACTTATTGGTTCAAGTAGGGGTTACAAAATTAATTGGTTACATATGTGTTTTTTATTTTAGCCTTCCACTTATAGACATTTTGGTTGTCATAGTGTATCATCCAGGTGATATATGAAATATTAGGGGCTTATTTCATAGACATTGGTGGCTCTTGGGAGAAGCACTTGGATCATTTTGAGATTTCATATAACAATTGATACTAGGAGACTATTAATATGGTTCCATATGATGAAATATAGGTTAGGATATTTAGATATTTTTTAGGTTGGATGGAGGTTTGGGAATTATATTTTTTGGTACCATGACTCGTGTAGGATTCATCAAATCATGTTCAATTGATTTGGAAACATATAACAATAGATCAAAGTAGGTTGAATTCATATGATAATTGAAATAATTGACCTCTTCTGTTTATAGTAGGTGATCTTGGGTTTCTTCAGGTTCCTCTATGGTTGGGTCACCATTGAATTCAAAATTTGGGAATGTTGGGGCCTAGGTACATGGGGTCATATGATATTATGTAAAGGATCATACTATTGGAAAACCGATTGCATATTATGTAGTAGTATAGTGGAATAAATTATGTTTCCATGTGTCACATATTTACCAAATTCACTATGACCCTTACCATGTGATACATATTGATTATTTTGAGCTTGAGGCTGATGTTTCCTTTGAGGATTATCCCATTAATATTGGGAATCATAGAGACAATGACATACAAGGTAAGATTATGCCGTTGGTTTGAGTGTTATAAAAGTATCTCAATGCTCAGGAAGGAAACATGGGAGACAAATATAGATATGTAGGCCTATTGGCCTTAAATGTTTACCTTGGAGAAATAGTGATGCTTTTATGTGAGGATTAATGGTGAGACATTAAAAGGTGGGGAATATTGTAAGAACCTGGACTTATTATGAGGTACAATATTGTATATTTTTTGATTTAAATCGATTTATTTTGGTTAATGAAAATTTTCATGAGTTTATGACAAGGCTCTAAGGTATCCCAGTGGCTCAAGACATGAGATAAGAAAAAAAAGGTCCATCCAGTGTTTGTTGAATTATTTTCTCATGGTTAGTAGTAATCATGCTCCTCGACCACGCTTTCCTGGAGCATATATGCATAGTGGAATAAATTTTGTAAGAGGGGATGTCAAACCCTATGAAGATGGATAGATACATCTTACATGGTTATGAAATGGTAATTCAAACCATGTGGTCTCCCTAGGAGGTTGTGCAACCTAGATCCTCTTAGATAGATGTGGCATATGGTAGTGCACAGTTTGGACAATTTTGTAACCAAACTGTGATACTAATTAACTTTAGGGAATTTTACTATTTTCCCCATTAATCTTTATTTTTGATTACATATTATTCATTATAATTACGCCAATAGAATCCAAGGGAGATGAACCATTCTCCACAAAAATTCCAAGGATTTATCTCCTACTTTTCTAATCCATTTCGAGAATCTATGGGTGTGGATTGAATCTCTGGGAAAGTCTAACACTCATATTTTATCTTTTCTTCATTATTAGGTCTTGTTGAATTGATATTCTTATTATAAAGATTTGAAACAATATTTTTTATAGGTTATGAGGTTTGAGATATAAAGGTGGTTTTTTCTGAATCAAATTTTATGGTTAAGTTGTTGCTCATCTTTAGAATTGTGGTTGGTGGTCTATAAGTTATATCCCATAGTTTTATGGTTTAATTTATGTTTAAGTTGTCATACATTTGTAATATTATGAAATATGTTTTCCTTAATTGTATAAATGATTAATTAATTGGTAAATTGTTAAATTGAACCCCTCACAGTCCTTTTAGAATGCATTGATGTTTATTAGACTAGTTTAAGGGCAACCCATGGGGTGTTTTTTACTTTCATGAACATGGAATTGAGTTGTTATGTTTATAATTGAATTTTTTAATGATAGATACCATGATAAATATGTTGAAATTTTATCATGAATTATGAAATGGAACTTGAGGTAATAGTGTTTAGTGTTCACATAGAATAAGAAAATGCTTAGAACCATGGTAAATGTGTTAAATGAATTATCAGATGTAAATTAAAAACGTGTCTAATGGATTAAGTAATGTAAATGGGGAATCTATGTAAAAATAGGTTAAGTCATATAAATGGTATATTTGTTAATTTTTCATGAATTTTGAATGAGGTATGTGTTAAATGGATTAATTCAGGTAATGATAAATGTGTTAATGAGTTAAGAAAATAATATTGTATATGTGTCAAATGAAGTATGGTTTTTTTGTGATAAACGTTATCAATGAGTGATGGTATAAAATAGTATATGTGCATATTTGTTATAGAATTATGTGTACATTGCTTGGTGGTATTTAGGATAATGAGTGTTAGGATGTACTCCCAAAGGTTAGGTTAGACATAGGCTATATGCCCCACCCATAAAATGAATGGGCTAGGGTGTCGGACTGAGGTTCTATGACCCTAAAAAATTCATGGAATATGAATTCCCGGACTAAGGGTTTGAGGTATGTGTTTTGTATGTTTTTTGTAATGTTTCTTAGAGATTTAGGGAACATGATTCTTCCCCTTATGCATAGTTTATATGACTAACATTTTCTAAAGTGTATTTGATAAAAATGTCTAACCCATGGAAGAAATTATTAAAATGGTTAATGTGAAATTTTTCAAATAATGGCACCTTATTTACCATACTTTTTTCTTATTATTCTTTGTTTCTAGAATGCATGGCCTATTTAACTGGATATTTTGTAGACACCATTTATGGTGGAATTCTGAGTTTTACTCACACCCTGTTTGGGACACCATACGTTACTAAAGAATACTTCATGGTTACAATTCAGGACAAATGAATGGTCCCTATTATAAATAGTTGATTTCGAACATGAGTTGGACGAGGGATAGAGACATTGTGTTAGGGCCCATTTTGGATATTCTACATGATTTAATTATTTTTTGGATTTCTATATACTTGTAAATGTTTGTAAGGACAAAACATATTTAATACTTGGTTTAGGTCTTATACCCACTTTTGGGAAATAGAATTTGGATGTGTGTTTATTGTTTTTATTTTTAATTTATTTCCTATTTTATATATTTTGGATTACTCAGATAAAAATATTGCAGTCTTCCCAAATGTTATATTAGTCCCTCTGTACTAGTCAGCAACCTCTGGCATATAAAGAGGTATGCCCGAGGTCATGTGGTGACCTATCTTGGAGCACAGATATAGTGGATAATGGTTCAAGGATGTTACACTAAGGGTTAAGTGTGACATAGTTACTTTACACTTTGTGATATTCACCCTCGGAAGAAGTAAGTGTCTATAGAAAATTATAAGGGTCCTATATGATATGATAACAAGACTCATGACACTAAAAATCCATCCTTACTCAGTAGATTCTTCCTTTGATTTAGGTGACCTATCCTGGTACAGGGGGATCTTCCACATTATAATGAAATATATAATAAATCTATAGTAGGTTTGGTTAGCCCATGGGGTTAACTCGGAGCATGAGAGTAATAGGGTTTGTTTTAGGTTTCATATTAATTTATTAATTAGTACACTTCTTTATTGCTTTATTATTTCCACTATATATTTAGACATGGTTTATTTAGAAACAATTGGTGGTGGAATACTGAATTTTCTCAGACCCTATAAAAGACACCATTGGGTACCTAGGAATACTTATTTGATTCAGGTACGGTGAAGGGAAAGGTTCCTACTATTGATTTATTGGCTGCTAGAAGGGTTGGAGTTTAAATATGGATCTAAAATGGTGATCATGATTGGGGAATTTGGATTCATTTACCTCTTTTGTTTATATTTTTATTTGTATGCATTTTAGTAAGTCATTTAGTTATATTAAGCCAATTATTACATTGATTCAATTATATTTGAATTATTTAAATTACATTTTTTAATTTTTGGTTCATGCTTGATTATTTATACTACTATTTCTTTTATTTTAACTCTATAATATAGGGTTTGGTCTCCCCAATATATTCTATGAAACCACACTACTATTTGATAGCCTATGGATTATATGGAGGTATGTCGGAGTCCACGTATCCAACCCAACTCACACATGTGAGGGAGAACCATTTTTTGTATGTTACAAAGTTGTGTCATTGAATTTTTATTTTTTATTTATTTAAAAAATAGGAAATACAATTAGGAGTCTAGGATTCATTGGGTCTGGGTGATGATCTCATTCATGGGAGTAACTAACCCATGTGAAGGAGAAAACATGTAGCCATGGGTTAGAATGATGTTCAAATTTTTATATTATTAAATATTTGATGTTATTTCAACTTGATTGAAAAACTGGTTTTGTGATTTAATATATTTTGAGGTTTTTATCATGGGTCATTATCTCACATGGTGAGTATGTATGCATCATGGTAGGCACATAATGATATATGTGTACATGCATTATTCTTGTTAGAGACATATTTATTTCTTTTTCCATAACTACATATTTAAATAATGGAATTTAATTCCTTGATGTACCTAATAAAAATAAGTAAAATAAACTACTATATTTTACCTAATCTCTTGTTGATACAATATAAGTTTAACCTTAATCTATTGGTCCTATATATTTCTCACCTTTTGAGTTAGATATTGTTGTGTATACTATGTTCTAATGAGTGAGTTGATATTTATATAGAAAATGTCTCATCTTATTCTCTAAATTTATCATTATGAGAGTGAAAATCAGTTTTCTTCTTATGTATCTAAGATGGAACTCCCGTCATAAATAGAGAATCCTATGGATGATTGGATCTGTGAGAGCTTCCTAAGGGTCATGTTATCATAGGAGTGGGGTAATTTTCAAACTGTAACTTATATGTCTGATCTAAATAGGGATTTCTATTTATAGTATATGTTTATGTTCACCGGCGATGAAGGCCCTCAGTATCTTAGTTCTGGATAGAGTTAGACAAATTTATACTTATGAACCTCTAGATAACGATAGATAGTATGGTGATTTTTATATGCAATAATGATTATACAAGTGTTGGCAGAGCATTCGAGATCAGGTGGGTCATCCAGAGGACTTAATGTAGAAGTTATTTGAAGAAAATTTCCTATTAAATTTATATAAAACTATTTTTTATGTTGACATCCCCCATTATTTCATGAATTATAACATGAGAGGTAATGTGATTGGTGGATTTCACTATATTGTTCACTGAACAATGTCATTTTTCCCCATCCTTAGCAGCTGAAGATATCATTAGGGTAAAACATTTCATGTCTAAGCTTCGCCATGAGGTAAGGTCATAGGTGAACATATTTTTCTTGATCAACTTTGTGGATTTGATGAATCAAGAACTCATCATAGAAGGGAGCCTACATGAATATTTGATTGGTCTTTAAATTATTTCATTTTTATGATCAAGGATTTCTTCTATGGGTTTCAGGATTGACAGCTACGATTGTTACTACTTGGGAAGTAGTAGATAGGGATGTCTAGAAATTGAGAAGTCATTTATAGACCTTATTTTGTTATAGTGATTCCAGTGTGGTTTATTTATCCACAATTTCTAATATTTTCATTATACTTATTTTGAGTGTTGTGATTTTATTAATTTTTCCCATCTATAGTGGTTATGATTCATATCACTATAGAACAACAGTATCAGCAGATCTAGACAACTACTAAAGTATGGAAAGGGCTTAGGTACTACACAATAGAAAATTATTTCATGTTTGACTGGACACTAATATTATTTAATTGTTCATATTACCCCAATATTGGTGTCAAATTACCATCCAAAGAGAACAACACAAGGGAGTTAGATTAGATCCCATGTTAGAGGACTGAGTCAGCTGAATGCTATTCAACTTACTTCGGCTAATTTGGATGCATCACCTTTTATCATTAGAGGTATAATTATTTTATCATACATGCATAACTATGAATTATTTAATATAAAACAATCTCATTCCTTTTTATCCAATGAATTTGAAAATGGTTTTTTTAGAGCTTGGATGGCATTATGACCATGAAACACCACTATGAGTTCAATCTAAGGATGTCATACAATGTAAGGAATGTGCTCTAGAAATCAAGGTATATTTTTTCATTTATGAGTTATTTCTTCTAGTAATGATAGGACTCAATTTGATTATGGGTTTGGATTGGATATATTTTTACCATGCTCATATAGGCACTTATTGGACGGGAGTTACTTGTTTATCTCTAGAAGGTGAAAATATTATCACCAGGGAGGGTGGGATATTTTAGTTGGTAATATTGATCCAATTTAGTATAGATTATATTATATCATGGTTTAGATAGTAGGACTTATTTTGATTGATGGTGGAATAAAATAGGATACCTTCCCTCCAGTGGTATAAACCTTTCCGTGTGTTTTTCCAAAATATTTTTTCATATTTATACATGGTGGGGATATTAAGTTCACGATCATTTTGGAGTGAGAAAATGAGATAATTTCCATCTCACCTTACATAATAAAACCATCAATATTTGAAGTTATAAATATTCAGTTATAATATTAAAAAGGTTAAAGATTCATAATACCTAGTGCTTTTCTATAGGCTTCTCCCATTCTATTTTCCATGATGTTCGATGGGGATTTTCAATTATAAATTGATAATTATACACTAAAAAATATGATTACCAACAACGGATATTCCCTTTCACCAATCAATGATATCATTGATTACTACAGAGGTCATAGGATCTTATCCATGATTTTTTTTGGGTTAGGGTACCATCAATTGGTGGTGAGACCATTAGAAATAACCAAAACAAATTTTAGTATAAGGTGTGTCTTGTATGAGTTCATGCTATTGTGGTTCAGTTTGATGAATGTTCTAGACGTATTCATGGTATTGATGAATCAAATATTACATACAATACTATATTAGTTTGTGGTGTTTTTCCTCAATGAAATCATAGTGTACTTCTATTATATAGATGATCATTCTCTTCATATAGACGTCATCTTAATTACAATGAGAGAGAATCAGATTAATGAAAATATATCTAAATATAGATTTTGAAATGATAAAGTGCACTTATTGGTCCTTGTTATCTTGCATGCGGGAGTCTTAGGGGACTTTTAGAAGGTTGCAGTCCCGGTATCTTGGGAGAATATCAAGAATATATTATATATTTAGATCTTTCTTATTCTTGTAGGATAATACAAGTGTTTCATTCAAGACTACTACCATAAGTAAACGTCGATATCTAGGATGAGTAATAAAGGGGCAATGTTTGTTTGGTCAGATGCACGTGAGATGAATTTTATCGAACTAAATAGAAATATGATCTCAGCACCAATCCCCTCCTTACTAATGTCAATTAGTTCATATACCATGTTTTTTCATATATATGGAATCAATGTCAAAGTAATTTTGATGAAGGATGTCCAATTAGATACTTTTGGCTAAATATAGTTGATATTTCCTAAGAAAAATTACCCACTAATGATATGGATTTCTCTACTGTGGTACATGACCTAAGATGATAGAGATACTAACTATGAGATGAGTGATTTATGGTGTATATGGACCACAAGATGCTTCCGTACGTCTTTTTTTAGTGATTCCTAAACATTCAACAGAGGTGGTTGGTTGATTATCTACAATATTTCAATATCGAGTTTTCTTACACTCCATGAAATGGAAACGTCATGTTTAGTACCATAAAATGGAAAATAAAGACAGAGGAAGTATGGGAGAATTATGATAAGTTTATCCTAATGAATATCTATGCAGAAATGTATCTATATTTTCAAGAGTGTATGGTATGAGTAACTCTGTAATCTACATTTTTTTTACCCATTATTCTTAACCATTTCAAGAGAAATAAATTATATTATCTTGATGGATTAAATCTGATTGAACACATTTATGGAAGGGATCCACAATCAGGATGGTCTCTTAGTATCAGTTATGTTCTTCTTATCCATGGATGTGTATGGGTTTCTATGGGATTTGTGTGGAGATAATGCAGTACTTTCATGAAACTAGATGGTAAGTACATCCTGGTCAGAGATAGATGAATTTTGGACATCATACAAAATTATAATAACCATGTTTGAATAAGGATATTTTTTAATTCATGGAAATAGGTTTCACCTATAAAAATAAAAAAGGATGATCATTATAGGATTACCAGATTTTTTCGTACCCTATCCTTTTTGGAATGGATGCGGGATGATTTCAATATGGATTTGATTAATATAATTCCCAATAACATCAGATTAATGTTTCATTATGGGTTAACATGGATTGATTGATGAAGGAAACTGACTTCATTAATAAAAATTATACCTTCACCATTGATGATATAGATAGTGTCTAAATGCATGACATAGTTTGATAATATGGTGTTCCAAGGAGTATTTTTTCTAATAAAGATCCTCATTTAATGTATCTATTTTATAAGGGTCCTCATAATTATTTGTAATCACCGGTTCTTGTGATTAAAAAACACTATCCTCAAAGTAATGACCAGTTTGGTAGGATGATTCAGATTAAACAAGATATGTTATGAGCCTATGTTTTGGAATTTGGTGTTTTTTATAATATTAACCTAGGACTCATGCAGTTCACTTATAAAAATAGATTATATGAATACTTCCTAATGAATCCTTTTAAGCGGATTTATAGCTGGAAAAAAGAATTTTTGAAACTTTTCAAGGGGGGTAGATTCAATGCTTGTTAGACCTATGTTCAATAAGAATATGTCTGAGGTGTTTCAATTGATTATAAATTGGTTGGTGGCCATGAATTTCAAGAAAACAAAATTATTCTAACTATCATGGAATAATTTGTATATTGATATTAATAGATTATTTTCCATCAAGTTCCGTATATGCTTGTGAAATTAAAAAAAATAAAAATGGAGTTGTTCACCTTGGTTTTTATATATGTTCAATATAGTGGAAATGGTTGGTCTATTATCATACTATTTGGTCCTTCCAAAGTGATTCAACATTAATAATGACATGTTTCACATGTAAATGCTTCTGAGATATCATCAAGACCATTCAAACATTAAAGACATTGATAACATCAATTTGGAAGTTAATTCAACCGTCCAGGATAATCCATTTAATATAATGGAACATGGAAAGAATAATCTCATGGGGAAGACCATGCCTCTTGTGGTAATGTAGTGGAATCATGGGTGTACTTAAGAGAAGATCGGGTGGACGGAATTATATATGTGAATATTGTAGTAAAATTTTATTTTTGATACCCACTATGATGATTTCGACCATAGCATGAGGAGTAGCTATTATATAGTTGGGATGTTTTAGGATCACATCATTTTCAAGGCATGCTTTACTTCTTATTTTGGTAATCTTATATCAGTTGGGTTTTCAATCATAACGACATTTTTTTAGCCTTGTTCTAGCTAGGTTAACTGTTTTATGTGTGTAATAAGATTAGTAAAAAGTCTCATTATAGAAATATTTCACACAAGGAATTGTCAATTTATGAAGTAAATCCTTAGGGAAATCCCCATAAAATTAATTCAATGCCTGAATAGCTGTGGGATGACAATGTGAATTAATCTAATGACCTATAAAGTTTAGGGTTGACCCCATGAACGAAATGCACACCATTAATAGTTCTTGGAAGGCCCCATCAACATAATTTATGACCTAAACAAATTTATATTGATCCCCAAGAACTTCATTCATACCATAAATGGTTTTGGGAAGGCCAAATGAGAATAATTGATTCCATGATTTTTTATAGGTATACATAATGAACATATATGATTCTCTAAAAAGTTTTGAGAATACCCCATGAACATAATTCACACTCTAAATAGTTCTAAGATGACCCCATGAATTTGATTCACTACCTAAATGGTCCCCATGAATCGAAAAACTCCTAAAAATAAATGGGAAAAGAACATGAAATTTAATTTATATTCTTTAAGCCAAATTTGCTAAATTATTCTTCATATTTGGGAATCAAGGCATTAATATTGAGAATTTACTATCCAGGTCATGAATATGTTAGTTCTATCCTCTATTTAAACCTTTAATATTGTGTTTTTAGATAGTGCATTCCTTTCTCATTGTTTCATCCCTTTCATGGATAAACTTTGAGTCCTTCACTCTTAACAATAATTATGTTATATGGGATATTATCATTCAATATTTTTTATTTGAAGGTAGGATTTCAGTTTTTAATATTATTATCCTATCTAATCCATTAAATTTCTATTTGGGAAGCCTACTATATGGAGATTGAATAGGATAGAGATATTAATTCATGTGTTGGAAGTAATTTTATTATTCATTAAAGGGAGTGGAAGAATAACCCAGTTCTACATGGATGTGACGAGTGGCCTACATATACTCTTCGTTTGAGCTGTGTGGTCTACAACAAATTCCTAATAAATGTTTCATCATTCTAGTCTATGTAATTTGTGTGATTGTACCAAAACATCTTGTAATAAACCTAAATAATTGGAAAATTCACTCCATAATGAATCTCACATAGTTATAACACCCATGGATCTTGTTGGGTCCATTGGAATTTAGACAAGACTTGTATTCAGGTTAAAGGTAAGCCTACACATGAATATTTTTGGAATTTTTATCCCTGATTAATGTGAATTTGGTATAACAATATAATTTCCATAATTTTTATTGGAATAACATGTGGATAGTGATAAATTGTAACTTTTAACAACTTTTGAGTTTTTATAATCAAGACCATGGTATGATTTATTATCTATGAATCATCCTTGTATAGGAGGATCCACCAGTTTAGAATTATAGTGACCCAGGAAAATCATACAAGGATATTACATCAGTTTAGATGAATATTAATAATATTAAAAACTATTTACCCAAGGAACATAATATTTTAGTGTCTTTTGAAACATGGAACAAATTCTTCTTGTTTGGTGAAACATCTTCAAGATATCCCACAATATCATTACCTTTTTTTCCTATATATAAAATGTTTGTTCATTACTAGGTGGATTTAAAAATAAGAAAGGGGTAATCCTAGATGCTAAGTAAGGATAAAAAAAAGATATAATTAAGAATAATTAGGAATATAATAGTTTGATAACATGAGGATGACATTATAATATCATACTCTCCATATAAAATATAATATAAATGAGTCATGAAATAAATATTTTTAGTAAATTACATATTAATCACCACGGAATATGATGAATAAGTTGTGAAAACCTAACATAGAAATAAGAAATATATTCTTGGGGGGATGAATAAGCATAAAATTTGATTTCCATAGTATTCAAGGCATCACATCCAAGTCCTTCTTATTAGTATGTGTTCACTCCACAGACCACCTTGGTAGTCATGGTTCCCTCCCATGATAATATTAGTATGAAGCGATAACTCCCAATACCATATTTGTTAATAATTTCTTTTTTGAACCAAGATTACTCCACATTGTAGCCATTTTATCTCATGAGATATAAATTTTTACCCAGTTCATTGGAGGAAGATATATTTCCTACCCATCTCATAATGAAATCAAACATATGTATCCCAAAATATCATAAGAAATCATATCATAACCCATGAAAAGAGATGGGTATTATAAACATGTTTTCATATCATATCCTATAGAAAATATAATGGTGTCATAGTCATTTCATCAATGCATAACGCATTGAAATAAGCGGGTTTCATAAACATATAACCTATTAAAGTGAAACTAGTTTCATAATGATCATTTCATCATAACATAAAATATTTTGAGAAATAATATGAATTGATCCTCTAGGTAATTTCTCTAAAAGGCCTGGGTAAAATCAATATTTGTCCTCTTGGATGCAAAATAATTTTGAAATATATTTCAAAAACATTTCTTCAAAAAATATCATTTTTTCTATAAATTAAAACATAAAATATTTTTAAACCCACTTTATTTGAAAATCAATTGAAAATTTAGAAATATGGGTTTATATTATTTTGATAAAAAAATTCCTTGAAAGCATATAAAATATTCTTGAAGATATTTTGAAACATATTTTCTAGTAAAACTTCTAAAATTTCATGAAAACATTTTAAATGTTATTTTTCATGAAAACATATAAAATAATCTTGAAATAATTATGAAAATAGTTTTCCATGAAAAAAAATAATCTTTAAAAAGTTATGGAAATTTTTTTTTTAAAAAAATTGAATAATTATAAATGAAAATGTAAGATCATTATAATCCTTTTATTTTAAACAAACTTTTGAAAACATATAAATTGATCTTTGAAAATAATTTATAACATCTAACAATAATTAGAAAACCCTTTTATTTTAAGCCAGTATAAAATAAAAAAAATTCTAGAATATAATAAAATAATTTTATTTAAAACCAATTTTAATTATACAATGGAATATTAATATAAATTAATTTCATGATAGTGGGTATGTCTATATATGAAAAAAAAATATTTTTCACATTAAAAGTATTAAAAACATCCTTGATCAAAAAATGATTAGATGATTACATTTAAATTTTTTAATAAGTCAATATATTGGTAAAAATGTACTTTAAGAATAATATGGTAATTGTAAAACATTTTTCAAAAAGTTTTTATAAGATATGGTTTTGAAAAAAAGTAGATTTCTAAATAAAAAGAGAAATAAAGTCATATTTTCATAAATATGTTTTATTAATTATATTATGTAATAAAGAGTTGTAAAGTGGTACCAATACAAGAATAAATCACAAAAAACGAGATTAGGGGAAATCTCGGGATATTTCTTGATATATGGATCATAATATTTCATCAATGTAATCATAATAATATTCAATCCTGATAAACAATGAGATTATTTCAATAGACTCTTACCACCTGGTAACTTTGAATCATACACCCAATGTATGAACATTAAATTAAAATAAGATTTAGATATCATGAAAAAATTATATTAATGATATAAGAGGTCAAATTTCAGTATATATATCTCCTAAAATAATATATTTCCATAATAAAACTTGTGTTTCAAAGAAGGAAAATTGAGATAAAATCACTTTACCGATTTGGAAACTTTTGACCCAAAAATCCCATGAAAGAAATGACCTAAAATGGATATTTCAATTACAATATATTTAAATATAATAATCAAATAATGTATCCATTTTCATTATAAACATCAAATATAATAAATAGAATATGAACATGGCTTGTGTCTCATGAAAAATAAAAGTGAGACTAGAAAACCCTTACCTTATATCTTGACTCTCATCGTAATCATTAAAACGTCCTTTATAAAGTATATTTCAATTATAAATCCATCACATAACCATATTAATATATATAATATAATAGATAATTTACTTTTTACTTTATATTACTAGTTCATTAATAAATCAATGTTAATGTAACATTTCAGGTGATAATCGCCAAGTTATTCATACATGATTTGACTTGTTATTATTGTTTCTCTTAAAAACACCATGATTTACATATTTATATAATTTCAAAAATGATATAATTTTCATTTATTTTCATTATATTTTTATTTATAATAGTTTAAAAAATTATAAAGCATGAAGTGGAATACACTATTCATGGAGACGGTAGGACGTGCATATGTATGAACATTGTTTCTATTTTATTGACATATTGATAGAAAGAATTTAAATGATATATATATATATATATGTAATATTAGTTTATTATTATTAATATTTCATATATATTTTATAATTTTACTAAACCCATCCGTAATAAATTCCATGTAAAGTGTAATCTAATCACATTTTTTTGAGGAGGTGGTAGTCCACACATACACAAACAAAGTCATTATATTTAAAACAATTGTAAAAAAGAATCTATGTTTTTTATTTAAATTATATAAGATAAAATAAATCATAAATATAATATATATATATCATATGAAAATATATTATTCATATTTATCCCCAACCATTAGATGAGGAAAATGAAAAACTAACAACAACTTTTGGGGAGGCGGTTGTGCGCTGTCCACAATAATAGTAGGATTGTTTTCCATTGGATGGACGTGTGTGTAACTATTGGTATAAACCATATAATAAAAAATATAATTATATTTATTATACATTTTTTACTATTTAATCTTTTAAAAACATTATTTTAGGGTGTTGGAATGAAAATAAAACAAAGAAGCTTGAGGATGGATGTATGCCTTCTTTGGGTACTCCTTTTGGTTTGCACCAAGGGCATCCATGGATGGTTTTGTCCCAATTTTTTGGATTATTATATGAATTTAGGGATGATTTAAGGATATTTAAAAACATTTATCTTGGAAATTTTTTTGATAGGTGAGAATTAATTGGAGGGTTGATTCTCTTTTTATAGTGGAGGAGGAGTGGCATTCTTGTAAATTTTTCAAAAGGGAATTCTAGCCATGTTTTTTCCATGAAAAGTGGCTCAAATAATAGTTCAAACTAGTAAAATCCAGGATAGGGTCTATATAATTCCATTAAATGGATTTCAAAAAAGTTTCTCGGTTCTTTTTGGGAAATATGTTTAGGGCATAATCCTTTGTTCAACTAATTTTTCTCTTAATCATTGTAATTAATTTTAATTGCTTTCACTAATATTTTGGACAAAAAAAACTATGTAAAATTATTGGACAATATAAATTATTATTATCCCAAATATGAAATAATTTTTCTCAAATTCCAGTCACAAAAGTGATATATATTACTTTCAATTTAGTCCCATAGACGATACGATAAATTGGTTATTTAGAGTAAACATGATCCAAAAGTTTAGAATGATTGTATATCTAATATCAATGTGAAATTTGTTTAAATGAACAAAAATTAGAGTATTTTATTTATATTTTATCTATTTAAACATTAAAATGATATTAAATTATTATTTTACTATATAAAGAAAATATATGAAAATCAATTTTGATGTAAAATTTAGTATTTTTTACTATTCATGAAAAATTGATGTTTCTCATAAAAATACCAAAAATTCAGCCAAATTAAATTTTGATATTTCAATTCAAAAAATTAAGATTATTATGTGAAATAAATATGATAAAATATTCCAAAATCATATCTAAAATGGGGTTTTTATTAAAATGTGTTAAAATAATCTTTTAGAAAAATACATCTTTTTTTCATAAAAATTTATTTATTATTGTCTTATACCTATAAAATATAATATATGAGTATAAAAAATATATATTTAATATTTGTTTTTTTTTTCTGAAAAATTAATCAAAATTGTTTTTTTAATTTGTTCATATAAAATTATATATGTACATAGAAAAATAATTTTATTATATAAGTAATTTATTTATTTCTAAATACTTTTTCATTCAATTTTACTAATAGATAAACAAAAGATTTATTTTATATAAATGATTAAATAATATTTTAATAATTTTTATAATATTTTTTGTAGCTTCCATTAAAGGGCTAGGTTATAGATATGACAATATTTTTATAATAATGTTAATTATATATTATAGTTAAGTAAAAACTCAACCTTCAATATGATGAAATATATCGAAGGAACTTAGGATTATATGTAAAAAATCAAAGAATAGTGTCATATATACCACAATATAATATAACTATTTTGTGTGGTAAATTATTAACTTGGTGTTGTGTATAAATTGATCCAAACATAGTGCTTTTAAAAAACTATATTCAGTGTTGCATTTAGTGAAAAATATCAAAAAAATAATTAAATTAATTAAAAAATACTAATTCACAAAATAACGGGGTGTTACATTACTCCCCTCTTAAAATTAATTTCTCACTGAAAATTTATCTTGGATATCAAATAATTAATACATAAAAGTTCCTTTCACCAAAACCCACATCGTAAAATGGAATAACAAAACTTATTTAAAAAAGGTAATGTAGGAAACATAGTGGTTACCCAATGTAACACATAAATAGTTTTCCACAAAGAATAACATTGTATGGAAGTAAAACAAATTAACATGGAAGGGAAATATAACTATTGTGATCTGATGGAGAGTGATAAAGAATATTATTAAGATAAAGTTATCAATCACAAATGCTTAAATCTGTGATGATATAAGGGGCCATTTGATTCCGTAGAAATGAAGGTACTAGGATAAAATTTTTATTTCAAGATCCTTTTTCGAAAATTTGAATAATTTTCATGAAAACATATACTTATATGATTTCAGTAAAACAGTATTTATTGTTCTCACTTGATCAACATGAACTTAATCTCTCTTTCTAGGAAATTAGGGTGAATATTTCATTACTGATGCATTAAAAATTCATTATATCCCTTAATACAAAGATAGGTAATTATATTTTATTATAAAAAAAAGGATATCACAAATTATCTAATAGGAATAACTCCTCATGTGGTAACATAGTACATTAATATCTAAAACCATATCTCATGTTTAATATACACCATTCCATAAATATGAAACCCTATAACCCTTTCTGTAGATGAAAGAAAAATAACTCTAGAAATAAGGTTACTAAATTTCAAAAAATAATTTTAAAATTGATTCCCAATATATAAATAGTAGTGTGTATCTTTCACATACCAAACATGTGAATACCTTCAGGAAGTATTCTCTTCAAACATGGTAATGAACATAATTTCAATAAATCCTTATTGGAAACTTGCATGTTTCCTTATTCTAATGTATATTAGATATGTTCCTTATATCAAAAATATTTTTAAACTTAATCAATGATATCTTAAACCACTTGTCAAAAAATAGTTTATTTCTTCCAAGGTAATCTGTACTATCTGATTTACTTATTCATATCGAACATATCTTTATCCAAGCATCATTATCTTATCATAAGGAAAATATTAACGATTATCATTCCCTTCATCTTTTTTTTACCATGAATATCACCTTTCAATCAAATTACTTTTTATTCCATCAAAATTATTCAACATATTCATATAAATCCATAGAAAAAAATATTAATTGAACAATCCTTATAAAATTCACTATTCATAATTCATGTTTCTAAATACATAAAAAATCTATTATTACACTTCATCTGGAATCCATTAACATGGATACCTCATCCTATAACTTAATACCTCTTTCCTTTAATATTTCACCTATATTATTATCGTAAACATCAATATATGCATTACACATTTCACCATGAGGATTATCGTACTCAGATTTCAATGTTAGACATTGATTTTCATAATTTTCATTTATTCCAAACATAAATTATTTAACCTTTGATGATGTTTATGGAGTACAATATTACCATTAATTACATTAACTCAACCCTTCATTTTATTCTTTTCATTTACATGAATTATGCCCGTCCTTCCTACAATCAAAATTCCATCTTGATCCGTTAAAAAATTCACTTGGGTTCATCTTTCCACATTCCCAACAAAAAGGAAACATAATCTTCTATCCTCCATGGTCTCCATTACCCGAACACTCACTAAACTCCTATATATTTTTTTGTGAGTCTGAGAGTTGGTTACGTTAAACATTGTTAATCATTTTTCCATGAAAACTGATTACGGATGATCATAATATTCTTTACTCCAATGATCATCCCATTTTACTACTCATAAAAAAACCATCACAGTCAATGATAACCCACATACATCTAGTTCCCATGATTGACTAAAACCATAAATCATAGTGTGAGTAGCACATATAATATCATAAAATACATAATCATGAAAAATGTATTAATGGATATAAAACTTAAGACACCTTATTTTTAATGTATGACATATATTTTTATCCTTATAGAAATCCCTTGAAATATTCTTATAAATATTCCAAGGGATCGCACTAAATTTTTATCATCCTAGTTTGTAATGGTTGACTAAAACATTCCTTTGACGCAAAATATAGCAACCCAAGATTAAAATACATGGATATTACATTAATTTAGATTAATAGTCATCATATTACAAAAGGACATGTCTGAGGACCGTAATATTTTAGTATATTTGGAAAATTTGAACACATTTTTCTAATTTGGTGAAACATAATCAACATATCTAGTAAATATCTTCCACAATTGTACCCCTACTTAAATCCATTTTTCAATGTCTGGGGGAAAGGACTCATAAGAAATGGGTGAGCACAAATGCTCAATAAGGGTAAAAAAGAATATATGTAAGCATTATTACAAAAATAAGGGTATGTGAACATGAGAATAAAATTATAATATTATAACATACATATCAAAGAGCATATACTTGATTCATGGAGTAAATATTTTACATTCATAAGACGTGGATCAACTGAAAAAATGAGCATAATCCATGAAAGCATCACATAATAATAATATATAGAATCTATGGAAGACACATAATAATACTAATTGATTTCCATCATAGTCAACTAATTTCTTCCTAGTGCATCCTATTCAAATGGGTTCACTCTCCAATCCATCTTGGTATTCATGGTTCACTCCCATGACATTTTTAGTAGTTGAGGTTCACTCCCATAACCATCTTAGTAGAGAATTTGATTTAATGAACTTATTTTACTCACCATTCAATCCATGTCACTCTAATGAGATATTAATCATTACAAAATTTATGGGAGGGATATATGGGTCCCACCAATAAAATAATGAAATCAAACATATTTTTGAAACAAGATCATAATAAATCATATCATAACCCATAAAATCAAATGGGTATCATAAAAATTTATTAATATCACAACTTGTAGAAAATATACAGGTTCCATAATCATTTCATCAAATAATAACCCCTAAAAAGAAGTGGGACTCAAAAACATATAACCTATGAGATAGAAATAGGTTTCCTAAACATCCTAACATCAAAACATAAACAATTCATTGAAAAAATAAGATTAGAACCTCTGGATAATTTATCAAAAATGAAGGAGTAACATCAATATATGTCATCTTTGATGTAATTTTTTTTAAATATATTTAAAAACATTCCTTGAGTCTAATATCCCTTCCACTTTGAAAAGCACTTTTTAAAAACCTAAAACTTTTTTAAACCCATTCTCCTTCAAAATAATTTGAAAAATTAGAGATAAGGGTTCAAATAATTTTGAAAAACTTTTTCCTAGAAAAAATATATAATATGATAGAAGATATTTTGAAAAACAATTCCCATGATAACATATTAAATAATCATGAAAACATATTGATGATTATTTTCCTTAAAAA
The DNA here is from genome assembly GCA_963277665.1 of Viscum album. Classification (NCBI taxonomy): domain Eukaryota; kingdom Viridiplantae; phylum Streptophyta; class Magnoliopsida; order Santalales; family Viscaceae; genus Viscum; species Viscum album. The sequence continues at coordinate 223,768,265 of OY728123.1, read as the reverse complement.
CATAAATAAGATGCTTGAAAAAAATTCAATGTTTTTTTCATTAAAAACATTTAAAATAAACTTGAAAACCTTTTGAAAACCTTTTTATTTGAAAATATTTTTAAAACTTATAAAATAAGATTTTATATCATTAAAATAATTTTAGATGAATGAAACCTTTTGAAAACATATAAATGATGCATTGAAAATAATTTAAAAGACATTTTAAAACCAAAAAAAATTAAAACCCTATTTCTATGAAATTCATTGTAAAATCAACAAATTACCACAATATTAGTGGAAAGTTTAAAATATATAACCATATAAACAATGAAAATTAATCATTAAGAAAATTATAGCCATAATTATTGGTATGTCTGTACATGCCGAACATTCATTTTTCTCCTTAAATGTCCAAAAAAGTACCTTGATAAGAAAAAGTAATATTCTTTTTAAAACCATTTTTTAAAAGGTAATACATGTGTAACAATTACCTTTAAATATAAAAATATAAAAATATACCTTTTTTTAAATAACTTTTAGAATACCTGGTATTGAAATAATATGGATTTTAAATTGAAAGGAGAAATAATGTCATATTTTTGTAATAACATTTTCAAAATTATCTTAATTAAAAAAGAGTGTAAAAATGGTAAAAGTACATTAATATATCCAGAATTACCTAAGGAGAAGAAAATAAATTAAATTTCTTGAGATTTGTATCATAATATTTCATTAATGGAATCATAATAATAAATATTACTAAGAAATGATGAGATTTTTTCAATAGACTCTTACCACTTTGTAATTTTGATTCATAATCCCCATGATAGAAAATAAAAATAAAATAATCATAAAATTTAATTAAATAATTATATTTATGATATAACATTTTAAGTGGAAATATATACACCTTGAAAAATTATATTGTATCATAAAAAACAGGTGTCTCAAAGATGGTAAATTGTGACAATATTACATTACTGATCCGGTAACTTTTGAACCATATATCCCATGAAATAAAAATCATAAATTTATATTTAATAGCCATAAATTAATTTATCTTAATAATATATTAAATAAATTGGTATCATTAACGTCACATATAGAAATAAGAGCTGAACACGACTTGTGTCTTATGAAAACTAAAAGTGAGACAAAAAACTCTTACTTTATGTCTTGACACTCATCACGGAAATTAAAACCTCATGTATAATAAGTATATGTTTTTTATAAATAAATAATATAACCATATTAATATATATAATATCATTTATGATTTTATTAGGACTTTATAGTACCTGTCCATTTATAAAACCTTGTTAATGTATTGTTTTGGGTGATATACGACTTGTTTTTTGTGCATGTTTTCACTTCATATTCTCGATCCTCTTATATAGATCATGGTTCACTTATTTAAAAAATATAATACAATATATAAATATAATATATATTCATTATATGTTTATTTATAGTATTATATAGAATATATATGTATGATATAGAATACGCCATTCATGGAGACGTTTGGTCGTACGTATGCATGAACAATGTTTCTGTTTTATTTTTATATTAAAATAAAGAAAGTAAATGACATAAAATTAAATATATATATATATATATAACTCCAATATAACTATTATTTCATATATATAATATTTTTTTTAAACTCATCCTTAATACATTCCATGTAATGTGTGAATGAATCATATCACTTTAAGAAGGCGGTAGTCCACACGTCCACAAAATAAGTTATCATATTTACAAAAAAATTGAAATCGTGATGGTATATTTTGAATAAAAATTACATAATATTAAATAAATAAAATTTATCATATATATATATATTAAAAATATATATTTTCCATAATAAATCACATCTATGATATGTGGTAAAGGAAAAATGAATAACAACATTTTGTGAGAAGCTAGTTCGTTGTACATAATACTGGTAAGTTAGTTACCCATTGGATGGAAGTGTGTATAAGTGTAGGTAAAAAATATAGAAAAAAATATAATTATATTTATGATAATTATTTTATATATATTCATTTAATAAGAATTTTTTATGTGGTGGATAATGAAAATAAAAAAAAGTTCTTAAGGAAGGATGTTTCCTATTCTTTGGGTAACTCCTTTTGGTTTGCACTAATGGTATTACATGGATAGATTTATTCAAAAATAGAGGCTTCTGAGATGAGTATATAGATGTATCTAGGATATGTAGGTATATTTGTTTCGAGAACAAGGGCTCAATAGGTGTGAATATGCAGGGGGTGAGTTCTTTTTTATAGTGGTCGAGTAGTAGCATTTTATAAAAAATTTAAAAGGGAATTCCACCCATGTTTTTACCAATACATGTGGACAATATAATGATAATAATATGATTAAAGTGATTATAGGGTAAAAATAATGCCAAAAATGGGATTTTGGTGATGTTTCTAGGTCCTTTTTGGCTTTATGTTTAAGGCCAAGTCATTTGTTAAACTAATTTTTCTCTTAATCGCTATAATTAATATTAATTAATTTCACTAATTTTTTTTCAAAATACAATTTAAGCTTATTGGAAATTAAATTTTTTTTATGGAAAATATGGAAACCATTTTCCCAAATTATAAAAAAATAATTGGTAGGAATTAATTTAAATTTAATCCCGTAGTTGGGACGACATAATAGGGTTTTAAAGTAAAAACATCCAAACGTTAGGAATGTTTTTATATACAATATCAAATTTATATTTTTTATCATTTAAAAATTGTATTAATTAATTTATTTTTTATTTAATTAAACATTCAAACTAAATTAAAATATAATTTAATTATTCATATAAATTATATAGGAAATTATTTTTGAATTAAAAGTGAAATATTTTTCACTATTCATCCAAAATGATGTTTCTCAAAAGAAATCTAAAAAATCACCCAAAGTAAATATTGATATTTGTATTTAAAAATTATTATTTATTTATTCAACTAAAAATTAAAAAAGTGTCAAAATCAGATTTATAATGGGTTTCCCATTAAAAGGCAGTAAAATTAACTATGAGAAAAAACAATTTTTATTCATAAAATTGAATTTATTTTTATATGATACCTATAAAATATATTTGATGAGTATAAAAAATTATTTATTTAATATATAATATATAAATATTATTTAAAACATTAATCAAAATTGTTTTTTTTTGTTTATTGACATAATATTGTTTTTCTACATAGAAAAATAGTTTTCTTAGAGATGTAATTTCTTTATTTGAAAATACTTCTTACATTCACTTGTTCTAATTTATAACCAATAGATTTATTTTATATACATATTTAAATCTTATTTTAATAATTTAGCTAATATTATTCATAAATTACATTCTAGTGTCTAGGATTTATCTATAATTATAATTTAATAGTGGTGTAAATAGTATTTTATAGTTCGATAAAATCTCAACCTTTCATGTTATGAAAGATATCAAAGGATCATGGCATTGTGTGTGACACAAGATAAATATATTGTTGCATGTATTTAAAGATAATATAAGTATTGTTTGTGTCATAATATTAAATTGGTGTTTCTTATATTACAAGCCAAACATGGTTCTTTAAAAAATGTAAATTTAGTGTTGTGTGATGTGAAAAGTATCAGAATAATTACTTTAAATCAAAATAAATTCTAAAAATATAAGGGAGTTAAAATAATAAATGTAATAGAAATACGTAATTTGGAAAATTGACCATCCTTTCTTATGATAACTTGATAACATGTTGATTTTTGTTTACATGATGCTTACCATTGGTTATTTTTCTTGCCATAGTAGAATCATATAAATTGGTTGTTATGCTTTTGGCTTAAAGGAACATGTTAATGAATAACATCATATTTTTCCAATGATATTGGATGTGCTTCATGGTAAAATATATGTGGATATTGAATTTTCAAAGTATATTAAATAATATCACATAAAATGTTGATTTTTCATTTGTTTGGAAGTGCCTCATGGGAACACGTAAGTGGACCTCTTATAGTTTAAGTGTCCAGTGTGCCATAATTTCATTCCCCTTAGATACTTTTTCCATTAGAAGATATAATTGTCTCAATAATAGTATAAGGGTACAATATGATACAGTTACTCAAAACATGATATTGATGATCCTTTCTAACTCAGGTGAATCCTCTACCGGTTTGGGTGATCAGTCCTTATACACATGGATCCATTATTTCACAGAGTCATCTTACATGGATCTATAGTATGTTTGGTTGGACTTGGAAATCAAATATAAGCCATGGGGTTAGTAAGTTTATTTTATATCTATTATTAAATTATTATTTTATAGTCATATTTTTCACATTATTACATGCACAATATATTCAGACTGTATTTGTTTAGACAATGTTGGTGGTGACCTACTGAGTTCACTCACACCCTATTGAGACTATTGTTTGCTACTGAAGAAGGCTTCTTGAATTTAGGTATGGACAAGGTTATGGGATTTTTTTTTATTTCTGGATGGATGGGATAGTGTTTGGAGGTTAGTCTGACATGGGGATTAGGAATATGGATTTTAGATAATTTTTCCTTTTCTGTATATTTTTTTTATTTTTATAACATTAATCATGTGTATTAGTAACATTATTCCATTAATTACATTTATTATGATATTTTTGGATTAATCTGATTTCTATATATCTATTTTAATGCATTATTGGTTATTTATATTATTTTCTCTATTATTTTTTCTTTTTACAAGAGTTTATTGTCACACCAATATATTCCTAAAACCCAAATTGCTTATTTGTAGCCTCTAGCATGAAAATTGGTGCTCTTGAGGTCATGTAACCTTGTCAGAATAGTCTAGTGAGGGATCAGTATTTTTGGGAAATTACAGAGACGCGTTATTTGATAGTCCTTACTGCAACAAATTTAGAAAAACCTGAACATTGTCACATATTTTATACGGGACATTAACCTGATATTCGGGGTGATTTCATACCCCTATTGAAATATTTTTAATAGTTGGTCTCATGTGGTTTATGATAATGTCCCTAGTAAAACCATGTTTCTGTGTCTTGCATGTGGATTATTCTATTAATGATATTTTTTTTGTTGGTGTGATGTTCGAACTACCATTTTTATCTTATATCATATTATATTGTTCTTTTTTATTATATTTGATCACATAGATTGATCCACATGATATGTTTCCCGTAGGGGGATATATCAAGTGTGTAGTCAAAATGATTTTGTCTATCCCTTCCAATGGGATATGTAGGAATTTTTTTTGAACTATCCCATTTAGTGGAATGTGTCATGTGGATATTAGTTTAATTACCCCCCCCCCATGTTCTAAATCTGGTGGATACACTCTCTGGGGACCTGAAATATGATTATACATATGTTATATATTTTTGTGATATATGTAGATAGTTTAAATTCATGGAATTATCTTCTATATGTTATGAAATAATATTACAGTTCTGTGTGAAATTCATTTTGATTATAATACTCACACTATGACTAGGAATTTAGTGTGATTGTAGATTTAATTTTTATGGATAGGGTGAAGGGGAAGGGATTTTTGGTGGATGGTTGAGAAGGTAGTCATGAGTATGTATATGTTTCATGATATAATATTGACTAGATACATATAATTTATTCTTTTATATTAATGGTGAATCATACATCAGATACTTTTAGTTAGTTTCTTGTTTTGTATCTACCATGACATGCTACTACTAAATAGGTTATACATGTACATGTTTCTACTCTAATTTTTATTTATTATTTTTTTTCTCTGTTTATTACCATTGATGTTCACCCAACTATAAGGGAATATTCTCCCCATATCATTCTTTAAGAATTTACCTCATGTCTAGAAACTCTTTTGTAGGTGGATGATCACCTAAGTCATGTGAGTTACAAAACACGGACCCAGTGGCTTATGTTAAGTTTTTACAACCCTCAATTCCTTTATGAAAAATATAGTGGATTTGAATATATGATTACCACATTTGGCCTTAGATAATCTTAAGATTTTGTATATTTAAAATAATATTTCATGTTTTAGAAATCCTTTTAATTATTTTAGATGACTAAATTAATCACTCATTACTATTTTATACACTATGAATTTGGTTTCTTTAATAGATTAAACTAAGATGAATCGCGTAAATGATTAATGTAATGGATACTACAATGATTTTCCTCGCAAGAAACCAAATGATATGGGAGATGAAATGAAAAATATTTTGAGTATTAATTAAATGATATCTCATTATATAACTACAAAATTGAATATAGGTGACTTTATAAATCAATGTAATCAATAAAAAATGGGATTTACATAATAATATAATGGAAATAAAATTAATCTTCTAACATTTTGAGAAAGTAAGAAGAAGCATGTGAATAAATGTTTCAATTGAATGGGATGATTTTTTTGGTGTGTAAAATATAGTCATAGATAAATTATTTTTCAAGGAAAAATGAAATGTTTGGTTAACATAACAGATATGAATAGTGGTTTTCATAAGTTATATGGTATGTTTAAATGTTTTAAATAGGTATTGTTTTGGAAATATGTGAATTGATGTCCTAATGGAATGCTTGATAAGAATATAAAGAATGTTTTATGAGTAATAGATATACTATAAATGATGAATAGAACAATAATGACATATGAATGGTATGAAATATTTTAACGGTATTTCTTATGTTGTAAGTAAGAATTGGGATTAAATTATTGTTGATGAATCTTAGTACATGAAGCAAAATTCATAATATAGAAAATATTTATCGAGGAATAAGATGAAAAATCCAAGTTAATGGTTTAATATTGAAGAGGAAAATTGAATTATTTATATATTGTGATTGAATAATTATATTGTAGAAGTTTTTTATCAATAACATTCTAATTTTAATAATTTGGAATCATATAAGGATTTTTCAATAGTGGTTTTTATATAAAGATTTATTAAAATATTTTTAATGTTACACATATCCTAGAAATTTATTATAGTGGTCAGCTGATTTTTTTGGAATACACAATATTGAGGGATAGATAAGCCATAATAAGTTCTTTTGGTTAATATATTAATTTTCAGTTGGGATAAAATGATGATTCATAATGATAATTAAATATAGAATGTATTGGATACCTTGAAATTAATTAGTTAATTTGGGACAAAGTGATTCATATTGTCCATGATGATGTTTATATCATATTAATATTTATGGAATATATTCAATAGTCTATGAATTTATTTAATGAATAAATAAGGAGTTGTTTTTTGGAAGAATTTATGTGTTTCATTATGGTTTTATGGTTAATAATGTTATTATCATTCTTTAATAGAATATATGATCTTTTTACTCTTATCTGTGGTATGTGGTATTAAAACTACATTATTTAGTATGAGAATTTGAGTTAACATAAATTTTGAAATTTTGTGGCCTTTTCGAAAAAAAATTGGGTTTTTAATTAGTTCCAACATACATGGGAGGTTTCTTAAGGTTAACTATTTATGGAAAGGTTTATATTGAATTTTGGGTGTTATTGTTTAGGTTTTATAGATTAATGTTTTATTTCATTATATAATTATTTATCCATGTTAGATAACATGTTATAAAATTTATGTTTTTGGTAAATTTTTAAATAAGAAAATTCAAAAAATTTAATCAAATTATTTATTATATGATCTGTTAAAATATAATTTTAGTTATTCAAATATTAAAAATGAATATTGTTTGAATATCAATTAAATTCTTTTGAAGCTAATTAAAACACCAAAAAAGAATAAAATTAAATTTACGAATTTTATGAAATTAGGAAATTATAATTTCTCATATTACATGGTAAAATATATATTCAACTCTAGGAAAAATGATGTTTCAAATGAAAATGGTTTCCTTCTTATAATGTATTCATTTAATAGATGGTTGTTTCCACCCCTTAGTGATTTATGTTTTCTTGGTCATTTACTATCTCAAGATGACTTTCAATATCACATTATATTAGTATTATAACATTACATTTCTCCACTATGGCCATATTTTCACTTCTTTCTAATGTTATCAAACTCTAGGGACCTAATTATGTGTTATTTTAGGAAAAAATTATATTTTCCACTCCATATTTTCAATATAAGTTTTATTTCCCTTACGTAAAATGAGGGTTTTCAATAATGGTAATTTTAAATATTATTAATTTATTATCAAGATAAAAATTATGTGGGTTAAATTTATATCGGGGGATAATGTGAAAGACCATTATTTTAGAAAATATTTTAAAAAATTGTTAATATATGGTAGCATGCTTTACATGTATCCTTTATGAACCAAGATATTGTGAAAAATTATAATTTGGACATTAAATTGGAATGTATAAATACTAATAAACACATTATAAAAAAAATTTGTAATTTTTTTAAGTAATAAAAATTTATTGAATAATACAAAATGAATAATTACTCTATTTTTAGTAAAATCATTTTTTTCCTAAATGTTTTTTTCTTAAAAATAGTTTTTATTGTATTTTATTTTCATTGAAATTATAATTAATTTATATATTTTTTAGAATAACATTAAATTAAATTAAATTAAATTTATTAAATAATCATGAAAATATTATCTTCTATTGATTTTTTAGGATTTTCTAAAAAGATTTATCCTTTATGAATAGTAAAAAATACAATATTTTTTAAAAACTACCAATTATTTTCATGTAAACGTCCCAATATTTTTTGTATTTTGTATTCAAGTAAGATAAGTATCCAACAATTTGTTTTCCATAACAATGATTCATGTATGGTAATTTTCAGGGGTTAAATTTTTATATATTATATTTATTAAATATTTATTATTATGGAATCATAATATAAAATCTACCTTACAACGTCTTAGCTTTAGGAGCCACCAAAATTTTCCCTGTCCTCAGTTGGTCACATGGCCACAAGCGCATTTCCGTCAAACGCCAGAGGCTGCCGGCTAACATGGAGGTTCGTGGGTGTGGTAGTTGAAAAACTATGCCCTCATTGGCAGAGTAACGTAGCATAATAGAAATAATATACAACATCAGTATTAGTAATATTATAAAGTAAGTAAACATCGAAAGACTAGAAGTAATAAAAAATTGATGTATATATATAAATAAAGATACATGTCAAAAGTATCTATGAAATCATCCAACCAAGTCACAATTCTTGAATACAATACAAAATCCAAGTACGAAGGAAAACAACTAAACAACTCCAACAGCATCGTAAGACCCATCTTGGTCCCATTCTCTCTAGCTCTCAAGAAATTAAGTACCTGAAGTAGAAGGGAACATGCCCTTATCTATACCTGTAACAATATAATCTGTTTAGGCCCAAAAGCATGACCCAAAAAGGGTGTGAGACAAATCCCAGTAGGCAACCACCCAAAGATATGTTCCTAACTATAAATGAATATATATGGAAGGTAATATGAAAAATTAACTAATTAACAAGGAAGTACTCAATAGTAAACAATACTACAATTTTAACTACATTCATTTACATTTATTAAATAAAAAACCAATTAATCACAAGAAATCCTCTAGGAAATACTCATGGTCTAACCCATCTAGATCAGCTTAAACAAAGACTCTCTAAGTAAGAACTCACTGTATATTCCTTCTGTGGTCTTTTTTCTGTAACTACATACACTCTGGGAAGTACTCAACATCCAATTGCCCATGATTTCTCAAAATATGGAACTACAGACACATTGAGGGAGCACTCACGTCCATCTCTTCTATATTCTCACAACGTGAAAAGTAAAAGACACTCTAGGGAATCCCTCAGCATTCATTCCCCCTATGGTCTAACTACACTACGTTCCCACATCCCTCTGTATGTCAATCGTGTACAAAAAATATACAATAGCCACAGTAAATTACAATATACTACTTGGATAAACAGATACAAATCATTCCATAAGCAAGTCAAATAATATCACTCTATCCTAACAGTACTAGGCATGGAATACTGAGTATCCTAACAGGAACTTCTAGACCCAATGGGAAAAATCAGATCAACATGGGAAAACACATCCATAGAAAGGTAAATAACCCTATTTATAAACAAAAACCCATACTCATGAAAACAAGGCATAGAAATCATTAACAGGGTCAAATTCACAAAACACTCAATACCCTACACTAGGGTATTGGGAACCTTTGCACATATAATTCCATGAAAATCTACGGAAAGGCACAAACCACCAACCTTGACATTGTACAATTCATATAATTCAACCTCACATTTGAATCGAACTAGAATGTGGTATATGTACAAAAAAATCGAAAAACATTTAATGAAGGATATCTCATGAAATAGGATAAAATAAGATATGAGGCTTTGGAAGAATGAATAACTGACCATGGCGATTCCAAAGCAATCGACAATGTTCAGTTCGAAGCACAAACATTTGATCAGGGGCTCAAGGAATAATTAGTGATATCAGTAGCTTCTAGACAAGAAGAATACACAAGAAAGTTTTTCTATCAATTATATGTGACCCTGATCTGATTTAACAAACAAAAGAAAAAGTACACATCATGTTCATTTAATGTACACGTTGTGTACATGCCTTAACTAGTCCCTGCATTAGGTGCTCTAACTTGTCACCTCACACGACCATGTACTCGGCCGTTACACGGCAAGTACAAGGTTACCCAAGCAACCGAGTACACGATGTGTACTTCTATGTACCCAGTGTGTACTCCTTAAATTTCTATAAACTCCTCTTTTCCTCAAAACTCCATAAAACAAGATCCAAACCTGAAAAGAAGATCTGGGTGCTTACAAACATCCCCCCTTAGTGAAACTCATCCAATAATTTACCTAAGAATATAGAGAATAATAAGAAGAATCATAGAATATCTCCAGCCTCTATGATATTACGTCGGTCTCCCTCTCCCAATACTCATCCTATACTTTCCTGTGCTACCATAACACCCATACCAGAGGAACAGACCTCCCATGGTACCTTTTCACTACGATCAACAATCCGGATAGGATGCTCCTCGAATTAGGGATCCACCTCCGACTCAACCTCCTTGGGTTAAAAAACATGCGACGGGTCTAATAAGTATCGTTGGAGCTAAGAAACATTGAATCCGTCATGCAAATATAAGTACCTCTGAGGTAACTGAAAATGAAAGGAAATTGGCCCAAATATCTCCAAACTCTCAAATGGCCCAACGTATCTCGGTGAATGTTTACCTTTTATCCTAATCCTCCAGTGTCCCAACCTCAGTGTGACGTGTAGAAAAACATGATCATTGACCTTGAACTCCGTAGGTTGTATCCTTCTATAAACATACAACTTCTGTCGTGATTGTTTAGTAGTTATCCACTTTTGAATCAACCCTATCATCTCTGGGGTCTCATGGACAAGATGAGGTGCCAACATAGGCACATCTCCTACCTCCAGCCACCATAAGGGTTATTGGTATGGCCAAAAATACAAAGCCTCATAAGGTGACATCTTAATAGTTTCTTGAAAACAATTATTATAGGAAAAATCCACCAGAGGTTTGTGCTTCTACCAAGTACCTATAAAATCAAGGACTCATGCTCGAAGCTTGTCCTACAGCACCTAAATAGTAAGCTTAGACCGGCCATCTGTATGGCGATGGTATGATGTACTCATTAGTACTTGTGTACCCAAAGCCTTATGTAGTACCTGTCAGACCTGAGAAGTAAAACGGGTGTCCCTGTCTAAAACGATTGAGTGTGTAGCCCCATGTAGACATACAATCTCTTGGAAGAACAACCTTTCTAACTCATCTACACTGATGGTCTCCTTCATCGGTAATAAGAGTGCAACCTTCACGAGTCTTTTAATGACAACCCAAACTATATTGTTCCCTCAAGGGGACCACGGTATGACCGTCATGAAGTCTATTGCGACATCATTCCTCTTCTGATCGAGAATGGGTAACTACAGAAAAATCCCTACTGTTCGATGATGAATTTCCTTCCTGTACTGATAGGTGGAACATCACATGACAAAAACTACAATATCTCTCTTCATACCTAGCCACAAATACTGACAGTGTAAATCTCGACACATCATGGTAAAACTAGGATGAACTTCCCAAACTAAAGAATAAAAATCCCATATCAGATACTAATGTTTGTAAGTTGAAACGCATACATGCCCATGAAAATGAATGATCTCATCCTCACCTATGGTCCACCCATGAATAGGTTCCTCTCCCGACACACTCTCTTATAGAACTAGGCCTTAAGAATATGATACTTGTATCATTCACATTTGATCAAGTAGAGTAGAGGTAACAACCACATAATAAAGAAACATCATCCTCAATCTTTCAGGAACCTCCAAATTTATCTCATAGAATAGATCCATAAGCTACCACTCACTTCTGGCCTCCTGATCTACCTGTATCTGAGTTCTCCTGCTCAACACATCATCCAATGTGTTGCATTTTTTTGTCCTATAGGCAAGCTCAATGTCAAAAGACTCAAGATATTCAACCCAAATTTGTTGTCTCATGTTCAGATCACATTGAGTGATGATACACCTGAGACTTTTGTTGTTAGTGAATCCCACAGAATTATCTCCCAAAAAATAATGTCTCCAACATCATAATTCATTAAAAACTATAGCCATCTAAAGATCTTACGTCGTGTAATTCCTCTCATGTGGCCTCAACTACTGGTACCTGTACACAATGAATTCTTCCCCCATCATAAGCACTGCTCCTAGCCCGATATATAATGCATCACAGTAAACTGTATAACTCTTGTTCAACTCTCGAAAAACTAGTTTCTGTGCAGAATTCAACCTCTATTTGAGCTCCTGAACGGATGAATCACTGGAATCTGTCCACAAGTACTTTACACCTTTCTTAGTTAGGATTGTCAGTGGCACTGCTAATGCTGAATTTTCCTTTAAAAACATCTACAGAAACTTTTTACCTCAATGACTAGGTAATCCTAAAAAACTACTAAAACTAGAAAATCCTAAAAAATAGTGTACCTCAAAGACTTTCGTTTGCTACTCCCAAGAAACTACTTCTCTCACATTATCTATGTTTACTAATACTCTTGTCTCTCAGATAACATGACCTAATAAGTGATTGTGGTCCATCCAAAAGTGGCATTTGGAGAGCTTAGCATATAACTGATTCTCTCAAAGTGTACTCAAAACGATCTCAAGATGGGTAGCATGGTCGTGTAGAGTGCGAGATTACACTAAGATATCATCCATGAAGACAACCACAAGGGAATCCATGTATGGATAGAAAAATCAGTTAATCAGTTCCATAAAAATTACAGGTACATTTGTGAGACTAAATAGAATAACCACATACTTATATAGACCATACCTTCTCTAAAAGTCTATATGAGGTATATCAGATGGTATAACATGATACTAATGACAACCGTATCTCATGTCAATCTTCAAGAACACCTGATAACCTCAAAGCTGATCAAAGAGATCATCGATTCTCGGTAAGTGATATCAGTTCTTGACTGTTGACTAGTTTTGATTCTTATAATCCACACAAATTCTGAGGGTACCTTCCGACTTCTACATAAACAGGATAGGGGAACCCCAAGGAGAAGTACTAGGTTAGATGAAACCCCTTTCCGGTAACTCATCCAACAGTTTCTTGAGCTCCTGTAACTCTGGTGTATCCATTCTATAAGGTGTAGTAGACATAGTTACTTCCCATGGAACAAGTTCAATATAAAATTATACCTCTCACTCTAGAGTTAAACCTAAAAAGTTAGCTGGAAAGACATCCATAAATTGAATGACTACTAGAGGAAATTTCATTAGTGAAGTCCCATGGTCATCCAGATACAGAATGTAAATCTGGAATGTGATTCCTATCAACCCATGATTCTCGGGTCCTGCTCTACTCACCTGTACATCCCATTCTCCCTTATGTAGAAACAAACTATCATCTGGTGATGTGAAACTAACCCTACGGTGATAAAAATCGACAACAGCCTCGATGGTAACTAACCTTTCCATTCCAAGAATGATATCATATCCTATTATCTATAAGATGTAGAGGTCCCATAAAATTTTACACCCACCAACCTTGAGAGGGAACTTCTTGCACTAATGTTCACTGGTCGTTCTAGTCCCAAATAGTGTGTCTAGATTTAAGGTATCTAAAGAAGTAAAGATGCATATCCCGAGGCTCTCCACAATAGCAGAAGATATGAAACTATGAAAATCTCCTTTATAAAAATGTGAGGAAGCTAAAAATGAGTCAACTTGATTCGTACCTCTAACTATAGAGGGTATGGGATCCTTCTCTTGTTGGGTCTGCTCCACTACGAATGTTTGACCAGAACCACAGCCATGTGACCCTACCTGACCACCCAGATCCGATCCACCCTATGGCTGTCAAAAACCTTGTGTTGGACCACTATCACCACAACCTCCACCTTTTCCTAAACGGCCTGTAGAACTCCATCCTGAAGTCTGATGAGAAATTGGTGGTCCTGATCCAAGATGTGGAGTCATAGCAGAACCCCTGTCACCAGCAGCTAATGAGAGAAGCTGACAGAAACACTAAAGATGACCAATATTGCCACAAGATCGGAACTCCACTAGGTCCCTCGGGAAATTTGGCCTTGTATGACTAATATTCATACACCATTATCACACCACCTTTCCACCAAAATAAGTATCCCACCTTCTCGGATATCTATGCATAGACTCCCTACAACACTTCCTACTGTCAGTAAGAGGGGTACCAACTCTGGATGTCGATCCTCCCTAGCTCACAGCCCCAAATTCCCTCATTTTGTGCTCTATGACCAGCACCTGGTTGACAATAGAAGAGATGGAAGTCAACCAGAAGATGTTCATCTAAGATCGGATGTCATGCCTAACTCCATCCTCAAACTTCCTCACCAGGAATAACTCATAATCCCTTGAATGGGTGTGATGTACTACATCTCTTGGAAGTGAGAAGAATACTCCATGACTGAGAGAGTACCCTACTACAAAATCATGAACTCTTGGGCTCGGTCAGCCCTCATAGTCTCCTGGTAGAAGTAGTCATAGAAGGCATGCTGGAACTCATCCCAAGCCATACCCTATCGGTGCCTTTCTTATGATATCATATCCCACCATCTCTTAGAGGAATCCCAAAGAATATAGGTAGCGATATTCACCCTCCTCTCTTGAGGTGTCTCTTGATGATCAAAAATCAATAGAACGGCTTCCAACCATGGCTATCTAGAATGACTTCCTCTGTCCCCTTAGAATTTGGGAGGATTATAATGATGAAAAACCTGCATCAACTCTGCCATAGACGGGGCAGGATGCGGTTCTCCCTAGAAGGTCATCATAAACCTCATGAAGTCGTCTTTCAACTATGCATTAGCACCTATATTCGGAATGATGTCTAATTCCAAGATAGGAATGATGGAAGGATCTGATGGTAGTCTCTGATCTTCAATTTCTAGTGTTTGATCCTTACCCTATATCTAGCGAACAGCTGGAGGATGTCTCTGTGGCATGACTCTGCAAGCTCAAGCGCACACCACAGTTCAATATTTCAAAAGACCGGAACATAGAAGTTCAAGAAAGAAACAGGTGAAATAAAACCTTCATGTTTTTTAATTCATAGATACACAGCGTGTATTACCCCTACATTGTGTGTTCTCTCAAGCCTTTACATGGGCGTGTACTTCTGTTAAAACTATTTGTGCAACACCCCTACACAAGGCGTGTTCCTCCCAAGGACACGATGTGTACTTGAATTGATTTCCCCTGCCTGAGATCCATTACATGGATGATCCATAAGGTTCTTCTATAAAAAAACTACATTTCATGTTTCTACCAGATATAGCGTATAATAGAAGGAATATACTGACTCATGTCATTAGTCACACGATCGGTTACACGGTCAACTCCACAGGGAGTGATCATGATGGAAACATCGTGTACCACTTGATTTTCATCTACCCATGTTGTTAGTCACATGGTCGGAGACACATTCTACTATACACAGTATTTCCAGCCTAGACATGGCATGTACTAAAGGAGTTTCATTCACCCGTGTCATTAGTCACATGGCAAGATACATGGTCACCACCACACGGCATGTACATCCGATACATGGTGTGTTCCACCAAATATTTCCCAAATATGTGTTTCTAATCCCAAAGTCTATCACATGGTTAAATACTACAGGGCGTGTATATACTGTACACGGTGTGTACTTAAGAAATTATTTTCCTTCGCGAACTGAAGGATACATGGCAGGTATTCGTCATTACACATAGTGTATTCTTGGTTTTTCTAGACATTAAGCCTCCGAAACTTCTCTGGAACCCCATGTAAACAATAAAACAATCATTAAAGTGACGAATTTTGATTAATGGGGGTCCACACTTTCTGTGAATCAAATCATGACATCATATTCATGTGTATCACAAAGTATAACCGTGAAAGAAATCACATAATCTCCAAAATTCTGATACATGAGGTCCCTTACACCTAAAGGAATTTATTTTTGCATTCATTCAAATGATAATTTAAGCATTAGCAATACCCTATCATAAAACAACTATTCTATCAAGGAATCTATCAAAATATAATGCATATCTAGCACAAAATCTATCACAACAACTTGAAATCAGTAATGCACCATAAATAGCATGATAAGAAGGAATAAACTCATCTCATTGGGTTTCATCAAAAATATAACCTCAATAATATCAACAATAACATCGAAAAAACAAGGGATTCACCCAATGATTAAATCAAATCAACTGTAATAATTGCAAAACAAAAAAATTGCAATATTTGAGGGATATTGGATTTTTATATACATGAGTTAGCTACTCCTAGCCACAGCTTATTACCAACTTCCTATCCATTCCAATCCCTATCTATAGGCTCAAAATAGTAAGTCAAGGAGAAAAGAATCTATTTGATACCACTTTGTAACGTCTAGTCTTCGGGTGCCACCCAAAGGTGCCCCATATCTGGTTGGTCACATGGCCTCAAGAACATTTCCACGAATGTCAGAGGCTCCAAACTAGTAGTGAGGGCCTTGAGTGTGACAGTGGGGAAATTATAACATCATTGGCAGAGAAATGCAGTGGAATATAAATAATATACAGCAGTAGAAGTAGTAATACCATACACTATGTAAATAGTAGAATACTGGAAGTAATAAACAACTGCAACATATATATATAAATAACGATACATGTCACAAGTATCTAGGAAAGTACCCAAACAAGTTGAAATGAAGGAATACAATACTAAATCCAAGAATAAAATAAAACAAGTAAACAAATCCAACAGTATCACAATCCTTAGCTTGGTCCCGTCCTCTCCTACTCCAGAGAAATAATGTACCTGATGTATAAGGTATCATTCCCTTATCTATACCTGCAACAATATAATCTGTTTGGTCCCAACCACCCAAAGATTTGTGCCTAACTATCAATGATTATATATATGGTAGGCTATATGCAAAATGAAATAATAAACATAGATGTACTCAAGAGTAAACAATTCTATAGTTTTAACAACATTTATTTACATTTATTAAATAAACAACCAAACAATCAAAAGAAACCCACTAGGAAGTACTCAAAGTATAATATATCTAGTTTCGCCTAAAAAAGACTCTATGAGGAAGCACTCACTACTAATTCCCCATGTGGTCTTTTATCAGTAACTACAGACACTCTGGGGAAGAAATCAATGTCTAATTACCCCTGTAGTCTCTTAATGTGGAACTAGAGAAACTCTAAGGAAGCACTCATGTCCATCCCCTCTGTGGTCTGACAATGAGAAAAGTAACAAACACTCTATAGAATCCCCCAACGTCTATTCCCCCTGTGGTATAACTACACCAGGTTCCCATTGCCCGGTGTAAGTCAATCATCCACAAATGATATCTAGCACGTAAAGTATATAACAATATACCACTTGGCTATATCGCTACAAAGCATACCACAATCATGTCAGATAATATCACTCCATCCTAACAGCAGTAGTCATGGAAAATAGAGTAGCCTAACAAGAAATTATAGACCCAATGGGTAATAATAGATCAACATGGGAAAACGAATCCATAGCAAATTAAATAACACTTTTTACAAAAAAACCCATACTCAAGAAAACAAGACATAGCAGGCATTAACGGAGTTAAATTCTCTAAACACACAACACCCTACACTAGGGTATTGGGCGCCTTTTCACATATAATTCAAAGAAAATCTAAATAAAGGAACAAACCACTTACCTCGATTATTTACGATCAATATAATTGAACCTAAGCCTTTGAATTGACCTAGAACACGGTAAATCTACAAAAACATCCAATACGTTCATCCAAGGATATCTCATGAAAGAGGAGAAAATAAGAGATGAAGCTCTAGAAGAAGGAAGAAAACACCATGTAAATTTCAAAACACTCGAAGGTGATTGGTTCAGAGAACAAACTATTGATCTGGGACTCAGAGAATAATCGGTGATATCCTTCACTCCTGGACGAGATGAAGATAGAAGAAGGAGGTTCTGTCAATTAGACGCGACCTTGGTCTGAATTAACAAATAATAGACAAAGTACACTACATGTTAATTTAATGTAAACATCATGTATATTCCTTAATTGGCCCCCTCTTTAGGCGGTATACCTTGTCACCTCACACGACCATGTACTCAGTCGTTACACAGCCAGTATACGACTACCCATGACAACCAGGTACACTTTGTGTCCTCCTAAGTACATAGCCTGTAATCCTTAAATTTCCAAAAACTTCTCAATTCCACAAAAAACTAGAAAACAAGATCCCCACCTAAAAATAAGATTCTGGTTCTTACATATATTCTTAACTTCCAATCCATTGGTAAATGATAACATTTCTCATGTGTACATGTGGACTACCATCTCCACAAAGAGATGTGATTTTTTTATCATTTCATCTTTAATTGGATGGTGACAAGGATATATTTAAAAAATGTATATGATATTTATGATATAATAACGATTATTTAATTTTTAATTTTCATTTATATTTCTTCTATTCTATCCATTGAAAATTGGAAACATTACTCATGTGTAAATATAAATTAATGTCTCGACAAAGTGATGTAATTCATTTTTTATCACGACTTATTTTGAATGATTTTAAATACCTATATAATGAATAAATATATAATATTTATATCATTATTATAATTATGGATATGGAGGAACCATGACCAATGTGCAAGGATCATAACTTCTAAACTAAAACATACTTGAAAAAAAGTTGTTAGCAACCGAAATGACGATTTTAATAGAGAAATGTAAATCAAAATGTGTTAAAATGATATCATTGGATTATATATCATATTATATGTACTAATATGGTTCTGTTATTAATATAAAGTAAATATAAATTTTTCATATAGGATATTTGAGTGCTTACAATGTAAGAAGTACTAGAAATAAGGGGTTCATCTCAATTTCACTTCATTGAGACACATTTCAATGTTATACATCAATCTACAATTTATATGATGTATGTAATTAAAAATAATAAATTTTTACATACTATATAATTTTATTCATGGAACAAATATAAAAATATTATTTTTAACCCTTTAATTACTTTCGTTTTAAAATATATTAAATCCAAAAGTTTTCTTTGTCTCAATTTTGTTTCATTGAGACTTGTTTGATGATATACACTTATATTTTGTTATGAAGTTTATATACTACCAGATAGATATTTTTTATCCTTAATATCCTAATTTTCATGTTATTTGATGTTTCATTTGTGGTTTTTTATTTCATTGGTGTTATTATTGAAATAACTACTACAAAACTGGACTTGAACTGTGTTGGTATTTATCTGCACAACAAAAATACATGGATAAATGGAATATTTAACTACAATAAGAAAAGATTTGATAAATTTAACCTTTTATCATTATTTATAAAGGTTAAATTTATAAGATCTTTATTTTTAGTGCTGATATAGGGTAACGTTTATCAGCACTTTATTTTTAGTGCTGATAAAGGGTACCATATACTGAGGATTTTTTTTCAGCACTCCAAAATATTTATTTTCCAGCACTTTTTTAGCATAAATAAAGGTCCAAATAAATAAAATGACATAATTAAATAAATTTAAATAAAAATATAATTTTATAATAACATATATTATTTAAATAATTATTGATAAAAATGAAAAAATTGGTTATAAATTATTAAAAATTAAATATTTTATTAATTAGATAATTATGATAATTAATGTTATTAAATTTGATATATTAAATATATATATATTAATTTAAATATATATATATATATGATTTGTATATTACAAAATATTTATCTGTTTTACATTAAATATTCATATATTTAATGAATAATGTTTTATAGTTAAAAATTTATATGAATTAAAAATATTGACTAATTGCATAACACTCAACATATAATTGAATGTCATTTGATTTTTAAATTTAATATAGAAAAAATCTATGTTACGCTAATTTCATATATACATAATTAATGCATTTTTATATACAATGGACACACATAAAACTTATAATTTTTTTCAATATTTTTAAAGTGTACTTATACCTAATTTATTCAATTTCACTCATTTTTAACATATATGCATGCACATAAAATTAAGTATTCTATATAATGTTAAAAATATATTTCTAAAAAAATTATAAATAAATATATTTATAAATTTACATTTACTATATTTATGCAATTATATATTTATAATTATATATAAATATATTTATTTTTAAAATTATTTATATAATTATAATTATATAATTATATATATTTAAATAATTATTTAATTTTTAATGATTTTACTTAAATAATGAATATATTTTTTATATTTATTTATATATATTTTTATTATATATATATGTGTGTGTGTGTGTAATTATATAAATATATATAATGATATAAATATTATTTTTGAAAAATATTTTGATAGTTATAAATTAATGATTAAAAAATTATAATAAATATATTTATAAAAAGAATATAATTATTACATTTTTATATATATTTATTAATTCAGCATATATAAATATTTACAATTTTCTTATTTATACTAATAATTATATATCCTTTAACAGTGCTTAAGTAAAAAACTATAATAAAAGATTTTTATCAGTGTTTTTTTCGCACTGATTGTAATTACACATTTTTTCAAGCCCTTAGTTTGTGAAAATATAATATTGGAAGTGCTCTTAGGGGTGATTATTGCTTGAGAGTTTTCCAAGAACTTGGTTCCACCAAACTGCTCCACCATGAGAGTGGCACCGTTACGCTGGCACCATCACGGTCGCACCATCCCAGTCTCAAACTGAAATGGTGGAACTACTTACGATGCCTCACCGAACCATTTTCACCATTACGGTGGCACCTTTATGGTGGAACCATGTCTCCCACCTATTTCATTTTTTCCTATTTCTTGAGTTTTTTCAGGTCCTCTCCTATAACGTTTCTTTTGATATAAAAGTGGTTGAATACCCTTTTCAAATCCATTTGAAGCCAGAAAAAAGACTTTTAAACTCCTCTATAGTCAGGAGACTCTTCCTTACCTAAAAGTGTGGCCTTTTAACTTGGTATTGCACCTTTCCCCGTACATTCTAATTTCACCCCTATTAAATGGTTTCTCTCTATTTAGGAGATATATATTAACTCAAATCCATTATATCCATCATATCTAACTAGAATTATTCAATAACAATAAATTATAATGTGTGAAACTACTCACTAGCATGGTAAATCCACGACCTTGAAACGGAATATCCCATAACTCAAGGATCAGGCCTTTTATCACCTGAGATCATCTTTCCTGGTATTTTTATTTTTTTGGTGAGTTTGGAGTCACTATCCTGGAGACGAATTGTGCACCCATGTCGGAGCCTTTCAGGCTCACCCTTGGAGTCATTGGAGTCCTTCTTCTTCAAGTTTTTCATCCCCAGTTCATAGAGTGAGGAGGAAACATTGATCCTTGATCATTTGGGTAGGGGTTTCCTTCGGATCTATTTACTTTGTATCATGCGGGGCATGGATGAAAATGTTTCCCTCATGAGGTAGGATGAAACCAAACTTTAACGGAGATAATAAATGGAATTTAAATAATGAATGGGTGTGTTTGATGGTAATGCTATTTTACTCTCTCATATTTTTTATATGTTGTAAATTCTATGGGCTCATGACCACTGAAAATAGTGGTCGTTGGTGGTCCTTTCTAGCACTTTAATGAACCTAGTTTTCTATGTATAAACTTGTGATTGAATGGTCGTAACATGAAAACTAGTTAATCACATAATGTAGGTTGATAAAATGTATTCCCAATGAATAATAATACTTGTGTGATCACTATAGTAAATCAAACAGTAGAAAAAATAATAATTAATGGTGTGGAAAAATCTCGAAACTTCCGTGATATGTTCTGGTGATATGTGAGGTATTTCTTGTTGATTCTTGTTGAGTGATGTGAATGGGGATGGGATATCCTTTTTTTGGGATTTTGGTTTTTGGATCTATTCCCATATGTTTGGGCTTGGTTTGGTTCCATTACTTGGAGGGATCTCTTTGATCTCTTTTGTTGTTGTGACATTATAAGAGAACTAGGTGTGATTACTTAAATTGCCTCTTGATTGTTTTATTTAAACTATTTTTTTGGGATGTGACGATACCTATTAATTTCCTAGTAGTAAAATAATATTTAATTGGAATCACGTGATCATGATAACAAAAATGTGTGGTGCTCAGGTTGTGGTTGTTATGATTTTGTGCATTTATGAATAGTAACAAGGGTGTTTGTGTATTGGCTGGTTTCAGAACCCTTAGGATGGGATGAGTGCTTGTTCGACTATATTTATAAATTCATTTTTTGTTTCTTATTCAACCCAATCCCACATTGAGAACTTACTGCATAACACCCCCATTCCATGGGGGAGGGTGTCTTTTCTAACATTCTTATGAGTGGATAGTAGTTAGCTCCTTTTCTAGTCCCAATCTTGGGTAGCCCAACACTATTAGCGTAGATAGTGATAGCCGGAGGTCCATTATAGCCCAAGACTCTTCGATCATGGTACGTTGTGGTGGTTTTTCTAGGTGTATGCGGACAGGTTTTTTTCCTAAGTGTCTTCGGGATAAACCCCAGCTGTCTTTGGGCATGGTAGTGGTTGTTCTGGCCCAGGTGTCTGTGAGAATGGTTACGTATGGTTGTTCTATCCTAGGTGTCTACGAGCATGGATACATATGGTTGTGGTGGACCAGGAGTCTCTGGCCGAGATATGTGGTTGCGATGGCCCATAAGGTTGTTGTTGGTGTGGTTGTGGTACTATAGTGAAAATGGAAGGGGAGGTCTGACACGTAGGATTTCTTCAATAACTAGTGGGAAAATGTTGTGGGGTACTTAAATATCGATGTGCTATTACTATTACTTTACATGACTTTCATTATTTGGAGAGCATGCCTTGGTGAGGCCGGGTGGGTAGTTTCTCTTGCTATGTGTTTTGGTTACCTCTACTTTCTCACAGAGCATTAGAATGCATCCCCACTTATGCACGAGAGCTTTTGGTTTACCCTACTGAGTATACGTATATACTCAACCTATGTATATAAACCTACATTCAGTTTTCTAGGAGGACTTTGAGGACCGTTTTGAACATTACTAGCTTAGGAATTGGGAAAGTTCTTGTTGCTGTTTTCTTTCCTTTTGGTACTTTTCATTTGGAGCTTTCTTGTCCTTGTAACACTTTATTTTGAACATACATAAAAAGGATATTTGGATTTATTTTAACTTCCATTTTTTGAGTTTTTTTATATTCTCTATCTTATCTCCTGATCTTTTTCTATTAAAATGGCAATGCCTTCAATATTTCATGTGATTCTATCCCCTTGGTGAAATTCTCCACTTTGGGTCCTATTGAAGGTGGACTCATGGGTTATGATCTATCCTTCAACTTGAAGAAGGAAGAGGCTGGCAGTTTTCTACCCCTTCTCGCACCTTGGTGAAGGTGGGTCATGAAAGAATGGTATCATACGGTGATGATTGAGAGATAGGATGGAGCTTGGGGTTTGTAATAGTGAGTACTACATGGGATGGTAGGGAAACTGTGTTAGGAAATCATGGTGCGTGATATAGATCGGGGAAGACCGGCTAGGACACAAGATATTTGGGCCCCCTGTGATCTGATGCAAGGACTCTAGACCTGCCGATTGACCAAGTGTGGCTACACTAATTACATGGTTGAGACCCTAGGAAAGGTACACACATCATAATGTCTTATGTTTTTTTTGTAATTGGTGTTCTAGGAATTTAAATAAATAACATGTTTAAGGAAAATTTAAAAGGAATCATCTACACTTCTCGAGCTTAAACATTCCATGTTTACCTAGAATCTATGGAAATTCGATGACATCCATGAGTAGTTCTGGAGATCGTGGCCCAGGAGGATGATCTATCTGATTAGAGGAGTACTGATAGAGAGTAGGAGGATGACCAGTGGAAGATGATGCTTTGTGCCTTTTAGCGGAAGACCCTATGAAAGTACAAGGGTAGTGTCTCACACATGGAGACAGAAAGGTGGCTCAAGGAGTTAGTGACATATTTCACCTTGATCCGAGCTCCGGCTGAGTGCTAGGTTCCATTGGAAGTCAGTCAGATGACAGGATTAGAGCATTATTGGTGGATGCTCTACCTTGGGGAGAAGATGAAAGCTGAGATTTCATGGGCTAACTTCAAGAGTGAGTTCTGGGATGAATTCCTCTCATCCACAATGAGGGCTAAGAAGGGGAAAGATCTACTCTCATACTGGCTGGGGAGCATGTTAGTGAGGTAATAGGGGATAAAGTTCAAGGACATCCTTCATTTTCCCTGGACCTCTTTCCAGATGAGGAGTCTTGGGCGAGACATTTAGAGGAGGATCTACAACTTTCTCATCAATATAGTATTATTACCTTCACTATATCGATGTAATTGGAGGTTTAAAAGAAGGAAGATGTGGTGGAGAGGATGCACATTCTAGGTTGAGTGTCGTGAGAGGGGATCCAGTTGAGCTTTAAAAAGGGAAAGGTAGTCAGAAACAGGCCTCTAGCCTCCTGGCCTTCCACGTTTCGACTAGTGGGGAGTAGGCGCCAGTAGTTACTGTTTCAATCTCCCAGCCCTCGCCATTTCTTTATGGGCCCCGTACTAAGATACATCATCATTGGAAGCTGTGGGATATTTTTTAATTAGTGCCCAGACTGAGTGTAGTACAGAGGAGGTGGGAAAGTTCAGCGCCCACCTCAGCAAAAGAAATTTCTAGCCAGGCCTTTTCAAAAGCCGCAATAGGAACAATGAGCTCCTTCTCCTTTGAGAGCAGACATTGTTGGAGGAGGTCGGCCTTATGGAACTCCTCAAGGACCTCAATTGGGGTGTGGACATGGAGGCACCTAATAGACGAGGGGCAGAGTAGCTGGGCGTGGTCAGTGGCACGCTGCATAGGCAATAGTTCCTATAGGGTCAGAAGTCATTAGAGGTACGGTCATCTTGTTTAGTACTCTTGCATGTGCCATGTTTGATTTAGGATCTTTTACCCCTTTTTTCACCCATTCAAGACCATGATTTTAGTCTAGATGCCGAGACTCCTCCCTCTTCCCTGGTATTGGGTACTCTAGTCGGAGGTTCGAACTACTTTTCTTATGTTTACTGGGAATGTAGACTGATGTTGGGGTTGCATCAGCCTAGTGGGGAACTTCTTTTCCTACAAATTTATCCATATGATGTCATTTAAGGCATCGTCTGGCTATTCTCTATGTATTATGTTATCGAATACTTCTGTATAAGGGTCATGTTTTCATATATGGGTGGCAAGCGTGTCACTTTCATTGGAAAGAAGGGATGCTATGAGGGAGGTCAGTGAGTGGAGCCCCTTATTTCCTTATTATCTGAACTATCAGTGGAGTTAGAAGATACAAATATAGAGGAATTCCTAGGGATTGTCAGTGATTTTGTGGATGTATTCCCTGGGGAGGTGGTGCCATAACCCCCTTGATATGATGTTGATTTCCGGATAGACTTTCAAGGTGATGCATGTCTGATTTCATTGGATCCCTTTTGGATGGCGCCTTCTGAGTTGCAGGATTTACAGTTCCAGGTTGATTACCTGATTAAGACGGGTTTTATCCGACTAAGCGCGTTAGCTTGGGTTTCTCCAGTATTATTTTCAAGGAAGGTAGATGGTGGTCTCAAGCTCTATATAGACCATCGAAGGCTGAATCAAGTTACTGTTAAGAACTGTTACCCCTCCCAAGGATTTAAAACCTTTTTGAAAAGTTGATGTGAGCAGGTTGGTTCCCTAAGATCGACCTACGGTCAGTATATCACCAATTGAGATTGATGGAGGGTGACATCTCGAAGACGGCTTTTATGTAAAGATATGGGAACTTTGAGTTCGTGGTCATGTCGTTCGGCATTATGAACGCACCATACATATTCACAGGGATCATAAACTCAATCTTCCGGGAATATATAGATCAATTCATAGTCATGTTTATCGACGATATCATGATCTACTCATGATCAAAGGAGGATCATGTCGAGCATCTGAGGATGGTTTTAGAGGTTCTCTGACAGCACTGGATCTACAGGAATTTTTCCAATTGCATGTTCTGGACACGATAGGTGCACTTTCTTGGACAAGTGGTGTCCCATCAGGGAATAGAAATTGACCCATCGATGTTTGAGATATTTCTTTCTTGGGAAGAACCCAAGAAATTGGAATAGGTTAAATGTTTACTAGGTCTAGTAGGTTACAACCAGAGGTTTTTGACCAATTTCTCTTGATTTGTAGCACCTTTGACAGTCGTGACCGAGAAAGACTAGGCTTTTGTATGGAGTGATTAGTTCAATGAAGCTTTAAGTTTTCTATATTGGAAAATGGTATGTTCCCTAGTACTGTGGTTTCCAATTTAATGGGTAAATTTTGAAGTGTTATGTGATGCGTCAGGCCTAGGCTTGTGGTATGTGCAAATGCAGTAGTGGGGAATGATCTCTTATGGGTCTAGGAATTTATGTCCCCATGAGTGTAGCTATGCCACCCCCTGATCTAGAGATTTTAGCAGTACTGTTCATTCTAAATGTGTGGCAGCATTACCTCATTGGGGAAAGCTTAATGGTCTTCATGAATCATAAGATCTTATGTTATCTCTTCAAAAAGCGTTAATTGATATTGAGGGAGTGGAGGTGGATGGAGTTTCTTCAAGACTACAACTTTGAGATCTCCTACATCTCAGGAAAGGGGAATGTGGTGGCTGATTCCGTAAGTAGGATGTCGCAGAAGGATGTTCTTCGAGAGACATTGGATGCTTGTAAGGTGATGGAGGAGTTTGCTACCTTACACTTGGATGCATGAGTGGATGGTGGAAGAATCTATCCTTTCCAGGTGAAGGTGGAGTCTTCCTTGTAATAGTAGATAGAGGAGTCATTGTGGGAGGGGGGACATAGAGGCTAACGTGATTCATGATTGTGTTAGCCACAGAACTGCTCGAGAAGGATGGTCATATGATGGTTAGAATCAGATGATTTTCCATGGGAAGTTATTTTTCACGAAGAAAATGCATGATAGTATTCTTGGTAAGATCCATAACTCACCCTCGGTGGTACACCCTAGTGTTTGAAAGATGTATCGGGTCTTGTGGGGTCAGTTCTTGTGGCTTTGGGTGAAACAGGTAGTGTTAGAGTTCGTGGATAAGTGCCTCAAGTTCCAGTAGGTGAAGGCTGAGCCCCATGTTCCGGGAAGTTTGTTGTATCATATAGATGTACCGGAGTGGAATTGGGATGACATATCAATGGGTTTCATTAGGGTACAACCCAAGTTTCAAGGATGTTGTGATGCTGTCTTGGTGGTGGTTGACCGACTGACGAAATTAGTCCACTTCATGGAAAACAAGGTGTCAGATGTGGTAGATTCCTTATCACAAAGGCACGTGGAAGAGGTGGTTCAGTTTCTTGTAGTTCCCAGATTTATCATTTTAGATCGAGATATACGATTTACTCCGCATGTTTGGAGAGTGTGCCTTTGGAAGCTAGCTATTCCTTAACAATTATTTCCAACCTCATATGGATGGGTAGAGAGATAGGACGATGCATACATTAGAGGAAATGTTGCGAGCATGAGTTGAATAATTCAGAGGATCGTGGGTGTGATACTTTCCACTGGTAGAGTTTTTCTATGACAACAGCAATCACTCTACCATTTTCATGACTCTATTCAAATCCTTATATGGAAGACCTTGTCCTTCCCATGTGTACTAGATAGAGGTTGGGGAGGTAGGTTTTCATGACTTGGAGGTGGTGAAAGGCATGACTATGAAGGTCTAACTTGTGTGTGAGGGGATGAAGGCGGCTCAGGACCAGCAGACGCTGTATGTCGATCATAGGAGAAGACCCTTGGAGTTCGAGGATAGAGACAATGTGTTTTTAAAGGTCTCCCTTGGTGTG
This sequence comes from Viscum album, assembly GCA_963277665.1. Taxonomy (NCBI): domain Eukaryota; kingdom Viridiplantae; phylum Streptophyta; class Magnoliopsida; order Santalales; family Viscaceae; genus Viscum; species Viscum album. Next base: position 223,739,786 of record OY728123.1, on the reverse strand, counting down.
GGAAAAATAGTTTTTGAAAGGTGGGTAAGCTTTCCCCCAGGTTCGTTGGACCCTTCATGGTGTTGAGATGGGTCCGCGAAGTGTCTTACCAGTTGGTGTTACCAATGCCACTACTGTGGGTCCACGATTTCTTCCATGAGTTTTAACTCCATCGGTATCTACACGATGATTCACACATCCTTCACTAGGGAGAGATAGATATTAAGGATGATGTAAAATTCATGGAGTGACCACTAAGGATCGAGGATCGTGAGGAGAAGGTGATTCATGGATGAACCATTCCCTTGTTTAATGACTTTTGAAGGTATGGTGTCCTTGAGAAGAGTACCCGAGAACAGGAGGCACAGATGTGTTCCCAGTACCCAAAGATGTTTTGATTTTTTTATCTCTGTTGTTTTTTACTTGACTATGATGTATTTCTTGACCTTTTTTACTATGAGATGGGATGTTTCCCTTATTCTTTAAGTGCATCTGAAAATTCCAGACCATGGGGAGGGGATAACATGATCCCTAATCCAGACGCATTAAAATGGATGTGATTAAACATGTGAGGGTAGGTATGGTTCACCCCAATCAGATAGTATCTCCATGTGTGGGAAGGGGATCCATGATCTATATGTCTGGATAGTGATGGATTTATATGTTTGTGTGGTTGGTTGGGAGAAGAGAGTAGTGGTGCATCTGTAGTTTTTAAGGATAGAGATGAAGAAGAGGTGTTCCTACATGTTGATGAGGTGTCCTTGTGAAGACTAAGTGTATTTGTGGTTGTTTATGAAATAGATATCAATGAGGGTTACTTCTAAGAGGAATCTTAACGTGGTTGTTCAGACATCTTTTTCAAGTCGATTTTAAATTCTATAGGGTGAGAATAGTTTGATTGGTATCTGATGGAATAAGGAATTTTATATGTGATTTCTTTTTGAAAATCTAGTATTGGTAGTGTTAATAGGGGTGCTTCTTTCCTGGGAATTTTCCAAAAACTTGGTTCCACAAAATTCTTCCACCGTTATAGTGGAACCATGATGGTGGAACCATCATGGTCACACTGTCATGGTTGCACACCGAAACGGTGTAACCTCTTACGGTGTCTCACCAAAACGGTGGCACCGTTACAGTGCCACCGTGTCTCCCACCCTTTTCCTTTTTTCTAGTTTCCCGATTTTTTTTAGTTCCCCTCTTGTAATGTATCTTTTGATGTAAAAGTATTTTAATACAAATTTCAAAGCATTTATATCCAATAAAAGGTTTTTAAACCCCCGTGATTTGAGAGACTCTTCCTTACCAAAATGTGTGGCCTTTTTTACTCAGTGTCACACCTTTCCTCGTAATTTCCATTTTCTTCCCAGTTACGTGGTTTCTCTCTATTTAGAATATATATATTAACTCACATCTGTTATCTCCAACGTCTTTGAAGAGAATTATTAAAACGGAATATATTCTAATGGGTCAAACTGCCCACACATGTGGTCAAGCCATGGCCTTTAAACAGCAAATCCTGTAACTCTAGGATCGATCTTTTTATCTCCCAAGATCGTATTCTTCCCTGGTATCATTACTTTATTTGGTGAGTTTGGAGTCCCTCTTCCAGAGACAAACCATGCGCCCATGAGGGAGCCTTTTTTATCACCCTTGGAGTCCTTGGATTCCTTCTTCTACAAGACGTGCATCCCCAGTTATTGGCGCGAGGAGGAAACATCAATCTTTGATCATCCATGTAGGTTTTTCCTTCAACTCTCTTTACTTTGTATCATGAGGGGATGATATGAAAATGTTTCCCTTAGTAGGTTGGATGAAACCAAACATTAAAAAAGATAATAAACATACTTTTAAGAATGAAAGGGTGTGTTTGTTGGTGATGATGTTTTACTCTGCCATCATTGCTTATCTATTGTGAATTGTATGGGATCATGCCCACTGAAAATAGTGATAGTTGGTGGTACTTTATTACTCACTAATGATCCTTTTTTTCTCTATATAAACTTGTGATTAAATGTTCGTTACACAGAAACTGGTTAATCATGTAATATTGGTTGATAAAATGGGTTTCTAGTGAATAATAATCCTTGTGTGATCACCCCGGTTCACCAAATGAAAGAGAGGAACTTAATGAATGGTATGGAAAAATCTGGAAACTTCTTTTCTGTATTATGGTGATATGTGTGGTTATTTATGTTGATTATTGTGGGGTGATGGGGATGGGGCTAGGATCTTCTATTTTTCAGTTTTTTGTTTCTGGATCTTTGCATGTATATTAGGGCTTGGTTTTCTTCTAGTACATTAAGGGATCTTATGGATCCCATTTGATGTTGTGGCTTTACAAGAGAACCAAGTGTGAATGCATAAATTTTTTCATGACTATTTCTTTTCATCTATTGTCTTGTCTCATATATTTTCCTATTAGTTTCCTAGTAGTGAGGTAATGTTTAAAAGTAATCAATTTAACATGATAACAAAAATGGGTGGTTCTCCAGTTGTGGTTTTTGTGCTTTTGTGCATGTATGAATAGAAATAAGGGTTTTGTGTATAGGTTTGTTTCAGAACCCTTAGGTTGGGATGAGTTCTTGTTCGAATATATCTATAAATTAGATTTTTGTTTGTTATTCTCATCCCACCCATGTTGAACACTTCATTCAGGACACCCCCATTCCATGGGGGAGGGTGTTTTCCCAATATTCATATAAGTTTCTGGTAGTTACCTCATTTTCCGATCCCTCTCTCAGGCATCCCAAGACACATCAAGCTATATATGATAGCTTGAGGACCATTATATCCTAAGAATCTCCAGGCAGGTTATGTTGTGGTGGTTTTCCTAGATGTGTGCGGGAAGGTTTGTTGCATAAGTGTCTTTGGGCATGGCAGTGGTTGTTCTCGCCCAGGTGTCTGTTGTCGTGGTTACATGTGGTTTTTTTGGACCGGGTGTCTGCCGGTGTGGTTACGTGTGGTTGTCGTGGACCAGGTGTCTCCAGGCAGGATATATAGTTGTAGTGGATCATAAGGTTATTGTTGGGGCGGTAGTGGGACTTCAGTGAAAATGGTGGGGGAGGTCTGATGCATAGGATGTCTTCAATAACTAGTGGGAAAGCAGTACAGGGTACCCAAATATCAGTTTTTTATTACTATTACTTTACATGACTTTCATTATGTGAAGATTGTGACTTGGGGAGGTTGGGTGGGTAGTTTTCCTTGCTAGTTGTTTCAGATACCTCTACTATCTCATAGGACATTATAATGCATCCCCACTTGTACATGAGAGCCATTGGTTTACCCTACTTAGAATACCTATATACCCACTGCGTATATAAAACTACATTCAGAATTCCAGGAGGACTTTGAGGATCGTGATAGACATTACTAGCTCAATCATTGGTACAGTTGTCTTCTCTATTTTCATTCCTTTTGATATGTTTCCTTTGGGGTTTTCTTTTACATTATTGCACTCTATATTGAACATACATGTGTAAAAAGGGATAATGGATTTATTTTTACTTTCTATTTTTGGAGATTTTGGAGATTAATTCTCTTATTTTCCAATATTTTTCTATAAAAAAGGTAATTCCATCCATATTTCATGGGATTTATACCCTTGGTGTTTGTCACCACTCTGGGGCCTATTGAAGTTGGGACTCAGGGGGTCATTATCTCTCCATCAACTTGAAGAAGGAAGGGTTTGGCAGTTTTCTCTCCCTTTCCTCATCTTTGTGAAGGCGGGTCAAGAAACTAATAAAAATGAGGTTTTATTAGTGCTAAAAAAGTGCTGAAAAAATAAAAAAAATGTGTTACAAAAGAGCAAAAAAATATTTATTTTATCATCACATAGGTAATAAGATTTGAAAAATGGACTATTTATTTGTACTTTTTATAAGCGCTGATAAAAGTGTCCCCATCTAATTAAAAAACCCAAACAATTTTTGAACCTGTCTTGATATCAAAATACTTCCATGAAAGACACCCACTATTAGTTCTCCTCCTTGTTTAATTGAAGATCTAATTACACCACTTGACTACCACTTATTACTCAAACATTTCATCTAAAATTCAGTGGTTGATTGCAATTAAGGTTTCCAAAGAGTGTCTCAAATTTTTTTAAAACTAGTGAGGGAACCCTTCTAATTGTTTTGTGTGTTTTTTGTTTTTATTTTTATTTATTCTTAGATGATGTCATTCTAGTGTTGTGACTGTATACTATCCGGGTATTCCTTCAAATTTTCTTAGTTTCCTATTTTGAATCAACTCTTGATTACTCATGGAGAGTTTACTGTTTCTGGATTTGATGGAGAAACATAGGGTTACATGGAGTTTAGTTGGTTGTTTTATTTTGTTTATTTTTTCCAAATATATTTCCCAAATATATCATACATATTTTTCATTTTTTATTTTATCAATGTATTCTATAAACGTTAAATTTTATAAATTGAAACAGGGTATTTTTTATGAGAGGTACTTGAAGTTAGGTTATGGGATTTCTTTTATATTTTACTACTTGATATCTTCTTTTCTATACTTATCTTAGTTAGTGTGATGATCCAATTTCTAGATGAATTATAGCAGTTTTTATTTAAAGTTTCTTTGTACATGTTTTAATTTTTTTGGGCCAAATAATTCCCACTTAAAATATTCATTCCATGGTGCTCACCGACAGCCCGAGGGGGTAAAGAATGTCCCTTATTCACTATCATGATAAAGATTGACATTCCACCCACAACATTTGAGCATTTTATTTAATTTTCAATTTTTTTAACATAGGATTTCATTCTTCCATTTGAAATTTCTAAAACACTTCCCTCGCATACATGGATTGGGAAATAAATATCCCATGAGTTCCATGAGTCACCTATAAATGAAGGAAAATTTCACCTCACTAATCATAAACATTTAAACAATGGTCATTGTTAATATAGAAAATTATTATCATCGTTCATATCTTTATCCTATATATATTATTTTATTCACATTGAAAAAAATATTCAATCTATACATAATTTTTTTAAGGAATATGATCAATTCATCATTTTTAAATTAAAGTTTCTTTAATAATTCATCTGACCATAAATACCATGTTATTAGTTCTTGATTCAATTCATATATCACCTTTTTTAATTTACAAACATGTTTCTTATATTAACAAATAAGAAAACTATTTTTATTTGATGCGATTCTTAATTGTGTAATCCATTAGTAAAGGATAACTTTACATCCAGTTGGAGTACCTTGAATTTCCATGGTATGGGTCGATGTGGTGATATGAAATCCCAAGATAAATGATATGTTTAAAAATATTGATATACCATTAATTTTAAATGTAAAAATTCTTAAGGTTTCTACATAACTTGTTCTAATACATTTTTATTTATTTTAGTTAACTGAATTAGAGTTTATTATTCTTATTTATAATATTTGAGTTTCATGTTACTCTTTAATTTACTATTTTATATTTTCATTTATTTAGGGAATATAATAAAGATTTGATGCAGATTACTTATTTTCGTAAATTAAATTACCCATTTTCTTCAATATACTGAAATTCATTGAAACAATCAAATGTTGAGTTTCCCTTTTAAAAATTGTCTATATATTTCACACTTAATAATGAATATATTATGTGTATTTATATATATGTTGAATAAAACTAATCTTTTATGGACCCAATAAAATGGATATGAACCTAAAATGGATGCATTTTAATCATTTAACAAATGAATATGAACATGATGTTATAGAGTTCATCATGTTCGCAAGATACCATGTAGACAACCCTTTGAAAATCATTTTTCTTTGTCTACATTGTTGTTATTCAAGGAAAATTATGCAATGAAATTTGGTAGAATATTTAGTCTAATTAGATCCATTGATCAATAGATCCAAAACAAGGATTGGATATGAATCACTTAAAAAGCTAATAACAAAACTAAATATTCTCTATGCACTTTACTACTATTGGTTAACCATGGCTTGGCATTGAATCTGACCTAAACATCCAGTCAGCATCCCCATGATCCTCTAAACCTACACATAGAGAGATAAAAATAAATCACATTCTTAAACATAGAGAGAAACATTTATTGAATAAGTTTATTCATTGGGTAATATCTTTTGGAAAACACATATGATTGAAGAAGAAATATGAGAATTTGAAAATTATATGAAGTAATATTATTCCCAATTGATTAAATAATGAATAAAATTGAGATGAAGAGGTGGAAAAATGAATGTTGAAGGGTGATATGATAGTGATGGTGGAAAAATTTTGTGTCATGACAGCATCATGGGGACCCCAAACAAGAATTTTTGGTCAGATATTATGCCAAGAAGTAGTTAAAGAATAGTAGTGAAGTACACAGAGAATATTTGGTTTTATTATTAACTTTTTGAGCCTTGAACATCCAATCCTTGTCTTGGATCCACTAATCAATGGAGAAAAATAGATATCAATATAATTAATTGTCTCCCAGTTTGGTGACATTTTTATAGACTTCTAAACCCTAATAAAGTGCCCATAGAATCCATATTATTGTAGTAAGCTTATATTTGAACCAAATAAACCCTTGGGATAGATGTGAAGGTAATGTTATAATATTATTTCTCTATTTTTCAGAAAAAAATATTATAATGAATTTTTGATTTAATTTTCATTATTCCTTGCTATATTTGTTAATTTTAGAAAAAATATATCAAACTTTTATGCCATTGTAGGATGAGAAACAACATTGTCTCTGCTAAATCATAGAGGTAATCTTGATGTTTTCCCAGAAAAATAATTTTTTATAGAATGAATGTATTATTTAATATTTAAGATTAATTTATTTCCTTTAAGTATTACACACATAATAATTTTTTTCTTATACTCTTGGATTATTTTGTTCATGTTGGGGTGCCATGTACAAATTTTATGTCTCTTCTCCCTTAAAACCATTTCACCCCTATAGTGGTGACATTATCACATTCTTTTAAATTACTTCCACATACTTTTCCAGAAGAGAAACAGTTCCACATTTACTCCATCATAGATATAATCATGATTTTTTATAGTAAAATTAGTGTCCATAGAATTAATATATTGTTTCATATTTATGTTTAATTTAATTCTTTTTAAAATATCTCACATAATAATTATTTTATTATATAGGTGGGTAATTTGTTTGAGTGGGGGTGAATTTCTAGCTCTCGTGCATCTTCTCCCTTAAAACCGTTTCACCCCTATAATGGTTTATTTTTAACATTATTTCAAATTACCTTCATTGCCATTGTAAGAAGAGAAAAATGACTCCTCTGGTCAATAATATAGGTAATCTTGATGTTTGGACAGTAAAATCATTTTCCATAGAAATAATGTATTTTTTTTATTTATGATTAATTTATTTATTTTTAGTATTAATCACATAATTTTTTTTCATATATAGGTGAATTATTTTATTTTATTTGGGGTGATCTATCTATATTTCATTCCATTTTGGACCAAATCTTACATAGACTTCTTCTCCCCCAAAACCTTTCACCCATGAAGTGTTGTAATTTACCACTTTCCATCTTGTTCCATCCACTACTCAATCACAATGGTAATATTGATATTTTCATAGTAAAATAATTGTTCATATAATTAATTTATTATTTCATATTTATGTTTAATTAAATTTTTTTCTGTATTACTAGTATTAATTTTTTTATATATAGTGGTATTATTTTTTTCATGTTGATGTGGTTTCATCGAAGCTGCTCATGCAATTTTGGAAATTTAACAAATAAATTCCATGATAATCATGGTAATATTTAAATTCAAGTTTTTTTTGAGAATTTGGGGTGTGTATGAATTATACACACCTCAATCTAACACACGATGTGGTATGTATGACTCCAAAAACATAATTATATTATATATTGACATTAACTTTAGTAAAGAATAAAACTGACTCAATGTGTCCATTATCTGTTTAAAATCAACAATTGACATTTAAAAGTTTCACTCACTGAAAATTGAGAAAAAACTCTTATATTTTTGATAATTTAATGAACTGATTCATAAATCATATTTGATGTATAGGAATCCTTCACACATCAATTTGATACATGATGTGATCTATATGAGTCAAATTTAATGTTTCAAGTATAAAATGACATTTTATTAAAAAAATATATGTGACATAATTAGAAATGAGAAAAACTAGTCATATTTTTTTAATAATTTAGTTCAAAAATCCATAAGTGATTTTGAACATGAATAAATCAGCCACACCTTAATATGACGCACGGTGTGACCGGTATGACTCTAAGTGCATCTTTATTTAAAATTAACATCCATTTTGTTATGAAAATTAACCTACTCATAAAAAAACGAAACTATTTTCATTTTATTTCAACATTATTAAAATGATCCATAAGTTTTTTGAGATGTGCATGAATTAACTACATCTGAATATGATGCATGGTGTTGACGATATAACTCCAAGTGCGTGTTTTTATTTAAAATTGACACCAATTTTAGTAAAATGGTCAACTGTATTACTCCAAAATAAGAAAACCCATTAAATTTGTTTAAATACTTTATTATAATGATCCATAAGTAATTTTTGATGTATAGGAATCAGTGTCACCTCAATTAATTACATAATTTGATTGGTATTAATCGAAGTGCATGTTTCAATTTTAAAATCACATTTTAGTAAAGAAGAGATGTGACGTACTCAAAATTTAAACACACATTAATATTATTTATACATTATTTCAATGATACATATGTCATTGGGGTGGGTAAGAATCAACCACACCTCAATTTGACACACGGTCTAGCCAGTATGACTCAATGTGCATTTTTTTATTTAAAATTGTCATTAATGTTAGTAAAATGGACAATTATCATACTCCAAACTGATAAAACACATAATTACTGTTTTTATAAATTACGACAATGATTCATTAGTCATTTTTGATTTGTAGGAATCAGTTACACCTTAATCTGATACACAATGTTCCTAGTATGACTCAAAGTATATGTTATCAGTTTAAAGGTGACTTTTTAGTTCAAAAAGTGTGACTGATTCAAAATCGACCAGACACACTCATATTTTTTTGATAATTTAATATAATGTTTAATAAGTCATTTGTGACAAGTAGGAATCTGTTTTACATCAAACTGATACACAAAGTTATAGGAATGAGTCAAAAGATCATGTTTGCAGTATAAAATGACATTTTAGTAAAAAAGACAACTAGCAAACTCAAAACCAAGAAAACACATTCAGATTGTTTTTATACATTAGGAAAATTATCTCAAAGTTATGTAAGTCGTGTTGGAATCAATCACCCCTCAATACAATTCACGGTGTGATGGGTATGACTCTATGTGAGCCTTTCTATTTATAACTCACATCAATTTTTTTGTAAAATAACACTTATATTAATTAATTTCATTATATTAACTCTAACATATGAATTTTTTTATTATACAGGTGTGTTATTCTTATTAGGAAGGGGTGATTTGGTTCCTCAATATAATGGGTCAAGTAAAATTAAAAGATAATGGAATATTTATGTTTTTGAATGTATGTTAAAAAATTTATTTAATGGTATGAACCAATGTTTTAAATGTATATAATATAGTGTTTTGTTCTTGTGTTTTTGTGGTAAATTTAAAAAAATTTATATATCATATTGGGACTTGTTTTTGTTGATATTTTTTGTTTTTCTTGTTCTATGGTGTGCTATAATAGCATACTAAAGTGGTGATTCATTTTGTTGTTGCAGCACACTATAGTGTGGCCCTTTATCAACACTTTTAAATTAACTGATAAAGGTTTACATTATCAAATCTTATCGAAGTGATGATAAAGGACCATTTTATTAGTGTTCAATAAGTGCTGATAAATTTCCATTTTAATTTCATCTACATTGTTTATTTCTATTTATTATATATTTTCCTCTCATTTTCATATCTATAAGTACAACAGAGTCTGAAATAAATTTTTTAAGTACAACAGATCATGTTTTTATCTTCATTTAGGAAACTTTTTTTCCATGTCCACATTATCATTAATTATTTTCAAGAATATTTTTATAATTATATAAATATTATTTAAATAAATTTTTAACATCATTTTACTTTCTTCTCCATTGTTTAAAAATAGATTTATTTTTTTTCCCAAATGAGATATTTTTTAATTTTTTCAGAAAATGTTAATAAATTTATTATTTAAAAATACCCAGAATGAACCCCATTCCCATATATCATGAATATTATATTCCTTGAATCATACAATATATTTTTACATGTTTTTTTAAAATAAATTTGTTCATAATAACGTAAAGAATATAGATTTAAAATAAGTTATTTCAAAATGAGAGGGGTATTTTTTAAAGAAAAATTCTAGTTACATTTTAAAGGTATTAATATCTACAATAAAATATTTTAATATTTCTTATGATTGAATAGTGAATTTATCAAATGTAATAATATTTATTCATTAAATAAGATGGTTTATGATTATGATGAGAAAATTATTACAAAATCCATATCCTTTCCACTTGTTATGATTTGATGATATGACAATGGTATTATAAACTTTTGGATCACATATATATTGTATTCATTATATAATGGGTGGGTCCATAACTATATATCCCTATTATTCATTTCATAAATATGGATATATCATGAGATGATAAGGATTATAATGGAATGTGAATACAATTTAGTTTGGGACGTTTTCCTAATATATAGTCTTGGGAGTAAACTATGATTAATGAAATCATATAATGTGGAGTGAACCCAATCAACTATAAAAGTCTTAGTATCGACCCTTTACTATGTAAATAATTTTTTTATAATTATGTGTCTGCCAATTGCTAATGTCAAATTCTTTTTATATGTTCTCATGCATCATGATTGATAATTTATGATTTGGTACACTTGTGTCCTATGACTTTCAATTGATAAAACATTATACCATTTGATTATTATGATCTATGAGATGATATGAATTATTTTATAATGATAAAATCCTTTTATCATACTATGGTTATTATATTATTATCACAGATTGACATTGATTGATATATCTAATGTTTATTCTTATTGAGAATCTGATCTCTCTCGATTTTAGGTTTTTCTTTCCTGGGTTATAGAGAATGGTTTTTTAAATGTTATGTCTATGAAGGCTGGTAGTTTTAAAAAAATAAGGGGAAATGATATAAGTCATCTATAAACCAGTTTTTTATGTATCCATGTTTTTTTATAAACTAATACAGTTATATAATGGCAGGGATCAATTCATATGTAATGAATATTGTATAAATTAAATATTGTATTTATGTATGAAATGTATTGGTCTCTATAAAAATTCCCACTATTCATATTTTAAAAACAATTCTCACTCTTAACATCCTTTTAACAAGAGATAGAAATACTTAAAAAATCATTGGAAGGTGATATAGGTCCCCACACATCATCATCCATAAAAATTTGTTCCCTTTTACCAAAATTAATTAGAAAGATATCATAATAAACATTAGAAAGAGAATTAGTTTCTTAAACATTTGAATAAAAAATTACACCATATGATGTTATGAAATCCTATGAAATCATATTTTATAAAAAATATCATTTTAAAAAAGAAATCATATCATAATAATATATTATGTGTGAAAAAAATTAGTTACAAATGATAATCCTTTTTGGGTAATTTGATGTGAAAATAAAATATTTTCACAAACACAATTTAAAATTTTAAGTACCTATTACTTTCAAAAAAAATTCTATAAAGGGAAGAAATGACATTTTAAAAACCATATTTTCAAAAAAAAATATCCTTGAAAAATTATAACATTAAAAACATAAGAAGTGAAATTAAATTGGAAAAATTAACTTTTGGACGAATCTTTCGTAATAGATGCATGAAAAAGACATGGTGTTTTGAAAAAAAAGAATTACAATTACAATAAAAAAACTAATTTTAATAGGATCATTAAAAAATTACTTTAAAATCAATTGTTTTTTAAAAAAATAGATGTGAAAATACTATGAAAAATATTAATTTTAAAATAATATTAAATACTGGTGACATGAAAAAAGACATAAAGATATAATAAATTTTAAGTGAATTTTTATTTAAAATATTAGATTAAAATAAAATATTTATTATTTTTTGCTTGAAAAAATGAATAATGGTAATCAAAATAATTGTGGATTGAATGATAGAAACATCTATTGGGAAAATATAGACAAACATTTTAGATATTTTAAAATATCGTTTTTGAAATAGAACATCATTAAAAATATAGTGAAATAATCTTTTAAAATGAATAAAAGGGAATAAAATAATTGTTCGATATAAAATCAATTTGATACAACACAATAGAAATGAGAACATATGTGGTAAATAATAACATGGACATAGAAGAAAAATAAATTAAAATAATTGGAAATTATACTTCTCAAAAATGTGTTTTAAAGAAATAATAGAATCATCATGGAAAAATACTTTCTTCTAAAACATAATTTCCCAAGAATGGTTGGTCGATATAAAATATAATAGCATCATATTTCATAATATATAAACATTGAAATATTTTATTCTAAGAAAATTGAATATAAAAAAAAGGAATTATTTGAGCCCCAAAACCCCCATTACAACTATAGTAACTTTTGAATCAAAACTCCATGAGAGGTATAAAATTAAATAAAGTTTTTAATACCATGAAATATTATATTATCATGATATAAAATGAAAATAGGGAATTATTTATTCCCTTAAATAAGAAATAGGTGGTAAAACATAATTATATCTCAAGGGATTCAAATTTGATACAAGGAAACCCTTACCTTGTTTCCTTTCATATTTTAGGACACCATGATGTCATTTAAAATAATAATTAATCTTATATAATATTTTACAACCATAATCATAAATAGTACTATTTTATAATCCTTATTATAATTTTTTATCATGAGTAAATTAAGTAGTTCTAGAATATCTTGACCATCGGTGTTAAAAAACGTTAACTATTTGTGTATGTTTTATAATATTGATATAATTTCCCCTATGTTGATACAAATTTTATTATTGATGCATCATATAATTTTCATTATTATATAAAATATAATTTTTATAAATGTTATTATTTTAATCTATATGTCTTTTTATTATGTTATGTGAATAGAATTGATAATAGCTTATTTTTGTAATTTATTCAAATAAAAATGATCATTTAATAATAAGTTAAATAAACAAAATAATATGTATAGAATATTATAAAAATATTTATTTTCATAATTTTAAATTTAATTATTGTTTTTCATGTTCTCATGTTCATACATAATCAAATTTTAAATCTTCATTCATGTGGGTGGTTAAATCGACCCAAACATGAACACCCTTTAAGTTAATTGGTGAGTACGGTTAAAGAAGAATTTATTTTGAAATAATTTAATTATAACAGATTAATAATGATATTAATTTTATGTTTTAATTTATAGTGAATATTAATTGAATATTTTTGGATAGACAATTAAAAATTTATTCTTCTTGGACGTAGTAATCTACACACACATGAATGTTGTTCCTTTATTTTTCTAAGATGATGGAAATGAATAAATATGGCTAGGAAAATTAATATAAAAACATATCAGTATAATAATGGTACATAATACATCATTTTATTATGGTCATAGGATATTTACATGACTAATATGAATAAGAAAAAGTAAGAAAAATATATTACTAATATTGGAGGCTTGATTATTCACTAGATGTGCCCTTAAAATTGAATGGCATAGGAAAACTGTGTGGTACAAGTGGATTTTATTTTGAAGATATGGTTATATGGATATTTAACGTTCTAATATTATAGTAATAATTATAATTATTGGTGTTTGATTAAAGAGGTGTAAGTGGTCCCTTTATATAAGAGAGGAAAATGTCACTCTCGGAAACACACTCTATATTTTAATACTTCGATGACAGTATTCCAATTTAAATTGCTCCAATTATTTATAAAAAATGATTTGTGGGGTATTAATAATTTTATATTATTTTAAAAAAAATCATCACTTTTTTGAAAAAATTAATCGGTTGATTTTTTCATTTTTATTTTATATTTTACTAATTTTCTTTTAAACTAGGAAATAAATTTTGTAATAAATTGTTTATAGATTATTAAACATATTTAATACCCCTTATAATAAAATATGTGTGTTATGGAAATAAATATATTATCTATTTATTCCAATTCAATTTCTAAATATGAAAAAATTAACTTTTAAATATAAGCAAGTAATGTTTAGAAAAAGAGATTTAGTTTTAAAATTATATTTTTAGCATTCTAGATTCTTTTTCATATTTAGTATTTAATTCCACATAAATAATTGTTAATAAATTTATTTATGTTTTTATACATCATTTTATATTAATTATATTAAATATTTAAATTTAATCGGTTTGATGTAAATTCCTTTATATTAATAAACTAGTAATTTGAAAATAAATATTTCACTCTTATCCTGGTAATTACCCCTAATAATAACAATATAATTTCATAAATATACATTAAATTTTCCATATCCAATAATGTGAGAATTATATTCTCAAATATTATAATCACTTTATCAAATTCACTGACTTTGTGTAGGTAAATTTATAATTAACAGAAGGGAATATAACACACAAAACCCTGATTTTTCAAAAGTTTTTTTTGAAGAAAAATAATTTATGTTTAGGATATAATTATAATTTACATTTATATCAATTAATTTATAATAATAATTCCTATAAAATTATAATTTTGGTAAAAATAAATGAAATAAAAAAATTCATTTTTATTTTTCAAAATTAACAAATAAAAAAGTCAAAAAATAGTTGTAATTTAAAACTCAAAAAAATTAACAAATTTGAATATGTGTTTATAAATTAAACATAGAATTTAAAATAATTTATAATACATATTTTTTAATGATAAAATTAAAAAACTATCAATTTATTTATATAATAAAATAATTTCATAAATGTAAGAACATTAAAAAATCAGTATTTCATAATTCACTAGAAAATTAATTACTTCCAAAATATTCCAATAATTCAAAAAAAAAACTAATATTTCTATCATTAATATACAAATGATGTTAATTTTTTCATGTTCACATCCTATAATTTATAAATTTCATTAAAACTCGAAAATGTAGTGAAACGCTATTTTCATAGGAAAAATAATTTTTCTATAATAACTAGTTTTTTTATAAGTTTCTAATAAATATTTTCTTAATATATATTATTAGTGTTAAGTCAAAATATATGTAGTTCCTTAAAGTAAAAATCATATTTGAGAAAAATAAAAGTTTATGAATAGTGTGAATTTATCATAGATGAATTTTCAATGATTATATGAAATCATAATATATCAATATAACTATTTCATTACATTTTTATATAATCCTATTTTGTAATTCAATATAACCTTATGACCTCATAATAAGACCTAATCATTATATGTTCTTTAGTTGCACTATTGGGTGGAGATTTAGCTATCATAGAACATTATTAAATCTCCTTGAAATTGAAACTACTCTAGTAATTTTTTTTCTCAAACCATAATTTCACAAGTTTAGATTTGGATTGGTTAAGGGATAAAAATTTGAATATACCACTCTTTTTATTTAATAAAATTTGGTTTCATATGGAATACCTAAATAACAAAATTTCACTCTTCTTACATTCTTAATTAGTTTTGAGACATATTTCTTTCAATTTCTAGCAGTTAACTTAATATATAAGTTTAAAAAGTCATATCTAATATTAAATATATATCGAGGAAATTAGTTTTTTATTTTTTTTTGAAATATTAAATTAAAAAAAATTATAAGGATAATATATAGTGGAATCTTGGGTCATTGCAGAATTATTAGTGGAAACTCACAATAGTGCAATGATTGCAGCCCAAGTCTTAACAATCCTCTAGTTAATTTTTATAAGAATATATATCCACAATATATTATTATATTACAGTTATTATATTTTTATGTGATTTTGGAAATTGATTATCTCTAGATAGGGACCATATTATTTTTTGGGATAAGTAAGTTGAATTAAATATGTAAAACATGTGATCTCCTATTTTTAAATGGATAACTATTAAATCCCTATAGAAATTACTTACACTATATATGTAATAATACCAAATTATGTAGAGGTTATTTAGCTCAAATGGTTGAATACAAACTCACTATTTAGGATATTAAATCTTCAAATGAAAATAATGATGTCATTGTTTAATGGTTTCTTAGTCTTCCAATAGATCTCAGGGTTGATCATTCCAGAGAACTCATAGTTAGTGTTATTCTTATATAAAATACTACTCATAGAATAGAACTAATTAAATTACAGTAATTTTGTAAGGGTTTTATATTATCTAGTTATTCACCAGGGGTTTAACTAGTTCTCTTTGTTAAGAAGAATGTTTGATCAATGTGTCCCTATATTGATTATTATGACCTCTAAAACATTTTAATCAAATACATGTATTATCTACAACATATTTATGACTTTTTCTATTAATTGAAATGGGAATAAAACTTCTAAATTATTATAATTTTATATTTTTATAATTAATTTAGGTTGAAAATGGAGGATGGTATTAATATTGCCTTTCGTAAAAGATATGGAAAATAAGGATTCAATGTGATGCCAGTTAGACTTACAAATTCCCCCATTATCTTTATATATGGGATGAATAGAGTATTTGGAGATTAACATAATCAATTTTTAACATCCCTTATAGATTATATTTTAATATATTCTAGATTAAAGTAATATCATGAAGTTCATTCGAGGATATTTTTTACTAAAAATATAACGGAGAAGGTTTATGCCAAATTTAGAAAGTGTGAATACCAGCCACATAAAGTACCATTAATTGGCCCTAAAATCATATGATATAGTAAATTAGTAGATCCTTAGAAGATATAGGAAACATATTAATGGCCTATATTAATCACTATAATATAAATTCATAGTTTTGTTAGATTTTCTTGATACTATTGATGTTTTTTGATACATTTCTCATGATTGAAATCTCCACTAACCATGTTAACTCTAAAGGGACTCAATTTACTTTTAATTGATTAATGTGAAGAAAGTTTCATGTTTATTAAGATAATAATTTTCACTACACCTATACAAACACTAACCTGGGTTGAGAGGCGTTTTTGATATATAGTGGTGGAAAAAAGAAGTGATTTTGATGTATGGTCATTAAAAAACATAATGGTATAATTTTCCTCGAATTAATTAAGGATTCATGAGAAAAATTACCGAATTAATGATTTGGATTAATGAGTGATAATATTTCAATTAATGTTAAAGAATTATTTACTTAATATATAAATGTAAAATATATATACTGATCAGAAGATCTTAAAGGATATATT
This sequence comes from Viscum album, assembly GCA_963277665.1. Lineage (NCBI taxonomy): Eukaryota > Viridiplantae > Streptophyta > Magnoliopsida > Santalales > Viscaceae > Viscum > Viscum album. The sequence goes on along the minus strand of OY728123.1, from coordinate 223,722,382 downwards.
AATATTGGGGATGTTTAACATGAATCAAATGATATGGTTGGAGTTGATAATATAATTTTAATTATAAATACATTAAAAACATTCAAAGTATAAATTTTTTTGATTCTATGATTACGATGGACAATGACACCTTATACATGATTAGGATTGAAAAACACCCACAAGTAATTTATTCAAAAAAATGGACCTCAAAATCATTAAGGATGAGGATAATTTGTATATTTAATGAGTTATTGATCAACTATAAATCCAGGTGAATATCAAGGAGGATAAATGTATTACATGGATATATATAATAATTTATGTAATATTTGAGAGTTATCCCTAAAAATGATGAAATTATAATATTTGGGAAATAAATATGTGACCCTTAAATATCAGAATTGATATAGGAGTTATTGTATAGTGTACATAACCCATCATTCTACATCTATCCTTCAACAATAAAGATGAATTGTAACAACCTATATTTTTTTCTGAATACTATGTAAAATAGCTTGTGATAAACACAACATCGAGCTTAAACACACAATGATATACTATATATATTATTTCTTAAATATTATTTTTATAACATAGACATTGGTTGAGAGATATGAATATGTGTAACTTAATTATAATATATATATATATATATATATTCTTAATAAAAAATCATTAACTAGTTCCTAGGAATCATAAAATCACTTTTGATTGATAATAATGAAATCATTTATGTTTAAGAACAATTAATGTTTAATAGGGTAATTTTCTATAAAAAGAGGTGTTATAACATTTTATTTAATTTTACATTAAATATAAATTTTTAAATTTAATAAAACTAATTGGATAAAAATATTTTTTTTTTCATCTTATCATGATTATCTTAGGATTAATGTTTTTTATTTTTTAGAAATTGTTGAATTTTTGGGGAATAATGGAAATGTTTTTTTATAAATATTTCCACTTTTTTCACATTATAATCATATATTAATAAATTAAAATATTAGTATACATAAATTTTTTATTCTAAAATAATAATGTATTCCAAAGTTTTCATTTGGATTTAGTTAGCTTTTAAATTCATGTAAGTCAACTTCTGCTTAGAAAAATACAATGAATTCCATGGTAATCAATGTTATAATTTAATTTGGTATAAAATAATATCTTTTCAAAAAATGACATTTTTTTTCTAAAAATTGTTTTCATTATGTTCTGAAAACATATATAATAATTAACTTTTAAAGTTATAGAAATTGAATCATAGAAAATTTAAAATATATTTGGGGTTATAATATTATAATTTATTAAAGAGTTTATTTTTTTTGATATATAATAGTAACCATTGTAAAAAATGTAGCACTAAAATATTGGTTAAAATTGTTAATTGGGGTTATACTAAGAGGTATGGATTAAAATTACTCCAAAAAATTATTAAATATGATTGCTTGGTTTTATTTCAATTTTATACTTTTTATATTCTAAACTATGACCATTTAAATTTAGTTTACTTGGGTAATATATATATTATATAATAATGTTTCACAAAGTTACTTGTTTCCACCCACATAACATTTAAAAGGAAATATCCCCTTACACTAATTTATCCACTAATATCATCCCAAAACTACACAAATATATTACCAATATCTTTATACACATCCTATAGTGTTTATTTATACCAAAAAACCACTCCAATAAGGCTTAATATATAAGACAAATGTGGCTTCCCAAAAAATTGGTAATCATCTTGATCTACTTATTTCAATTTAATTATTCTTTTACCTCCTACAAATTGGTTATCTATATTATAAAAAATGAAATAAATTTTATCAATAAACTAAAATTTTAGTATTTTTATCCAAAAAATATTATCTATAGCTTTTGTACCAGAAGAAAAATGAAAACTTCTCTCACGTGATTGTGAAAACTAATGTCTCCACAAAGAAATTTTTTTATTTCCTAATCAATGACTCAAATTTATGGTTATAATAATTTATTTAATGAATATAAGTGATATTTATGAAATAATTATAATTATTTTAATATATAATATTATCTATCTTATTACTCTCCTAACCGTTGATAAATAATAATGTTTCTCGTGTGTGTGGGTGTGGGTTATGACCTCCACAAAGTGATGTGGCTCAGTTTTCATTTTCGCATAACATGGAAGAACATAAGAATATATTTGATATATATATATATATGATATTTATTATATAAATATGATTCTATAATGAGTAATCATTATATATATTCCTTCCATTAAAAATACTAGTAAAATTAAAATATCATCATGTATAATTTCATATTAATACCTCCATGAATAGAATATTTAATTTTTATATTATCACCTTTCGTGGATAGTTCGATAATATTATAAAATAGATGAAAATTGAATTCATAAATTTTTTATCATTATTTATTTTATTTAATAATTTTATAATACCTTTTTCCATGGTCAATATGATGAATTATTTTTTGAAAAACATTCCAAAAAACCTTAATTGGTTGATATATGAAATAATTATAGAATTAATGGATGAAAAATGATTATAAGAGGACATAAAAATTTAATATAGATTAAAATGGTTCTCAATAATGTTTTTAAATTTTTTTTATTTATATATGAGGATATAAAGTGTTTGTACAAGAAGGAATTTTAGGTAAGGGTTTTTCATCTCAATTCCACTATATTAATATAAATTTTATATTATTTGTCTGGTTCTTTTATATGGTTTGTATTGTAACGCCCCGACCCCAGTTACCCAGATTTGGTGCATTATTACATAACATTGGCATGATCACAAGAAAGATCAAGTCTCAAAAGGCTGATTAGTTTAGTAGCCTTGGAATAAATAGATACATTAATAAAGTTTACATTACATCATAAAATGAAAACTACAACAACATAGTCTCCATAGTCCACACTCATATCCCTACATACTATCCCAGTAGGTCATTCATAAATTACTTCTTCACATATTGGGAAAAATTAAACATTGAAAGTGGTGAGCTCAAATGCCCAGTAAGGATAACAATATAGCGGAAACTTTCATAAATAAGAATATACATTTAAGGCAATGTATAACTAAAAAAAATCCTTTTAAACTTGAACTTCAACATAATATTTAAAAAATAAAATGAAATAATTCCATTTACTTATTCACATGGATATTCTACTAATCTAATAATCACATGCAATATCAATAACCACTTTAATAATGATGAAATGCATAATTCCATACTATCATAACCAGATATCCAAGGCCTCGTGCCAAGACTAAAAATAATATTTTATCAAGGCCTTGTGCCAAGAAACTAGTTTGTCTCATGATACCTACTGATGCATCAAGGAGCTATAGTGGGCTCCACCCGTCACATATTAAGTCCAATGCATTCCTCATATGAACATGTTTAAACATAACATAAACATTCGTATTAAAACTAGCATACGAAATGTCAATACTTTCTCAATAATCTATGATTGGTATAAAAATAACACATCCACAGTCAGAAAAATCTCAAAACCTTCAATACAATATGGAAGTTTTGTATCATTATAAATCAACTTCAAATAAGCTTAAAATCCATCAAAAGATGTTGACATAGAAGAAATCAAAAATAATTGAGAGAAATATCTCCTTTTTTGAAATCATTTAAAAGTCACATAATTATAAAATAAAACATTTACTTTGAAAACTTTCTTATAAGCTTGTAAGGGAAGATTTTAAGATTTCATAACAGTGGAAAATAGAAGCACCTGCCATATAAGTTAAAAAAACATTCTTACCTTAATTCTGTTGAAAAGGTGAAAAAGGACCTTGTTTGGAAAATGACGGAAAGATTCCTTTATAAACCTCTTATAAAAAGTCAAATAGGGTTATAAATGACATTTTCCCATATTCTAGTAAATAGTAAAAATGTTTTCAATTTTTTTTAAGAAACATGGATGTGGATGATAAATAAGTCCCAGTAGATTATTATGTATAAACAACCTCGGATAATAAAGAGATTGCGAAATAAACCCTTACCTTGTAATTTTCCTTTTTTGGGGGTAGTTTAACCTCCTATATAATGGTGAAATAATTGTTATTAAATTATAAAATAATCATATTCATTAATATTATATCATATATGATCTTTTAACATTGATTTGTAAATAATATCTTAGTATTATCGTCGTTTCGGGTGTTAACTTACTCGTTTTGTTTTATATGTTTTGTTACATAAGCCATGTTTTTTGTGGATAGTTTGTATATTATTAATATCCAGAATTATATCATGTCCATAAACATTATTTTTAAATCATCAAATGATAATTATACTTTAATGGATACGATGGAGAATGAATCTTATCATGTTTGTGGAGACAGTAGTCCGTACGTACGCACGAGCGAAAATATCACTCTTTTGATATATAATTGGATGGTATATCATATATACAGAATCATTATCATGTTATATTTATTATTTAAATGAATTACACATCATTATTATACCCATCCAAATAATAATTTATTGAATAACAACTACACCACGACGTGGAGACGGTAAGCCATACGTACGCACGTATGGTTACATGTCATTCAAAGGATGTATAGAATACTGAATATGGTAGTACCATATTTATAATAAAATCACAGTATATATAATATACTGGATTTATTATTTAATAAGGGTAATAAAAAATAAAGAAGAAGTTGAAGAAGAAAGAAACTTGAAAGAGGGTGGTGAAAGCATTACCTCTTCTTTGGGTTCTTCCTTTTGATTCGATCAAAAGGGCTCCTTAGTTTGGATTTATGATCGAACTAAGGCATCTAGGTTTAAGTTAGGGATGTTTAGAGAGTATTTGGGCAGGTCTTGGGCGATCCAAAAGGATTTTAATGTGTGAATTAGTGAGAATGGGAAGTTCCCTTTTATAAGAGGGGTGAGGGGCACCTTTGGAAAATCTAGAAATATTATTTTATAATAAATTAATATTCGGTTTATAATGTCTCCAAAGTTGATTATTTAATTTTTAAGGTGGGTATGGGTCTAAAAAAACTCATCCAATTGGATTTAGACAGGTTTGGGTCACTATATTAACCTTATCATTAAGTATTAACTCTTAGTTAATTAGTTTCACTTTTACAATGTCGCTTTGTATTTTTATATTATATAGCTAATAAACGTACTATATAAATCCAAGAGACCCCCAAGTGGTCCATTAATGATACACCTATCATGATATAAGTATTTTTTCTGAACATTAGAATATTAGAATTTAATATCAATTAATAATATAATATTTGTTTTAAAAACTCTTTTATGTCAATTTTGACATTATTCAATAATTTATTTTTGTAAAAATCATAACAGAATGATTACTTCGAAAAAGGTTAATTAAATCAATCCTAACATGTCATATAAACCTATAAAATTATTGTAATTCATAAAAAGTCTCAAATTATATTTATTTGGGTGTTTATAATATCAGCTATTTTAATTTTTCACTATTATGGTAATTATTGCATAATCATTGTGTCATAAATAAATTAACGTATCTAATGTCTAAAAATTATAAATAAAATATCATTATGTATTAAATCCTTTTATCTTTCTAATTAATATTTATAGTCAAAAATCTGGCATATATAACACTATGTAAAAATTGTTTTTCTAAAAGATATATGCTTATATCATTTTTTGTATTTATTATAACTTAATAAATATAAAGTGTCATTAACACTTACAATTGGATTCATGGGGTCCTAAAATCGATCCAAATATGACTATGGTAGTGTATTTATCAACCAATAAGGTCAGGACACGTTTTAGGGTAATTTATTATTATTATTATAATATTTGTTTACCCTTATTTACTGGATTTACCATTTAACCATAGTAAATAAAATATTTACCGAAGTAATTATTCAAAATGTATAAAAATAAAAGTCACCTATTTAAAAAATTTGGACATAGTGATTCCAAATATGGAATCAATTTTTATAAATTCAAAACACAGAAGTGGAAGAAATTAATTTAAAATTAATTCCCGCTGTTAAAACAAAAACCGTGTTTTTAAGAGATAATAACTATCAAAAGATTGACTCTTGTTTATGTCCGGTTTAATTGTGAAATTATGTCCAATGAACAACATTGTATTAAATGGTAAAAATATATTCTATATATACTTTCAACCCACTCAAATTAATAATTTACCACTATTAATTATTTTGATTAAAAAAGTTGTTTTTAATTAAAATTTAGTAATTTTCAGTATTCATTAAAATATAAAGGTTATCCGAAAAGTTCCAAAATTTTACCCTAGGATAATTTTGATATTCAGAATCCAAAAATGAATTCCATTTTGAGAGATAAAATTTATAAAATTTCATAAAGTTGTTATTACTATTCATAACGGCTTGTTTGATTGGTTGTGGTGTGTGTTAGAACTCGAAGTTGCAAACAACACACGCTACTGTATTATTCAATTTGAAGCATACCATGAAAGATTGGGGTGTTACATTCTCCCCTCCTTCAAATAATTGTGTACTTGAAATTTCTAGAATGTTATTGCATAAAAAGACTCGGGTGGTTCTCCATCATAAGTTCATCGGGTTCCCACGTTGCCTCTTCCATCTTATGGTATCTCCATAGAACTTTTACCAAATGAGTCGTTGAGTTTCTCAGCACTTGTTCTCTTGTATCATGAATCCTGATGGTATCTTTGCAATAAGACAGATCGGGTTCTAGTTCGAATTTTTCATAGGTGAGTACATGCGTTGGGTCAGGCATGTATTTCCTCAACAGTGATACGTGGAACACATCGTGAACATTGGAGAGATTTGGCGACATTGCCAAATGGTAAGCTACAGCCCCAATTCGTTCTAGAATTTCGAAAGGTTCGATGAACCTGGGACTCAATTTACCCTTCTTACCGAAACGTATAACTCCCTTCCATGGAGATACCTTCAAGGAAACATGTTCTCCTACTTGAAATTCCAAATCCTTTCTTTGGTTATCAGCATAGCTCTTATGCCTACTTTGAGATGCTTTGATGCGGTTTTGGATTACCTTAACCTTTTCCATCGTTTTCTCCACCGGTTCTGGGCCTACATGTTTTATTTCACCAACTCCATCTCAATAGGTTGGTGTGTGACATCTCTTTCCATACAACACTTCATATGGTGCCATCCTAATACTTGAATGGAAGCTATTGTTATAGGAAAATTCTACCATAGGTAAATATTGATCCCACATACCCTGAAAGTCAAGTGAGAAAGATCTCAACTTGTCTTCTAAGGTTTGAGTAGTCCATTCTGATTGTCCATCTGTTTGAGGGTGGTAAGTAGTGCTCAAATGAAGTTCAGTATCCAAGGCCTTCTGAAGAATCTTCCTAAATGTTGAAGTAAAACGGAGATCACGATCCAAAACAATCGATAGGGGTACTCCATGAAGTCTCAAAACTTCATTAATATATAGTCTTGCTAGATGTTCCAGTGTTAGATCTTCTCTTATAGAAAGAAAATGTGCTGACTTGGTAAGACGATCAACAATAACCCATATTGAATCGTTCCTTCTAGGAGTCTTTGGTAGTCCCATGAAAAATTCCATCATGATATTATCCCATTTCCACTCAGGTATGGGAAGAGTTTGCAATACTCCACCAGGCTGTTGCCTTCCAGCTTTCACTTATTGAAAAACCATACATCTTGACACAAAATCAGCAATCTCCCCCTTCATGTTGTCCCACCGAAAATGTTCCTTCAAATCTCTATACATTTTGGTGCTCCTATGGTGTATAGAGAAATTAGAAATATGCGCATCGTCCAGCAATTCCCTTTTTAGATCAGGTATACAGGTAACACAAAGTCTCTTCCCGAATTTCAAAATTCCTTCTTCATACACAAAGTCTCTCAATCTCCCATCATTCACAGCTTTAATCTTCTTTTTAAATTCTTCATCATCGATCTGAGAACACTTAATCCTTTATAGTAAAGATGGTTTGTCAACCATTTGAAAAATAATTGATGTTTCACCTTCCATGGTTGTTCCCATTTCCATCTTCACTAGATCCATGAAAATTGGATCCCTTTCAATTCTCATATTGTTCAAAACTCCATCATCTTTTCTAATCAAAGCATCTGCCACCTTATTTTCTTTCCCTGGGTGGTAGTGTATCCGGCAATCATAATCCTTGAGTAATTCAATCCATCTCCTTTACCTCATGTTGAGTTCTTTTTGTGAGAAAATATACTTCAAACTCTTGTGATCAGTATAAATCTCACATTTTCCACCATAGAGGTAGTGTCTCCATATCTTCAAAGAAAAGATCACAGCTTCTAACTCGATAGCATGAGTATGATAGTTTTGTTCATGAATTTTCAATTTTTGTGATGCATAGGCAATAACCCTATCATTCTGATAAGGATACACCCAGGTCCTTTCTTCGATGCATCACTATAAATAATGAACCCATCACTCCCCGATGGTAGATTCAATATAGGAGCATTGACTAATATTCTCATCAGTTCTTCAAAACACTCTTCACAGTATTTTTTCTAGATAAATTTAACCCCTTTATGTTTGAGCTTTGTTAATGGGTTGGCCTACCGGGAAAAATTCTGGATGCAACTTCGCTAATAACCTGCTAAACCAATAAAACTGCGTACCTCAGTTATACTCGTAGTTTCTGGCCATTCTTGGATTGCCTTGGTCTTAGAAGGATCAACAGAGATTCCATCTTTAGAGACAATATGTCCAAGAAAAGAAATCTCCCAAATCTAGAATTCCCACTTTCTAAACTTCCCATATAATTCATGCCTTCTCAGAGTCTTCAGGATAATGTGCAAATGATTTTCATGATCTTCGTAGCTTTTGGAGTATACCATGATATCATCAATTTATACCACCACAAAATAATCGAGATATTCCTTGAAAACTCTATTCAATAGATCCATGAATACAGAGGGTGAATTAGTCAATCCAAAAGGCATTACTGTAAACTCGTAATGCTCATACCTAGTTCGAAATGCTATCTTCGGAATGTCTTCCTTCTTCACACACCACTGGTAGAATACAAATCGAAGTTCAATCTTTGAAAAGTATTGAGATCCATGCAGTTGGTCAAATAAATCATCAATGCGAGGTAGGGGATATTTGTTCTTTATTGTTATAGCATTGATCTCCCTATAGTCGATACATAACCTCATAGATCCATCTTTATTTTTAACAAAATGAATAGGGGCTCCCCATGGAGAAACACTAGGGTTAATAAATCCCTTATTACTCAATTCCTATAGTTGTTTCATTAGTTCAACTAATTCCACATTAGCCATTCTATAAGGGGTCTTCGATATAGGCCTTGATCCAGGAATTAAATCAATGGAAAAATCAACTTCTTGTTCTGGAGGATGTCCAAGTAAATCATCCGGAAATACATCTATATATTCTTTCACAACAGGTACATCCCCTATTTGAACATTAATTTATTCACCCATAGTCATTTCATTCTCTTCCTCCCCAATAATTGAATTTAGTTGAGCTACTGGGGGAGGATCTAGATAATAATTAGGTGGTGACTATTCAGCTCTAAAGATACGGTGTTCCTTATCATCATCATCAAAAATCATAACCTCCTTCTTCTTACAATAATTCTTCGCATCATGGTCCGAAAGCCAATCCATACTGGTGATTATATCAAACTCAATCATAGTTATAACGAAGAGATCACCAGATAAAGGACATTTATGTTCTCTAATGGGGGCTGATTCACAAAACCTTGTTGCAATCATACTACCCTTAGGAGTTTTAACTGACAACTCCCTTGTTAAATCAAATTGTAAATATCTGATTTTCTTAGTAAACTGGGATGATATGAAACAATGTGATGATCCATAATCAAATAATGAATTTTCTAAACTTGAGGAAACCATTAAATTACATGCCACCATGTCTTTCGGATCTTCTACCTCAGCAGTAGTGATAGCATAAGCCTGGCCTTCATCCCTAGGCCTTTTCTGAGGTAAGATCCCCTAACTCTTAGGACATTCATTTACATAATGTCCCATCTCCCTGCAATTGTATCATTGGAAATTGGTAGCTTCCTTCTTCCCCTTGAAATCACGAGCTTGGTGGCCTTTTTCACCACACTTGTAACAGACTCCCATTCCTTTTAAGCAAGTATCAGGGTGTTTCTTCCCACATTTACTACAGGATGGATATTAAACTTTTCCCTTATTCCCCTTATTTCCATTCCCAGATTGATTATCTGATCTCTTCTTCTCTTTCTTTACTTTAATGTCATAAGACATAGAGAATTCCTTTTCTGTCTTGATAGCACATGAGACAATGTCTTCGTATGACGAGAAGGATTGTGAGACTAATGCTCGATGGAAAACTGGTTTTAACCCATCAAAGAAAAGATCAATCTTACTTCTTGGGTTACATTTATAATATCTAGCATACCTTTCTAACCTTGTAAAGTTAGCCTCATACTTTGCAACATTCTCATCCTCCTTTTGTCCCAGACTCAAGAAATTGTTTTTCCATATCTCCTCGGTGGTCACGAGGAAATTATTTTTCTAAAAACATATCTTTGAACTCCCTCAATTCCATATTTGATACTTCATCATCCTCTTTTTTGTTTTGAATCAATGGCCACCATTGATCAGCATCTCCAGTGAGGCGGTAAACTGCTATGATAGCTTTTTCCCATTCATTACTCCCAAAATCCTGAAATATCTTCTCTAGGGAATTTATCCATTGCTCAGCTACTAAGGGATTTGTACTCCCATTGAACGTTGGTGGTTTTTTCCTCATGAAGCGATCTAACATTGATCCTCCACACTGCAGATTAGGGTGCTCCATACGGGTATGGTTATTATTCATAACCTGAGTGTGTTTTCCCAATATGGTGATTAGCTGATCAGCATCAGTTGCATCACCAGCTCCACTATAATTATCTTGAGTAGGAGGGAAATCTCTACATGGAGTGCGTGCATTGATACAGTTTCCATTTCTTCCACTAGTCACCATTTAGAAACAATGGCATAAACAAGATCAGTTTATGAATCAAAATACATAATTCCATACTTATAAAACACTTAACATAAATTGAACTATTTAAGGATATAATCCATAATCATAAAAATGTTTTCATTGAGAAATTATATACTCTTAAACCCTTCATAATGATTTGTAAAGAAAATGAGAGTTATCCTAAGCATTTCCCTCGGGAGTGTCGTAACGAAGAGTGCAGTAAGGCCCATTGTCGTGCACCAGTTCCCATTAAAGTCTAGCTCAAAGCGGTGTTTTTGGGATTTACCCCTAGGTACATCTGTGCCAGAGCCGCCTCAACCTGCTTGTATCTAGACAGGGATGTATTGCTCGAAAAACTAACAAGATCTCTACAATACCAAAATTCTAGTAATTTATTCTATACTAATCCTCAAAGTCCATCTTTGGTCTATGTACTCTAATCAGATTTTATTTAAATCTAGCTTCCAAGGATTGTACTAAACTTCCTCTCATACCAACTATAACGCCCTGACCCCAGTTACCCAGAGTTGGTGCATTATTACATAACATTGTCATGATCACAAGAAAGAACGAGTCTCGAAAGACCGATTAGTTTAGAATCCTTGGAATAACTAGATACATTAATAATTTTTACATTATATCATAAAATGAAAACTAAAAAAAATCGTCTCCATAGTCCACACTCATATCCCCACATGCTATCCCAGAAGGTCATTCATAAATTACTTCTTCACATCTTGGCAAAAATAAAGCATTGAAAGGGGTGAGCTCAAATTCCCAGTAAGGATAACAATATAGAAGAAACTTTGATGAATAAGAATAAACATTTAAGGCAATGTATAACTAAAACAAAATCATTTTAAACATGAAATTCAACATAATATGGCAGGAATAAAATGAAATAATGCCATTTACTTATTCACATTGATATTCTACTAATTGAATAATCACATGAAATATCAATAACCACTTTCATAATGATGGAATGCATAATTCCAGACTATCATAACCACATAGCCAAGGCCTCGTGCCAAGACTACAAATAAGATTTTGTCAAGGCCTTGTGCCAAGACACTAGTTTGTCTCATGAGACCTACCGATGCATTGAAGATCTATAGCGGGACCGACCCTTCACATATTAAGTCCAATGCATTCCTAATATGAACAGGTTTAAACATAACATAAACATTCGTATTAAAACTAGCATAATAAATGTCAATACTTTCTTCATAATCCATGAATGGTATAAAAATAACACATCCACATTCAAACAAATCACAAAAACTGCAATACAATATGGAAGTTTTGTATCATAATAAATCAACTTGAAATAAGGTTAAAATCAATCAAAGGATGTTGACATAGATGAAATCAAAACTATTTGAGAGAAATATCTCTTTTTTTAAATCATTTAAAAGTCACATAATTATAAAATAAATCATTTACTTTGAAAATTTGATTATAAGCTTGTAAGGTAATCTTTGAAGATTTCATAACGGTGGAAAATACCTGCACCCTCCGTATAAGTTAAAAAAACATTCTTACCTTAATTCTGTCGAAAAGGTTAAAAAGGAACTTGTTTGGAAAACAACAGAAAGATTCCCTTATAAACCTCTTATAAAAAGTCAAATAAGGGTATAAATGCCTTTAACCCATATTCTAGTGAATAGTAAAAATGTTTTGAAAAACATTTCTAGGAAACATGGATATGGATGATAAATAAGTCCCAGTATATTATTACGTATAAACAACCTTGGATAATGAAGATATTGTGAAATAAACCCTTACCTTGTACTTTTCCTTGGTTGGGGGTAGGTTAACCTCCTGTATAATGGTGGAATAATTGTTATTAAATTATAAAAGAATCATATACATTAATATGATATCATATATGATCTTTTAACATTTCTTTGTTAATAATATCATTGTATTATCGTCGTTTTGGGTGTTAACTTACTCATTTTCTTTTATATTTTTTGTTACGTAAGACGTGATTTTCATGGATAAGTTGTATCTTATTCATATCCAGAATTATATCATGTCCTTAAACATTATTTTTAAATCATCAAAATATAATTATACTTGAATGGATATGATGGAGAATGAATCTCATCACGTTCTTGGAGACGATAATCCGTACGTACGCACGAGCGACAATATCATTCTTTTGATATATAATTGGATGTTATATCATATATACAGAATCATTATCATGTTATATTTATTATTTACATGAATTACACTTCATTATTATACCCATCCAAATAATAATTTATTGAATAACAATTACACCACGACGTGGAGACGGTAAGCCGTACATACACATGTATGTTTACATGTCATTCAAAGGATGGATAGAATACTAAATATGGTTGTACCATATTTATAATAACATAAAATTATATATAAGATACTGGAGTTATTATTTAAGAATAATAATAACAAAGAAAGAAGAAGTTGAAGAAGAAAGGAACTTGAAAGAGGGTGGTGAAAACATTACCTCTTCTTCGGGTTCATCCTTTTGATTTGAAAAAAAGGGCTCCTTAGTTTGGTTTTATGATCAAACTAATGCCTCTAGGTTGAAGTGTGGGAAGTTTAGAGAGTATTTGGTCAGGTTTTGGCCGATCCAAAATGCTTTGAATGTGTCAATTAGTGTGAAGGGGAAGTTCCCTTTTATAAGAGGGGTGTGAGGCACCTTTGGAAAAGCTAAAAATGTTATTTTATAATAAATTCATATTCAGTTTATAATGGATAAAAAGTGGATTATTTAAAGGTTAGGGTGGGTATGGGTCGAACAAAACTCAACCAATAGTATTTAGACAGTTTTGGGTCACTATATTAACCTTATCTTTAAGTATTAACTCTTAGTTAATTAGTTTCACTTTTACAATGTCGCTTTGTATTTTTATATTATATAGTTAATAAACTTACTATATACATCCATGCGACCTCCAAGTGGTCCATTAATGATACACCTATCATGATATAAGTCTCTTGGAAGAACCTTATTTTTTTAGGAATTTAATATCAATTAATAATATAATATTTGTTTTAAAAACTTTTTTATGTCAATTTTCACATTATTCAATAATTACTTTTTTTAAAAATCATAAAATAATTATTACGTCGAAAAAAGTTAATTAAATCAATACTAAAATGTCATATAAACCTATAAAATTAGTTTAATTCATAAAAAGTCTCAAATTATATTTATTTGGGTGTTTATAATATCAATTATTTTAATTTTTTACTATTATGGTAATTACTACATCATCATTGTGTCATAAATAAATTAAATTATTTAATGTGTAAAAATAATAAATAAAATAATATTATGTATTAAATCTTTTTATATTTCTAATGAATATTCATAGTTGCAAATCTGACATATATAACCCTCTGTAAAAAAAATTCAAAAAGATATATGCTTACGTCATTTTTTGTATTTATTAAACATAATTAATATAAAGTGTCGTTATCACTTACAAGTGCATCCATGGGGTCCCAAAATCGACCCAAATATTCCCATGGTCGGACATGTATCAACCAATAAGTTTAATACACGTTTTAGGGTAATTTATTATTGTTATAATGTTATTGTTTTACCCTTATTTACCGGATTTACCCTTTAACCATGGTAAATAAAATATTTACCGAAATAATTATTCAAATTGTATAAAAATAAAAGTTACCTATTTACCCAATTTTGACATCCTGATTCCAAATATGGAATCCATTTTTCCAAATTCAAAACACAAAAGTGGCAGAAATTAATTTAAAATTAATTCCCGTTGTTAAAACAAAAAACGTGTTTTTAAGAGAGAATAACTATCAAAAGATTGACACTTGTTTATGTTCGGTTTAATTGTAAAATTATGTACAATGACCATAATTGTATGAAATGGTAAAACTATATTCTAAATATAATTTAAAACCACTCGAATTCATAATTTATCACTATTAATTATTTCGATTAAATAAGTTGTTTTTAATTATAATTTAGTAATTTTCACTATTCATCAAAATATAAATGTTATCCGAAAAGTTCCAAAATTTTACCCTAGCCTAATTATGATACAATGAATCCAAAAATGAAGTCCATTTTTAGAGATAAAATTTATTAAATTTCAAAAAGTGGGTATTACAATTCATAATGGCTAGTTTGATTGGTTGTGGTGTGTGTTAAAACTCGAAGTTGCGTACAACACACACTACTGTATTATTCAAAGAGAATCGTACCGTGGAAGCTTGGGGTTATACATGTATACTATACATTTTAAATATTATATAATGGATATATATATTTATTAATCATATTTATAATTTCAAATCATGTTTTCAATTTTAAGGGTTTTGATTCAAATGTTATTAACACCATAAATGTTTATTTTATAGTCTCACTCTTATTCATATATTTCATTTTTTAATTTATATTTTATTAATCATATGATATTTATTTATTAATACCAATCTATTTTTACTTAATATTGTCTGTATTTGGGGTTAAATGTTTTCATCTTAATATTAATCTATTTGAAACTCTAAAAAACCCAAGAATTATTTATAAAAAACAAACCGTATTTCTCTTTTTCATTCTGGAATCTTTCACTTCAATACCAATATACTTCAAATTATTTAATATAATTTTTACATACATTTAAATGATTTATAAATGTGTTTTTAACAACATTTTACTTTCTTTACAAATGATTAAATGTAATATTTTATTGATTTCCTATCGCGTCCTTTTTTATATTTTTCAAAATTATGAAAGGAATTCCCTTTTTAACATATATGTTAGGAATAGATTACCTGCCTCCATGAACATTATTCGTTTTTTTGCCACCTCTAAATTTTTCCATGTTTTTTAAAGGAAAATAATTTTTCTATTATTATATGAATTTTTAGTTTTTGTCTTAAAATAAAAGGTAATATTTTATTAAATGTTGAAAAGTTTTTTTTTTGAATGATTTATAACTTTTTTTTTATAATAAAGTTATAAAATTTTTCGAGAATGTTATTTTTTAATGTTTCTCTTTCATTTTACTCTATAATTTCCAAAATAATTTCCTTTAATTAATAACCTTCTTTTTTATTAATTTATGTTAACCACACATCCATTATAGATTCATGGTTCATTAATTATTTTTTCAAAATTATTATACTCATCCCCTTCACTATATGTTCACTACCATTATTTATGTCAATGTTGATTAAAATATATATTCATTATTATATATGGTTTGAACTAAAAGGAATTACACTAATATAATTATTTAATTTAGTAGGTAAATATCAATTTTATTCTATTATTGATTCAATTCATGTATTTATTGATTGATAAGGAATACTAATTATGCTTCTTATTTTTGACTCAATATATGAGAAGTGCATTGGAAATATGTAAGGAAAGGGTGGGGTGGGATTATATATATCTCCTCAGTTTATTTATTCATATAATGAGAGAAACAAAATGGGTATTACTAAATTTAAGTCATCCCATACAATGAATATTTAATGACATAATACTTTAATTTTTTATAATATGTCTTTCCATAAGGACGTGATGGTAGGATTCATGATGTATTGGCATGAGGCGTTGATGGTAAGATCATGAATGTTTGGAATTACTCATTATTTATTGATAATTCAGTTATGAATATAAATGCAATTTTTATGTTAATATTATCAAAATATGTATATTGAGCTCATTTTGTTAATTTAATTGAATATATTATTATTATCAACCTTGCTATATTGATTATTCATTATTTATTCATGATAGATAATATATGATGCTACCCATAATGGGAAACAATGCTCACCATATCGTTTGTTTATTTCCTAGGGATATGAAGAAGGTATCATTAATTTATCTTTAAAGGTAAAATAACTTTTTAAGCTATTTTTTGAAATTATAATTTATTATGGATGTCATGTATAAGTCTAGTTTTTTAGTTAAATTAAATTGATTGATACATGGTGATTTTATTTCATTATATAATACAAATATAATGAAATAAACACAATATTTGAGATACTGTATTTGTTGTTTATATAGTTTTTATTAGATAAATATTAGTATTACCTTTTAAAAATATATTTTAGATGATCATAACTACTATGATAATTATTAGGAATCTCATAGAATAATTTTGATCATTTACCTTTATATGGATTTTTATTCTATGGATAAATATCCGTGATAATTATGATCTAACTATGTGTGTTAAATTATGTAAAAATGGATCAAAGAAAATATAAGGGAAACCATATCACCAATCATGGTAAATCAAGAGATTTCCCAATAGAGTTAGTCAATATAGACAGTTTTGTAATAGAATAGATTACTTCTATAATTGGGAAATTTGAAATGGTCATAAATAATAATCATTCCCATATGGGTTAACTCATTTATTCTTACTATTTTGAAATAATGTTGGACCACATCATGTGAAAAAAATCCTTAACACTTTAATGAAACTTAAAATCCTTAGTAGTTGATCATTAGATCATGTCGCTTGAAAGTATATTTATACATTTGGAAGTGAGGTAAAGGAGAAGTTATTTTGGAATTATATTGTTTAGTAGGATATATGGATTAATGGTGGTCATGGATTTAGAGTAATATAGAGAAATAATTTATAGAATGTATTGAATGCAATGTTGGTTTGAGAACAACTACACTAAGACTAAAGAGGTGTGAATATAGTTCATATAATTTTCTTGACATAAAAAACAACCCTTTTAAGGAATGAGAACATATGATCTTCTAATAACATATATAAGTTGTATAAATAAATGAAAAAATGATATATATTAGAAAATAAAGATTTTTTGTAGTTTGGGGAACAAAAAACACCTATTCCACTACACTAAGGATCAGCTCCAAGAGATTAGTGATTTTATATAAATAATTCTTTTTACCATGGATAGTCAGTAATTTTCGTAGTGACTACATGAATGAGTGATGTTAGTTGAAACATGGTGAATTTTAATGATCTTTTACTAAGCCCCCACAAGGCTTTATAAAAAATATACTTCAATGTAATTTTCTTGGGAACCTCTATAGAAAAAGACTGAATAGAAAGGGAGTTTTAAAATGGGGCTCATAATTGTATGATTTATAAAAAACGATGAAATATCTATAAGAGAATATAATAATAATAATAAAACATAGAGAGTCAACATAAATAAATAAAAATATGTTCTTATTTTAATAGTTATATAACTTATATCTCCTACATCACTTCATGTAAAATAGAGTATATCATAGAGTGATTCAGGGGTGGTCTCTTCATTAATGGTGAAAATAGATATATTATTATGAATATCCTTTTATTTAATACTTTCAAATACATTAAAAAATATCTTTTAAATATACTAAATTATATCCATAAATTTTTTTTGGAAATAAATTCTAGATGTCCTTTTCTCAAAAAGACCATTCAAATAGGAATGTGGATTAAATTATTCTTTTATATATTTCATCTTTTGATACATGAAAACTGATAATAATTGAATTTACTTCAATGTTTTAGTCCAATATTTAATTGATTCGTGAAAGAATTAATTTCCACTAAAATTAGTCCAAAATTAAAAATTTCATGTTATAGAATGACAAAATTGATTCTAGATTACCACATATCTAAATTAAACTGATTTGAATTCTCATAGCCCAATTAATCCATGTATCCATTCTTCATGTCTTTGATTTATTCATGTATCCATATTATGTATTTATTATTTTGGTAGCCCTCTCATTAAACATAGATTAATTTTATATAGTTGAATGAATAACATATCCATTTGGAACCATGCTTCTAATTTCACCATGTATCCAGAGTATAAAGCCATGTATTCCACATAACTGATTTATGTAAATGTTTGACCAATATAGCTAATTTCTCACAAAAACGATTCATTGATGTATGTGAATTATACATTTAAATTTTCATAAAATAATTGTTTTACAAAAGATATTCCTTTATGTAACTAGTTAATGTACATTATTTCATGAAAAATCCATTTTATTATGTAGCTGAATTCCACAGATATCCAATTTTCCATAACAAGGAAAATTTTCAAAAAGACATCCACATTTATATATTTCAACTAAATAAGCCCAAAAAATAATCATTTATAAATATCAAGGGCACACTTAATAAAAAAATTATTAAAATATAAACGGTATTTCATATCATCAAAAGATAAATTTCACGGGATATGTTGGAACAACATTAATAGTCTAAAAATGTACCCGTCTCATGGTCACAAAAAAATTAAACAATAAAACACAATATTTATATAATTTTTCATAAATTAAATATTATTGATATATTTATTTTAAAATTTTGTGTTTATCCAATATTCTCCCAATTAATCAGACACTTCTACCCACAATGTTACTTCTTAGGGATACTTTTCCCCTTTTCTGTCATTAAAAAAGATTATAAGAATATAAAAAAGTGTTAATCTTTCATGTAAATAGTCAACATGTTGAGATCCAATAATGAAACTGAATTTTACATTATTGAATTTATAGACTATTAAAAGTTCAAACAATAAAATAATCAATAAAATAATTAAATAATAAAACATTAAATGAAAATTAATATTTGTGAAACAGAAAAATAATAAACATATTAAATGAAAATAGTCACAAAAAATGACAATAAGAAATAGATAAAGAACTATTTCATTAATTATCCATATATTTATAATGATACATACAATCAACACCCAAAAAATACATATTCCAAAAAATATTTAAAACCCAGTGTTTATGGATGGGGTTATACTGAGAGAGTGGATTTTTTGGAGGGATCATGAATGTACGGATGGTTTGAGAGGTAGTAGTAAGGTCCATAAATTGATGAAAAATTTATTTCCCAATCTATGTGGTAGTAGAGTGTCTAGATCTAATTATTAAAATATCAATCTAATTATGAGTAGTCTTTAGGAGAACTCCTTCAAGATTACATAAGGTGATACTAAAATCATAGGAACATAAAGGGAAAATTTCTATATGCTTTGGAGAGTATAATTGTTAAGAATATTCTTAGGACTGTTTTACATCACCACCAAACATGGATTTATCATTTTAAACTTTTTGGATAAATCAAAAATATTATCCACTCTTTTCCTGGTACCATTAACGGTATCTGGTGGTACTAGTCTAGAAGTTATTCTATAACTAAGATAAAGTAATTAATCTGAAAACATGAAATTATTCTTGATTATATCTATCTTTTAGAAACATATAATATCATTTGATACCTATATGTTCATCTATAAACTATTTAAATACCATTTTTCAAAATTACTTTGAAGTATTCAAGTCATTTAGAGGAATTATATAAGGAGATCTGACTATGAAAGGATTTTGAGAACTCAAGGGAACTATAAGAGATTCTAAATAGAATCTTTTTTCGAATCCGATTAGCTGATACATGTAAATGTATCATCCTAAAATCTAAATATATAATATTATTATTCAAATAGGTTTATAGTTCTTCTAGATCATGAGAAACTTCCTAAAAATACCGATAAAAAGCTAGATGAACTAAAATAACATAGTTCAGACGGGAGTAGGCATAGGGGAGAATATAGTAATAAATAAAGGTTACACTTTTTAAATAATCATTATAGAACTGTATATAATAAAATATATTATTTTGTGGGAAAATAGATTAGTTTGAGTTACCTCAAACTATGAGGAACTATAATTCCATTCTGAAGATTCTTTGTATTGGACTTTAACTACCTCATATATATAGACCAACAAATCTTTAAATAGGTAACTATTTCTAGTCACTAGACGAATTGATTGAGAAATAATTTCTAGAAATTTATAAGAAATTCACAATATATGATTCATATTTCTTCCAATGGATTCCTTAGGGTACCCTATACTTTTATTCAATGTCATGGAACTCCCAATTCCAATCATTTTAAGAGATTCTATGGTATTAAGGAACTCATCAAAAATATCTATATTAAAATATTAAATTAGTATAGATGTGAATATATCACCCTAATAATATTGAATATGAGAGAACATAAAATTAAATTTAGAAGTTATCGATTCAAAATTATTTTTAGTGTTAGTATCCAATATAGGTGAAAATATATAAGAGGCTGTCAGTTGAAATCTTTTGATGAACCAAAATTTCTTACGATTACACTTATAAATGTATGTAATCTCTTCAAAATGATAAATATAAATTATTAAATTTCAAGAAATATTTTCCGGGACATATAAGATTAAAAATAATAATTATAAAGAATCATTTCCCTTTCATATATAATAAGAATGCCAAGTTTATCTATCTCATACATGGTATAACAGACTTCTATACATCCATCTATATGATATTTCAACACCACAAGATCACTAGAATTAACCATTGAGATAAAATATTTCACAAGATTCAAATTTTTTATTAGCTCAGTCCTGGCTAACATTCTTCCAACAACCTTATCAAAATAGGGACTAGAAACTAAACGTCCCTTGTGTAGTATATTCTCATCCTCATAGGATGTCATATTCTTTATAAACTCATTATAATAACCTATAATTATATCAAATTAAATAATTATATAATAGGTAAAGGTCTACATATTGAAACTATCATAACTCTTTCTAATAATTAGTGCATCCTCATACACATGAGGGGGTGAAAACATGGGTATTTGTGTGATAGAATAATAAATAGGCTCCATAAGGGCATCAATAGCTCTATAATTATCATGAGATTGAGACCCATGAGGTATTTAACCAAATATCTTATGATAAAAATCATCTTTTAGTATTTATCTAACAATATTCACACTATGAAAAGTTAGAACTAGCCTTTCCACTTTATCTATATCATCTTTCTCAATATATTTCTACACATGCTAAACATATTTAGTGTCATCAATAACTTCAACATCCTAGATTCATACTGGATCTTACATATAAGGTTTAATTTTTAACACTTGAGGCACTGCACTAGAAACTATTGACTCCTAAACCTATCTATTAAGAACTGTCTCAACAGGTATTGTATCCCTATGTTATGAGGTTTTTGAAGGATCTGCCTAAACTAGACCTTCTGATTTAACATGTCTTATAGAGTTTCAAGTATCATCCTTGTATTACCCTAAATTATTCAAGAAGAATATTGAAAAGGTATTACATTTATTATATTTTAGATAATATCCCTCATTAAGATCCACCTCTTTCTTCATTTATAAAAGGGTTATAATCCTTATATAAAGATAACAGATTGTAATTACTATCACATTATGGTAGAGATGAATTAACAACATTATAAACATATCCAAATTAAACATAAGATTGTTAATCTATAAATTCAAGAGGTACATGTTCTAAAATAACACCTTTTCCATTCCACTTGCTCTATAAAAAAGTCAAGACTGGATGAACTTACAAAGAAATATCCATTATTCTTGAAATTACATTGTCAGTTTTTTCTAAAAGGAAGGGCTTCCAAACAATAATTTTAAAACCTTAGTACATCCCACTAAACACATTCCAACGAGGTTTTGGTATAATATGAACTCCCTATCATGTGAAAAGAGAAATAATTCAACAATTTATAATGATAAAACAAGAATATAATTTCAATTTATATTCTATGATATCATAACCTATAGTTCACTGATATGAAATGTTCTATTCCTCATGAAGTATTTCAATTAATCTACAAATAAGAAACCCAAAATATTAGCAGAAAAAAAATACTTTACCTGAATCCAAATTTATTTTTCCAAAATAATTTTTTATCCTCTTAGACATGCCATTTATATGGATTTTAAATGAGAAACTTGTTTATTCATATGTTTTAAATCTTAATTTTATGTTCCTTTTGTTTTGGAAATAAAAAAACATTCTTAAAAACTTTTTTACTAAATTTTTATTTCCTAAGTTTTTTCAAATGTTTTTGTATAAAAATTACATTTTACCATACAATGAATATTTTCTAATGTATTAAGAATATAAAATATTCTTTCTTAATTAAATGAATCATATTGAGTATACCTCTCATAAATGGGACATGCCCCTATCAGACCAAGAGTCCCACATTAGTCATGTCACTCATACTGAAACAAGTCATAACAACCAGTCTAATACTGGCACAGATAAAATTCATAATGATAATCATAAAGATTATCATAATTAGAATTGTAATCAAGTCCATAGGACTAACCTATTTTTATAATTGGATTACTTAGAACATGTTTCTAATGTATAGAAATCCTTTTACACTATAGTATTTTTACCAATACGAAATAGGAAATTTGGTTATGATGATCTATGAAATTCTATTTGTCTAAGTTCATTCCAAAAAAATATAGAAAATATTATTTTTGGGTGTATTCAATTAAACACAAGTTCATTTTATGTTTCTAGATATAGTAAATTATATTTGAACTTGAATCTTATGATGATTACTTTGTGTGATTAGCCCATCCAATGTATTTTGAAATTTAATAGAGATATCTATTCAATGGAAAAATTTTCATTTTATATTCTAAATAATTTTTTAGATTTTTACTCTCTCTAATCAATGTAATGATCATGGAGTTAATAGGATAGGAAGAAGGATAATCTAATCTATAGGATCAAGGGATTACGATAATAGAAAGACATAACTGATCATCGTAACGATGTCATCTAGATATAGGAAGATAGAACCATTCTAATAATTATATAGAGGTATTCCTAGTATGAAAAGAGAGACATGATAGTATGTATAAAATAATGGATACCTTTAGTTAGGTTTATTAAATACCTTACTCAAAAAACATAAAATAGTTTTATCTTATAAATATCTTCTAATTCATTCTTATATTTCTTTGCTATTCTATTGCCTTTTTTTATAAGTGTTAATGACATTTAAAATTAACATAAATTGAATCATCATATTCATATTTATCTATTTTTTTATTTCATCATACTAACTCTAATTATGATAATAAATTTACTTTGATAAATTATATCTATAGTGATCATGAATTTTACTCGAATATAATTGGACTGTTTTTTGATTCTGATTCAATGACATTGTTTATAGGACTAATGGCCATGTATGATGATTTTAATTAATGTGGGTTATGTGTCAGTTAGTTTACAATGTTAAACTATGTTTTTTAATTACAATTCACCCTAACCCCAATTTAATTATTTTCATTTAAAAAGATCTTACAATTTAATAATTGGTATCAGAGAAGGTTTCTATTTCTCAAATTGTTACTGCATTTTTAATTCTTCCATATAATATTATATTTATTATGTTCTGTTACAGACTTTCAGTTTATCGAATATTATTTAAAATATAAAGTATTTTTAGTATATATTTTTTGTTTTTAAAGATTGAAGGTCTTAATGTTAGATCCATAGACAATTTAATCCTGAAAAGAACAATTATCATTGATGTTGATGACTATGAGTACTGGAGGGAAAGGATGAAGAGTTTATTTACCTACATAGGAGTTGAATTTTTTTATTCTTACTGGAGATTATAGTATTCCATATAAGTATTTTACTTCATTTATGAAGCAATAAAAAAAGGAATTTCAATTAAGATACATATTAAGAAATACTTTGTTTTTTCAGTTAAAAGAAGAATATATATTCAGATATCATCTTTTGAATCTAAAAACAGTATTTGGGAAAATAATAAACATAAAAATTTGATTACTTCTAAGGTTTTTGAGACTAGGAGAGCTATGTTGAGAAAACATTACCAGTAATTTTATTTCTTACATTGAGAATCTATTTATAAGATGCACTAGATATTCATAACAATTATTAATAGTCTACAAGGTATTGGTGTGAAATTTTTAAATAATTAAATAAATTTTGGAAATGATAATTGATATTATGAACAATGAGTGGGAATATAAAAGTTCACCAGTTGATGAGACAGTAGTTTTAATAAATTACCCTAGAAGAAATTATTTGAAAACTTATTCAATAAACAATAGCGATGAAAAAAATTCAAAAAAATATGATGGTGCTTCCTTTTCTACAAAATATTATTTACATCCTAAATTTGAAACTATGGAGAACATTTTTCGATCTTTAAGAAAGAATAAACTAGTTATTACATCTAATTATAACACTTTTAATCATTCTAAGAATTAATTAGATAGTTTGGTTTGAAGTTTTAATAGGATTGTGTTCATAAAATATTTACAATAATTACACAAGAATGTCCATGATGAAAAAAGTGATAAGAAAATTGAAGTCACATGTTACGAATGTAAGAAAGATGGACACATCAGACCAGATTTTACAATGATAAAGAGGAGATATATAAAATAAAATAATTCAAAAATTAATTCCAATAAGTATTATAAATATAAAGGTAAGAATTTTATCAAATATAATGACTCATGGATTTCCAGCTGAGGTGATTCTGATGAGATTTATATAGATACTTAATGTTCCAGATAATGGTACATATGTCTTTTAACAAAATTTCCCCTTATAAATCATTTTTTTGGGGCTGAGGTATGGTCAACTAAAACCATACCAACATTAATTTAAGTAAAAATTATCTTTGTGATAAAAATAACACATCTTAAGATAATGAATATTTCTAAAATAGTTATGATAATTCCTTACCATCTTATGATGATGTTTCTAATTTTTCTAAACATTTCGAAAATGATAATTGATTTTTTTAAAACATTATAATGATAAATTAAAAGTTGTAATGGCTAATTTAAGAATAAATTTTTTGTCCTATTAAATATCATATATTTCGTAAAGATATGGATTAGAATATTTTGGAAGAATGAACTATTTATAAATATTTTAAAAAATTATTTTTA
Source organism: Viscum album (assembly GCA_963277665.1). Classification (NCBI taxonomy): domain Eukaryota; kingdom Viridiplantae; phylum Streptophyta; class Magnoliopsida; order Santalales; family Viscaceae; genus Viscum; species Viscum album. The sequence goes on along the minus strand of OY728123.1, from coordinate 223,696,525 downwards.
GAGAAAATTGTTTTAGAAACAAAAATCAATTCTAAGACCAATACAAGTGAGGATAAGAATTTAGTTGTAAAAAAATATAAAATTTATTCTTTGAAGAAACATTATTTTAAATTTACTGCTGATAAAAAATATTGACAGAATGTATAAACAAATTTTTCCTCATGGGAGTAGTTTCGGAATGGGGTTTTCATATAAGGAACAATTTTTAGTAACAATTTATTTCCTCTTAAGAGTTCCCCTTTTTTCATCAAGTGTCAATTTTTTATCCATTGGATAAAAATTAATTAAACAATGTCCAATCATTATGTTTCCATAAATCCTATTTTTCAATATAAATGACATCTATACAAAATAAAATAAGCCTGATGTGGTTACAAATTTTTTTTCCAAACAATATCAGACACAAGAAGGATTAGGTTAAAAAAGATTAATGTTTTCATTTTCATGAAAAAAAATAATGTTAAAAAACAATTATACATAGTTCAAAGATAGTGGGTGTTCCAGTCATGTGATTGGAAATTGATAGTTTTTCAAGATAATTATCAAGATGAAAGGTGGTAAAGTCACTTTCGGGGATAATTCTCAAGGAGATATTATTTTTTAATTTATCATAACAATAGAAAAACATTCTGATATTTTCAAAAAGCATATAAATCTAGATATATATTAATACATTAATTAAATTATATGAATGGGAGATGTAAATTAGTCTTTTTTTAACTAATTTGTATTTAACCTTATACTACAACAAGTTATTTCTTTTTATACGGGAGCATATATGTCTTATTATCTATAATATTTAATATTTTTTCTAAATATTTTAATATTATAAAATTTTATTTTTCATAAAACATTATCACAATGAGGTTTTTGGACTCATAATTTTATAAAAAAATTTAATATTGAGAATTCATAAAAGGATTTATAGACTTCAAAAATGTTATAAATTTTCCCACATTGATTTTTTAATAAATATTTCAGCCACAAGTTTCTTAGTAAAAACTATTTTATTTATTCTTACTATGATAACATATCATAATTAATTCAATATTAAATGTAATTAGGTTTATATATTCAAAACTATCATAAAAAGTTTTAGTTTTATTTTTCAAAACCCAAGAAGAACAGGTTATCCTACTAATGGCACCTTTTAATCCAAATTGTACTTTTCTATTCATTTATATTTTTTCACTATCTTGTAACGTTTTTTATATTTAATTTTTATTCATTTATTATCAGAAAAAAATTTAAAATTTTTCCTGATTAGATTCATAATCGATATGATACTGTTTTAAAACATTGAGTGTTAATTTTATTTAAAATATTTTGTTGTATAAATTTAAACTATCAGATCCTTTCACTTTATTCTCAATTGTTTTATTCTTCATTTAAATTTAACCTTTATAATTGATTACTATATAATGGAGGACACCCCCTGGCCCCAAATCAGTTATCTAGTTCTTTTTTTCGATGTTTCTAATAAATTAAAATTCACTAATCTGAAGGATTACATTTTTTCCAATATTCAGATTCAGTTTCAATTCCAATGGAAAGTACTACAGACTACAAGAAATGGTTCTTATTCATGGATAGGTTAGTGAAAATATATTTATATGATGACTATTACTCTACCATGAACAATATTATCTCATTTTGAGGATAGGAGTTTGTTAGTTTTAAGAAACCAGATAATGACTTTGATTTATTTTGTCCTGATATTACACGTGAGTTTTATGCATCAGTTATCTTCTTCTAAGAAGATGGTAAAAATAAAACTTATTTCATGATTTAGGGAAATAAATATAATTTGTCACATAATAAATGTAAAAATTTGGTTGTAATACCTTATGTAGGATAAGTGTATTTACCCTCTCACGTTATTCATAGAAATCAGGGTGTGTTTGATATGGGAAAATATGAGGATTCCTGGTTTTGTAAATAAATTTAAGGATAATAAAGTTTCTCAAATATATTTGTATGGAAGAGTGGTGTCTCCCAAATTTACCCAAGTTTTAAGGGTTAAGCGGTCGCTTGTAGTGTAGCATGGGTTGTCGAATCATCAGAGACCTAAGAAGAACCTTTAGACACTCAATAAAAAGAGATGGATGTTTGGATATGAAGTGGACAACTTGGGTTGATTTTAGATGGTTTTAAAATAGTAATAAAAGATCTATGTGAATTCAAATTATGAGAAAATGAGTTGATCCTAGGTTATTTCTCGGGGTGGATTGAATGAATCCCTTTTTTATGATTTTAATTTCATTAACTCGAGAAGGATTCATGAAATGAATTAAAACTAACCTCATCACTTACTGATTAAACACCTTCACAACATATTCTAATCACCAATACACTTGTATAATCATTTTCATGATCACTCCAAGGTAAAGGATATAATTATCACATGAAAGTGGGGTGAATAAATTCAATAAGGAAGAGTAAGAATAAAAATCATTGAATGAAAGAAACTCAATTAAAAGAAATTCATTACATTTATAGAGTGACAAATAAAATTCAATCCAGACCCTTGATACTCCCTTGGATCAACCCATAAAAGATCTATCCCTCCATTGATTAAAAGTTCTCAATGGAAGCATAAAGTAGACTTATGAGGGTGGAATTAAAGAAGTAAAAAACAAAAACAATAATGATCACTCCACCGTTGTGTGAAAAAAATCACAAGGTTTGGTGTGAAAAATTTCACACCTTAAGGAAAAGGGATCAAGGTGATATGAGTAAGAACATAACAAGAGAATAGAATAACTTTTATTAAAAACTAAGGTGATTCGAACAACTTACATGGGAAGGAAAAAATGCTACAAAGACAATTTGGCATAATGACATTACAGTCAAAACAACGCTCCAACTTCCCTAAATCCTCCACCAATACTTCCTTAAATAGGAAAAAATAAACCCTTGGCCGAGCCCCCAACAACCCATGTTCCTTTAATTAATTTTGTTGGGGAAAGGTGTGTGGAATATTACTGTAGAGACACTTTTCCACTTCTTGCCCCAAAGTTGCATCCAACTTGCATCCACCGGAAAGACGCGCCTAAATGGCCTTCTAGAAGGCCGAATTTGAGTGGGACATAGAAGACTTAAATAAATACCAGGATTACCCCTAACATCCTGTAAAATTGTAGATCAAAATAATAATCCATTCGAGAGATATGATATAAATAGTGGGCTGTTTTTCTGGGCCGCAGAATCTGGCCCTGAATTACATCTTCAACTTGGGCTGCCTTAATCACCACCATGTAGGACGAATTAGCACTATATCTAGAATAATGATTTATTCCTATATATTTATGATATCATACCATGAATGTTGGGCTTCATTGGGCCTGTATTGTGGGCCCCACATTCCAATCAGTGGGATGATATCCAATCTCCCTTCTCCAGAATTGTTTCCTTTCATCGCCAAATATCCCCATAATCCTTTATGAATCCTCCATTGATCCCTGAATGAAAAATGTTCATATTTATGTTTATATCAATTTACCAAAATATCAAATTAAAATATGGATAATTCCATTCTTTAAAATCATATGAAACATTGGGCCTAAATTGGTGCAAATTAGGAATGAAGTGTAAAAATGATGAGAATGGATGTTCAAAATTAAAATCCACTAACTCAGGCCCATAATATCAAAGATGAAAATTTAATACCCTTAAAATTTAATCAAAATATGTGTTTTTATTGGATAATCACACCCCCCAACTTGAGTTTTTCTAGCCCCGAGCAAAATATATCTCACAAAAAATGAAATTCGAATGACCTTTTCCCAAAACATTTTAATAAACATTTCTCACCCTAAGATCTCATACCAAAAAAATATGAAAACCATCAAAATCATTTAAAAAAAGCTATGTCCACAGGAATATCTCAAGCCCAAGCCCATTCCTTAGTTCAAATTCATCTCCATATTTCATCAAAATTCAATTAATAATGATGAAGTGTTGTGCGTCACAATAGACATGGGGGTTCATTTTCATTCGAGGGAGAAAAGATGGAAGTCCTAGGAGAAATAAAATTTTAATAATAAGATGAGTACTCATTTGTTTTATTTTATTTGTTTTTTTTTTGTTTTTTTTTTGCAATTTTTTCATGGTAATTGAAATTGAACTCAAACGATTCAACCCATTAGCAAGACTTTGTCGATGACTCCCAGGCTCAAAGACCTTAGGGCACCAAGTGAATCTCACATACTTGGGCATCATCTCGAATTAACTCAATCAAAAACAAATTCAAATTACCACAAATAGATATAAAATTCCCAACTATGGGCCAGACAACTATGGAGTCGCGATCCCCAAGTGCCGAAAGCCACACATTAGGTCAATTCAATACTCTACATGCAATTGATTTTTTTGAATACTCATGTTAAAATTAAAATTATTGCCAATCCTATACTATTTAATATGGGTCTCCAAGAACTCAAACTAAAACCCCACAATCTAGAGGACGTGCATTGTGTTTTTTTATTAAATGGATGAAAATATAACGGTGAAAAATCACATCGGACAGCCGCACTTTCCAATATCTATGGACATGAACATAAACATGCATTAAAATCAGAATCAAGGCATGAAAAATTATTTGATATCCAATTTTAGAGTTTGGAATGTGTGTTATCATGTTCAAGGTTAATGGCATTTTTCCTTCAACACATTTTCATCTCACCCCCCCTACTTAGAATAACATTGTCCCCAGTGTTTAATGAATTGAAACATAGAAGGGGTAGGATAGAAGTTCAATGAAGACATTGAAAATGAAAATTATGGAATGAAGTCACCTGGTGGTTGATGTTGAAAATGCATTCCCATTTCTCCCTTCAATTCTGGTTTGTCTCCCAATGGCTTGGACGGTTGTGACCAGCTTTTCCCAATGTCCTATGACATGCCTTTAAAAAAAATTAATATATATATATTTTTGTATTTTTTTAACCTAAAAAACATAAAAATAACATAAACTAATGATACATTGTCTTCTCTTAAATTTATGGGTAAGTTATTACTCAGGGATCACACCATGTGACACAGATGAATACGTTGCTCCCCTTTCATACCCATCCTTACTCATAAAAGAAAAACAAGTCAACAATCTATTTTTTTAAAATACCTACAAAAACATAAAATAAAATAAAATAAACTTATGATACATTGTCTTCTTTATATTTTCTGGGTAAGGTATTACTCAGGGATCACACTGCGTGACATGGATGAATACGGTGCTCCCCTTTCATACCCGTCCTTACTCATAAAAGAAGAACATGTTAATATTCTATATTTTTTTAAAAAAAATTACAAAATAAAGAAGAAGGAAACAAAAGATGATTCACAATGATTCGAAACATGAAAACCATGGGTTGCCTCCCATTCAGCGCTTGTGTTTAAAGTCTTTAGCCCGACATGGATCCTAAATCTATTAATTTTTTCCTAGTTCATAGTTTGGCTCTATTAACTCTACCTCTATTTCATGTTTATTGAATGATTCGATGAATGTTTTTAACCTATGACCATTGACCTTAAAAATGTTACCACTTTGTGGGATCCTGAATCTCTACTACCTCATGGGGGTACACATGATGCACTATGAATGGAACTGACCATCTAGACCTTAACATTACACGGTGTAAATGAAGTTTTGAACTATACAAGAGCACAGGTTTTCCCAGTTCAAATTGTTTGACTTTGATATTACTAAGTTGGTAGGCTTGAACTCTAGCTTTATTTATCCTTGAATTTTCATAAGCCTACATCCTAAGTTCCTCAAGTTCATTAAGATCTAATTTCCTCTTTTCTTCGGCTAAAGAAATGTCGAAATTCATTTTTTTGATTGCCCAAAATGCATTATGCTCAATTTCAACAGGTAAATGGCATGCTTTTCCATAAGCCAACCTTTATGGTGACATTCCTAGGATGGTTTTGAATGCTGTATGATATGCCCAAAGGTCATCCAAGAGTTTCTCAGACTAATCTTTCCTAGAGGGGTTGACAGTTTTTTCAATAATCTGCTTAATCTCCCTATTTCCTAACTCAGCTTGACCATTAGTTTGATGATGGCATTTAGTGGAAAATTTATGAGAAATTACATACATAGACATGAGTGAAGAGAATGGGAGACTACAGAAATCGGTTCCTCTATCACTGATTATATCCCTAGGAATTCCAAATCGAGAAAATATATGATCTTTCAGAAATCAGATCACAACATGATGGTCATTGGACATGGTGGGAATGGATTCAACCCATTTTTAGACATAATAAATAGCTAAGAGGATGTAGAGATATCCATTCGAGTTTGGAAAGGGTCCCATGAAATCAATTCCCCAAGAATCAAGGATTTCAACAACCAGAATGTGAGTGAGGGGAATTTGATCCCTTTTGGAAATGCATCCTAATTGCTGACACTCAGGACAACTTTTGCAGAACTGGAAGGAATCCTTAGTGAGGTTCGGCCAGTAGAAACCACTTTGTAGGACCATTGCAGTGGTTTTATTTGTAGAATAGTGGCCTCTACATGCCTCTCCATGACAAAAATTTAGAATGGACTCTTGTTCAGACTCGGGCACACATCTCTTGATGATTTTATCAGGACAAAACTTAAAGAGGTAAGGATCATCAAACACATAGTGTTTGACATCAGATAATAATTTCCTCTTAGATTGGGTCCCCAGGAATTTTGGTATGCCACCCATCACCAAATGGTTTTCTATGTCAGCATACCAAGGGAAATCACTCACTAAATAGAGGTGCTCCTCGGGAAATGAATCAGACACAGAGAGGTGGTGTGAGTTGTCTTTGAATTCCATCCAAGAGAGGTGATCAACTACAACATTTTCAACACTCCTTTTATCCTTAATGGTTAAATAAAACTCATGAAGAAAAAGGACCCACCTAATCAATTTGGCCTTGGAATCTTGTTTTTGAAAAAGGTATTTTAGGACCGAATGGTCAGTGAAGACAATGATGGGTGATCCTAAGAGATAACACCTGAATTTCTCTAAGGAAAAGACAACATCAAGAAACTCTTTCTCAGTGGTGGTGTTGTTTATTTGTGAATTATTTAATGATTTTCTTACATAAGCAATGCCACATAGAGTTTTCACACACTGTTGTCCTAAGACTGCTCCTACAGCGAAGTCACTTGCATCACACATGAGCACGTAAGGAAGTTTCCAATTTGGAGATTTCATGATAGGTGGAGATATAAGAGTTTACTTGAGTGTAGATAATGATTCCTCACAGGTTTCTATCTATAAAAATGGAGCATCTTTTACCAATAGAGCACAAAGTGGTCAAGAAATACAGCTGAAATTCCTAATGATCCTTCTATAAAAACCAGCATGTCCTAATAAGGACCTCACTTACTTAACAGTTTTAGGAGAGGGAAGGTGACGAATGATGTCAACCATAGATTTATCAACTTCAATCCCTCTACCAGATACCAGATGACATAGAACATGTCCTTCCCTTACCATGAAATGGCATTTTTCCCAATTTTGTATGAGATTCTTATACTCACACCTTCACAAAACCTTTTCAACATTTAGAAGGCATCCCTCAAAAGTATCCCCAAAGATGGATAAATCATCCATGAAGACCTCTAAACAATCCCCCACCATGTCCGAGAAGATTCCCATTATGCACCGCTGGAAGATACCAGGGGCATTACATAACCCAAAGGGCATGCGCTTGAAGGAAAAAGTTCCAGATGGACAAGTAAAGGTTGTTTTTTCTTGATCCTGTAAGGAGACGTCGATTTGATTATACCCTGAGAATCCATCTAGGAATCAGTAGAATTGATGACCCGCCACTCGCTCGAGGACTTGATCTATAAAGGGCAAGGGGAAATGGTCTTTCTTGGTATAAGAGTTGAGCTTCCTATAGTGAATAAAGACTCTCCATCAACTACTATCCCTTGTTGGAAGAATCTCTCCATCCTTATTGGTTATTACTATGATTCCAACCTTCTTTGGAACCACATGGATTGGGCTAACCCACTCACTCTCAGCTATAGGATAGATGATACAATCTTTTAACAATTTCAAAAGTTCTTTTCTCACTACTTCCATGAGATTAGGATTGAGTCTCCGTTGAGGTTGACGACATGGATTTGAATCAAATTCTAGAACAATTCTATGAGTCCCGATAAGTGGGATAATCCTAGGAATATCAGAGAGGGTCCATCCAATGTCTTTCTTGTGTCTCTTAAGGACATCTAGAAGCATCCTCTCATGATAAGCTTCAAGAGAGGAAGAAATGAAAATAGTAAAGGATTGGTTGTCCCCTAAGAACGCATATTTGAGTAATGAAGGTAAAGCCATAAATTCAAGATCAGAGTGGTTATCGCGTTAAAAGAAAGGACGAGACTTTGTATTGAACTCAGTTTCTTTGTTCAGATTTCTTGACAAAATTGGTTCCTTGTGAAAATAATTTTCATCCACTAAATTTGCTAGAGTTGTTTCATGAATGGGTATGGACTCGATGTTATTGATTTGACCCATGGTATCATTGATTGGTGATTATAAAAAATCATCAATAGAGATATCCAAAATAGATTCAATCCAAGGAGACAAATTTCCCTCATGTGAACAAATAAAATCAATCTCTTCTTGACTCAAACATCCTTTGGTAATTCCTTGATGTTCCTTGAGTTCACTATCAACACTACCTATCCAATTAACCTCATGGATCTCTTCGTCATCCCCAATTTGAGAGTTTGCAGTGTAGATGTTCAAGTCTAGACTCATGTTTCCAAAGGTGATGGTCATGTTCCCATTTCGGACTCGGATAACAGAGTTGATTGTTGCAAGGAAGGGACGACCAAGGATGATTGGGGTTTGCTTCCTAGGACCTAAGCTTGGGTGATTGTCTAGAACAATGAATTCAGATGGGTAAATGAAAATTTCAACTTTCACCAAAACATCCTTTAAGATCCCCTTTGGAACTCGAATACTACGATCAGCAAGTTGAAGAGTGACAGATGTGGGTTGGAGTTCTTCGAGCCCTAACTCACAATACATAGCATAAGGAATGAGGTTCACACTGGATCCTAGATCACACAAGGATTTGACAACTTTGTTCTCTCCTAGTTCAACATTTATGTAAGGGCATCCTAGGCCTTCCAAATTTGGAGGAAGGGTTCCTTGGATTTTTGTGCTAACATTTGCTGTTAGAAGGACTTGGTTCTTATGTGACAATTTCCATTTAAATGTGAAGTGGTCCTTATGGTATTTTGAGTATGTTGGAATGGTTTGAATGGCATCGAGGATTGGAATGTTCAACTTGACTTGTGAGAATATTTACCTCAATGTTTCACTCAATTCAGGCTTGGTTTTCCCCCTCATGCATTGAGGAAATGGGGTAGGTTGTGGGGTTGTTTTTTGAAGAGTTGTTTCTTTCACATTTTTATTAGTATATTTAGTTTTTTCATGTATGTCATTTGAATTTTCATTAGAGTTTGAATCTTCATGTGGGTTTTGAACTATTTGTTCATGTTTCTCAATTGATTTCCCACTTCTCAAAACTGTCACAGCCTTTAGTTTTTCATGAGTTGTTTGAGTGCAACTTGTCTCTCCCATTGATGTTTGTTATGGAATGGCCTATGTGGGCATGGGTGCCTTTCCAGTTTTGATGGTTTGAAGTTCTTGTTTCAGTTAAGAGACTTCTGAGTTCATCCTTTCCATTTGTTTGCACAGTTGTTCAAGGATTGGGAGAGAGAAAGATTGGGAAAGGGCTTGTGTTGGTTGGGTTATCCCAGGAGGATACTTTGGTTGTTGGATGGTTTGTTGGTATTGGACTGGAGGATGTTGGTATTGTACTGGTTATGGTTGGAATTGGTTATGGTTTTGAAAATTTTGTGTAGGGTAGGGGTTTGGTCCTTATGGTTGGCTGGGTTGTTGGTTATCCTTCCATTAGAAGCCTGTGTGGTCATTATACCATGGTTTGAATGTGTTTGGGTATTGAGGCTTTTGAATGTTTAGGGCATTTACTTCAGCAGGTGGTCCTCCTAAAATAACATCCTTGATGGATGGAATGGTTGGGCAGTTGTCTGTTTTGTGGTCATGTTTGTCACAGATTTTGCAAACAGGGTCTATATTTTGGATTTCATGGATTTTCCTATGGTCAATCTCTTCAACCTTCCTAGAGAGTGCTGCAAGTTTCTCCCTAAGTCTCTCCTCTTCTCTAATTGTATCCATTCCAGAATTTCTTTGAGGCTTATCAGAATAAGGTGATGTTCCCCATGTTTGGTTTTGTTCAGCAAGGGTTTCTAGATACTCATAAGCATCATTTTTGGATTTGTTTTTAAAGGTCCTATTACACATCATGTCAACGAATTTTTTGTTCCCCGGGCCCAAACCATCATAGAAAATTCTTACTTGTTCAGGAATAGAAAAACCATGGTGTGGAATCATGTTTAGGGTGTCTTTGAACCTCTCCCATGTTTCATAAAATGACTCTCCCTCTTTTTCAAAAATGTTTTGGATGCTCTTTTTTAGTGCAATGGTTTTGTGATGGGGAAAATAGTTTTTGTAAAATTCTCTTTGCAGTTGGATCCAAATGTGGATTGATGAAGGTCTCATATTATTTAACAAATTATTTTCTTGATCCTTAAGTGAGAAAGGAAATAGCCTCATCTTAGGTAACTCAATTTGATGTGGTGAGCACATGGTTTCAACAATGTCATCGAACTCCTTGACATGAAGGTAAGGCATTTATAACTCCATCCCATGGAAGGTTGGAAGGTCGTTTAGGACATGAGGTTTAAATACATAGTGGTCATATCCTAGGGAAGAATGCATAATTCAAGAGGTTGTATTGGTTCAGGTATGTGTAAGGTAGTCATTCATGGTTTGATCGACTGCATCCCCCAAATTTGGGGCTGCCTCATTTGGATTTCCATTTTGGTTCCCACTTGGGTTTATGAGTTGGTTTATTTGAATACCATCCATTGAAATTGACTCAATCTTTAACTCTGGGGTATTATGAATATTAGGATCTAATGGTGTACTTGACTCCCCTATCCTATGACTTTCAACCCTAACTAGACTGTTTGAGTTATCGCGGGTGTAGGCGGACATGCGCCAAAAGAAAAAAAATTGAGAAAGGGAAAAGATAAGAGATCTTGGCTGAGAATAGAAGAATAGGGGTGAGTAAAGAATGTTTTTGTCTAAGGAACATACCTGGTCCCCGGAAAAGGCGCCAAAATTTGGTGTCGCCCAAATGTACCCAAGTTTTAAGGGTTAAGCGGTTGCTTGCAGTGTAGCTTGGGTTGTCGAATCCTCAGAAACCTAAGAAGAACCTTTAGACATTCAATAAAAAGAGATGGGTTTTTGGTTAGGAAGTGGAAAATTTGGGTTGATTTTAGATGGTTTTAAAAGAGCACTAAAAGATCTATGTGAATTCAAATTATGATAAAATGAGTGGATTCTAGGTTATTTCTTGGGGTGAATAAAATGAATTCCTTTTTTACGATTTTAATTTCATTTACTCGAGAAGGATTCTTGCAATGAATTCAGACTAACCTCATCACTTACTGATTAAACACCTTCACAATAGATTCTAAACACTAATACACTTTTAGGGTCATTTGCATGAGCACTCCAAGGTAAATGATATAATTATCACATGAAAGTGGGGTGAATAAATTCAATAAGGAAGAGGAAGAATAAAAATCTTTGAATCAAGGAAACTCAATTAAAAGAAATTAATAACATTTAGAGAGTGAGAAATAACAATAAATCCATCCCCTTTCTACTCCCTTGGATCAACCCATAAAATATCTATCCCTCCATTAATGACAAGTTCTCAACGGAAGAAGAAAGTAGACTTAAGAGGGAGGAATTGAAGAAGTAAAAACAACAAAAATAAAGATCACTCCACCGTTGTGTGAAAAAACCCACATGGTTTAGTATGAAAAAGTTCACACCATGAGGAAGCGGTATCAAGGTGATATGAATAATAATAGAACAAGATAATAGAAGAACTTTTATTAAAAACTAAGGTGATTCGAACAACATACATGGGAAGGAAAAAATGCTACAAAGACAATTTGGCATAATGACATTACAATCAAAACAAAGCTCTAAGATCCCTAAATCCTCCACCACTACTGCCTTAAATATGAAAACATTAATACTTGGCTGAGCCCCCAACATCCCAAGTGTGTTTAATTAATTGTGTTGGGGAAAGGTGTGTGGAACATTAATATAGAGAGACCTTTCCACTTCTTGCCCTGAAATTTCATCCAGCTTGCATCCACCAGAAAGACGCGCCGAAAGGTCCTTCTAGAAGGAGGAATTGGAGTGGACCCTAGAAGACTTAAATGAAGCCCCCGATGTCCCCTAACATCCTGTAAATGTTAAGACCAAAATAATGATCCGTCCGATAGATATGATATAAATAGTGGGATGTTTTTCTGGGCCACAGAATTTGGCCCAGAATTGCATCTTCAATTTAGTCTGCCTTAATTACCACCATGTAAAACGAATTAGCACTAGATCCAGAATAATAATTTGTTCCTATATGTGGTTTCTAGAATTCCATGAATTTTTGGCTTCATTGGGTTTGTATTTGGGGCCCCACATTCCAATCAGTGGGATGATATCCAATCTGCCTTCTCCATAATTGTTTCCTTTCATCACCAAATATCCCCATCATCCTTTATGAATCCTCCATTGATCCCTAAATGAAAAATGTTCATATTTATGTTTATATCCATTTTCCAAAATATAAAATTAAAATATGGATAATTACAATATTTAAAATCAGATGAAACATTGGGCCTAAATTGGTGCATATTAGGCATGAAGTGCACAAATGGTGAGAATGGATGTTCAAAATTAAAATCCACTAACTCAGGACCATAAGATCAAAAATTAACATTTAATACCCTTAAAATGTAATCAAAATATGCATTTTTATTATCTAATCAAAGACTGGTGTATATTTGGAATCAAGGATTTATAATTCCATGAAAGAGATATGGAGACACCTTTAATATATTGAATGTTTTTGCATTGGAATTCTTGGTGAAGATAAGGAAAAAAAATATTTTCGAGTTCATCCTTCTCATGGTGGAAAAAATCAAAACCGGTTCAATAAATTCAAGTATTATCTTGTTTGAGACATGGAAAAGAAACATGGTTGAATATTCTATAATGGTTTTTAAGGTTGAAAAAATCAATTTTTATGATGGAAACTAATTCATTCATCAGAGATGATAAGATGAATATGATGAGGTTGGTGATTAATAGATTATCAAAGACATTTATTGGGAAGGATGATGGTGCTGCATCGGAAGATGAGCCATCAATAAAATCATGTAATTATAATAATAAAAATGAGATTAAGGAAGATAAATATCTTCCAAAGAAGCAAAATAAACATTAGAATATTGTAGATGATATTTTTAATGAGATGATGAAAAGAGAAGGATGACAATAAGTAAGGTGGTCCTGAATTCAGAATGGATCCCATAGAAGCCAGGGATTAGAAAAATATTTTGGATAAACCTCTCGTAGAATAATCGATGAAGATGAAGAAAAATAAAGATATTATAGAAACTCATCTTTGATATAATTTATTGAAATGAGTAGAAAGGGAATATGATAAGTTTTTTATACTGACCTCTCATATCAATTAGGTGCATCCTAGACTAAAATTATCTTTTGAATAAATTTTTTTTGTTCATGTTGATATTCATTGTACTGAATGAAAAAATAAAATCTAATTTTTTTGACGATAAATAGGTCCCAGTACTAGATAAAAATAAATCATAACTAGAGAAACACAGTAAAGGAGCTCTCTACACTTCTAGATAATTCTAGCAAGATATTAACTAGCCTATAGATAAAGATGTTTAATTGAATGATATATAATAATATAAAGAAATTTAATTTGATTAATTTGAATAATAAATTGACGAAGAGGTGGAAGATAAAGAAGATAATGAACAAGATGATAATGAAGATGCATATGATAAAGAATAAACATCATATTTATCACCACAACTACCTCCACTGTCATCATCATTAGATCCATCATTCTATACCGATAAAGGAGAGAAATCAGGAAGAAACCAATAACAAAGGGTCTATATAAAAACATCCTATATTAATAACATTTATAAAAATATTAAATATACTTAAAATATAAAAATTCATGATATAAAATTTCAAAGGGTATCTCTAAACACATCATAAATTAATAAATACATAAAATATAAAAATATTCATCAATGAAAGAAAATTGAGATGATGTCGCATACCTTGAGTTTGAATATTCACGTATATTCTTTATCTTCCTCAATAATAAAATTTTGTGAAATAGTTATATGTTTGGACACTATTAATGTTTATTATTACTTTTGATTCAATTATTACCATGTTATATACAATTACTTAATCACTTATGTTTATGTTGGATGCATTGAGGATATTTAGTATATATCTCCAACAATGAATTTTGTTGGTTAACATTTGTCAAAGAGGTTATTTCTCAACATCTATAGAATAATAATACTGAAATAATAATAATTTTTTAGATTAATTATAATTTAAAAACAAATAATGAATTATCATTACAAAAATTTAACTATGTTACGATAAAGGAAATGGTGGGTCGTGCATACAAATGAGTATAATTTCAAATTTTCAACGATCATTATAGAAAATATATATGTAATATTTTCTATTTTAAAAATGTTAATAATACAATAAATTCTATATTATATCCTTAAATATACATATATATATCATAAATGTAATTTGGTGGTGAAAAAAATCACATCGCTACTTGGAGGCGGTAGTCCACACGTACACACGAATGATGTTATCATTTTTCAGTGAGAGGAAATGTAAGAATGAAAATGATATATTATATTTTAGGAATAAAAAATATGTCGATAAAATTTATCTTATTTTCCTTCCATTTAAAGTGTTAGAGAAAAAGTAATCACAACATTTCACAAGGTGGTGGTCCCCCATAAACATGAGAAATGTCATTATATCCCCCATGAAATGGAAAGTATAATGGTATATGTGATATCATAACTCCATAAGTATAAATATTTTGAAAATAATATAAATATATATATAAATTAAATGCATCATTACAATAATCCTTGAGAGCCGATGATGGAAAAAAATTACATTAGTTCGCAAAGCGGCGGTCCACCGTACACACGAATGATGATTGTATATCCATTTGAACGTAAAAGGTGATGGGTTTAAATTATTACATTAATAAAATAACATATATTTATTAAGGAGATACATGTGTTATTATATAAACATAATTAAATTATATTTGAAGGATGTGGAAGAATTAATTAAATAAAAATGCACAGTTAAGCACAATACGTCCTTTTCGAACATCCTCCTTGGGTTTGAAAAATAGCTTACATAGGATGGATTTAATATTAGAAAAATCATCTTTGATTTCATTTTGGTAGTAAGGAATATATTTTTGAGGATATTTCTTGGGTAAAATGGCTTTGAATGTGTGAAGAGGAGAGGAGAGGGGTGCCCTTTTATAATTGTGGTGGGTGGAACACTTGTAATTTTTTAAATGAAAAATGTGATCCAACATTTTTTACATTCTATAAGTATAAAAAATGGACTATTATCAATAATTATAAATTATATGGTCTAAATTTATCCATAAAAAATATTTTAGATATACTTTCTAGTCATTATAACTCTTTTCCTTTTAGTTTAACACTCTGACAAATCTGTTTTTACCTTAACCCTGATATATATATTTTTTATTATTTATACTATTCATTATCAAAAAAATTAATTTTACCTTAATTTATAATTTAAATTTTTACAATTATAATTATGACATAATTTTAACTAAATTAAATTCATATAACTGTAAAATTGTAATTTAAAATTAACCCTAATGATGAAACAAAAAATGGTTTTTTAGAAGTGTATTTCACAATCATAAGATGATTTTTTAGGAACTCTATGACTAGTTATTAAATGTTTATAGATTTAA
This sequence comes from Viscum album, assembly GCA_963277665.1. NCBI lineage: Eukaryota > Viridiplantae > Streptophyta > Magnoliopsida > Santalales > Viscaceae > Viscum > Viscum album. The sequence continues at coordinate 223,680,514 of OY728123.1, read as the reverse complement.
ATTAATATTTTTTTATATATAATCTATAAAATTCATCTAAATATTTAATAATTAGTGGTTTTTTAAAATAACTAAAATATAGAATCATTATGAACTTTAAAACAGATTTCCAAAAAATCCCTTTTTGAAACATGAAAATAAACAAATACTACTATCCAATATAAATATTATTAAAAAATAATTAATTTAATTAAATATAAATATATAATATTTATGTTACCTAAAATAATATTGTATCTTTAATTGGAATTTTAAATTAATTATTTAATTTATAATAAATGACATTAATACAAAAATTATTATTGTCTACTATTCACGAAAAAAATCAATATTTTTTGGAAAGAACCACAAAATTTAACCAAATGTTATTTACTTTATACATACTTCAAAAATGATATCAATTTTTCAAATTCATATTCTTAAAATTGGAAAGTAAACATTCAAATAAAATATTATAATAAAATAAATAATTTAAACTCTTTCCGTATTTATTTAAAAATTATTTAAATTTTTTTTACTCAATATAATTATCTAATTCTAATTAATAAATAAAAAAATTATTTATTCTATCATTTCATGATTTTTTTATTTCCTCCACCCCCTTTTTAATTTGTATGATCACAATTTTATTCACTTATTAAAAAAGTTTGGATATCTTTCCCTCATAGATGTTTCAGATTCCCATGTTTCTTATTCAACCATATGGTTTTTCAATGATACCATAACTTGGTGAATCAACTTATTATGAATATATTTGTCTCTATTGTCAATAATAAAACTGATGTTTCCCTTATAATAAATATTATATTCCTTGTAACCTAATTTAGAATTCAAAAAATTACATGAATCCAGAATATACTTCTTTAATATTGAACCATGAAACAATATGTGTACCTTAGATAAAATCAGAGGAAAGGAAACTCAGTAGGAAACTAAATTAAATTTATCTAGCATTTAATGTGGTCCAATGAATTGTGGAATTAATTTCCCCTTTTCACCAGAATCCATCACAATTTTCTAATGATATTCTTTGAGAAACTCATAATCACCTACATCGAAAGAAAGATATTTTAGGCAGAAATCCACAAATATTTTCCACCTGCTATGATCTATCCTCGTTTCAGGATGAATCAACTACAAATTATCAGTCATTCCCTCTAATAAATATTAACCCATCAACATATCTTCTCCTACTTCATCCCAAAAAAGATATTTTTTGACACCACATTCCATAAAAATCCTTAAAAGTAACAATTGTGTATAAGAGTGAAAACTGTTATTATAAGAAATCTGATCCATAGAAATATAATTATCCCAACATCCCAGGTAACCCATTGAAAAATAAAGAAGAATATATTCCATTTTATGAGTCATTCTATTAGACTAACCATTAGTTTGTCGGTGAAAAGAAATAATGATATTTAATTTATTACCCAATGACTTCTAATGTCCTTTTGTAAAATTAGATGTGAAAATGGGATCACTTTTTTATACAATGGTTTGAGGAACTCCATGTATCCAGACTGTATCCCTTAGATACAAATATGAAATATTATTCAAATAAATAGTATCTCTAATTGGAAGGAAATTATTTAATTTATTTAATCAATCAGCAATAACCCAAGTCACATTTTCACCTCATGATGTCTTTGGAAATCCCACTACAAAATCCCTTTCCCATTTCCACTCTAGCACTAGAAAAGGTTGAATCATTTTCTTCTATAATTATAATTCTAATTTAACCAAATTAAAAGTCAAATATTTCATGGACAAATCATCAATATCTATTTTACTATTATCCCACCAATAATACTCCCCATGGTATCAGTAAAACATAGTATTTCTTGAATGAATGGAGACTTTGTAACTATGAGATTCCCCAAACTATCTCTTAAACATGGAATCACATAAAACACATAATCCCATTCCAAATATGATTTCACCTTCCTAATCATAATTAATCTTAGAAAAACATTTCTTTCATAATAGACTCTTTCTTTTCCTTGAAAACAAGATCCTCCTTCTGATATTTATCAATTCTTTCTTACAATGTGGACTACACTAAAAAAATAAAAAAACAGAGGATGTACCTAAATACACAACTTTTGGGCCAATCATCTTCAAATCCTTAACCATTGGGTCGGGTTAAAAATGTAACATAGATAATGTAGAATTATTGTTTTGACTAAAAGAATCATCCACTTTTTTTGTTTTCTAGGATGGCAATGAATCCTGAAATCAGAATCATTTATTAGTCCCAACCATCTTCTCCTCCCCATTTATAACTCTTTATAACTAAAAATATAATTTAAATTTTTTGTGATTAATATATATTTCACAATTTACTCTATATAAATATGTCCACAAAAATTTAATTCAAAATCCATGGTTTCTAATTCCAGATAATTTGTTGGGTAATTTAACTCATGATATTTCAACATAAGGGAAGCATACTAAATTATATGATTATTCTGCATTAGGACACAACCACACCCCTTTTATAAAGCATCATCATAGATGAAAAATCCACCACTTCTATAAGTCAGTGAAAAAATTGGATCATTCAAGAATCTACTTTTTCATTACTAAAAAAATAATTAGAATATTTTTCCTAAAATAATTTAACTCATTTTAATGTTAACTTTTCCAATGTTCTAGACAACCAATAATATTTTTCATCAAAATATCTATAGTTAGCAGATATTACAAGAATATGGTTAATACAAATGACATTTTTTGGTATTGGAAATTTCTTAAGAATTTTTATTTCATAAGGGTCAACAATTATTTCATACTAAGAAATAATATTACGATGAAAATAATTTTTTTCAACCAAAATTCACACATACTAAATTTTCCATATAATTTATTTTCTGTCATTTCTTGAAAAAGCGTCCTTATGTGTCTTTAATATTCCTCTCAAATTTTTTTGTATTCAAAAAAATATTAAATAAAAAACCACAAACGTATCCAATAACTCATTTATAAATCTATTCATTAGTTCCATAAATACAGAAGTTGCATTGTACAACCCAAAAGAAATAACTAATAACTCATCATGCCTCTATCTAGTCCAAAACCACATATTTAGAATGGAATACTCCTATAACTTCATCTTATTTTACCTGAACTGTAGATCATCCTTCAAATAATATTGATCACCTTATAGATGATAAAAAAAGTCATCTATATGTGGCAAGGGATACTTGTTCTTAATAGTAATGTCATTCAAGGATATATATTCATTAAAATGTCTCACTAAATGATATTTATTTTTTAAAGAAAAATAGTATCCCCATATAGTTATGTTCTAGGTTGTATGAAACTATTATCTAGTAAAACATTCGATTTATTTTTCAATTCAAAAAATTCTACTTGATCTATTCTATAAGGGGGTTTAAAAATTGGATTAGAATTATTCATTAATTAAAAAATAAACCTCCAACTTAGGAATAAGAATGGGTAAATAATCACGAAATATATCGATGTATTCATTTAATTCTACAACATCACTGTTTTAAATAGTTTCATAATTTTAAATAATATGATATATGTAACCTTATCCTCCATCTTTAATCAATTTATCATCTTCTTGGTATGTTATTAAAGGTCTGAAGTCATTATATATAACCTTATTAGATCTAAAATATATCTTATCATGAAAAACTAATATCCATTCCATACCAATAATGATAGAAACTATTGTGATCTATTTAATAAAATTTGCTGCAAAGTCTATTCCATAAATAACAATGGTTAGATTCCTACAAATATTTGTTTAATTACCATTTCAAAATGCAGTTTTCACAAAAAAAAAATTTAATGTGATGATATTCCCATTTTAAAAGAAAATTTCCAAAAAATTAAATAATGAGAATATCAATATTCGAATTGGGTGTTTTACAAATTCAAATAAAAATGTATCATATTTTTACTACATCATTTGATTGTACAATATCAACTATTATTATATAAAATGACTTTTCTACACATTTCTATTTACAATCATGATGACTTTCATCCTGTAAAATTAACATTGCACACATGTTATCATAATGTCCTAATGAATTGTAACTAAAACAACTAACCATTTGATGGATATCAATTACCTATTCTTTTATTATTTAGAACTATTTAATTTATAGTCATGAGCCCAATGAGGAAAATAATTACACCAAAAAACAATCCAAATCCTATCAAAAATTCCTTGAAATATTTTTACCACACCTAGAACATCTTGGAGGCTTACCTATAAACATCTTAGATTGTTGTTTCTTTCTTTCCTATTAACCTAATATTTGGTTATTTTCTCCATCTCATGGAATGTAAGTGTTGAAAAATTTCATCTCAACATTCTCATAATAAAAAACCAATTTCTCATAAAGTTTTAATTTTCATACATCCTAATATCATTATAAACATGGTTTCATCCCTCAAAAAAATATATTAATTTTCCTATTATTTTCCCCAATAAAATCCAATATATACCTATCCAATATTGTTATTTTTTCTATATATAAAGCTATAAAATATTCATATTCTTTCCTCAATTCAAAAAACTCTTTATCCATCCTATGGTGGAAAACATTAGGAATAATATTTTTAAAGAAATTTTTTATTTAATGTGTCTCATTCCATGGAATCAATATCTTCTTTTTATCAAGTGTTCTTAATTAAACCACACCTCTCATCATCTTTACCTTCAAAATGATAAACATCATGAGTAACCTTTTGTCTTTATTAATACCCCATGACTTCAAATATCATCTCCAATGCATTGATACATCCTTCAAAAATCACAAGGCCATTTGATCCACTGAAATATAAGTGGTTTTGTCTCTTGAAATGTTCCACTATCATTATGATCCTTTGTAGAATATCTGGATTCTCTCTAACATATATACCACCTCCATTTATAGCTTGTGTAACCTGATAAATATATTGAAAAACTAATCAGTTACAATTCCAACCACATCGAGATGCTGATTTAGAAGGATATTGATATAATTTGGAGGTTGCCACATCCCTCAAAATTACATTTATAAACTTACACTAGCACAGTGGTGCAGGGTCGATCCATAGAGAAGACAAATGATTTTTCGATGGTTTAAATCAAATATACTCAACTCTTTTAAAAAGTGGAGGGAGTGAACATATTTTTAATTTTTATATTTTTTTATGTTCTTAATTAGCTAACAGAAATGTGAAAAAAAGAATTTTTCTAAGAAACTAGATCAATCACTAAATATTTCACTAATCCTACAATGAAGTACTGATAAACTGAAGGAATATAGTGAAATAATATAAAGAAAACAAATTATTAAAATAAGGTAGCAATGCTAAAGGAGTAGATATCAAGAAAGACACTAAGGATTTGTAAACATGTTGATTAAAAAGAAAAATCTCCACTAAAATTTATTTATTCACACCTAAAGACTACATTGATATATCTTCCTTGCCAAAAGATACATCAAATTGAGGTATGACTAGTTTGAAACTCCAATATTCATCGACTACTATATTTTTTTAAAAAGAATACAGTTGAAATAAAACTCTCTATATTACTCCAAATATAATGGTGTAAACACTTCAAAAAAATGATGGTGCTCAAGTTCAAACTTGCAAAATAAAAATAAAGATTTGAATATTTTTTTTACAAGAAGGTGCGAACTAATAAGTTGATCATCAGTATTGATCTTGCTGATCAACTTTGATGATCAAACAAAGATAAAGTAAAGAATTTAAAAGATAACCAAACCATGCTTAAAAATTCAAGATCAAGAGGATTTAGTCTATGATCATATTGATTACAATAGTGAAAAAATGTCCGATTATAGATTATTGAAACTTGAGTAAAAGGGAAATTAGGACTCCCCTAGTGTTTATCTTCTTGTGGGCTTCTTCGCCTTCAAGTCTACTCGTGTGCTACTCCTGGGAGTCTCCTTAGGTCTTCTCTCGAAAATATTGTGTTGTGGAGTCCAAAATTAGAGTCCCCCTACTACTTCTCTTTTTTATATCCTACTGTCATAAGCTGCTCGTCACTAAATGCTTCCACCGACATAGTTTTGTATTTCATAGCACATTCGCAGACATGCACTTTTTACAGAATGACATGCTACTTTTACTTAACCCATGTAACTAACTCAATGCTAGTTATTTTGATGAATGTGGACGGGTTATCGGATCCACTTTGATCCTACATAGTAAAGAACAAAAAAAAATAGTTAAAAACATGAAGGATAAATAAATATTATTATATTTTTTAACGTAATGTTTTATTACTTATTAAAAATTAATAATAAATATATTTAGTTGATAATTGTTATTTACTTTTATTTCTAAACATGAATAAATTATTAATTATTAATGTTATTATTTCAATTACTTTATAATATTATTTTATGATGATAAAATATGATTATTTAGTTTATAATTATTTTAAATAGCAAAGATTAAAGTATGATAATTCTAATAAAAAATATTATTAGTAATGAGTTATATAAATTTATCATATTTAAAAATTAGATTATTATTTATTTTATTTATTTTATTTTATATAATAATAATTTTTTATTAAAAATTTAATTATAAAGTTATGTCATAATAAAAATTTAAAAATTTAAATATCATTTATTTATATAATTAATTTAATAAATCAATATTAATATTTAATTTTGAAATGTTTTATTAAATTTATTTTTAATGTTATTATTTTATTAGGTAATTAATCTTTTTTAAATCTCTCCATAAAAGTTTATTTAAAATTTCTTAAATAAGTTTATTTTAATTCATATAAAAGTATTTATTTTTATTAATTTAATTAAATTAATTATTATAATATTAATTATAAATTTTTATTAGTTATTTAGTTTTATATTTTAATCAATTATTTAGTTAGTTTTATATTTTTTCTCCATTAACTTTTTAATTTAGTTTTATATATTTTTTATTAATACCACGTCATCTCCTTCAATGCGGAAAGGGGGGAGGGTTGTGTATATGGTTTATTCTTATCATGCCGAAGACCGGCGGTCTAATCTCTTCCACACGTGACAGATTCTCCCTTCCTCAACTTTGGCAGGGCCCTCATGCCCGGCGACGACACTCCTCAACTCAAACAGATGTTCAATCGATGGGGTTGTGGTTCTGGTTCGGCCCCAGTAACGAAGCGACAAGCGTGTAGAAAGGGGTTGTGTGGAGAGTGATTACGGGGAGGAGAATGAAGCATTGGTGAGACAATGACTCACCCATAGAAGGATGGAAGCATGGGAGGCCATCAACATACTCATCGACAATGGTTGGTCAGTTGAGTAAATGTGGGATTTGGGTGAGCAACCGACAAATGAAAACTTTGGAAAGATTCGGTAGTAGGGTGAGGATCGGTGAGACTGATGAAGAAGATCAACGTGAGGATGTGAAACAGAAAGGAGGAAATGAATGGTGGCATCGATGACGAACAGTGCAACTGATGGGAACAAAAGAATAAGACTCACACCAATGTGATGTGAAAACGAAGCAAATGCAAAGTGATTGGTGATTCGTGTCACCGATAGTGAGCAATGAACTATCGGTGAGTTAATTGAAAAAAAAAATTAAAAATTCAAATAATAAAATTATCCAATTAAATAAAACGAAAATGAATTACAATAATTAACAAATCATTCAAATACTAAATAGTTAACTTAAATTAAAAACTAATTAAGTTATTAGTTATACTAAATTTACAGATATAATATTAAATTAAAAACATTGTAAATTATTACATAGAAAATATAATGATTAAATGATTTTTTAAAATTAATTTCAATTTATTAAAACATGACAAGACTAATGTTGAAAAAACTAATAAATAAAAAATTAAATTAGAAAGGTTAAGTAGGATTAAATTAATTGTTATAAAGACTAAAAATACATAATTTGATATGAAATTTGATTATTTAATAAATTTCATTATACAAATACTAAATTATGAATATTTATCAAAAAATGAAAAATTAATTAATTAAATTGTTAAAATTTAATAAAAAGAGTCATCAAACTATGTAAAAATAAGGCCACATCAAATTGTCCAACACTTAAATATAATTTTTCCTTAAGAAATATCATGTTTCCATTCAATTTCAAAATTTTCCAACACATATTCATTTATGTTATTTTTGTGATCTTTAATGTTGTTCTCTTGAATTAGTGAGTTGGTTAATTCAAATTTTAGTTCATTAGAATCAGATTCTTCAAAATAATTTTTTTTCAAGATTCAGCCTCACTTTACTCTTCAACCTGATTTTCAATTATTTTATGAATACTTTAAACATTACAAATTTCAACTTCATACTGTTCTTCTAACCATTGTTGTATTTCCAAGAATAAGTTTTCTAATTTTCTTAGTCTTTCATCTTTATCTTGAGAATATTTAACTTGAAATTCATGATTCTTGTCCAATAAAATATTCCAAAGTTCCACCCTAGCATCTAATTTAGAATAAACTAAGTCAATTTTAGATATGGTGTCAGGATAGGGCTCAAAATATTCATCATCTTCAATGAAAGTATCCTGTTGTGGCTGGTTATCAACAAATTGCCACGAAGTGTTCCCATAACAGCCACAACATACAAAATGTGGTTCAGGTTGACAACTATAGTCCTCAAAACATTCTATTTTTTGCTAAATTTTCATATTAAACACCCCAAAAAATCAAACAAAACTATAATAGGTAGCATAAGAAGAAAATATTTATAGGATTTTTTTCATATAATTTTTTCATAGATTTTTTTTTGTTTTTTATATTGATTTTTTTTCATTTTTTCTAAAACCCTATACTCTCATCACATTACTTCCCTAAAAATGATTCCAAATTTTCATGTAGTCCAGAGGACATCACATCTCTAAAAATTACATTTAGAAACCTACACTAGCACAATGGTGTATGGTCAATCCACAGAGAAGATTGTTGAGTTTTCTAAGGTTTAAATCAAATATAATCCACTATTGTCAGCAGTGGAGGGAGAGATCCTCTTTTTAATTTTTATATTTTTTATGTTCTTCTTTAGCTGACAGAAATGTGAAGTTAAAATTTTTTCAAGGAAACTGGATCTAAAACTAAATATTACACAAATCCTACACAGAATTACTAATAAACTGAAGGAATATAGTGAACAAATATAAAGACAACAAATTACTAAAATAAGGAAGCAAAGCCGAAGGAGCTGAGGTCAATTAAGATACTTAGGATTTCTGAAATTGTTGATTAAAAAGATTACTCTCCACTAACAATCATTTATTTACACCAAAACAGTAGATTGATGTATCTTCCTCACGAGAAGATACATCAAACATAGGTATGACTTTTGGAGTTCACCACTCTAATATTTGTCGACTGAAAAAAAATTTAGAAGAAATACAGTTGAAATAAAACTCGTTGTAAAACTCCAACTGTAATGATGTTAACACTTGAACAAAATGATGATGCTCAAGTTCAACCTCGTAAAATAAACTTTAAGCTTTGAATATTTTGTTAACAAGACGGTGTGAACAGATAAGTTGATCATCATTGTTGATCTCGAAGATCAACTCTGATGATCAAACAATGATATTGTGAATAATTTAAAGGATAAACCAGCCAAGATTAAAAATTATTGAGCAAGATGATTCAGTCTATGATCATATTGATTAAAATAGTGAAAAATGTCTGATTATAGACTATTGAAAATTGAGTACAATGGAAAGGACTCCCTTTGTGATGCTCTACTCTCAGGCTCCTTCGCCTTCATGTCTACTCAGGTGCTACTCCTGGGAGTATCCTAAGGTCTTCTCTTGGAATGATTGTTTCCTAGAGTCCAAAATGGGAGTCCCCCTACTACTACTCTTCTTTTATATCCTAATGTCATAACCTACTCATCACCAAATGCTTCCACCGACATAGTTTTGTATTTCACTGTGCATCCACACACTTGAACATTTTACTTAATGACACGTCAATTTTACTTAACCCATGTAACTAACTCTGCGCTATTTCGTTGGATGAATGTGGACATGTTACCGGCTCTCCTTGGATCATGCATTGTAAAGAATGAAAAAAAAGTTAAAAACATGAACAATGTTAAATAAAAATTATTATATTTTTTAAAATAAAGTTATATTACTTATTAAAAACATAATAATAAATTTTTTAGTTGTTTATTATTATTTACATTTAGTTTATACTTATATAAATTATTAATTATTAAAGTTATAATTTTAATTACCTTATAAATATTATTTTAGGATAATAAAAAATTATTTTTTTATTTTATAATTAGATTAAATAACAAAGATTAAAGTATGATAATTCTATTAATAAATATTATTAGTATTAATTTATTTAAATATATCACATTTTAAAATTAGATTATTATTTATAAATTTATTCTATTTTATTAAATAATAAATTTTGTTATTAAAAATATAATTAAAAAGTTATGTTATAATAAATAATGAAATATTTAAATATCATTAATTTATATAATTGATTAAATAAATCAATATTAATATTTAATTTTGAAATTTTTTATTAAATTTAATTTTCCGGTAATTATTTTATTAGGTAATTAGTTTTTATTTTGTTAAAGATCACCAAAAAAGATTATTTTAAGATACTTAAATGGGTTTATTTTAATTCTTATTAAATTATTTATTTTTAGTGATTTAATTAAATTAATTATTCTAATATTATTTATAAATTTTTATAAGTTATTTAATTTTACATTTTAATAAATTAATTGGTTAGTTTTAGAATTAATTTTAATTTTATTAAATTTTAATTTTAGTTTTATATTTTTTTATTAAACCTCCACCCATCATCTCCTTTAACGTGCAAAGGGGCGGGGGTTTCGAATCTGGTTTATTCCCAACGCGCAGAGGACATGCGGTCCAATCTCCTCCCCACATGGAGGATTCTCCCTTTGTTCAGCTCCGACGCAACCCTCATTCCTTGAGATGACACTCTTCAACTCAAAATGACTACGGCTCCCTCCTTCATCTTGTGGCTACTTCCTGAAGATCTCCTTCCCAAGAACCCATAGTGGAAAGAGCCCAACAAGGTAGCTTCCTGATTTTTCTGTCCTTGCAATGACAGAAGCTTCTCCATGCGGCAGACTGCGGGTCGGCGATGGGTTGTAGTCCGGATCGACTCCCATATCTGCGCAAGTGGTAGTTTCATATCAGCAACATCACATCATCCCCTATGATGCGGCTTCGGTTTGGTCCAGGCATGGCTCCCCGATTTACAATGGATTCATTCAAGATCTGGAAAAGTGGAACAAGCCTCCTCTTCTTCACGCAACACACTATCCTGGTTGGAGTCCTCGTATTCAAGCCACGACATCTCCTTAAAACCACAGAGGTGGTGGTGGATTTGATATGTTGTGTTTTATTCTATTAATATGGGTTGATTTTGGTAATCAATTGGAGATGATGAGTTGTGGGGTTGCGGTTCTAGTTCGGCCCCAGTGGAAAGGGTTTGTGCGGAGAGTAATTACAGCTAGGAGAATGAATCATTAGTAAGACAGTGATTCGCTGATAGAAGGACGGAAGCAGGAGAGCCTGTCTGTAGCTGGAATCCTATCGGCATCGGTAGGTCAATAGAGGAAATGTGGGATGTGGGTGAGAGACTAACAGATGAAATCTTTGGAATGTATCGGTTGGAGGGTGAGGACCAGTGAGACTAGAGATGATGATTGGTGTCAGGATATGAAACAGAAAGGAGAAAATGAACGGTAGCACCGATGACGAACGGTACCACCGATGGGGAACAAAAGAATAAGATCCACATTGGTGTGATGTCAAACTAAATCTAATGTGATGTGATCAGTGACTCATATCACTGATAGTGAAGAATAAATAGTGATCTATCGATGAGTTAACTGGAAAAAAATTGAAAACACAAAATAATCTAATTATCAAATTAATTAAAACAATTATCTAATCTATCAAAGACTAAATACTTAACATAAATTAAAAACTAATTAATTCATTAGTCAAACTAAATTTAAAAATATAATATTAAATTAAAAATTAATTAAATTATTAAAAAATAATATAATGATTAAATTATTTTTTAATATTAATACCAATTTATTAAAATTTTAACAGAATAATATAAACAAAATTAATTAAGAAATAATTTATTATAAAATTTATATAATATTGAATTAATTTTTTTAAAGACTAAAAACACATAATTTGATATAAAAGTTTTTTAATTAATAAATTTCACTATAAAAATACTAAATTAATATTATTTATCAAAAAGTGTAAAATTAATTTGTTAAATTGTTAAAAATTTAATAAAAAGATGTGGCAAACTGTGTATAAATAAATCCACATCAGCTATCATCCTCTCTATGTTTTCTTATTATAGCTTCTTTTTTTTTATATGATGCAAAAAATTATGAAAAAACATTGTTTAGATGAAGAAACATATTAATCATCAAATTCAATATCATTTCAACATAATCATAAGGTAAAATATTTCAAGGGTATTCTATTAACATTGTCCTGTCCTCTAAAATCATCTAACCATTTCCTCGGATACCAATGATATGGCATCATCTATAAACACTACATAATCTGGAGAATTAAGTAAAAAAATTATTTTCTACATTTTAGGATCTTTTCAGGATTATATTTTTAGAGAATTATGTGATAAATCATACATAAGAAAAAAATTAAAAAAAATGGACACTTTTAATCATAATCTATTTTCCCAGGATATATAACTTTTAATAAAAAATTGTTATTTCATTTCATAACAAATGTTCAAAAATTTAAACAAGAATTTTATTTGACCATCCTTAAATCCCATGAAAACCATTTTAAAATGTATTGTGAGCATAAAAGTACCTACTGAGTTGTTTTAAAAAAGAAATAAAACCGTTATTTTAGTGAAAAACTAAAAAACCTTGAAATTATTACCTTTATCTAAATGTTCTTTGAAAAAAATGAAATAAAACATTTCAACATTAAAAACACATACATTTTTCTCAATGACATTTCATTAAAACCCATAGACATAAAATCAAAACCCTTTTTGGAAACCTAGACCATCACAATCATATCATATTTTAAACTCGTGTCATAAATAACTATACCTCAGTTAAATCCATTGGCGAAACCCCCTGGAAAATCCCTTGTTATTTTTTATTTAGACAATGAACATTAATCAATGCATTTAGGAACTATCTAGTTTCACCTATCATATAATCTATATTGGGATCACGTATCTTTATCTATACTCCCATAGTACAAGCTATATCGGGATCACCCACCACTATTTTGGAGCACCCATTATTTAACCTATATATAACACACACTTCTCTCATATAATGATCAAGAACAATATCATGAATAAATTATTTAATTCTTGAAATATTGAATCATAAAACACTTTAGAAAATATTTTAAAATCTTATACAAATAACTTTTTGATATTAAGATAACCAATTCTTTTAAAAACTAATTTTAAATAAAAAAATACCATTTCACATTCAAATAAATTTCTAATTCCAAAATACTCAAATAAAGTGAACAATGGATTTCCTTTGATGAAAACATGAATTCTTGTAAAGGAATATAAACTTCAAACAGTGCTTACGGTGGCGGGAAAATTTTTTGTCACCAAATATGTTAAAATAGAACAATCCGTTTATTATTTGTAAAAAAGTGAAACATTCCATATGATGAATCCTTTTTGAAAACATATAAGGAAATACATAAATTTCCTTTTATAAATGTGAAAAACCTGGCCCAAATACCCCCTCGAAATGGTACCTGACATGAATTACCACCTTCCAGAATGGTGTTTCTCATCCCAACAGGCTCGCGTCTAGCACCCAAGCATCAACAAAAATCAAATGGAATGATTTCTCCAAACAGGAAGAAGCCAACATGACAAATATACACATATAAGAAGAAATAGTTTATTATTATATTAATATATATATATATATATATAGAACGAAAACAATAGATGTGATACAACTCTAAAGGTATAAAAACAATATTCAATAGACAATTACAAAAACAAACAAGAACAAAGATAAACAACTTCTCCAATAGTCTCCATGTGATAGCATTGGAAAACCTACACCATCTCACCATCCAGCTACCCAAAAAAATACTGAAACAAAACCTAATTGCCTCAATGTCATTTTATTCCTTTCCCTACATTGAAATTTATATCATGTTTTACGCACCCCCAATGGGGTACACAGGTTTGATCTAACAGGATTAGTAGGGTCTCACCCATCTGTTCTATATCATGTCTCTAATCAGTAATCCAATCATTCTCACATTTAACGTGAACTAGGAATGATATATAGTTTAATAATTTTACATCAAATGCATATAAAAACATTAAATTTACCCTTTGTCCACATTTCCAAATAATGCAGGTAAAACTATTTCATAGCGTTTCATATCCACATATCATAGTAGAAATATCACGTCAAAAAAATAAGGCCTCACTTATCATATCATATCCATGGAATTACAATCAAAATAGTACAAACCATAACAACCCAGATTGGTCAAGAATCACAAGTAACAACAACCCAAGGTTCAAACTATGTCATGATAAATTGGACACAAGTACCAAAACATAAACAATTGTTCCTGCATCCAGCCTCTATATAGAAGAATCGAGTCTATGGAGCAGAGGAACATCCCATAAACTAAACACCCCAATAAGTCTAAGAAGTCTCTAAAACAAAAAGGCTAAAGATTATTGGAATTCCCCTTGAGAAAACCACCTCATAATGGTTGATATATATTACTATAACTTCTGCCTAAGTTCCTAATGATTTTAATGTGCCCTATTTTCTAAACCATTCCATCAGAATGTCTCATCATTTCGTGATATCAAAACCATTCCAAATAACCATTTCACGATGATTTGAAAAAACAATTCCATTTTCAAAAACAAGGATAAATCCTCCTTTCATAATAACCTAGTTCAACCCACACACAAACAATTAGTCATATAAATCCATTTCATTTATAATTTTTTTTATAAAAAAAAGGAGCAATTCAGTTCGCCGATACAAGCTATAGATGAAACCACCGGCCTCAAAATGTAGTTCATACACTCCCATAACTGAATATACCACATAGATGAAACAACCAATTAAAAAGGTATACATAAAATAAATTTATACATTTCATAAGATATTAAATTTTACAAAAGGTGAAATGTATAATAGGAAACAACACATACCTTAAAAATTCACACCCTTCACACCAAAAAAAAAGGGATTCTACCCCCTGAATAAGGTCCCACAACAAATATAAAAAATAATAAAAGGAAGCATCACCATGGATTAAAAAAACAATATCACAATGCAATAGTGGAATCGTTATCAAGGGAATTGAAGAAGAGGAAATGATCTCTTACCTGGAGATATGCAACACAACTTATGTGACTATCCAATGATGAAAAAATCAATTTATATTAAATAGAGGCTCCTAAAATTACAAGAGAATATGCCTAGGTAGAGAGGGAAGAGGATGAACGTCAAATAAATAAATATATCAATCACAAAGCACCCTACAATATCTTTTTGTGACATTAATATAGTCTATTTTTTATCAATGGTCCGACCAGAAGCAAACCTTCTGACCATTTATTAATTAAAAAAAAAAGACAAAAGTGGAAAAAAGTGTCAAACAAACAGTATTTCCCTTAACCAAAAGACTAATAATCGTAGTATGACATATCATTACTGTAATCAGAGTCACCAGCATACTCCCACTCAGATTGATATTTCTCCTGATTGAACATCTTAAGAAGATTTGCATCCATTTTTTGGACACCTTTGAAGATGATCTAGTAGACATGCTGTTTGGAAGATGGTATTTGTCCTTGTGACTACTCCTCCTTGGTGGAACAGAGGTAAGATACTCACCATCAGTCATCCTTACCTTAGCCCTTACGACAACATCCTTGAAGGAGATAGATCGACTGCTGTCCAGAGCAGGGGTGTCATTGTTTCCCCTTTCATCATTAGAGACATTTGACCATTTCCTAGAAACAGTAGAAGACTGCAAGAGCTTTTGAATTTCCTGGTGACAGTCAGTATGCTGCAATGCATCATTTTTATTGGAGACATCACCCAGAGAGGGCGTAGTGGTTATATCTCAGTTGAGGTAACTTCTTTAACCAAATCAACTTGTAAATCAGAAGGGCCACTGTGATCCCTTTTTGGTGACGCATCAATTATCCACTCTTTACCATTCAAAAGAGACAATTGAGAATCAGGTTTCCCCAAAAGCATCCTAACATATGATCTGGTAGCTGATTCTTTGAGGGGTAACTATCCTTATTGGAAGGTTTTGATAATGATGAGTCTTTTATATTTGGATTTCATCGACAAAGAGTGTCAGGGTGACCTCTCATCCCACACTCCGTACAAGAATCATTTTTCTAGCATAGCTCCATTGTGTGTCCAACAACCATACATTAAGAGAAAAAGAGTGGATTTTTTTCATAATAAACTTTAATTTGAATGTTATCAGATAGAGTCGAGAGGGTTACCTTGTCGATAAGTGTGAAACTAAGGTAAACCTCCCCAGTATCCTAGCAAAGTGACCAAACCAAACATCCTCATTCTCCTTATCAAGGCGAGTAGGAGTCCCAATTGACGTTCCAATACCATGCAGAATCTTCGGATGCCAAAGGACCTAGTTAAGACCAATAAGTCAAATCCAAACTTCATAAAAAGAATTTATTGCACGAGAGACATTGAATTCTAATGAACATTCATATAAATGAATCCAACTCGGTTTCAAAAATAGTGATCCAATGCTCCATGCACGAATCTTCAAGTCATATGATGAAAAGAGGTAGTGAAAAAACCAACGACCAAGAGACACACATTTCCAATTGGAAACACCCCACAACATAAAGGTTCTTCAAAAAAAAATCATCTAGTTTCCACGGTCTTACACCCTTGGGAAGACAATGCGCACAATCAATGAGTTTTTTTCCATTTTCAATATCTCAGCAAGCACTGTAGGATTGGCCTCAACATGAGAAGATGAACCTTTACAATGTATTATTCCTGGATGTGAGTCCTTGATAAAATCCCCATCCTGCTTCAATCCTGAAAATGAACCCTTCATCACCTCCACAAAGGATCGAACTCCAGGAAGTAGAAAACCACAAGGTTCTGTTCGCACAACCTGAAAGGACTCCGCAGCCCCTAAATCAAGTGAAGACTTCCTCTTCATCGCAGAAGTAGTCTCCTTACCATACGATATTCGTGCTCACCTATCCAAAGCCTTCAAGGAACTTGAGACCATTACATTTGACAAACCGACCATGCCGGATGGCTAGATACCAAATCTGGTAACCGAAACTATTGTCGAGGAAGATCTGGCCTTGCTATTCACGTTCACACCGACTGATGGACCGTAGGGACTAGCAGAGAGCCACAAAACACTGATTGGTGGTAGGGCAGAGACCACCGATGCGGGAGTCACCAACTTAGTGCCGCTAGTTTTGGATGAAGCCACCTCCACGGGAAACACCCACACAACATCCCCGGAGGGGGGAAAGAGTTTGAAACCAATGTAATGGTGGATACCCATCTCCGAGAAACCCTAGAGTCAGACATCAAGGGCGAGAAGAAAGACTGCCTGCATCACCATCCACCATAAATTCTTTATATAGTCTATAATCCCCTTATAAGTCATTAAATGCATAGGGATCACATAAATCAAAAAACCTGTCACTTCATTAATTCAAGACTGATCTATTAACATTACAATATGTGTAAACCTTACATGGAATTTAATATTTTGTGTACGCAGCTCATGACTTGATCCTGCAAACCATTACACATATTTCTCTCATTACACAACATGTAATGTTCTCGAGAAAATGAAAAAAAATATATCCTTTTCCAAAAAATCATATCGGCTTATGGATTCTTCATACTTATGGAGAAAACCTTAAACCCATAAAACATATAAACCTAGAATATATTAATTAAATAATGAATACATTACTGAATATTTGATCATTTTTCCTAGAAAATTTCCATTAACCTCAATAGTCAAAACACACACCCAATTACATAGGAAAACTATCAATCGAAGGAAAATAATTGAAAATGGGTATTGAGATGTTACAAAGTTCCCACTATAAGAATCTATATCCTCGATAGGACATGTAGAACAATGAATTATAGTAAACATGTGATTCTAATTCTCCCTCATTAATTTATGATCCCAAGTATCATGAGAGTCTGATCTGTTCCTCCATGACACTTTCACCAATGGAATTGACTTCTCATACATGACTTTACTTGAGATTCAATGATAACTACTGGAACCTCCATAATAGAATTTTTTTATATAACTCAATTTAATACCACCAAAAAACATGATAAGGATCGTGATGGTGTTTCTAGAGAAATAATATATGGAAAAAATCATGAATTCATGTCAACTAAATATAAAATTCTAATTGATTAGAACCCTTCCCAATCTGATTTGTGACCTCAAATCGTATAACATATCTCCGAGCCAAATTTCCCTATTTCCCAAGATAATGAAGAACAAATTGAGAAGAAAATTTAAAGAAAACATTGTCACTAATTGAAAAATAAAAATATAGTATCATTGATCCACATATGATTTCAATTGGATCTTCATCGTAACCATATGCCGATATATATCTGGAATCCCGATATATATCTCATGAACCTAACTCGGTACCACTAAAGAATCTGATCCCACCTTTACCCAAAAAATAGGTGATATAAATGGGTAGAGATGAAAATCCTCAAAAGAAACCATTTTGATTTATGACTAATAAATATTTTTAATAGAAAACTACACCTTCCCCAGATGTTTATCCTAGGATCCAACAAAATCAATGACACGGGAATAGAACATATCCTATAAATTGTGGATAAAATCCTCTATCTAACCTTATATATATGGATGGTAAGTTGTAATCAACATGAACTAAGTATTCATCGCCTCTTATAGACTCCTCCAGAACCTTGATGTAAACCATAGATCGTTATCTAGATCAATGGTATAAGTAACCACATTTAGCTTCATAATTTCTTGAACATATAGTTTAGCCATATCTTCAAATTCAGTGGTGTCCCTAATTATAATGAAATGAGAAAACATTTTCAACTAATAAACGGCCACACAAATATAATTCCACTCTTGGTGATTCCATGGAAATATAACTAAAAAGTCTATATATACCTAATATATTTTCCAAGTCAGCACTGAATGATGCTGTAGAAAACCATAAGTTTTTAGATGTTGTGCCTTTATCTATTGGCAGGATTAACAGTGGGACACATAAACAACAAATTCCACACTTTATACCTAAAACCAAAATCAACTTCTCATTTCATAATAAATATTTATAGTTCATTGATTAAAATCCAATGAATAACCATGAATACAAAAAAACTGAGCTCCTCAGAGATGATGGGATGATAAATCAATCCCCCAAACTGAGAATACCATAAAAAGAGAGAGTGTCCAACCAAAAATGTTCTCCCCACCATAGAGGGTTTCACAAATTTCTCTTAACTTATCATCCTACTAATGACCCTTTAGAACATACACATGGAGAGATGATGATAACTAAAAATCTCTCAAAACCATACCTAAAACATCCTCTTAAGCATCAAGATGAAACTGAGAAAAAATCCTTATAATTTTAAACTCTTCTTTTGATTCTAATGTGGCCTTATTTTTAAATATTTTTTCATGTATTTTTAATTAATTTTTAATTATTTAATTAATTATTTTCACACTTTCTATTAAATATTTACAATTTTTTGTTTTTATTAATAAATTTATTAATTAATCAATTTTTAATTAATTATGGTTCAAGTGTCCCCATAAAATATTAATGAAAAAGTAAAGTTACAATGTTAGACAGAGCAAGAGGTTTTACAAATCCAGGAATGAGACACTCCCCTCATGTCAGCCTCAACCAAATATGCACAAAAATCAAGATCTTGAAACGACCACATGGTATTCATTTTTGTGACTGCAATCTTGGACAAGGCATCAGCCACTTGATTGGTCTCCTGGTAGGAATTAGAGATTACCTAGTTGAGATGCTTTACCTAATTAAGACATCTAATCCAGTAAGGTATAATTATCCATGGAACATCCCTAGTTCTCATCTTGAGATCATGTACCGCATGTTCGGAGTCTGATTCAATCCATAAGATATTCCTGTTATGAAATACATCATGCTTAACAGATTAAATAATGGCCCATAATTCTTCTTCATAAGTGATTCTCATCCCAATAAAACGATGAAAACATCCCTTGACAAAGCCATTATGTGTATGGATGATACCGCAACAACACAATCTACCTGACGCTACAGATGTAGCTCTATCAAAATAAACCTTAACACCAAGAAAGATAGGGGGATCCAGCGAATAAACATAACCACCAATGGATTTTTTAGTATACTTGAAACTCCAAGAATCTGCAATGTAGTTAAATATGTACATGTATTATCCATGCAAACATTTTGGGTAGAATTATCAGCGTGTATGTCGCGATGAACCATCATTGAAATTGCATGAAATTACATAGCCTTATTTTCAAATAGGTGGCTATTCTAGGATGTCCAGATGGCCTAAAAATAGCTACTACAGCAGCCAGCAGCATATTCTGGACCTGGGTGCTCCTTCTAAACATGGAGATGAACATCATCAAGCCTTCTGGTGACCTATATGAGTATACATACATGTTGAAGATATCTCCAATGTATTTCTATATCTTCTGAGAAAAATGAAAAAAGATGAAAATGTGTTGTATAGTTTCAGTATCATTCAAGCACAGGTAGCTGGAATATACAATACATTGTCCAGCCTTCCTTAATTAATCATGCGTTGGAAGTCAGTTCCTACACATTCTCCCAAAAAGTAACTTTAAACATGAGTAACCAAGAGGTAGCTTGTGTGGAGTCAACAAGCTACATGTTTTAAAACTCCTTGAGATTAAAGTGTTCATTCCTATTGGTCCTCCATACCAGAATATCACTATCCATAAAAGAGTATGTCGGGATTTCAAGTTTTGTTTGAGATGTGGTAATGGTTTCAAGAATGTCACAATGATCAAGAAAATATTCTATATACTTGTCCATCAGGTGGGAGGGGATATCGCCAGTATACAAGGGGATATCCAGCCAAGGATTGTAAAATCAATTAAGGTCGTATTATCTACAGACAAGACATTTAGAGCTCTGAATAATATCATTGATGGATTTACAAAGGGAAGTCCATACAAATGATGATATATAATGGGGGTAGCCATTAATAAGCTTTATTTTCAACCCATACGAAAGAAAATCTAGGAATGGGTCATTGGAGGTTAAGAGGTTTCATGTGAACTTATTAATAAGTTCATCATTAAAAATATGATGGTCTTTGATTCCAAGACCACCCAACTCAATGGGTTTAATGCAATCCTTCCAAAAAAACGTTGACCAACATCCTTTCATTAATATAGCATGTCTAGATGAAAGTACTCATCATACATTGGAGTTCCTTGATCAGATTTTTAGGCCATTTATAAAGTGAAAAGGAGTAGACAAACTCTGAGGTGATCACTGAGTTAATAAGGAACACTCTACCAGCTTCATAAAGGTCTTTAACCTTCCATTTATTCATCTGATTAATGATTCCAGAGTAAATTCCATCTAGGTTTTTCCGATGTGTCTTACCCAAAATGATTGGAACACCAAGATAAATAAATGGATGAGACCCTTTTCTGACTCTGAGGGATTTGGGGACCCTATTTTGTTTTCTAGAAGTGATTCCATCACCAAAAACAATGAAGGATTTATTCAAATTTATATGATGTACAACTAAAGTCTTATAATATGAGAAGAAATATTTAATCACATAGATATATTTCCTTGATGCTTCCCCAAAAATCAAAATATCATCAGAATATTGTAAATGATATGGGAAAAGGTAATCCCTACCAGCCTTTATATGCTAAAAATACCAATTTAGAAATTATCATTGAGGCATATACTCATATATTTATCAGTAATGAAAAAAACGAAGCCCAAAAAGAGGATCACCTTGTCGAACTCCTCAGGTATAGTGAAAATAACCCTTTTGAGATCGATTAATTAAAATGGAGAGCCTTTTAGATGTAAGGATGCATCTGGTAAGGTTTATTTATCCACTTGAGAGACCAAATATCATAAGAATATCAAAGAGGAATCTCCACTTAAGGGTGTCAGATGCCTTGGAGATGTCAATTTTGAGGGAAAAGTTTCCATGATTTTCCTTCTTTTTCATCAAGTAGATTCCTTCCAATGCATTGAATAGACAGGTCTAAATGTTTTATACCAGGTATAAAGCCATACTGTTTAGAATAGATGTGATCCTTTATTAAACCCCCTAATCTTCTCATTAATATTTTACTAATGTTTTTGGGGTTCTGCATCCAATGTAAACTGGCCTGAAATCTTAAACATTATTTGATTTATCTTTCCTAGGAATCAGAACAATGATGTTAGAGTTTAAACCATAAGGCATATATCCCCGAGCAAATAAATCCCATACTACACTAACCACATCATCTTTCACAATATCCTAATGGAAGATAAAAAACATATTGGTGAATCCATACGGTCTAGTTGTAATTTCCATGTTATGAGAAAAGAGGGCCTCCTTGATTTATTTCTTTTAGGGAACCCTTCTAAGCGAATGATTTTGGTGTTCCGCAATACAAGGGGAAATGTTATCAATCATCTCCTGAGTTTTTTCCATGCCATAATTATAATAAAGGCCAGTGAATTATTTCACTACTGTATTTAAAATCTCACTTTAAGAGTAATAGAGGAAACCATTAACTTTAATGGCTGTTAGTCCTGTCCTAATTCTTTTTTCTTTATGCATATGGAAAAAAAATTAGAGTTCCTATCACCATATTTCATCCAATTTACATTCAAATGGTTACGATCCTGCATTTTTTTGATAGTCAAAATGTCATCAAACCTTGCAAGTGATTGAATTTCTTTGCGTGAGGGGTTTTCATGGTTTTGATTTCTAATTTTATATCTATACAATTGGTTTTTAGTAGTCACGATCTCACTATCAAGCTTACAAAAAGACACCTTTCCCCATTATTGTAGCTGTCCTTTAACATTTTTAAGTTTAGTAGGAAGAATATGTTGTGGGATGCCTTAACAATTAATCTTTTGAGCTTTCATAATGACATCCCTACATCCAGGAGTCACAAGCCACCCATTATTAAAACAAAAGGGAAGAGGACCATAATTGAAAATTTTAATGTATATATCAATCTCAATGAGATTGTGATACAATTGATGCTTTGGTAAAGTGAGTCCAGATATTTCAGAGTCATCACTCTCATCATCCATCTAAACAAAGCATCTGACAAGTTTACTTGATTTTCATACATTCATAGTATACTGGCTCTATGAAATAGCAGATCTCACGATTTGATATCTAGAAAGATTGAATTGGTAAATAAAAGATGAAAAATACAAGGAGTCCAACCTATTGATGTTTAATCAAGTTTTGTATTCTGATCTCCAACCATTGTTGAAATCTCCCATTATCACGCATTTATTGAAGGTGTGTCCAGCAAAGGTTTCAAGCTCACTCCAAATCTCCCTTGTTCGCGTATAGGATGGGTAGGCATAAAAAAGGTTGCCAAAAAAGTTGTATCCTTGGAAAGTGCATGATATTGAGACCCATTGTGGGTTCTTAACATAATAGGACAACTGTAAACTCCCATGCATAAAACCCTATAGATGGACCTTATTGATATCATGTATATTCTGAAAAATAAAATGATTACCAAGAGAATTTCATTTGAAAGCCTTTCACTTGTCAAAAATAATTTTAGGTTCTGCAATACCAATCATCATAGGTTTATAGGAAACAATGTGATGTATAAGGGCCCTATCCATTATGGTGTTCCCAAGCCCTTGACAATTCCAGGAAAAAAAATATTCATTGAGGAAGGGTTTGGCTCCTTGTGAGGGGCATCCTTTCATTGGTGATATCCATTAGGCCGCTACATTTTCTTATAGTTTCCCTTTTCTCTTTTACATCATAGATTAATGACACTCCAATATCCCTGTTGGATCCAACCTACTTACTTCCATTTGTCTCATCACAAGGTACTTCAGACTGACCACTCAAAGTGGGGATAACCAGCACATCTTGAAGGCCATCAGCATTATCAGACCAAAAGATGCCATCTAGAGGAGAAATCGTGTTGTGGGACAGTAGGCCACTAGAGTCACAGCTCATATGAGGTGTCCTTTTCTTAGCCTTATTTGGGTTAGCCTATTTAAAGGGCCTCTCTAAAGTATATCCAGTAGGTGCAGAGTCCTCCTCTTCCTCCCCATATGCTGATTTTTTTCTCTTTCCTTAATGAAGAAACATATTATTTTGTATGCTGAAACTCCAATGTATTAGACCATTAGAGGAACCCAGTTTTCTCTACTCTAGAAACTAGATTCATCCTCAGAGGAAGTACATCCCCCTTTAATCCAGCTTCCATTAAAAGTCACTTCCATAGCAGTGGGAAAGGGCTCTTAAGGAGGGGGAAGCAGCGGAGAGGACCCATCTTTCTCATTGGGATTCTGCATGTCCACTAAAACAGCACCATCATCTGGGTGGGAAAGACCCACATATTCATGCAGAAACTGTGCAGGTGCATCATCTCTCACCATGAAAGATTGACCCTCATAACGTGTAGAGTCATCTAGACTTACTTTAGCAAGGCCACTGCTTGTCCCAAATCCACAAAAGGAATAACATCTAAGAGACAAATAGAGGAAAGCCCACTTCCAAAGTAACTCTACTGGGTGGTCACAAGACCTGCCCCAGCTTGGGGGCATAAAATGATGATGTACAAATAGGATCCTTCATCTGGACTAATGAGGGTGTAGGGTCCAAGCCACCTTCAGTATGGGGAGGCTCAGTTGAGGGTCAAGAAATTAATTTAGAAGAAAGAATATTGTTCTTTCCTTTCCCTCTTCTATATGAGGAATCATCATTCCCTCTCACTTTGAAAAAAAGTACAATCCTTATCAATGTTTCCCTCATAAGAGTGGTGACCAAAGAGTATGTAGATCATACAGAACATTGGATTTTTCTCATAATTGATTTCAAACTTCATGCTTTCATCCCTTGTGGTGAGTACTACCTCATCCACTAAAGTTCTAGACATATCCACCTCAACCGGTATTTTGGCATAGTTTCCAAATTGCGGGTTGTCTGTTTTCTTATCTTGTCAGATGGGAGTTCCAACCGAGGAGGAAATATCCCATAGAATCATTGGATGCCAATACAACCAATTCAAATGACATATACAAATCCATAACTTCACATGATAATTACTTACATTATTAGGATAAAAACTCCTATCCCATTCCTGAATACGTAAGAATCCATGCTTCAGAGGGAGAGGTCCAAAGCTCAAAGCCTTGTGCTTAAACTCCTCATAGCGGAAAATTATATGAAATATCCCATCCACAATTCCATTATTCTCCAAACCTTGAATCCCCATAGCTCCACGATCTTCTTGGTAAGATCATTAAATTTCCAAATAATTTCACCTTTGGGAACAATAACCCACAATATAATGTAATATCTACCAAGCCTCACCATTTCTTGAATTGCCTCTTGGTTTTCTGATACATGCACAACAATTCCCTTTTTGATGATTCCATATGGCGGTGGCATGTCAGAATCGAAGGCCAAATTAGATTTCACAACCTCCACAAAATGTTTGTTCAGTTCCACCACAACATTTACGGCCTTTCTTGCTAATTTAGGGTTTGTAACAAATTCGAAGAGTTCTTTGTGCCCTATAAGAATGCACAATCGATTAGTGCCTACTTTTCTCTTCCTACCAGCATCATCATCATTGGGGTTGATCGCCTCCTTGCTCCTCACTTGCTCCGACATCCACTATCAATTGTTTCTTAATTAATTGTGTATTATTAGTCTTCCAAATAATTAATTTAAATCTTACATTGTTTTTAAAGACATATATATTATTAATTGGTTTTGTTTTTGTTTATATTAACTTTTAAAGATGTAATTTATTTTCAATTTATGTTTATATTTAGTTCCAATTTTCGTTTTTTTTCTTTTAATTATTTTATTTACGTTTTATTTCATTCATAAATTATTTACGTTTATTAAATCTCAATTGTTTTAATTAATTATTGTTTTTAATTAATTATATAGTTTGGGTTTTATTTTAATTTTTAATTTATTTATTTTTGTGGCAGATTAACGGTGCCACAATTGCTATTTCACCTTGAAACGGGTCACTATTTCAATTGAGACCGTTTTCTATTTCTTATTGTTGCATAGGTGATAGAGCAAATATTTTCAATTAATTTATATTGAATATCACTGTTTTAAACCCACAAAATTGTTCTTCTAAGATGAATTGTTTCATTTTTATGATAATGGTGTTATTTTGAGCTGAATTGTAAAAATTGGCCATTTTGGATTTTTTTAACAGTTTTAAATTATTTCGGTAGATTGGCCATAACATTATCTACACTGATCCAAATTGCGAAATTCTTCTTTTTCAGATTCTCCACATCCAGGGATTCATTTAATATATTTGGACCAAAATCTGAATCGGCCATATGGAAGCTCAAAAGAAGCTCACAAGTTGGCTCAAGAAAACTGTTTTCAGTTCTGCCTAGTTTTGATGTGGGATCCATAACTCAACCACTGTGGGCCCAAAGCTAATGAAATTCGGTGGGTGGACGCGCAAGGAGTTTTGGATCATCTTTAATGAAGGAATAACCGAGGGAATTGGCCGTTTATGGGGTCATTAACTCACCCTAATCCGGAGGAGTTCGTTTTGGAGAGTCTGACTGGACAGAATAAATTCTCATAGTAAAACGGCCATAACTCTCGGAATACATGTCCAAATCCGCTGAAATTTTTAGGGGACACGGCCAAGGGAATTATGAACAACATTCATGAAGGGCGCAACGCGTGAAGAGGTCATTTAATGGGGCTACAACGCGTCGACATTCGGGGGAAGAATTATGGCTATAAAAGGAGGAGAGCTCCACCCTCTCAAAGCATCCATTCTCCATCCCATTCCTTCCGGGACACCAAGAAGGAGAACTTTTCAGCTTTATCTTTTATTTATTTTCTTTTTCATTGTTTTGTAATGCCTTCTTATTCCCCATTCAACTCTATTACCCTTACCATGGTGGGGTAAACTTTTGGAGTGATTGGGGAAGGGTTGGTTTTCTACATTGTAATGCTTGAGTTCTTGAACGCCATTGAATAAATTTCTTTCTTCTTCAAAGTTGTTTTCAAATTCTTATAGCGGATTTTATAATCAAGTGCGATCGTTCTTGAATATTAATTCCGTTATTTATTTTTGCCTTGGTAAAATAATCAATATCTCCCTCCACTAATTTCTGGTTTATATACGATGGAATAAACTAGGAATTAGTGGTGAAGTACTCGACGATCGTCAGTACGTGTAAAAGGTGTAGTGAATGTTCTTGATTGTTTGGGATAAACAAATCCCGATCGGGAATTGCCCATTTCAATTAAGGATATTCAATACAACTATTTTACACATGGAAGGAGAGTTGACCAAACCGAGATCTTGGTAAGGTTTTCTCTCACAATAACAATTTCACCAAGGAAGTGAGAGGAAACGATTGTGGAAACTCACTTTAATCAACTAAGAAGAAGAGGTTTGAATTAAATTGAACAAGGATAGCATTATAATTAGGAAACCGACCCCGACCTAATCACCCTTTTTAATTTCATAGTTTTTCAATCATTTGAATTTCAAATTTCCTTTCACAACATTTTTACCCCCATTTTAAAGTGACAAACCATTTTGTGTGCACTCCTCTTCGGGAGACATCCTAGGTCAACCACGTTACTACATTTTAACTTAGGAAATAATTGTTTTGCCACGCCCTACGACAGGCGTGCGTCAAACTTGGCGCCGTTGCCGGGGAGGCAGTGCAACAAAAAAAACAAAATTGAATGACCCGCACCTCAAAAGAACCATTAATTGAATTTGATCCAGAAATTGAAAGAACATTAACCCAACTAAGAAAAAGAAATCTACCAGAAATATTTGAAGAAATAGATCTCTCAGATTCAAGTGAAACTCTTAGTGTTCACTCGGAACCTGAAATCATGGCTAGAAATCCCAACCAAACCCTGCGTGATCTATGTGCACCACAATTTGCCATTCAAAATAACCAACTAATTGCACCCACTGAACCAAATGATTTTGAATTACGTGTCAATATGATTCCTGTTCTTCCAAAGTTTCATGGTCTTGCAGGAGAAGATCCAAATCGGCACATGCAAGAATTCAGATACACTTGCTCAAGCTTCAGGCCAAGAGGAGCACCCGAAGACCAATTTCAGTGGAGGGCATTCCCCTTCTCACTTGAAGGAATAGCTAAAGAATGGTTGTACAACCTACAACCAGGGGAGATCAGTGATTGGGAAGACCTAAAAAGAAGTTTCATGCAAAGATTCTTTCCCACATCGAGGAGCACTGCCATCAAGAAGGAGATTTACATCATACGACAATCAACTGGAGAAACCCTCTACGAGTACTGCGAGCGCTTCAAGAAGCTATGTTCCAGCTGCCCACATCAAGAAATGGAGGAACACCAATTCCTTGTGTTCTTCTACCAAGGACTAATGGATAACGATCGAAATCTTCTAGATGCCTCATCAGGGGGGTCCCTGATTGACAAGTCTCCTGCAGATATCAGAATACTAATTGAGAAGATTGCTCAAAACTCACAACAATTTGGACTAAGAGGAATGGGAACCAGGGGGATACATGAGGTAAAAACATCTGATTCATCTACATTGATTGAAACCAAAGTTGATGACCTTGCAAGATTAGTCCGTCAAATGGCTGTAAGACAAGAAAATGGACAACAAGCTTCAGCTCAGGTATGTGGTTTATGTTATTCTTCCACTCATTATACTGACCAGTGCCCTGAGATACAGGGGACAGAATACTGTGCTGCGGCCTTTCAACCAAGACAATTCCAACAAAATCAACTGCAATCCCAACAAGGATATGGGAACCAACAAAACCAGATGAGACCATTTAACCAGCACCCCAGTCAACCTCCTTACCACCAGCAGCAATACCAGAACCCCCCTCCCTTCCAACAATCTTATAAACAGCCCTTCCAACACCAACAATCTTTTCAGCCTCCACCATTCCAAAGAAAGACATATGAACAACCATCCACCAGCACACAACCTTCTGTGGAACAACTACAATCCAAATATGAGGGCCTAGCAGATAAGGTTGACAAGCTAGCAGACACAGTGGGAAGTCTTGTTGAAATAATGTCCAAGAATCCAGGTAAGCTTCCATCCCAAACAGTGCCAAATCCAAAAGAGAATGTAAGTGCAATCATAACAAGAAGTGGAAAAGAAATCCCACCTCCATCCAACCCTGAACCTGAAATAATACCACATATTCTGAGGGATAATGATTCAAAAAGTCTTGTGAGAATCCACCAAGAAGATGAAAAGGAAGAGAAGGAGGAGAAGGATAGGCCACAGAATAAGAAACAAGAAACACCAATGCAAAGAAAACAAAGGGAGAAGAAAGAATTACCTCCACCATTTCCAACAAGGATGATTGAATCAAAGAAATTTCATGAAGAAGCACTTCAAAAAGAAATTCTGGACACCTTCCAGAAAGTGGAAATCAATATCCCTCTACTTGAAGCTGTTAAACAAATTCCAAGGTATGCAAAATTTTTGAAAGATCTTTGCACCAAAAAGAGAAGGCTTCATGGGAATGAAAGAATTAACTTGGGAAGAAGTGTCTCAGCCCTTATCACACCACAGATTCCAACCAAATGTCAAGATCCAGGGACGTTTTCCATTCCATGCACCATTGGTTCATTAAATTTCACTAATGCTTTGTGTGATTTAGGTGCTTCAATTAATGTATTGCCTCACTCGGTATACACTTCTTTGCAGATGGGAGAATTGAAGCCCACAAGAGTGGTGGTCCAGCTTGCAAACAGATCCACAGTTTTTCCTGCAGGAGTTTTGGAGGATGTCCTTGTGAAAGTCAAAGATCTCTTATTCCCAGCTGACTTCTACGTACTCAATATGGAAGAAGATAGGAGCCCATCTCATTCACCCATCATTTTGGGGAGACCTTTCTTAAAGACAGCCAAAACCATCATCAATGTCCACGAGGGGACACTCACCATGGAGTTTGGAGAGAGCACGGTCCACTTCAATATTTTTGAATCCATGAGGCATCCATCAGATGATCACTCCCTCTTTTCTCTTTCCCATGAAGTTGGTGAAGAACCAATTGAAGAATCAGGTATGCTCTCTGAATTCTTAGACTTAAGAGAGACTTCTTCCCTTGAAAATATCATTGATCATGTGGATGCTGAAGATGTTGGAGATTCTGACTTCATGTGGGAGGAAGAGGTAAAATCTGATTTCTTTGATGATTTGTTAAATAATGAGGAAGATAATATGGTTTCTTGTGTGCAGGAGGTCCAAAATTTGGAAGAAGAAAACGTCAATTTAGTCTCATCCCTTGAGAATCCCCCTAACCTGGAACTCAAACCACTCCCCACTGATTTGAAATATGTATACCTTAGGGAGGGAGAGAAACTACCAGTGATAATTGCAAATAATCTTTCTAAAACCCACGAAAAATTATTGATTGAGCTTTTGAGAGAGAATATCAAGGCAATAGGATGGAGCTTAGGTGATATCCCAGGAATTAACCCAAAAATATGCTCACATATAATTTTTGTTGAGGGAGATTCAAAACCTGTTAGACAGCCCCAACGGAGACTGAATCCCACCTTGATGGAGGTTGTGAAGAAGGAGATCGAAAAGCTCTTGGATGCTGGGATCATCTATCCCATTTCCGATTCGCAGTGGGTCAGCCCTATTCATGTCGTTCCAAAAAAAACTGGCCTGACCACTGTGAGAAATGAAAAGAATGAGTTAATCCGTATGAGAATTCAAAACAGTTGGAGAGTGTGCATTGATTTTAGAAAATTGAACCAGGTCACTCGAAAAGATCATTTCCCCATCCCTTTCATTGACCAGATGTTAGAAAGATTGGCAGGGAGAACTCATTATTGCTTTTTGGATGGATTTTCAGGTTACTTCCAGGTACCCATTGACCCCGAGGATCAAGATAAGACGACATTTACATGCCCTTTTGGTACTTTTGCATATAAAAGAATGCCATTTGGATTATGTAATGCTCCAGGTACATTTCAGAGGTGCATGGTGAGTATATTTTCTGATCACATTGAAAATTGCTTGGAAGTTTTCTTAGATGATTTCACAGTTTTTGGAGATTCTTTTGATCATTGTTTGAAAAATCTGGAAAAAGTTTTGAAAACCTGCATTGAAAAAAATCTTGTTTTAAACTTTGAAAAATGTCATTTCATGGTTCAAAGAGGAATTGTACTTGGTCATGTCATTTCCCAAAATGGAATTGAAGTGGATAAATCAAAAATTGAAGTGATAAATTCATTACCTTACCCTACTTGTGTGAAACATGTTAGATCATTTTTAGGACATGCAGGATTCTACAGGAGGTTTATCAAAGATTTTAGTAAGATCTCTCTCCCTCTCTCTAGATTACTTTTGAAAGATGCTGATTTTGATTTCAATGGTGCATGTAGGGAATCCTTTGATGAGTTGAAGAAGAGATTGATTTCACCACCAGTGATGCAGCCTCCAAATTGGGAAGAACCATTTGAACTACTTTGTGATGCCTCTAACCAAGCAGTTGGAGCAGTCCTTTCTCAGCGAATTGAGGGCAGACCACAAGTCATTTCATATGCCTCGAGAACTTTAGATGCGGCCCAATTCAATTATACCACCACGGAAAAAGAGTTCTTTGCAGTTGTTTTTGCTTTAGAAAGATTTAGATCATATCTTCTTGGAACTAAAATCACTGTGTTTTCTGATCATGCAGCTTTGAGGTACTTGATGAAGAAAGCTGATGCTAAACCAAGGTTAGTGAGATGGATGATACTACTGCAGGAATTCAATATAGAAATCAAGGATAAGAAGGGATCTGAGAACCAAGTGGCTGATCACTTAAGTAGACTGCCAAACACTGCTGAAATTGAAGTTCCAGAAAGAGACCCACTGAATGATCAAATTCCAGGAGAGCAGTTGTACTTGATTGAAGGAGAAGTGCCTTGGTATGCTGACATAGTCAATTTTCTGGTAACATCTCAAGTCCCATCTCATTTCAATTATCACCAAATTCAAAAACTAAAAGCTGAATCTAGATATTACATTTGGGATGATCCATTCCTTTGGAAGATTTGCAATGATCAAGTAATAAGAAGATGTTTACCTGAAAGTGAAGTTAAATCTGTCTTTGATTTTTGTCATACTTTAGCTTGTGGAGGCCACTTTGGACCTCAGAGGACAGCAAGGAAGGTTTTAGAATCTGGAATTTATTGGCCCACCATTTTTAAAGATGCTCATGAATTTTGCAAAATATGTGAAAAATGTCAGTTTTCAGGAAATATTTCAAAGAGACAAGAAATGCCCCAAATACCATTGAATTTTTGTGACATTTTTGAAGTTTGGGGGATAGATTTTATGGGACCTTTCCCGATGTCATTTGGAAATTCATATATCTTGCTTGCAGTTGATTATGTTTCCAAATGGGTGGAAGCAAAAGCAACCAGAACTGACGATGCTAAAGTTGTTTGTGATTTTGTCAGGTCTAACATATTTTGTAGGTTTGGAGTGCCTAGAGCAATCATCAGTGATCAAGGGACTCACTTCTGCAATTTGAGAATGGAGACATTGCTGAAGAAGTATGGGGTGCATCATAAAACATCAACTCCCTATCATCCACAGACTAATGGGCAAGCTGAAGTTTCAAACAGGGAAATCAAGGGAATTTTGGAAAAGACTGTTAATCCAAACAGGAAGGATTGGATCCAAAGGTTGGATGATACCTTATGGGCTTACAGGACAGCCTACAAAACCCCGATTGGAATGAGTCCATATAGGCTGATTTATGGGAAAAGCTGCCACCTACCTGTGGAATTGGAGCATAAGGCGTATTGGGCTGTGAGGAAAATGAATTTGGACCTTGAAAGTGCTGGGAAGGAGAGAAAATTGAAGTTGCAAGAGCTGGATGAAATAAGAAGGGAAGCATTTGAAAATTCAAGGATTTACAAAGAACGAACAAGAGTGGCCCATGACAAGCTAATCCAACCAAAAGACTTCTCTCATGGAGACAAAGTGTTATTATTCAACTCAAGACTCAAGTTGATGCCAGGTAAACTTCGTTCCAGATGGGAAGGTCCATTTATTGTTACTCATGTATATCCTTTTGGTGTTGTGCAGATTATGAAGGATGGAGAGCAGGATCCATTCACTGTGAATGGACATAGGTTGAAGAAATTCCTTGGGACCCTACCATCAGAGCCATTGGAGGAGATCACGCTCCTCCAACCTATTTATCAATAAGATCTATCAGGTTGTACCTCTCCTTCACATTTTCTTGCTGTTGTGATTCAATCAGAATTCTTCTTACATGTTAAATCCACTTGAATGCATCGAGGACACTGCATCGTTTAAGTGTGGGGGAGGGAACCTTTGTAGTATAGGATTTTTATTTGATTTTTTTTTTCAAAAATAAAAAAATGCGTGTTTTCAAATTTTTGTGTGTTTATTTTTCAATTTTTGGTGTGTTTCTGAAACTTTTGAGCTGAAAAGATTATCAATACCATTATTGAAACCCATGTCAATGAGTGAACCAATCTATTTCATGAAACCGAGCTTAAATGAATGCTGAAATGACTTCTTTTCAAGTTCAAATATTTTAGAATTTCATGAAAAGTACACTGATTTTTGAAACCCATGCCATATTTCACTGTCTATATCATTGAAATAACTTTCCTGTGAGGCTTCTGAACCATTTTTGTCATATTCTTTTCATTCACCTCATTTCTTGAGAGAACCAGACCATGCTTGCTTTAACCAGAATTTGATTTATTCCTTTCAAAACTTGAGGGTTGGGGTACATGTGTTTTAAATGACTGAGGAATTTATTTTGTTTAAAGCCCCCTTTTCAAAATAATCCTTTTCATTATGGCCCACCTTTACATTTATCCTTCATTGTAGCCCCTAGTATCCATGAATTGCCTGTTAGGTTAGCCACATTACAAGCCAATTTTCCCTATCATACCTGCTCTTGAAGTAAAATTGCATGATCTTGTTGAACTTAAGTGTGGGGGAAGATGTCTTGTGATGTACTACCTCATTTGGTTATACTTTGGGTGGAAAATAAATTGTGGAAGAGATGTGTGTGATGCTGACAAATTATTCTGTTGAAAGCTGTGCCCTTTCTGGAGCTTCTAATGTAAAAAGAGAATCTGTGCCTTTCTGAAGCTTCCAATGTAAAAAGAAAGATGTGCCTATCTGGAGCTTTAAAAAAAATCATGTTTGAAAAGATTGAAATGTTTGCTGCTGAGCTGATTGAATGATGATGGAGCCTATTTTCAACAAAGGGGAAGTGAAGGAGACCATATTTGAGTGAAAACTAGAATCTTGCAATTTTGCTTCAATAAGAGCCAAGCCTTCCTTTTTCGACCTCAGAACTTTTAACATCTAAATCCTACCAACCGGAAGCCACAGAACAACCCTGAAAAGTCCTCATGAGAAACACATGTTCTTGACTCACATCGGGTGGAGAAGTAGGAATTTATCAAACCTATGGTGACTCTTGTGTGAGTTTGGATGAGAAAAACCTTGTTCAGCCTTTACATTTGTGAGATGAGAGAAAATTCATGTGAGGTAGGTGTTTTGTGTGCATGGGATAAGAAATGAAGTGGAAATATATTAAAATCTTAAATGGAGAACTTGAAATAATAGTTTTTGATGAGGCATGATATCTTTTTGTTTCTTGAAATTGATTTGATTGATCTCATTGATATGTGTTTTGATTTTGATTTGATTTGATTTTTACTTGTCCAGGAGTCCAAGTGCTAAGTATGGGGGAATTGATAGAGCAAATATTTTCAATTAATTTATATTGAATATCACTGTTTTAAACCCACAAAATTGTTCTTCTAAGATGAATTGTTTCATTTTTATGATAATGGTGTTATTTTGAGCTGAATTGTAAAAATTGGCCATTTTGGATTTTTTTAACAGTTTTAAATTATTTCGGTAGATTGGCCATAACATTATCTACACTGATCCAAATTGCGAAATTCTTTCTTTTTCAGATTCTCCACATCCAGGGATTCATTTAATATATTTGGACCAAAATATGAATCGGCCATATGGAAGCTCAAAAGAAGCTCACAATTTGGCTCAAGAAAACTGTTTTCAGTTATGCCTAGTTTTGATGTGGGATCCATAACTCAACCAATGTGGGCCCAAAGCTAATGAAATTCGGTGGGTGGACGCGCAAGGAGTTTTGGATCATCTTTAATGAAGGAAGCACCGAGGGAATTGGCCGTTTATGGGGTCATTAACTCACCCTAATCCGGAGGAGTTCGTTTTGGAGAGTCTGACTGGACAGAATAAATTCTCATAGTAAAACGGCCATAACTCTCGGAATACATGTCCAAATCCGCTGAAATTTTTAGGGGACACGGCCAAGGGAATTATGAACAACATTAATGAAGGGCGAAACGCGTGAAGATGTCATTTAATGGGGCTACAACGCGTCGACATTCGGGGGAAGAATTCTGGCTATAAAAGGAGGAGAGCTCCACCCTCTCAAAGCATCCATTCTCCATCCCATTCCTTCCGGGACACCAAGAAGGAGAACTTTTCAGCTTTATCTTTTATTTATTTTCTTTTTCATTGTTTTGTAATGCCTTCTTATTCCCCATTCAACTCTATTACCCTTACCATGGTGGGGTAAACTTTTGGAGTGATTGGGGAAGGGTTGGTTTTCTACATTGTAATGCTTGAGTTCTTGAACGCAATTGAATAAATTTCTTTCTTCTTCAAAGTTGTTTTCAAATTCTTATAGCGGATTTTATAATCAAGTGCGATCGTTCTTGAATATTAATTCCGTTATTTATTTTTGCCTTGGTAAAATAATCAATATCTCCCTCCACTAATTTCTGGTTTATATACGATGGAATAAACTAGGAATTAGTGGTGAAGTACTCGACGATCGTCAGTACGTGTAAAAGGTGTAGTGAATGTTCTTGATTGTTTGGGATAAACAAAACCCGATCGGGAATTGCCCATTTCAATTAAGGATATTCAATACAACTATTTTACACATGGAAGGAGAGTTGACCAAACCGAGATCTTGGTAAGGTTTTCTCTCACAATAACAATTTCACCAAGGAAGTGAGAGGAAACGATTGTGGAAACTCACTTTAATCAACTAAGAAGAAGAGGTTTGAATTAAATTGAACAAGGATAACATTATAATTAGGAAACCGACCCCGACCTAATCACCCTTTTTAATTTCATAGTTTTTCAATCATTTGAATTTCAAATTTCCTTTCACAACATTTTTACCCCCATTTTAAAGTGACAAACCATTTTGTGTGCACTCCTCTTCGGGAGACATCCTAGGTCAACCACGTTACTACATTTTAACATAGGAAATAATTGTTTTGCCACGCCCTACGACAGGCGTGCGTCAATAGGTTTCTGTTTTATGGTGGTACCATTTCCCTTATTTCCATTTCCATATCATGACATTGTTTCTTTTCCAAACTCTGTGACCATTTCTCGTACGATGTCACAACAAAACCATGGCACCGCTTCTTGGTTCTCTTCCATAGGGGGTAATTTAGGAGGGTGGGGTTTTTGTTTAGTTTTTTGGGGTATGGTTTTTAAATATTGGGGATATGGGTTTCTTCAGCACCACATGAAGTGGCGCTGAAGAAAAAATTGGCAAAGCGCCACTTGAAGTGGCGCTTTGGCCCCACACCCCCAAACCCGATATATATAAATATATATATATAATAAATTTATTTAGTATAATAAATATAAAAAAATACAATAAATACATAATTATATTTTTTATAATAAATAAAAAAATATAATAAATTTACTTATTTATAATAAATATCTTATAAATATTATAAGAAATATTATAATATTATTATAATAAATATAAATTTTGTATACATTTAGTATACATATATTACAAATATTATAATATTATAATATTATAATATTTATTATAATAAATATCTAATAAATGTTTTAATAAATACTGTTATAATAAATCCACAATAAATGTATAATAAATGTATAATAAATATTTATAATACATTTATATTTATAATAAATACTTATTAAAATTAAATATTATAATATTTATAATAATAAATATCTAATAAATGTATAATAAATATTATTATAATAAATATACATTTATAATATCTATTATAATAAAGATTGTTATAATATTTATAATAATAAATTAATAATAAATATTATTATAATAAATATTATAATAAATGTATAATAAATATTATTATAATAATTATTATATTAACTGTATAATAAATGTATACTAAATGTATAATAAATATTTATAATACATTTATTATAAATGTATATTTATTATAATAAATATTATAATATTTAATTATAATTAATGTATATTTATATTTATATTTATAATAACTATACATTTATTTATTATAATAAATCTACATTTATTTTATACATTTATTATAATAAATATGAACAATAAATGTATAATAAATATTATAATAAATTTATTTTTTAATTTTAATATAATAAATGTAATATGTTATTATTTATCTTTATTATATTTATAATTATATAATTATATTATAAATAAATGTAATATGTAATATAATATAATAAATGTAATATGATACATTTATTTTTTAATTACAATAAATGTATATTTATAATTATATAAATTTATAACAAATATAATAAATATAAATGTATAATTCCATATTACATTTATTATAATAAATAAATAATTACATATTGCATTTATTATAATAAATAAATGAATATTTATTATTACATTTTTAAATGCATATTTATTATAATAAATATATAATTATTGTAGTTATATAATTATTATAATTATATAATTATTGTAAATATATAATCATCATAAATATATACTTATTATATATATATAATTAATAAGTTTTATTTATATAAAGATATGATTATAATATTTATATGATTATAATAATTATATAATTATAAATATAATAAATATATAACTAAAAATGTAATAAGTATATAGTTATAAAAATAATAAATATATGATTATAGTAATTACATAATTATAAAAAATATGTAATTATAATAATTAAAGAATATTTAATAAAGTTTATTTATATAAAGATAAATTATTTTAATAATGTTTATTTAAAAATAAATTTATAAATTTTAAATATAAGGTTTATTTAAATATAATTATTTATAAATTTAGAAATTTATATATAATTATTTAAATACATAATTAAACCATGTCAAATTTTTTTATAAATTTATATATATATATAAATAAACATTATTAAAATTATTTATATTTATTATATTTATTATAATATATTATAATTATGCTTTTATTAAATTTATAATTATATATTTATTATAATATTATATTATGTATTAAATTTATAATTATATATTTATATTTAACAAAGATTATTTATAATAAATATGTAATTATAATAATTAAAGAATATTTAATAATGTTTATATATATATATATAAATTTAATATGGTTTATTTGTGTATTTCAATAATTATATATAAATTTAAAAATAATGTATAAATAAATTTAATATGGTTTATTTATGTATTATAATGCATAATTATAAATTTAATACATAATTATAATATTATAATAAATACATAATTATAATATATTATAATAAATATAATAAATATAAATAATTTTAAAAGGTTATATATATAATTTTAATAAGGTTTCTATATTTAATTATATCTTTATTATATTTATAATTATATAATTGTTTTAATTATAATTGTATATTTATTATAATTATACAATTATTATATTTACAATTATATAATTGTTATAATTGTTGTAATTATATAATTATTAAATTTTTAATTATATATTTATTATAAATATACAATTATTATATTTATATATTTATTATAATTATATAATTACTATAATTTTATAATTATTACAAATATATATTTATTATAATTATATAATTTTTATAAATAAAACAAACATTTTTATAAACCTATTGTATTTATTTTAGTTATTATATTTATTATAAATAATAATATATAAGGTTTATTTCATTATTTTATTATATAATTAAATAAGGTTTATAACTATATAATTATATATTTATAATTATATAATTATAAATATATTTATAAATATAATTAAAAATAAGTTAACATTTTTAAATACATATTTATAAGTATATTTTTAAAATATTAATTATTTATTTTGTAATTATTTATTTAAAAAGGGATGGGGTGAAAAAAACAACATAAAAAAAACAAACTTTTAATTATTTATTTTTTAATTATTTATTAAAAAATGGATGGGGTGCAAAAAAACAAAAATAAATAAAAGGGAGGGGTGTGCAAAACAAAAAAAATATTTAGAAAGGGATGGGGTGCAAAAAAAACAAAAAAAAAACAAAAAAAAGGGGGGTGTGCAAAAAAAAGGGTGTGAAAAAAAAGGGTGGCAAAGCACCACTTGAAGTGGCGCCAACCACCCAAAACGATGAGCGCCACTTCATGTGGTGCTCAACAAACTCATTCCCCTAATTTTATTCACCCTAAACCCATTTAAAAAAAATAAACCCCCACCCGAAATTGTCCTCACCCTGCATACCATTCCTTCCGAACCTCTAGCACTAGTGCCGCATTTCCCACAAATTTAACAGCGATGCCTTTTCCTCTCACCATCACCATGCTACCATCATTGACCACTTCACCCTACTTTCACACAGTCACAGGATCCTCTTGACCTACCGATCGACATGCTTCCAACGCCTAAAACCCTTTCTCCCACCACCATCGCAGGCCATCTGAGCTGATGTCTCTGTGAATAAGGTTTGTCACCATTGTTGTAAAAAAAAGAATAAAAACCCTTTTCCAAAATCAGATTCAACTGAAATCCTCTTCTCTCACGCCCATGGACCGTAGTACACACCACGCCACACTCAAGCTACCGCTTCTTGAACAACCACCATTTTTTGTGCTTCCACTGAAGATCCATCACCTGACATCGTGACTAGTTCGCCTCCTGTTTTCTGATTCCGTTGAGGAGTCCTTTTGAACCACATCCAGAGAAAGATCCCCACCACTATTGAGCTTTGTCGTGTCCGTCAACGAGGGTTGTCAACCATTGAAGCTATCGTCTGCCCTAGAAAATCAAAGGAGGGAGGCACTTTGCAACACCTCTTGAAGAACCAAACCCCCCCTCACAGCACACTAAAGAGGAGCATGGGAGTAAAAGTTTAATTAAAAAAATTATATAATTATAAGAATTTGTAATAAAAATAAATTAAAATAATAATAATAATAATAAATTTAAAATTTTTTTCTAAATAAGTAACTAATATTTATAAAAACTAATTGGTAATAACTTATAAATAAAACTATAATAAATAAATTTCAATAAATTCCTTAATTATAATTCACATTTTTAAATAAAATAATTATAATAATTAAATAAATAATATAAAATAACATAATCAATAAAATTTAAAAATATAATAAAGTTTTTTAATATTAATAAATAAATATTAAATTTTAATAATTTAACTTAACTATAAATTATAAATTTTATTAATAATTAACTAGAACAAAAATATTTAATTAAATAAATAAATAATTTTATAATATGAAAACATTAATAAAATCTTATAATTTATTAACATCAATAATGTATTCAAATAATTTTATCATCTTAATTGATAACTTTAAATTAATCTAATAATTATAATTACTAATAATAAGAGTTAATATCTATAAATTCATATTTTTACATCAAATTATTTATCCTATCTTTGTTCTAATTTGTAGATTAATACAGGTATCCATAATTACATCCAGGTTCATTTCAACTACCTGTAGAGAATTTAGTTACATTATTTTGATATAGTGATGTGTGTTGTGTAAAAAGACACATGTGTGTGGTGGTTTTGTGATAAAACTGAAGCAGATGATAGTGGATTTAAAAAATAGACCAGAAAATAGAATGGGGGGTTTAATTTCATATGATTCATTCTTACTAGTAGGAGCAGAGATGTTCCAGGAGATACCTTAGAGGCTATAGGAGGACTTCATATTGGAGAGTTGAGGACCAATAGTACCACATCTTTTTAGTTCGTATGGGAGTTATTCATTCCCCTATTTTCTATCAATTCTATATATTGTAATAAATGTTTTCCATATATGAAAAAACTATGATAGTAAGTCAAAAATCTATCTTGGGAATATGAAACTATTGATTTATTTCTTTTAAAACTTTTTCACATGCTTGTCTTTTTACAAGAGAGAATTTGTTGGTGAGACTAATTCATAATTTATTTTTTATTGATCACATTTCAACAATTGTTTTCAAATTAAATATTTCAATATCATGTGGCTAGGTAGATCTTGAATGCATTTTTTCGAAGCATTGATGCCAAAAACATTGGTATTTAATGGAATGCTTAATTGAAATTTTTTACCTTTTTAAATTAATTGCAGCCTGATTGATTTCTAGAGTGATGAACTCCAAGACTCAATCCTTTCCCTGTATAATTTCATGGTTTGGGATATTCATCATTTTTCCCTTGATGTGTGTTTCAACCACATGTAGTGAAAAATTCATCCTTTTTAAAACCAGTAGATTAAAAATTCTCGAGTGCTTTTCTTGATTTTTGGCTTCTTAATTCTTTCAACTGTGTCTTACTTCAATGCATTAATCTTAATCCATATTTGTTTAGTTTAGAATATGTTCCCTATAATAAAATATATGTTGTTTCTCATTACTATTTAATTAAAAAATACAGAAAATATTAAAAAAATATATAACTAAAAAAAGTGTTCACCCACTACTGACAATAGTGGGGTGATTAGTGAAGAAAATGGGTTTCACTACCTTCCCTTTGGGTTCGACCCTACTTACCAATAGATTGTAGTTAGTATGAAAATAATAATAATTAGACTTTTACCAAATTTCAATGATAGTTGTGTTTCAATTTATTGGAGATATTTTATGGGGAAGGAACGAGACATTACATTTCTAAAAATCATTAAAAAATTGCATATAAACTAATTATACAAAAAATATGAAAATTGAATACTTTAAAAAAATATACTTCAATTTATTACTAAATTGTTACTATTTTTATATTGTTGAGCTAATTTTTTCTATTTTTTGTGATGAATTTCACCTTTTATCACATATTTCATGATCGCGGGTTCTACTGCGGATTGATTAGAGCCCCTAAACGTGGAATTGGATAAACACCTCAATTATTTTAAGAAGAAAAACAACTATATAATGGAAAATCTAGATAATAGGTTTCATGCACCTCATTATACCAAGAACCATCCATAACTCATATAGAATGAGAGGCCTAGGATTAGGGAGATCCAAATACCATAAGTTTCAAATAATGCTTCCTCAATCCAACTTTCACCTATAGCCCTATGAGCTAACACTATTGCACATTTCACTGCTTCCTAAATTTAATGGGCTTCCTAATGAATAATCACCTGCCTTCATTAGAGACATCTATAATATTGTTATTTAGTTACCTCTTTTAGTACATACTG
The DNA here is from genome assembly GCA_963277665.1 of Viscum album. Lineage (NCBI taxonomy): Eukaryota > Viridiplantae > Streptophyta > Magnoliopsida > Santalales > Viscaceae > Viscum > Viscum album. The sequence continues at coordinate 223,637,654 of OY728123.1, read as the reverse complement.
ACAATGAACTGAAAATGAGAGTATTTCAATTTTTCCTTAAAGGGAATTCTAGGAACATGTTTTTAATCCTAGATGAAAACATTTTTGAAAAGTAGGACCACATTTATAATTCTTTTATAATGAAATTTTATCCCTAATGATTAAAATTATAACTAAGAAAAAATATAACTTTTTTTTATCAAGAGGATGGATAATCATTACATTAATATTGAGATATATTTAGGGACCTGCATATGTAGTGTCCCCACATCAACTATCATCCCACCTTCCCATGGATTCCTTCTATGAAAGGTTGTCCTCCTCTGGTCAGAACCTAGTTGATAACGCTTTTGGGGGTAACTATAATGATAAATCTAATGAATAATTGAGATAAGTATTTAATAATGTTGCTTTAAATTCACAACATAAACATTCAATAAGAAAAAGAGTTAATAGAAATGTTAATGTTACTTCTGTTTCAATGAATGAAACTCAAGCAAAACTTGCTGAAATCACAAACCAACTTCAGTCATTAATGAAATAGAATTCAAAAAAAATTGTTAGCCAATTGGATTTCTAAAACAATAACCAATATTTAAGAGGATAGTGTGCCCAATGTGGAATGTTTGGGCATACTAAAATCTTTTTTCCTAATTTTGACATGCCAGCATGACAAGAGATCTCTAACTTGGTTAACTATGATCCTATGATTCCTTCAAAAGAATACCCTTTCTCTAACAAAAACAACCAAGGCTATAGGAACCATCCAAATTTTTCATGGAATGAACAAGGCCGGATTAAGAAATCCACTACCCCTAACTATCAAAACCAACCACGGAAAAATTTTAAAAAAACATCATCGGGATGAATCTTCAAAATCTCAAAGTAATAATGATGTCCAAATGTATTCTATGTTAGATTTAGTTTTGAATAAAATTAATTATCAAGAATAAAGATTCCTGACACAATTAAATAAACATCAAAATCAATATGAGTCATATTAAATACAAAATTATGCTAGAATACAGAATATAGAAACTCAATTGGGCCAAATATCTAGAGACATAACATCTATGGATAAAGGAAGATTTCCTAGAAAAAATGAACTTAATCCTAGAGATAAATCAATTTTATTTTTTACTATAAGTGGTCTTAATACTAAATATGAACCTGAAAATGACATTGAAAATTCCAAAAATGAAAAACTAGTTGAATCTGGAAATAAAAATACACATTGTTCACAATTAGGAAATTCATAGAAATGTGTTGAAAATAATCCAAAGCTGAATTTCTCTCCTGGAACTCTAGATGAAAATTATTATGAATGTAAAAAAGAATAACGGAAAAAAATGTTGAACTAATAAGGTAAATGCCTACTATCTTAAGAAATGTTTTCCCACATATCACTTTCCCTAAAAAACTTAAACCTCAAAGTAACACCAAGGTTGAACTTCTTTAGTTCCTTGGTCTCTTGTCCACAAATCAGTGGAACATTCCATTCTTCATTGTTTTAATTAAAATTCCATCATACTTGTAATATCATTGGAAAATTATTTTAAATAAAAAGACTCTTGAAGAATTTGCTACCTACAGCCTCACTAAAGAGTCCAGTTCCATGCTCCAAAAGAATATCCCACCCAAATTTAAATACCTAGTAAGTTTTTTCATACCTTATACCATAGGAAATTCTGATCATCTCAACTACATGTGTGACTTAGGTGCTAGTATTAACCTTCTCCCATACTCATTGTTTCAACAGTTGAGATTGGGTGATCTTCAAACCACCACAAACATACTCTAGTTAGCTAGTTGTTCTTTCACTCATATTATGGGGAGGGTTGATGACCTTCTAGTTGGGGTTGGGAACTTGTTTATGCCTACACACTTTTTAGTCCTTGATATGGATTGTGATCAAGAGGTGACCATAATCATGGATAGTCCCTTATTTTCAATAGGTGTTGCTGTAATTGATATTTCTAATGGTAAACTTATCATTAAAATTGGATAACAACAAGAAGTGTTTAATGTTTTTAATAATGTCAATGGAACAAATTTTTCTTCAAATAGTTCAATGGTAGAGTCTTTGGAAGATGAAAAATCAACTTGAAGCTTAGAAGAATATTAAATTCATTCCTCTATTGATGAAATAAATTTGGAAGATTAAAATCTTTATTTTTATATCTCACAAGTTCAGAATTATGCTCCAATAGAGAATCTAGAAATTTTCATAGATCTGGACATATGCCCACTCTCTACTGTAGGAAAGCCCTTTTTTCTAGACCTAGAAGTGTTTTGAGTGAATTTGAGTGTGGTTCTATTAATTCCAACACTTATGAGCACTTTGATGTTGTTGAGGGAGAGATATTGAGACAAAATGATGATTCTATTTTAATAAATCTGTTAAATTCAAATCTGGAAAATCTAGAATGTGAGTTGTCCACATTGGACAACAGCACTGTAAATTCAAAATCTCTATGGGAAATTGGTAATATTTCATTTTTCATACCCATTGTAAAAAATATGTTGAATATTTTGGTCCTCTTAGGACCAAGATGATTCCTTCTAGTGAGAATCCACCCATTATGGAACTGAAACCCCTCCCTTATGATTTGAAATACTCATTCTTTGTTATAATTCAACACTTACTATTATAATTTTTGCAAAGACTAATGAAAATCGGTAATTGAGATTGTTGAATGTTCATGAGATGTTTAAACATTACATAAGTAGAACCATAGATGATATAAAGGGTATTATTACCATATTCCTCATGCATAAAATTCCTATGGAGCTAGATCATAAGCCTAGGGTAGAGTATCAAAAAATATTGAATCCCAACATGAATGAATTTGTGAGAGAAGAAATAATTAAACTGTTGGACATGAGTATAATTTACTATATTTATGATAGTACTTGGGTTTTTCTGGTCCAAGTAGTCCTTATGAAATGAGGTTTCACTATTGTTACTAATGAAATGAATTATGAAATACATGTTAGGAAATCCACAAAATGGAGAGTTTTTACTGATTATAAGAAGCTGAATGAATCCACTAGGAAGAACCATTTTTTAATGCACTTCCTTGATAAAATACTTGAGAGGCTTGCTGGGAATGAATTTTTATATTTCCTAGATAGGTATTATAGTTACAAGCTGATTTATGTAACTCTAGAGGGTCAGGATAAGACTACTTTCGCATCCCCCTTTGGGAAATTTTACTACTAGTGGATTCCTTTTGGGTTGTGTGGTTCCACACCTTCCTTTTAAAAGTGAAATATGGATATTTTTTCTTATATGATTGAGAGGATCTTTAAGGTATTCATGGATGATTTCTCCATTGTGGGTATCACTTTTTTACTTATTTATGAACATGGAGTTAGTTTTGGAGAGATGTATAGAGACCAATTTAGTTATTAACTTGGAAAAGTGTCAATTTATGGTCCCTAAAGTTATTTTTCTAGGACATAAAGTGTCCATGATACTTTTGAAGGTTGAAACTGCTACGATATAAGTCATTAAAAATCCTCCACCTCCTGAAAATTTAACTGTTATTAGAAATTTCTTAGTTCATCCTAGTTTCTACTAGAGGATTATAAAATAATTTTCTAAAATAGAAAATCCAGTTTTTTCTCTAGTTTTTAAGGTTTAACCTTTCAATTTTGATGAACACTGTTTTAAATATTTTAATCTGTTTATAAAAAAAACTCACTACATCACCTATCATCACTTCACCTGATTAAAAACTTACTTTTGGACTTATGTGTGATGATAGTGATAAGGATTTCATATTTTTTTTATATATAGAGGAGAGATAAGATGTTTCATGTGGTTTATTAGGATATTATGTTGCTAGATAAGGATCAATGAAACTATACCACTACTGAAATGGAGTTGTTTGTAGTTTTGATTTCTCCGGATTAGTTTAGACAGTACCTCTTAGGTTCAAAAGTCATAATTTTGACTAAACATTCTAATTTGATGTAATTTCTATCAATGAAATAAAACAACCCAAGATGATTAGATGGATATTGTTGCTATAGGAATTTGACAAAGAAATAAGGGATAAGTAGGGAGAAGAAAATTTAGTTACATACCACCTATATAGGCTTCCTCATAACCATTCTGGAGATCCAAGGGAGGTCAACTCTTCCTTTCCTAATGAAAAACTGCTTACTATGTCAATCAGGTAGTCTACATAGAATGAATATTTTTCTACTTTATTGGATACAAGAGTCTTTCCCAAAAATGTCTCCAATAATCAAAGGAAAAAAATTAATCTCTAAACTTATGTATTAGCTTTTGGATGACCCCTTGTTGTTTATGAGGTGTGCTGATGATATTATTAGGATGTGTGTGCTTGAGCATTAAATGCTTCTTATTTTGGAGAGTTGTCACTCCTCACCTTTGGGAAGTCACCATAGAGGTTAAAGGAAAGCTCCAAAAGTCCTCTAATATTGATTTTATTGGACCACCATTTTCAAAGATTCTAGGAGTTTTGTAGTTTATTTTTATAGGTTCCAATGTATACGAAATGTTTTTAGGAAACATGATTTTCCCAAAAAAATATTCTCGAAGTTGAAATTTTTGATGTCTGTGGTTTATATTTCATGGGTCCATTTCCATAATCTCATAGGAATGAGTATATTTTAGTGGTTGTAGATTATGTTTAAAAGTGGTGTGAGGCAGTGGAACTGCCTAACAATCAGTCCGTGTCTATAACCAAGTGTTTTAAATAGAAAATTTTCTCAAGATTTGGAGTTCCCAAAAGCTTTATCACAGATAATGGAACACATTTTAAGAACTAAAAATTTAATTATTTGAAGAGAAAATATAGTTGTGTTCATAAAACTATTACACCTTATCATCGACTATCCAGTGGATATGTAGAAATCCCAAAAAGGTAACTGAAATAGATTCTTGAAAAAAAACTATCTCACGTTTTAAAAAAGACTGGTCTCTTAAATTGGATAAAGCTTTATGAGAAAATATAATATCTTTTAAGACCCCAATAAGTATGTCTCTATATAGTTTGTTGTTTGGAAAATGTTTTCATTTTCCTATGGAGTTTCAACATAAGTCATATTGGGCAGTTAAGGTCATGGATTTTTATTTTAATAGTGTTGGAGAAAGAATATTTCTTGAGTTGAGTGAACTTGGTGAAATAAAGAGAGATTTATATGATAACTCAAGAATATATAAAGAGATTACTAATATCTTGCATGATTATATCATTCAAATAGAAGAATTTAAACCTATAAATAATATTCTTCTCTTTACTTTAATATTTAAACTCTTTCCTGGAATGCTGAAGTCAAAGTGATTTGGACCTTTTACTATTTTTAAAGTGATTAATAATGGATCTATAGAAATTGTAGGTGATGAGAATAAACCGATTTTGGTTAATGGGAAGATAGGAAATCAATGTTTTTAAGGACAATCAAAGGGCTTGGCTGCCATCACTATCATTGAAAACTAATTCCGAATAAAGTCAAACTAAAGACATAAAACTCAGTGTTTCATAGGAGTCAACCAATGGATCTTATTTTTTCCTTTTCTTTATTTCATTTTTACATTGAATAAAAAATAAAACTACTTTTCGTTGTTCTTTCTCTGTATTTTTCTAGATATGTGTACTTTTCATTCCGGATTCTAGTTTTAATTGTTAGAATAATGATACTGGTGGTGTTTCAAGGGAGCATAATATTCCCTTAGTCATCAATTCATTTGTAGTTCATACTAAATCGTTTCTAGTTAAACATTCTCCGGGAAGTTATCTAAATTTAAATTATTTCTTTTTACTCTTGTTTACACAGAAAAATTATTCTAACTAAAAATTCTACTAAATTTACATTTGATTTCTTAAAAATTCGTCTACATGTCACTTATCTGAAAATTAAATTCTTCATGTTCATCTTTGTTGAATGATTTAAATTCATTTTTATTAAAATCATTCCACTACCTGATCTTAATTACGTGTGTGTGGGGGGGTACATGGAGACTAGCTGTTATCATTTTGTATCTGATTGGGTGTTCATTATTCTATTGTCTTCTCTATTGAACATCTTTTTGAACAAAAAATTTTGAACCTCCTTTCAACCTTTTCACTATTCACTCACATGTTTCACATGTAACTGTACAAAATGTATTGAAAAATTTTGTCACTGCCATCATGAAAAAGCAAGTGAACATGTAGTATTAAAATGTCATTGTGGAAACCAATATTTTTGAACTTCAATGTGAACCTTACATGTGTCACTAATCTACTAAATTGAAAATTGTTTTTGAACTATAGTTTTCAAATTGTTCATCTCAACAACAGATTTTGATATTGGGGATAATGTTAGGTTTTAAGTGTAGGGTAGGGGGTTAATTCATAATTAGGATATATTTTGCTAAATTTAAATCTCTCCAATTCCCACTTCCACTTCAAACTTTTTATAAAAAATGGTCAAAATGTTTCAAAATGCATTCATAATTTTACACTTGGACTATACTCAAATGGGTATTGTCTAAGGAGAGTGCCTTGCAGGTTGTAAATATTTTCTTTGAGACTGAGACTTATGTGGGGGGATGATTACTGAGCGAACATTCTTATTTACTGAATGAAAATTCTGTTTATGAACTATGTTTGAGAGCGATATGGGTAACATTTTTTTGGATTTGCAGAGATAATAGCTCTTGGAACAAGAAGTCTAAATTTGATCTTAGGGAACACATTTTTGTTATTAATTATTAAATAAGTATTCACCTTAGAGGTTCAATGTAAATGAATTTAATATAAATCTTTTGAAACTACAGTAATTTGGGTATTTGGGATCCAACAATGAATTTTTGAGACCCTAGATGTTGTGTGTGTTTCTGTTAACAAAAATATGTTTGTACACTTTGAATAAGTGCATATGCACAGTTCATAGCACATGGACACATGGCATGAGTAAAAAAAATTCTTTAGTAAAAAATAAGTTTATTAATGTGAGGGGAATGATGAACGTCAAATGAAGAAGAGGATAATTGGTTTTAATGGTAATCATATAGGTTGTATCAATATGGTGATTCAAAAAAATTATTTATTTTTGGAACCTAGGTGAAGGTCAAAGTAAAAAGTTTCTATTTCTAAGTTCTTAATTTCCCAAACTGTTAGTTTTTTATCACTCTTGAATTTAGATCATAGATTTGAATGCAGTAATACATTAGGCAGATTCATTTATAAGGTAGGACATCTTATTTGGTGGATGATTCATTTCACTTTTGAATACCCTTGAGTTCTTGATTTTAGGCAAGACATGATTTGGACGTTTTATTTCAAAAGACTTTTTTAAATTTTGAGGTCCTCTATTCTAAACTGTTGAACATGTTACTATTTGGGATGAATCATTAAAAAATTAATAATTTCAAGGTTAATAAAACAATAGATTGTTTAAGGACAATCAGTGTTTAAGTGAGTGAGAATTGGATGTGGACATATTTTTACATAGTTTGTCACATATTTTTAATTAATTTTCAATGATTTAATTAATTATTTTTTACCCTTTTTGTTAAATATTTAAAATTTTGTATTTTTATAATTAAATATATTAATTATTCAATTTTTTAATTAATTATTTATTTTTAGTCTTTAAAATAATTAATTTTAGTCTTACTTTTTTTTATAGTCATATAATTTATTAATTGGTTTAGTGTTTTTATCTATTAGCTTTTAATAATGTAATTGATTTTCAATTTATGTATATATTTTTTTCTAATTTATGGTTTTTTATTTTAATAATTTTATTAATGTTTAATTTGTTTCATAAATTATTTTTTTTAAGTCTCAATTGTTTTAATTAAATATTGTTTTCAATTAATTAATTTGTTTGGTTTTTATTTCTATTTTTAATTTATATACTTTTGTGATAGATAAACGGTGCCACATTTGCTGTTTCACCATGAAACAAGTCGTTTTTTCACTTGAGACCATTTGTTGTTTCTTACTATTACATAGGTTTCTATTTCACTGTTGTCTTGGAACCGTCACTCTGCCACTGTGTATTACCATCTCTCTTACGGTGCCACAGAAAAACCATGGCACCTGCTTCCCTATTATCGTCCACCAGTCCTTCACCCTACACACCGTTCCTTTAAAACCTCCAGCACTGGTGCCACGTCTCCCACAACTGTTCCACCAATACCTCTTCTTCTCATCATCACCTTTCTACCATCCTACTCCACTTCACCATTCTTTGACACAGTCACGGGCTCCTCATGACCTACCGATAAACAGGATTTCATTGCCTCAAACCCTTACTCCCACCACCACTGCAGGCCATTTGAGCCGATGCGGCAAAGAATAAGGGCTTCCACCATTGCTGTACAAAAATAACCCTTTTTCAGTTCCAGATTCAACAACAATCCTCCTCTCTTGCACCACTGTACCACAACACACACGACGTCACACTCAAGCTACCACTTCTAGAACAACCACCATTTTTTGTGATGTCAATGAATAACCTTCTCTCAATGTAAAGACTAGTCCTCCTCCTGCTTTGTGGTGCTGATGTTGAGTCCTTCCGATCTGCGTCCAGTGTAGGAGCACAACCACTGCTGAACTTTGTAGTGTCCTTCGAGGAGGGTTGGCCACCACCTGAGCCACCGTCCACCCTCGAGGATTGTATGAGGGAAGAACTATAGTGACCCAATATTTATGTACATTTACATTACATTACTTTTACGGAATATCTAATACATAACAAAAATAGACACCAAAGGACCGTAATAGTTTAGTGTCTTTGGAAACTCTGAATAAAATCTTCTAATCTTGTTGAAAGATCTTCAACATATCCCATAAGGATATTCCTTTTTTTCTTACCTAAAACCTTACTTTATATCATGGGGAAAAGAAAACTTATAATGGGTGAGCTCAAATGCTCAGTAAGGGTAAGCATCGAGAAAATAAAACAAACCATATACATTTGAACTTCAAAACATAACATAATTTTTTCACCTCAAAATCTTGAGTTGTGAAATAAATCTTTGTAGTACATAAGGCATTGGTAATAAAGGAACATTAATCATGATAAAATAGTATGGGAATAAAACATTTAATTATGGAAAACCATTAAGCACATGATGTTATTTATATAGTATCCAATTCATTCCTGCCAAGACTATCTTAGTGGACAAAGTCACTTTCTGAATCGAGTTCACACCTCGTTTCAGTCCTGTAACACTGAACCGGATTAACTAACCATTACAACCATGTATATCTCATGAGATATAAAACATTACCCAATGCATTGTAGGGAGATATAGTTCCCACCTATCTCATAATGAAACCATTCTTAGGTGTGACACAAAATCATAAATCATAGCATAACCCATGTAATAAAAATGGGATTCTTAAACATCATGGCATCATAACATAATCCATATAAGATAAATGAACATCATAAAAACAATTACATCATAAAATAATCGAATAAATTTAACAATAGGGATAGAAAAATAACTCTATATTATCTTAGATGGAAGATAATTTTGATAAAACACTTGAACTTCATTCTTGAGGAAAATATCCTCTCTACTTCAATTTTTTTTCCTTTCTTAACATGTCATTCAATTTTAAACTAAAAGAAGTTGATTAAAAATAAACATGAAAACTTGTAAAAGATGATTCATGGAAATAATGTTCTAAAAATCCATTCATTCCCTATAAGATAAAGAAAAACATTCTTCACGTACTTTGGATGGAAAAGTCAAAAAGTACCTCGTACTAAAAACAACAAAAGATTCCTTTCATATCTTTTACTAAAAACTCACTGAAGGGTAAAATTGGATTTATAATATTGTAGGAGGATATAAATAATATTACATATTGAGGAAAAATGTATGTGGATGATAAATATTCCCCAGTAAATTCTAATGTATAAACAATCTTGGATAAAAATGAGATTGTGAGATTTTCCCTTACCTCATGTCCAATATGCTTCATACGTATCTGAACCTCCTATAAAATGATTTAAATAATTTCATTTACTTATTACAGAATCATATTAATTGTTATTATATCATATATGGTTCACTTATGACTTTATATTACCCGTTCTTTTGTAAATTCCATGTTAAAGCATCGTTTTGGGTAAAATCGTTTTATTTCTCATACATGTTTAGATTTGTTGTTCTTGATATTATTATTACTTATATAATAATTTACTTACATACAGAATTTAAATCATGATTTATATATCAAATATATTCAGTATAAAAATATATATAATAGATAGATGAATGAAATGAAATACACCATTCCTGGAGACAGTAGGTCGTATGTACGCATGAACATTTTTTTCATTTCCTTATTGACATGAATGGAATTAAGTAGTTGACATACATAAATATATTTACATAAATATAGTAGCATTATTATGTAATATATTTCATGATTACTTATTATATATACTTTATAATCATTCTTGAATTGTTAACATGGAAAATGAATCTCCTCGCATCGTGGAGATGGTAATCTGTACGTACGCATGAGTGATGATATCATTCCAATATTTATTGAATGAAATTGTAGTGGATGATATAATATCTTAAAATCAGTATGATTTTATAATAATCATACATAGTTATTATTTACACCATTATACCCATCCAAGTAAGTTGGTGGTGGAAAATAGATTACACCACAGCGTAGAGACGGTATTCCGTAAGTACGCACGCGCGGTGATTTAATTTTCCGTAGGATGGATAGAAGGTGAAATGGGGTTGTTTAATATTTATAATAACATATCAGTATATTAGTGATATTAATGTTATTACTTTATAATGAAACAACTAAATAAGAAGAAGTTGAAGAAGAAAGAATTTGGAAAGGACCAGTAATGGATATTACCTCTTCTTTGACGCGCCTCCTCTTAACCTCCTTTTAGGGAACTAGAGTTTGTCTTTGAAGAAGACCAGGACCTCTAGGATGTTTCTAGGGAAGTTTATAAGATAAATTTTCAGTGGTTGGCCAATCTTCAACGATCAAAAGGGTGTTAAGAGAAGATGGAAAGGGTTCCCTTTTTATAAAGGAGGAGAGGGGCGCCTTAGGAAAAACTTCAAATATTATTTTATAATAAAGTCATATTCGGTTTTTAATAGCTCAAAATTGATTTATTTTTAAGCTAAGGTGGGGATGGGTATAAATCCTCTCAAAAAATAGGTTTTAGACAATTTTTGGTTACTATTGAATCCTTATCATTTAGATTTAACTCTAAGTTAAATAATTTAACTTTTACTATGTCTTTTTGTTATCTTACACTATATGGTTTATAAACTTATGATAACAAGCCAAAAGAACCCTAAGTGGTTCATTATTAATATATATATCCTTATCTAAGTCATTTTGCTGAACCTTAGATTTTTATGAATAAAATAACAATTAATAATATATTATTTGTTTTAAAAACTATTTTATGTCAATTTTGATACTATTTGGTACATGATTTTTGTGAAAATAATCACAACATGATTAGTTAGAAAAAAGTTAATTGAATAAATACTAACATGTCATATTAACAAAAACAATTAGTGTAATTTATAAAAAGTTTCAAATTACATTTATTTGGGTATTTATAACATCAATTAAGTTAATATTTCATTAATAATGTAATTACTGCATCATCATTGTGTCATAAATAAATTATATTATTTAATGTCTAAAAATTATGAATAAAATACCATTATGTAAGAAATATTTTTATCTTTATAATGAATATCTATAGTCGAATTTATCTTATGTATAACCCTATATTAAAAATATTTTTGTTATTAAACTTTGATTTTAACTATTTTAACTCTTCTTTAAATAAAATAATAATAAATGTCCTAATATAATCAAAGTGGACATAAAGGGTCATATTTTATTCCAAAGATTATTTTTGGTCGAATTACACTTATCCAATAGAATTAGGACATGTGTTAGGATAATAATAATATCATTTTTAACCTTAATTACCCTATTTACTTTTAACCGTGGTAAATAAAAGTAAAAAGTTACTATTCACAAAAAATTATTTTTACCATATTGAACCACATTTTACTCCTTGATATTAACCATGTATCTTGGATTTTCAAAATTCCACTCACAGAAGCGGTAAAATTAAGTTTTATGTAAATTTTCAAATGAAAATAGAAGTCATCTCTCTGCTCGGAGCTCGCAATGCGGGAACCCTAGCACATGCTAAATTATGCTTCCCCCACCTTCCTAGAGGTGTGAGGGGTAGGATGATACGATTCTACTTCCTTTGAAGCCTCATATTCCCTTTTTGCATTTTACTAACACTAACTGTCATCCAGATTTTCCATCGATTGCTTTAAATCTGATGGTGCCTGATCTTCATCTTGGAAATCCTCATCTTCCGATCTCGGTGTCGGAGTTCTCTGAAGCGACGAAACACCTTGATCTGACCCTGGTGGCCCATTTCAACTCGCGAAGGCCGTCTGTTGATGAATTTTATTGGTTTGTCTTTGCCAAGTGGGACTTTTGGGATCGAGCAGTGGTTGGTCTCCTTGATAATCATCATTTAATGATCTGATTTACCTCCAATGAAAACCTGGTTCGTGCTTGGTCCAGTGCTCATCGACCTTGAAACGGTTGTAAATTTTTTCTATTTCGGTGGACCATTGACTTCTGTATGAACCGAGATCCTACTTCCATTCTGATTGGGGTATGTATCCCCAATCTTCCTTTACCCTTTCAAAATCCAGCGAATTTTTGTATGCGTGGGAACATGATAGGTCGTTTCTTATGCTCTGATGTGCGTACATCTACCCTGAGCCACCTGATTAATCCCCAGTTCTGTGTTGAGGTGGACATTTCTAGACCACTAGTGGAATGGGTTTGGATCTCAGTGGGGGAGGAATTTTGAGGGAAGCAATCAGTTATCTACGAATCCTGGGTTGATTATTGCCCAAGATGCAAAATATTGGGCCATTCTTGTTCGGGATGTTATGCTGGAATACAGAGCACGAGGTCACCGGAACTGAGATCATTCACAGTGAACAGGAGACCTGTTGTGGTTGATACTGAGACAAGCAATCTGGGACCTCGGGGCACATTGTCTATTGACACATCCATGGGTGCTCCTCCAAACCCGTTGGTGTCTGTTGTGTTCACGCAGCTCAGGTAGGATATGATTTGGGGGAATGACCTGAAAGAATTAGATCCCAAGGGTGCTGGTGGTGGTGGTGTGGCACGCCCTTCAGATGAATCCATGACTGCAGATCTTCAGCAGGAGTCTGAGGCCTCTGCTATGCCAGAGAAGGATGTCCATGTTCAAATCAGTCGGTCTGATGCTGGTGCGGTTAATCAGAGGAAGGAGAGTAGAAGTGGTGTTGTGTGTAAGGACAAGTAGGGGGCTGCTTTGAATTCTGAAATGGATCGCATGTAGGGGTTTTATCCTTCTGTGAACAAGATGGAGTCTGCTGGATGTAAGGATAATAGAATTGTGGATATTGTTGGCAGCTGCGGTGGTCAGGGTAATACTGCTAGTGGTGTGATGATCACAGTACCCACAAGGAATCATTTTCAAGAGTTAGAAACGAAAAATGGGGATGAGATGCCTCCTTTATGTGGTAGTGGAAGCATGAAGAATGATTCCAAGGAGGATGTAGTAATGTGTAATGGTGGGACAGATGCTGAACATGCAATGGTGGAACAACCTCACTATTTGGTTATGATTGATACGAATAACTAGATTCAGCAAAACCAGTTAGTGAAGTATCAAGAGATGCAGTACCATATGAAATGGGGGGATCTTGCTGACAGTGATAAGGAAAATTATGGGGACACGATTAGGCCATCATACAGTGAGATTGTCTAAGTGGGGAACAAGGCGCTTCCAGTGATCCATGACAAGGTGATTGCATCTCCGCGAGGAAGGATGAGGAAGGACTACTTCCATTTGGAAAAGATGATGCCTACCAGATCTACTGTCAGGAGTATGCAATCTCCCAATGAGTTTCTTGAGCTGGAGTGGTTTAATTTGAGGATTAAGTATGCTAAGGTTCTGAAGCACTATGAGATTTTGGTGTTTGAAACAGTGACTGAGGAAGAGTCTGTTTATCATGGAGGTGGTGAGGGGTGTGATTTTGAGGATTTGCAGTGACTATGTTGGGTTTGTAATGCTTATTTCCTGTTCTTTTATTTTATTTTTATAAATGGTCAGGGGTTCTCCCTCTGGCTACGCTTTCCTGGTAAATTTTCACACTCTCCTAGGAGGTGGGTAAAAGACGGTGAAAAGTTCAATAAAAATTTTTTATGTCTAAAATTATTATAAAATGACTCTAATGAAATACATTTATCTTATATAAGTATTATGTATCAATTTTTACCTAAAATAAATTTAAATAAAATAAATAATTATTTATATAAGAAGTCGGCTTTTAAATAGTAACCCAGTGTTTTTACTATTCATCGAAAATTTAATGTTTTCAGAAAAATACTAAAATTTCACTCTAGGATAATTTCGATATTACGAATCCAAAAATGAAGTCCATATTGAAAGATAAAATTTATAAAATTTGAAAAATTGGGTACTACTATTCATCACGGCTAGTTCATAATAATATTATAATAATATATCGTTTAGTGAAACTCGGTATTGCGTATTACACACGCTATCACAGAAGGTCTTGATTGTGTGTAATGCAAGTCAAGTCAGGGATGCGTGTATGGAAATATCCATATGGTGTTGCGTATGACATAATAGAAACTTATTTCATTTATACATTAAACAAAATCTATACTTAACGATGCGTAGAATAATTTCCACAAAATGAACTTAAAATTGTGTGTAACACGAGCCAAGAATAGTGTTCCGTATACTGAAAGATAATACGGTGTTGCATATATCACAAGCTAATTTTGGTGTAGCGTACAACACAAGACATCAATGAAATTAAAAAGAATAATTCTCATAAAATCTCGGGTTGTTACATTCTTCCCCCCTTGAAATACGTCGAGGTTATAAATGGTTTACTACTTGAAAGTTTCTTTCATAGAAACCCACATAGTAAAAAGGAATAATAAAAATTAATTTTAAAATTTAAAGTAAGAAACATAACGGTTACCCAAATTAACTCATCACTCGGTTCCCCCATAGGTGAACATATGTGAAAATATGGATATGGAAGAAAAATATAAGCATCATGTTCTGATGAAGAGTTGTAGAGGACATGGCTATAAAAAATACAACAATCACAAAGCCCTAAATTTTTTGATGATCTAAGGTACCATCTGATTCATCAAATATAAGGGCAATAGGACAACAATTTTGGTTTTCAAGATCATTTCCCTAAAGTTGAAGAATTTGAATTATAATAAATACTTACTTTATTTCAGTATAATCTCACCATTGTTCGTGCCATGAACAATTTACACTTCATCTCTTAAATAAATGAAGTTGAATTTTTCATTCGTGAAGTGTTAGCAGATCATGTGATAGAATGATGGGTCATTACATATGTCTCAAACAAAAGGTTATAAAAAATTATCAAATATACATAAGTCCATATATGGTGAGGTTAATCGTATATGATTCCAAAAAATAACTTATATTTCATCTATCATACCACTTAATAAAATAAAACTCATTTATACTAACCAGGGACTTCCTGTATGCCAATAGTAGGTGATAAAGGCATGTCGCACTTTGGTTGTGGGTTCGATTCCCACAGCCCTGTCCGAGCGACAGGCTGTCGCCCATCCTGTAGGTTGTCCTTTTTCTAAAACTATATTATTATAACATTCTATAAATAAACTCAAAAAAAGTTCTATCCTTAAAAAATACTGACTTATGTCCAACATAATCCATTCCAATATTTAGGCTTATCCAAAATACTCTTGTCCAAGCTCATAGTATAAAGAAAACAATTACTAAAAATGTCATCTGTCGAGCATGTGAATACCATCATTTATCGCCCATATATCATAAGATATATCTTGTTGGTCAAATTACAAACATGTGAATACCTTAATCATGTATTCTCTTGAAAAATGAACACTTGTTGACCCATAGTGAAAACATGTATGCTGTCAAAAATTAACTCTTTCCACATACCAAAATCCCAAAAATTCTATATACTCAAACCGTAATGTCATTTAGTCCTTATATAAATCATGAGCTCATGAATACTATTAAACATTTCATTTTCTCCTTATCATATCATCTGCTTTCCAAAATATTTGAATTACTTTTCATGGTTACCAGTACCATATAATTTTTGAAAACCATAATAAACCAATTCATAGATAATCCAATATTCCACAGTACTATAAATTAGATTTCACAACATTATTTTGGAATACCGTTACATAAACACATAATCATTACACTACATTAATGTCATACTCAACATCACCAATAGTGATCGCATGGGACTTCTCTTTGTCCTTTTCTTTAAGAGGCTTCTCATTTCGATCATCATTAACCCTTGGATTAGGGAATTTGTTAGCATAATGCCCCATTTCCTTGCACTTGAAGCATTGAAGTGTTGGTGGAGTGTTCTCTATAGTCTTTTCTCTATTCATATCATTAGAAACCTTTTTCCCTTTACTTCGGCACTCAACTGCTTGATGACCTTATTTTCCACACTTGAAACATTTTCTAGTACCTTTTAGACAATCTCCACCATTCTTCTTTCCACACATTGAGCATAAAGAAACATTCACCTTCTTTTCACTATTGTTCTGAGGTTTTTCCTTGAACTCCATCATTCGTTTCATGTTAAAACCATGAGATGGATATGTTACACCAACTTACAGTTCTACCTTGATATCACAATGCACAATTTCTTCTTAGCTACTGAAGTCTCTTATAGCTAATGCCATTAGAAGACTTGGTTTTAAGCCACTGATGAATCGATCAACTTTACATTTAGGTTGGATGAACAAGCCAGATTCATAACTTACAAGTCTTGTAAAATTTGATTCGTATATACCAACAGATTCATAATCATTCTACTTAAGCTCAAGGAACTACTTTTACATCTTTTTCCAAAGAATAAGAGGGAATTACTTACTGAAAAAAAAGTTCTTGAACTCATCCCATTCCCTGGATTCAATTTCATCTTGGGACCTTCTTTTCTTAATTAGAGTCCACCACTAGTCTGCTTCACCTTCTAAATGGTAAATAGAAAAAATGACTTTTTCATGTTCTGAATAGTGAAGTATGGAAAATATCTTTTCAATGGTACTAATCCATTTTACAGCAACAAGTGGATCAGAAGACCCATTGAAAAACGGTGGATGTTGCCTCATAATGGACTCAATAGAATATTGTTCCCTTTTCTGATCATTTGGAAATCCAGAATGATTCATAGCTTGTGTAAGTATAGAAATAAGATTTTTCATTCAATATCCCATCACATTTGGTTGTTTGAGAGGACAATCATTTCATTTTCCATTACATTGATCAACACTTTTCCTTCGGGTTCCAGACATCATCTAAAACCCAAAAATAATAGTGTGAGAGGAAAAAATCATGCTAGGAAAACAACATAATAAATGGGGAGTACCTTAAATATATAACATCTTAGGTTTAATTCTAATATCGTTTCCATAATTCTAGAACTATAATCTATACTTATACTTATCCTTAGGGACATCCCTAGACATACCATAGAAATATCTCTAGGAATCTCACTAAAGTTTTCACATCCTAGTTTCCAAAGATTAACTAAACCTTTCCTCTGATACCAACTGTAGAGACCCAAGCTTAACGTACATGGACATTACATTAATTTTGCAAAATATTTAATACATAACAAAAAGATACACCAAAGGACTGTAATAGTTTAGAGTCATTGGAAACTCTGAATAAAATCTTCTAATGTTGGTGAAAGATCTTCAACATCTCCCATAAGGATCTTCCTTTTTTTCTTACCTAAAACCTTTATTTATATCCTAGGGAAAATAAAACATATAAAGGGTGAGATAAAATGCTCAGTAAGGGTAAGAATGGGGAAAATAAAAAAACCATATACATTTGAACTACAAAACATAAACATAAAGTTTACACCTCAAAATCTTGAGTTGTGAAATAAATATTGGAAGTATGTAAGGCATTGTTCATAAAGGAAAATTAGTCATGATAAAATAGCATGGGAATAAAACATTTAATTGTGGCAAACCATTAAGCACATGATATGATTTCCATAGTATCCAAGGCATTACTGCCAAGACCATATTAGTGGACAATGTCCCTTTCTGAATCGGGTCCACTCCTCGTTTCAGTCCTGTAACACTAAACTAGATTATCTTACCATTCCAGACATGACTATCTCATGAGATATAAATCATTACCCAATGCATTGGAGAGAGATATAGGTCCCACCCATCTCATAATGAAACCATTATTATGTGTTCCACAAAATCATAAATCATAGCATAACCCATGTAATAAAAATGGGATTCTTAAACATCATGCCATCATAACATAATCCATATAAGATAAAAGAAAATCATAAAAATAATTCCATCATAACATAATCAAATCAATGTAAAAATAGGGAAGAAACAGAACCCTATATTATCTTAGATGGAAGATAAATTTGATAAAACACTTGAACTTCATTCTTGAGGAAAATATCCTTTCTACTTCAAAAACATTTTTTCCTTTCTTAACATGTCATACAATTTTAAACTAAAAGAAGTTTATTAAAAATAAACCTGAAATATTTTAAAGTAATATTCATGGAAATAATGTTCTAAAAATCCATTCATGTCGTATAAGTTAACGAAAAACATTGTTCTCGTACTTTGGTTGAAAAAGTCAAAAATTACCTCATACTAAAAACGACAAAAGATTCCTTCCATATCTTTTACTAAAAACTCACCGAAGGGTAAAATTGGATTTAAACAATTGTATTAGGATATAAATAATATTACATATTTAGGAATCATGGATGTGGATGATAAATATTCCCCAGTAAATTCTGATGTATAAACAATCTCGGATAAAAATGAGATTGTGAGATTTTCCCTTACCTTATGTCCGATATACTTCGTAAGTATCAGAACGTCCTATATAATGATTTAAATAATGTAATTTACTTATTACAGAATCATATTCATTGTTATTATGTCATATATGGGTCACTTATGACTTTATATAACCCATTCTTTAGTAAATTCCATTTTAAAGCAGCGTTTTGGGTAAAATCGTTTTACTTATCGTACGTGTTTCGATTTGTTGTTCTTGATATTATTTTTACTTATATAATGATTTAATTACTTACAGAATGTAAATAATTATTTATATATCATATATATTCAGTATAAACATATATATAACAGATAGACGAATGAAATTAAATACACCGTTCATGGAGATGGTTGTCCGTACGTACGCATGAACGTTGTTTTCCTTTCCTTATTGACTTGAATGGAATTAAGTAGATGAAATACATATATATATATATAAATCCAGTAGAATTATTATTTCATGTATTTCATTATTACTTATTATAAATACTTTATAATCATTCTTCAGTTGTTAACATGGAAAATGAATCTCATCGCGTCGTGGAGACGGTAATCCGTACGTACGCACGAGTGATGATATTGTTCCCATATTATTGAATGGAATTGGAGTGGATTAAATAATATCTTATAATCATTATTATGTTATAATAATCATATATAGTTGTTCTTCACACCATTATACACATCCAAGTAAGGTGGTGGTGGAAAAACAGATTACACCACGGCGTGGAGACGGTATTCCGTACGTACGCACGTGCGGTGATTTTATTTTCTGTAGGATGGATAGAAGGTGAAATAGGGTTGTATAATATTTATAATAACATATAAGTATATTAGTGATAATGATGTTATTACTTTATAATGAAACAAGAAAAGAAGAAGAAGTTGAAGAAGAAAGAAATTGGAAATGATCGGTAATGGATATTACCTCTTCTTTGACGCGCATCTTCTTAACCTCCTCTTTGGGAAGTAGAGTTGGTCTTTGAAGAAGACCATGACCTCTAGGATGTTTATATGAAAGTGGATAAGAAAAATTGGTAGGGGTTGGCCGATCTTGAAGGCTCAAAAGGGTGTGAAGAGAAGAGGGAAGGGGTGCCCTTTTTATAAGGGAGGAGAGGGGCACCTTAGGAAAAACATAAATTATTATTTTATAATAATGTCACATTTGGTTTTTAATAGCTCCAAATTGATTTATTTAGAAGATAATGTGGGGATGGTCTAAATACTTTCAACCAATAGGTTTTAGACAAGTTTAGGTTACTATTTTATCCTTATCATTTCGATTTAACTCTAAGTTAAATAATTGAACTTTATCGTGTCTTTTTGTTTTCTTACACTATATGGTTAATAAACTTATGATAACAAGCCAAAAGAACCCCAAGTGGTTCATTATTAATATATATATCATTATCTAAGTAAGTTGGACGAACCTTATATTTTTAGGAATAAAATAACAATTAATAATATAATATTTGTTTTAAAAACTATTTTATGTCAATTTTGATAATATTTGGTACTTGATTTTTGTGAAAATCATAACAGCATAATTAGTTCGAAAAAAGTTAATTGAATCAATAAAAACATGTAATATTAAAAAAAATATTTTAATTTATAAAAAGTCTCAAATTACATTTATTTGGGTATTTATAACATCAATTATGTTAATATTTCATTAATAAGGTAATTACTGCCTCATCATTGTATCATAAATAAATTAAATTATTTAATTTCTAAAAATTATAAATAAAATACAATTATGTAGGAAATATTTTTAACTTTCTAATGAATATTTATAGTTGAATTTATCTTATGTATAACCCTATATTAAAAATGTTTTAGTTATTAAACTTTGATTTTAACTATTTTAACACTTTTTTAAATAAAATAATAATAAATGTCTTAATATAATCCAAGTGGACCTAAAGGGTAATATTCTATTCTTAATATTGTTTTTGGTTGAATTAAAGTTATCCAATAAAATTATTACATGTGTTAGGGTAACAATAATATGATTTTTACCTTTAATTACCCTATTTAATTTTAACCGTGGTAAATAAAAGTAAAAAGATACTATTCACCAAAAATTATTTTTGTATTATTGAACCACATTTTACTACTTGATATTAATTGTGTCTCTCGGATTTTCAAAATTCCACTCACAGAAGTGGTAAAATTATGTTTTATGTAAATTTTCAAACTCTCCTAGGAGGTGGGTAAAAGACGGTGAAAAGTTCAATAAAATTTTTATATGTATAAAATTATTATAAAATGATTCCAATGAATAACATTGAACTAATATAGGTATTATGTATCAATATTGACCTAATATAAATTTAAATAAAATAAATAATTATTTATATAAAAAGTCGGTTTTTAAATAGTATCCCAGTGTTTTTAATATTCATCAAAAATTTAAAGTTCCTAGAAAAATACCGAAATTTCACCCTAAGCTAGTTTCGATATTACGAATCCAAAAATGAAGTCCATTTTGAAAGATAAAATTTATAAAATTTCAAAAATTGGGTATTACTATTCATAATGGCTAGTTCATAATAATATTATAATAATATATCATTTAGTGAAACTTGGTATTGCGTACTACACACCTTATCGAGGAAGGTCTTGATTAAATGTAATGCAAGCCAAGTCAAGGATGTGTGTAGTGAAAGCTCTGTTTGTTGTTGCGTATTACATAATCAAATTTTATTTCATTTATACATTAAATAAATTCTATACTTAACATTGCGTTGAATAATTTCCACAAAACGAACTTCAAATTGTGTGTAACACGAGCCAAGAATAGTGTTGCGTATACTGCAAGTTAATATGGTGTTGTGTATAGCACAAGCTAATTTTGGTGTAGTGTACAACACAAGACATCAACGAAATTAAAAATAATAATTCTCATAAAATCACGGGTTGTAACAAGCACTTTGCATCAGATTGTTTTTTAAATACATTTTTTTAAAAATTATTTTATAAAAAATGTCTAGGTTAATTTTTTTAAAAAATAATCTCTAAAGGTGGCAAGGCAGGTGCCGCCTTTAGGCATCGGGCGAAAGGTGGCATCTGCGCTGCCGCCTTTCGGGTTAACTCGAAAGGTGATAACTATGTTTCTGCCTTTCTACTAAAAAATACTATTTTTTAAAAAAAAATTATTTTTATTTTTATTTTTTGTTTTGTTTTGTTTATATATATATATATATATATAAACAAAATAAAACAAAAAATTAAAAAAAAAATTATGCAGAATTTATCCACTATATAAAATCGAGAAGTACTGCCATTACAGCAGTCTGGATTCTGACAGAAGCTCTCACCTAGAGCTCCCTTTTATAAGAGAGCTTACCCTGGAAATCATTCTGCATTTCCGGTGTGGGATTTTGGTTCACCATTTCCTGCATAGAACATTCTGCACTTCCGATGTGGGATTCTGTTTCACGTACGTGACTTTGAAAGACTATAAAATATAAACTATAAGCCCAATATAAATAAAACTTAAAACATGGACTAAAAATATAAAAAATAGTTTAAAATAAGAAAAAATTCAAAACAATGATGATAAAAAATAATTTAAAAGCTTTCAAAACCACTTGAAACTTAAGAAGTTTCAAATACTTTACTTTGAAAGCTTATAAAATATAAAATACATAACCAATATAAATGAAACTTAATATATATGGATTAAACATATATCAAATAGTTGAAAATAAAAAGAATTTCGTAAAACATTTTGATTAAAAATACTTTATAAGAATTCAAAACCACCAGCTTGAAACTTAAAAATGTTTCAAGCATGTGACTTTAAAAGCCTATAAAATATAAATTATAAGACCAATAAAAATAAAACTTGAAACAAAGAGTAAACATATAAAAAATAGTCGAAAATAAACAAAATTTCGTAAAATATTTCATGAAAAATAATTTATAAGCTTTCAAAACAACCTAATTGAAACTTAAAAATGATTAAGGTATGTGGCATTGAAAGACTAAAAAATATAAACTATAAGACCGATATAATTTAAAGTTAAAACATGGATTAAACATATAACAATTTATTTAATTATTAAATTAATATTATTAATAATTAATTATATAATTATTAATTAGTTAATTAGAAATTATTAATAATTAATTATATAATAATTAACCAAATCATTAGTAATATAATGAATTTTAATAATTAAAATTTAATAATTATAATGAAATATTAAAATTTAAAATTATATTACTAATGTACTATTTAATAATTATATAATTAATAATTATATTATCAATTAACTAACTAATTACTATATAATACTTTTTAATAAATAATAATTAATAATCATAATAAATAATTATAATTTATAATTATATTACTAATTAACTAATTATATAAACAGACTCAACTCTATCTATCTCAAAAAATTAACAAATTAACTATTATATATTTTATAATTATATTTCTAATTAACTAATTATTTGTTATATAATTAATGATTAATAATTATTAATTAACTAACATCAAATTATATAATTAATAATTATTTACTAATTAACTAATTAATTATTATATAATCAATAATTATTTTACTAAGTAACTAATTAAATATTAAATAATTAATAATTATATTAATAAATAACTAATTATATTGCAAATTAACTATTTAATTATTATATTATTAATTATTATGAATTACTAATTAACTAATTAATTATTATACATTTAATAGTTATATAATTGATAATTATTTAATTAATTAACTAATTAATAATTAATAATTAATAATTAATAGTTATAATGAATAATTATATTACTAATTAACTAAGTAATTATTATATAACAATTTTTAATAATTACTATTTAATAATTATAATGAAAAATTATATTACTAATTAACTAATTAACTATTCTATAATTAATAATTATATTACCAATTAACTAATTAATTATTATATAATAATTTTCAATAAATTCTAATTAATAATTATAATAAATAATTATAGTTTATAATTATATTACTAATTAACTAATTATAAAAAGGGCCTCAACTCTATCTTTCTCAAAAAATTAAATAATTAACTATTAAATAATTAATAATTATATTACTAATTAACTAATTAGTTATTATATATTTAAGGATTAATAAATACTAATTAACTATTTAAAAATTATATAGTTAATAATTATATTACTAATTAAATAATTAACAATTATATAGTTAATAATTATATTTCTAAGTAACTAATTAATTATTAAATAATTAATAATTAGATTACTAATTTTCTAATTATATTAATAATTAACTAATTATTTATTATATAGTTTATTATTAATAATTACTAATTAACAAACTAATTATTATACAATTAATATTTATATAATTAATAATTATATTATTAATTGAAAAATTATAATTAATAATTAATAATTAATAATTAATAATTAGTAATTAGTAATTATAATGAATAATTATAATTTTTAATTATAATGAATAATTATGATTAGTAATTATAATTACTAATTATAATTAATAATTATAATGAATAATTTTAATTTATAATTATTGTACTAATTAACTAATTAACTATTATATAATTAATAATTATATTACCAATTAACTAATTAATTAGTATATAATAATTTTTAATAATTACTAATTATTAATTATAATGGATAAATATAATTTATAATTATATTTCTAATTAAATAATTAACTATTATATACTGAATATTTATATTACAAAGTAATTGGTTAATTATTTTATAATTAATTATTAATAATTTCTAATTAACTAATTAATTATTATATAATTAATTATTCATAAAATTAATTTAATAATTAAATAAATTATTATATGTTTAATCCATGTTTTAACTATAAATTATATCGGTCTTATAGTTTATATTTTATAGTATTTCAAAGCCACATATTTTAATCATTTTTAAGTTTCATGTAGGTGGTTTTGAAAGCTTTTAAATTATTTTTCATGAACATTTTATACAGAATTCTTTTTATTTTCGACTATTTGTTATAATTTTAATCATTTTTTTATGTTTCATTTATATGAGTCTTATAGTTTATATTTTATAGGCTTTCAATGTCACGTGCTTCAAACATTTTTATGTTTCAAGCTGGTGGTTTTTAAATATTATAAATTATTTTTCATCAACATTTTTTTCGAAATTATTTTTATTTTCCACTATTTGTTACATGTTTAATCAATATAATATGGTTCATTAATATTGTTTATGTAGTTTATATTTTATACGATTTCAAAGTCACATACTTGAAACTTCTTAAGTTTCAAGTAAGTGGTTTTGAAAGCTTATAAATTAATTTTTATCCCCATTTTTTATGAAATTATTTTTGTTTTCAACTATTTTTTTATAAGTTTAATCCATGTTTTATGTTTTATTTATATTGGAATTATATTTTATATTTTATAATCTTTCAAAGTCACGTACTTGAAACAGAATCCCACATCAGAAATGCAGAATGTTCTGTGTAGGAAATGGAGAACCAGAATCCCACATCGGAAATGCAGAATGATTTCCATGGTATGCTCTCTTATAAAAGGGAGATCTGGGTGAGAGCTTCTATCAGAATCCAGACTACTCTAATGGCAGTACTGATGGATTTAAAATTTAGGACAAATTCTACTGAAAAAATTATTTTTATTTTTTGCTTTGTTTGGTTATATATATAAATATATAAACAAAACAAAACAAAAATAAATAAAAATATAAAATAATTTTGGTTTTAATTTTTTTTATCTGTTTTAGTGGAAAGGCGGCATCGTGGATGTCACCATTGTGTTGTATTTTTGAAAAACAATTAACCTAGCCTGTTTAAAAAATATATTTTTTTAATAAAACTTATTTAAAAAAACTCGCTTTGTAGCACTGCTAGAAGAACTGAGAGGCCCCCCACCCCTCGCATCGCTCAAAAGAGAAGGGGGAATAAAATTTTAATTAAAAATTTATATGATTATAATAATTATTTTTAAAAATAATATCATATAAGAGTAATAATAAAATATAATTTGTATCTAATTAATTAAATAAAATTTATTAAAAAAAGTTATCAATATGTTATAAATAAAACTAAAATAAATAAATTTTAATAAATTATTTAATTAGAATTAAACTTTTTAAATAAAATGATTATAATAATTAAATTAATTAAATAAGATACAACAATCAATCTAATTTATAAATATAATAATGTTATAATAATATTAATAAAAAAATATTAAATTTTAATTATTTTACTTAACTATAAATTGTAATCTTAATTAATAAATAACTAAAATAAAAATATTTAAATAAATAAATAAATAAATTTATTAAATAAAAAAATTAATAAAATAATATATTTTATCAACTTTAATTATGTAATCAAATAATTTTATAATCTTAATTGATTACTATTAATTATTTGTCTTTATATTAAACTAATTATTATAATTACTAATTATCAGAGTTAATACGTATTAACTCTTATTTTTATGTCAAATTATTTAACCTATCTCAGTTAAATTTTGTAGATTAATACAGATATCCAAAAATGACTTCTAGGTTAATTTCCACTACGCGGAGAGAAGTTAATTACATGTGATATGATAAAGTGACGTGTTTTGCATAAAGAACACACATGTGTGGTGGTTTTGTGAGAGACAAGATTATGTCAGTGGAGGAATGTGTTGACAAAGAGCATATGAAAGTGGATTAAAAAAATAGTAAAGAGAATGGGGAGTATTGACAATCATACAATTCATTCTCACAAGAGGGAGTAAAAAAGCTCTAGGAGATCCCTCAAAGGCCATATGAGGACTTCTTCTCAGAGATATGAGGACCAGCAGTGCAGCTTCTTTGAAGTTCATAGGGGAGTTCTTCTTTCCCCAATTTTCTTTCAACTTATCTTATCATAATAAAATGTTATATATATATATAGTATGATCGTAGGATAAAAAATTTGATCAAGAATTTGAAACTATTTGTTTGTTTCTTTTATAACTTATTCATAGGCTTGTCTTTTTACAAGTTAGTATCCTCCGATGAGATTGGTTACGGAATTCTTATTTATTATTCACGCTTCAACAATTGTTTTCAAATTCATGATTTTAAGATCATCTAGAGAGTTATATCTTGAATGCATTTTTTTTGAATCATTAATGTCACAAACACATGAATTTTACGACGAGTTTAATTAAAATTGTTTACCTCTTTAAATTCGTAATAGTCAGATTGATTTTTGGAGTGGAAAACTCAAAGATTTATTCCTCAGCCTGTAGAATTTCCTGGAAAGGGATATTCTTCAGTTTTTTTCCTTGAGGTGTGTTTCAATCACTTGTACTGAAGAAGTATTCATTTTTAAAACTAGTAGATTAAAAATTCTCAAGTACTTTTCTTGATTTGTTGTTTCCTAATTATTTCCATTGTTTCTTAGTACATTACTTAATTGTCATGTAATCTTATTTTACTTCAGACTACATTCCATTTGTTCTAAGATATATTTTTTCTCATTACTTTTTGCTTAAAAATTACAGAAAATATTAAAAATAATATATAAATGATAAAAAAAGAGTTCACCCAATGATGACAACATTAGGATGATTAGAAATAAAAACTTTAATGCACTACCTTCCCTATTGGTTTGACCCTACTTACCACTACACTATAGTTAGTAGGAATGTAAAATAAATAAACTTTTACCCATTTTTAACAAAATTTGGGTATCAAATTCCACAATATCTTGCAATGGAACATTCATATGAAGAGAGTCTACAGTGACATTCCCCTTCCTCGGGGTGTAGGTGATGTCGAAGTCAAAAATCTAAAGGTATTCCACACATCATCTATTTCTAAGATTCATGTATTATTAAGAAAATATTGAGTTCAAACTACAATGGTCATAAAATAAAATTAATTCTCCAAAAAAAGATAGTGCTACCAACACTTAAGTGTATTCATAATTGCAAAAACCTTTAAATAATTAATGGGGTAATTCTTCTCATGTGGTTGTAGTTGATAATTGTTTTAATCAACCACATGATCATCTTATATGGGTAAAAAACCCAAACTGTCACCAATATCATCCCATAAAACCACATACCCATTACTAGGACCAAGTAAGATAAAATTAGGAGCAGATGTCAGAATTCATTTCAGCTCATCAAAAGAAGAGTCTCACATTACATCCCATGTGAATTCTACACCTTTCTTGGTATGAATAGTCCAATGTGCTTCCAACAAGGAAAAATCATTAATGAACTATTGATAGTATCCTTTAAGTCCAAGGAATAGGTTAATCTCAGTGAAATTATATGGATATTCGCATGATATGACCACACTCACCTTGTCAGTATCAATGTAAAACCCATGATCAAAAGTCATGTACCCTAAGAACATTACTTATTGGATCCATAAATTTAATTTCAAAATATTTCCATAAAAATAGTACCTCTTCAAGATTTATTAATCCAAAACCAAATAGTTCTCAATCCCATGATTGGATCTCAAGTAAACCAAAATATAATCAATGAACACTACCAGAAATGTTTGTATATAATGATGGAATATATGATTCATCAATGATATGGAAACATTATGAGAATTAGTCAGACCAAAACACATCACAAGATATTTTTAATGGCCATACCATCTTGTATATGTCATCTTCGATATCTTACACTCCCAATCTCTGAGATGATGAAAACTAAACTAATGATCAGTCATTGAAAAACAACTTTCCCCCTATAATTGATCATGAAAATCCTAAAAACGAGTAAAATGATACTTATTATTAAGTGTTAAATAGTTCAAATTAGGATAAAACAATCATAATCATTGTGATTCATATTATTTGTTGTAAAATAACACTGTGGTTGACCAAGGTGAATCACTAGGGAGAATAGAACCCATTTCCATCAGGTCGTCAAACTAAATCTTGATCTCTTTAAGATCGTATGGTTCCATATGATAATAATTTATTGAAATCTACTGTGTATCTAGAACAAGATCACTCATAACCTATAGTAAAATCTCAGAAGAAATCATGCAAAAATCATTTTATAAAACATTAGGAAATACTAAACAAACCTGGGAATATCAATAACAGACGGAATTTTATCAGGGTTAACTGGTATAGTAGAAAAAGTCTCCTTATCTAACTATTGGAAATTTTGGCTATACCCACGGTTTGAAACCGTGGCTATAAGACCAATAATTGTGGCTTGTATTGGCGTGTCTATAGGCCAACTCCTACAGCCACAGTTTCAAACCATGGAAGAAGGTAAAACACAAAAAATCCTTATAGCCACAGTTAGAAACTGTGGCTATTGATCAAAGTTCAATAAAAAACACACCAGGCCTGCAGGCCTGCCAGTCCCCCCTGACCCCTGCTAGTCCCCCAGCCAGTCCCCCCTACCCTCTGTCAGTCCCCCATGCCCCCTGCCAGTCCCCCCTGCCACCTTCCAGTCCCCCCTTCCCCCTGCCAGTCCCCCCTGCCCCCTGCCACCCCATGCTAGTCCCCCCTGCCACCCCCTGCCTGTCCCCCCTGCTAGTCCCCCTCCCAGCCACCATACACCCTACCAGTCCCCATGCCCCCCACTAGTCCCCCTGCCCCCTTCTAGTCCCCCTACCAAACCCCCCTGTACCCTGCTAGGCCCCCTGCCAGTCCCCTGCTAGTCCCCCTGCCCCCTGCTAGTCCCCCTACCAGTCCCCCTTCCCCCTACCACCCCCTGCCAGTCCCCTCTGCCCCTCCTAGTCCCCCCTACCACCCCCTTCCAATCCCCCTACCCCCTGCCAGTCCCCCCTGCCCCCTGCCACCCCCTGGTGTCCCCCCATCCCCCTTCCATCCCCCTGCTAGTCAACCCCTGCCAGTCCCCCTGCCCCCTGCTAGTCCCCCTTCCCCTGCTAGTCCCCCTGCCAGTCCCCCCCTGCATCATGCTAGGCCCCCGTCCAGTCCCCTGCCAGTCCCCCTACCCCCTGCGAGTCCCCCTGCCAGTCCCCCTACCCCCTGCCACCCCCTTGCCAGTCCCCCCTGCCCCTGCTAGTCCCCCTGCCACCCCTACCAGTCCCCCCTGCTAGTCCCCCTACCAACCCCCCATCCCCATGCCAGCCCCTGCCAGTCCCCCCTACCAGTCCCCCCTTCCCCCTCCTAGTCCCCCTACCCCTGTTATCCCCCCCTTCCAGTCCCCCTGCACCTACTAGGCCCCCTTCCAGTCCTTTTCTAGTCCCCCTGCCCCTACTAGTCCCCCTTCCAGTCCCCCATGCCCCCTACTAGTCCCCCTACCCCTTCTAGTCCCCCCCTGCCACCCCCTGCCAGTCCCCCCTACCCCCTGCCAGTCCCCCTGCCCCCTGCCAGTCCCCCTGCCCCCTTGCACTCCCTACTAGTCCCCCCTGCCCCCTGCTAGTCCCCCCTTCCACTCCCTGCCAGTCCCTCTACTAGTCCCCCTACAAGCCCCCCTGCCCCATGCCCCCTGCCAGTCCCCCTGCCCCCCTGCTAGTCCCCCACTGCACCCTGCTAGGCCCCATTCCAGTCTCCTGCTATTCCCTCTGCCAGTCCCCCCTGAACCCCTGCCACTCCCTGCCAGTCCCCCCTACCCCTACTAGTCCCCCTTCCCCTGCTAGTCACCCTACCTGGACACCCCCTACTGTACATATGTTGGAGTTTTTTCAAAGTAGCAACACATCAGAATCCTGTCAGAGTACCGGAAGGTTTTCTTAGTTGGGAAAAATAGACTATGGATGAGCAACACATGGTTTTTGGAATGGTGAGTAAAGGCTATAGTTGGGATGCCATTACAGCTGGGCTATCTAGGTTGAAACTATTTGGTTTTACACGGGATGTTAGTGGATGAAAGGACATAAAGGTTCAAGACGCACTGCACCGGAAGGAGCTCCTACATGTTCCAGATAATTCTATTATGGAGGGAGAGAAGGATATTACAGTTATATCCAACAACCATCTTAAAGATGAAATGAGACAATATGATGTTTGGAATGAAGAGTTCAAACCAATGTTTCCCATGGTTATAGGTGTTGGAGTTATCACTTCTCTTGGTATCAACGACGATGGAAAGCCTAACCTTGTCCATTTATTTTTTTAGAGGCAAATAACAAATAATAATTGGTTTCTAGTGCCACTAGTACTTCAAATACGATGTTTGTAATAGCAAAGAAACATGTCATCCATGCTCTCCTAGTCAGGAAATTAATTCAATGGTGGTGGTGACAAAGATGCTGGTGATGGTAGAAACAATGGTTTACTTGATGAAGATGAAGTTTTCTCATGAGTTGAGACTCTTTGAATCATGTGCAATCAACGAGGCAACGATTTCTATTAGCGATTTCTGGATATTCACCTTGAGGACAAGGTGGGTTTTTGTAAGGGTGTAAATGCTAGGAGTGTGGATGTGTGGCTGTCAGTTGTGCTTGAAAGGGATGTCCTTATGTGGGTGTGGTTGGTGGGATGTCCTAAGGGAAACATTGTCTTTTACTTTTATTAGTTACTAGGGTTTGGTAACAGTAGGTAGGGTGGATGGTTGTTGGGATGGGGTATTAAATAACGACGTGGCTAGGAGCCGATCCTTGGGAGGTCTGGGTGGCCCTTTGGGAAGTGGTCTTTCTAGGATAAGTTCTTCTCTTCCCTATTCATTTTATTTTTCATTTTTTTCTTCTTAGTTTATTGTTAACTCTCTTACAATTACTTATACTAGATATAATAACTTCTTCCATATTTTTGTTCTCTTATTCCTACCTAATCAGTACTATTGTTAGGAAAGAGTCCTAACACTATTCAAAATGTTTATTTTTAACACTCATTTAAGTAATATTCTCTAGAAAGATATATGTAACTATTTTTTAGAATCACAATGTACTTTTCATTAAGTGTTGTGAAATGTAGCTGAGGATAGTTTAGTTCGATCATTTTTCCAATGTTTTCCGAAGTGGACTGAACATCGAACTAGCTAAAGAACTCGTTAAAGATTAAATTATCAAATCATGGTTATACCAGTTATTATTAAAATAATATATATTTAAAAATATATATCATTAAAATTTAAACAATTTATTTTCATTATTGGAGTTGGTGTTCCACATCGGACATGATTGTTTTGTCATCTTTATATTTCCCTATAAATAAGCTCCAAGGCCTCTCTTAAGAGGTATCTTGGGTACTGGTTCACCTATCTTATCATTCTACATGGTATCAAATGTGGTTTGATAAAAGAACCCTTAGCAAGATAGGTTCCCTGATCTCACCTGATAAATGATCAGTGGGAGAAACAGGGGAAAATAAGGAAGTTTGGTAAGTTGTATGAGAGTGGGTCTCAAATGGCATACTACATAGGTCCAGTCTGTATGATGTTTGGAGCTGAATTTTTATCATCTTACATGTTGTGATTGAACCCATATGTAGAGGGGGATATTGTTCCTATTTATTTTTGCAACTGGACCAAGGATGAGAGATTCACTCATCACTACATATCGTGTGATGATTGGAATCAAACCACACATAGTTCTTCAAAAACCATGTAGTTTAATGTCATGCATAAAGGATGTAGGTTCCATAGAATGAAAATGAAATATTGTGGTTGGACCCAAGACAATAGATATGGGTGTCACTATGTATCATGTCATGGGAGAATTAAACCCACATGTAGTTCATGAATGGGTTGTTCCCTATATAGGTCTCGCCCAAATGTAGAGTTTTCCAAAGATAGCTATTTGTAGCGATGGAAACTGGACTTCAATGGGAAAAACTAGCTCAGTTTTGTGTACGGTGACTCTTGGTTTGTAGTTCACATGGTGGTATGGTAGGCCCATAAATCATGTAGGAGCATGTCCGTCTAGGAATTATTCTATTTTTAAACCATATTCTACTACTTATTCAATAAAGACTTATTTGTGGCCTGAATCTGTCCATTTGTTGCTACATGATAGCAGTATGATTGGTTAGTGATAGGTGTTCAAGTCAGAGAGAGAAGAAAAACAAGAGTTTCTGTTGATTTCTACTATAATAACGAGCAACATTTACAGTAGGAAAAAATAAGAATAGTTTAATAAATGACTCCTCGTGGTCGCACCGCGAGGCCAATGGCCACTGCCCCTTTATTTGCACAGCAGATCCATTTTATAAAAAAGAATATCCCCCTTTTATTATTCCCCCATCGAAAAAACATCTGACAGCAACCTACTTTTCAACTAGGGATGTTTTGATCTGATTGATTTCCTCTATGTCACAGATGAGGATATATGAGACCATCCTTTTATGCGTAATGTGGTAGAAAACCTCCTACTGATCAGGGTCAGCTAAAACTACAATTTCATTAGACATTACATCAGTAAAATCATTTTTTGAGACGGTACAAGATATAATGTGGATTTAAAATGGAAATATTCCATCAATCTTCAAACATAGCCAGTGAGGGGGGCCAGTTCATCCTTTTTTATTGCATATTCATCTTTATATATTTTATCACTAGCTTTGAATCTATTATGATTTTTAGGTAGTCTATTTTTGGCTATAGTGCGAGTTCCAAGATAGAAATTAGGGCTTTATATTCTATCTAATTATTTGTTCATCCATCAGATAGTGAGAAAGAGTATAGAAAAATTACTTTGTCAAGAGAAAGTAATACAATCCCTGGACATACACAAATAATCTTTGGGTTCTCCATACTTTTGTTGATAGGACTCTGGGAGGCAGAAAAAATACATATCCTATGTTTGGGGAGCTACATGGGAATGGAAATCCTTCTAATCTAGAATTTTTATTTCTAGTAGTATAGTTTCTTGGGAAGGATGTGCCATGAGGAAATTAGATAGGGTCTTCCCTTTCACTAAATTATGTGATATGAACTGGATATCATGTTGTCTTAAAGTGACTGATCATAGCGATAAATTCCTAGTAAACATAGGGCAGCTAAGGATGTACTTGAGCAGGTCAATACGAGTGACCAGGTGAACTTTGTAAGGATAGAAGTAAAGCCTCATATTTTAATTGGGAAGATGAGTGTGAGGTAGTTTTTCTTAACATCATAATATTTTGTCTTAGTACCTAACATCATTTTACTAATGTAATAGACACTTGTTTCACTCTCCGCATCATTCTTATGTGCAATGAGAACACTGAGAAATCAATTTATGAATGCCACAAATATGATTAGTGGAATTCCTTCCACCAATGGAATCAATAATGGTCAGTGAAGTAAGTATTTATTTAGAATATCAAAGGCTTCATGGAATTCCTCATCGAAATGGAAGGTGACTCCCTTCTTCATTAACATAGTGAAGCATAGAGACATGTCAGCTAGGTTAGCTATGAAGTTATAAATGTAAGAAAGGTTCCCCTAGAGCCCCGTCAATTATTTAAGAATATGAGGGAGTGAAATTGATAAAACAGAACTTGTTTTTTTAGATTAAAACTCAATTTCATGGTATCACACCACAAATCTATCGAATTTCCCTAGCATTACCCTGAAAATGAATTTTACCATATTCATGTTTAGGTTGTGCTACTACATCTTGTTAAATATTGTTTCAAGATCTTTGAAATAATCACTCCTCTATTGAGATTTGATAACCATGTCACTAAGAAAATCATTCATCTATTCTTTCTAAGAAGTTATTAATGATATAATTTGTGTGGTGTTGGTATGTAGTGTCATCATTATTTAATCCAAAGGGCATGACCTCAATGGTGAAAGCTGGATTGCATGTGGATGGGGGCTGTTGCGAGCTTGAATGTAGGTGGAAGGGGGATGGTTTCAGGTGTTGGGGGGATGGTGCAGGCTGATTCGAAGGTGGCAGGGGGGCTGTTGTGGGCTGGAATGCTGGTGGCAGTGGGCTGAAATGAAGGTGGAAGCAGGCTGGTGTGGTATAGATGTGGCTGGAGTAGGGACAAACCGCGGCGTGACCGCGGTGTGATCGTGGTGTGACCGCGACGTGATCGCGGCGTGACCGCAGCGTGTTGGCTCGGTCCAGCGACATCCGCGGGGCAGCATCTTCCACTTAGTTTCAAATATGATGATATGGATGGAATGAGGGGTTGTTTTCTCAGAATATTTAAAGAAATGATTTCTAATCTAAGATTACTAGAGGATTGGATGACCCCTGATATACCTAATTCGGTGAGGGATCGAATGCAAGTGGAAGGGGGCTGGTTTCAGGTGCTGGGGGGATGGTGCGGGATGATTCAAAGGTGGAAGGGGTTGTTGCGGGCTGGAATGCCGGTGGCGGCAAGCTGCAATGAAGGTGGAAGGGGGCTGGTGTGGGCTGGATGTGGCTGGAGTAGGGCCAAACCACGGCATGACCATGACGTGACCACGGCGTGACCGCAGCATGTTGGCTCGGTCCAACGACATCCGCGAGGCAGCATCTTCCACTTAGTTTCAAATAGGATGATATGGATGGAATGAGATGATGTTTTCTCAGAATATATAAAGAAATTAATGCTAATATGTGATAAATAGAGGATTGGATGACCCCTGATATACCTAATTCGGTGAGGGCTCGAATGCAGGTGGAAGGGGGATGGTTGCAGGTGCTGGGGTGATGGTGCGGGATGATTCGATAGTGGCAGGGGGGCTGTTACGGGCTGGAATGTAGGTGGAAGCGGGCTGAAATGAAGGTGGATGGGTGATGGTGTGGGGTGGATGTGTCTAGAGCAGGTCCAAACCGCGGCATGACCATGGAGGGACTGCGGCATGATCGCGGCATGACCGCGGAGTGACCGCGGCATGACCACGGCGTGACCGTAGTGTGATCGTGACGTGACCCCGGCATGACCGCTGCGTGACCGCGGCGTGACCCCAGCGTGTTGGCCCGGTCCAGCGACATTAGCAGGGCAACATCTTCCACTTAGTTTCAAATAAGATGATATGGATGGAATGAGAGGATGTTTTCTCAGAATATTTAATGAAATGAATGCTAATCTGTGATGACTAGAGGATTGGATGACCCTTGGTATACCCAATTCGGTGAGGCCTCGAATGCAGGTGGAAGGGGGCTGGTTGCAGGTGCTGGGGGGATGGTGCAGGCTGATTCGAAGGAGGCATGGGGGGCTCTTGCGGGCTGGAATACTGGTGGCAGTGGGCTCAAATGAAGGTGGAA
This sequence comes from Viscum album, assembly GCA_963277665.1. Lineage (NCBI taxonomy): Eukaryota > Viridiplantae > Streptophyta > Magnoliopsida > Santalales > Viscaceae > Viscum > Viscum album. Next base: position 223,601,561 of record OY728123.1, on the reverse strand, counting down.
GGGGGCTGGTGTGGGCTGGATGTGGCTGGAGCAGGGTCAAACCACGGCGTGACCGCGGCGTGACCGGGGCATGACCGCGGTGTGACCGCGGCATAACCACAGCGTGTTGGCCCGGTCTAGCGACATCCACGAGGAAACATCTTCCACTTAGTTTCAAATAGGATGATATGGATGGAATGAGAGGATGTTTTCTCAGAATATTTAAAGAAATGAATTCTAATATGTGATGAATAGAGGATTGGATGAACCCTGATATACCTAATTCGGTGAGGGCTCAAATGCAGGTGGAAGGGGGCTGGTTGTAGGTGCTGGGGGGATTAAAATATCGCATTCCATGTGACATTGTCACACAACATGGGACCCATCTTAAAATTCTAACGACACTTAAAGAGTGTCTTGGTTCAAAAAACCATTTTAATAAAAAGAGGGAAACCCCCTACAGGGATATAAAGAGGGTCAAGTACGATGTGTTCTTTATGACTAACAATGACATCAAGTATAAGGAAAACATCAATGAAATAATGTTAAGAAAAGTATATCACTGTGAGTTTTCACAGACAGTGCACCTCCGTTGGAGGGGTTTTATTACAAAACCATGACTTATTTATCAAACGAAACAATTATATTAACTAACACTTATTCAAGAATTTTAATTTAATATAAACATACAAAATTAAGGAACCCAAAAATAAAAAAATCCCTGATTAAAATTGGGCCAAAGAATAAAAATAGATTATACCTTACCCAATCTTGAACTCAATGTCTTCGATGGTGGTGGATAGAACCGGTCTTATCATAAGAAACCACCTATAAGAAAATAGTAGGAAAAGAAATGAGATATAAAAAATTCTTATATATATGTGATTAGTGTGTCAACTATAGAAGGAAAAAAAGACACATTTTACATGATTTAGGTAATTATATAGATTTTACAAATATTAAATCATCTTAAAAAATGAAAAAAATGGATTCTTGAAGCTACTAGATTGAACAACCTTCAATTACAGGACATACCGGACTATATAAACTTTGAGAGAGCTTCCAAAGTAGGATTTTCAACATGAAAAAATAATAGGGACCATCCTCATTCAGGAATGATCCTAAAACCGATGAAGAGTGTAGCCCTTAACTTCTGCAATACCATAAACTACTTAATAATGAGACAATTCATAACTAAATATCAGAAGAATACATGAACGATTGAAGAAAGGGATAGAAAAAAAGAGGCATAAACACTTACATAACACTATTTTGTTCCAAGTGTAGAAGTAAAGAAAATAGATGACACGAGAACTCATCCAGCCATTCAGAAAATTGGATCATTGGCATGAATGATAAACCATCATTATCATCTTATAGGGTAGCTATCTGTAACAATTATCAAATGAAGCAGAAGTTTTCTTCTCCATGTAAAAGCACATATATCATGTTTTTTTATGAAATCTAGTTCTTACATTGGAAAATATGGAACCAATAAATTTCATGGTTGCCAATGTTTTATGAGGATCATTAGCATCCATACCAAGAAAGGAATTGGATAATGAAATTTTCAAGAGATCAATGTATGCATCAGCAAAAACAAAGTCATCTAACTTTTCATAAGAATTAGACAAGGAAGAGAAGAAATCTAAGCTTTATTGTAGCAAGTACATGCATGTTTCCTGCCCCCTTCCCCCCTCTGCCCTGCCCCCTCGGCCCTGCCCCCTCCGCCCAGACCCCTGCCCCCCTCCGCCCTGCCCCCTCCGCCCTGCCCCCTGCCCCCTACCCCTGCCCCCGGCCCCATGCCCCCCAGCCCGGCAGACCTGCAGACCTTCCCCCTGCCCCCATGCTCCATGGTTTGGAAGATTTCCATGGATTTCCTAATTCCTCCCTAGAATCAAACACATGAGGCATGCTCAAGTCCTTCCCACATTGTTCCTACTTATCTTAAGGATTTATATCCTTCTCATCCCATTCCTGCACAACAATAATAGAGATTTTATCAGCTGGCATTAAAATGTTTCTGACCTTTCCCTTATCCTTTTGAGCCTCCATGAGAATTTTATCGGGGATACTCAGTGAGTCTACCCCTAGTACCAAGTCTTGACATTCCACATTCTTAGTAGTATTGAAAGTCAATGTTTCCTTTACTTCATGTTTTGAAGCAACAGATGCGTCAGTGCCTAGCACAACTTTCCCATGTATAGCAATAGGAACAACATATTTAGCAGCCAACTTGATGTTACTTATAACCCTCTCTTCAGTGTCCATTTCTTCCTTTTTAATCATCTCCAGCAAAGGCCTGCTCTTGGGTTTGTTATTTATTTTTTTAACTGAAAAAGAATGGCCACCTAACCCCCCCCCCCCCCCCCGCACCACCACCACCCCTTCCCATGTACTAGCCTCCCCCCACCAAACCAGTCCCCTACCCCCAAAACTAGTCCCTCCCCCAAAACCACCCCCGCCCCTAGCATCCACCAGCCCCCCAACCCCCCACCCCCACCCCTGCACTAGCCCCCCCCCCCCTACACCACCCCCAGCCCCCTAACCTGCACCATCCCCCCAACCCCCTAGCCTACACCAACCCCCCAACCCCCTGCACCATCCCCACCCCTATACTAGCCCCCCCCAAACCAACCCCCCAAATCAGCCCTCCCTAATTAAAAGGAGTTATAATATTCATCTCTTTTTATCCTTATTTATATATTAGTGTGTCAATAATATATAATTAAACTCCCCATACTTAAATGGTCTATAACTTATAAAGTGTCCAATTTATATAATGTAATCAATAACAAGAGGATAGGTGTGTCCTTTATTTTTCTTCTAAAATGTTCAAAACAACAATTTGACACAGGTATTATTTTATAAATAGAAGATAGAATCATCAATACTTGAATAATACCAATCCCGAAATGTATTACAATAAAATGAAAGAGGATATAATCATGACATATAATAAAACCTCACATAATGAGGAAAAGGAGTCACATTATGAGGCAAAAATTGTATCAAAACTCTATACCGAAAATATTACTACAACATCCACTTTTTCTGCTCATTCATAATTAGAAGTGCTTCACTTAATCAACAAACAGTCTTCATATTCATCTCGGACCAACCTTTCAATCAAGTAAATAAGCACTATTCATCCCTCTATCCAAGTTAATCAAATGTGGATTCAACTGAGTATTTTTATATGAAACAGAAATTTAAATCATTTTATCAGATAGGCATTAACATATAGTATTCATTAAGAATGTCCTTAAATAAAAGAATGATTCCAATAGGATAATAAAAGTGCAGCATGCAAAACACCAGTGATTTATAATTCAATAAGTAGATCAGATGAAGACCTCAAAACATGATTGAAACTAATTTGAAACTCCAATCAGGAAATGTAATACAACAGAAAATTAAAAATATTACATTTTATGGTAAAAAGAGATAGGGAACCAATGGTGCATGGAAGGATATAATCATTCATTCTCCTCACACCTACACTAATATAACAATATTAATTTTAAAATAATGAAATAATGAAGGAGTGGAACCACAAGTGAATAGATGAAATTAAATAAAAGTGAAAAATGATTAATATAATAAAGGGTTCCCTTATATAATTATCTCATCAATTATATAATAATCTCTTACAAAATAAATTCAACCCCCTAAATAATACCCTAGAATGACCCAAGATCACAATCCATTCACTCCCTCTTCAATTTGTTAGGTTATGTTGTGAAAAAAATGATTTTTGATACACTACATTCACCTACCCATGGTAATTCAGAATGCTTAATCACACCTTAATCACTCTATGCTCCCCTACATCATATTATAAATGAATGAAAATTGTGGTAGAATTATGTGTAAACCAAATTAATTGAGAAAATCATGATAAAATTTTAAGGTGAATGGATAATAATCTACTACTAATATGGAAATATTCTGATTTCATGAAAATCACACTAGAGAGAAGAAAATACAAATTCATTTAAATCAATGGATTTTGATGGGAGAATGTCTCTCCTTTTAAATTAAATAATTTTAAGATGTATATTATTATTATTTTACGTTGTATTGCGTCTTAACATAAACATGGTTCATATATATCAAGAAAATAAAATTTGACATAAATCCAGTCATATAATTCTCGATTTAAACTACATCCATACCTAACTCTTGAAAATTATTCTTTACGCAGCTGCATTCACCACTTAATGCATACAAAGAAAATATGCCCACTGTGAGAAAATCCCTTCTTTAACGGCATCCATGTTATTCCCATTCAACTTGAAAATGGCTTCCCCTGGATGTCTCCTTAATTCTGCAACTCCAGCAATATCATTTCCCCTTTTAGAGATGGGGATAGAAAAAAGTAATAGGATATCTGAAATGAGAACACTTGATACTTCGGAAAAGAAATGAGAACTGCACATCTCTATTTTACCAACTTCATCGATGATGAAGAGATCAGTAGTCTTAACACCGTCACCAAATAAAACAATTAACTAATCAAAGACCATTATGATATATTATATTTTTTTTGAGATCAATCTATTTATAAGTGTGTACGGGGTTATTTATCTAATGACCACATCAAGGTCAACATCCACGTATTATTTCAGTATCGATAAGAAAGATCAATCTCAATATTCATTGTATGGGTTACATGTGTCTATCTATGAGGGTTGTTATGTCTTTATCTAAACTCTTCAATATCCGATATTTTATTGACAATATCCCATAAATAATACAATAATATTTAGGAAAATCATTCCAAGATGTCAAATTTATCTCGTTTGAATATAGAAAATCGGTTTTCTCTAGATTTTAACACCCATCATCAATTTCCACATGTTATTCTGGTTGAATTTCAACACTCCCTAACCGATTCACTCATTATCCAGCTCTGATTTTTCAGTTTCAAATTTTGGTTATTTAGTTTTTTACTATGATTTTTAAGACTCTAATTGTTTAGGAATCAATGGTTTAGGTTTTAAACTAGTTTTCCCACTCTTGGGAATAGTAACTACATTGAGTTATTCATGAGAGGTTTGTGTCTGACAAGATTCTTTTAAGATGTTGAGGAAGGGTATACCTGAGTGGGAATGGATTCTATAACCATTTCAATGTTTTATATATCAAATCTCAATGATGAAAATTGATAATTCATTTTCAATATTTTTTTAAAAATTATTCTAATAATTTATATGGAAAAGATTGGATTCGATGTTGAGATGGTTGGGATTAGAATTTTCCATGGGTTCGAAAATTCTCCAGATGGTTGGGATTTAGACCATGTATTTGATTGGGTAATGTATTATAAAACCAATTGAATTTATAATTTTCATTGTACAAGTGATGGAAATTGTTTTACTCATAAATATCTTGATTATTCATACCATTCTACTCCATTAATGTTATCCCTAGAAGAACTTCCTTGATTGATTTAATAGTTGAGATATTATTGATCACTCAAGAAAAACCTTTTATTGGAAAATCTTGCACTTTGGGAGTCTAAAGTGGTGAATAATGATGGTTTCTCCACTAAAAATAATTTCATAGTAATGTGGAAGATCCCCTGTAATGTGATAGATAACAAGAATCTCATAAGGTATCTCTTTACTGGATAAATTTTATGCATAAAAGTTCCCCTCCCCCTAAGTATGAATGATATTTGTGCCTTGATCGATGGGGGACCTAAACTTCCTAATATTATAAACTGAATACCAAGGAGCACTTGCATCATCATGTAGGAGTCTTAAAATAATCTTGGCGTTCTACACAACCATAAAAATATTGAAGTTATCTATCATCCAAATTTAAAGGCCATTGAGTAAAGATCTTTTCTCCACCTAGACAGAATTACCTAAACCATAAAAGAAACTATATTCAATAACCATATATCCCCTAGAATCATGCACAATTCATCCTCATAACTCCCTATTTACATGACCCATTCACATTATGTTTTAGTCCAACATTGGGGGGTATCCACTTGATCGACCACCCTAGAGGAGCTCTATCATTTGTAATCACATCCCTAGGGAGGATCCACTTACTTGTAGCCACTCTCATTTCAATAGGAAGAAGGGAACCTAGTTTTTCCATGAGAGAGAGCACATGAACATGAATGAAAATAGGGATCTATTCTTTCCTTCATGAACCTTTTTCCTTATCTCCTAACCCACCCAAAACACCACTGAAAACACTATTACATGAAGGTAAACCATATATGAATGTTTCTCAACACTTTGAAATAATGTACACAAAATGTCAGAGATGTATCCCCACCTAAAATTGAAATCCCATAAGTTTCCCAACAAGGTCCCAAGCAAAGAGGGCCCATTCTACATCAAAAAATATGTTCTAGGATAACCTAGATTTTAGCCTCTCACAACACATACATGGTGAGGGTATTTAAATTAATTTTCTAAGGATATTAATTTCAGTTGGTATGCCCTTACTACAAAACCTCCAGAAATGTATTTTCAACGTAATTGGGATTCATTTAGACAAGACTTTTCTTACCAACTCATCATGCTCCTGGTTGGATCTTAAAAAAAAGTTAAACTCCAAAGCATTTAATTATCCTAAGGTAAACTTTGAGAATGTGGACATATCTGGTTCATCGATCATATAAATGCTGTCATAAAAAATCTTATGATCCTCATCGAGGGATGCTGATATAAACCCAAGGTTTATTCTCACATTCCTAGAGTAAATGTGAGGGATTGGGAATCTAGGGATGAAGTGAAAATGAACTAACATGTTTTCTTTCTAGTAATTGATTTCACCCCACCTGCAAACCAACAAACCAATTGCGGGATCCTCTAAGCAATTTTTTTGAATAGTAGGAATGGGAATTTATTTTAGAATGTCTATTTCAATTTTTGGGTATTCCAGATTTTAATCCCCACTATCAACCATACCTAGAAACTTTTATATGTGTGGGATCATACCTAGATAGTGTACCAATGAAATCAACACAAGATAAATGTACCTTATTCAGGGATCGATCACATGTATGATCAGGACCAGCCCTAGGTCAAGACCGGTAAGCTCTCAGGTTAGGGAAACAAGCAGGCTGGGGGAAACCAGCCACTCCCTTTCTTTGCCTGCTTCATCTCCATCTTTGCACGCCACCCATCCTCTATGCGATCCCGACAACCCTGACCTCACTGCCATAGACATTGTCAATTCCAGGATTTCATCTGAGAGTAACATGATGTTCATCCAGGTCACCGCCTGCAACATGATTGGCCCCTGCCACACCTTTTCCTCACTCATCGCTGTTGTTGTGGCTGTCATATACATCACGTCCATTTTCACTGCAACCACTTCCTCCTTGCGCGATTCTTCACTAGTCCCACCTGGTCCAGATTCTTTATTTATTTATTTAGATTTTTTGGCTTAAGAACATAATTACAGAGGTTGGAACACGCAATATTAGATGGGGATACCCAAAAATGAAGGGGATGACTGAGGTTTCCATTCTAGGAAATTACTGCTATTGAAGGGGATCATCACTTGGTCTTGATTGTCAAGACGCCCATGTAAAACCCCTTTGATTAATTCGAAATCTAGATTATTCGTGCTAATTTTCTAACTAAATGAAAGGGAAAAAATTTCATGACCTACATTGGGAAATGAAGTTTCCTAGGCTGGCCTTGTGTATGATGAGGATCCGGGGAGTTGGGGTGGCCGTGTCGAATGAGGAGGATCCCAGGAGGTGAGGTGACCGCGTCGGAACTGTGTTGAAGCCTCATCGTAGAAGGAGGGTTGCGGGGAGGTGGGGTGGCCGTGGAGACGTCAGGAGAGGAGGAGGATCACGAGGGGGGGGGGGTCGCGTCAGAACCATGCCAGAGCCGCATCAGAGAAGGAGGGTCATAGGTAGGTGGGGTGGCCGCGTTGGAGACATCGGGGGAGGAGGAAGATCATGGGAGGGAGTAGGATCGCGGGGTAGTGGGGATCAGAAACTCATGAGGACGGGGGGAGGAAAGGGCTCACGTAGGGAGATAATTCTACGGAGAGCAAAACAGTCGTGGGTATAAGTGATCTATATCCACTGTTTTTGTTGTCTGTGGCTATAGATCCATGGCTGTAGGTCCAAATTATAATAGTGTCTCTTGGATGGAAGGTCCTGTATGACCATACCTCTGATACCACTCTCCTCAAAACACATATGATCTCTCATTAGCGACAATAAATTAGACTCACCAATGAAATAATCAACTTCAACATAGTGAGAAGAAATCCAATCCATATTGATTATGAAATAAATCAAATCTAGATCAAGAATGAGGAAATACCATACTAAATCTACATTATTTATTGATAGCACACAAGAAGGAACATAAAACCCTACTCTTTACGCTTCATAAGAGGTTCCTCTAACTCCATAAAAAGGACATGAGCTCTATTTTAAGGTTAAACATATAAACAAAATTTATAGATAAGAACGGGTTGGAAACAAAAATATCAAATAAAGTAATCACTACTGAAGATGAAATAAAGATGGTACCAATGATCCCTAACCATATCGAGGTGTAGACATAGCCTGAAAAACCCTACAGATGACCATAACATCCTCATAACTTACAAATACTTCAAGGTAAAGGATAAATACATTTTTCATGTCCAACCATGACAAGGAAATATAATGTCAGAGTAACACCACTAGTTGTGACACGAGGAGGTGAAGATGCCTGCTACCAAGAACAACCTCCACCACTCCTATAATGATCCAACACTTCCTCTTTTTCTATGGAGATCGAAAAAAACTATCACTAGGTGGAAGTAAAGTTTTAGAATATTCATCCCTACATACCAAATTAATTTATTTGATTATATACTTTTCGACTATCTCTGTATAATACGAAATATTTAGCATTAAAACCTATGATCTTATATATGAGATAAAACCTTTGATGTACTTCTGATCTTTTAACTGGTCATTTAATATAATCTATAGTGTGAAACAAATCATCTCTTCAAACCAATTCGTATATGATGACACCAAACAATATCACTGCCACAAAGAAATTAACATCAAAGAATTCATTATCATTAGCGACACCAGAAAAAACAACTAGAATAATAGAGTCTTTAAACACTATTATTCCAAGCCCATGTTCCTATATTTCCTTACCATGGAATCCTACCATCTCTTTATAGGACCCATATTTCAAAATTTCACACACATCACCTTGATACTCTCAACTATATCCAAGAATATGAAAATATAATCAGTCTTGAAAATATAGTTCACTTCATCATAAGGTTCATTAATACACTTAAATTTCGTTGTATTCTCATCCATAAACTCCCATGATAATTCTTTGTATCCTATAGCTCATGGATATACATCAACTACTATGTTCTGAGCTTTTAGTACATTCTGAGCTATAGAATGAAGTGACTGCATGGTAGACTCAGTGAAATACTAATCTATAGGAGGACTCCCTTGTAGATAATTACAAGTACCCTCCTGAGGAACTTGAAAATAACACCAAAATATCACACTACTACAAAAAATAGAAGAAATTATGAAACAGTAGTATAATCTTATATTAAACTAGAAAACCTAAAAGAAAAAACATATATTGACATCATGAAATCAAAATATGAGACACATATTGTAAGGACCCAACCTAAAAAATTACATATTCTAATGTTTTTTATCTAGAATTCTCATTCAGGGATCTTTTTAGTATAGATTTTTAGAGAATTAGGACCAAATATTACCAATTAAACCCATATATTTTAAGTGATAACTTTTACTTAGTGTCCATTTTTTCCAAAACAAAACATTTTATAATAAAAAATTGTTTCTTTCCATGATATAATATCACAACTTTAAACTTGTATTCATTATTATCCATGATCCTCCTACAACCCTATAAAAATATTTTTAAGAATGGGATGAGGAAAAAATGATCATAAGGGTCATAAAAAAGAAATAAAACCATTAATCTAATTAAAAACATAAAAACTGATTTAAGGTTCTTTGAACGAATTAAACAAAATAGTTTCATATGAAAAACACACATCTTTTTTTCTGAAAGAAAATGATTAAAAAATTTAGAAATAGGTTAATGAAATTTAGGTGAATTAGAGAATCATATTCATAAAACCCACTCAAAACCCTTTTCAATTGAAATAACCATAAGTCCAACTTCTAATATTTTTATTACACAATTCATTAGTGATTAATAATGGGGATATCCCTTCATATAAGCTATATTGGTAACATTTGTGAGATATAATGGGGATAAACCCTTGTTGTAAGTTATATTGGCATAAATAGTGAACTATAATGGGGATAAATCTATTTTATAAGCTATATCAGCCTCACAAAGTTCATATAATTCTTAATTACTATTTCATGAATAAAATAAATTCATCACAAAATCCTTTGAAAACTCTTTTAACCCTTTATGAAGAAATCATTTTTATAAAACTTGAATTTTATTTTCAATCCCCCTTTCCAATTAAAAAATAATTAAAAATTATGTTAAGGATTTTAATTTAATATAACATATAGTATTTCTAAGGAATATTGAAATTAAATAACAATCATGATGGCATAAATGTCATTGTCACCGTGTACATTAAGAATACAACATTCCTTTTATCAGTCGTCAAAATGTTCCACCTAAAAAATGTAAAAAGATTAATTTTAAAAACCATTGAATAAAATTAAAAATATATATATAATTTCCATTATAATCCATTTATATCAATATAAATAATTTCCATAATATTTACATGCAGAAAAAGATTTTGAAATTAAATCCTTAAGCATTCAAAGTGTCCTGTATAATTTAAATCACAAACACCGTGAAATTATAACATTTAACAAAATATAGAATAACATGAGAATAAATTAATTCATTATATTATGTAAAATTATGCATTATATAAACCTCATAAAATAATAAAGGTGCATATCATCAAGAAATGCCTCAATGAAAGGAGATTTCGATGAAATATTAAACCTTGAGTATGGCTGATCATGTAAAATATTCATCTTCCTAATTAATAAAATTTGGTTAATTAATTAATTCCTGAGTCATATTTCAATTTTATTATTCCCTTTATATCACTTATTATAATTTTATAACAATTACTTAATTATTTAAGTTCACAGTGGATGTTCTGACGATATTCGGTACATCAGAACAAAATGAATTTCGTATGATGTCCATAGTCAAAATTTACATTAGTAAAAAATCTGTAGAATAATATTCATAACATAATAATTATTATCATATACCAATTATAATTTATACTATATTTAATAAATGTGGATATGAAAAATAAACTATGTTACAATCATGGAGACAATAGGTTGTACGTACGCATGAGTAACATTTTTATTTTTCAATGACCATTACAGAAAGAATATAAAAATTATTTTATCTTCCAAGAATGATCATTATATATTTATTTTCATATTATTAATAAAAAATTTCATATATATGTCATCCATGTGATTTAGTGATGAAAAATGAGTCACATCGCTTCTTGGACGTGATAGTTCACACGTACTCATGAAAGATGTCATCATTTTTCTATGTATGGAAAGGTAAGAATATAAATGATATATGAAATTTTAATAATGATAAATATTTCATTAATATAATATATAAACATTAATTCTATCATTATCACTACTCTTGGGAGACTATGATGGAAAATGAATTATACTAGTCTGTGAGGTGGTAGTTCTCTATACACAAATGGTAATTTTTTCCCATTTGATGGAAGTGAAGATGGATTTAGGTGATGAAATTAACATAATAAAATCTCATTATATTTAGGATACGGTAGTTATTATTTCATCGTGGTTGAATATTATTTTAATGATTTGGAATAGGAAACAAAACTGGAACACTTAATTAAAAAATGATACCTTTTCTTTAGACAATCATCTTTGATTAACACCTTAACACCGCTAAGGTGAGTGTTATGCCTAAAATAAGAGATATAAAATTTGGTGAGATATTCTATAAAGGTATTTGGTTAGATATTGTCCAATAAAAATAGGTTTTTAAGAGTCAAGGAAAAGATGAATGGGTTCCCTTTTATAGGAGAGGGGATGGGTACTCTTAGAAATATTCAAAATATCAGATTAATATAATTTATATTATATTGAATTTTTTTATAAATTAATTAATTTATAATATATGATGTGTACAGTTCTAAACACCTTAATAAAATAAAAATTACATAAATTTTTACTATTTTTAATTCTTATCGTTTTGTTTTAACCCTTATTTTAATCTTTTTACACTGACCATGATATCATGTAATTTACACTTAAGGGTTGATATAATTACAATAAAATTATAGAATACCAATAATTGATTCATTCATGATATTTTGAGACTTATCCCAATAATTTGGATTAATTTTATTTTTATATATATATTATGCCATTTAATAAATTATCATCTATTTTTAAAATATCATTAGTGTAAATTTTGAAACTATTTGTTACTTGAATTTTTAAAAATATCATAAAAATTTTATATATTTAAAAAAACTAATTTAAATCATCTCTATCATGTTACATTCATCCATAAATTTCTTGGATGACATTAAGTTTTTCAAAAAATATTTACATTAATATTTTTAATATTATTTATTTGATATTTTATTCAATTAAACAATTAAGACATTCTCAATGTGGAAGCCCATAATTTAATTACTTTTTCATTAAAATTTTTAAAAAATATCATTATGAAGTTAAAATAATTATTTTTAAAAAATTATTTATATTAAAACATATCACATATATTCTCCTATATTAAAAATATTTCACTTGTAAAAAAACAATAGTGTAACAACATTTATGTTTTTTGTATTAAAAACTATAATTGGATTAAGGTCATAAAAATGGCTCCATGAGCTCATAAAATGAGCCAATAGATTATTTATGCTATAAATAACTCATATAGTAATATTAGGACAATTTTTAGGATAATTTTATAATATTTATAATATTATTTTTACATTTTATTTCCTTATTTACCCTTACCTGTAGTAATAAAAAAATATTTCTAAAGTTACTATTCAAAATTTCTAAAAATAAAAGGGTCATATTTACTAAATTTGGACCTTATGATTGAAAATATTTAATCCATTTTTCAAAATTCAAAACACATAATTGGTTAAAATTAATGTAAAATTAATCCCGTTGACGGATCAAGATATCAGGTTAATAAAGTAAAAAAATTCAAAATAGTATTATATTTTATATCCAATTACGATGTCAAATTGATTCTAATTACATAATGTTTTGTAAATGACAATAAATTGAGCTAATCAAACTTTTAAACCAATTAAATATATAATTTAATCCCATAAAAATTTATGAAAATTTAGTTTTTATTTAAAATGCAACATTTCTCACTATTCATAAAAATATAATACATATTAGAAAAATAACAAAAATTTAACCAAATTATATTTTTATAGATTTCTTTTAAACAAGAAGATTATTTTCTTAAATATAATTTATAAAGATATCGAATTTTTTTTTTAAAACAAGCGAATCATCAATAGTCGAAAAACCTCCCTTTTTATACCAATACATCTTTTATCTGTAAAATTAGATTTGTTCTTATATAATGTCTAAAAAATAAGATGAATTTTAAAAAAAATTAATAAATATATTATATATATAATTCATGAATATAATCAAAGAAGAATGATTTTTTTATTTATTTGTATAAAACCCACATGTTCATATTTAAATAGTTTTTTTAGAAAAATCATTTCCCTTTATTTTAAAAAATGGTTTTATATTCATTTAAAATAATTTTGTCACCAAATAATTAATTATATATACATGTGTAAACCATATTTTTATAATTTATTTAATCTTGTTCATACACTATGATTTAATGGAGATTTTTTAATGGTAATATTTAAATAATAATATTTTTTTGTTCGTTTATGCTTGAGGTGGCCTATCATATACACTATCGAACTGTGTATTTTAGTTTACAAATAAGGGATGATACATCCCCCCTTGAAATTGCATCGAAAAAAATTTAATTTATATATCGGTAACTATGGTTTGACTTTTGAAAATACTTTTGTTGAAATACCTCATATGAAAAAATTATTAATGAACCATACACATGAAAGTAAAGAAGGGAAAGTATGAAGGTCACCTAAGATAAATTTCACTAGGGTTTCATGTAAGAAAATATGGATAGAGAAGAGAAAAAAACTATCATTTTTTATGGATAGTGATAAAGGACATTTTTTTGATAATTTTAATAATAACCAAACATCAAATCTATTATTGGTTAAACAGTCATTGATTTCACAGAAAGAAAATATACAAATAACGATTTTCATCCAAAAAACTTTTCCAAGAGTTTAAGAATTACTTTAATATATATTAAAATGATTGAATATACCTAATTGATATATTTCTATATTATATGAAATATTTCATCCTCATAACATTACTATAATTATGATGTATCTCTCTAAAAATAACCTTAACCATCAATGATCATATAAATTCTAATGTTTATCAATATATTAAAACTCATATCTCAATGTAAAGGAATAATTTTCATTTAAAAAATCCTTACATAAACATAAACCCAAAAAAACTCCCAATTTTTTTTAATCACTTATGATCACATCAAAATAAAACCTTATAATAAGTTTCTAAAACATTGAACGTATGATTAGACATTGAAAAAAAAAAGGATCCTTGGAGATTCCATCACATCACCATATTTCTCAGCATCAACATTATTAGTAGGAAAATACTTTTCCACTCCTTTCTTTTTTTTGGTCATGATAAAAAGTTTCTAAAACATTGAACGTATGATTAGACATTGAAAAAAAAGGATCCTTGGAGATTCCATCACATCACCATATTTCTCAGCATCAACATTATTAGTAGGAAAATACTTTTCCACTCCTTTCTTTTTTTTGGTCATGATAATTTACACCCCAAGTAAGTATCTTCATAAATATATTATCATAATTCCCCAACACATTTTAGCTAAATAATCTTATTGTTGACTGGATATCTATTATTTCATTGTTCGATTTTTTAGTACACTTTTCTTTCCAATCATGAACCTTGTGACAAAACTTACTCCATCTGAAAAAAAATTACATCCTTACATATATTCCAAAAATTTAATTTTAAAGCAATTGGAACATGGTTCAAAATTACCTCTAGATTTATTATTTGGTTTTTTCTCTATTTCCCACCACCTTGAACGTTTATTACTCTTTCCATTTTGTGGCACCATAGTTTTGAAAAACTACATGTCAAATTTTTCAGCACAAAAAATAACATTATCATAAAATTTTAATTCTTAAGAGTCCACAGCTCTTCGTAAAATCAGTTTCAATCTTGAGTAAAATATATTAGTTTTACTATCAATGTCCTGAATAAAATTTAAAACATTCCTTTCAAATCATATGACATTTTATTCATTGGTGGCCACTGAATCATAATTCATTTTCTTCAATTTCAAGAATCTATTTTCCATACTATGTTGAATAACCTTAGGAAAATATTTCCCAAGTAAGATATTCTTAAATATTCCCCATTCAATGGAATCAATATCCTCAGTCTCTCAAGTATTCTAAACCAAATACCACCATCACTCAACTTATCTTCTAAAATGATAAATGGAAATAGTTACCAATTGACATTATGAACATCCCATTACATAAAAAATCTTATCCATGGAATTGATCCTTCCTTAACTACATCTAAGTCAGATTGTTCATTGAATGATGGGGGATTTTGCCTCATGAAATGATCCATTATAGACATGTACTTCACGGTAGATCATGTTCTTCTCTAGAATGGATTCCACCACCATTTATAGTATGTTTCAACTGATTAATCACCTCAACCAACTATTCTATTCCAATTTAAAAACATCTCATTGTACTAATTTGGATGGATTTTCCCTCTTAATTCCTTACCATTATTGCTTTCATAATTACTCTATATATAACCATTCAAAACAGAAATAGTTTATATTATGTAACAAGGTAATATAGGAATGATATGTCATCTAATCTTGACCAAAAAGTAAAATCTTCAATGTGAATTATATCAACACAAACCTAACATCAAATGTTGTCAAACAATCCTCTAATACCAACTGTAAGGAAAGGTCATTCAACATTACATATTATAGTGTTTTTAATATAGAATTCAAATTTGAAAATAATTTTCGTTTATAGTTCTAGAGAATTTAGACAAAATCTTATAAAGTAAACCCATAGACTACAAGTGGACACTTTTACTCATGGTACATTTTTTAATTAAAAAAATTATTTTAAAATAATTCATGGTTTCTTTCTATATTATAATATAAAAAAATTTCATATTTGTTTCACACTTATCCCTAATCATCCTTTAACCATGTGGAAAAAATTATAACTAGGTACTAGCCCAAAAATATCAGTGAGGGGCATTAAAATAAAGAAAACAATTAATTCACTGAATAACATGCAAACCCATTTAGTGATCTTTAAGAGAATGAAACAGAACATTTTCATACGAATAATACACAAAACATTTCTCAATGAATATCACTAAAACCAATAAAATGAAATTAAAAAACTTTTAGGTGACTCAGAATAGCATATTCATAAGATACATTTAAAACCATTTTCAATTGGAATAACCATACAAATGAATTCCAATATTATTATTACCTAATGCATTAAATATCTATAATGGTGATCACCCTTTCTATAATATATAACAGTCTCACCTATGTGATATAATAGATCTCATCCCTTTGTATAAGCTATATTGGGCTCCCTATTGAGTCATAATGGGGATCTAACCATCGTAAAACCAATATCAATATCAAATATTTTATTTGTTTCTCAAGTACCATTTTATGAATAAAACACTATCATCAAAAAACCCTTTTAAAACCTATTTTAATCCCATATGAAAATCAATTTGGGATAAAAGTTCAATTTTCCTTCAAAAACCCATTTTCAATTCAAAAAAAACCAAAATCTAAAAATATGTATTTTCCTTTAAGATAACATGTAGGATTTAAAATGAAGAAAATAATTAAATAATATTCATGGTGTCGCAAAAGTTATTATCTCTATATATATTAATAATATAACATTCATTTTAATGTTTATCAAAATGTTTCATATAAAACATGTATAATGTGTACATTTGAAATACATTTAATGAAATCAAAAATATACATAAAATAACATTTATATTTACTTTTATATCCATATAAATAATATCTATAATATTGACCGGGAGAAATGATTTTGAAATTAAATATTTAAACATTTTAAGTATCCCATGTCATTTAAATTGTAAACCCCATGAAAGAATAACCAATAAAAAATATTAAATAAAATTAGAATAAATAAATTCATGATATGATATGTTAATGGGGGTTGTATATGAACCTAATAAAATAAAAAAGTTGCATATCATTAATTAATGCCTTAATGAAACGAGATTGAGATGAAATCCCTTACCTTGAGTCTGAATTAGAATGTAAAATATTTATCTTCCGGAATAATAAACCTTGATTATTTATTTACTATAATGAAAACCTATTAAAGTTTATTATTCCTTTTATATCACTTATTATATTTTTATAATAATTACTTAATTATTTAAGTTAATTTTGGACGTTTTGATGTTATTCATTACTTGAGTCAAAAATGACTTTGGTAGGACATACATAGTAAAAGTGGTAAATATTCCATAATATCCAAAATAATATTCATGACATAATTATAATTCTTATATATCAATTATAATTTTAAATCCACTAAATACATATGGATATAAAAAATTAACTGTGTCAGAATCTTGGAGATGGTTGGTCATACATACACATGAGTAACATTTTCATTTTTCAGGGATAATTATTGAAAGAAGGTAAGTATAACTTAATCATTATTTAATGATCAAAATATCATAAATATAATATTAATACCTAAAATATACATATATACATCATCCATGTGATTTTGTGATGAAAAAAAATCACATCGCTTTATGGGGGTGATAGTTCACACATACGCACGAATGATGTTATCATATTATAGTTTCTAGAAAGGTAATAAAAAATTGATATATTAAATTTTAATAATGAAAAATATGTCATGAATATCTTATTTAAAAATTAATTCCATAATTATGACCAGTCCTGAGATATAATTATGGGAAATGAATTATATCAGTCCGCAATGTGGTAGTTCGTCATACACATTAATGATAATTATTTTACCATGTGATGGATGTGGGGAAGAATTTAGGTGAGATTATTAAATATATATATATATATATATAGGATACTTCAGATGTTATTTCATCATGTTTGAGAAACATATTAGGGATTTGGTTGAAGAAACAAAACAAAAACACTTATTTAAAAAATGATAGCTTTTCTTCAGACAATCCCCTTTTATTAACAACTTAACACCTATAAGGCGAGTGTTCTACCTAAAATTAGAGCTACAGAATGTTCAAAGGGATTATAGGATGGAATTTTTGAATATTTTGAATGAAAAAAATTGGTTTTTAGGAGTGAATAAAATAGAATAATTAGTTTCCCGTTTTAGGAGAGGGTAGGGTCACTCTTGAAATTCATCAAAATATTAAATTAATATATATTAATTTTATGATCTAAATAACTCTAAAATGATTTATTTTGAATATAGTGTATGGATGGGTTGAAATAAATTCATCCAATGAAAATTATATATTTTTTGAGTACTTTTTAATCATTATCATTTTATTTTAATCCTTATTCTTACTTTTTAACTCTTACAATGATATCTTGTAATTTTACACATTTAAGGTTAATAAAATTACTATAAAATTATATATAAAAAATAAATGAGTCACTTATGAAATTTTATGTCTTATAAAATTAATTTGGAGAAAAATTATAATTTTATGGATTTTATATCATTTAATATAATATCATTTATTTTTAAAATATTGTTAGTTTCAATTTTGACACTATTCATTACATGACTTTTTAAAAATATGCTAATAACATAATATCAACTAAAAACACTTTTAACTCATCAGTAAAATTTCAAATACATCAATAAAATTTATTAATGGCACTAATCCACTAACAAAATTAATGAAATATTTTTAAGATAATTTATCTGATATTTCCATTAATTAAACAATTATTGTGTCACCATTATTCAATCCTTTAATTTAATTATTTCTTCTCTAAAATTTTAAAACAAAATATAATTTTTATGATATAAATTTTTTATTTAAAAATATTATTTCTAGATGAACATACCCCTTATATAACCCGATACTAAAAATATTACACTTGTTAAGAACAAAAGTATGACAAAAATTGGATTTTACTTGAATTAAAAACTATAAATGGGTTAAAGCCATCCATTTGGCTCCAAGAGCACATAAAAACATCTTAAGGATGATTTTTATCAATAATAACATATAAAATAAATATATGACCAGTTTTAGGGTAATTTTATATTATTTATAATATTATTCTTACCTTTAATAACCAAATTTACCATTAACAATGGTAATAAAAAATATTTCTAAAGTTACTATTCATAATGTCAAAAAAATATAAACCTATTTAATAAATTTGGCCTTAGGAGTATAATAATGAAATAATTATTGAAAATTCAACACATATAATTGGATACAAGTAATTTATATTTAATATCATGGACATATCGAGAAAACAAGTCTTTAATGTAAAAGTGTTCAAACAATTCAAATATTTTTATGTCCAAATTCAATGTAAAATTGATTAAAATCACTTTAATTTGATTAAATGATATTATTTTGATCTAATTTTACATTATAACTATTCAAATATATAATTTTACATTATAAATAAATTTGATGAAAAATCATGTTTCTATTAAAATGCAGTATTTTCGTTATTCATCAAAGTATCAAACATTTAAGAAAAATACAAAAAATTAGACAAAAGTAAATTTGGATATTCAAATTTAAAATATTAGGTTTAATTTTACAATTATAATTTATATAAGTCAAAAAACCTATATTTAAAACAAGTGTGCCACCAAAAGGTGGAAAATCTACCTTTTTAGAAAATTGCTTCTTTTATCTATAAAATTGGATTTGATCTTCTTTCATTTCAAGAAAATACATAAGATAAATATTAAATATTATATTGATTTTTAAAAAATATAATATTTTAATATAATCCAAAAAGGGTGATTTGATTATTTAATGTTATTAAACACACTTTTTGACATTCAAATTGTTTTTCCAAAAAACATTTCCTTGGATTTTAAAATGGGGTTTTACATTCATTTATAACTAATTATTCAAAAAATAATTAATTATATATACATGTGTAAACTATATTTTTATAATTTAGTTAATCATGGTCATACCAGCTATACTAATGGCTAGTTTATAATGTTAACATTTAAACAGTGATATTTAGTATTTCACTTAATCTCGATGTGGAGTATAATATATGCTATTGAACCTAGTGATTACATTTTAAAAATAGGTAAGTTAAACACATCCCAACATCCATTGGTATCTTGAGTGTCATAATTACAAAAATCGTCCAAGCACTCACCACAATATACCTCTCATGTCCCAATAATCATATCCCCAGTCTATCAAATATCCTTTGACATGGACTATTGAGAACATATTTCATTTGATACCAAAATTCCAAAAACCCAGTCTAAATACCCTCTCAAAATCATACCCGACCAAAACTTTCACATACCTAAAAGGTGTCTCTAATCCCCATGGGCTAGAATCTAGCACCTATCCATCAACAACAGATGGAATAATTTTTCACCAGATGGTGTAGACAACATGCCATATATAAACATGTACATAAAGAAAGGTTAGGAGAATAAATATACCAATATATCCTGATAGAAATGAAACAATGGTAGTGATAATATTGAAAAGGTATCAAAACAGTCTCTATGGACAATTCTAAAAATGGAAAAAAAGCTGAAACACTACTCTAACAATCTTCATGTGATAGTATAGTAAAACGCGAACAATCTCACCATCTAAAAACCCCAATCCCATCAGATAGAAAATCTTGATGCCTCACTATAGTTCCATTCCTTTCACTTCAACATATGACATAACTAGTTTTATGCAACATTGAAGGGGTACACAGGGTTTGAGCTAATAAGCTTAGTAGGGTCTCACCCAGGTCATTCATATCAAGTCTCTGAATAATAATCCAAGAATGAATAACATTAAATAGAACAAGGAATGAAATATAGTTTATCACTTTTTACATCAAAATCTTGTAAACACATTTAATTTAACATTTTTCAACATTTACAAATGAATCAGGTAAATTAGTTTCAAAACATTTTATATCCATACATCACAGCATCTATATCATGTAAAAACAAATAATTCATTACATATAATATTAAATTCATGAAATTATAGTTAAAATAGTAAAAAAACATCTAATGTCATCTATGAAGCCCTGGTAACAACATGCCAAGGATCACACTAGGAAATGAAAACTAGGAAACTCATACCTAAACATAGATGGTCGTGTGCACATCATGTCGCTAGACATATCCATCATGTTTAGAGGGAAGAGTAAACCTCTATAAAGGCAACCCCCAACTAGTATAACAAGTCCCGTAAACAATAGGACTATGGATAATAAGAAATTACCATGGTTGAAACTCATTATAGGGGATGAGACCTATTACTATACCTTACATGTATGTACCCAAGGTTTTCTATGTTATATTTTTTCAAAACAATTTCATCAAATCATATCACTCTTTCATTATTTGAAAATGATCTTACAATTATTTTTAAAAACATTTCAATTTACTAAAATTAGGTAAAACACATTTTTATAAAAACACAATTTCACAGACCATTAAAAATTCATACATATCATTCCATTTCTTTTATTTAACAATTTATCAAAAACCGGAACAATTTTGTTCACCAACACATTCTAGATATGGAACCACTTGCCTAAAAATACTGTTCATAAATAAGATTAATAACAACCACAATATGGAAGAAACCAAAAATAATAATAGAGGTATTTGAATTAATCTATTCGTATTATAATATATTCAATTTAATAAAAGGGTTAGTGGAGAAGATGAAACAACACATTTTCAAAAACACACACTGACCAAACCACATCGAACAAGGGATTCATTCCTCATAACAAGATCAGACAAAGAATCTTGAAAATGATCAAAGGAAACATCACCAAGGATCAACAAAACCAATATCACAGTGCAATGGTCCTATCATAATCAAGGGATAAAAACAAGAAAGTATCTCTCACTCAGAGATTTGAAACACAACATACCTAACCATCCAATGTTGTAAAAATCAATATATATGGAATGGAGGATCTAAAAATTTAACAATAAGATCCCTAGGTTGAGTGGGAAGAGTCTTCAGATCTAATGAACAATCATATCACTCGCACGGTGCCCTAAAAACCTTTTTCTGTGACATTTAAAATTTGTGTAATTCATTCCCATATTTTATAATTGACGGTGATCACATACACTGAAAACCCTATATATTTTTATTTAAGGATTAATATTTTAATAGTAGAAATAATTTAGTCATTCACATTTAGTTCTCAATTCATGAATTGATCTTGAAAACCATTACATGTCATTTAATCCTTAAAGAGTGTGCAATGTTCTTGTAGAAAAAAAATATATCCTTCTCAGAAACATCAATACAAATCAAGAATTCTCCAAGAATTGGGAGAACCCTTAAAATACGATAACACATTTATACCTATACTCTATTAATTAAAAAAACATACATCCCTAAACATTTGGTCATTTTTCTTAACAAATTTTTTCTATCCTCAGGATACCCAAGACACACCGAAATAAATAGGAAAACTATAAAAGTGAAGGGAAATAGCTAAAAGTAGGTACCATGATGTAATAATAAAACTACCACTTCTATATTAAAAAACATTTCAAAAACATGGGAATCAACGAAAAATACAGTTACAAGGAAAACATTAAAAGATTAATTTTTAGAGAAAAGTCCCATAACACATCAGGAACATTTGACTTGTAAGCCCCATCGAAGAATAAATGAAACATTAAATATCAATATAATAGATATATTCATGATATCAAAATTCAGAGTGGATTTTAATACACCTCATAAAAGAATATAGGTGCATCACATCAAAATATGTCTCAAAAAAATGAAATTTTGATGAAGTCCCTTACGTTGAATCAGACTCGTCACATATATTTTTTATCTTATAGAATATTAAAGTTATGTTAATTATTTAATTGTTTAAGGAAATTTTTTAATTTTATTATTCATTTTACACCACTTATTACCATGTTATATATAATTTATTATTGAATTTACATTACATCATGTTTTTTATGATATTTGGCTTATATGTCCAAAATGACTCTCGTAAGTTGAAAATGGTAAAAGTGTTCATTTTTCAACATATCTATAATAGTAATAATGAAATAATAATAATTATTATACCTAAATTATACATTAAAAAATAATGAAATGTGTTTATGAAAAATAAACTACATTATGGTCATTGATATGGTAGGTCGTATGTATACATTGGTAACATTTCCATTGTTTAAAAGATCATTATTGAAAGGCGGTAATTAATAATTCTCCATTAAAAATGATAATAATATCATCAATAACATATTTGTTCCATAAATATACATACATATATCATCTATTTTATTTAGTGGGGAAATAAGAATCAAATCACTTCGTGGAGGTGGTAGTCCACATGTGCGCACGAATGATGTTATCATTTTTAGTGACAAGAAAGGTATGAATGAAAACATATATAATATTTTTAGAAAGGTAATTATGTAAGTAATATAATATTTATTTCATTTATATCACAAATATTTATAAAATGTATCAATTTTATCTTCTATGTAATGGGTTAGTGAAAAGAAAATCACATCACTTCACAGGGAAGTAGTCCACTTTACACATGAGAAATATTATCATATTTTCCACAAAATATAAATTAATAAGGTATATGTGATATCATAATTCAAGAAGTATAAATACGTTACAAAAATAATATATATATATTTTAAATCCATATTTATAACAATACATGAGATATGATTATAGAAAATGTATGACATTGGTTCGTAATGTTGTAGTCTGATGTACACATAAATGATGATTTTATATCCCATTTGATAGAATAGTGTTTCGGGTTTCGGTCTTGAAATGCCCAATGGCTCTGTATCTGATGATGGATGGACCTTCTTTCCAAAGGCAGGCGTTCGTTGGATGGTCTGGCCGGTGATGCTTAAGAACTCACATTGGTCGAGAGGATGGGAAGTCGGGCTCATCTCACCCTTTTGGAGGGAATTATTGCATGTTCTAGGACTTTCTAATAGATTTAAGACGTATTCATATGTTCGAAAATCTTTGGTTTATACCAAAACATAATATCCATGGATTTAAACCTTGGTTGGCGACGGTCAGCTGAACGCAGGGGTTCAGAATCATTTGTGCCTGGGGTTTACCATCCCTCATTGGATTAATGAACCCGAGGAGTTTGGAATCCTTGAGACGGTGTTGGGAGCAGCTCGGTGAACTGATGTGAAGATGGTCGGATCAACCAGTTGTTGGGATTGAACCTCAGGAAGGCTTCCTACGTACCCTGCCTAGGAGACAGGGATAAAAGTCCACGTAGTTCTAATTGGGGTGTCGGAGAACCGACATGAAGGTGGACCCAGCTGTCTGGTTGTGATCAGGCTTGAACCTCGGGGAGGCTTCCTACGTATCCCTATGGTAGGGAATCAAAGTCCTCATAGTTTTCATTTACTTCAGACTTACACTCTAAGGCAACCCGCAATAATGGATTGGGGCTTACACTCTGAGGAGGCCCAGGGTGATGGATCGGGGCTTCCACTCTGAGGTGGCCCATAAGAGAATTTCATGGTCGATACTTACTCTAAGCCCACATGAGTCATGCTCGGTGTGAGCAACAAGAGGCAGAAGGGACCAGACGATCACGTCGCGAAAGGTGCATCTGTGGGAAGTGAAGTGGGGCTTACGCATAGGGCATCCCATAAGGTCAGGGCTTACTCCGAGATGGATGCCCATGGTGACAAAGCGCAGCGGGAGAGGGAAAGGGGGTGCTCCTGTGCCCATATCCTCTCTTGCAGTGCATGAGGGATCCCTTCTGATGGGTATTTTACAACCCCCATGGAGCCCTTAACAAGTGGAGGGGCGGAAAGGGGACTCCCGAGCTCAGACTCTACATTACTGTGGGAATGTGAACCCAGAAATGCTTCAGAAATCTGCTCAAGGGTCGGGGAAACCCCTTCACCTCTATTTATCGTCGGTATGTGAACTCAAAATGGCACGCTGATGCGCCTGAGGGTTACATCACACGGATCTGGTGGCTCTGGCGGAGGCCTCGACTCGGGGATGATGAATAGTCCAATGAGGAGGTTGCGAAGGATCAGGCCAGATTGAAATTGGAAGCCAAAGGTTTTGGCAGGCCACACAGAGGTATGGGTGGTGGCACCCTTCACCTAGGGAAGTGCTACGCGGCTGGAGAGGCCGTCCGCGAGCCAGGGTGGCCCACGGACTGCTTGGCCATACGTGAACCAGGAGGGTCCATGGACTGATTGACATCCCATGAACCAAGGTGGTTCACGGCTCCGGGTTCGATCCGTGAACCACGGTGGTCTGCGGACTGATGGGAATCCCGCGAACCAAGGTGGTTTGTGACTTCAGGTTTGATCCTCGAACCAGGGTGGTCCACGGAGGGTTCCATATAGGCTGCGGCGACCAAGGGCAGCGCCTTCCAGAGGCTCATCAGTCAGGGCTTTGCCAGCGTAAGAGGGTGCTACACGGCACGATGGATCGGAAAAGAGGCATAAGATCCCTGGTCTATGGAGAGTGCATTTGAAGAGGGGCTATGGTTCGCGGTCTTCTATTTTTATTTTATTTTGAGTTTTCGGTTAACCAAATTATTATGCATTTTCAGTTCTCTATTAGTTCGTTCCTAGGTTCACACCTTCTCTGGTTCGTGAACTGGAACTTTCGAAATCCTAAGCCTTCCTACGAAATCCTTCCACCCGAATTTGATCGATCTCCTTTCCGTCCTCTTTTCGAATCCCAAAAATCCTCCATTTCATTCCCCCTAGGTCTCCTTTTATAGAGTGGGGAAAGAGATTTATCAACGGACACGCGGCACCTTTTACAGAAGTCCATGACCGAATACCCGGTTTACGGCTGACTTGGTCAATCCGTAATTCGCGGTGGGCATTGAGCGCTTCTTCCCCTCCCGTGAACCGAACAAGGGGAGTGCTTCACGGCCGTGGAGGGTTCCACCTCCATTTCGTGAATGACAGTGGAGGTGGTCCGGGCTGGATGACGTAGCTCGTGGCTGGGGCGGTTCATGTGAGTGAACTGAATTGGTTCCCACCTTGCTTCACGCCGGCGGAGGATCTCCACCTCTATCTTGCGAATGAGGATGGTTCGCGGAGGAGGGACACTTCGCAGAATCGGTCGTGCGTCGCTAACATCAAACCGGTTCATGGACCAGTTCCACCTTCACCATCATTGAGTATTTTCCACATTTTCCCATCCCTTTTGAGTGGAAATTGGGAAGAATCTCCCTTGAGTTAAAGGGGATCATCATTCTCCTTTGAGGATTTTTCAGGACCATACAAATGCCCCCATCGGAATGGGGTCCGATTAGAATGAATATGATGATATTCCGATGCAGAGTGGTCCTGAAACTCGAGTAGTTCGCATTAGGGGAGTGGACTCGGTATGGTACCATGCCTATAAATACGGAGGGCCCATTTCATTTTTCCTTTACTAGATTCTTTGCGAAACGAGAGCTTTGGTTTCTTTTCTGCCTCCCTGGGCTTGTTCCTTCGTGAAGCGCTTCGTCTGCGAACTGAAGGTTACTTCCGCGAACCATTTCTTGTTCGTTCCTTTCTTCATCCGCGAATCAACATTCCAGTTGCGAACTAATACATTTAATTCATTAAAAAGTAAGTCAAGATGGTCCGTGTAGGAACTCAGTTCACAGTTTTGGTGCTCCACGGTTTTGATGCTCCGTGGTTTCGATGCTCCGCGGTTTCGATGCTCTGTGGTTTCGATGCTCTGCGGTTTCGATGCTCCGCGGACTAAAATTTCTTGAAATTTAAAAGTTTCTAAGTCTTCCAAACTTAACTACTTAAACTCTGGATTGAAATTCCACACAGAAACCTGGTCCATGGTTTCCTGGCCAATGCTCCGCGGGCCAGGGTTTCGCGGACTACTTTCACGAAGGGCTGGTTCGCGGGATGCTGACATCGCAAACCATCCTTCAAGGCCTCCTTTCTGACTTTTCTATGAAGGATCTTTAATTGATCCTTAGACATATATTTGTTATTTTTTCCAAGTTTTATTATTTTTGGACGAACCATTTTTTGGCTTTCGTTGTGCAGGGAGAAAATATGGTTCCCCCTCGTTCGACACTGAGGCCTGCTGCAAAGCCTCTCTCAATTGGTTTAAGGAGACATTTATCCATGATTCGGAGAGCAGAGAACATCCAATAGGACCCTAGTCGGTCCATCATCCCCGAAAATGGTGTCTTGAAATACATGCTCCCTCCTGAGCTCCTGGATTATCCACTATAAAATCGGCTTCCGCTTCATGTATTCGGTCTTCAAGACGATGTTCCTCTTCCCCCCACATTCTCTAGTCTTCCTTCTCCTTTCTTGGAAGCGTCGTCAAAGTGTATTCAAGAGAACCTTACCCAATCGGGGTAGATGGTTTCTGACTTTGACCAGAAAGATTCCTTTATTTTGAGAGGTTCTGTTTGGACCCAAAGTGATCAGCATGCCCGAAACTTTTCTCAGGAAGCTGTCTTCAAAATATACCCTTCTATTATTAACCTTGCTCGAGTAGATCCCGATGCGGGGTGGATTCTTTGGTGGGATCTTTGTTCTGGCGGTCTCATTTCAAATGACTGGGCCTGGTCTTTCTGGGTCCTTCATCACTTCCGCGAGTCTCCCAAACCACTGGAAGCGGTCAATTTATACTCCGCAGTGTGGGCTCCCCAATTTTCTATTTTCCCACCATCCTTGGTCCTTCCAGACCTACACAGTCGCTGGTGTTCAAGCACTAATACTTTCAACCTTGCCCATGGTGATGTGGGAATTAGTCTGTGGGATATCCATCAATTGGGAGGGCTCCTGGTTATTGTTGAACTATATGACGAATTTCTGCCTGCCCCTGATGCATGGGACGACATCGAAAAAGTGCCTTTATTGGCGAGGGATATACTATTTATGGAAGAGAAATCACTAGGATAGGCCTTGCATGCCCGCTCTCTTATTCCCTATATTACTTGGATATGGTTATTTCTGACCACCACTGGTCCTGTGCTGAAGATCAAGCGCCCCAGGACTCATCATTCTCAACATTCATGAACCTCCCCAGTTTCCTACTGGGCGGTTCTGGAGGCGGGTGACTACCTTTCATGGGGTTAGGAGGTGTGCCTCAGTGTGCCACCTATGCTCTGGTTGGAAGGTTTGTTTTCTGTGTTCTTGAGCGGGTGGCTATTCCCTTCTCGGGATATTAATCCTGGTGTCAGGGCTTGCACCCTGATGATGGCAGTTGAGCTGGCAGAGGGCTGCCTGGTGAATTTGGCCATGCCCACATTAGCTCGTATTTATAAACTGCTGGTTCATATGCAGAAGGGCGGTTCACCCTTCCATTTGAGTGGGCCATTTCAATTTTTGTATGGATCGGTAGCAAATCATTGTTGCTGTTATGAGTACCGTCACAACACAGCTGTCATGCTTCCTACTTTTCGGCCTACCCTGCTTGATATAGCTGGTGTTCGCTTGAAATCCCTCAGATTGGGTGATGTCCTCGAGCTTTTGAGTGACTTCTCCAAGTTTTCCTTCACTCCCTACCCCACCCCTTCCGGCGTCTTAGTTGACAACCGCCAGGGGAGCCTGGAGGAGCGTTCTTACATGATCTCTTTATGGGATGGATTTCTGTCTATGCGGATTGACGGGGTTCCTTTGTGCGAGTTGTACGTCTCATATCATTTTTATCTTTAGTTTGGGTGCATGCAAGTCTAGTCTTCCCTTCCCCCTCCTCGGGCTCAAGGACTGCACCCAGCCATATTTCATCAATGGTGGCTGATGCTAACACGGTAGGGATCTGATGCGAGCATTCCCCTGCCTGTCGCGCAGGTGGCCGCCGACCTGTCCCTTGAGTATGCAAAAGCATGGAAAAAGAACAATCCCAATGGGATCCTATGGAAGGCCATCTATAAAGTTCCCAAATCAGGAGGTACTGAATCCATTGTGTCCATCGCACCTTCCTCATCACCTCTATAGGAGGATCGACTGATTTATCGTCGATCAAAGTGACTCAGGGGATTTTCCTCTCCCAGCCCTACGGTGGTCGAAGTCCAGACGGGTTCATCCTTCTTGGACGTGGATGAGGATGAACCTGTGGTTCTGGGTCCTAGCGAGACAATCCCAGAAGTGTTTCCAGTAGGTACCGGGCTTAGAAACTTGATCCCCAAGCCTGAACTGGGGTTAGAGGCTCCAGACATTCCAGCTTTGGAACCAACTTTTAGTGAGCACATGCATGCGCTGGTCGCAATGCTGGATTTCGTTCCCGTGTTATTCGGTGAGGATATTGATGATCATTGTGTCAAGGAGGACCACCGGGCGGTTCACAGGTGGTCCTGGCCTCAGATTTTCGAGATTGTTGCCGAAACTCCTCTTGCTGAGATGGAAACTAAGACTGAAGATCTTCGATAGCTCTTCCTGGGTTTGGGGTCAGGGGGATTTAAATATCGGCAGTTCCATTCTCTTTCATGCCAAGTTGTTATGGCCCATGAGGAAGTTTCCACTGGTGAAAGAAAACTTTCTCACTTTGCTTCCGCTCATTGTGGGACCCGATCCTTGGAGTAAGCCACGATACAGCTCCATCAGCTGATAGCACAGGAGGTGATCTCTCGAGATCGGGTGGCCATCATATCCTATGAGTTGCGTGAATGTGGAGAACGGGTAGCGATGCTAAGGAACTAGTTTTCAGTTGTGACTGGTCATCTTGAAGCCATTAGAAAAGGGATCAACGATCTCCAAACCACAGTGGAGCATACTCGTCCAGTGGCTGAGGTTGAAGCCAGGGAGAAGGCCATGTTGGAACATTCTTGCAACGACCTCCGCCACATGGTCACTGATCTGGTGGAGAGAGCGAGTCAGGCTCCTTTATGACTACCAGAGACACTCTTGTATTCTCTGTTCTACTTACCCCTCTCCCCCTTTTTTGAGGGAGAGAGCCCAGCTTGTGGACGTCCTCCCTTTTTTGTTCGAACAAAATACAGTCTATGTCAATCACTTGTCGCCGTGAAATTTGATTGTTACTTAGAACAATTGTTGTGTAAATAACAATTCACTGAATCAGAATTAATCATAACTCAGGAAAGCAAACTCTAACTTTTTCATAGACTATGGGGTCCAGAGAGCATAGTTTGACTATTTCTAGGGATTTATATAAAATCCCTAAAAACTTTTTTGTCTCTTCTTTTAATACACTGATTTTTCCATGGCCCTTTTACTGTGGACCCAGCGGGTATGACCTGACTTTTTCGTAGGTCGCCCTTTTTGGGTTTTCGACCTAACAGGATTTGTGCGTCTTTTGTGAGCAGTTTAAAGTCCCTCCATCAAGACTATCATTACTGATGTTTTAGGTCGAACATATTTGACCAAATATAGTGGGGCAAGGGCCCCAATGGGGTTTGGTCAATAAAAAGAAGTCTTAATACTCTTCAGACGCACATGGGGGAAAATATGATTAAATTTGAATGACATGCAGGGCATGTCTCAAGGCATGAGGGCCACATCAGTGTACAGAGGTAGGAGGAGCATCACCTAAAGAAGTATTGACTTTGGTAGATAGTCTAGGGGTGATCAATATGCAGAGCCGCTGAGGGAATGGTATGCATAGTCATGCAAAGGTGTCTTTAAGTCAATGAATCTCTATTTCTGATGGCCATAGGACTTCATGAATGTCCGACTCATAGAAACCACCATGGGTGGCTTGGAAAATTATGAAAACCACCGGGGGTGGCTGGGAAAGGGTATGTGATGTCTAAAAGGTTTTGAGAACATCGGTATTAATCATGGGTGTGGTCGGGAAACCACTTTCCCACGCATTTAGATAGCGTAAGGGATGGTTGAAGCTTGGTGCAGTTTAATGTCATGCAGCTGGGACATCATTTAATAATGGAACGACTTCTCCTAGTCCTCGGTAATCTTGTCAGAGACATTCCACCATATTCAGACAGGGTTGTGAAAGAGGTTGGTAAACTGTAACTCAGAGGGTTTCCGAATCCTGGGATAGACATGGGTCTTGGAGGCCAAGAGGCGTATGGAGAGAAGAATTGCATAAGGAAATATTTCCTTTGGTAGATAGGATAGGGGAGATCAATATGCAAAGCCATTGAGGGCATGGTATGCATAGTCATGTAAATGTGTCCTTAGGTCAATGATTGTATTCCCCCGATAGCCAAGAAACTTCACGGAAGTTGATATTCGGGACCACCAAGGGTGGCTTATGAGAGTTTGGATTTTTATGAGTACATAGTATGGATTATGATGAGAGGGTGCCTGGATACGGGGGGAAACGTCTAGACTGAACTTCCCGAGAATGGTTGAAGTAATCCCTTCCCACACAAATGTGATACGGTGGCCTGTGCAGGTCTGACCCGTGCACTGAAGGATAGAGAAAACCCTCAATTCCTTACTGAACCCATAACGGGTTTGACGGTGTAGTTTAGCGTCATGTGGTTAAGATGAAAAGAATTATTAAAGGATGCTTCACAATTTATCATGATGCAGCGTGGATGGGGGGAATTTTTCTTTCCTTTTCCAATGCTATATAGTTTAACGTTGTGGAACATGAACGATTGACCGTGTAGTTTAACGTCGTGTGGTAAGGATAACGAGCATTATTAAACCAATGAAAATTCTTTTTGTTGGAGGAATTCCCATGGATGTTTAATGCTTGGTCTTTGAAGACTTATGCCATGTATCCAGGATGTGATCCGTGCCGTTTGACGTCACGCAACAAGGACACTGTTAAAAGGGCCGCTCTTGATTAGAATGTAACTGGGCCCGATTATCCTGGCATGTCCAAGAAGTGGAGGGTGGATGATGGTGTAAATCATGGTTCTAGGGCTCCTTGGATCAGGAGATATGAAACGGGGGCTCTGAGGTCGGTAAGCGTACGGAGCTAGGAAGAGTATCGCCTGGGGAAATCATCCCTTTGATAGATGGGCTAGGGGTTACCAATATGGAGAGCCGCTGAGGGAATGGTATGCATAGTCATGAAAAGGTGTCTCCGGTTCGATGAATTTCCACTTCTGATGGCCATGAATGGTTACAAAGATCTGAAATTATCCAGGCCATGATGTCTATCATCAGGGAAAGAAATTTCTGAACATGTCAGGCATACTGGGCCCTGGTTGCTGTAAATGTTTTAAGAGCTCCCTGTGCTGATTTATGTTGCGCGCGGGGGTGTACCTTCACTCCACGTAGTTTAACATCGTACAGTAAGGATGAGGTACTCCTAGTTTAGCAGTCATAGAGGTTGGACCATTGGGTGACTATTGCTGCAATCACTCGAAGGATAACTGGGTCAACAAGCTCTGATATACTTGGAACAAGGTAGGGGATGAAGGTTGTAAACTGTAACTTTGAGTTTTCCCGAATTAGGAGGTGTGGTGTGGGGGATCTGAGGCCGGTAAGCGTACAGAGCTAGGAAGAGTATCACCCAAGGAAATCTTCCCCTTGATGGATGATCCAGGGGATATCATTATGCAGAGCTGCTAAGGGCATGGTATGCATAGTCATACAAAGGTGTCCCTAATTCGATTACTTTCCACTTCTGATGGCCGTGAATGATTATGAGGATATGTGGTCACTCATAGTGTATATTTCGGCACGTGGGGGTAATGGTGTCCGAGTATACAAGAAACATCTTCACTGCAATTGTCTGTTGAGTCAAAGTAGCCTAGTCCTGGATTGATGTTCGTTGTTGTAGGTAACTATGTGAACTACCTTTGGACACATAGGCTAGCTGGGTAGGGATACCCTGGCAGCACTTGGATGTGAAGATTGGACAAACTTGTAAACCACTTCTCCATAAACTTCTGGATCAGGAGGTGTGGTATGGGGGCTCTGATGCCGGTAAGTGTATGGAGCTAGGAAGAGTGTCGTTTGTGGAAATCATGCCTTTGGTAGATGACCCATGGGATATCATTATGTAGAGCCACTGAGGTCATGGTATGCATAGTCATGAAAAGGTGTCCACGGGTCGATGACCTTCCACTTCTGATGGCTATGAGTGGTTATGAAGATCCATAATTGTCTGGGTCGTGGAGTTTGATGTATGGAGAGGATGTATCCAAATGCGCAAGAAGTATCTCCATCTTGTATCATCGTGTGCCTTGGGCGGGTTGCAACGATGTCCGTGCAATTTTACATCATGCGGTGAGGAAGAAGTCTGTGTATTTTAACGTCATGCGGTGAGGACGAGTTCCGTGCAGTTTAACGTCATGTGGTGAGGACGACGTCCATGTAGTTTAACGTCATGTGGTGAGGACGAGGTATACACCCCGTGCAGGTCTAGTCTATAAATGTGGGGAAGGGGGCATTTTTAACATTATGTTCCGTGCAGTTTAACGTCGTGCGGAAAGGACGCAAAAATACACCCCGTGTAGGTCTAGCCCATACAAAGGGAAAATGGATCATTTTTAAATCATTCTATCTATGCTGTTTTACGTCGTGTGGTAAGGATGAGGAGTACACCCCGTGCTGGTCTGGTTCGTACACGGGGGGAAAGGGCATTTTTATCTTTTATTCAGGGGGTTGGGCCAGGACAGGGAACCCTGGAGTCACGATGTATCCTGTGAGGGTAGGAATCAAGCTATACGTAGTTCTCTAGAATAAGTACACCCCGTGCAGGGCTGGTCCGTACACGGGGGAGGGGGACATTGTCTAAATTTTATTTAATTTCATTTGGAGGTGGCTGGGCTAGGACGGTGAATCTTGGCATCACTACGAATCCTACAAGGGCCGGAATCAATCCATATGTAGTTCTCTGAAAGGAGTACACCCCGTGCAAGTCTGGTCCATACACGGGGGGAGAGGGGCATTGTTAAAACATCTTGTCCGTGCAGTTTAACGTCATGAAGTGAGGACGAGGGATAAACCTCGAGCAGGTCTGGACTGTACACGGGGGGAAGAAGGCCTTTTTAACTTCAATTTGGGAGTGGCTAGGCCCGGATAGGGGATCCCGACATCACTACGTATCCTGCGAGGGTAGGAATCAATCCGTATACAGTTCTCTGAAATCTGTGTAGTTTAATGTCATGCGGTGAGGACGAGGAATACACCTCGTGCAGGTATAGTCCATACACGGGGGCAGAAGGCATATTTAAATTTTATTTAGGGAGTGGCTGGGCCAAGATAGGGGATCCTAAAATCGCTACATATCCTGCAAGTGTAAGAATCAAGCCGTACGTAGTTCTCTGAAATCCGTGCAGTTTAACGTCATGTGGTGAGGAAGAGGGTTATTATTAGATTCTGCACAGTTTAACATCGTGCAGTAAGGATGAATTCCATGCATTTTAATGTCATGCGGTGAGGACGTAATGCTCTTAGTTTGAGGTCATAGAGTTTGGACCATTGGGTTCTTGGTAGTTTAATGTCTTGCGGCTCAGATGATAACCACTTTTAGTTATGCCGGTACAGACGGAATACTATTAGTTTAAGGTCATGGTGTTTGGACCATTATGTGCATGGCAGTTTAATGTCATGAAACTTGGACGAAATCCATGAAGTTTAACTTCATGCGGTGAGGATGTAATTCTCTTGGTTTCTATGCGAAATACTTCTTTAGGAATCCCGAATTGGTAGGAGCCATTGTAAATTGTCCATCCATGGAGATCAGGGTATATGCTCCGTTGGAGTAGACCTTGTGTACAATATATGGTCCCTACCACTTGGGCTCCAGCTTTTGAGTCTTCTTCCAAGGTATCATTGGGGTCCATAGGACCAATAACAATTCACTTTCCAAGAAAGTCTGGAGACGGACCTTTTTATTGAAGGATCGTGTGATCCGGTTCTGGCATACCTCCATATGGTGCAATGTGTGAAACCGCTTCTCGTCTAACTGTTCTATTTCACCTAGCTGCTTTTCTGACATCTCATAATCAAATAATTGATCACAGATGGCGACACGGAGTGAGGGAAGTTGGAGTTCAATGGGAAGGACCACCTCTGTGTCGTATACAAATGAGTACGGGGTGGCCCGAGTAGTAGTGCAGATTATGGTTCGATAAGCCCACAATGCATGGAGGAGTTTATCCGGCCATGAATTCTTTTCTCTGTCCACCATCTTCTAGGGAATGATGTACATGGTCTTGTTGAATGCCTCTATCTGTCTGTTTGCTACTGTATGGTAGCGGGATGAGTGGTTAGCTTTGATACCATACTCATGGTATAGTTTCTCTAATTTAGTAGAGCGGAAGTTGGTTCCGTTGTCTGTCAGTATGGTATGAGGGACACCAAATCTGGTGATGATATTAGTCTTCACAAGGTTGACAATAATTCTTTCCCTCACTTCCTTGCGGGGTATGGCTTCTACCCATTTGGAAAAGAAGTCGGTTGCCATGAGGATATACATTAGCTGTTTGGTTGTGGCGGGAGGATATGGTCCCACGACGTCCATCCCCCAGACGGAAAATGGCCAGGAGTACTTGGATTGATGGAGTATCTTCGGGGGATGGTGTATGAAGTTGGAATGAATCTGAAATGAGTGGCATCTCGCAGTAAAACGCTCACAGTCTGGTGCCACTATGGGCCAGTAGTACCCCAGCCTTCGAACCTGATGGGAGTGCTTGGTCCCTCGTTGATGTGCTCCACATGCTCTGGCATGCACTTCAGTCATGACGGCGGCGATTTCCTCTCTGTCAATGCATCTGAGGCGTACTCCGTTGATGCCTCATTTGTAGAGGACCTCTTGCTGACATGCACTGCCATATAGGACAAAGTTGATTGCCCTTGTTTGTATTTACTCTTGTTCAGCCATGTCTGATGGAAGTTCTCCCCGTTGAAGGTAGTTTGTAATGGGGTTCATCTAGCCGGTGGAAGGAGCATATGGCTGAGGGAGAGGACTGACTTCATGGATTTCATCCGTCTTTGTCTGAACAAATGGCAATACCATTCGATAGCGAGCAATACTGATAACTGTTTCATCCCGGCCTAGGTCAGCTAGGGTTGTGGCCGCGTTGGCTAATGCATCATCCTTAGCATTCTAATACTGGGGAATATAGGTCAATATTGGTTCTATGGAGAATTCCACCATTAAACCTCAGACATGGTCAAACAGGGGGATTAGCTCCTCATTTTTAATAGCATAGTGACCATTGACTTGCTTGATGACCAGTTCTGAGCTACCTTTTACCGTAAGGTGATGTACTTGTGCCTGGAGTGCGAGTTCCAGGCCTACAATGAGAGCTTGATATTCCACTTCATTGTTCTTACATCCTTCTGATAGGAGGAAGGAATATGTAAAGACGTCCTTTTCTGGGGACATGAGTACTATTCCCAAACCCACTTTGTTGAATCTGGGATCCTCCATCCTCTTCCCAGTTGGGCTTCGAGATGTGCCGTCGAAGTAAATTTCTCGTGCTAGGAACTCCTCTCGAACTGAGAAGATGTCTTCATCAGGTAGCTCGATGTCTGGTGTCATGGTCCCTATCAAAGGGTTCTCTTCCAGAAAGTATACTAATGTCTGACCCTTGATGGCTTTATGAGGCACACACTGGATGTCAAACTATTGAAGGATGACCTCCCATCGGGATAGGCGTCCGGTTAGAATTGGGCGGTTAAGGATGTACTTGAGCGGGTTACTCCGCAAGATCAAATGGACCTCATGATGCTGTAGGTAATGTCGCAACTTTTGAACCGTGAATACCAAGGCTAAACAGCTCTTCTCAACGTTTGAGTATCGAGGCTCAGCATCAATCATGGTTCGACTGAGGTAATAGAGACTGTTTTCACTGCTCGCGTCATTCTTCTGTGTGAGTAAGGCTCCCACTGATCGCTCTAATGCTATCACATACAAGATGATAGGTCTTCCTTCAACTGGGGGCATGAGCACCGGTGGGCTTAAGAGGTACTTCTTCAAGTAGTCGAACACCTCTTGGCAGCCATCCGTCCATTGGTACGTGACCCCCTTCTTCATTAACCTGGTGAAGGGAAAACATTTTCCTGCTAGGTTGGTTATAAACCACCTAATATAGGCCAAGTGTCCTTGGAATCCCCTCAACTCGGTGAAATTGCAGGGAGGTGGTAATCCAAGGATAGCCTTTGTCTTCTCAGGGTCGACTTCGATGCCACGATGACGTAAGATGAAGCCAAGGAATTTACCTGTAGTAACCCCAAAGGCGCATTTCAGGGGGTTCATCTTCAAGCTATGCTGTTGGAGTTTGTTGAAGATAGTCTCAAGGTCAAAAAGGTGATCCGACCACTGTCTGGACATGACCACCAGGTCATCCACGTAAAATTCACGAACATTTCTAGGAACGGTTTAAAGATCCAATGCATGGCATGCTGATATGTGGTTCCAGCATTCTTGAGACCAAAGGGCATGACCGTGTAACAGAATACCCCTTGAGGGGCCCTGAAGGCAGTGCCTTCTTCGTCTTCTCGATCCATCCTAATTTTATTATATCCATAATATCCATCCAAGAAGGATAGAGCCTCATACCCAGCCGTTGCATCGATTAATAATTCGGTGATCGGGACCGGGAAATCATATTTCAGAAAACGCTGATTGAGATCTTTGAAGTCAACATAGATGTAGATTTGTCCGTTATTTTTCTTGAAAGGGATGATGTTGGCCAACCAAATGGGGTATTGGACGTCCTGAATGAAGCCTGATTTAATGAGATTATCGACTTCAGCCATTATTTTGGCGTCATGTGAGGGATGCATCCTTCTGGAGGCCTGTTTATAGCCCCGAAGGTTTTCTGGAAGACCCAGGTGATGATTCGCCACATTGGGATCGAGTCCCGGAATTTTTGTGTAATTCCAATTGAAATCATCCCGATGTTGCCTTAGAAAAGAGGTATATACCTCTTGCTTTTCGGGGGACATGGCTATAATAATGAGAGTAGGCCTCAGGTCTTCCTCGGAACCCATGTCTATTTCCCTGAGCTCATCCACCGTGGGGGAGATACCCTCCTCAAATGCAGAAGGTGCATCCATGAGATCTTCCCCCTCTTCTTCTCCCAAGTCCTCATCTTCTTGATCCGACGAGGAGATTGCTACCAGCATAGGTTCTTGGTAGTCCAAAGGTAAGGGAGAGG
This sequence comes from Viscum album, assembly GCA_963277665.1. Classification (NCBI taxonomy): domain Eukaryota; kingdom Viridiplantae; phylum Streptophyta; class Magnoliopsida; order Santalales; family Viscaceae; genus Viscum; species Viscum album. The sequence continues at coordinate 223,563,093 of OY728123.1, read as the reverse complement.
CATCATAGGCATCCCTTCTCAAGAATTCGTCCCCAGATCGAGTGTTGGCGGACGTTCCCTCATTGTTGTGCTCGGCTGTTGTGGCTGAAGTCATGAGGACATCCGAGTGTGTGTCTGAACTTGTACCCCTACTTTCAATATGGTTGATGGGTAGGACATAATCTCTGCCAAGCTGCCTGAGGGGGTCATCAGAAACCATTTCCAGGCCATTTGAAGTGGGGATCCAGTCGACACCATCGACCAAAGGCTTCTTTTACTTTTGCTTATAGAACCCGACGTCAATGTAATGTGACTTGGAGAGATTTAAAGGGGCCTTGTCGGCGTGCAATGTTCCACTTTTTCCATTGACACAATACATGATACACTGGTGGTAGGATGAAGTGACGACCATGTGCTTATGGAGCCATGGCCTCCCCAGTAGGGCATTGAATGATGCGCTCTGCCGGACCACCAGGAATTCCGTGTAGGCTATCAGGTCACCAAAATGGATCTTTATCTTAATTTGTCCCATTGGTTTCTACACACTCTTTTCATAACCCAACAGATTTGTGACCGAGGGATTTAGGTCGTCCTCATTGTATCCCAACTTATGGAGTGTTCTTAGGGGAAGGAGGTTAAACCCAAAGCCATTGTCTATGATGACTTTTCAGATCTTGATACCATTCAGTGTGCCAGACACACATTGTGGTCTGATGTGTCCCTACATGATGTCATCTTCAACCTGATCGGTGAAGGAAATCACTGCATTGCATTCAGCCGGGTCAGTCTCCATCCGGTAAATTTCAGCGGCAGCTACCTCGGCTTGAAACTCCTGGGGGATGATCAAAGCTTCTATGAGCACCTCCCCGAGGTCTGCTGACAGACTTAGGGCATCGAGGATTGATAGCTTGGCTGGTATTGATGCCAGCTGTTTAAGGATATCATATTTCTGCTCCAGCGGCTGGCGCTTCTCCTTTGGCGGGAGAGTCTTAGCGGGTGTTTTAGGGTCTAGATCATTTGACGTGGAGGGACCGGCCGCGGGGTCGGATATTGATGTCATTCCCACGTTTTGAGGACTTGGCCCGGCCGGTCTGTTTGTGCGCACTAGGTGGCCAGACGCTTTTTCCTCCTCTGGTGGGTATCATAGAAAAACAGGGCTAGAGTGGCTGCTTGTGGAGGTAGAGGGTCATTCTTTCTCCTACTGAGTCCGTTGAAGGGCTCTCCCACACGTTTCTTTGATATTAACGGTTTGGGCCGGGGTCCAGCCGTAGGGTTGTCTTTGGCCGCGGCAGCGCCTCCCCTGGTATCCCCTACCTCTGCGAGTTCTCCTCCCAGCTCCTCATGCAGGGAACTCGGGTTCATAACCATACCCTTCATCAGAGAATGATTCCCTAAGATGGATTCCATTAATAGAACCAAATACTGGTTCTTCATCCTCTGATAGGTCAACATGGTCGGTTGTCCCTGATGGTGTCGTTTTGTGGGTCGGTGCCCGTGGCGCCAAATTCGAGGGCATATAATCTGCCAGAGTCGGGACTAACTTTGGCCCCATTGCGGACTGCTCCTCTTGTGATTGTTTCCCCCTTCTTCGATTATGCATGGATGATCGGCTCGTGGAGGGTTGTGAGGTCGATACTGTCAGATTTGCGGCTTCATGGTCTGTTAGTGGCAACACCAACTGCTGTATTTGAGCTCGGAGTATGCCCTGGGCTCGGTTGATAGTCTTCTGAGTCATCCAATTGTCAAATTTTTGCCTCCTCTTGTTGGTGACTTTCTAATAGCCCTCCTCTTTGTCGGAGTCGGTGGTAGAGATACATGACACATGTGCTGGGGGTGGCCCCAGCTCGACCTATCCAGAGTTTACCATCCTATGAAAGAGATCTTTGAAGATGAAGCATTCTTGGATACTGTGCCCAAACATCCGATGGTAGGGGAAGTAATCTGTTCTGTCATCGCGGCCGACCTCTTTAGGTTTCCTCGGCTCCGGGAGGCGGAGCAGGTTGCAGTTCATGGTGGCAATGAAGTAACCGCAGACTTGATCGTCTCAGAACGAGTATACTTTTTGTCTTCATTCTTCAAACTGATTCTGCTTTGGTCCTCACTAATCATCCCGTTTAGGTGGAGGCGGCCGGTGATATGTGGGAGGCACTTGATGATTTGGTGGAGGCCTGAGCGGTGGAGTGGGCAAAGGGGCCGGCTTGAGTGTCACAACGAACGCTTCACCTCTAGGGGCTCTTTTCGAAGGAGCCTGCGAGGTAATTCAAGACTTCGAATTAGTCCACTACAGGGAGTCCTCAATTCTCTGGGAAATGGCTGAATGATGACGGAAGCTAGTGGTGCACTCCACTGGTATGAGAGGTGTTCATAGCTCATCTCAAAGATTATCGATTCATACGGATAGCATCTAATCTTGAGGCATTGGCCTGTTCAGGGAAGAGGTCAGACCTTTCCATCTGGTGATGAAATCTGAGACCCTCTCATTCTCCCTATGGTTGCAGTTCATGAGATCGCTGACCGTTGTTTTAGGTAATGTTGAGCTGAAGTAAAACAGGAACTCCTACCGAAGGTCTTCCCAGTTCTTTATTGACTGGGCTGACAGACTCGTATACCAGAAGAAGGCGGACCCTTGCAAGGTCCGTACGAAGCATCTGATTTTCACTTCTTCTTGTTGTTCCGGAGTCCCCATCATAGGGTCGCAATAGGATGCATAGTGCATCAGATGATGTTCTGGATCTCCCGATCGATTGAAGATAGGGAATATAGGGATCCAAAAATTGGGTGGAGGCGGTGTGTTGCTCACCCAATCTGGGTAGGGTTTCCGCTCTGGCTGTATCAGAGTGTGTCGACTTTCCATCACTTCCAATCGAGCTATTAGTGCCTCGATGGTGTTGGTGAGACCCTGGTTTACATCCTATTGAGCCCAGTCCTGGGCAGGCGTAGCCTGAGGCATTTCCTGAGGATCTAGATTGGCCAGCACCAGGGGTGCGTGTGCCATTTGTGTCACGTTCGTTGGGTTCATGCGCACTCTCTTCGGTTGCATCGTGAGTGGAGGGAAGTATTGGTATTCATCTGAATCTATGTTTAGGTAGTTGGACGGGCTGGGTGCCTCATTGAACAGATGCCCTGACCTTGTTTCGTTTTCCAAGGAAAACCATAGTCTTTGAGGTGTACTTGTTGGGAGTGCATTATGTGGCTCCTCCTAGGATGCACTTTTGATAAGGTGGTTCCTCTGGAGTAGCTCGGCGTTAAGACGCCTCAATTCTTTCATCTCCTCTTCTAGTCGAGCGAATCTCTCATCGAGCGTGAGTGGCTCATCTTTGTCGAGATACAGAGGTGGGTTAAGGGTATCCAATCCTTTGTTCTTATCCTTGTTGGAAGCTCGCAAGGTAGGAAGATGACGGTTGGCTAGAAGGACGACCATATTTAGGGCGGCCCTCTGGTTCTGGGTGTGCACTCCTGGTGGTTCGTAGTGAGTCACAGCCGGACCGGAACTATTGTCTCCCGATACCTTCTGATTTGCAGTATCTCTGGTGTCAACCGTGGGGTAAACCTCTATGATGTTGATAGATTAATATCGCGGGGCGGAGAAGATGTCATCTTCCAAATGGGAAGAGGATCTCCCACATCTTCTGCTGGCCTTCCCTTTCATGACCTTGGATTACCTTCAGACTTCTTGATGAAGGGTGATGCGAATAGTTCTTTGATGCGACCTTATGGTGCGCCTTCCTCTCAGAGGGGATGATGATTCGAATGATAGGATAGGATGGGAACCTCCTCTTCTGATTTTCCTCCCTAGATTAGAGAATACTGACCCTCGTGGGGGAGGTTGTTGTTGAGGGGGTAATAATTCCCCTAGCCCTGAGGCCTAGGGTTGGATCCGTTCCTTGTACATCGAGTCTCTTCCCAGTTTTATTGGTCTTACGAGGGCATTTGTTGTTAAAAATTCCCCTAGCCCTGCAGGCTGGGGTTTACCCTGGATTGCGGCAATGGCTATCGCTACCAGCCTGATCTTGCGTGCCCCCATTCGAGGGTGAACTGGGTTTGGTGCCGAGTTCTTCTGTGAATCAATCCCTTCTGGGGAGGTAGGAAAAGATCGTTTATTGTCCTCTCTTTGGCCAGAGGCATGTTGTATTCTCTCGGTGGCCTGATTCAGGATTTCTTGAATGGATTGTTCTGATCGGGCCTGATGCTTCTGGGACTTACTCAAGGCCTGACTCTGCTGGGTGTGTTTCCTTTCCTGAATAGAGAGACCACTCGATTGTTGTTTTGGTGTGATAACATTACAAGACACCATGCCGAACAGGTTCTTCTAGGTGGGGAGTGGAGTGAAATGCAGAGCTCCATGTTCTCCCCATCCCCTGACATGGACTCCCATCGGAGCATCACCGATGAGGCGGCACAGATGGTGCAGCGCACGGAGGCAGGCTATCACCATGTTTCCTTTATGCCTCTTGGGGCGTTATCGTCGCGCCGAGGGAAGGGCCTCCAAGTCGATGTGACGTAGGAGGTCTCATATTGTCTTGACATGGTCTACATACCCGTCGTAGGGCAGGAAACCTGATTTCAGCCGGCGGAGGGTCGTCCATATATTATGGCAGATTCCATGCACACATTCTTCTGAAAAATCTCTTGGTATGTCGAACTAAAGGGTGTCCATAGGCGAAAACATAACTGGTATATCATCCCTGGACAGTCGTTTACTCAGGTGAAGCATATCGGCATACTCCTCCGCTAGTGACTCCTCTACCTGGTCAACCCAAATGAGACACTCACTGCCAATGTGGTCAGAAGCAGTGGCACTGGTAGGTGTTGAATCATTATGTGGGCGATTCTGAGGTGGTTCAGAGGATGAACACGGCCCTAGACCGTCTCCTGATTGCAGAAGGATGTCTTTGGTGACTATCTAGGAATCTGACATGCTTGATCCCATCCTTTTAAGTGCCTCAGCGTATGAGGGATTTTCTATACTTGATTTGGCAGGGGGAGGACCTTCCGGTTGATATGATATGTCATCGCGGGGAGGACCTCTGCAATGGCAGCTATAATGGAGAGGACTACCATTACTGCTTGATGCTTCACTGCATAGAGGAATTTTGCAGTGCACACCCTAGAGAGGACCTCCAAGGCGTGTCTCAGCAACAGGAGGACCTTCTAGCTGTGTAGCGCCATTACGGGGAGGACCTTCACAACAACTGCCATCACGGTGTGGATGAACATCATGGCTTGACATTTGATGTGCATCCTAGGGAGGACCTTCAGAACACACTGCAACAAGGGGAGGACCTTCGAATTTCTTGGGGCCAATGCGAGGAGGACCTTCACAATGGCAGTCGTGGTGGCATGGACTACCATCACAGCTGCGTCAATGGCGAGGACTTCCATTACTACTGTCGTACGGATAATATCTACAGGATACATCCTAGTGAGGGCCTCAAGAATGTACCACAATGAGGGGAGGTCCTTCTCATTTCTTGATATCTCTACGGGGAGGACCTCTGTTATCAGGGTGGCGAGGACTACCACCGTGATTTGATGCCCGGCTGCGCCGAGTGTCGTTGCAACGTAACCCCTAGGGAGGACATTCCGGGTAGGATATGAAAAGGGGAGGACCTTCTTATCGTGATGGGACATAACTCTGGGGAGGGCCTCCGTAGTTGCGACTTTGATAGCGAGGACTAATATCATAATTCGTGGTCCCACTACATAGAGAGTGTTTGTAGTGTATACCCCAGGGAGGACCTTCAGGGTGGACCACAACAAGTGGAGGACCTTCTCACTGCTCGATCCTTTGGTCACGTGGAGGGTTTCCATGACTCACATCATAAGAGGAGCTCTTGTGATCAATCGTTATATGCCTGCGGGGGAAGCCCCCACGGGTGCTCTGGGGAGGACCTTCTGAGCTGCTACTAGAAACATTGCGGGGAGGACCTTTTCAACTAATACTGCAACTCCCATATTATGGTAATGGGTGGGTAGGTTTCCGAGCCTTTGATGTATGCTTAGCAGCGTTGGGAACCCCAACTTCCAGTAGAGCGGAGTCATGAACTCCCTCTTTATTTTCCGGCTGCCTTTGGCACATTCAGGGTGCTCTTTTACGGGCAGCGGGGACTGTCTACTGTTGACAACAGCCTTCACCTTTGGGTCCCTAAATAATTGGGCCCCGTGATGCTGCCAGGATACACCGACGAACATGTTGACTTTTAGCAGGGATATATTCCTGCTCTCGAGCATCCACCGTGATGGACGGGTGTCCCCCAGTTGGAACGAGTGAAGATGCTCGATTCGGTTTCCCTTGCATCGCGAAATATGGCCGGTTACCCTCCTGGGTGGAAACAGGGAAACAGATATGCTACGAGGCATCTATCGCGTCTCTCAGATGAGTCACCTTAATTGGGGAGATGGGATCACGGGCCCGAGTCCTTACTGTTTCCGCTGATGCAATTACATTCTGGCATGTCTGCAAGATATGATCTGGGATCGATACCAGCTCCTCCATCATTTCCAGGATATGCAGAGAAACATCTTTGGCTGGAACGGGAATGAAGGCCCATTCCGGTATCAGAGTAGGAATATCATACTTCGTTCCTCCGGTGGTCAGTAGGTACTGACAATTCTACTGTGTCGGGGTAGGTGAACGAATCTGCCCCTGTACTGGGATACGCCGGTTTATCTCTTCATTTTCCGCCACATCGGGGTGGAAGACTTTACTTGCATCTGTAGGGAGCTGGCCCTGCATATATTTGTTTCCCACCGTATCAAGTTAGTGGCCTTTGGTGGTGGGGAGACGTGCCCACCTATGATTTTCCTCCACATCTGGGTGGCGAGCTTTGTTGATCGCCACCATATCAGGATGACAGGCATCAGAAGAAACTACTAGGAGCTGGTCATGCATGTGTCGGGTCGCCACCACATCAGGTTGGTGGGCTTCACGACCCTGGGCAGGGGGAGGTGCATGTCTGGTAAGTGTCGTCCCATGTGAGCAACGGGCTTGATGGAGCTTGGTGGGGATGCGCGGCGGCTTGTATGATGCTGCCATGTCTGGGTGGAGGGTTGAGGAGGAGTGAATAGGTGTAGGTGCCTGATCGTGGCACGTCTCTGTGGTTGGGCAGTGAAGCTCCTCCTCAGGGATCAGAGTGATTACTGATCCCTGATTGTAAGTCTACCACCCTCATCGGGCGGTCTGAGGGGCCGGAGCTCGGGGAGCGTGGTCATGAATCCTTGGGGATACATCCTCCTCAGCGTGAGGATGTCGGGTCGCAGTGTGACCGCGATGACGTCTGCCGGTGGGGGCCTTGGAGTGGAACCCCCGTTCGGTTGGGATTAAGTCCTCAACATCGACCTCCTCCGCCTCCCTAAGACAAGGGAGGCACACATTGTCCTGTTTTAGGGATAGGCTCTCGAAACGGTTGGAGACAGCAATATGGGATATATGGATCTGCCTTTGCGGCCGCTTCTGGGTAAGAGACCAGTGAGTTCTAGCAGATTGGAGGGCATGCATGGCCACCTCCACCGTTTGGAGAGTACCGTTCACGTGGTACTCTCGGATCAGGGCGTCTGAGACCCAACGTTGAAGATGCTGGGTGGGTGATGGTGTCCTCAGTAGGTGATGGAGTCCTGTCATTGCGTAGTTGGAAGCACACAGTTGTGAGTTCCTTCGTGATGCCATTGGATCGAAGGGAGTTCTATATAGTACCTGAAAAACATTTTAGCAAATACAAGCAGCAAACCCGTCAAAGCAACATTTCATGATCCCATGTGTATTTAATGACCTTTCTTGGATCACTTTGTGATTAAAAGGGGGTACAAGGTGGGAATAGGTTAAATCCATCATGATTGGTTAAATATTCACATCAGGTACACCATTTTTGTATCGGGTTTCGGTCTCGAAACGCCCAATGGATCCGTATCTGATGATGGATGGACCTGCTTTCCAAAGGCAGGCGTTCGCCGGATGGTCTGACCTGCGAAGCTTAAGAACTCACATTGGTCAAGTGGATTGGATGTCGGGCTCATCTCACCCTTCTGGGGGGGAATTATTTCCTATTCTGGGACTCTCTTATAGATTTAATATGTATTCATATGTTTGCGAATCTTTGGTTTATACCCAAACATAATATCCACGGATTTAACCTTTTTTTGGCGATGGTCAGCTGAACGCAGGGGTTCAGAATCATTTATGCCCGAGGATTACCATGCCTCATTGGATTAATGACTCGAAGAAGTCCGGACACATTGAGACGGTGCTGGGAGTAGCTCAGTGAACCGATGTGAATATGGTCGGATCGACCGGTTGTTGGGATTGAAACTCAGGGAGGCTTCCAACGTACCCTACCTAGGAGTCAGGGATCAAAGTCCACTTAGTTTGAATCGAGGTGTCAGAGAACCAACCTGAAGGTGGAACTGGAGGCCCAGTTGTGATTGGGCTTAATCCTCGTGGAGGCTTCCTACGTATCCCTATGGCAGGGAATCAAATTCCTCATAGTTCGTATTGACTTGGGACTTACACTCTGAGGCAGCCCAGAATGATGGATTGGGGCTTACACTCTGAGGAGGCCCAAGGTGATAGACCGGGGATTACAATATCAGGAGCCCCATAAGAGGATTTCATGGTCTATGCTTACTCTAATCCCACATGAGTCAGGTTCGGTGTGAGAAACAAGAGGCAACAGGGACCAGACGATCACGTCGTGAAAGGTGCATATGTGAGAAGTGAAGTGGGGATTACGCATAGGGCGGCCCATAAGGTCGGGGATTACTCCAAGATGGACGCCCATGGTGAAAAAGCACAATGGTAGAGGGAATGGGGGTTCTCTTGTGCCCATATCCTCTCTTGCAGTGTATGAGGGCTCCCATCTGATGGGTATTTTACCACCCCTGAGGAGCCTTAACAAGTGGAGGGGTGGAAAGGGGACTCCCGAGCTCATACTCCACATTACTATGGGAATGTGAACCCAATAATGCTTCAGGAATCTGCTCAAGGGTCAGGGAAACCCCTTCGCCTCTGTTTACCATGGGTATGTCAACTCAAAACGGTGCGCTGATGTGCCTCAGGGTTTCATCACACAGATCTGGTGGCTCTGGTGGAGGCCTCGACTGGGGGCCAATGAATAGGCAAATGAGGAGGTTGCGAAGGATCAGGACAGATTGAAATTGGAAGTATTTTATCTAGTTCCGGGAATGGGAACTCCAAAGGTTTTGGCAGGCCACACATGGGTATGGGTGGTGGCGCCCTTCACGTAGGGAAGTGCTACAGGGCTGGAGAGGCAGTCTGCGAGCCAGGGTGGCCGACAGACTGATTGGCCGTCTGCGAACCAGGAGGGTCTGCGGACTGATTTTCATCCCATTAACCAAGGTGGTTTGTAGGTCCAGGTTCGATCCGCGAACCATGGTGGTCGACAGACTGATGGGAATCCCACGAACCAAGGTGGTTTGCATCTATAGGTTCGATCCGCGAACCGTAGTGGTCCGCAGACTGATGGGATTCCCACGAACCAAGGTGGTTCGCAGCTCCGAGTTCGATCCGCGAACTAGGGTGGTCCGCGAAGGGTTCCATGCAGGCAGCAGCGGCCAAGGGCGGCGCTGACCGGAGGCTCGTCGGTCGGGGCTTCGCCAACATAGGAGGGTGCTACACGACGCGGCAGATCAGAAAAGAGGCATAAACTCCCTGGTCCTTGGGGAGTGCGTCTGTGGATGGGCTACGGTGCATGCTCTTCTCCTTTTATGTTATTTTGAGTTCATGGTTCACCAAATTATTATGCATTTTCAGTTCCTTATTAGTTCATTCCCAGGTTCATACCTGATCTGGTTCGCGATCTATTACTTTCGAAATCCTAAGCCTTCCTTCAAAATCCTTCCTCCTGAATCAAATCGATCTCCTTTCCGTCCACCTTCTGAATCCCAAAAATACTCCCTTCCCTTCCCCCCTCGGTCTCCTTTTATAGAGTGGGGAAATAGATGTATCTGCAGTAACGCGGCACCTTTTGCGGAGGCCCATGACCGAATACCTGGTTTACGACTGACTTGGTCAATCCATAATTCACGGTGGGCATTGAGCGCTTCTTCCCCTCCCACGAACTGAATTAGGGGAGTGATTCGCGGCTGCGGAGGGCTCTGCCTCCATTTCGTGAATGATAGTGGAGGCGGTTCGGGCCGACTGACACAGCTCACAGCTGGGGCAGTTCATGTGGGTGAACCGGATTGGCGCCCACCCTACTTCGCACCCACGGAGGATCTCCACCTCCATCTCGCGAACGACGGCGGTTCGCAGAGGAGGGATGCTTCGCAGAACCGGCTGTGCGTCGCTAACATCAGACCGGTCCGCAGACCAGTTCCTCCTTTGCCATCCTTGAGTATTTTCCACATTTGCCCATCCCTTTTGAGGGGAAATTAGGCAGAATCTCCCTTGAGTTAAAGGTGATCATCATTCTCCTTTGTGGATTTTTCAAGACCCTACAAAGAGTATATAGATTTATGTTATTAAAATAACATAACAATTTCTCATTATATGTAACATCATTTAATTATTATATAATCATAATCTATGAATATTTTGAGAATGTGGAAGAATAAATCAAATAAAATAAAAATAATCGGTTAAGCATGATACCTGTTCTAGTGACAACCTCCTTAGGTTAGAACTAAAATCATTCATAAGATGGAATTATGATGAAATAATGTATTATGGTATTTTTAAATGGAATTAAGGAAGTTATTTTGGTAGGTATTGGTATATATTAATTTAGTTTATGGTGTTATGTTCTAAATATATGGGGTGGGGAGGTGAGTGGCATAGTCGTAATTTTTGAAAAGAAAAAAGTGAACCGACTTCTTTCGCATGGTAGAAGTCTTAAAAATTGACCATTTTCAAGAAATAGATATGAAAATTTATAAATATATCTAGTAAATATATTTTTATAAAAAATTTAGTTCATTTTAACCCTAAACCTAATAATTTAATTCCTCGATAAATTTGTGTTTACCTTAACCATGGTACAAAAAATTATTGTTTTAATTATTCATTATTACCAACAATTAAGTTGAACTTATTTTATATAATAAAATATGATGATTCCAAATATCTAAAACATTTTTTAAAATTAAATTCATATAATCTACAAAATTTAATTTAAAATTAAATGTTCATACGTGATGAAAATACAAGTGTTCAAAATGTGAATCTTTAAAGAAAAAGATGATTTTATATTAAATCTATGAGTACAAATTATAATTGTATGTATTTAAATTAATATCTTTTTAGATATAATATATAAAAATTATTTAGATCATTATTCATGAGGGATTGTCATTAATAATTAAAATTTTGTAATATTATGCACGTCAAAAACAATTTTTGAAAAAATACCGTTTGTAAAACATAAAATAAACTTATAAAAAATCCAATATAATGATGATAAATTATTAATTAATTTGAATAACTATAACTAAATAAATATTATTTTAATTTAAATCATATTCAAAATAGTATCATACTATAAAATTAATTAATTTATTGAAAATAAATTACTTTTTTTATAGAAAATCAGTATTTTAAATTATGTACAAAAAAATCAATATTTTTCAAAAAATAAAAAAAATTAAATATAAATTAATTTTGATATACGTATTTTAAAAATGATTTTTTAATTTCAAATTATAAAATTTATAAATTAAATTTTTTAAATAATATATTAATAGAAGAGCTTAATTAAAAATATTTTATGTTTTATTTAAAATTTACTGAATATATTTATAATTAATATAACTATCTTATTCATATAAATAAACAGGATAATTATTTACTGTATCATTACCTAAGTTTTTAATGTTCTATTATTTTGTGTTTTATTTATAAATTCAAATAATTATCTTCTAATTTTACATAACCCAATTAATTTCATAAGAATCAATATTATACTTTATTTTAGTGTAAAATCATATTTTTTCTTAAAAATGAAATTTTTTCTAAAAAAGGTATTCATTTAATTTTGGAAAAAAATATTAAGATTAATTTTGAAAATATATTGGAATTGAGATTTAGAATATGGATTTCATATTTTGGCTCTTCATATGGTAATTTGATAATGATTTCAATTTCAATTTTGTTTATAATGAATGGTAACAATGGTAAACATTTTAACACTTTAGTATATTTTAAATGGGTTAATTAGAGGGTTAAACTAAGAGATATATTTTATCATATAACTAAAATATATTTAAATATAATTTCTTGTTTCTATTTTTATTTTATCCTTAATATATTATAAATTATTACAAATTTTAACCACATCAACCGAGTAAGAAAAATATTATATAATAATTGTTCAAGTATTTATAATTTCCCACCCACATAACTTATAAAATGGAACATCCTACCCTCACTTAGATAAACTTATTGAGAAAATTTTCCAAACTAGAACCTACCAAAATATATTACCAGCACCAATATACAAATATTGTAGGTTAATTTATTATGAAAAGTAAATCCCAAGCAGGCTTAATGTGTAATCTAAAGGAGGTTTCCCTAAATAATAGGTATTCATCTTAACCAACTGATTTCAATTTAATTCATATTAAAAGTATTTCAATTTGGTTCTATAAATATTAATATAATTTATTTATTACCATATATATAATGAAATTTCAATATTTTTATGGAATAATAATAATATTCACCTTCATTATTCCAAGTAAATTGAAAGTGTCACTCAAGCATATGTGCAGACTACGACATCTATGAAGTTATTAGTATCATTTTTCATCATTTAATCACATTTATGGTTATAATAATAGAATAAATGAATATATATTATGATTATGAAATAATTATTATTGTTTAAATATATAATATTTTTTACCTTATTACCCTATAATATGTTGGTAGATGATAAAATCTCTCATGTGTATGTGTAGACTTTAACCTCCACGAAGTGACGTGATTTGTTTTTCATATCCTATTTACATGGAAGATCATAAATATATGTTTGATGAATTTATATGATAATTATATTATTATTATAATTATTTTGTAATTTTTAATCATTACATAATTTTTTTCCATTCTAACCATTAAGAAAATGAAAACACCATCATCCAAATGTGCGGACTACCACTTCCATGAAAGACATATATCATTTTTCTAATTTCACATTTCATGGAATTTTCTGAAATTTGATTAAATTAATAAAAAATATATATTATATTATGAACATTATTTATTTGATGGAACCATTTCATAAAATATTTTATCATGGTCAACACACCAATGTAGTTTTCAGTAAATTGACGGAATAACCTTAAGTTATTGATGTAAGATAGAACTATACAATGACTGGACTACCAATGATTATAAAAGGATATTAAAAAATAAATATAAATGAGAATAGTTATTAATTAATTATTTTTTAAATATTAATTTTTTATTTAGGAGGACATAACACCTCCGATGAAGAAAAAATCCAATGTAAGGGGTTTTCATCTCAATTCCACTCCATTAAGTCATATTTTATATTATATACCTAATTTATTTTATATGTTGTATATATTAACCATTTTTTTTATTTCCTTATAAATTTCACTATATTAATGGTATTTAATGTTGAAATACATGACTTCTCTTTTAAAGGGTTTTAAATCAATTGTTTTTAATCTCATAAGGGTTTATTTTAAAATATGAATCCTATTCATATTTATCATGTTTAAAATTAAATTGGTTTATTTATATGATATTGCTTTCTTAAAACACATATATTTTATTATACCCAACTAATATTAATTGTCACCGTTTTTTCTTCCAAATTTTCCTCACTTTGACACTCGGAACAACTGAAGGATTGTTCATAATAAAAATTTAACTTATTTCTCTCTTTCAGTCGAGATTCATTCTCTTTTATTACAATATTATTAAAATTATTTTTAAAAAAATTGTCTACATTTAAATGATCATTAATGGAATATTTCTACAACCATTTACATTATTTAAAAGGATTAATGTAATCTTTTTAAATATTTATGAAAATTTCATATTTTATTTTTTACTAAAGTATGGACATGACGTTCTTTTTAAAAACTATGATGTGAATATATTTTCTCACCACCATAACCATTATTCAGTATTTAGATTTCTCTATAATATTAAATGGTTTTCAAATAAAATAAATGTTTCAATTACTCTATGAATACAATTTTTTATATTAAATTAAAAAGTATTTACTTTCTAAAAGGATGAGAAGAGTTTTTGAAATGATTTATAACCTCATTCCTAAAACAATTTTAAAATACATTTAAGGAAATATATCTTTTTCTTTTTTTCATATATTTTTTCCTAAAATTATTAAAATACTATATTTTACTTCAAAACCATTATTTCTATTGAAACAATACTCCCCTTTTATCTATTAATGATTTATGATTTGCACCTAATTTTGTTCACAAGGATTAATCTTAATTCCCTGAAGATATGTATTTTATCATTCATAATTTAATGATTTACTAAACTATATAATCATTATTAAATATGATGTTAAGTGGAGGAAATTTAAAAATAAATTTGGTTCCATTATTGGGGAAATATTGATGTTTCATATTCTAGATTTAATAAGGATATTTACTAATTGATAAGGTATATTTATTAATTATTATATTATAGATTCAATATATGAAATGTTTATCAAACATATGTATGAGATGGGTGTGTATGGTTATAGATATCAACCTTTTTCATTTATAGGTACCATGTGATAGAAACATTGTAATATCACTTTGAATAAAAAACCAAATAATGAAAATGTCTTAACAAAAGGTCTTAACAGTGAGATTTATGAAATATTGGAATAAGGAATTGATAGTAAGATCATTAATGTCTAGAATTAAACATTTATACCATTATGAGTTATGATATGATTATACATGTGGCTGTAAAATTAATATCATCCATTAAAGTATGTTTATTTTTATTTTTGAATAAAATATAATGTTTTTTTATAATCCCCACTATTATATTGAGTATTCCTTATTTACTCATGATATATTTCTTTTTATTCAACCCTTACTGGTCATCAACGATCACCCCTTTATTTTATTCCAATGCCCATGATATTAATAAGGGATATTTTAGTTATTATCAGGTCTTATTGAATGTTTTTCATTCTATGTTTTTAAATTAACGTGCAATTTAGATTTAATGTGTGTTTCCAGTTTTCTAATACACCTAAGGAATAAATCCTTATTGTTGTGATCCCTTTTATTGGGTACCAAGGTAATAAAGTAAACACTTGTTCTAGGTTACTATAGTTGGAGTTTCTGCATGTATATATATATATATATATATATATCTAGGAAAATTTTTGGTGATACCTCTTGAAGAGGGTGATTGTATAGTATATATCATTATGCTTGGTATTCTATAAAATTAAGTCCAAACCTCAAAATACATAAGGAATGATGAAATCATTAATTTTACTTTTATGAAAATGGATAACTTAACCATGAATTTCATCATATGACTTCCCATTAGTCATATAGGCTATAATTATATTTAGGTTTTATATTATCAATCTCTAAATTTAGAACATTTAATTTCTATTTTAGGATATTTCACACTTAATAAACTTTCCATGATATAAATAATTTAGGTTTCAAGGTTGATGTTGTATAAAAATAATTTTATCTAATCAATATCTGAGGTATATATTGATGTTCTAGAGAAGTAAACAATAAGAATTGGATATGATGTTGAGAATTATCAATTTTTATTATCCTAAAACTAGTTATCAATTTGAATGGTCCGTTAACACCTTGAATGCTATGTTGATATCATGTTTATTATATTTCAAAGGAGGTATGGATCAAATCCTTTTGCTAGTAGAGTGCTTATATAACAACATAATCCACTAGATCATTCAAATGGAACCATGTGATGATCTTTATAAAAATATATTTATGAATAAAACATGTTGGGATGAGGTTATAGATTGTAATTTTCTATAAATAAATATTTTTCATTAGATATCATAGAAAGTTAAAACCATTTATAAGGAAATTAATAATGTAAAAAGTTATTAGAAGGGAAATACTAGTAATTATCACTGATATTTGGAGTTCATATTTAGAGATATGTTATTCATTTGAATATCACTATCGAATATGACTATAAACTTTTAGAAAATGATATTGTTGATCCCTAGATACATTGAAACTTTTTAAATATGAGATCATTTGGATATGTTAACTTATAATTTTTTAATTCCTCTAAACCTCTTCCATATTCATGAGGTGTTCTATATATCACTTTAGAGGAAGTACAAACATGTCCCTTCATATTTACTAAAATAATGTAGTAAAACCATAATATGTTCTCTATTATAAGGAACAATCAGTAAAAATCCAAGAACATTGATATAAAATACTATAAAATAGTCCCACATACCTGGTTAAAGATCTCTTCATAAATCATTAGTAATAGGAAGAAACATGTGATCCTAAATTTTTTATGAGGAACAAGTACCTTCATTTTTTCCTCATAATAAAAAAATTAGGCTAAATTATTTTATGGGGGTAGAATAAAACACCCCTTAATTTTAGTATATATTTACTGTTAAATAATTTTTTTGTGTTTTTTTTGACCCATGGTGAGAATTTGGGGGAAAACGATGGTCTGGAAGGTGATAAGTATTTGTCTATTATAATATAGAATTTCACATCAAGTTAACTATTTTTGTTTTGACTCAAATAACATCATTATCTCGTATGGGGATTGAATTGACCCTATGGGGACTGTGTAGTTTATTTTTTTTTGTATTACGAAGGAGGCTCTACAATTTAATGGTCTCAAAGGGTGATTGCAGGGGGTCTTAGGATATGATTTACTTGGATGGTCTCCAATGGGTTTATTCATTGAGCTAAAAACACATAGAAACCCTTCTATCAATGATTCATTCAGTTTCATTCCCAAGGTAGGCACTTATTAGACAGTTTGGCCAATAAAACATGAGGATTCTGTTGGTTTAGAGGATGGGAGGTCAGGCTCATCACACCCTTTTGGGGGGATTTATTTCTTACTTCAGGACTCTCTTATAGATTTAATCCATCTTCATATGTTCGGGAATCCTCAGTTCATTCTTGAAGAGTGTATCAATGGGTTACCCCTGGGTTGCAGGATCATCATGGATATATATGTATTTGATTATATGAAGGCAATGATGTATTAATATATGTAATGAGGCTCTATGTCTTTTATCACCATCCATGAGGTATGGATGTTGGTTTGATATAATTTGGACCCATAATATGAGATTCATACAAATCTGGATGATATGAACTAAATCCCATGTATTTCAGAGTTGTTTCACTGGAGACATCACCTTTTAGGGTTGCATGATGGGAACCCATACATTTAGTTTAAAGTCATGCGGTGAGGAAAACCAGGTGATATATTCTTGGTCAAGACTCAATGTGGAGATTACATTGAAGCGTCACGAGGTCCCCACAAAAGATATGATATTATATGTGCACTTGATCCATTATGGGATATATCCTGGAGAACATTAGTCATGATTTGAGGGTTTGATTTCGACCTCAGGGAGGCTTACTATATATCCATGTCAAATGGGGGATTAAAGTGCGTGTATTGATATTATTGGGACTTACACCTAGGAGGGATCCCTTTTGAATTTAGGGGAACATTTTATCAGGAATGACATCAGAGGACAATGTCCCTTGAGCCCGAGCCTTGGATTGAAGTCCTTTTTATCCTAGTTAGAGCATGAACGAATGTTCTCATAATTCATTTATGGGTTCTGACTTGAGTGTGGCATGTGCATGGGATCCTTTAATTTTAGAGAATGGAATTGAGACTTACTCCTAAAAAGGATTCCCATTTTGGGGACAGTGTTGGGGTCAATCTTTTAAAAAGTGTATATATTCAGTATCGGGCCTCAAGTCGGCTTCCTACATATCCCAATTATGTGGGAATCAGAGATCTCATAGTTCATTTATGGGTTTTTCCAATTTCATGTAATCACAAACCTCTAATCCCACATCAATCATGCTCAGTGTGAGAAATAAGAGGATTTTAATGATTCCACAAGGGTGTATATTTTCTTATCCACTGATTGAAATAGAGGATGAAGATGATGGGAGAGGTCATGGCTACGATTCCAAAGCGAGAGGGAAGGAACATTAGGTGTGTCAATTCCCTCACATGGTCCCATGTCGATCTGCCGGTGGGCAAGGGCGTGAAGCAATGAACCTCTCAATGTGGAATGACATTTAAATTCGTGTGGTTTGGGTCTTGGGAGGCTAGGGGCTTACCTCATTGGTATTTCCACCAAATTTATTTTGGGAATGGGGAGGAATGTTACATCTTTTCAAAAGGAAAAGAGATCATGATTCCTTTTACTGATCATTTACCTTCACTAAATGGAAAAGAAAGTGATTGACCTTGATCCCTAGAATGATGTGGTCCACATTACTATCCCATGTTTGTACTCCTGGTTACCATGAAAATGTAAATATAAGAACATTCCCAGAGCCCATAATAATGTGGGGATTAATTTCATGATTCTACTTAAAATGGGTATGCATACTCAGAGGGGCACACCAATGCACCTGATAGTCCGTTCAAACAGGTCTAGTGGCTTTCGAAATGGATTTGGGTAGACATCAATGGACTGACTCACGGAGGGGATTCAGAGGATGGGATCGAGAGAGAAGGGTGTGATTGGTACTAGAGGGTGGAAAGCCTGAATATACCCTAATCTATGTACCATTTTTTCATGAGGGATGTGGTACCTTCTGCATAGCATTTTTTATTTGGGTGGATGGGTTTTTTGTGTACCAGAGTGGTATGTGGATCTGGATATGGTCTGCATACCAGAATAGTATGAGGATTGGGATATAATCTACATATTAGGGTGGTACGTGGTCTTGGGCTCTATTCGTGTACCATAGTGGTATGTACGGATAGAGTCCCTCCATGCGGCAGAATGCTATGCCAGGAAGGGTTTCATCTGTATAGGGTTACACTATGAGATATGACAGATTGATGAAGGGGCATTAGTCTCGCTTGTGGGAAGTTCATCTACGAAGGTAGTGTGGTTAACAGTTTTATTTTTTGGTTTTTTCTTTACCTATTTTATTATTCGTTCTTATTTTTATGGTTTTCACCGTATTTATACCTGTTGGAAACCATTTTCGGTTCTATACTTCTGCAACCTTTCACCTTTGAAGCCTTCTGTCTGCATAATCCAAGCTCTCCCAAAAAATATGTTACTTTTCATAGTTCCCTTTGGTATTATTTTATAGGGCACTAGGGAAATCATATCTATTAGAATGTGGCTCTATTTTTGTAATCCCATGAAGATATAACTTGATCAATGGAAGACTCGGTCTACCAAGGTTATTAGAGGCTATGGTTCACAAGACATGGTTCGTCAAACCCATTGTCTTGCTTCACCTGCAAACAGCTTAGTTCACAGAATGGTATGTGGTGGCATTTCTCCACTAAAATTCACCAAGAACACATATTATGGAATCTTGGGTTTACTAGCCATCACCCAATAGGCCAGTGCCTTATGGATTCTTCTATGAATCAATTTTTTGCGGTTTATGTGCTCCGCAAACCTTTCCTAGTGATGGTACGCAATCAGCCTAAAATCCTTTGAAATTTTTTCTTTATTCATGTTTCTTAAACAATTTGAAAGCCAATTTTCTTCCATTTTCTTTGCTGTCTTTATAGGAATATTTTATACTTTCTTCAATGTGCTTGTGGGAGTGTTCACTTCCCTTAAAAATGTTTTTAAGACCATAGAAATGCTCCCCAATGGAATAGGGTCCAATGAAAATGAAGATGAGGAAATTCTGATGTAGAAGTAGTCCTAAACTGAATTGGTTAGTGGTAGAATAGGTAGGCCTGGTAGGGGGAATGCATATTTATAGGGCCTTAGGTAATTTGACATTTAGAATTTCCCATGGTGAAAAGGGCTCTCAACCTCCCCTCAGCTTCCTTCACCTCCCCGTACTGACTCCTCTGCAAAATCTATTTCTATTAACTATTCTATACATTCCACGAACTGAATTCCTCACAATTTCCTTTTTCTACAAAATGAATTCAAGTCTGTGAATTTTATTGTGGAATTTAAAACCTAAGATCAAAATTCGGTGTACTGAGATGCTTATGTCAGTTTCCTATTATCCAAACCAAACTTTAAACTAGGGAACTAAACATTCAACTCTTTTAAATCAAACTTAAAATTTCAATCAGCAAACCTTGAACATTGATATAGTGAGGCCTCAGTTTGCGGTTTCTTCATTCTCCGAACCACTTAGTTCGTTGGACAACACTCCACCAGATAGTGCCTCTTGGGGCTTCTAAAATCCAAGGCCATACTCAAGAAATTACCTCCACATACTAATGAAGTATGCTAGAAATTTCTTCTGTATACCATTTCCTGGAGAAGTATGTGGAGGCCCAAGTGGACCTTCATTTTTTAAGTCATTTGAAATTTTTGTAGATTTCTTCCTATAATATTCTCATTCGACTGACTTTTTTGTGGTCTTTTGTGAATTAAGAATGATATGGATCTCCCTTTGACCCTAGGGAGTGTGACTAAATTGGGAGAGACTATGGATGAGAATATGAAAGAGGACCATCATTCATACATCATCCCCTGAGAATGAACTCTCAAATGTCTCCTTCCTCCATAATTAATGATATATCTGTTATCTATGCGGCTTCAACTTTACAACATTCTCCTTCCCAAGGATGTTCTTTTTCCACGGACCGACTAAAATACCCCTGTTGTCAACCTACATAAATCCCAGAGGCGTGATTGGGCCAATATTTCATTGATGATGGAAATCATAACTTCTCCTACGTAGGAGAATGCATTCACCCTGAGGGTCTTTGTGTGGTGTTAGAGGAATAATCTTCATCACAACACTTCATTGGAATATGTCATCTTGGAATATCCATCCATTACTAATCTTTATTTAAGTAATACTGGTGGGGGTGGTCCACTAAATGGGACTTATGGTCTGGAGGATGTTTCTCCAATGAGTGGTCCTGGGCCTTTTTGGTGCATCAGATTTTCCTGGAAACCCATATCAAGTTATAAGAATTAAACATGAATTAGTAAGTGTGGGGTTCCCAGTCTTTGATTTATTCACCTGGTGATATACTACCTAAATTTCTTAGTCATTGGTGTTCGTGCACCGTCACCTTCCATCTGCATCATGGAGATGTTGGGATTAGCTTGTGAGACATCAATCAACATGGAGGGATCCCCATTCATGGATATATGTATGATGAATTCTCTCTAGATTCCAACCCCTGGGGAGAATTCAACAAATTATCTCCTTTGGAATGTAAATTATTATTCATGGTAGGGGGACTACTCAATCATCCCCTCGACACATATTCCCTTATTTCATTCTAGGATTGGATAAGAATGTTTTTGTAATTGAACTGGACTAGGCCAAGGGTCTGCTGCATTCAAACTCATCTGACCCAATACTCACAAAAAATCCCAGGGTCATATTATGCGACCCTTGAGGTAGGAAAGTACACCATCTAGGGTTATAGTATTTTATTATATGTACCCCCATCCATTTATTGGTAGGTTTATTTTATATTTTTAGGATTGGATGGATATTCCCCAACTGGTAGGTATATAATAGTGTCAGAGCTTTTACATTGATGATGGAGGCTATGTTGGCAGAGGGCTAACCCATGAACATGGACATCCCAACTCTCAGTCAACATTATTAACTTCTAGGATAGATACAACGAGGGAGTCCCATGCATCATCTGAGTGGTCCACTCTAATTTTTATATGGATGAATGGAAGAACTCCTTTCTTACTATTAATATTGGCATTCTTCTATGGTTCTTCATTAAAATTTTCATCTATCTCTCCTCAACATCTCTATTTTTATCCCTCAATACTTTAATATTAATGATGTAGTAAAATTATTCAGTTTTCTCTCCCACTTCTCCTTCACACCTTACCCCATGCCCCATGGTGAAATGGTGGATAACAGGAGTGTTTCTTTGGAAGAATGCTAAGAAATTGTTGTGATTTGGGATGGAATGTTAGTTTCACACATAGATAGGGTGGAAACTTGTGATTCATATACCCCTTAATGGTTCTATTGGAAATTCGGATGCTTAAAGAAAATCACACCCCACCCTGATACCAAGTTAAAGTTACAATCTCATCCCATGAGTCTTCACCAATTATGGCAAATAATAATGCAGGAGGATGTTATCATGGAGGTACTAAGTCCCCCTGGGGGAGCTTAATGCTTTTTATCATTGGAGTATTCCTAACTATGGTTGCCTTTCTACCCTGATAGGGTGATGGAAATGCCAGTTCAATGGGTTTAGAGTCTATAGATCATTCCTCATCCTATACCGACTATACTAGATGTGCCATCTGTGTCACTCCCTATAGTGAGAAGGTGCACTATCTATCATCAAAAGAATTTTGAAGGGGATTCATCTGCACATCCCATTTTAATAGAAAGTGATTCAAACTATTCTCCTAATGTGGACACCACTTGTGGTCCTAACAATACTAGAATCACCAATGTTTCCCCAAATATCCTAAATGTCATGACCAACCCCTTGTGACTAGTTATAAGGGATTAACCATCTTTTAGGGGTAAATCCCCCCTACTTGGGTAACCAACCTTAGGACCCTTCCATCTGTTGTAATGATGCTTCCTATCTATATGCCCATTAAAGCGAGGGAGGACCAATTTCCTAGCACCAAGAGGATGCATTGAGACATGTGAAAACATTTGTGATGTCAATTATGAAACCTTACAGTAGAAACTTTATAAACTGACTTCACCGATGAAGAAGATAACTCCTGGATATTATTTTAAAGAATTTGGTTTAGCTAGATTTGATTACCTGTGTCTACACATTCTTATACACCAGATTTTCATAGTGTAGGATGACCTCACATCAAGTGAGAACAAAAAAAAAGCCAAATTCAATTCTTCACATAATTAAGGAATGACCATATGAGAAGTTTATGAGGAACTGAATCATCTGGTGGCTAAGGAGATGAGAGCTCAGGATTGGTAATCACCCGGATAGAGGATCTGTGAGAATGTGAGGCTCATATTGTCTGGCTAAAGGCATAGCTCACATTGTCAAGTGTTAATTACGAAGCCATCAAGTAGAAGGGGCATCACCTCAGAGCTACTATGAAGCGACCATGTCTAATGGATGAGGATGATGCTAAAGAGAGTTCTACTTTAGAGTAGGCCCTTGACAGTTCACGAAAGACGATTATTGATCTGTTATGAAGGGTGGTATGGGTTCCATCATGATTTTCCAAGATTGTATTTATATCATTCCCCACTTTTTTTGATTTCATGGATATACTACAGACTAGGGATGGTCATCCCTTTCATTTCATATAATAGAAACCTTCTTATTGTCTAGTGATTCTTCTTAATTTCATTTACATCAGTCAATTACAATTGATCATATTAATAACATTTAGAATAAGAATTAATTTAAAATGGAATCTATAAATCAAATCATGCTCTAATTTTTTATAAAGTCTCTCGACTCAATGAGTGTTATTTGACAATTTCTGGGATTACTTGAAAGCCCCCCTGAACTTTTTCCCTTTTTCTTTATTACCCTATTTTTTTTCCAAATCCTTTTTGGTATGGGCTTAGTGGGTATAACATGAATTTTTATTAGTCTTCCCTCTGAGGATTTTCAACCCAATAAGATTTATGTCTCTTTTGAATATTTAATTGAATGAAATTTTTTCTAAACCATATATAGTATAGATTCAATTAAATAGTACTCAATTTTATTCCAAGGGTTACCTTTGTAGGTTTTTACTCTGGTGAGTATTTTATCTTTTCTGTTGGTTATTTATTGTCATTCCAATCAGACTTATTACTAATTTTTTAGGTCAATCATCTTTTAAAAATATTGAAGGGGTAGGGAACCCAATATGGTATTCATCATTCGAGTGTTTCTGAATAACTTTCATACATGAATGATGGATTTTTCATGACCCTGATTTTGTGATTTTTGGATGTATATGGGACATGGGAGCCATTTTAGGCATACAGAGGTAAGAATAGACTCTGATGAGGATGAATATTCCCTTGGTTATGGTTGTTTTGTAAGAAACACATGAAAATCCAATGATACAAGATGTAAATTGTCAAAAAAAGGTTTCATAGGACACTGGAAAATCATTTTCGATGGACGGGGAGATTTATAGGAATTTTGGATTTGTTTTGTGCCATGAGGACTACAATAATGGCCAATTAAGGGAGTGATTTCTGAAAGTGACAGGAGAATTTATATCAGATTTGATTGAAAAACTACTCTTACATGAATTTGTCTTTTGTAATGGAGTTCCAGTGAATGGTATAGTATATCTCCATACATCTAGGACAGCTGGCACATAATATGGGAGGTAATTTTACTCTAACCAAGGGAGAGTAAATTATTAATCCGTTCAATAAGAAATAGTTTTCATATTCAGGCATTTGAATGGGGAAATATGTAAACCATAATCCAGGGGGTTTCTAAATCTGGGGAGAGAGGTGGGGAATAAATATCATACGGGCATAAGAAAATATAAAAGGACTCTCATATGTAAGAATATTACTTTTGTTGATGGTCTTTTTGTAGGAACCATATGCAGAGAAACCAAGTAATGATGTACATAGTCAAACAAAGTTGTCTACAAGACTCTGGCCTTCCATTTCCAAATGGTCGTGGAGGATTATTTTGATTCAGACCTTTTAGAACATGTAGTATGTCATATGAAAGGGTGTGCTCCAAAACTTGAAGGGTAGAATTTCATGTTGAACTTCACTGGGGAACCAAGAAATAAGTGGGGGTATTTTTTCCTTTTACATGGATCATGTTCATGCATATGGATGGGGAAACATTATTTTTCAAAATCCATGAGTAATCAGAGGTAAATCGGTCTAGGATGTTCTAACATATCCAGGACATGGGTAGGAAAGGGAATAAAAACCTTGAAATTGAGGGTTCTTGAATTCGGAGGGATTTCATGGAGAATGGGAGTTGTTAGGCTTAATATGCTAGGAAATGAATCTTACGATGACAGATTTTCCATTGGTTAACAACTATTTTGTAGGAAAATATGTAGATAAACTAGGGAAGGTAGTTTATAGTAAAAAAAAGGTGTTCTAAGGACACTATCCTTCCATCTTTGATGGCCGTGTAGGATTATGGGGATCCAATATTACACAAAACATAGAGTTTGATGCGTGGCAAGAGTGTATTCAAGAAATATTAGAAATGTTCAGATCGTGATTCACCAATGGGACCAAGTAATCCCCTATATATATTTATCTCATACGTAGGGTGAGACATCGTTTCCATATTTGGAGTACCCTATAGTTTACTACCATATAGTCAACACCTTGGGTTCCTTAATATGGATAATAGACACATAACATGCATTTTAGTGTTATACTGCTAGGACAAAAATCATGGGATGATTTGCCATAATGCCATGGTTCATTCCCTACTGAGGTCCCTAATTCCACATGAGCTATGTTTGGTGTGAGAAACAAGGGATTACAGGGATTTCGGGTCACCACATAAT
Organism: Viscum album; assembly: GCA_963277665.1. Taxonomy (NCBI): domain Eukaryota; kingdom Viridiplantae; phylum Streptophyta; class Magnoliopsida; order Santalales; family Viscaceae; genus Viscum; species Viscum album. The sequence continues at coordinate 223,537,492 of OY728123.1, read as the reverse complement.
AATGGTATAATCAAGGGTAGGTTGTGTTTTATGCTTAGACCAATGTTGTGGAGTTTAACGCCATGTATCAATGATGAATTCCACTCAATTTATTGTCATGTTGGGTGAAAGTAGATTAATTCCAATATGAATGAAGGGAAATATGATTCCCCTTGAGTATAATTGTAAATAGGACTTGTCTGGGGATTCTCTTCTTTGACATAATTTATGCATAGAGAATGGGGCATTTTAATAATTTCTGTGGCTATGTCTGGATAGTAAGAATCAAGTATCACCCCATATCTCATCAGGATGAAACTTAGTCATGTATGATTCCCAATGAACATTACCTGAAGAGTTATATCCCACGCATAGGAAGGAAATAATTTTTTTTTCTGAGGCCAAGACAAGGTAATAATCTAAGCATTATCATTTTGTAGTGCAGTTTAATATCATGCAGCCTGGACACTTATGGCCTTCCAGTTTAATATCATGGGGTAAGGATGTTGGCATCATAGATTACCATTGTATTATGGGGAAAACATTTCAAAAAGACCATAAATAACTATGGTTTGACATGTTTTAGATATTATAGCATACACTATCCATGAATGAGGGTAAAAAGGGTAAATTGTGGTCTTTGGGGCCCTCAGATCGTGAGGAAGTGTATGGGGATTGGGAGCCATTTGGTGTAATGGGGTAGGAAAGGACTCTCCTAAGGAAAAATTTTCCTTTGGTTGATAAATGTTTTGTAGGAAAAATATGCAGAGCCACTGGGGGATGATGTGCATTTTCAAAAAAAAGGTGTTTGTAGGACACTGGCCTTCCTTCTTCGATGGATGTGTATGATTATGAAGATCAAATATTTCCTCATGCATGGAGTATGGTAAATGGAAAAGGTGTGTATGGGTATGTAAGAAATACTCAGACTGGAATTAGTCGTGAAATATGAAACTCCTCTAATGGATTTAGATCATACCTATGGTTGGAATACTTTTTTGACACATTTTCGCTATATGAGTTAAAATTATCTCCTTCATAGTTTGGTATGTCATGTGCGGGAAATTGGGGGAATGATCCCTTACTCTGAGTAAAAAAAACATTTAACATTATGATTGAGTTTGGCCACATTTCTCATCGTGGCACAAATCAAGTCGCATGTATCTCTTGAGATTATTTGCAGTTTAATGTAATATGGTGAGAACTTTATTGGGTCTCTTTTATGCAAGTATGACTTATACATAGAGAAAAGGGAGAGATCCTATTTTTTCATAGCTACTAGACTAGGATGGTGAATCCCAATTTTACTATGTATCCTACAAGGGAAGGAATAAAGATGCACGTAGTTCTAAAAAAAATATTCCCTTGCATAGGTCGGGTTTGTGTATTGGGAAGAATGGAATTTTTAACTGATGTTGGCGGCTGGACCAGGGTATAGAATCCCAGTGTCACTACATATACCATTGCTAAATGGGAATCAAGCCCCACATAGTTCTGTACATACCCTTCCCTATATAGGTCCGGTCCATATAAAGGGAGGGATCATGTCAGGTTTGTTATCTACAAGCAATGAGTTCATCATATACCTTTATGCCTTGTCTATGAAGGGAAGCCATTACTATCATTCTTAAGATCATGTGAGTTATACTCAGTGTGAGAAACAATTCGTGATAAGAATTCCCCCTACAATTGTAAATTTAACGAATGATATAATAGAGGTATTTCATGTCATGTGGTGGATAATCCAGGTCCATTTATTCAATGCATTCCTATAGATCCCATTGAAATAATAATCAAGTTGTACGTAGTTCTAAGAGTTCCCTAAAGAGGTCTGATCCATGGGAATGGAAATAAGATGACAGTTTTTTGGTTGGTCATTAGGCCGAGATATAAAATTTGGGAGTCACTACATATTCTACATGGGAAGGAATCAAGACACACATTGTTTTGAAAAATATAGCCATGCATAGGTCTAGTCCATACGCAGTGGGAAGTGGCATTTTTGTCACTAGTGGTTGGACCAAGACTTGGGGTCAAGGTTTCACTTCGTATCCCATGGAAATAAGAATCAGGTCACACGTAGTTCTATAGGTTTCCTCTATGTAGTTCTGGTCTATACATATGGAAGAGGGGGGTTTTCTATATTTATGGTGGCTAGACCAAGATTTGGGGTCATTTAGTCAATATATATCAGATGGCGACAGTTATCAAGCCACATGTAGTTTTGTAGGCCTATCACTTTTTCATTCTGACCTTTTCACAGGAAAGTAAGAGGGTATTACTATCTTTTCTTCACAATAATTTGACTTATATGTGAATGATTTATAGCTTGAACACAATACTTATCATGAATTCTAACATCATGCAGTTAGGAAGAATCTATCATGCAGTTTATCATCCTGAAATTAGGATGAATATAACTCTATGAAATTTAAAATCCTTTAGCTAAGATGTATATGTCACTCTTACATGAAGCATTTCCTCAAAAACCATGAATTAGTGGGATCTGTTATGAGATTCTCATCCATAGATATGAAGGAATATTCCCCATAGAATTAGAACTTATGTATGACATACAGTTCCTCCCATTTTGGATTAAGATTTTGGGGTTTCTTCCCAAGTATCATTGGGGTTCTAAGGACCATCATCATCTTTCCTATGAGGAAAGATCGAGGAAGAACCTTTTTATTGAAGATTCATGTGATCTGATTTTGATAGACTTCCAAATGGTGCAGAGTGTGAAATCTTGTTTCATCCAATTATTCCATTTCATCAAACCATTTTTGAGATTTCACATCTATAAACAGTTGATCACAAATAGTGACTAGAGTGAGGGCAGTTGAATTTCAAAAGGTAGAACTACCTCCATCCCATATACCAATGAGTACGGGGTCTCTTAGGTGGTAGTTCATGTTATATTCCAGTAAGACTATAAAGCATGGATGAGTTTTTCCATCCATGATTTCTTGTCTTTTTCTACCATCTTCTGTATTATGTTTTATAGAGTCTTGTTGAATGCCTTTATCTATCCATTGTCCACTTAATAGTTGTGGGAAGAACGTTTGTATTTTATTCCATAATCATGGTATAAGTTTTCCTACTCAACAGAGAAGAAGGCTGTGTCATTGTCCATCAATATTGTATGAGGGACACCAAATTTGGTAATGATGTAGGCTTTCATAAAGCTAACAATGATTCTTTACCAGACCTCTTTACGGTGTACCACTTCAGCACATTTGGGGAATAAGTCAGTTTCTATGAGAATAAACATAAACTTTCTAGCTGTGACGGGAGGATATGGTCCCATGACATCCATCCCCCGTACAAAAAAAGAGAAAGCGTACTTAGTTGTGTGAAGTAGCTCCGGAATTTGGTGGATGAAATTGTCTTGAACATGGAAGGAATGGATCTTCTTAGGAAATGTGAAATAATCCGATGTCGTAGTTTTCCAATAGCATCCAAGACTTATAATTTGGTGGGACATCTTGGCTACTGATTGGTGTCCTCTAAAAGTTCGGATGTGCACTTCCTTCATGACAACATTAGTCTCTTATCCATTAATGCACATGAGAAAGACTCTGTTAAGGCCTCACTTGTAGATAATCTTTTCATGGTTTGTGCCATCAAAAAAGAAAAAATTGATTGCCCACCTCCGAATATGTTATCTTTAAGCCCTATATAGTGGGAGTTCCCCCCCCCCCCGAGTTAATTTTCATTGGTAGTCATCTAGCCGATGGTGTGACTATAAAGCTCATGAATTGGGATAATATCATCAATTTATTCCATATTGTTTTGAATGAATAGAAATACCATACGATGGTGGGAAACTTTGGTTAATGTTTCATCCTAGTTTGGATCATCCAGTTCTATGGCTATATTTGCTAATGCATCGGCTTGATCATTGTGTGACCGGGGGGGATAAGTCAGTTTTGGTTCTGATAGGAATTCTACCATCAGCTCTTGGACATGTTTCATCAAAGGAGCCAATAATTATTTCATAATGTAATAGTCACCATTGACATTCTTGATGGCCATCTCCAAATATCCATTTATCATTAGGAACTCAGCCTGTGCATGTGGTTCTAGATCTAGGCCTATATTGAGGGCCTGGAATTATTCATCATTATTTGGGAACCCCTCTAAAAGTACAAAAGAGTAAGGTAAGATGACTTTTTATAGTGATACGAGTATAACTCTTAGCCCCACTTTGTTGAGATTGGGGTCCCCCATAATTTTCCTTGTCATAATTATGGAGGCACTATTGAAGTACATTTCCCATGCCTGGGAGCCTTCTTCGATAGATAATACATCATTCGGAAGTTCAGTACCCCATGAGGTCATTTCTGTCAAGGGGTTCTCTACCAGGAATTCTGCTAATGCCTGGAATTTGATGGATTTTTGTGGAATGTACCGTATGTAAAAATACTATAGGATTTCTTCCCACTGTGATAGGAATCCAGTTATCATAGTACATATAAGGATATACTTGAGCTGGCAGCAGCGGGAGACTAGATGGACCTCGTGGTGTAATCCTTAATGCCTGAGTTTCTGAACTGAAAATATTGGGTCTAGGATGCTCTTTTTTATATTCGAATATCGAGTATCATCGCAAATCATTGTTCTATTGATGTAATAGAGACCATTCTAACTACTAAAATCATTCTTCGGTTTGAATAAAGTGCCTAGTGACTATTCTAAGGTGGTCACATATAGAATTAGTGGACTTCCCTCAATTGGTGGTGTTGGTACAGGTGGTCTTAGGAGATTCCTTCAAAAATTTTCGAATGTTTTTTGATGATCATTACACCATTATAATGTGACCCATTTCTTCATTAACCTGGTGAAAGGAAAACACTTACCTAAAATGTTGTCTATAAAGCACCAAAAATAGGCCATGTGCCCCTAGAGACCCCTAAACTTAGTGATGTCGCGATGGTGTATTATGAAGATAAGGAATTTCCCAGAGGTAACACTAAAAGAACACATCATGGGATTCATCTTTAGACTATACAGTCACAATTTATTGAAGACAACTTCAAGATCTATCAGTTGTTTAGATAATTGTCATGATTTAACCACCAGGTGATCAATGTAGAACAAGGTAAAATTTCCCAAGAAGAGCTTGAAAATGTGATGTATGGCGCGCTGATATGTGGAACTGAAATTTTTCAGATCAAAGGGCGTCACCTTGTAGTAGAATACTCCCTAGGGAGCCATAAAGGTACTGGATTATTCATCATCTTATGATATTTGGATATGGGGATATCTAAAGTATCCATCAATGAAATAGAGGGCCTCATATTAGGCGGCTGCATCGATCAGCATTTCCACGATCAGGACCAAAAAACCATGTTTTTAGAAGTGCTGATTGTGGTCCCTGAATTCAATGCAGGCTTAAATATTTCCATTTTTTTATAGGGACTAATTTTGCCAGAAAAATCATACACTATACTTCCCAAATAATGTTTGTTTTGATTATCTTCTCAAATTTAGCATCTATTTCGGCAGCATGTGTCGGGTGTGTCTTTATAGAAGCCTACATGTAACTACGATGGTCTTGTGGAAGACCTAAGTGGTGAGTGGCGACCTTAGGATTGGGGCCTAGAATTTAAATGTATTTCTATGAAAAAAAATCTCTATTATTCATTAGGAAGTAGTTTTATTCGGCTATTTTCTCAAAAGTCATGACCACACTAATCAGCGTGGGTGACAGGTTGTATTCAGTGCCTAGGTGTACCTCCCTATGTTCATCAATTGTGGTAGAGATTCCTTTTTCTAATGTGGGAGGAGAATCATTGAGATATTATTAATCTTTTTCATCCTCTTCATGATCCTCTTCTTCATCTTCTTCCACTTCTGATGGAGATATGATTCTCTAGATGAACTCTCCATTATGGGGAGTGGAATCACAACTTTTATTTCTGTAAACCAAAACATCTCCTTTTACCCCAGCTAACTATGGGGAATTTTCTAAAGAGGATGGAATTGGGGGTGAAGGTGTGCCCTCGCTTTCTTCAATTTAAAGGTAATTGTCTTCTACCATAATGAGTAAGTCATGAACTATATGTAGCCTCGATGATGGGATGTGATAATTTTTGTTTGAACACTCACTGTTGTCATGGGGGCCATCTAACATTTCTGCATCCTTGGACTTAGCGACTGTAATGGAGATGATGCAGACAGCTGAGTCAGTGTCTGATATTGAACTTATGCACTCAACCTGATTGATTAGTAATACATACTCTTACCCAATATATTTTATTAGATCAATGTGATCCATTTAAAATTGATTTTGGCAGTGATCCAATTAATTTCGTCAGCCAAAGACTGATTCTCTTTCAATTCATATAACTCTACATCGATGTAATGAGACTCCAAGGATTAGAATGGGTATTTATTTGTGTGAAATGTTTTGTTTTTTCCATTAGCATAATATTTGACACACTAATGGTATGATAAGGGGATTTTTTCATGCCAATGTAGTTAGGGCCTCCCCAATAGGATGATGAAGGCCGTATTTTTCCACACTACTAGAAACTCAGAATCATAATCGAGTTCAAGAAGACAATCATTAAGATTGGTTAGTCCCAATAAATTCTGCTAACTTTTTCATATCCCAATGGAGTTTTGGTGAAAGTTTTCTGACTTTCCTCATCATAGCCTGACCGATGAAGTGTTCGCAGCAGGAGGAGTTTAAATCCAGATCCATTGTGGATGAAAATTTTCCACACATAAATGAAGTTTATCTTTCCAAACACATATAATGGTTTGATTTTTCCCTGTATGATGACATCATCATCCTGATCAATATAAGAGATCGTATCATTTAATTCTATGGGGTTGGTCTCTTTCAGATAAGATTCAGTACCTGCAACGTTGGCCTCGAATTCTAGGATACTTAGTAAAGCTTCAATATGGACCACTCTACGGTCTTCTAACAGATTCAATGCATCAGTGATTTATAGATTTTTCAGTACTAAATCCAACTAATTCATAATATTATATTTCTACTCTAAAGTATGTGGATTACTGACATGGGGATTGTCTTTCATAGGTGCTTTAGGAATTTTGGCCCTAGAGGTGGATGGCCCGATCTCAGGGAAAGAAACTAATGGGGATCCAGTTCTATTTGGATTCGTCCTCACTAGTCCGTGAGCATAGTATGGGTGATTAGACATATTCTCTTCCATTGATGAATACTTCATGATTAATGGGCTAATATTTCTACCGGTAGGGGAATAGAAACGCTTTGGTTCCTATTGTGTCTTCTTGAGGATCCTTCTGCACGTTTCCGCAACATTAATAGTTTGAGTTAATGTGTGGCTGGGAATTTGACTCCTTCCACAACCGAACCTTCCTAGAAACCCTCTGACTATATGAATTCTTACTATATCTCTCCGGTTAGATGCATTTAATTTGATTTCTTAGCCATAGTCTCCAATGAAGAAGGGGTTTATTAAGTTAATGACATTAATGGATCTGATGATCAGTTCTTAATTAGATTATGATTTTTTATGGATGTCTTATTTTGACGGTGTCATATTGAGGGGTGGTTCCCTTTGTCTTGTTTGGTAGGGCAGTGCCCATGTGTTCAGGTTTCCTGGAATGAAGTTTGAAAGTGTCATGGTTAACTTTGGTCTTAGTGCGGGTTCTTCTTTTAAATCCTGATTTATGCCTTTCTGCTTAGACCATCACCGAGACAGTTGACCCTTAGAGGGTTGTGGGTCTAATGAAGATGGTTGTGTTTCATTAGAAACTATTGGGGGAATGTTTGGTAACTTCAACTATGCATGGAGTATGTGATAATCTCATATGACTATTTTCTGAGTCATCCAACTATCAATTGTTTTCATTTTTCATGTGACTATTTTCCACTCCCATTCCTCACTTTGTTCTAAGGTGGAAATATATGCCACTTGTGTTGGACATGGTCCAAACATCACTTGTCCAGAATCCACCATATTTTACAAGAGATAATTGAAGATTAACCACTATAGTTTGATGTATCCTAATATTCGATGGCTGGGATAATAATTTGGTCATTTATAGAGACCCACTTCTTCAACTCTCTTTGTCTTTGAAAGTAAGATCAAGTTACAATTCATAGAAGCTACAAAGTATCCATGATCTTGGTCATCTCAGAATGAGTATAATTTATTTATTCATTCCCCTGAATGGATTTCTTTTGTAACCCCTTCACTCATCTTGCTAAGGTGGGTGGATGTTGGTGTCTAGAGGGTCCTTCATAGTTTAGCTGAGGCCTCACAACTGGATCTAGTGTTTGAGGTTGCTTAAGCATGAAATAAGCTGCTAGATTTTTTCCCATTATTTTCTTAGGGCCACTTAGGACATGATATTGGTCTGAGACAAAGAGTCTTTTATCCTTTGGAAAATGGAGTAGAAATATTAGAACCCAATTTTGTACTCCACTTGTATGAGTGGCATTCATAATTCATCACAGAGATTACCGATTCACATAGCGATCATTTCATCATGGGGGGGGGGGGGGTGGCTGATTCAAGTAGTAATTCAGGCCTTTCCATCAAGTGATGATGTATGAAACTCTTTTATTCTCTAATTTATTAGGGTTCATGAGGTCACATACTTATATTATTTGGGAAATGTTGAAATGAACTAGAAGAGAAACTATTTTCAGAGGTCCTCCCAACATGTGATCGAGTTTTCTGGAAAACTAGTATACAACATAAAGTTGGAACCCTATAGTATTTTCACAAAGAACCTATGTTTCACTGCTTCTTGTTTCTCTAAGGTTCCAGTTATGGGGTCACAGTAAGATTCATAGTGCATTATATATTGTTCTGGGGATCTTGAACCATTGAAAACATGTAATACGAGGTTCCCAAAGTTTGGAGGTGGTAGATTATTTCTCACCCAATTAGGTTAAGGTTTGTGTTGTGGTTGTATCGAATCACAACACCCATCCATGGATTCTAGTTGAGTTTTAAATTTATTGAATATATTCCAAATCCCTTGATGCATATCCTAAAGGACATGAGCTTGGGTGGGTGAAACAGGTGGAAAACTGGATGTGCCAACACTTCTAGAATTTGGGGTGGATAACCAGGTGGGGGAATCATCTTTGGGTTCACCTGAATGGGTTCATGCTATTTCCCCAATGGAGGGAAGCCTTGATACCCCTTTGGGGCTATATTCAAGTAGACCGATGGTCCCCATGTTGGATTGGTTGGGCATCCGAGCCATGTTTCATTTTCCGGGATGAGTGCATATGGGAGAGGAACCTCTTTTGGAAGCACCTGTTGATGTTTATCTTGAGTAACAATCCGAGCAAAATATATTCCTCAACATAGGTCGACATTGATTCACTGGATCTCTTTAATTTCTTCCTCCTACTTAGAAAATCATTCCTCAAGAGTGAGGGACTCATTTTCCTTAGTGGGAGTAGGCGGATCATATAAAACCATGTATTTTTTCTTCTCTTTATTGGGGATTCATTTTGGGGCAGTGATGGGTTTATTGAGGGTGCATCAAATTTAGTGAATCTCTCTGATTCTGGGTATGCACACCATGATGCTTTATGTGGACCACCTCCGGGAGGGAACCATCTTCTCTTGTATCATGTTCATTTGTATCATTTCTTGCGTGGTCCATGGGACTGACATCCACCACTATCACTGATGCATACAACAATGGGGGTGGTGTACCCAGTGCAGAATGGTAGGAGTGATTTTTGCATCCTTTTTTGGACTTCTCCCCCCATTCTATGAAATTCTTCATATTTTGTGGTAAAAAGAGACCTGAATGGTTCCCTGATCTGACCGTGTAATATTCCTTCATCCTGGGGGTATGGACCATAAGAAAGAACTAAACAGGTGACCTCTCTTCTCATTTTTCTTCCCATACAAGAGAATACATAAATCTGTTGCGTGGGAATTTAAGGTAAAAATTCCCCTAGACACACGAGCTGGGGTTTCTCACATTCTTCCATTGTTGTTCTATGGGCTGGATTCATTTGTCTTATGGGGCCATTTAGAGTTAAATATTCCCCCATCTCAGTGGGTTGGGTCTATTACTGTATTCTGGTGGTAGCTACTACTATTTTAACTTACTTGATTTCATGCACTCCTACATGGGTGTGAGCCAATTATGGAACAAGATTTGCCTGAGATTTATTTTCTTCCAAGGACATGAACATTGATCATTGGTTGGATTCCCCTAGGAAAGAAGCTTGTTGGATGTTATTGGTTTCCTAGATCAAATGTTTCTTAATGTATTTATCTCATCGGGCCTAACACTTTTATTAATTACTCAAGGTTGGTTCCTAATGATAATTCCACCTTTACTGAGTAGGGATTCCATTTGATTACTAACTTTAGGTAATGAAATTGCAATATTTCACATCTAGTGAGTTATAGTGGATGTGACATGGGGTGAAGTGTAGCGCTCCATGATCTCTCCATCCCTGATGGTGAACATCGAATACGGTATTACTGATAAAGCAACACAACTTGTGCAGTGTGTGGAGGTAGGACAATTTGAGATCATTTTTTTACTTCAATGATTGTGGTTTCCATATAGACAAGAGATCATACAAGTTGATTAGATGACGAAACTCTCCTAGTATGCTAACATTTTATGAATATCCCACATAGGGTAGGATTTTTCCCTCACCTAGAAGATAGTTGTCCATATATTTAGGCGAATTTTATGTGTACATTATTCTGACAACACTCTGGGTATGTCAAATTGAGAAGTGTCCATGGCCCAATACATCACTAGTACATCATCCCTACCTATTTTTCTTTTCATGAGAAACATATCTTTTTGTTTCTCATATGTTAAATCCTCCACTTGGTCTACCCTATTTGAATTCTCCATAATTTCATTCCTATAATTGAGGCTATCATGAGCCTCATTGATATGTGAGTGGTACAGGGGTGGCTTAGAAGATGAGCATGGCCCTGGGCCATCTTCGGGTTGATAAAGGATATCACTTCCCATAGATAGAAAGTTTGTCATCTATAACTCCATATTTCCGAGCACCTCAGCGTATGAAGAATTTCTCACATTTGACTTGGTAAGGGTAGTACCTTCTGACTAGTGAAAATTTTGACAATAGGGAGGTCCTTCACAATCAGTTCTATAATGGAAAGGGAAACCATTGTAACATGATGTTTGACCATGAGGAATGTCTCTACGATGTATACCTTGGAGAGGACCTTCCAGCTGAGCTATAGTATGAGAAAGGCATTCATGATTCTTGATGTCATTAAGGGTAGGACCTTATTGATGAGTACAATGATAGCGAGGACTACTATTACAACTTGTTATCTGGGTGCAAGATGAATTTCTGTAGTGCACATTCTATGGAGTGGCTTCAGGATGTACTACAATGAAGGTATGACCTTCTCATTTCTTGATGTTTCTATCGGGAGGGCCTTTACAACAATTTCCATTGTGGGTAGGGCCCCCACAGTGGCTACCATCATGTTGGGTACTACCATCATGGCTTGAAATATGACTACAAGGAAAAGCATATTTGCAGCGTATACTATAGGGGGGACCATTAGGGAAGATGAAATCAAGGGGGGCGGGGTTCTTTCTATTTGGTCTTCTGGTCAAGGGGAGGGATACACTGAAACACATCGAGGGATATTCTCTCATGATTGATTATTCCTGGCTCCCAGAGTAAGCCCCCATGGGTACTATGGGGAGGGCCTTCAGAGCTGATTGTAGAAACATTTTGGGGAGGCCCTTTGCAACTGATACTACCACTTCTATATTTTGGTAATGGACAAACAATATATTGGGCCTCTATGGATTTATTCTTGATTTCATCAATAATTCTATCTTCTAGTAGAGCATAATCACAAATATAATCTTCATTTTCCAGTTCCCTTTTGCACATTTAATATTTGAGCACTATCGTATGGGAAACTAGGGTCATCTTATATTGGTAACGACCTGTGTAAATGGGTTCATGTTTTGATGGTTCCCATGATTCCATCGGGATACACCGACGAACGTATTATGTTTTGGAAGGTATATATGCCATCCCTAGAGTGGCCACCAAGTTTTACTGGTGTCCCTAGTCAAAAAGTGTATTTGTTCCCAATCCATTTTTCCATGTATTTCAGGATATTTCAATTGAACATTATAGACTAGATTAGGGATGCATAACTGCTCAAGAGTGACCAACCTATCTTGCGAATGAGTCATTTTGTTCGAGGAAACCAGCTCGTGGGACTGTTTCTTCACCTTTTTCACAGAGGGAATGACATCTTGACATGTCTAAAGGATATGGTATAGAATTGATGTCTGATATTCCATCATTACAAGGATGTTATGAGATATATCTTTAGTTGGAATGTGTATGAAGGCACATTCTGATGTTGGGTATGGAGTTTGTTCATACTACATTCCTCCATTGGTTTCTAGTTGATACTATCAGTTCTCCAGTTTCAGGATAGAGTAATGATTCTTCCACCAGTTTTCATCACTGATTGACACTGTATTTGACTGGTGGTCATCATATTTAAAAGTAGGAACATTCAAATGATCGCATTCCATTGTATTTGTCTCACATGATTCGTATTTATCCGTAGGATTTTGACTCTACTCATATTTATTGACCACCCTATTTGGATGGAAGACTTGATATGAATCAGCATGTGTTTGTGCCTACTTGTAGCTAGTTAGTGTCTTATTTTGATGATGGGATTATTTTACATTAGTAGATATTTTCATTTTTTTATAATTATCCACTCTGTCTACATGATGGGACCGATGTGGACTGGTAGGAATGTGCACGTTCATGTATTGTGCCACAATATTTATGTGGTGGTATTTAGTGGAGGTGGAAGATTTTTTTAACGTCCCATTGAATTTTTATGTGTTTTTATTGAGGATTTACTACTCAAGAATAAGGACGATTACCTTATCTTGATTATATTTTTTCCTCCCTCGAAGAGTGTCCCTATAGGCCCATGTCCTATGGACTTCAGCTGGAGATCTCTGCATGAGATCCTCTTTAGAGCGAGGATACATTTTCACTTGGTGTTAGCAGTGATGCTCTCCAATAGGGTCCCATGAGTAAGACCCCTATGCAGATGGGATGAAGTCATCAACAACAACTTTATATGCCTCCCGGATTGAGGCATCAACTAGAAAGATTTTTTCAGATTGGAGTGCTTAACTAATGGCCTCCACTATGGGGAGAGTACCATTTTGGCGGTACTCTCTAATCGGCGTGTTGGATACCTAGTGCTGAAGATGTTGGACCAGTGAGGGGTTTTTTTTATCATTATATGGGACCTGACCTCCAATGAGATCACTAAGGTACGTGTCTTAATTAGTCATCAATATTCTATTTGGATAAAATATTTCTCTAGAAACTGACATTATATATATATATATGTATATATGACATATACAGACAACAAAACTCCGTCAAAGTAGCATCTCTTGATCACATTCATAATTAAAGATTTAACTGAGCCACTTACCTTTTATGAGGAAAAGGGGATTGAGTGGGGTAAAACCACCACCTTTATCGAGGATTCATGTTGGTTTCAGTAATTTTTGTTTCGACCAAAGGTGAGCTTTTCTGGAAAAAAAGATGGTCTGACAGTTGATAAGCATTTGTCTATTATTCTAGAAAATTTCATTTCAAGTTAACAATTTTTTTGGACCCGATTCATGTCATTATCACTTAGGGGGAATTGTATTGACCCTATGGTGACTGGGTAGTATATTATTTTTGTATTACGAAGGAGGAGACAAAATCAAATGGTCTCGACGGTTGATTACATGGGGTTAAGTATTGGTGAAATTGATCTACATAGGATATAAGTTCCTCGTATGGTCTTTAATGGGTTCATTTTTGGATCCAAGAACACACAAAGACACTTCTATGCATGATTTGTGGACATTATTTCCCAATTAAGGAACTTCTTGATTGGTTTAGCCAACAATAATTGAGGATTTCGTTGGTTGATAGAATGGGAGGCCAGGCTCATCACACACTTTTGGGGAGAATTATTTCCTTATCCAATACTCTCTTAAATATTTAATCCATGTTCATATGTTTTTGAATCCTCAGTTCATTCTTGATGTCTGTATCCAGGCATTACCCCTAGGTTGTAGTATCATCATATATTTACATGGATTTGGTGATATAGGGAGAATACTAACATAATAAATGCATCGAATACCTTTGGAGTTTATCGTCATCTAGGAGGGATGGAATTTGGTTGGATGTTGGGTTGAAACCCATAATATAGGATTCCTACATGTCCTCATGAGAGTAATCAGATTCCATGTAGTTTGGTGTCACGTTGCTGGACACATCACCTATTTGGGTCGTGTGATGGGAACTCATCCATGTTGTTTAATATCTTGCGGTTAGGACATCCAGGTGAAATATTCCTCGTCAGGACTCAGTGTGGGGCTTACGCCAAAGTGTTTGGAGGGTCCTATGAAATATATGATCTTCTGAGTGAAGATAATCATACTGAGGATATAGCCTGGAGAACATTAGGGTTGATTTGATGGTCACATGTGGACTTTACCGAGGCTTCCTATGTATCCCGATCAAATAGGGAATCAAAGTCCACATAGTTCTGTTATTGGGACTTAAACCTTGGAGGGAGACCTTTTGAATTTGAGGGAATATTGTATCTAGACTAAATTTGGAGAAGAATGTCCCTTGAACTCAATCATTGGATATGCATCATATGTATCCTAGTTATAGTAGGAATTATAGTTCTCATAGTTCATTGATGGGTTGTGACATGATTTGGGATTACGCATGGGAGATGTATGTCTAAGAAAATAGAATCAGGACTTACTCTTAAAGAGGATTACAATTTTTGGGGAAATTTTGGGGTGACCCTTTTGAAAAAGGGTACCTCTTTCATCTCATAACTCAAGTATGCATCTTACGTAACACAATTACGGTTGTAATAAATGTTCATGTAGTTCATTAATTTGATTTTACAATGTCATGTCATCAGAGACATCTAAGATCACATAAGTCATTCTATGTGTGGGAAATAATAGGATGTGTATGATTCAAAAATGGTATATATTCCCTTATCTACTGATAGAAAAGGAGGATAATGATAGTGGAAGAGGTTGTGGATACTTTCCCAACTAAATAGGGAAGGAGCATTGGGTGTGTCCATTCCCTCACTTGGTCCCATGTCAATATGACGATGGGTGACAGAGTGAAGTACTAAACATTTCAATGTGGAATGACATTGAAAGTCGTGTTGTACATATCTCAAAAATCATGTGGATTACCTTATGGGGATTTCCCCATAATATTTTAAGGGAAAGGGGAAGAATACTTCTTCTCATCAAAAGGGTAAGAGATCATGATTCCATTAACTAGTGATTGTCCCTCATTGAACGGAATAAAAATCGGTCGCCCTTGATCCAAAAAGTGGGGTGGTTAACCTCTGTATACCAAGGTTGGTCTCTAGGTTACCATGGGAATGTAGACTTAAGAACATTCCTGGAGGCCATAGTGATGCATGGATTACCTTTTTGACTCCACTTACCATGGGGTTTTATACTTATAGGGGCGTTCTGATGTGCCCGATTGTCCATTCATTTGGGTCAAGTAGCATTGGCTGGACTTTGATAAACTAGTTCATGGAGGGGATTCGGAGGATGAGACGGAGATTGAAGGGAATGATCTATAACATAGGGTGGAAAACCCGAAAAATCCCTACACTATGTACCATTTGTTCATTCGGGGTGGGGTACCTTTTTCAAAGCATTTTTCTATACTGGTGGATGGGTTGTCCATGTACCGGAGTGGTACGTGGATCAGGAATTTGTACGCGTATCGGAATGGTAAGCAGATTAGTATATGATCTGCGTACTGGGGTAGGATGTGTCCTTAAGCTCCATTTTTGTACCATGGTGGTATGTGGTGATGGAGTCCCTCCATGTAGCAGAATTCTATGCTAGGATGGTTTTGGTCCACATAGGGTTACAATACATAGTACACTTGATTAAAGAAGGGGAATTAGTCTCTCTCATAGGATGTTCATCCATGAAAAGAGTGTGGTTCATGGTTATCCTTTTTTGGTTCGTGGTTTACCTATGTTATTATGTGTTCTTATTTTTATTTTTCACGAAATATTTATACCTACTGAAAACCGTTTACTGTTTTGTACTTTCATAGATTTTATCCTTTAAAGCCATTCGTCCTTAGAATCCTTGTTCTCCCCAAAAAAATTATTCTTTTCAAATATCCCCTTATTATCCTCTTATAAGGAACTGGTGAAATCATATATGGTGGAATGTGTCATCATTTGAAGAATCCCATGAAGATATAACTCAACTAGTGGAAGACTAGGTCAACCAGGGTTTCCAAAGGTTGTGGTTCGTGACATGAGGTTCACGAAACCAACCAGCTTTCTTCACCCACTAACTTCTTAGTTCACGGGATGGTTTGCCATGGAATTTATCTATTCTATTCCTCTAATGACACATATTCTAGTGTCCTAGGTTTGTTGGCCATTACCTTGTGGTCCAATGCCTCGTGGGTTCTTCCGTGTTCCAATGATTTGCGGTTTATGCACCCCGCAAACCTTTCCCTATAGTGGTACGGGGTTATCTTAAAATACTTTACAATATTTGATTTTTTCAAGTTTCTTCTCAAATTTTCAATCCAATTTGCATCCATTTTTATTTCTGGACTTGTAGGAATATTTTCTTTCTCCTGAAAATTGATTGTGGGAGTATTTACTTCTCTTTTCAATGTTTTCAGGACCCTATAGTGATTAAAAACTTTTAATACACATGACACAAAAGCAAACACACCATGATATATTATATTGAGATAAAATAATATAATGTAAGAAAAAAAATTTAAACATTATTATAGTTTATTAAAAAAATCTATAAAGAAAACTATAATTAAATTAAAACCACATGTAAATAAAAAGATAACAAGTCCTTAAAATATTTATTATAAAGGTATATATTTTCATTCATTACATATTAAAATTATTATTCTTAAAGAATTATTACATTGGGTTATAGGGTTTAATGAAATTATTCAATTCCAAATAATTTTTAAAATTTCTTGGTTATAAGATAATTAATTAATTGTATTTTGTTAAAATAATTTAATGTTTGAAAATATACTTTTCAAAAAAATTATTGGGTTACTCATTTTTACCAAACATAATATGTTTCGGTTAACTGATTAGTTTAATAGAATATGATTATTTTATTTATAAATAAGGATGTTGACATTCAGGTAATGATTCATAATTTATATGAAATCAAAATAAATAACATAATGCTCAAAAATTTATTTTTATACAAAAATGAATTTCCCTTACATTATATGATTTCATTTAAATGTTAAATTTGTATTATTTTTAAATAATGTTTGATTAAATGGAGTTAAATATTTTAATCATCATGTTAAATTTTGGTAATATGGGTCATCATTTATTTTAAGTAAAAAATAATTACTATAATAAATATTCAAAAAAGTAATAATGGGTTAAAGGGAGGTAAATTAAAATTTCTTGAATTTGTATAATTAATATGATATTTAGACATATATAAGTCATTTATTAGTTGTGTGAGTAAACACTTCATGTGTCACAAAAATTTTACTTCCTAACACTCCTAACTCCCATGTTATTATTTCTTTACTCATCACCTAACCTATGTTTCTAATGAAATGGCCATAATTTTCACATACGAAATGATCTCTCTAGAACCCATTGCAAAAAACTAGTATGCTTAATTTATCCATTTAATTTCTATTGTTATTTATTCTCTATTAGTATTATTAGACGTGTTATAGCCTCTAGTCACAATAATGGTTCTTAAGTCCTTTATTATAATTTTCTTCACTACTCTTAAATCCCATTTAATTATATAATTATATAGTGTTAAAAACATAAAAAATGAAAATATCAGGATATAATTTATTGTTCTTACTCATTCATTAGTTATAACATGTTCTTGTTTAGAATGATTTTACCCCCAACATTATTGATATAGTAATGATTTCATATTGAGTGATTAAAAATAGTTAATGACTTATAGTATTATATAATAATTATTAATTTATGTTTCTTTTATAAGTAATTATTGGTAATATATATAAATATATTCATTAAAATAAATATTTTAATCAAAATTAAAAAATAAATTTCAACCGCTCTTTACGAACCATTACTATAACATCCATAATATGAAAATTGGACCACAAAAATAAAAAAACATATGTAAGTACTATATATATTTATATATATATATATATATATATATATATTCAATAGGTGATTAAATCATTATAACAGAGAAAGGGTAACTTCCACACCAAAGCTAGCATAGAACTAACATCACAGTTAACACTAAAATATAAATTTTCATAATGAATGAATAGTAAATGTTAAATAAGACATTATAAATCAATGGGAAAAATTAAAATAAATAATAATATGGTGTTGAGATATATTAATAATAATACTAAATTTATTGTATAGGGAGTTATAATGCATCCAGTAAATAATAATTCTATGGTAAGGATTTTCTTATCTCAAATTAACTTAATTGAGATTTGACTCATATTCACCACTGCTTTTATTTTTTATGGTGTATATACTAATCGTGAATATATTTTAGGATAATTTTCCTGAAATTATATATATTTACAAATCAATCTATGTTTTTCTACTTCAAAGTGTTTTGATTCAAATGTTACCAAATCTGAAAGGGTTTTATTTCCACTTTCACTTCAATTTTGAAATTATTTATATATAAATTCCAATTTAAATAAATATTCAATTATATATCTATAAAACATAATATATTGTTATATAATATGGTAATTTTTTAATTATTCATCTCTTCTTACAATTTCACCACCCTTTGGATCATAATTCAACCAAACTTTTTCCTATAAGTGAAGCATACCTAATTGCATCTTTTTTGCCAAAAATATTTCTCCCCCATATCCATATTTTTAATATTTTATAAATTTAATTCCATGAAATCATAGTATTAATTAATGGAATTTTATATTTATTTTTAATATATTTACAAGAGAATGAAATTTATACCCTTTCAATGTTTTGCAAACACGTAATTTTCAAATGACATTCTTTATAAAGTGTTAATAAATTATTATTATTTTTTTTCAAAAAAATACACATTTTCCAACATTTGTATTTCATCTTATTTTTGAATATTCCTTTCCATTTTCTTATGTATTTCTAATGAAATTTTAATTCTCATTATTTTATAAAAAAATTCCTTTGGAATTAAATTTTTTCCAAACTAAATCAAATTTAAAAATATTTTTCAATTAGTTTTCTAATTATAATATAAATTAATTTTTTTAAATATAAAACTAAATTAAAATTTATTATGATTAGCATAGGAAATTATTTAATTATTACAACCAAATTCTTTCCATATATGGATTTTGATTATGTTTTGTGAAAATATTTTTGAATTCTGCTTATTTCACATGTGTTAATTGAATATAAGATGGGATTTTGAATGTTTTCATTAAATATGAATCACATGTTTATAGTGTATCATTATGTAATAGTTGGGCCTATTTAAACCATTTTATGAATTAGGTAAAATTTTATATCTCATGAGAAAATTGTGGGACATGGGTTGTTAACCAAAGTCCCAAAGGTAATGGAGTTCTGGTGGTTATCCCATGTCTAAAATTTTATAGGGTGGTGGTGATTAGAAATAATATTAAAGGTTATGGGGAATGGGTTATCATCCCAAGTCCACAATATTATATGTATATGGTTAGTCTCATTCATTATTATTTAAATTTATTGGGATTTAATCTTCTCATATGTTTTGATTTACATCGTTATGTTCATTCCACACTCTTATGTTCTGGAATTTTCTTATTCTAAGTTTTAATGAATCATGATGACTGAATAATGTTTCGAATCACCAATGAATAACTTCATATTCTATGAAAAAAATACTTATATGGTAACTCATATATTATAATATATTTTTTATAGGTTATGGTATTTTAATAATATGTTCATGCACCTTGATTATATTCTCATACACACATGTTCTTATTATCCTCACCTACAATCTTGTATTGATATCTCTTATGTACACCTCTTACTGATAATCTAACCTCACCTCTTTCTTATGTTTACATTATCCAAGTTATCAATAAGAGTATCATATATGGTATGTTTAGAATGGGATATATCATTGTGAGACCAGGAATAAAACTTCATTGTGCTGTAAAATATGTTTTTTATATATCAAATAAAAAAAAAATAAACATATAGGTTATGGGGTACAATTTATTATGAAATGTAACAAATATCCATGTAAAATGATGAAATTTGTATTCTTGTTACAGTTTGTTCATCTGATTAAATTTCTATGAAATTGTGATCGTTCACATTTTACTTTAATAGTTACTATATATTTTCGTAATACTTAAACTCCAATATATCTACCTCAATCCAATGGGTTTGAAATTAAAATATTTATTTTTAATAAGAAATTGAAATTTTCAATATATAGTTACATGTAATAACATGAATTTCATAATTTTCATATCTCTATTAAAACAAGAATATTCACATAATATTAATTTAAATTATAAACAATCAACAATAATTAATAAAAACACTATTAAACCATAAACAATTATTGCAGATAAACTATATTATAACTATCTATAATAATTATAAAAACATTATCTTATTTGATCTCACTTAAAAAAATAATCATTATTTATTTATCCAAAATTAAAAAAAATCTGTATTAGTAAATAATATACAAATTGAATGTATTTTCCAAAATAATCCCTCAAATCTTATCTTTATTTATTCATAATTTTACACCATTAATTTATTATATACAATTATGATATTATATATAGAATATAAATTAATCACATGAAATTATTCTATCAAACATAAATTATACGAGAGATATCACCTAATTTTTTTCTTTTAGTAAATCACAATTTGAATGAATTTGGAACAAACATAAGCCATATGAAATCCTAAATTCATAGCAACTCAAAATAGAAGAATTAACGATTCTAAATCATAACCATTCCACATTTAAGAAAAAGGAAAACAAATATATTTCCACAAAAACTATAGTTCCACTAATGGATCAAAATTAAATTGATAATTGACGAAGATAAAATATGAGGGAGATGATGGGGTGGTGGAAATTAATTAACATATTCTAATTGAGTATTATTCATTTATATTATAAAATTACTCATCAAATTCCAATTTACATGAAAAAAATTATAAAAATATTTTCAATTAAATTTCATCAGTAAATCTCATCGGAATCCAAGAAAATACCAATCAAAATATTAGTGGACCATTATTTCTAATTATTAGGTAATGACCTATCATGAGAAACATAGAGTCTATAACAGTGTTATCCTAGCTAGAAAACTCCATGTGATACCTATTTAAGTCTTGGTAGCAATATATAGTGAATTACATTTTCACCTTATCAATACCACTTCCAAAATAATTTCTCCCATAAATCTATCAAAAAATAAAGAAAACAAAATTAAACTCAAAACACATTAAAAATAATAAGAACATACACAAAATACTTTTATATATCACATTAGTTCCTAAAAATGTATACATAGAATAAAATAGGTTCCTAAATCTAAAAAGGTGATAAAACCCTAGAAGAGATTTATTTCAATAAGATTAGTAGTTTATGTGACTATGTTTCAGATATTTCTTATGGTGGTGATCATATATCCAATTTTGGGCACTTATTAAACTAATCCTATAAAAATATTGTCTATGAAATCTTTTTTATCAATTGTGAAAAATGAAAAAATTGAATTAGTGTTTGTTGCGGTTTTTATATTTGAAGATTTTATATTGATTATCAAAATATTAAATCATTTAACTTGAAAAAACTATTTTCTCATCTATTTTATTGATTATATATTAGATACATTTTCTAGAAAATATCATTTTTGGTTTCTTAATGAATTAATTTTACACTTCCATGTGCCTATTATACGTGAAGATCAAAATAAGTTGAACTTAACATTAATTTTGGTACTTTTACCTTTAATAGGATTCCCTTTTGACTGTGTAATGTACTATGAACTTGTCAAAACTTCCTGATATTAATTTTATCAAAATAAAAATTACAATTTTGTGATACGATTTTTATAATTTCACAGTTTATATTAATTCCTCTGATAAATTTCTCTCAAACATGAATAATATTTTTTAGAAGTATACAAAGAACAATAATGTTTAGAATTTTGGAAAATTAGATTTGAGAGGGGAAAAGGAAAAATGTGGAACCTTGTAATATCAAATTGTAAATTTACAATGGATAAATAAAAAGTTGACATTATTTATTCTCTTCTTTACCCAACCTTTGTTATGAATTATAGATTATTACATGGTAATATTAGATTTTATAGGGGATCCATTTATAACATTAGTAATATAGTTTATCCACAACAGAAATTACAATAAAATTATACAGATTTATTTTTTGAGGACTCGTTTTTCAAGGCCTTAGATGAGAATAAAAGAAAATTAATCCTCCCTTCCATAATCATACAACAAATAATTCTATATTTAGGTCACGTATATATTGTCTTGTACGATAGATCTTTATGACCTCAGAAACACCTCCACCTATTTGAGAAGATACTAAATTCAATAATGATTTTATAAACAAAATTATGGATGTATAATCTCTAGATAAAATCACGGATCATTTATAAATAAGAAAATAATTTTGGATAACCAAAAAAGTGTATATAATGGAATTAAAAATATTCAAATATAATACAGGAAAACAAACAACACATGCTTTAAAAAAATTGACCCATTAAAATTATACATACATATATAAAACGTAGTTCTGAATAGTTTGATCTTGAAAAAAATATAATATTATAAATAAATAAATTATGGTTTAAAATAAAAAAACATGAGTTTTTACATAGTCTTATCCCCACAACCCCTCATTCTACTCTATCACGATCGCTATTGTAAACTATGTAGAAAAAAAAATACTTTATGGGTACAAATCTACCTGAGTACACATATAGGGTATGAGAACAAAACATGGTAAGAACCCACCAATGGACCCTTAATATAAGTCTAATATTTTATGTGAGTGTACGCACAAATTAAATAAATAAAAAGAGACATCAATAAAGAAACCAATTATGAAAATCACGAACTAACATGGTAATTTTGAACATCATCCATACCTACTTTGACCATTGTTAATGGAATAAGTCATGACGAACCTTAGGAATATCATATATATCATAAAAAGAATAAAACATGGAACTATATATCTATACAAAATGTTAGGATCCAAATAATAGGGATTACATAATTATATCTTTTCCCCCAAGATAGATGAATATTCATAAATGGAAATTACTCTTAGGTTGAAACCTTTCATCTCAAATAATGGACATGTGTATCTGAGTAGCGGGGATGGTGTAATCATATAAAACCACTCAAAAATACTCATCTCTTAGGAAGAAATGAGTTGTAATCCATTTCCATATAACCATTATAATATGAATTTAATTTAAATAGTGATGAAATCTTAATCATATCAAAAATAATATTCATCATGAAATGAAATTTCCAATGATCCATTTACATGAGTAATTTATTATGTTAAGTACATCCAAATAGATCGAAATATTTAATCATATCTATCCTCTTGGTAATATTGGTCACTTAAAATGATATGTGCTGATAAACCATTTCTCTACATCCATTAGTTGGAATTTTACAGAGGGACAAAATTTCTCTCCCCTCTCTCGAATATACAAACACAAAATGCAGCCAAGCCATATAAGTCAACTTAATACAAGTAACTCAAATCCTTACTATTGAAAAAATAGAATGTATTTTGTTCAAATATTCCTTTATATTTCCAATTATTAACTTCAATAGGGCCCACATAAATTTTGTTTATAAATTCTAACAATAAATCCCTTATTACCTATGATCATGTGCCCAAATTCCACTTATCATGCCTCATGTCAAAAATACCCAAGATAATCTAGTCATTTATAAGGATTTAAAATCTTCTTACATAGAATAAGTTTTTACCCATGCCAATGTCATTAAACAAGAACCCAAGTAATGATTTCCAAGATCAAAGCCTCCCTTGGAGCCTCGCTAACATTGGTGGATATCCACATTTCCATTTTCCAAAACCTTCCATAAGTGGGTTTATTGTACAACTAACCTTTCAATTAAGAGTTCCTCTATTAGTCCACATTATGTACCAATTTTATTCACCTCCAAAAATTAATATGAATTATCCAATTTTATTTTTGAAAAGTGATAAGAAACATAACTAATTCTTAAATACTATATGTTTTAAATATTCACTTAACCCTTACATGGACACTTGACACGGAGTTTAATCCCAATTACTACAATATGGACTGACTATGGAATTACCAAAGGTCATAGTTAATATTTTCTTCCCAAATACCCAGGACATTACTATCCTCACAGATACCCATTTGGAAATAATAATATTACAATTATTACTGATATCATTCTAATATGAGAGAAACACTACACAAGATTCTCATTTCCAAAATATTCACTACCCCTGACTAAAACTACACTCAAACACTTACATGAAATCCATTCAAACATTTACAGAACATCCATACTCCCAAATTTAACAACCAATCATCCATAGATAAAATAGTAGGTGTAACATTTACAATTTACATCCTCTCCATCAACACAAATTAAGTAAGATGAAAAAAAACCTAGAGTTGTTAAAGAATACATTAAACTCACCAGTATGATACATTATATAGGAAAAATCATATATAAACATATAAATAGTGGATAATGATGAGCTTCAATTACCTCATGCTTGTTGCAGTTAAAATTTATTGTTTTGTTGATTGATTTTACGTGGATGATATAAAACTAATGAATCAAAAAAAGATCTTAAATGGTATTTACACACGAATAGTGATGAGATTCATGAAAAAATTTGAAAAATTGATGTATTAACTTATCCTTTCATAGATACTTATTCTTCCATAAATTTATTATCAATTGGACAATAGAGGATGTATTTGGAGATGATAGAAGGTGGATAAAGGGGGAGAACCATGCAGAGATGGTGATAATATCAACTAGTATAAGGAAGGAAAGGGGGTCTAGGTTCTTAGGTTTTAAAAAATTAATTAATTAAATTAGAATTAATAAAAAAACACTATATTGGAATAAGAATTATAAGTTAATTCTACATGAATTCTTATATACTAATAAATCCACCCCAACCACAGTTTCATACACAACATTAAAAATTGCATTCTAAGTATTTTTAATCACTTTTCTTCCACTGATTTTTTTTTAAATCTAAATAATCCCTCCTTATAAATATATTATGGATTCAATTTTTCCTCATCTCTAACTATATTTTATTATTTCTTTATCCCCATTTCACTTACCCATAATGGTGTAAATCATTACAAATTCCCCACCGTATAGCCTATAGTCTTTATGAAGCATCCATGAAGTTCTCCTAACCCTCAGTTCATCCATTATAATTAAATATTGTTACTCATTTTTTTGTCATATAAATTAAATCATCTATCTACGTAGTTAATAATTAAAAACTATATTTTTATATATAACTCCATATATATTCCTATATACCTTTTGGTAGACCCTATTTGCATGCACTGATTCCTATTCAACAAGACTACTCCCAATCACTCACTAGTAAAAAAAAATATTACCACAATTCTTGATTTTTCACCATCACAACTCCATATTCCTAACATAAATCGTGTTTCCTCAATTTATGTGACATAAAAAAAAATTCAGACATTTTAACTTGAATATATATATATCATTGTTTTATGTGATAAATAACTCTTCAATTTATATTTTACAAAGTCCTATTATCCTTATAAAACCTAAACATATATCAACACCCTTATTAAATTAGATCCATTCATAAAATTCGTCCCCTTGTTATTCATCAACTAAAAAACCACACAAAAATCATTTATTAATCCTAAAATATGGTATTTCCTCAGATCCAGACTGAACGAATTGTAGTTCAATCCAAAAATAAGTATTCAACCTTAATTTCTTATCATATGGGATCAAAAAAATACACCAACCAAGTTTATATATAGGACCTTTATTAATAATGGTTCATATACTAGGATATCCATAGGGTTACCCCTACTGTGATATTACTGCAGAAACCATATGATATCATTATTTATGGTCTAAACATAAAACATCCTTATAGTATTTTATTATAACAGAATCATCATACATCCTTGTAAATATCACAAAAAATTTAACTAGATTAATTAAAATGATAAAAAAATCATTAATATAATCAATTCAATGATTGTTAATAGAATACACTAAATTGATGACATCTCATAATATTCCCAACTCCATGAAAAATTCTTCTTTATAAAATTATGATATTTCTAAAGATGCATCATTTTTTATAAGTTTTGAACTATATCAATTCCTGGAAAAACAATATATTAATGAACACACCATAACTTTAGGCAATTATAACACTTCCTAGAATGATTCACCTATAGAATTAGTGGTTATAAAATGTTTCATCAAATGAATCCACAACTCTCCCTTTATTTCACAATAGTTATCCTCCACTTCAAGAATATAAAATTCCACTCATTTATAACTCCAATGGTACGTAACCTCTACCTCAATCATTAATTCCTTCTTTACTACATTCAAGTTGGTGTCCAATAACTACAAGGAAACTTGAACATGTAATCATTACTTAATTCACTTATAAAAAATAAAATTCATTTACAAAAACATTCATTTTCATTGAGAATATGATGTTTAATAATTATTAATACTTAGAAACATACTCTACTACTGACTTTTTTTCTTTTTAGAACACTATAAGTATCCATAAAAATATAGGGGTATAATATCTAAATATAATATCTCATAAAAGGGGTAATGAATGACAATAAACTATATTTTTTTACCCAATATTTTTTCAAAAAGTATTCTTGTATTCACGTTATTCACTGATTAATTTATACGTATACATTTATATCAACATATTTTAAAGATTAAAAATACAATAAAATAGGAAGTGTATCTTTCACAACCAATTTTCACCATATTGTGATTCAAAGTCTCTAAATAAATCTATCAAATACAAGGTATTGAACACAGAGATGGACTATGAAGTTATATTTTCACCATTGATGTAGATATCTGCATAAGATTCAATGACCTAAAACTTACCCTATATTAATATAATATCCACCTAAGTACCAAATAAAAAATATTCTTCCTCAACTCTGGGATAATCATGGTTATATAAGTTTAATAAGATATCAACCTATAAAAATTGATCTCTAGTTAAATTTCAAACCAATTATAATTCAACCTTTACAACACTAATGGATTCAATGAAATCATATCATAGAATTACATTCATCATTAATTGATAAGGATATTACTTCTCTAATGATAAACTACCATTTGTGTAACCTTTAAATGATTAAAGTCTTACTATCCTATATTTACAAGGAAATAAACAATAAATAATCACCTTAATTCATCTAAAATAGGAACCAATTAAACTAATTACCAATACACTCATGATCACAAAACTAAGATAATTTTTTTTATCTCACCTCACTACTAACCCAACTCATGATATAGAGGGTTGTCTCTCACTGTCCAAAGAAAATATATCATGTCATATCATCAAACCAGATGGACTCAGGTTAATAAAATAATATTATACCATTATTAATCCATATACTAGGCATAAAATTTCTAATCTAGATTAGAAAAAATTATATCTAATATATAGGCCTACTCACTATAAGAATATCATATTTCACATATGCATTACTATGATACCATAATATGAAAATAATATCATTCCAAAAACCACTATAATGATTTCATGTAGTTAACAAGACCATAGTAATTAAATCATATAATATTATAAATAGATTATTATAAATATTTTAATTACCCAACACATCTTCTAACCACATTTAATAAAAAAAATATTTCTATAAAATTGTTTTTTGGAACTATTTTTATTTTTTTTTAAAACACACTCCCACACAATCATGTATACGACATATATACCATCGTTACAAGAATGATTCATGAAAGAAATATCTCTTTAAACAATGAATTTTTTTGAAAAAAAATAAATCATACTTTAATAAAAAAACCTCACAGCTATAATAAAAAATAAAAATAACAACAATCCCATAACCAATATAACTTGTAATTTCAGAGTACATGTGATTATGGTGAATATAGAAGGTGTTTGTCTAAATCTTTTTTAAATTAATATCTTCATATACCATTTATAAAATAGGTTAGATAACTATAATATATCTCTATTATAGTTTTATAATGACATGTATCTAATTTCTTGAAATGCCAAGTAGACACCGTTAATTACTTCTAATTGATAGCGATTTTGAAATTTTAATTTCAAACAACATTCTATCCACCTACTAGTGTAGTATAACTAATGGAATCCTATGTCGAACCAATAAAGGCTAGTAATATATATAATTTAATTGATTATACCAACCAACTACATGTAATTAAAATTAATAACTACCATACCATAAATGAACTAAGGATGATTAACTATACCGAAAAATATCATGAATAATGTCAAGAAATAACAAAGTAGAAATAATGTGATGATATTCAGGATGTTGTGATAATTAGGTTATAATGAAGACCTTGGTGTGATTAAACACTCTTCTTACCCTATGCTCACTATTTCTCAATGGCCATGGTACTTCAAATAACATAGAGGTGGGTAAACCAAAAATATATATAAATGGAATAGAAAAACAACCCAATGATCATGGTAAAAGTGTGGAAATCAATAAATAAAAATAAAGGATCCATAAAAATTAAATGGTAATAGATTTTATCATTCAAATGAATGATATTTTTATCCACTCCAACACCCCCAAACATAATTTTCATGATTTTAAAAATAAAAAATCAAATGGAAATTTATGTAAAGGCATGAGAACCCAACACGAAACCCATTAAAATAATTTATCTTTATTAAACAATCCCAATTACATAACCGACTTAAAAATCATTAAAATACCATTTAATATTATACATAAGATCGTTACTATAAAAGAAAAAAGAAAAAATATATATACATTTCGTAGAATCCTCTTAGTGGATAGTAGTCAAAGAATATCCTACATAGTTCGATCCTCTCAAGTTTGTGAATCAACCCTTTATTGATAGGAAATTCCCACATTGATATACATCCTTATTTAATATATTCTTATCTCCTTATCTATCCATAATTTCATCACTTCTCTTGGATTGATCAAATATTACTTAAAATAAGATTCATTATCCATTTTTAAAATAACCTTATCATATCTACTTTTGAAATATATATTAAATTATTATCTAGGGGAGAGGGATTTGACCATGGTATATCTATAAGTGCCTCTACCTTCCACTATATCTCCATATATTTAGTAATTTTAATTTTCCACCTATTCTAATTATATAAATCGATGATTAAATATGAAAAAAGTACATAAAATACCTTCATGTATACATGATCTCATGATTATGGTTGCAGGATGGTCAAACAATCATAGATAATAATGTTATCAACACCAAAGTGAAAGATCACTCATCTATACATTTTTCATGAATTTTTCACTTCCTTATTTTTAACTCATTATCCATGAGTAGTTCCATGACATAAAAATGCTCATTATACATTTTTAAAATCCCTATAATCCATGAGTACCCTTCCCGAGGTGTTATATTCCCTATTTCATCCTCATAATGCTCCAGTATTGATCTCCACCAAGGAATTGTATAATATGTACAATTTTTATTGGTTTTTCATCTATATTATTAATTCATGCATGCATCAGTTTTTTCATAACTAACATAACAGGTTGGAATGGAATTTCTATCTATGCCTGTAACTATGGTTTTCCCTAATCACCATGGTCAATGCCCAATTATATTTTCTATAGTTGTTTCCTTCATCATTATCATATGGCCTTCACAATGGCAGTTTTGGATCATCATGAGCTTCCTTATAGATTTTCATGGAGGACTCTAGTAGATGTAATAGTTCAAAATGGTGTTTCAATGACAAGGTTTTGGGGATTTCAATCCAAGCCGGGATGTGTAATAAATCCAGATACAATACTATAATTGTAAATGAATGAATAGTTTCCTAGGTAATCCTTTTCAAATATAAAATAATTGGGGTTATAAACACTCATATTTCATATTCTATGGGGTAAAAGTGACTCAAAAATCCCAATGAGTCTCCTCTTCACACCATAGTTTCATTAAGTGTGATAAAATTATTGATTACCTAGAATATTAACCAATTTTCGCTCCAATGTACAAACACATTCTTGTACATGCCGAGTTTCTACTTATTTGTTTATCATGTATTTAGTAATATGATAGTCCCATTTTTAAACCATTAATAATAAAAAAAAATTTATAAAATATTTAAAAATTTACTTTAAAAAAAATAATCCATCAAAAGATATATTCAATAAATAATAGAAAAAAATTAATATATTAATTAATAATTTTTTAATAATTTTTAAAAAAATTTATATTCATGAAATTAAATATATCAAATACTACCACACTTATGGTCATTTTTACTTGAACACTATAAATCTCAATATGAATTTCAGAGGATAACCAAGTTACCAATATTAAAATTCTAAAGAAATAAAGTTAAAAAATTATCAATCGGTAAAATAATCTTTCAATGTTGTCATATAAATATCTCTTCATATCCCAATTATTAATGTAAACTTCTTTAACAATTTATTTTTCTTTCTGCCCATGAAATGTGTTAAAACTTCTTCTAA
This sequence comes from Viscum album, assembly GCA_963277665.1. Classification (NCBI taxonomy): domain Eukaryota; kingdom Viridiplantae; phylum Streptophyta; class Magnoliopsida; order Santalales; family Viscaceae; genus Viscum; species Viscum album. The sequence goes on along the minus strand of OY728123.1, from coordinate 223,506,564 downwards.
CCTCCCCCAACCTTTATAATTTATTGTTACCATGAATTAAACACCTGATTTAACATAGTTGAAATTTATTTACTCATCACTCAAGGTAAATATTGGTCAGAGTGGATACACAAGAGGGGGGGGGGGTGAATTGAGTACCAATTAAAATTTATATTTAATATATTTCAATTAAAATCCCCTAATTCATAAAATATGTTAAACTTTAGTGAATTTGTAACGATTTTAAATATTCAATTAGTTTCTCAAAGATTGATTATTTCTCAGTTAACATAATCTGAAGATTAATTTATCTTTTGAAACTAACATACTAATTCACAATAATTACAAACACTTTCTAGTTCAACTATCAAAGTTACTTTAAAACATATTTATATTTAAATTACTTAGCAGTGGAATAATCGAAATAATTTTAAAAAAGTAAAAATGCACTGTAGTTTTAAAATAAGAGGTTCAGTCTCTAGCTGAGTCTTAGTCCTCACAAACAGTTTATATAAACTATGATCCACACCCTGGATTGAGGTTTTACAACAGTACTAAGATTGTTCAGGTCCTCAAACCTCTACCACAATTCTATGTGGGTAAACAACAACAACAGCACTGAATCTGTCCAGTTCACACTTGAACTCTTCCACAATTCACAGTGGGATACAATAAGATATATAATGTTTGGTGGGAGGATTTAGTATCCTCCAGTTCAGTCCTGGAGTCAGTGTGTGTCTAATTAGAAAGATGCACACACACAATGCTCAAAATGTTAAAAAATGTATACTACAGAGGAAATAAATGGGTAATGAGTTTAGAATGCTCTGAGTTATTGCAGCTGAGCTCTGGAAAAATTTGGATGTTGCAGATGTTATTTGAGTACTTTCTGGTGAAGATAACACAAAACAGAGTGTTGTTGTTCTTCCCAGCTACAGTTATTCAGCCTTGTGCATATGATGTTCAGTAAGGCATAAAAAACTGACTTATGTTTTTATTCCTAGAAAATGATATTCTTGATTATCTCTTGTTTTCATAGGTGTTCTTCAAGTTCTTCTTCTGTTTCGTGGACCTTCACACACATGTACGCTATGGTTATTTCTTGTGTGTCTCTGTTTGTGTATAATTTTATATACCTTTTACTGCAAATCGATCTTCTTTTTATTCTTTTAGATCTAGTAAAGGGAATTATTACTTTTAGATAGGTACGAGGTACGGTTCCCTAAAATCCAACAACCAACACTAATTAATAGAAGGTGCATTAAATTAAGAAAATATGACTCTTAGAATTAAATAAGAGTTAATAAAAATTCAAACAGATTTCATGACTATCGGTGAGTCATGAGATCGGTATGTCATTTAAATTTGCATCGGTATTGATAGTTCATGTGATCAGCATTATCTTTGGTAGGGAATTTGATTAGAATTGGTTTTAGTAGGTCATTTGAATAACATCAGCATCGATAGATCAGTTGAATAACATCGACATCGGTAGGTCATTTGATCAGCACTGATGTGACCGTTGTCATTGGTGTGACTGTTTTCATCGGTGTGACTATTTCTTCTATCGATGATTCATCCATCAGTTTGTCACATCGGTGTCTCGTTCCTTTAACTATCGGTGACTCATGAATATAACTAACAGTGAGTCAAAAAATTAAATTCTCAGAAAGTTTCTCTTTAATCCAGATCACTTCCAGGTCAATAGTAAACCATAAATAATCATAGATAAACATATGTAGACATGATTAAACATATATAATCATATTTATAACTAATTGAATAATTGACTAAATTGACTTATAAAAAGAAAACAACAATGATTTGTGATTATTAAAATAATTATCTCACAGAGGGTTCAACAGTCTCCCCCTTTTTAATAACCATAAATTTATGGAATAAAAGAAGAGGGAAGATGAAATAACACTCAGCATGCTCCCCCTATGTAAAAATAATATATGTCTAAAGGTAAACATGTCATCATTGTAGAGACCTGAAGCTTGATGTACATAGACATTACATTACTTTTGCGGAATACATAATACATAACAAAAACAGACACACAGGGACCGTAATAGTTTAGTGTCTTTGGAAACATGGAACATAATCTTCTAATCATGGTGAAAGATCTTCAACATATCCCAAAAAGATCTTCCCATTTTTATTTCCTTACCTAAAATCTTTCTTTTAATCCTGGGGGAAAAGAAAACATAAAAAGGGTGAGCTCAAATGCTCAGTAAGGGTAACCATGGATAAAATAAAACGTACCATATACATTTAAACTTAAAAAAAACATGAACATTAAAAATCTTGAGAAACGACATAAAAAATGGAAGTACATAAGGCATAGATCATAATGGTACATAAATCATGATAAAATAGCATGTGAATAAAAAATGTAATTGTGACATCCATTAATCACATGTAATGATTTCCATAGTAGCCAAGTCATTGCTGCCAAGACCATCTTAGTGGACATAGTCCCATTCTGAATCGAGTTCACTCCTCGTTTCAGTCCTGTAACACTGAACCAGATTAACTTACCGTTCCATCCATGTCTATCTCATGAGATATAAAATCTTTACCCAATTCATTGGAGGGAGATATAGGTCCCACCCATCTCATAATGAAATCATTCTTACTTGTGCCACAAAATAAACATACATCATTCATAATAACCCAACGAATAAAATGGGTTTCATAAACATCATACCATCATCACATAATTCATATAAAAGAAATGGATATCATTTAATAATAAGAAAAGTGAAACCATGATAATTGAAACATACAAATGTGAAATAATTTCATCTTAGATGAAAATGGTTTTGATAAAACACTTGAAATGAATTCTTGTGAAAAATATCCTTTTTCCTTCAAAATCATTTTCTTTTAACAAAATGTCATGCAATTTTAAAATAAAAGGATTTTGTTGAAAATAGTCATGAAATTTTTTTAGGAAGCTTCATGAAAATAAGGCTTTATAAAACCGTAAAAATCCTTTCATGCCATATACGTTAAAAAAACATTCTTCTCGAACTTTTGTTGGAAAAGTCAAAAAGTACCTTATAGGGTAAATAAAAGAAAGATTCCTTCCATACCATGGGGTAAAAGTAAAAATCGGTAAAAAGGACTTTAAACATACATGAATACACATTTATAAAAAAATGGACATGGATGATAGCAATAACCCCAGTAAATACTTACCAATAAGCAATCTCGGATAAAAATTAGATTTGCAAAATTATCCCTTACCTTAGGTCTAATATGCATCGTACGTATCCGAACCTCCTATATAATGATTTAAATAATGTCATTGACTTATTACAGAATCATATTCATTATTATTATATCATATATGTTTCACTTATGACTTTATATTACCCGTTCTTTTGTAAATTCCATGTTAAAGCAGCATTTTGGGTAAAATCATTTTATTTATCGTATGTGTTTCGACTTGTCGTTATTGATATTATTACTTATATCCTGATTTACATAATTCCAGAATGTAAAACATAATTTTTATATAATATATATTCATCATATACATATATATTATAGATCGATAAATGGAATGAAATACACCGTTTATGGAGATGGTAGGCCGTACGTACGCATGAACACTGTTTTCGTTTCCCATTTGAATTGAATGAAACTAAGTAAATGACATACATATATATATATACATAAATCCAATATCATTATTATTTCATATATTTCATTATTATTCATTATATATAATTTATAATCATTCGTGAATGGTTAACATAAAGAGTGAATCTCATCGCGTCGTGGAGACGGTAGTTCGTACGTACGCACGAGAGATGATATCATTCACAAGATCATGGAATTGTATTAAAGTGTATGTATAATATTAAAGAATCAATATCACTTTACAATAATCATATATATTCATTACTTTCACCATTATACCCATCCATGTAAGGTGGTGGTGGAAAATAGATTACACCACGGCGTGGAGACGGTATTCCGTACATACGCACGCGCAGTGATTTTGTTTTCCGTTGGATGGATAGATGGTGAAATATGGTTGTTTCATACTTATAATAACATATCAGTATATTATTGATACTGATGATATTTCCACATAATTAAACAACTAAAAAAAGAAGAAGTGGAAGAAGAAATAATGTTGAAAGAATCGGTAATGGACATTACCTCTTCTTTGGAGAGCCTTTTTGAGACCTCCTCTTAGGGCACTAAAATTGGTCTTTGAAGAAGACCATGACCTCTATGATGTTTCTATGGAAGTGTAGAAGATCATTTGGCAGGGTTTGGCCGAGCTTTAAGCCTCAAAGTGGTGTGAGGAAGAGAGGGAGGATGTTCCCTTTTATAAGGGAGGAGAGGGGCACCTTTGGAATAACTAAAAATAATATTTTATTATAAAGTCAAATTCGGTTTTTAATACCTCCAAATTGATATATTTCGAAGATAAGGTGGGTATGGGTCGAAATACTCTCATAAAATATAATTTAGACAAGTTTAGTTCATTATATTAACCTTATCTTTAAGTTTTAACTCTTAGTTAATTAGATTGACATTTACCATGTCACTTTGTATTTTTATATTATATAGTTAATAAACATAACATATACATCCAAGCGACCCCAAGTGGTCCATTAATGATACACCTATCATGATATAAGTATCTTGGCCGAACCTTATATTTTTAGGAATATAATAACAATTAATAATATAATATTTGTTTTAAAAACTATTTTATGTCAATTTTGACACTATTTGGTAATTGATTTTTGCGAAAATCATAGCGGAATGATTAGTTCCAAAAAAATTAACTAAATCAATACTAACATGTCATATTAACATAGAAAATTATTTTAATTCATAAAAAGTCTCAAATTACAATTATTTGGGTATTTATAACATCAATTATGTCAATATTTCATTAATAGGATAATTAATGCATCATCATTGTATCATAAATAAATTAAATTATTTTAAGTTTAAAAATTAAAAATAAAATACCATTATGTTGGAAATCTGCTTAGCTTTCTAATGTATATTTATAGTTGAATTTATCTTATGTATAACCCTATATTAAAAATGATTTAGTTATTAAACATTGATTTTAACTATTTTAACCCTTCTTTAAAACAATTGATAATAAATGTCATAATCTAATCCATGTGGACCTAAATGGTCATATTTTATTCCTAAGGTGGTTTTTGGTCGAATTACACTTATCCAATAGAATTAGGACATGTGTTAGGGTAATAATAATAACACTTTTACCCTTAATTACCCTATTTACTTTTAACCGTGGTAAAAAAAGTAAAAGATACTATTCGCCAAAAATTATTTTCATCTCATTGAACCACATTTTAGTCCTTGATATTAACGGTGTCTATTGGATTTTCAAAATTCCACTCACAGAAGCGGTAAAATTAAGTTTTATGAAAAATTCAGTTTTTTAACTACCACTTAGTGGTTTCACTATTCATCAAAAAAATGAAAGTTTCCAGAAAAATACCAAAAATTAGTCCTAAGCTATATTTGATATTATGAATTCAAAAATGATGTCTATTTTACCAAATTCAAAACATATTAGTTGCATTAATTAATTTAAAAATTAGTTCCCGTCGTCAAAACAAATAGCGTGTTCTTAAGAGATAATAACTATCAAAAGATTGACACTTGTTTATGTCTGGTTTAAATGTGAAATTACATCCAATGACCAACATTGTATTAAATTGTAAAAATTTATTCAAAATATACTTTAAAACCACTCAAATTAATAATTTATCTCTATTAATTATTTCGATTAAAAATGTTGTTTTTAATTAAAATTTAGTAATTTCCACTATTCATCAGAATATGAAAGTTATCCGAAAAGTACCAAAATTTCACCCTAATCTAATTTTGATATTCCAAATCAAAAAATGAAGTCTATTTTGAAAGATAAAGTTTATAAAATTTCAAAAAGTGGGTATTACTATTCATAACGGCTAGTTCTTAATAATATTATAATAATATCTCGTTTAGAGAAACTCGGTATAGCGTACTACACACGCTATCGAGGAAGGTTGTGATTGCGTGTAATGCAGCGAAGTTAGGGTTGCGTGTTGTGAAAGAATCCTTCTTTGTTTCGTATAACATAATCCAACCATATTTCATTTATACATTGAATATATATATATATATATATATATATATACTCAATGTTGCATAGAATGACTATTATAAAACGAACTTGAAATTGTGTGTAACACAATCTAAGAATAGGGTTGTGTATACTTCAAGATAATACAGTGTGGCATATAGCAAAACATAATCTTGTTGTAGCATAAAACACATGACATCAAATAAATTAAAAAGAATACTTATCATAAAATATCGGGTTGTTACAATCATAGCATGGAATCAAATCATAAAAAAGTTAGAGTATATCAACATAGCATCAGATCTAGAAAACATGACATCATAACTATATGCCTACTGGAGCTTATATAATCTATATCTTGAAATTAGAGCTTAAAGCTTATTTATAGCTTATATATTTTTCTCCCCTTTCTTATACTTATATATATACTATTCTCCACCTTAGATTTATATTTATATATGCTGTTCTCCTCCTTTGGGATTATCAAAAAGAAAAAGAGAAATCAAGGAGGGAAAAAGTAGAAAGTTTCATTGAAAAAACATCTGAAAAGATACAAGGAAAATACACCCTATCAAAAATGACAGATATAGCTATTTATGGGGGTACATAGGTTCTTTACCTTTAGAAAAGGGAGAAATAGATGGGCCAGAAGTTGGTTTGGTGGAAGGTTGATCTGGACGAATGGATATAGGAGGTAGGACAACTCTGGCTGGAAGTAGAGTGGGTGCTAAGGTTACTTGATGGTGAACAGAATATTCTCTTAGAGGGGGATGATTATGGACAGGATGACTAATGGATAAATATTGAGAGATTTATAGATGACCAGGAGCAACACTAGATGGACTTAGAGGCTCAGCAGTAAGAAGAACAATTTCCTTTTCTTGCACATGAAGATATGGTTTGTACAGATCGATAAAATCCTGAATTACTTCACCCCCATATTGCATGTCCTTCTCAAAATCATCTTTGTTCTACATGAAACTCTCGAGAGTGGGAGTAAAATACTTCAACTATTGGACCTGATCCTTAAAGGATTGAGTGACTGGAGGGAGATTCAAATTCTTAGTCAGGACATTAAACGGATGGTTCAACTAATGATTGGTATAAATTTTAGAAAAATAGTGATGCACTTTTTCTTTGACCTCTTTCTGTGCTTTAGTAGCATTATCTGAATACAACTTCACCATCTTGTGAATATGATCACTATTTTATCTCATCTTTTTCAAAGAATCGAAGTCCAGAATCTTTCCAATGGCCACTAACTCTTCTTTTACAACATCCCTTAAGGCATTAATCTCATTTCCAGTCATCTTGGTCACTTTGGAGGTGTTATCCTGTGCAATAATTTGAGTTATCTTAGCCTTAAATTTTCACATATAAGATTTCTTTAGGTTATCTATCAAGTTTATCAAAACATCCATCAAACCAGTGATGGTTGATCTAAATTATCCTAACAGAGATACTAAGTCACTTCTCAAATCCTTGAGCACTTGATTTAGAGAGGAAATATTCCTTCTAATTATCTCACCAGTATTGGATAGGTCTGGATTAATAATATGTACCACTCTTTGAGTTATATCATCCATATCAGCCTCAGAAAGATTCACAGGAGCAGGGGTAGGGGCATTTGACAATTCCTCTTTCATTGTTTCTCTCCCTGCGTGGAGTAACTCATCTTTGAACTTGTCAAAATCAGATTGTGAAACAGAATAAACAAGTATTTCTACAGTCACTTTAATTTCCTCAGCTACTGTTCCAACCTCAACTAGATGGATTACTATTGTGTTATTCACTTCTTCTACCTCTTCCTCTGAATAATCCAAACCTAGAACTGAGAAACCTGGGTGGACTTCCCATTCGGTTGTGCAAGAGGTATACCTCGGCTTTACAAAATCAACTTTACCAGAATTTACAAGAGATTATTCCCCATCTACATCAATCGCAGTCTACACTGTCCTTTCAGCCTCAGGAACAGTTTCTTTCTCAACTGATTGTGGTTGTGGATCGTCTTGAATCATATTGTGACCATCCAATGGTCGAGTACCTGAATCATCATCATCATTATTACTATTTAAATTATTCTTTACCAATGTCTCATTGGTACTGTCTTTGTTACTGGATTCATACTGGTCAGAATTGGATACATCAGTGTCTACTTCTTCTTTATCACCTAGAAGTGGTTATGACTAAGGTAACTGAAGGGGTGGATTTTATGGTCTAAATTCCATTATTTTCTTAGGAATTACTGTATCATGGTCACTCCTGTCATTAGGAGGTGACTCAGGTTCCTTTTCAACATCGACATCATCATTAGCATCATCTTCCACTGTTCCCTTCATACTGGACTCTCCAGTGTCCTTAGGTACTTCTGTCTCTTCTTCCTCATCAGAATAAAAAATTTCCTCATTAGGTTTTAAACCAGGATCTCTCATCCCCTTTGGTCTCTTATAGTGGTCAGAAGGATTATAGGTTTCATATAACCTATCTTCATCTGCAACCCATGTATTCTTCCATAGATTCTAGTTAATTTTCATTTTTTTTAGATATCCTTGAAAATAAAAAAAGCACTACTAGATGAGATACACTCATCTTCATCTTCAACATAGCCCAAAAGCATTAGTGTGGAAGAGACTTTCTTAGAATAGAATAAGGTTGTAGCCTTATTGGTTGGCTTTAACATATCCGCAATATGAACAATAATGTATCTACACAAGTTTATATTCTAATCATTTATCAATAAAAATAACTAGAACACATCTTGATACTTCACTAAAGAAAAATCACCATTTCTAGGATAGATTTGGTGCTGAATAAACTTAAACATGATTCTAATTTCTTCATCTAACTCAGCAGCTGATATTCTTCTAGATTCAAATTTTCCAGTCAAAATCTCCAGAGAATACTCATACGAAAAATATTCAGTGGTAGGAGGAATGTTACCAGTGTAATCCTCATATCTTCCTTTACGTGGTACCCCCAAACACTCATCCCATTACTTCGATGAAAAAGTTATCTTTTTTCCTTTGATCACTGAAGATAATCTTGCAGCTTATGCTCCATCCAATGCAATAATCAAATTCAAATAAAACTCATGCACTAGCTTTGGGTAGTAGACTGGGTTATTATTACAGAATCAGTCATTCAATCCTTGCATCTCCAATGCTTCTAAAAGCACAAACATACAGGATAACACCCATTCAGAACTTACTTCCTTTTCTACTATGACCACCTGAGTCTCCAATATCGAGTTCATAGAATTTTGAGTTGTGTTTCTTGATTCTTCTTGAGTGCCTTTCAAAGGTGAGGAGCTTTCAGATTTCTTTCCTTGCCTCTTTTTCTTTGCAATTTGGAGGCTCGAGAGGTTTGAGAGGTTCGAAAGTTCAGGATTCAGAATATGTGGAGTTCGACGGGTGATGGAAAGTCAATAGTTCTTAGGAATAGAAATAGTCTTGGGTCATTAATTTTATCATTTGGGGTTACAATATTAAATATAATATCGATTAAGTAAAACAACAACGTTTTGATAAATACTACCAGTTTCATATAGACGGTATAACATAATCGGTAGCATAGATCGGTTTCACTGATGGTTTTCACTGATCAGTTTCACTGATCGATTTCATTGATCGATGTCACTAATCTGTTTCATTGATTAGTTTCATAGATCAGTTTCACTGCTCAGTTTCATTGATCGGTTTCACTGATCGGTTTCACTGATGAGTTTCACAGATCGGTTTCACTGATCGGTTTCAAGGATCAGTTTCACTGATCGGTTTCACTGATCATTTTCACTGATCCGTTTCATTGATCAGTTTAACTAATCGGTTTCACTGATCTCTTTCACTAATCAGTCTCATAGATCGGTTTGACTGATCGATTTCACTGTTCGGTTTCACTGATCAGTTTCACTGATCACTTTCACTGATCGGTTTCACTGATTTCATTCACTGATCAATTTCACTGATCGATTTCAATTATCGGTTTCACTGATTGATTTCACTGATCGGTTTCACTGATCGGTTTCACTGATCGGTTTAACTGATCGATCATACCCAACTCTTGTTTAGTAAAATCTATCCTTTCAGTGCATAAAGCCTTGGTGAAGATATCAGCCATTTGATGTTCAGAGTCAATAAACTCTTGAGAAATATCACCCTTTTGATAATGATCTCTCAAAAAGTGATGTCTGACATCAATGTGCTTAGTCCTGGAGTTGGACACAAGATTCTTAAAGATATTAAGTGCACTAGTGTTATCACAATTTATAAACACATGTCTAAATTGATATCCATAATCTAATAATGTGTATTTCATCCATAGAATCTGTGCACAAAAACTACGAGCAGCAATGTATTCTTCTTCAGTAGTAGACAGTGCAAAAGAGTTCTGTTTCTTACTACACCAAGATACCAGGGACTTCCCCAATAGAAGACATGTTCTAGATGTGCTCTTCATATCTAACTTGCAACCAGCAAAGTCAGCATCTGAATAAATTATTAAGTCAAAAGGATGTTCGTTTGGATAAAACAATCCTAAATTGGTAGCATGTTTAAGATATTTGAAAATCATTTTAACAACAGAGTAATGAGATTCTTTAGGATTAGCTTGAAATATTGCACACATGAATACACTAAACATGATATCTAGTCGACTAGAGGTAAGGTAAAGTAAGTTTCCAATCATACTTCTATAATTAGTTTGATCGACTGGTTTTCCAGTCTCATCATCATCCAACTTACAGGTGGTACTCATAGGTGTATCACTCCCCTTATTACTATCCAAACCAACACATTTTAAAAGATCCTTTATATAATTAATTTGATTTAAAATAATACCATCTTTATTTTGAAAAATTTGAAATCCAATAAAATAATTGAGTTCACCCATTAAACTCATTTCAACTTCATTTTGCATAATCTTTGAAAAATCAGTACATAAAATGTTTTAGAAGATCAAAATATAATGTCATCAACATAGATTTTTACAATCAAAATATCATTATATATTCTTTTAATAAACATAGTGGGATCATCAATTCTTTTAGTAAAACCTTTACAAATAAGGAAATTTGTATGTCTATCATACCAAGCTCTTGGAGCCTTTATTAAACCATATAATGATTTGGAAATTTTAAAAACATGATTTTGAAAATGTGGGTTTCTAAATCCAAGTGGTTGTTTAAAAAAAACATCTCCAATTATAAAACCATTTAGAAATGCACTTTTGACATCCATTTGATATAACATGAAATTCAGATGAGTTGCATAAGAAAGTAAGATCCTAATGGCTTCTAATCTAGCTACAGGTGCAAAGGTTTCTTCATAGTATATTCCTTCTTCTTGATTGTAACCTTGTACAACTAATCTATCTTTGTTTCTAATGATGTTTCTAGATTCAAAAATTTTATTCCTAAACACCCATTTAGTACCTATGGTCAAAGTGTCCTTAGGTCTTTTTACTAATTCCTAGACTTTGTTTCTTTCAAGTTGATTTAACTATTCTTGTATATAAATTACCCAAAATTCATCAATAATTACATCATTGATATTTTTAGGTTCTAGCTGTGAAAGAAAGGCCTGATGTTCAACCTATTTTCTAAAAGTAGCTCTATTTTGTGTTCCTTTATCCAGGTTACCCACAACTTTATCTAAAGGATAGTTCTTTAGAATCCTAGTTGATATAGTAATGGTAGGACTAGAAATTTCAGGTTCTTATCTAGGTTCGGGTTCAAAAAAAGCAGGTTCTGGTGTATTTCTAGAGCTGGTTGTCTTTACAATTGGTCCACTCTCTTTTTCATTAGGATTTAGAATAGACAAGTCTTCTTTAGGATTTTCAACAGCAGGTTTAGATTCAGGTGGACCAGTTTCATTAAATTTGAGGTGAACAGATTTTTCCACACATTTGGTTCTCTTATTAAAAACTCTATAGGCTTTGCTAGTAATTGAATATCCTAAAAAGATTACTTTATCATTTTTGAATGAAAATTTATCCAGATTATCTTTAGTGTTCAGAATACAAACTTTACAACCAAAAACATTGATGTAACTAAGTTTAGGTTTCCAATTATTCTAAAGCTCATAAGGGTTTTCATAAGAGTAGGTCAAATCAAGACTCTATTTATAATATTACAAGCTGTATTGATAGCTTCAGGCCAAAAATAAATAGGTAAATCATATTCATTTAGTATAGTTTCTGCAATTTCCTGAAGGGATCTATTTCTTCTTTCTACTACACAATTCTGTTGAGGTGTCCTAGGGGCAGAAAAGTTGTGATTATAGACATTGTGTGAGTAGTAAGATTCAAACTCATGATTTTCAAACTCATGACCATAATCACTTTTCATGGTTTTAATCTTATGTCCACTAAGGTTTTATACAGACTTGGAGTATTTAATAAAGTTAGAGCAAGATTCACTTTTCTGAGAAAGAAAGTATACCCAAGTATATCTTAAAATGTCATCTACTATAAAATAAACATAGTACTTCCCATTTAAACTAGAAGCTCTAGAAGGTCCAAACAAGTCCTTTTGAACCAACTTGAGAGGTTGAGAAGTTGAAACTTTATTCTTTGATTCAAAAGAATCTTTATGTTGTTTTCCCTTTTAACAGGGATCACAAACTTTATCAACTGGGAATTCAAGTTTAGGTAGGTCTCTAACTAACTTATTCCGAGATAGTTTTCTAAGTGAATGTATATTGCAATGTCCAAATCTTTTGTTCCAAAGACAAGATTTTTTATGAAAAGCATTTAACAAAGTAATATTCTACTTTGCTAAATAAATCAAATCTACGACATATACATTTTCATTTCTTAAGGAAGAAAATACTAAAACATTTATAGAATTAAAAACACTAGAAGAATCATTTTCAAATTTAACATTAAAACCATCATCACATAACTGAGAAATACTTAACAAGTAATATTTTAATCAATCTACAAATAAGACTTTAGAAATTAAAATTGAATCAGTGTTACCAATTTGGCCTAGGTCGATGATTTTCCCTTTATAGTTATCACCAAAGGTGACATATCCTCCATCAAACTTGATTAATCTTTTGAAGAGTGAAAATTCTCCTATCATGTGTCGTGAACATCCACTATCCAAATACCATGTCTTCCTACAGGAACTTTTCAAGAAAGTTTCCTAAATAAAATTTTAGATAGAAAATGATTTTGGTACCCAGATTTTCTTGGGTCCAGGAAGGTTAGAAAACAAAACTTTCGGTACCCATATCTTCCTAATGGGTCTCATATACTTAACAGAATCAATATATCTTGATAGATAAACCTTGCTTGATCAATAACCGTGTGAATAGCTAGTTGAGGCATATGAATTTTCAGAACTAGGACTAGCAGCATTATGTCCATATTTAGGAATAAATTTATTCTTTGTAATATATCTTTGACTAGGTAGATAACCTAAACCAGTTTTTTACTTTGGTTCCACTTGTTTCCCTAGAATTTGTGTAAGTATGTCCTTTTCATTAGTAAATTTTCCTAAATCATTCCTGAGTTTCTCATTAGAAAATTTCAGTTCAGTATTTTCTTTGAGTTATTGAGAATTATTTTCTTTTTCTACTTCAACTATAGATTTAATAGTGCTAGCTAATGCCTACTGCTTCTTAAAGGTTTTATACTTATCCTTTAGCTCATTGGAAGTATCTTCTAACATGTTACAAAACTCAAATAATTCTGCACAAGACATGTTTTCAGAATCAAAATCATCTTCAAAGTAATAATTTTTTAAAGTAGGAGTATCTGATATTACCACAGAAGTGTTTTTCATGAAACACATGCTAGATATTTGAGATTTTTCATCTGGTGTAGAATCAGAATCACTTGAACTATCTTCTGAAACACTCCAGGTTTCTTTCTAGCTTTCTTGTAATTTCTGTCCTTATAGTCATATTTCTTATTGAACATTAATTTTGGAAAGTGAGCTTTGAAATTCCATTTCCTTTTTTATTCTTAGTAGACTATGTCATCACTCTTATTAGTCATTTTCCAATCTTTCTTCCAATGACAATTACATTCATACTTTCCCCTATAGTTTGATTTTCTGAAAAAATTATTCTTCTTAAAAAATTTCTTAAATCGTCTGGCTATCTGAGCCATCTCAGCATCTCTGTGTAATGCACATTCTTCACATCTTGATATATCACTTTCACTTTTAATTTTCTCTTTGTCCTTATTTTTTGATGCAGAAGTATTGAAAGCTGCAGAATTCTTCCTCAGTTCATCATCTTCTTCCTTGTTTACTTTCAATTCTTCCTCATACATCATTAACATACCAATGAGTTCCTTGACAGGCAAAGCACTAATGTCACAATATTCTCTAATTTAAACTGATGTGCCTCTCTAACTTTCTAGAAGGCATTTGATTATTCTCATAATCTTCTCCTTAGCTGGAACAACTTTTCCAAGTGAGCTCATTGTATTTACAATTTCGTTGAACCTGAGATACATGTCAGAAAAAGGTTCATTAGGATTCATTTTAAAATTATCATACTTAATAGTGTTGGTATTCAATCTCATTTCCTTAACATTAGCTGTTCCCTCATGGGAAAAATCTAAAGTATACCATATTTCATAATTCATAGTGGGATACAATAAGATGTAAAAAGTTTGGTGTGAGGATTAGTATCCTCCAGTTTAGCCTAGGAGTCAGTATGTGTCTAATTAGACAAATGCACACACACACTGCTCAAAATGATAAACAAAGGTATACTAAAGAGGAAATAATTGGATAATGTGATTATAATGCTCTGACTGATTGCAGATGAGATTTGGACTCATTTGGATGTTGCAGATGTTATTCAAGTCCTATATGGTAAAGATAACACAAAACAGAGTGTCATTGTTCTTCCCAGCTACAGTTATTCAGCCTTGTGCATATGATGTTCAGTAAGGCATAGAAAAATGGATTCAGTGTTTCTTCCAAGAAAATGATCTTCTTGAATCTCTCTGGTTTTCACAGGTGTTCTTCAAGTTCTTCTTTTGTTTCGTGGACCTTCACACACACGTATGCTCTTGTTCTTTCTTGTGTGTCTTTGTCTGTGTATAATTGTATATATCTTTTACTATAGATCGATCTTCCTTTTTATTCCTTGAGATCTGGAAAATAGAATTTTAACTTTTTGATAGGTACAAGGTACGGTTCCCTGACATCCAACAACCAACATTAATTAATAGCAGGTGCATTAAATTAATCAAATATGACCATTGGAATTAAAATGGATTTAGTAAAAATTCAAACAGTTTTCAAGACTATCAGTGAGTCATGAGATCGGTATGTCACTTAAATTTGCATCGGTATCAGTAGGTCATGTGATCAGCATCAGGTTCGGTAGATCATTTGATCATCATCGGTTTTGGTAGGTCATTTTAATAGCATCGGCATCAGTAGCTCATTTGAATAACATCGGCATCGGTAGGTCATTTGATCAGCACTGGTGTGACTGTTGTCATCGGTGTGACCATTTTCATCTGTGCAACCGTTTCTTCTATCGGTGACTCTTCCATCAGTTTGTCACACCGGTGTCTCATTCCTTTAACTATTGGTTACTCAAGAATATAACTAACGCTGAGTGAAAAACATGAAATTATCACAAAGTTTCTGTTTAATCCAGAACACTTCCAGGTCAATAGTAAACCATAAATAATCATAGATAACCTTTTTTAGACAAGATTAAACATATATAAGCATATTTAGAATAGATTGAATAATTGACTAAATTGACTTATAAAAATAAAACAACAATGATATGTGATTATTAAAATAACTATCTCAAAGAGGGTTCAACAGTAAAAAAGTAAATAATGTTATGAAAATACATTTAATTCACTCCAATTTAAATATGATTTAATCTAATATCAAATAAACACTTTTTAAAGAGAAAAATCACAAATACTCATAAGGGATTTAACATTTATGTTCTATCAACTCAAAGTCTTAACTATATATAGGAATTTATGATATAGATAAATAATTATCAAATTAAATGGTTAAACTCTAATGTAAAATATATGTTATTAACAACCCAAGATTATTGAATATCTCCACCAAAAAACTTACCACATGACACTTCTAAAAATACAATGTAATGGAACATGAAATAAAATTGATCAATGAATTAATTAACACTCTGTTTTTTTCTTCTCCAATTTTTTTGAATGTTATTCTTGAGAAAAATCTCATATCCATCCCACAAACCAAAATTTTAGTTATCATTGATCAATAAATGGTGAAACTTGACCCTTTTATGTCACAATACATTTTTTTTCAAAATTTCTTCAGTTTTTCATCATTTTCATTCCTAATTTTTTTATATATTATAATTATATAAATATAATGTAAAATCAATAATAATATAAACCATCAAAATTATAAAGGAATAACCTCAAACTCTCCTCAAAATAGAGCGCATTCATTTTCACTATGGAAAACCTCTCCCACCGTACAAAAACCATTACTAATCCAGATGAAAAACATTGTTTGGGATATGAATGTATATTATTGGCTTATAATTTTTCTCTTCTATAATAAGGTGTTTTATAGTTTCTATGGGATAAAGTATGATATAATGTAAAAGGTATGTATTAAGGATTAGGGTTATTAATAAAAATTCCATAATCAATTTGAGAGTGACTTTGTAAAATCATATCTTTGACAGGATACCAATACATGTTGTATAAGGTACAATTACCTAACATTTATCTTACGAAAAATAGTAATAATTGGTTTTGTATTTCTCTCAAGAATAGAAAAATATAATATCAAATACAATCTGTCATATTATGACTAATAAAAATATTAAAACAATTAAAATAAATTTCAAAAATTCACGAATATAAAAATTTTATGGAAGTTTCATAGAAATAAATCAACCAGATTGCTTATGTCCTTACTGATTAAATACACAACCATATACTTTTCTATACTCCGTTAATCCCTAATTCAACCCATTCAATCTTATTAACATTAAAATATAAATAATGGAATCTTGGAAAATGAATTTTTTTGTAAACTAGATAAAAAATAGCAATAATCAATGTACGGGATATAAAATTTAAATTAACACTCCAAAAAATATGAAACATGTTGGGGAAAAAAAGAAAAGGAAATAAAAAAAATACTCCCATTTCATTATCATTCACTTTATCCATTATTATATTTTTTCTTAATTATCATGGACCTATAAAAACACATAAAATCACTAGTCCCATTCCCCATTATGCTAAAAAATATGTGAGGGTATTTATAATACATCCTAAAAATTATAGAATTCATAACTAAATGTTCATAAAATAATTACTAAGAATTAAAAAATAAAATATCATTTTTCCACATATAAATAATTTTATTACAATCATTAAGCTCCACATTACATAATTGGATCACGTAATTAGAGTATTATATCCAGATAACCATCTCAAATTTAACCAATTCTCAAATTGATGCACATCCAAAGTAGCTCCTTTCTTCCTATTCCTTGTGAATTCATTGAAAAAATTTTTAGTGGTAAACTATGTTATTGAAAACATTTCAATAAGTAACTCTATTGGTTTCCAAACCTGGTAGAATTCTTATTCATGATCCTCCTTTAATTATTACACTTTAGTGGAGGGTTATCTTTCTTTTTATTACATATCCTTTGTCACAAACCATCACTCAGATCCCATGTCGTGACTACCTTCAGCCCACCTCTAATAAACCACGGGCTAACGCCTAGTACTGAGTAGGAATATCCCACAAATGGGTGGAAGTTTCCTAAGTACCTATATAGACGCAACCATTTCCAAGACCAAAATGATGAAACTGAGAACACTTAGTAAACAGGCATGTGTTCCACTAATATAGAAACAATAGATTACGACAGTACAAAATTGATAAGTAAACAGTGTTCGAATAAAATCCCAACCAAAATAAAAAATTACAAGCCCCTAGAATTCATTCATAGAAAACCCAGACTGAAGGGTAGGTATAGAAATATTTGTCGGATGTTTTTGAAGCACACCTCATCCGTTGGGACTATCTCTAAGAACCACCTGGCCCCAATCCACTAAGGACTCCATCAATGTGTTGATCATCTACAACAGACACAACATGTAAGGACATATCCCATGTAGGGATAAGTAAAACAATACTCAGTAAGGACCCCATAACCACAATTGGAAATACTACTAAAAAGTACACAAAATATACCAACAAGGAAACACATGAAGTACACCAAAAAGGAAACACATGAAGTAAACCACAAAATAAACACATGAGGTATCATTAATATAGTCAGCTCACATAGGTACAAGTATGACTAATGAGTTGAATTATTACCAATTGTAGTCCACAGATCCCTTAGTCTCTATGAGAATAGAAGTATTGGTGGGGAATAAAGCATCATTGGTTCATAAAGAGTTGATGGTGCATCGAGTGTCAATGGCGCATAGAGCGTAAGTGGTACACAAAGTGATAGTGGATCCTAGAGCAGTGATGTTCTCTTGGAAGTTTATAGTGAATGTATCTTTTTTTGGATCATAGAGAATTTATTGTGCATAAATAATTGATGGTTAACAGATCATCAATGGCACACAGAGTGTCGATGGATCTTGTAGTCCCCCAATGTAACATACTCACCAAGATCACATAGTCACAAAAATCCACATGATTCTTCTTGTAGAGAACTTGTTTCGGGAGGACCTATACCTCAATCCATTAGTTTATATTCCAAAATCCACAAAAAATCACTAAGATTGCCTCAGAAGGACAATCTCATCTCAAGGGTCCCAATGGAACAAACATCTGGTCAAATGGGCACATAGTTAGAAAGATATGTCCAATTCAGTAAAAAGGAACTGGTTTAGTCTGACTCTGACCCGGGCCGGTCTTGCTGAACCGACACGAACCAGTCATTCTGAGCTAGCCTAAACTAGCCTAGCCCAGTGATCCTATCTCGTTCAGCCACTTGGCCTTGTAGTCCATCGTGATAGGCCGTCGGAGTATCCCGGTTTGTCTAACCTGACCAGCTGTATCCGAGCCGACTCCTCCAATGCACGGCCTGGTCGTGTGATATCAGACAATGAGGATGCCACATTCTATGTGAATAGAACCGTGTCCTATCCCTACTTCCCCTCAGCTTCCACCATCGTGATTCAACATGGACCGCAATCGTGTGTTAGCCCCCATGTTTCAGTGCCCTAGTCGTGGTCTACGACGTCAGCTTCCACAGGTTCCCACACGGTCTCGCTGGACTGTGTTCTACGTCCACTGCTGGACATGCTACCGGTGACCCATCTTTCTCTATGATCTTTCTGTCTTATCCCCCAATTAGCATGATGCTTCTGCTACCACTAGCCACTCTATTGGTAGCCCTCTCTGCTTCATGGCTCCACTAGAACGGTCCTGCTAGCCGCGTCCCATTCTCACCTTTAGTTTCTCGGCTGATAGCCTGCCTTACACCACCACCTAGTGCCTCCATAGCTGGAATGTGTTGTGCATATCGTCACACCACCGTGGTGTTGTAGCGGTGTTAGATCTCCAGTATCATATCATTGCGCCATGGATTGTGGGGGAAATGATCGATCAAATGCATATTGTTTCCAATGGAAAAGAACACATGAAGAACACTATTGATTTAGAGGAGAGATAAGGTACATGAAAACCGATATAATAAATCTTGACCTTCTTCATTCTGGACTTGATTCGTTCAGGAAATCGAGATCATGAAGAAACAACAATAGACAAATTGATATGATTTAATCCCCTTCAAAAAATCACAATAAAGTCACCAACAGACAAGAATGAAAAAAAGCAGATCAACCTGTTCATGGGTTGGTCCACATTATTCATTTGATTCTAAGAAGGGGAAAAGAAATCACAAAGTGATTAACACCCTACCTTGAGGTTGGATTTGTCATTGACGACGAACATGGTTCCATTTCATTTTCTATCCATGATCCATCGATGTCCATCGTCGAGAGAGAGATTCCTTCTCCATAACTCAGGGGAATTACATCATTATGGAGATAACCATAAATTACTCTATCATGGCCGATTAAAAAGTAGAAGTTTCCATTTTGTCAACATGTAACATTCAATGAAACATTTTTATTACATATTTTAATAACATTCATGTCCAAAAACTAACTTCCACCCTTGACCTGCACTGGTCAGGGTTAGGCACTGCCTAAGGTAAATATGCTACTCTAAATACAATGGTACCCTCATATGTCTGATATGGGAATAAATTTAGTTTTTATTCTATTTTAAATGAGAAACTACCTATGTGCTTAGTTAAAAACATAAAAATTTTCAACGTATCATTCTAGACACACAGTGCCTTGGAATTTTAAGCAACCTCAGCACTTGGTCTTATAATTTTCGAAATTTATTTATAAAAATAAAACTGGTGAAATTATGAGTCATTATATTATCCCAAACCTAGGTAATTACATTAATTCAATCCAAATCAAGGTCAAATCAAAAAAATTATAAAGATAGTGATCAAAAATCTGAAACTCCCACTCCAAACTACTTTACTGAAGATTTTTATGTTGCCGCCAAAAGCACACCAGAGGAATCTAATTCCCATGTAGGATCTGCTCCCATTAATCCTCTATCTCCACCAGTTACATCAAAAAACTCACCCCATTGTCAATTTAAAACTCACCCAAGTCGATGACGTGTGACTGATCATGCATTTACCTCCTCACCTACAACACATGGGTTACATCATGCACCCAACACAATTTTAGGGGTAGAGTTAGGTGGTACGCCCTATCATCAACTCTACTCAAAATCAGAAAAGGGTCGATGTATCTCATAGATAATGGGCCACCCCGACCAAATCATTGCAATCCCTATGAAGGTGAGACCTGAAGAAACACATGTTCTCCCTCCTCAAACTCTAGAGTCCAAATCCTCCTATCGATATATAATTTATACCATATTTTTGTATTCCTCATCTACTCCTAAAATATCTTCACTTTCTCAAGGATATCCCATTACAACTCTATATCCATGAGTGATAACTCTCCTAGGTATTTCCAGTACTGTGGGGGCCTACCTGGTCACCCATAAAAGTTCTCGAATGGTTCCATGCTAATGGTTTGGTGAAAGCTGTTGTTATATAAAAACTACACCAAAGGTAGGTGGTCCTCCAAACTATAGCCAAATTCTAGGATGCATGAAAATAGCTTGCCCCCTAGAACCTCGATGGTTCTATCCATTTAGCCATTCTTCAAGGGATGAAATGATGAGCTCAAGCATAACTCAGTCTGCAACGCCTCTTGCAATCCCATAAATAAATGGGATGTAAAGTGATCATCATGATATGATATGATAGTTAATGGAAAAATATGAAGCCGAACTATCTCCTTCACGTAGATGCCTCTTGAGATCTCTTCTAAACACTTTTCATGGATCAGTGGGATGTGGGCTAACATGGTCAGTCATTCAATGATCACCCATATGGTATGGTGTCCCCTAGAGGTGTGTGGTAAACCCATCATGAAGTCAATTGATTTCCCATTCCAATTACACTCTGGTACCTCAAGAGGTTGAGTCAAACTCACTGGAACCTAGTTCTCATCCTTCACTTGATGATAGGTGAGGCATCGAGAAACAAACTATTCCACCGCCTTCTTTATCCATGACCACCATAATTAACATCGGAGGTCATGAAAAATCATTTCTACTCCTAGATGTAACTCCATCAAGACCTCCTCCCGCAATGTCACTAGCTCTATTGTGCGCCCTCAGAAGAGAAAAATGTTCTCCCAACCATTAAAATATCCATTAGGGGCATGCCCCTATACATTTGATCACATGTAGTCTCACTATCAGTTTCTCCAAGATGTGACTCTAAGTCTCACTATAATAGTGGAGGGGTAACTAAAATAAACTGGAGAGAAGCTGCTGCATCTCTATCAACAAAATATATCTGAAATGAGGCTAACTTCCCTCATGCATCACTTAGTAACTACAGGGTGGATCTATGATTAAGAGCGTCTTCCACCACATTACACTTCCCAAGAGTATAGAAAATCTCAAAGTCATAGTCTTTGAAGAACTCTATCCATTGTATTTCTATAATGTTTCAATCATTCTAGGAGAATATATACTTGAGACTCTTGTGGTTAGAGTAGATGGTATACTGCTCACCCATCATCTAGTGTAGCCACATATTCAATGTGAATACTACCACTGCTAGATCAAGATGATGCATCGTGTAGTTCTTATTGATATGATTAACCATGAAAAAACCATAAACAATAACTAACTTCCCCTACATCATGACACAACCAAGCCCGGTCCCTAATGCATCATTGAACACCACATATTCAACACCCTCCTCTAGTAATCTCATGAGGGAGCACTTGTCAATCTTTTCCTTAACTCTTGAAAGCATTGCTAGCACTTCTCTCTCCAAAAAATGGTTACCCTATCTTGTTAAGGCCATCAAGGGTTCTTCTACCCTAGAATGGATGAGTAAAAACTTTTGATAGTACAAAACATAACTCAAGAAATTACACACCTCAGTAACAGTCTTGGGTGGCTCTCATGCAAGTATAGGTTCAATCTTCACCGAATCTACTGCCAATAAAACCTATAAAATGTCATTTCCAAGAATTCGGACCACTAGAATCCATAGCTTACACATAGATAGCTTCCCATAATGTTTTTGATATCATATTGTGTCTAGGATCATCCTCAAGTGTATTGTGTGATCCTCCTCAGACGCTGAGTACACTAGGATAGCATCAATGATGACCACAACAAACTAGTCTATGTAAGGCTAGAAGATCATGTCCATGATTCCCATGAACAAAGTTGGGGATTCTTTCATGCTAAAAGAAATCACTAAATAATCATAGTGGTTGTATCAACATATATAGGATGCCTTCGGGATGTCCTCATCCCATACTTGAATCTGATGATAGCCAGATCTGAGATCTATCTTTGAGAACCACCTCACACCCTTCAGTTTACAAAATAGGTTATCGATCCTTGGTATTGGATACTTATTATTCACATGCACCTTATTCAGTCACCAGAAGTCCACACATAATCTCATGCTCTTATGTCCCTTCTTGGTAAACAAAACTGGGTCCACCCTGTGTGAAACCCTAGGTTTTACAAAGCACATACTCTATGAGTCCTCCAGTTGTACCCTTAACTCATGAAACACTTCAGGATCCATCTGTTATGTAGGTGTTGATATTGGTGTTGTCTGGGGGTAAAGATCAATTCAGAAATACATCTCCCTATGAGGAGTTAATCCTAGAACATCTTCCAGAAATAGGTCCTCATAATCGTTCACCACTACATGAACCTGAGGACTCATCTTATCCATTGGATCGAGGGAATGCTAGACAACTGGTTTGTGATCGGCTACACCATCCGACATAAGATTCCATATGAAGCTACTTTGGATTACTTTACACCAACAAAGGGAAACATGGCCCCATATCTATGGACACACCAAACTATGCACCTAAAACAAACAATCTTGGTATAGATTGTGGATAACCAGCCCATACCAAGGATGGAGTTGTAAGACATCAACATAGACACCATGATATTCCAACCGAAACTCTCACCCAAAAGTCTAAGGTCACACTATCGACACCAGTGTGTGATCTTTTAATCTCCTCACATAAGAGCCTCTAAGAATAGGGATCGTGTATTTTGTTCCACTAGAATATCCATGTCTCGAAAATAGGTCATGGAGAGAAAATAGGGAATTTCACATGATTCTATCAGAACAGTATATAGGGTGGAAGAGAAATATATAGTACCTCTAATCATATCAATACAACTGGTTTCATAGGCCTTTATTTTCCAAAGCTGGCCGCTTCCCTATCCACCAGCTCCCTGAGCCTGTGGTGGACAACCTAGGGGTGGTGGTAGTGGTACCTCAACCTCCCACCACATCCTATTGCCTGTCCATATAATTTTCCACATCCACTTACTAGAATACCACCATGTTACTTATTTAACATCTTCTTTAGTAGTGCCCTGACCATCTATTGACCATCCATACAATGAGTCTGGCAATCTCGAGCCATGTGTCCCCGACCACCAGACGAATAGCACAACCTATCCTGTGGCTAACTCGCATTTCTCTGGGAATCTCGCACCACTGACCCCTTGTCCTTGGGTCATCCACTGAACTATCTAATCCTTTTTGATCCCTACATTACCTTTTGGATAGCTGCTACAGAATAATTAGCTACCTAAGACCCAGTGGCAGCTCCAACCATCGGTGTCTAATCTGCCAGAAATATCTATACTAGAAAAGAAAACTCTATAACCCTACCATATGTAGGGATGATAAGTGATATAATGGATTAATTGATCTCCGAACATAGACCCTTATCGATGGTCTGAGCCCTAAGGAATAGGTCTCGTACCATATCGATGGAGTAGCAAGAAAGATCCGTAAATCTCGTTGGGTACTCCAATACTGTCTGACTTCTCAGTTGAAGATGTAGTATCTCCTGTATACGCATGGAGCATAATGTCACTTGGACTAACCCCTACTTGAAAAGATTCTCAATGCCTATCCATGCGAGGTTCGTCTCCTCATGCATCTGGATCAGTAAGCTCCATCATCTCCCCAATGAGCTATGTACTAGACACATGGTGAGGACTAGCATATGGTTGAGAGGAATTCTCACTAGGAAGAAGACATGTGTAACTATCTCCATTCAGTACTTTTCCATATGGGGGTCTAGAACACCCCAGAAATAGGGAGGTCACTGCCTATGGAGCTCATACAATGAACTCAACCTGTGTGCATCCTCTACCAGTAAAAGGGGTACAAATTACTGCCATCCGAGTGGTGGTATCATAAGTACAACACCCTGGGGTTATATATCTAGTATTAGTCCCTGTACTGATGCCACATCACTAGAAAGATAATCCTTGTGATCACACATTGGAATCCTGGATGGATGTATGTATAGAGGCATCCTAAAATAGTTCAAGACATACCAAAGTCAATAGATTATTCATGGTGAGCTGAAGCTGACTCAAGAAGGACAAGATAACAGACTCAATCATATATGATACATGTACCATTTATTTTTACCTACGACTAGTGTTTTCATACAATAAGTCAAAAAGTAAAATTCAGAGTCTGGGTGTATGGATATGAAGGCCACTCAACAAACACTGGAGTCTCTGGTCTGAAATCCGAACTCAAAACACATAACATTGTTTCCCCAAACCAATATCACATACTCATGGTTCTTTAGCTAGAACCAACCAACTTTTATACCCCTCTTTCATGACCCATACCCTGAGGCCCATGTCGTGACTACCCCCAAGCCCACCACTAATAGGCTAGGGGCTGGTGACTAGCACAAAGTATGTATATACCACAAATGGGAGACATTTTCCTAGGTACATGTACACATTCACCCATATCCTAGACAAAAATTATGAAATTGAAAACACTAAGTAAATAGGCATGTGTTCCACTAAGATATCAACAAAAAATTACGAATGTACAAAACTAAAAATTAAACGTGGGCAGAATAAAAGACTAACCAAATGGAAAAGTAAAAGATCTTCGATTTTTTTCGTAGAGAACCCCACCTGAAGTGTAGGTATATAAACAACTATATGAATTATCTGAAGTAGAAATCATCTTTTAGGCCTCTCTCTAAGAACCAATAGGCCCCATTCCACCATGTAATCCATCAAATCATCGATAGTCAGCATAAGATGTGACATTTTTGACATAGCCTATGTTGAGGGGAGTAAAAAAAATACATAGTAGGGACCCCAAACCCAAAAAGGAAGATACCAATAATGTGTAAATTAATTATAACACAAAAGAAAAATATGAATTCTTCCACAAAGGAAACACGAAAAGTACACCATAGAGGGAACACATGAAGTACAATCAATACAATCATCTCACACAGGTATAAGTCTAAATCATAAGTAGAAGGATTTCTAATTATAGTACACATATACCTTAGTATCTATGATAGTAGAATAGTTATTGGTGCATGGAGAGTCGATGGATCATAGAGTGTCGATGGCGCATAGAGTGTCGATGGCTCATGGAGCGTTAGTGGTGCCCAGAGCATCAGTGGCACCTAGAGAGGTGATGGTGTTTGGGACGTCAATGGTGCATGGATAATTGATGGCACATGGAACATAGATGGAACATGGATTATCGGTGGTGTA
The DNA here is from genome assembly GCA_963277665.1 of Viscum album. Taxonomy (NCBI): domain Eukaryota; kingdom Viridiplantae; phylum Streptophyta; class Magnoliopsida; order Santalales; family Viscaceae; genus Viscum; species Viscum album. Next base: position 223,480,243 of record OY728123.1, on the reverse strand, counting down.
AGGAACATAGATGGAACATAGAGCATTGATGGGTCATGTTGTCCCCTAAGTCACATAGTCACCAAGATCACATAGTCATAGCCAGCAGCAAGATTCCACTGGTAGCACACTTGTTATGGGAGCACCTAATCCTCAAGAAGTTAGGTCATATTCCAACTTCAAAAAATCTCATTTAGAGTATATCAAAAGAACATTATCCTCATAAGTGTCATAACTCCATAAATGGCACATTAAATAGACACACCGTTTGAAAGATATGGCCAATTTACTAAAAAGGGACCGGTGTGGTCCGAGGCCAACCTGACCTAATCCGGCCTACCCAACCCAGTAGGTCTAGGCTATCCCTAACCAGACCAGACCGATTTGTCTAGCCTGGGATGCCACATGCAGGTCAAATTATTCATTGCATGGATCAGTATTGTGCTCATGATAAACACGGACGTCACATTCAACATAGACGACACCACATCCTAACCCCTGAAACATCACTTCTGCTTCCACGGGATCCACGCAGACCCCAGATGTGTGCAGACCCCCCTATCGCTACATCCTAGTTATCGTATGTGACCTCCACTTATGAGGTCTCCAATGTGGTTCCACCAAAATGTGTTCTTAATCCGTCATCAGTTTCCCTTCCAATGACCCTTCTTAATCCTCTCTCTGTCCGGCCCAGCCCCCTTGCCGGGCCACTCCTGTCACCGCCACCAGCTTCCCTACCAGTGGCCTCCGCGGCTTCAAGCCTCCCCTAGACCAGCCCCTTTGGCCATATCCCATTATCATCGCCAACAACCTACATTATGCAGCCTTGTTCAGAAAACATCATGCAAATCATCGCACAACCATGGTGTTGTCGCGGTGTTTGATCTACAGTCTTGGATCATTGCACCATGAATCGTGGGTACAATGGTCGATCTATCATTTAGTGTTTCAAAGGGTGAATAATTCCCAAATAATGTGATCTATTTACTGGAAAGAAAAGGCACATGAAGAACCATAGAAATGATCTTGACCTTATTCATGTCAGCCTTGACCCGTTTATGTTAGCGAGATCATGAAGAAAAAAACAAATAAATCACAACGATTTAACCTCATTTTTAATCCCACAATATATGAACCAACCCACAAGAATGAATGAACCATGAATAAACATGTTCCAAGGATAGTCCACAATTTTTTTGATTCTAAGAATGGAAAAAGAAATCACAAAGAGATCAACAAGCTACCAAGAGGTTGGATTAGTTGTTGACAAAGAACGGGGTTTTGTGACATCCTCGATACTTGATCTACTGAAATTCGTCATCGGGATAGATCTCCGTTCTCTTGCCTCCAGGGAATTCCAGAGTTCTGGAGATAACCCTGAATTTCTATAACATGGATTATTAAAAAGGGGAGGCTACCACTCTAGGACCATATAATATTAAATAAATACTGTTTTACATATTTTAACGACTTTCCTATAAAAAAACAAACTTCCACCCTCAACCCACACCAGTCAATATTAGGACCCACCTATAGTAAATCTGCTACTATGAATGTAATTTTTCCATTAGATTTCTTATCAAAGAACACATTTAGAAGACATTTTTATTTCATATTGAAATACCCCATGTGATTTTTTAAAAACATTACATTCTTCACTCTATAATTTCGGGCACACTAGGCCTAGAAATTTCACCCCATCTCAGCACCTAGTCTCGGAAATTTCCTTATTGATTTATAAAAATAAAAATGGAGAAAATATGGTTCATTATATCCTCAAAAATTGTGAATTTTATTTCTATGAAATATTTTTGGTGAGATTCATGATAAGAAATATCCTATGATTTAGATTCCATCTCAGCCTTAATCACATATTTCAACTCATTTTTTCCTCAAATATAGATTCCTTTATGGTAACCTCTTTTGATTCATAATACTACTTTTTATTTATCTCTAATAGTAATAATCTCTCATTGAACAATTTTTTCATTCATTGTAGTTTATTCTCCTTGTGTTGGTGTGGTTATGTTTCCAGAGATTGAATTCATCACTCCAATAAATTGAATTTGATCTTCTCCTTGAGTATCTCAATTTGGTAGTAGTGATATAAAATCAAAATTTACATCTGGATGTGAGTTATCTTCTTATTTTTACCTGATATCACACCAAAAAAAACCCAAGAATAATATTAAATAATAAAAAATTTAAATAAAAACCTAACAAAATTTTATAAATAAAAAATTGAGAATGATTATACTTGTCTTATATATTGAACTAAGGTTTTATCATATCCCCAATAATGATAATGAAAATGGATACAACCAAATAGTGAACATCATTCCAATTATTCAATAATTTTTTTTAAATTTTTATTTCCAAAAATTCATATAATTACAGATAAGTGTTAAATATACTTTGGATCCATGTTCAGAACCATAAAAACTAGGATACTCTAGAATCCAATAGAGTGAACCAGCCAAAACCAAGGGTGAAAATAATAAATAATCTACACTAATGGAACCATGTTTGATGGATTTAATAGGGAAATTTCATGCAATGGGTAATAGAATTAAAATGTATAAATCATGTAATAATATTAAAAAATATTGTTCAAATTAGGTCCAAGTGAATCAATTGGTCTAGATAGACACTCTCTACACTCTAATCTCATGTTTTCTCATTGGTCATGGTATATCATATTAATAAAAGGTGGGAAACCCAAAACCATATTTAGAAATAGAAAGTTAAACTAACGCAATTGTAATAGATTAATTATCACTCTCTGTAAATCACAATAAAGGAACCCTAAACACTCAAAGGTAATGGTAATGATCATTTTATTGAAAGAGATTTGAATCCACTCCCTCACCAACTAAGAGAATGGTTATTAATGAGAAAATAAATAAAAAGGAAATTTAATCATGGGAATTAGAACCCCGCATAAAAAACATAAAAGTAAACTAATATTTTTAAACAAGACCCTTTACATAAGAAAATATTGGAACAACAACCTACCCTCTAATTATATCCATAGTAGGATTTTTAAAAAATAAAAAAAATCAATAAACTAAAAACCTCAAGAAGAAACCTTCAAGAATATATAATAAAAAGAACATTCCTTATTATTTGATCCTCTTAATCATGCACACAAGCTCTTTATTTATAGGATTTTCCTCCATCGACAAATCCTCATATTTTGAATATTCTTATCTACTGATCTCTCCTCAATATCAACATTTTTTTATCAAATTTTCCATATAGTCCTTCAAATAGACAACATTATCATTGTGTGAATATCTCTCAGATATCTCATTATAAAATATATATTCAATGTTTATCTATAAGAGATAGAATCAGAATACTTTTTTCTTTTAGTGCATCAACATTCCAATATATACAGATATCTTTAGTAATTTGATTCTTCCACCTCATATACTCAGATAAATCATAGATCTTAAGAGGAAACAAATTTTAAACAACCCTTAAGTATTTTCCAGCTCACATGAATGTGAAATGGGTGTAAAAAATTATATATGTTCAATTATATCTCTATTATTTCATTGTCTAATTTTTTCACCTATGTTTATGGTCATTTATTTATATTCATATTTGATACATGAAATTGTGTAACCATTTCTGACACTATGTCTTGGAAAGTTGTTTCTATCATCACTTCAACCTATATCATTCCATGTTCAACATTTTTGATCCCTTTTGAGGTTTTAAATTTTTATTCATCATCTTTTTCATCCATCCTTTATGGTGAAAAAATTGTATCTTTTTGAGCGTCTGAGCCAATGTTCATGGAATATTCTAGTGGATATAATTGTGGAAAATTTCATTCAAATTATAGGGTGGTATTGATTTCAATATGAGAAGGGTTGTGTTAGATAACATAAAACATTGATGAATTAGGTAATGAATAAATAGTGTCCCTTATCACCCATGTCCCACATAGAATCTACAGATATATGGCCTCTCATATACCATATTTGATGTGGTGAAAGTGGCATATAAATATTTTTAAGGTACCTCTACAGACTTATATCCCTAACATGTACCAATATGCATGCTATCCTGACAAGTTCACCACTTTTACCCTTAATTTACAAACCCCTACAGATATATTGGTTTTTCATTCATGGCTTTCTAGTGTATCTTACTCTATATGAATGGTACCATTTTATATCATCAATAAAAAATATTTTTATAATTTGTAAAAATATTATCAAACATACAAATTTATTTAATTTACCCACTTTTTTGAAAAACATCATTTAATGATAAAATTATATAATCAATGATTATTTTGGAAAGCATAATCACATAATAATAAAATATAACAACTTTAAACAAAAAAATTATTTAAATTAAAGCTAAAAATTTACTGAATAGTGATTGAGAATTTAGTATTAAATGTATTTAGGCATTCCCCCCATAAACAAGAGCCTTCAATATAGTTGTGAGAGTCCATTTCAAACATTGGGTTGACAATAGTCCTAGTTTCATATTACATAAATAAAAAATTAAAAAAATCCTTATCCACAATTAAAAATAATGTTTTTATTTGAATTAATGAAAATAGATAACCTTGTGATAAAATATAGAACACATTTTTTAATAAATTATAACCTTTTTACCAAACCTACATATATAAAAAATAATCATCCACCACATGAATATTGTATAAAATTATGAAAAAATATAATGGGGAGGCATCCAAAAAATTTCATCTCTCCTAGGTCTTTTCTCCCTTTCCCATCAACCTAGTCAATCTCATTTAACAATTCCACCTATCCTACAAACCAGTTATTAAATTTTCACACTAAACAAGCTAAACATGAAAAGTGTGAGTTAAATATTTGGTATGACACTATCAACATTACCATGACATAATGATTATTCTCATATTAATAGTGAAACTCGTATAATCATATAAAACCTATTGGGAATAGTAATCCCTAATAATGATTTTGTATACATGCCAAATTATATGTATCCATCATAATGGGAAGTATATTGGAGTATTAAGGAATAACTAAGAATATCCAAACTCTAATGCAGAAAATTCACCTTGTAATGTATGAATCAATTACATATTTACCTATGTACATTATAATAGGTACTGAATCAAAATTGTAAGGAAGGAAAAACATATCCATCCTCTTGGTAATAGTTTTTAGTTAGGAAGATATGATTCAATGGATATTGGATATTTTTAACATTAAAAATTTATAAACTCCCTTATATTGGATATTTGTAATAGTCAATACCCTCTATGATATTATTATATTCTCAAAGGAAAACTCTCATGCCTCAAATAACCAATGCTAATGTTAATCTAAATATCTACTAATTTGAAAAATCCTATTAAAAATATTGGTTAAAATTAATGTCTATGTTCTCTAATACGAAGAGAAACAACTATTTCAATTATGAGATAATTTTTTCCCTACATAACCATATAAAAAATATCTAGCACCATAATCTCATAACTCGCATATGTTGGTTCATGACATAACTAGCCTTTTAAAAAATTATTCTTCCTTTATTCCATGAAATATATCACTCTTATACTTATTATCACATGTATACACATGAGAAAATAATATTCATTATATGTGAAAATAATTAAAATCTATACTACATGAATATTTATATCCTCTATTAATCTCATCCCTTACATGGACATCAGACATGGGTTTTAGTTTTAATACCTATAACAAGTCATAACTCAAATATTACAACAGGACTAACTTACTACCAATATTTTATGTCCTTATATTATTACATACATCACACATACCCATTTAATGATAAAAATGTTTTCATTATTAGTGGTATCATTTTTGTATTAGAGAAACACTAAAAATAATCCCCAGGTCTCTACTAGTCTTAACCTCCATGACCAATCCCATACTCAGACGCTTACTCAAAACTCATCTTAACACAGAAAGGAAAAACCATCTCTCAACATCATCACACATTCATATATCTATCCCGAAGACGTTTATAAAATTACCATTTTCTTTATTGTATCCATTTCCAAATCAATAAATTCAATAATTCAATGTATAAAAATTTTCATATACACAAGACTCACCTACTCACCCCCATGCACATATTATTTCATATAAATACTTATGAATAATGAAGAATATTAATCTCCATACCACATGATTATTAAATTTAACATATTCACTTCTTTATTTCTATTTGACTCCAGTATCATGAAATTAAGTAACCACTCTAATAGAAAATAAACGGGATTTTTATATGAAAAGGGGAAAGACTTAAGAAAAGATGGTAAGTGATTGAGGCATTACCCTATCCTTTATAAGAGACATATTTTATAGTAAACAACTCATTTATAAAGAAGAAAATAAGGGATATGAAAATTTGATATGGAAGAGAGATAGGTATAGAACATGGGGGAGAGGTGGATTGGGTCATGTGATATAATAGGGGAAATATGGGCCTTGTTTAAATAAAATATTAACTAAATTAAAATTAAGGAATTCTAGGGATCCATCAAAAATTTGACTTTCCACAAATTGTTTTTGGCAGCATGTATAATATTTCATCCCCACTAATAATTCAATGAACATCTGGTGGATTATCAAAGTGTTTCAAGTAGATTACTAAACCAAATTTTTACTCCAACTATTTACAGAGCCCTTATAATTACATGCATAGTAATTTATAATTGTGCCTCTTCCCCAAAATATATAATATAATAAATTTTAAAATTCTAAAAATATCTTCATTCCTAATAAATTCTTGGCTTAAATATTTTTTATTTTCTATTTACAATGGGTTGTTCCGTGATTCTAATTTTATTTTCCTTAAATTTAATGTTTTATTATACCACTATATTGAAACACCACATGTTAGGTAATGGTTGATGCATATAATTATACATTAAGAGTTGTACCATAAAAAATGAGGATAAAAGAAACATTTCATAAGTTAAACATAAAATATCACAGATGTTTCCATATTTAATTAAACCATGATATATAGGTATTTTATCAATGTTATGTTTGGTTAATAAATTATTGATATTTATTTTTTTATTAATTAATTAAATATACATGCTAATCAAAAACTAGAGTGATATTTTTTAAATAAATCCAATGATGAACTATGTAGTTTTTTATGGTTTTTGTTTTTTAAGGAGTTTTCCCTAGTGATAAGATATAATTAGGGAAAAAATAGGATATTATAAAATCACATTATGTGATTTTCAAATTCCATAAATGATGACCTTTTAAAAAGTAATCCTCCAAATAAATATTTTTAGGTGGCCAGGTGTTTTTTTGTAGAAATTTTCATGGTATACATACATGTTAAACTATATTTTTACCTCAACAGATCCCATTTCTTTTAGAAAAGAAAATTTGAATGAAATTTTAAATCAAAATATTTTATATGGGATGAAACATATGAAACATGACCAAAATATGACATACATATTTTTTACATTATTTTAAAAAAATATATTCTACACCTCACAAATAAAGAACTATCCAAGATAAAATTTATAATATTTTCAAATATTATCTAAATAAAAAATTTATTTCATGATAATAATTAAATTTAAAAAAACATTCCAGATACATGATTCCCTTATAGATAAAGCATTCACATTATTATACATCATTTCATGTGGAAATGGGAAATAGAGGGAAAAGGGTGAGCTCAAAGACCCAATAATGAAAAAAGTATATCAATGAATCAAGAAGTACATATCATTAAATCATAAACATGATAGAAAAATTATCATGGAATAAATTCCATGATTAATTGAATAAGATCAGGGAATTAAAAAAAAGATTAGGATTCATGATAACATAATCATAAATCATTGAATAGACGTGTATAACATTAAAAGAACCATCATGATAGTATATCATTTATAATTTCATGGTAATCTGATATCATAATACAATAATCATGATCAATAGAGACATTAAAAATTAACGTGAAAAAAATAAGCATATAAAATCATAGAATGTGTCAATGTTTAATAACAGTACAATCATATCATAGTGGAATAAAATAAGAAAAAAATTTCCAATAATATAATGTGCTAGGTTGACCACCTATGTCCCACAATCAATGTGGACTAGACTAACCACTTGTGTCCCATTGTAATTTCATGAGATATGAAGAATTACACAATTCACCATTGGGATATTTAATTTATATCTCATCATTTAAATAAGTATAATCTATATATTAGTATTCTATATTAAATAAATTGTATAGACTATCATTATTATTCCATGAAAATATCATAACATGAGGTATCATATAATAAGAAATAAAAAATTACATAATATGATTAGTAAAATTTAATAACCCAAAATAAATATATAACAGGGGAATTTTTACGACGATAGAAGAGGAATGTAAAAAAGTTATATATAATAAATGTTATATAAAAATAAAGGAAAAGTTAATAGATAACATGATTATTGTTATCTTTAATAATATAGTGATTCAATCATATAAAAAGTTTTAAGATAAAAAATAATTTTAAAAATATAGAAAATTATTTTAAATAACTATTGTTATAATAAACAACCCAAATATGTAACCATGGAATGAAATACTATTAAGGTTGAAATTTTTTTGGTTAAATGATACAAAATTATATAGAAATAGAAAAAATAGTTTTTTGAAATTTTTAACAGTTTGAAGTAATCCCATTGATAAAATATCTATAAAATTATATTCTGAAAATAATTCAATGGGAGTGTTAAATATAAATAAAATAGAGTAAATATTTAAAGAATTATATAATTTAAATAAATATTTTTGGTATGAAAAAATATGAACATGGAAGATAAATACCTAATAAAGAGGTTTGACATTATTCATTATAACATCGTATATTTATGAATAAAAATATAATTAAAAAGAATATTTTTATATTAAAATAGAATTTCCCCAAAAATAAATAGAGAATAAAATATGAGATAGATAAGGGTTATAAAATATTAAACTTATAAGAACATCGTAAAGAAGAAATATTATGACACAATGAATAGATATCTTGTATGAAAAAACCCTTAACATGGATTCCCTCATGGTAAAAACACTATAACATCATATATAATCACTTTAGGATTATTATTTATCAAAGCATAATATTTATTTATATTTATTTTAATTTTTAATGACTCTGATTTTTTCATGTATTAATATAAAATATTATATATATTATTTTTTGTCCTAGGGGTGAGATGTTGTGAGATTATAAGGCCATATGGGCCATGAATTAATTTTTTTAATATATAAAATATACTACTTTGACGCAGATTTAGATTCCCTAAAAGTGAAAAAGATATCCTGAATGGAGATTAGGATAAAAAATATGAGTTCACAATTGAGTTTTGAATGTTGGTTTAACCCTAGGAATGACATAAACTTTTTCATCATTGAGAATTTGTGAAAACATTATCATGGGCATGAATTAATGAAAAAAATTCATTAATGAATTTATTTTATTTATTTTTATAAAGAAACGAATTTTTTTTATTTAAAAACATTTATACCTATACCCTAGGTATATCCATATAACCTAGGGTCAGACCTTATAAATTGGAATCCAATAAATTGTACCCAATGATAGGTCGGCCACATGGGCTCAAGCCCACCACCATATGCCAGAAGAAACAAACTAAGAGTGAGGGTCCAAGGATCTATAGTGGGGAGACTATAACCTCATGATTAGAGTATAATAGGGGAAAAGTAATAGATAAATAATGAAATCCTAATAAATAACTCACAATAAAAGATCAAAAGGAATCTCATCCAAAGGCAATAAATGACCACCATCAACAATATCCAGTATCAAATATAAAATGATTTAATGTCATGTTTCCATCAAAAGTAAACATGATGCATGGCAGTAAGAATGAAATATAATATTGGTATTAAAAAAAATACACAAAATTATTTCTTCAATAGAGTCATGTTCCAAATATCAACATTGTGCCTCTTTTCTATCATGAAATAACCACTCAAGCATCAATAACTGGGCACTTTCCCTTATCCCCAACTGCATCCACATAATTTATCTTGGTACCATCAGCATCCCAAATGGGTTGTGAGAGATACTCATTTGGTCACTACCAATGGAATTCATAAATATCTAGTATGTACATATAATATGATTATTATTTTTAGGTATAACAGTATGCAAAAATAATAATTGTAAAATGTTCATCTCTTATTCTTAAAGGAAACCAGGCTAAAAATACCTACTTCAGCCCGTACATTATAATCTATGAACACATAACCATAGTCACACACACACACACACACATATATATATATGGTATGTAAACTTAGTTATTCTTATAGCCACATAAATGGATTATTCTACTAGTCAAGACCCAACACACAATTATGGTGTCTATGAGTTGTATCATGAGTTTCACAAGTGTTAAGGGACACCGGACCCAATATCCCTAAAATAAGTGGATCAATGCCCAATATTAAGGGACGAAATTCCTGGACTATAATTGTAGGTGTGTCATTCCTAAATCCTATGGGCAGGGTTACCATGTATGTGTTATAATAATTGGGACATGATGACCAAATGATATCAATAGGGTCACTATGCCTATATAATAAATCATCCATGAATCATATTAGTAGGATTGAAATTCTCATATATCAAAACATATAAGGGTATACATTCCCATTCTTCAAAATTCATAATAGTCTCCATGACCATATAAAAAATTTGTAGAAGTGACTTCTTTCCCATATATAGTAACAGTTTTAGGGATGTCATTGCTCTATATAACAAATGTAAAAGGGACACCATGCCCGTATATAAAAATTATAAAAGGGATTTTGAGACTATATATAACAACTATTAAAGGAAATCATGCATGTATATCATAAATCACGGGGTTTATTTTCCAAATCATTTATAAAAGTGTTTACTAGTCAAAGATTTTAAAAAGACATGATAGGTTGTTCATAATTCTATAGTGTTCCCCTTTAATAAGGGAATAAAATTTTTCCTATTTAATCAAGTGAGGTGTTTGTACCACTCATTTCAATTCAATTCATAATAATTTGGTATGTGTGTTATCCATGGTATAACAATATAATTATCCATTATCATATATGATATCATCTTAGAAAATAAAACCAAACCCACCAATGGTTTTTTTGGTTATATAAACATTAATGTCAAATAGGCTTATAAATGGGAGCACCCAAAGGGGTGGGACACATTTAGGTTGATAAACTAAAACATCCATTGGGATCTAATATTATTAGTAGGTTCCAGAATAGGGAAACAAATTTAAGGAATATCAATTTAAGGGTAAACATATGGTGAAACCATCATGAGGCACACAACATATAATATATTTTATCATAACATTGGGAGATATGTACTAGACCAATTTACTTATTCCTATAGAAATTCCTCTCTAGTATTGAACTTTGGTTTTCTCTAGATCAAATGAAAATGTAAAAATATATAAACTCCTTGAAAAAAATAGTAAGGCACTACTACAGTATAGAATTGTTGATAGAATGAGAATTGATAATCATATCCTCAGGAGTGGAGGCCTTACCAAGAGGAATACATCAAGATGATCAGAAGCTAGATCAAAGTACATATAGTTGAATATATTCAAAATTATAATTATGGTAAAGGAGATAATAAATGGGGGGTCCTCTTATCCATGAGAAATAAAGACAAAAATGATGGTTGAGGAAAAATAAAAGGCGTCTACCATTTAAAAAATCATTTAATTTACATAGCCTATAAACACATTACACATTAGGTAATGTTCTATAATTTTCTTATAGTGAATTTCAGTTAGAATTTTTGAATTGGAACGTCCTTAAAAATACATGTAGTGAATTTAATACATGTACTGTATTTAAATACATGTAACTTATTTGTCATGTATCTTGGTTTAATCCCTCTACTACATTCCCTCCATGGACAAAACGACCTTCCCTATGTGTGGTTTCCAGGTGAAATCTATCAGAGGACTACAAAAATGGTTCAAAAAAAATAAACATGATCCATACCTAAAGTAAAAACATGGATATTATTGTCTTCCCACTTATAAGAACTCATACCGTAGTTTCCCTTCTAATAGCCGCAATATTTCATCTAATAAAAACTCCAAACACAATGCACATATGTTAACCTCCCACTCCCAAATTTAATCTTATATATAGTTGTGCTACTATATCACCCATACTAAAATTTGAGACCGGTGTCAGAGAGGTTTATTTATTTAATCTATAATGTTTATATGATACTCCTAAAAATAAGTATCACCATATAATTCTACATCCTCATGATCAAAAGTATGAGGTGAGTCGACATGATAATAACCATATTTTGTAATGGGGAAGAATTATTTCAAGGCATGGTTCCTCCAATGTAATAGAAAATGATAGGATACCAGCTCATCTATATCCATGTTTTCAAAAGGCCCAAAAAATGAGTTAATTTCTTCCCTAGACTATATCTATCTATTCCCATGTATAAGAGATACCTTCTAGAAAACACTATCCACAACCACAAAATCCAAAGTTCATTGATGGAGATCATAATAAGATTTATATCTTGAATATGTAGTGGAAATTGACTTCCATATAATCTTTACTAGATCTAAAGTCCCTTGAATTGAATGATGAACTTGTTACACTAGCTCTCCTACTTCTACCGAGGAAAGGGGTGAATGGAAAAACCTTCCATATAAGAACTCTTATACAACCATCTAATTATTTTCCAGAATGTTTTTATTGTATGAAACTTTTTTGAGAGGGATATTCTTCTCCCATGAACCACCAAAATCGATTATGGGTTTTTATATAATGTACTCAAATACTATTATAGTTCATTCTGACTTGTCATCGGTCTATGGTTGAAAATTTATTCTTGGAAGCACTCATATAACCAAATACCTCTATAACCCCTTCCAGAAACTCTATGCGAAACGAGAATCCCTATCTGAAATGATATTATGAGGGACACCATATAGCCATATAATATCATGGACATGAAATCTTTTAATATCATAAATTGAGAAAGGGTCTTGGATATGAATTAATTGAGTCTCTTTTGTATGTCACTCTATGACTACCCAAAAACCATTACTGTCACGACCCGTCCTTGAGGCCCGTGCCATGACTACCCGAAGCTCGCCTTCCATAGGCTAGGGGCTGGCGACTAGCACCAAATGTGAAAATCCCAATAAAAAGGGAAGGCATTGCCTTTATAAAGTAAAAAAACACTACAGAGTATGCAAGATGAAGTAAACACTAAGTAAACTGAGTACAAAAGTAAGTGTTGGAAAGTAAATGGGCCAGAATACAAACCCAACTGAAAGTAAAGTAAAATTGAAAAGAAAGTACAGCAACAGAAAAGTAAAATAGAAACTATGAGCCATCCTCTAGAATTCCCACCTGAAGGGTGGGTACAAATAGTCTCCTCATCTCCTCGGGTCCAGCCATCCGATCCGTGTACGTCCCATCCAGTGATCCATCTCCATGTACCGTTCAGCTCCACGAGCCTCCACCTCGATCAACGCTGTTCGTCCTCTGCATCCAACAGAACATAGTGCAGGCATAGCCCGTGCATGGGTGATTATACAATACACAGTAGGGACCATGAGACCCCCGAAGGTCTCCTAGAATCCACAACGGAAAAAACAGAAAGGAAAGATACAATCATGAAGTATCAACCAACTCTACTTTGGTATATGCCCATAAATATACCTAAGTCATCAATTCCAGTTCTACTCCAACCCATGAGCCCAAGTTCAACCCAGTCCACACAGGAAAGTACAACCCAATCAACATAGGAAAACACAACCCAATACACACAGGATAGCAAGTCAATCATATCAAAGATAATGATTGAAAGTCAAGACCCATCTTACATAGGTTTACTACTCACGAAGAGGGATGTAGATGATTATATGTAGCCTCTGAATCATCACCCCTGCCGAACCCACATAGGATCCAAGTACATAAGTCATCGCTGCCGAACCCATGTTGGATCCATGTATAGTAAAAATCGCTACTGAACCCACGTAGGATCCAAGTATAGTCGTCATCGCTGCCGAACCCACGGAGGATCCATGTACAGTCGCCCCCACTGCCGAACCCACGGAGGATCCAAGAACCATCGTCCTCACTACCGAACCCACGTAAGATCCAAGTACAGTCGTCAATACTGCCGGACCCACATAGGATACAAGAATAGTAGTCATCTCCGTCGAACCCACAGAGTATTCTAGTATGGTAGTTTCCATTGTCGAACCCACGGGGCATTCTAGTACGGTAGTCGATGCAGTCGCAGCCAGCTCTAGGGTTCCTGCACACAGTACGCTTGATTCCGAGAGGGTCCTCTCCATGAGCCAAGGGGGTAGATAAATCAACAATAATGAAGTCCAGAGTTTATGTATCACAAATTCTTGTCTCTTCAAAAGAAACCCAAAGCGACAGACAGTGCGTCAATCAGACGCCCTGTCTAAGAGTTATTGGATTTTCCGTCTGAGGGGCCTGGTTGGTTTTAAACTAAAACCAACATGACTGTACTCTAGCTGTGCCCAAACCTAAAGTGAAGTAAGACAAAATTACCATCTCACTAAGATGAATTCATCAAAGTCGATGACACGTAAATCAGGCATCTAGAGCTCATGTTATAAGCATTTCTGCTCCGAGGGCCCGGTTGTTTTTGTGTTCGAACCAACCCGGCTGTACCTAAAGTTCTCTGAAACATTGAGTATAATATACAAAAATGACCATCTTGATCCTAGTATCCCAAACCCACTGATGGTGCATCGATCGGAGGTCTGTAGCCCATGTTATGGGCGTTTGAACATATCAGTCCAAAAATAGGGGGTTCGGGCCCGGTCCGACCCGGCCTGATACCCCTAGGTCGGGCTGAACCAGGTCGACCCGACCCGGTCCGGGTCCGGCCCATTTGGGTGCGGCCCGGCCCAGCCGGCGCGGTCCGGCCCGGCGCTGGTGGCCCGGCCCGGCGTGGGAGGTCCGACCCGGCGCGGGAGGTCCGTCCTAGTGCGGGCGGTCCATCCCAGCACGGGTGGCTCGGCGGTGGCCGAGAGGGGGCGCCGCCCCTTGTACTAGTTAGGGGTTTCAATCGTCGGCTTTTCTAGAACGGCCGGCCATTAAGGCCGACCTTGTGTAACCGTGAGACCTGAGGGGGTCCCACTTGCAGGTGGCACCAGCGGTCGGCCGAGCCCGGCCACCTCCTGCTGAACCACCGTGGCCTAAAGTCGCGTCTCTCATCTGACCGGCGGGGCGCACCGGCGCCGCGGCCCGCTCTTGGCTGTGGCCTCCTTCGGCCTCACCAGCTCGGCGCGATGATGTCGCACACCATCATTGTGGCCCGCCTCAACTGCAGCCCCTATTTCATTGTCGCGCGGTGCAACGGCATTGCGTCGCCGTTGTCTCAAGCTTCAATGATAAACAACAAGAGAAGCGGAGGAGAATCGGCCATATTAGTGCGGTCCGACCTCCTCTCGTCATGTTGATAACAAGAGGAAAAAATAATGAGCATTCTCAACGACAAAACAAAGCGCAATATTAATTAAATAAAATTGAACTTAACCCCTACCTCGACACAAGTTGTCAAATGATGATCGTCCCAGGAAATGTTTTCACGGGGTGAAGCACCGTATATGTCAATGGAGAACGTCTGAAGAGGAAGCAACATATCCCTTCCTTTGACGCAGAGAGAAGATTGAATAGCGTGATGTTGTTGACAAGTTTCCGCGTTGGTGCCTCCTCCTTTGTCGTGGAGGAAGAAGAGAACAGAAGAGACCGGGTCGCCGAGTTGTTGCTCTTCCTCGGAGAAATAGCATTCTTCCTTGAAGTGGGGGAATTCATCACCGGAGAAGATGAAGTTATTCCAATGGAAAATAATACCCAATATCTCTCCCCCCTTTTTTATCACAACAAAAGCCAACCAAAATAAAATAAGGCTTTGCCTTATTTTATTTACCCATGCAAGCAATTCAAAACTTCAAAATTTAAACCCTTAATTAAATTAATTGAATAGCTTTAATCAATTAATTTAATTTGAGAGTTGGCATGAAATAAAGAGGGAGAGAGGGTGAGTTAAAAATTAATGGGGGACTTTTCCAACTTTAAGAGGGGTTAGAGGAATTTGAAGGGGTGGGGTTCTTGTGGACCCCACCACACAAATATCTTAACAAGAGGAGTTAGGATCTAGTGGGTCCCACCCAAACTCCCATACATAGGATAAAAACACTTAGGTTAGAAGTAAAATTTGTTCCACAAATTTTATTTACTTCACATTTAATCCTCAATTTTTAACAACTCCTCTCGAGTAAACGCACCATCAGAAAAGGTCCTCTTAAGCAAATACCGCTGCTGTAGTTTCATCAGTGCCCTCAGATTTCGATTCCGAGCACCGGATCAAAAGATAGAAAACCCGCTCATTTGTTCACTGAACATACCCGAGCTAAAATTCAGAAATTGATTCTCAGCACACCGGTCCTCAGAAGCAGGTGCCATCAGAAACTACGTACTCGTAAAATCCCAAAGAAATTAAGAAAAAAAATTCCTTGAAATTTAAGGGTCTTTACAATTACTACAATAGGAAAACCTAAGTAAACGAACCCGACAATATATTATAATATATTCATATTAACATTTTTGCACTAATAACAACTATAAAAATCCAATGGGCAGTTGTTGTTTCAACTTTACCAGCATAAATGTGAAAAAACTAGTGATAAAACATTTTATCCCACTTTTCAAACCTAGAAACCAATACTATTGGTGCATATAAAAATACATCTTAGATATACCTGGGTTCACATCCCACAGAGATCTATGTGACTTTTTCATTAGTTCTTCTAATATATCAGTCTGAACCTAGATATTCCATTGTATATGGAGAATTTAATCACTATTAATATACTTATCTAGAGGAGGTTCCTCACCTAAAATACTCTCTCGAAGGAGAAACTCCTCAGGGTTTGAGATCTTCCTTCTTTCATTCAATCACGGATTCAATAGGTCACTAATAGAAATGAAGGTATAAACATTCCATGATCATCCTCAACCTCTAAATGAATCTCAGAAAGAAGCTCCATAAGATACCACTCACTACTGGCCTCCTAAACAACCTATGTCTGAGACCTCTTTCTTTAACCATTGGTAATATCATTTCACTTCCGAGGTGTTTAAGAATTCTTGAAATTGAAGGAGTAAATGTATTCAACCTACCTCATTTATATAATGTTTTATAAAAACTATGTTAAAATTTAACTAAGTACTTCTTCTCTGTAAACACCCAAAAATTCTCTCTTAGTGGGTAATTACTCCAACAATACAAGGAGTCAACATTAGTTTCATACTCAAGATCACACAGTGGGTAATTTTACCCATGAGGATTCAACAATCACAACCTATACCCATTTATTTTTTCTTCATACATCATTAAATCTCCTATTCCTATACTTTATATACCACATTATACTGTATAGAGTTTCCATGGATTTGGTATAACCAATATAAAAACTGAATTCCATCTCCCGTTCAGCTCCTATAAGTCTTTCTCCCTGTCTTCTGAACATATAAATTTCATACCCATCTTAGTCAAGCCCATAAGGGGGGCTTCTAACAATGATAATTCATGTATAAAATTCCTTTAATAACCAACTAGCCCAAAAAACTCTCTATTTAAATAAAATTCTTGGGCTTCTCCCTATTAACTAAAATACTCACCTTCTCTAGTTCAACTGATACTCCTAACCCTCATATAATATGTCCTAATAAGTGAATCTTATCAATCCAAAAGTAGAGCTTATTGAAATCATCACATATCTAGTTCTCTCTAGATGTATTTACAATGATATAAAGATGTTTTTCATGGTCATGTATATTATATGAATACACCAATATTTCTTATATAAATACAACCACAGAAAATCCAATAATGGGTGGAAAACTAGATTCATCAAATCCATGAAAATGGTGGGCATGTTTGGAAAACTTAATGGAATATACATGTACTCATATAAGTCTTACCAAATTTGAAAATATATATTTAGAATATCAAAAGGTATGACATGAACCTAGTGAATAAAAATGCCCTATTCTATCTTTTAAAAAAATTAATTCTTCTAAGTTGGTAAAATAAATAATATATATGATTTGAAGAATTTAGATACATAACCATTAGCTAATAAAAATTCATGTAATCCACAGAGATCCTGAGGTTTCCATCCATATTCATAGGGAAATTGACAAGTGAAACCCAAGGAGCAATATTTTTTTGTATGAAGCCGTTGGCTTCTAAATCTTCTACGAGCCTCTCAATCTCAAACAACTTAGTAGTATCCATCCTATAATTAGGAATGTATACTAGTGAAACATCATGAACTAGATCAATTGTAAATTATACCTCTCTTTTAAGAGGTAGTCTAGAAAATTCATCAGGGAAAAAATAACTAAAATTATCGACTAAAATAGAGAAATCAGCCTAATGTAATCATCTATCATCCATATAAAGACAATTAATCAGGGCGATCACCCCACCCAGCTCAAGATCATCTAGTCCAACTCTAACTGCCTAGACATCCCAATCACCCTTATAAGTATAAATAACTCCCTATTGTGATGGGAATGAAACCCTCCAATGATGGAAATACAAAGAGGAGTGATATGAGAAAGAATAGAACATATTGAGAATGACATCAAAGAAGGACATCCTAAGGATGAAGAGGTCCCATAAGAAATAATGGTTTCCTACCTCAAGGGGTAATTCTATGCTCTTGATTACACTCTCTAAATGAATAACCAAAGGGGTTCCAAGTGTCATCACACTATTTTATTACTCAATATTAAGTCCAATTATTTTCACAATTTCCACAAAGAAAAAGGAATTTTATGCACCTATATAGAATAAAAAAGATGCAATGGTATAGGATACTATAATTGTACCTCATAAAGTAGATAACATAACACACTTCTCCTATGGTATAGGATGCACAAAATAAATCAGGCCTGATCTAGGGCTGTATACTATAGCCTAACAACTCATATCGGGTCCGATCAGCTAGTGTTTCATATCTAAAGCCAAACTAAGTTGTCCATAACCTCCTTGTTTTCATGTATGGACAGTAGAAATCTAGATACCTACCTAGCGAGTTTATACTAATCCACTACTAAAGGCGGAGCTGATATAAATCCTCTCATAATATCCATTAATGCGAAGGTCCTAAAAAACACTAAATATTCCTAAATCTCTGAAATCCTCAACAATAAACAAGGTCTCTTTGGGATTGGGGATTTTTATTCCTAGGCTTCCCACACATTTGAAAAACCATGTAACAGTTTGTGGGTGTCACTTGGGTGCCTCATTTTAGATTTTTAGTATCAAATAATAAATTCTGACCTCTAGTTAACCCCCTAACCTATCTCAGTTATAAACATCTCTAGGCCACACCGTGTTCATCTATCAAGTTATTCTTAGTTATGAGAGCTTCTTATGTGTAAAGACATGAAACTATGTAAAATGAATTGAGTGGTAAATAACATTTCTAGAACCCTTCTACATGTTCCAAAAAACCCAAGCATGATAGAACCCCGTTATCTCCATGAATAAATTGTATTATAATCATGATTGGAAATACCACTAAATCACTTCCCAATACTAACCCACTTGGTTTATAGTATCCCTCCAAAATTTGGTATATCCTTATAGAATATAAGTAGTAAGATTCAATCTTATCTCATGAGGATTCTCTAGGTTTTCTAAGATAGATAAGACAATCATTTTCCAAAACTATACAGCCTGGGGGCCACCATCTACTAAAAATTTAGGTGGATTCTATTCTTGAAAATCCTGTGTCAACTCTCCCATAGAAGGGGAAGGTAATAGACATCAAATTATTGTCTTCATAAGTCATAGAAAAACCCTCAAAACTATACATCATCACTTTCATTATGGATAATGTGGGTTTTTATAGGTGTCACTACTTGAAGTATCACTAGTGGCATAGGGTAAACTATCTTTAGATCATGGTCATCACTACCCTCCATGTTCACGATATGGAGAATTTATGTAATCAAATATCTACAAATTCTAAGAACATTACACAAAATGGATTTATAAATAATAACATCACAGATACAAAAATAAGATAAGTACAATGATTTCTATTCAATAGCCACACCCCTCTTCCTGCTCAAAGAGTCAGTTCTGTGTTATATAATAAATATATATAAACCAAGAGTTTCTACATATTACCCACTAATAAGGTTAGTTCTGGGTAATTATCAGTTTCATAAGCCCATGGTCATTGTGTTATGAGTTTCAGTTGCAATTTATATAGTAAAACACCCTTTAAAAAGAATTTTTAATCCCTATTTAATGACAACCATTTCAATTTGGAACTCAATTTAATCTATTTTCATTTTCATTTATATAATAATTATCCTTAAAAATATTGATTTTATGGGTCACCAATTCTATTTTACATGGTTCCACACTCCTTATAAATTGAATAGTATAATGAAATTAATCCCAAACACTCACCTATTATGTCCTTGAATGAAATTTTAGCAAATTTTATTGACATAGAAATAAGCACCAAGACATTATGTAGGCAATGAAAATATTAATTAAATATTGAATGGCACAATTAATGACATATAAATCCTTTATTGTTCCTAAAATAATGAATTGTTAATTATTCCATTCCATACTAATCCAAGGATATAATATAATCCTCAATCATTATTTTAATCATCACACAACATGTGTTTCACCCATCAATGAAATCAAATCAACTGTAAGAGGCATAAACTAGAACTTAATATATCATTCCAGGTAATTTCACCTCTTACTCTTTGTTTGATAGTTACTCCCATGAACAGCTCAATACCAAAACTCTATATTTTCCTAGTCTACTTTCTACAATCCCAAAATAGTAAGCAAAATAAAAGAAACCTCAGATATCAAATTGGGATGTCATGAAAAAGATGCTACTAAATGGTTCCTTGATCTACTTGGCCACATGGCCTCAAGAACAACTCCCCATAAGATAGAGGTTGTTGACTACAAGTGATGGTTCAAGGTTGTATAGTGGGAAGACTATTACCTCATGATCAGAGTATCCCATTGATGATGTAATATATAAATAGAGGAAGAATAATAAATAACTCACTGTGGATGATATGAAGGTAAATAATCAAATTTTTATAAATTAACAACACAAAAATATCCAATATCATATATAAAATAATGTAATAGCATATATCTACCAAAGTAAAGAGACATGAATTTCATCAATCATATAATACAATACTGGTATCAAATGGACAAAAATTTCATAAACATTATCTCCAACAACATCAAGAACCCTAACTCTATATTCTTTTTCCCTACTCTCATGCTATAACCACTCAATAGTAAATAACCAGAAATTTCCCATATTCCTACATGAAAACACATAATTTTATCAGGAAGCATTGGTGGCCGGGATAGGGTGTAAGATAAAATCATTATGCTACAACCAAAAGTGGATATAAATATCTAGTCTTTGAATATAATATGATCAGTGTGAGAGTATAATAGTAAGTTGTAATAAAACTATTAAGGGATTGGTCTAGTTCCCAAAGGACACTAGGCTATCACTACCTACTTCAGACCATGAAAGATAATCTCTGAACAAGTAACCATATGTATACTTATATATGGTCTCTATTTGTAGTTATGTATCTTTCCATATATATGAATACCACTATTAGTTAGGAACCAACCAGTAATAATGGAATCCATGAGTAGTATCATGTGCTTCACAAGGGTCAAGGGACACCATCCCCAATATCACCAAAAAATATTTCAGGCCCAGTATCATAATAATTAGGTACACCAAGCGAGTAGGGTCTAAATGGACATATCATAACTTTAGGTACTTCATTCCCAAAAAATATTAGTTGGGTTTCCATGCCAATATCATAACTATAGCGACATAATGTCAGAATCATATTAGTAGGGTCAACATTATCATATCATAACAGAATAGTCTCCATAATCATATATCACAACTAATACGGTTCTCCATTCCCATTTATCATATCAATATAAGGGATTACATGCCCATATGTAACAACCATAGGAGGGATTCCATGCCCGTACTTAACAATTGTAAGAGGGACATCATGACCATATATAACAATTGAAAAAAGGATTCAATGACCATATATAAAAACTATAAATGGGACTCCATTCCCTTATATCATAAATCATATGGGTATGCATTATCATTTATCATGAAATTTTTAAGTTTCCAAACTCATTAATAAGATTCAATAGGTAATACATTATTCCATAACATTTCATTTTAATAAGGGAATAAATATTTCGATATTTAATCATGTGATGTTGTGATACCATCATTTACATTCAATTAATCATAATATGGTATGTGGGATATCCATGATGTACAAGAAAAACTATCCATTATCATATTTGATATAAACATAGAAAATCCAACCAAGCACCACCATGGATATTTTGGTTATATAATAATTAATCTCAAATAGTCATATAAAATGGTACACACAAAGGGGTAGCACATGTTGAGTTTGAAGACTTAAAACATCTCTTGGGGTCTAATAATTTCATTAGTTTCTAGAAAAGGGAAACCAATTTAAGGTATATTGATTTTAGGTTAAATGCATGTTAAATCCGTAGTGTGGAACACAACGCATAATATAATGAATCGTGACACTAAGGGAAAAGTACAAGATTTCCTACCTTATACCTATAATAGATGACTTCTGTAGTATCATCCTTTGGTTTGGACCATCTTAAAAGAAAACATAAAAATAGTTTAATGAACTAAAACAAGGTATAAGATCCTACATGAAAATAAAATCCCTGATAGAAAGACAAATGATGAATATAGCCTATGGAATGGATCACTTTCTGAGAGGAATCCAATGATAAGATTGGAAGATGGATCACGTTTTGTATAGAATAATGTATTAAAACTAGATTTAGGGTAAAAGAGAGATAAAATGGTAGGCCCTCCTATGCATGGGAAAGAGATAATTAAATGAGTCATGTAGAAAAAAATATCCCCCATCCAAATTTCACTTCATTTACACAGTGTAAAAATACTTTACAAGTCATGTAATGCTCATTTTTTTTCTTATTGGGAAGGTCCAGTATAAGTCATGAGTTGGCATACCCAGAAAAACACATATTATTCATTTATTAAAAACTATGTATTTTAAAATATTTCATGTATTTAGCCTATATGCAAGCTTCAACCCCCTACTCCTTTTCCAGATAGGACATTATGGCCCACCCTATGGCATAGTTTGATGGTTTATGACATAACTAGACTACAAAAATGGGTTAAACAAAAAATTATAAGGATATATACCTGAATAAATGATCAGGATCTAACATATGGATTGAAAAGAACTGTTGGAGGGGATATATTAGAGGATCATTTGAAGATCTCATCTGATCAGATCGAATTGAGGATCGTGTGCCATTGAATTTCATAGATCTCACAAAAAATGGATACTTTGAACCATACATTTTCATTGACTTGTCCAATATTGAGGTAGAATGTTTTATTTTTGAATTTCAGCACATTTTGTGTCTCATATAGAATGTGGATCACTTTCACTAAAAAATATTGATTCGTGCATCAATGGTAGATTTTCATATGGTTGATTAATTTTTTATTGATCATTTCATCTTTATTCGTCTATGTATATGATTGTTTTTTAGAATTAATGAAAAATGGTGAAGTATAATCCCTTACATGTTGTGGTTTATGGATTTTTCCCCTATTTATTCACACTTTCATCAAAAACACTTTCTTTTCCCTATGGTTGGAAAATTACTAGGTATTTGATCATTATATGATCATTCTTCAGCACAATGGATCAATAATATAGGTTTGGTTCATGATAAATGGTGAGATAAAGGTGTGATGATGATGGATGATCATTAGAGGTGGATCAGAAATGATTGGTGGTTCCCGTTCATCATAAATTCAATGGTGTGGATATAGACATCATGTGGGGGAATTTATTGGATGTATTTGAATACCAAAATCCGAATCTCTAATGACATTAGTGTTGGATGACCCTAGATCTATGATCTATAGGGAGTATTAAGGTAGTGTAAATGTGCATAAAGACATAGTAAAAGAACCCGAGGGTTTTGGAAATTTCTAGGTTACATGGATTTTTATCCAATATCACATACTGTGTGGGATACCCAAGGTTGTAGTACTAGGGTTTCCTTAGATATTTAGATATAACATTTATTGTGACCCTGTCACATTCCATGTGACTCATTCTATGTGGCCTAGAATATACCTAAGAGGATATATGGGAACAGGTAGGCCTAAGTACAAGAACATGACTGGGGTACAAAGACATGGTCTGATGTACACTGGTACAACTAGATTGAATGGGAATGTTATTAGTAGATATCTACATGATGGGTATGACCATTTACACACTTCTTATTTAATGATATTACTTTTTGTATATGGAATAACCATATGGGAAGACCTGGGGTTTGATAGACACCACATGTTCCCCGAGTGCATAGCATGTACCCACTTTTTATAGAATTTAGATCCCTTTATTTCTGTAAAATGGACCAGTATCGATCGAGTGTATTCCATTGGTATGTCACATATAGGGTAATTTTTTTCATTACATCCACATATATTGATTATTATTACCTATATAGGATCATTCTTAGATAGAGTTTTTGATGTCCCTCAATGAGACTAAAGTGTTATCTGATATCATTTTTTATCTTAGGTGGTGTTTGTATAATTGACATGACCTCCTTTATAAAGGCATTGATCCTCCTTCTAGAATGCATTTTCAGTTTGATATGTGGTGTTGTTGGAGTAAAATCTGTTATATAGTGGGTTTATTAGATTAGGTTTTTTTTCCTCTATTGGTCCTACATATGATCCCATATCTGATTATCAAGGTACTCAGACACCAGTGTTCTTTATTGAGTGGGGCCCGATGATCCTGAAATCATGGATGACTGTCCATAATAATGGAATAAATCATAGTGTATTCTCCTAGAATTACCAATGAATATATTATAATCCTATGGTAGTTAGTTTGGTTGTGATCTTCTAAAGGGTTTGTGTCCTTCTTCATTATATCTAGTTTTCCTATTTATGCATTGAATGCTATAACATTTTTATGAGTTTACTATCATTATTATTTGAGATTATTAATTTTTGTTTCTTCCTACTTGGTATTTTTATACTCACCTCAATATAGGCACTTCTCTGACATGATGTGTCTTATGTAGACGAATGACCATTTGATGGTGTCCTAGGAGGATAGGGAGTTGTTGGAGAATTGATTGATATTGAGATAATGAGGGGTTTTCTGAGTGGATTCATTTGATAGTAGTCTTCTCCCTTGGAGTATGTTGGAATATATGTAAATTTATAAGCTTGTATTTGACCATTTTATCATTCTCAGTACATAATTATCATAAAACATTATGGGATCATCGATTTATGATCGCATTTGGTTTTTGTTGTTTTAAATTTCTTCATTTTATGGGATTGAATATGTGATTGTGTGTATATGTACATTAGGATAATGGATTCCATTTGTATGATATGGATACTCATCCATAGTCACTATCCACTACAATATTGGATGTGAGTCTAGGTAGTTATGGTTCCAGCCCCGTTGGGTCGGTTCATGAGAGAGTAGTATCAGAGCATCCAATTCTACCATAGGATTGGTGTCTATGAATTTGGTTCAGGGAAACCATGTGAAATTTTTTGATTTTAGGTTTAGGCTAGGGAATCCAGTTTTAGTGCGATGGCTGATGTATCCATACACCAAGACTCTGATCACTTTCCTATTGACTCGATATATGTAGACATTGGTTGTAGGGAAAACATTTGTACATGAATCATATAAGAATGGTTTGTGGTTTCTAAGTAATTATTAATTTATCTTCTGAAATATACTCAATGTCTATTGTATATCTTTCTTATTTCAATATGCCTCTACTAAGGCATGTGAACAAGATTCCACTACATGATCATGAGGATGATTTTTATGAGTAATGAGAATTCAATTCAATTTCTTATACTGAAGA
This sequence comes from Viscum album, assembly GCA_963277665.1. Taxonomy (NCBI): domain Eukaryota; kingdom Viridiplantae; phylum Streptophyta; class Magnoliopsida; order Santalales; family Viscaceae; genus Viscum; species Viscum album. The sequence continues at coordinate 223,454,073 of OY728123.1, read as the reverse complement.
TAGATACTCCATGTGGTTTAGAAAACAAACCACCACCCTTTGAGAAGCAGCTATTATTGGTAGTTCTAGTTGAGGACACATGGAGTTTGACTGCACTAGACAAGTTCCTGAGGAATAAACCTCCCTTGTTTCATAGAAACCAAGAACCCTTGGTGATGGAGGAATGGTTAGTTATAGTCACTCATGTTTTTCACCTTTTAGGATGCCTACATATCATATATAATTCTTATCTATATGCATTATTTAAGAATATTTTGGGCGATTGTGGAGTTTCATTACATAGTCACGTGATGAGACAACTCTATCTTAGTCAACCATTGAGTATCTCATCAGGGAGCTATTTTATCTATCCTTTTTGTAATCTATGTTCTTCCAAGTGCGTCAACATTTATAGTATATTAGTATTAATATTTAGATTATTCTTCAATGTTTACTAATCCCATGTTATAATCCATGGATGTGATGAGGGATATGTTCTTCAGAGTACAAACTGTTGAGTATGGATTATTCTAGGATATTGAGAATTCAATTATATCTCTCTATATCCCCACCTATGTTGGTGTCCTTGATCAGGCCTTCATGCGGGATATCCAAGATGGGCAGTCACCAATTTTAGGTGCCAGTTGTGTGAACCCAAGAGATGAGTCCTAAGAGGAAGGTAGATTACTATAGTCATAGGGATCTCAGTGTGCCAAACACTTCAAGAAATGATCCCACTAAAGAGGGTCTGTGATGTAGGCATCTCAATATGGATTGAGTCAGCTGAGGAAGAGGTAGTTTTTATCTTACATTGTACTAGGACATCATTAATGGTATTTTCCAACCCATTATAATCCAATCAGGAGATTGTTGCAGGACCACTATGGTATAGAAAGATGTAGGATCTTGGTGGTCTTTTGAGAGGTATATTTGTTTGTGGGGTCATTTGGGTAGAATGATGTGGTTAGTGTTTTTTCCTATTATAACCACCACCACAAGTGTTTCATGCCAGGATCAGGGATCCGGTGGTTAGGATAGTGGAAATTTGAATGATATGGACTCCGATGACCCTGAGTCTCCAGGGATGATATGAGGTATGATCTTTTTATTTTCTACCGTAACTGTTTTATTGAGAGACAAATGTACAAGTTATTCCTTTATTTACAGTTCTCTAGTTTGAGTCTTATAGATTCTAATTAATAAATTAGATCGATCACTGTGCCTAGAGAGTCCAATAGAAGGTGACTCAATTATTTCACACTTATTTTGATAGTGTGATCTAATTCATAGAGGCAAGAGGTTTGTATGGGATCACTTTTTAGCATTGATGAGGCCTTATATTGTCATTTTAGTTATGGACTATATATCTATAGTTCATTCCCAGATTGAATATTTTATATGGAGTATATGGTGTGTCCATATTATTGGATATTGGTTTCATTTGTTGGTGAAAAGGAGGCCTTGGTAGAGCAGTACACGCTTGGGAATAGAAGATTGTAACTGATTACTCACCAATTAACTAGAATGACTCTTGGAGCCATGGATGTTATAAGATTCAAGTATTCTATGGTACTGTTGGAGTATGAGGACATCATTATAGAGTATGATCCTATCTTAACTCCCCACCAACCTCTATAATTCATCATTAACTTACACCTCGAGACATCCTAATATCTATACCAGCATATTAGATGGACCCTATAGAGCTATATCAACTGAGGGTACAGTTACTAAACATTAAAAATAAGGGATTTATGAGACCCCAGGTTACCCCATGGGTAGCCCTAGTGTTATTCACCAAGAATGTGGATAATAGCTTGAGGTTATGATTGGATTGTCAATACTCGAACCTTGTGACTGTGAAGAATAAGTGCCCACTACCGAGGATCGATGGACTCTTTGATCAGTTTGGAGGGGTGTGATGGGACTCAAATATTTAACTATGATCAGGATATTACCAGTTATGAGTATGGGATGCGGATATGATAAAGGCGACATTAAAATGTATCTATGGTCACAATGAGTACATGGTGATTCCCTTCAACAAGAGGAATTACCCAACAGTTTTTATGTGACTCTTGAACTAGAACTTATAGTCTTTTGTAGATTGGTTTGTAGTGGAATTAATTAATGATATCTTAGTGTACTTAGCGTCCAAGGATGAGAATATAATAAAATTGATAATTTTAATGGGAACACCCCAAGAGAAACATGGGAATCTCTAAACATCTTAGTTTTGGATTCTAGAGATCCACTTACTAGGACACATAATCTTAGAGGTAGGAGTGATAATAAACCTAGAGAAGTTTGATTCAATGATGTCTCGGGATCCACCCTAGAGTGTTTTTAAGGTTTGAAATTTCCTCTAGTCGTAATGGTACTATTAGTGGTTTATACCTAATTTCTATAGGGTGAAGACATCCAAGATAGAATTGACCTGAACTGGGAAACGTTTTGTGTGGATAGAATGGTTGCCGATTTGTTCTTAAGACTTTACAGAAAGATTGATGAGGACTCTCGTCTTGATATTTCAAATGGAGGTTTTCAAGTACGTAATGTTCTGTGATGCATCAAGGACTATTCTTGGTTGAGTTTTGATTCAGAGGGAGGTGGTGATTTCTTATGGTTCACATCAGTTGAGACCAAATTATTAGAACTATGCAACCCATGATCTTGATCTATTAGTGGTAGTATTCACACTAAAAATTATGAAACACTACCAAATGGATGCATGGTTTTTGTCAACTCTGACCCAAAGTGTATCAAGTATATCTTCGCTTAGAAATATGATAACTTGAGATTGAGGATATCACTATATATCTTCCATGAATTTTAATTAGTGATTTTATATACTTCTAGGAAGGGGTACGTTGTTGTAGATTCACTTTGCAGGATATCTTGTTCTCAGTTTTTGGAAAATCCATCATATTAGTGATATTGGGATGCTTTTACATGTAAGAGGTAGTCTTTATCCATTCAATTTTTTGGAACATAGTTTTATACTGTGATTTTTGTCTCACGTTACGATTATGGAGAGGATTGCAGGAGGCCTTTGGGACTCATATTCATTTGAGCATTGAGTTTCAGCCCCGAAATGACCACTAGACTTAGAAGACCATGCAGGTCTTCAATGACATGTTGCACTCTTTTATTTTCTATTTTTCCATGGTTGGGAGGATCATCCACACTTGGTAATGTTTTTTAGACTTGGTTCCTTATAAAAAATATTTTTTTATTTATGATAATATGTATTCATTTTTTGGAATGTTAATAAACTACATAGCACATAATTACTCTTATTCTACATGACATAGTATGTGATAATTTCCTAAGAATAGTTATCGCACTAAAAGGTCATAGTAGTTACCAACTATGATGAGAACCTAGAACTGATATAAAAACTATTCTTGAATATGTATTCTATAGCCAGAGGACATCAATTTAGGGATACAAATGATACGGTCTATAAGGTTTGGATACTCATAATAATTTTATGAACATTCTCATGGGGTACACCCTTGGTAATATCTAGTCAGATATTATGAGAACAAGACCTGTCAGTAGGAAATACCCATTTCTATATGTCATTAGATATTCCTATATTTGGAAGTGTGTATTGATCCATGGACTTTAATATTATTATTAATGAACATTATGAGTCACATTATTTGATGTATTGATTAAAACTAAGATGACATTTGTTTATTTTTAGGTAGGATATGTTGGGTATGTCACGAGTAATATTGCATAAATGAATATTGAAATAAATGATTTGACCCTTCTGTTTTAATGGAATTTTTATCTCATGAAAATTTATTGAAATTATATAGCCTATATAAATCCATGGACATGGTGTTTGAAAGGAATGTTCATTTTTAGGGAAATAAAAGAAAGAGATATCATGCTCTTTGGTTTATGGCACCAACATACAACTTGCTTGATTATAGGTATCGCAATAAAGGGTTTCATTACAAATTATTTTTCTGTAAGAGGTAATAGTTAAATATCACTAATAGTTAAATACCACACACCATTTCACCCTATCACATTTAATGGGACTCAGTCTTTGTGACTCGACTTATAACTTAGAGGTTACATAGTCATGGGTAGTCTGATGTACATAATCACTTATAGGGTATACTGACATGGTCTGATTTATATGGGAATGGCCCGAAGAAATTTGATGGGTCTTGAGTGATCTATAAACATAATCTATGACAACTTAAACATTGTGTATTTTTAGATTTACATTTTTTTAGGCATCACCGCAAGAAAAGAGAAGGGTTTGGTGGGACATGTCGTTTACCCCCTTATAAGTTTGCTCAGAGCCATTCATTTCATTAGTCTAGAACAATATCAGATGGGAATGTTCCCTTGGTCTATCCCATTGACAGTACAGTGTGGCATTACATCCAAATCTCAAGATTGTGATCCCATTTGGAGGATGAGTCATAGATAGAGTTTTTGGTGTCCATATATGATACTAGAGTGTGTTCCTATATCATTATATATTGTAGGTGGGTTTTGTGAAATCGACATGAAATATTTGATCATGGGGTTGATCCTCCGTCTAGATGAACATTTTAGTTCGGTTTGCAGTATCATTGGAGAATGATCCCCTATATAATGGGTTGATCAAGATTAGTTTTGTGGTGCCCCCAAGAGTCTTGGTTGAAGTTTACTATCAATGTATCAGGGTATTTGGATACCAGTGATATTTCTTCGGAGGGGACGAATGAACATGACCACTTAGATGAGTTTATTCAGTGCTGGAATGACCCGTGGACTAGTGGATTCTCTTAGAATGAGAACTTCATCGAGAAGAATCTTATTGCTCTAAATATGGTTATGACCTATTGTAGGTGTGGTGCCTTTCTACAGTATATCTGGTTTTTCTATTTATGAATTGATTTCTATATCATTTTAATGATATTACTTTTCCGATGCTTCAAGTTTATTATTTTTGGCGTGTCTTCTTATATATTTTTATACTCACCCAGGTTTGGTCTCCTCCAGCACGTGTCATGTCTTATGTTGACGATGACCCATTTAACATTGTCTTAGAAGGATAAAGAGGTAGTGGACAATAGCTTGATATTGAAAAACTGTGTGGTTTTCTAAATGGTTTCATTTGATTGTAGACCACAACCTTGGAGAAGGATGAACTCTAGTATTTTTTTGGTTGGTATTGTATTTATACCTTTTATCATTTTAGTGCATTAAAATCATACTATGATGGTGGAATCATATATTTACACATATATTTAGTTTAAATTTTTTGAAATTTCATCATTTTATGTTTCATGAGATCTAAGTGTGTGTATTGGGATATTAGGATAATTCCCCCCTTTGTGTTATATGCCTACTTGGTGCTGGTTTCTAGAACCTTGCCTATTAAATTCTAGCTTGGGGTAGTCACAGTTTAGGACCTGTTGGTCTAGGTGTTGACAAAATTAATCGCACTAATTTATATTTTATTCTTACCCCTTTTGTAATAATTCATAATGAAAATTAATTATCATTTTTCAATTGTTAAATTTTTTCCACGCTTCCTTCAGTATAATGGTTTTCATCCTTGTTACATGATCATGTGATCATTAGTTAATGAATTATCATTGAGATTATATAAATTTTATTATAATATTAGGGAATCTCATTAATATTTCGATGATATTATGATAACATATCATAAAGGGTGGTTGGAAATGTCACTTTTTGTGAATATTGAATTTGTAAAAATAATTGATTTTATTATAATATATAATTATTTATAATACCATTATAGAGTTACATACAGAAAAAAAATTCTTTAAAAAAATAGTAAAACTATTATGTATTCTTTTCCATTAATTATGAAACTATTATAGAATCATTCATATGAATGATAAAACTAACACAAACCATTTTTTATTTTGAATAATAAATCTATTTTTTCTATAGAAACCCATACAAAATTTTGAACCACAAAACACATCAAATTCAAACACCCTAGCCTCTAAAAATATAAAATAATTAAAATTTAAAATTCAAAATACGTCAGTGAGCTATTAAAGAGAACCAAATCAGATAGTCACTCAATATTGATCTCATCAATACCAGTTCCATCCATTTTTACTCATAATACTCTACAAAATATGGATTTTACCTTGAACACATTTCTATACATATTGATCACAGGCATTCACTACAACATATCCAAACCCACTAAAACATCATCGATAGTCACCACCTAATTGTTCGACCAAAGATAAAAGAAACCATACCATTTCACATTCAACTCCATCCAAGAATAGCCCAATCTCAAATTTCTCAACCAATGAATATAACTAGGTGAGGCACAAAGAAAACAAGAATACATAGGCGAAAAAAAAAGAATCCACTAGTGAACACTAATGAAATAGTTGAACAAAAGTTTCCAACACAATATGCACAATAAAAACCACTAAGGTTGAAAGATGGATATTTCAACACACACTAGATAAGAAAAAAAATTTAAATAACACTATACCCATTATCCACACATATTTTCATCTCTTTTATATTCCACCAACATATCAATCATATGATACCTCCTTTAAAATAAAATCATGATAACTCCCTTTCTTATCAACTACCCTATGAGTGGATTAGATACACATTATGAAGTGATTCATGTGAAGGAATTACAGGAAATTAATTTTTTTAATGATATTGGATAATTAAATGAACATTTAATTATATAAAATATGAAAAAAAAAACAATTAAAAACCGTAAAAACCAACAAATAACCACATAATATGATTAAAAAACAGAAAAAGTATCCATAGGGTCCATCGCTTGTCTTTCCACCATCATATTCTCAAACAGTACTAATAATATTTTCACCATAAAAAATATGATATCTTAAATGATGTTTTGGGAAGAAAAAATGAGTAGGGTAATGAAGATTATTACCCCATGAGAAATATATTTTACCATCCCAGAAGCCTAAGAAACAATAAGAAAAATAACATGTTTCCCCAAAATGTATCTATAATCAAAAACCAATTCATCAATGTACAAAGTTACACTAAACTAACAATAGGGTATGTTATTATGGGTTAGGAATAATGTATGGTGGATAATAAAAAATTCCATCAATTTTAGACAACAATGTAATCTATCCATACAGTGAGAAAAGAGTCCAGAAGAGATTAAACAAAAAGAAAATAGGGGGAGTTAAACACTAAAGAATAAAACATAATTTCATGATCTAGAATGATGTATAGTTGACATGATATAGATCCATATCCACAATCTATGTAAATGATTCCCTAAGAAGATATAAAATAAAAAGTTTTGTGAATTGTTCTAGAAGAGTGATTTAGGATTCTTAATATCTCTACATAAAAATAAAATGCATCCTGTGAAACCAACCAAAACAAGAATATGTTATAGTGAATAAAAGTGTGGGAATATATTTTTGTATTATTATAATGTCACTTTTACAAAATTATAATGATATTAATTAAATTTTATTATTTTTTAAACTAATCTCATTAAAATTTAGATTAAGAAGTTAAAAAAAGTTTTTAATGAAAAATGAACAACTTAAATTAAAGGATAAAGAATATCTATAGTACATCCTTCTAAATTAAGTATTTATTAATTATTTTTCTAATGAGAGGCTCCCAAAAATAATACGGTTTTCTTATGGAGTTAAATTGGTCCCAAAATAGAGGAAATTATAGGATTTTTTTTTTCTTATGTGAGGAGTGTATTGACCCTTTTATATTTGAGAATGAGTAGAATTTTTAAAAATGATAATTCCAAAATGTCTGAGAATATTATTTTAAAAGTAAATGAAATTTAAAATTATAAAAAAAATAGTATTATGAGTTATGAATCACCTCATTTGAGTAATAAATTGATATAGTTTTGTGATATCTTATCACATTATAAATCATTTTTAACATTTATTTCTGATTATCCTACACTATCATAATTCAATTTTCACCTCAGTTTCTCATTTTTTCCCAAAAATATTATTTAAAAAGTAATATAACTTTATTCAATGATTCTACAAATTTTAACCATTTTTTAAAAAATAAAACATTACAAGTAAGACAGATTGTTTATAAAACAAAATTTCTATGACATTAAAAAATGTGATTCTCTTATAAAAACATTTATTCAATATCGGCATCATAACACATTGACTCAAGTAACATATTGATGGTGGTTATTTTACATCTTTGTCAAATTATACAAGGGGTTACATCCTAAAGGATTGAAAAGTTTAGTGGTCTTGGGAGACAAGATATATATATGGTTCAAATATTACATATGAAAATATTAAATGGAATATAAAAATTCTAGTGATAACATTACTATTTCTTATATTAAATAACTAAAATAATTTGTAGATCTATTATTGGTGGCCTAGGGAAAGAAATAAATAATAAAGTCCAAGCTTATATTCCCAGTAAAGGAAATCTTACAAAAAACTGTCATATAATAAATAAATCATCAATAATAATATAGATATAATCATAAAATATTCGATAAAACTAACATCATATAAGAGAAATATATCTATGGATGAAATATAAATAAAAATAATCACAGGGATAAAAATATCTAGTTTCATAATGATATAATTAATAATGTTGGATTTCAAAATATTACCATCAATTCAACTTCCCAATAAATTATATGTAAATAGATAATGTGTGTGCCAAATATCCAAACTAGTTTGTCTCACGACACCAATTAATGTATCTAGTGTTTAAAATAGGGACCTACCATCACATAATAAGTCTAATTTATTCATAATATGATTTAAATGAATACGAATTCAATACATAATCAATGAAAACATTTATATTGAAAAAAATACCTTATGGAATTTTAATGTTCCCCCCAATCAATAAATATAATGACTTGATCATAAGACAACTAGTGCAATATGTTGGATTCTAATATTATTAAATAATAAAATTAAATTATAATATTAATCAAAGGATGTTGATATAGATGAAAATACCTTCAATAGATCATAGAAAAATTATCTTAGGGAAAAAATACACTTTTCATTTTTGTATAATTTAATTCAAATCTAAAAATTTCCATAATGATAGGGAAAACACTTTAAATAAAAATAACCATGGTAACATATAATTTAAACTTAATGTTAAATAATATTCAAGATAGAGAGAAAATTTATTTTTTTGGAAAAAGTTAAAACATAGTTTATGTTCATTCTTTTTAAAGCATTATCAAGTTTAAAAAAATACTAGAACATTCCTTTTAAAACTATTTATAAAAAGTAAAAAAACGGATAAAAGTTATATAAATATATTATTTCAAAATATTGAAAACATTATTTCAAACAACTTTAATAAAATAAATATATGGTAGAAAATTATTCATGTCTACATGAAATCGAAATTAGGTTTTTCTTAAAAACATTCTTTCATAATTGTGAGCATATATAGCGAACAAAACAAATAAAAACATGTAATTTTTAGGAATTAATAAAATAGAATAAGATATATAGATATTACAACATAAAAGGCATATATTTTCCCAATAGAAACTCAGTCATAAACAATCCCAAATTTGGATCTGATTATGAGAGAAACCCATACTACATGTCTTACTTACATGGTAAGTTCATTTAAATTCTTGTATAATAAATTTGAATTTATAATACTTCTATAAAAAACTATAAACATACTTATAAAATAATATATTATCCTCTTATAATATTTCAACAATGTTTTTTAATAATTATTTATTAAATTCAACATTTCTAAATGTTAATGTTTTATTTTTCAATTAATTTTTTTAATTAGTTTCATTCCTCGTATCTTAATCATGGTTATGTCACTAAATTTTTTTGATAAATAAGTAAACATTATATTTATTATTCATATTTTTTATAATCTTTTTCTAATTTAATATATAAAAAAATTAATCTCATCACTTTGTGGAGGTGGTGGTCGACACATACGCATGGGTGGTGTTATCATTTTTAACGGGATGATGACTAAAATATTAAGAGATATATTTAACTTATATAATAAAAAATATGTCATAAATAACATATATACTATTTATTACCATCTTTATAACCATCTATTAAATATTTTGATGAAAAATATATTACACCGGCACGTAGAGATGATTGAGCGTAAGTACGCAAAAGCGATGTTATCATTTTCCATATTATAGAAAAGTGGGGGGAAATGGTTTCCCATATTAATATGAATTATTTAGTATATTTATAATACTATATTAATTTTTTTGGTATGGATAAAATATATTTATGAGAATTAAATGAAAAAAAAACATCAAAAGTGTGAGTAAATATGATTAATTATTTTTTGAGAGACCTCCATTATTTTACACCTTAAGCCTTTCGAGAATGGTCTTAGGAGATTAAAAAATGATCAAGAGAATATAGATCGAATATAGAAAGGTAATATTTTAGGGAATGGTTGATATATATTTAAAAAACATTATGAATATTGAAGGATAAGATGTACCCTATTATAAGTGAGGGGAGGGACAAACATGGAATTACTTGAAAAAATTAAATAATATAAAATAATTCTCTTGTAAAAGATAAAAAGGGAAACTAATTAAAAGTAAATATATTATATGGTCTAAATATAATCATTAAATATTATTAAGACATGTTTATGTAAAATTTTTACCATTATATCTTAGTTTAACCCACCCCCCCCCCCCCCAACATGGTAAACCATTTTTAACACTAACCGTGGAAACAAATTTTTACTATTTTACTATTCATTTTTAAAATGAAATAACTGAAAATATTACATAATAATAATTATAATGATTCCAAATATTTAATCAATTTTACATCATTTAATTTTTAATAGTTTCATAAATTAATTTTAATAAAACTATGCAGAATGCAATGAAAACTCCTTTTAGAAAAATATATATATTAAGCATAAAAATGATTTTTAAGTTATATAAAATATAATGTTCATTAAAAAAGAATTAATTATATTATTATAAATAAAAGGATATTTATTTTTAATTAAGAGATACCAAAACTCAAAGCATCGTTTTAAATAATTTATTAAAAGCGTTGAAATAAATATATTTTTATTTCAGTAAAAACAATTTTACTTGAATAAACATATTTCATTGATTTAAAGAAAGTGGAGAATGTATTTATAAGTTCAATATTATAATATTATATGAATTATATTACCTATTTAATAAATATTTGGTATATTATAAACATTTTATAATATTTAATGTTATTATTATATTGTTATATTTTCATAAATGTGATAGTTTTTTTTACAAAATTTGTATTTTTCACTATTCACCCACAAATAATATATTTTTGAAAAATATAAAAATGTCACCATAAGATAATTTTTACATGATGAATTTTAAAACAAAAAATAATATAATTTAGTTAAATTTATATAATTTGTTAATTATTTTTTAAACTTATTTTTGAAAAATGCTATGTGCATTTTTTTATTATTTCATAAGAATACAAACATACTATAATTGATGTCTGGGTGCTACATTATTACATATTTCAAAATTTTCAACCAAGAAATTTCAGTAATGAAACATAATTACACGATGTGGAATTTTTATCATCATAATTCCTTACGTTTCACAAATACCCTATTATATCTTTTGATTTTTCGGTGTTCAATATTCGAGAAGAATCATCTCATTCTTCCAAACTTTTTCTATAGTATAAATAATATGGATAATATATCCAAATTATGTGAAAAACTCTAGGTTTTTATGTTCCCTTTTATGTCTTGTAACATAATACATAGAGTATCTATAATTTTGGAGGTTACCTTGATCTTTCTGGTATTTTTATTGAATTTTATAGGGGACTTCACAGTAGAGTTCATATGATACGACGTACAGTGGGATAATTGAATTTTGAACATTAAATATTTGAATTATAATATTTAGACATTACTTTTGGATCTAATTCATATATTTTCATAGCTTCACAATGGTCATCCGGCTGTAATTTTGATCATTTTGAGCCATTGTCGATATTGGCATGGTTGTTCTGTGGAGTATGGTTGTAAATTAGTGGTGACTAGGATTCCTTCAAAAAATGATAGAAGCTATGGAATGGTGTAACTTGATGAATCATAACCTCTTCCAGGTATAATTATATTTTGGTGAGGTATATGTCATAGTTTCTAAAAGTCAGCTGACTGGGAGTGACTATGGCATGGAAAGGGGCTCTTTGTCATGCTCTAGAGGATCTAGGGCATGCCACTTGAGGCTTCTCCACGGTGTTGTTATTTATAAACTTGTTCTAAATTACAATTTTCCCACTAGACCTATTATTATCCTAATATTATTCCTCAAACATTAGGTTCCCATGAGGTCTCATTAAAGGCCTTTAAATCTGTTGTTGACTAGATTCATACAGCGGATTCAATAGGTCAATATTTTCTTTTTTCACTATGTTCATGAGGTAGAAGTCTCTATACAAAGTTATCAATTCTATAATAACTTAATTTTCTTGGCCAATTCCTTATTTTCTATAATTAAAATTATTTATAGGATATCATGGTGTATTTTCTTCATGAAATATATATTTTAAACGACTTTTCTTTAAAATGTTTTTGGACACACTCTTTCACTAATAATTTTTTATTTCAAATGGGTTTTAAAGATTAGAATTTGATATTATTCACTATCAAAAATTATTTATAAATTTTGACCAAGGTTTCCAAATGGTTTTGGGAAATAAAGTTACATTGTGGACCTTGGGACATCAATAAATGGACATGTCAAATTAATATGAGTAATACCAATATTGGTCTTCCAATATTAACATAGCATTATGGGATACCATATCAGTTGGATCCATATTATGCCTTGTTTGGAATTATTTTTTATGTCTATTAAGTATTCACATTGTTTGGAGACTAATATTGTAATTTTTCAGATATTATTTTTTTTACACATGATGGGAAAATTAAAATTTGGATTTCTCACATCTTTATCTTATGATATATCAATGGACAATTTTTATATGATATCCTTCTTTCTTAAATAAACTTTTAATATTAGTTAATTTTAGAATATTAAAGGCTTTTTATTAAATCCAAATGATGTTCTTCATGATGTTTTTTCATTTTTAATTATTTTTAAACTAGTTTGTTTAATATACAAATAAATTTTCCATGATATTTGATATTTATAGATTCTATGGAAATATTATTCTAGGATTTGTGATTACACCCTACTATTTCCATTATGAAATTTTAGATTTTTGATTCTAGGACATAGTTTAAGGGAATATAATCTTATAGGTTACTAGCTTCTCTTGGTCATTGATGCATTTGATGTGGGTTATTACAGTGCTTAAAGATGGTCACATTGGGATTTGGTGTTTGAATATTCTTATTTCAATTTCTGTTTTATCCCATTGGGATGGACATTGTGTATATCATGGATAGCTACTATTTATTCCACTATGTACTCGCTTAATTTTTTTTATTCAATTTATATATGTGAAATGTTTTAGTTTTTTGTTTCATCACACATTGTGGAAGACTTTCTTGGGTAACTTGTCTATTTTTCCTAGGATGATTCATTAAAAAAATGTATCAAATAAAAATAATCATCCATACAGTTTTGTAAAACTATCTGGATTTGGATAATGATATTTGGTATAAAATCCATAGGACTCTCGGAATTTGGATAGTGACTGTGGGATGGTTCCTAGATAGCTTACCTTCAAATTTGAACTCGAGTATCAATCTAGGGTATAGGAAATTATTCCAACCTAGAGGTTCAGTGTTTGAGGTTATTCAAATGAACCTATAAGTTTTTTATTTAAAAGTAACTTTTCCTTTCATTTGTATTAATTTCATTTTTAAAATTCTTAAACACTGTAAATTCATGTTGTTTAAAGGCATTGATATGGATTCTTATAGAGGTTCTTATGATTTGAATTTTTTTTATCAAACTAATTGGTCATTTTATTATCAATTATACAATGCCTCTTAAAAGTTATATTAATAATCTAAGTGAATAATATATGATACATGTTCCATAGTTGAATACTTTAGTTGACCCTTCTTTTGTGGATTTGTATTTCACACTATTCAAACACTAGGACTAGTCAGTTTTGGACATCCGGGATGAGTATTGGATCTTGGATTACAATTAACTAAAAAATTCCACCCATCTTGTATGGTATAAATGAATCTAGTTATTTGAATAATTTCTTGAGTGTATTGAAAGGATCATCTATTTTGTAAAAAATCTTAAGGAATCAATGGTGGGTGTTTCAACATATATTCTTGTTGGACCCATATAGATATGGTGGGACCCCACCATAAAGGATAATGTTTCATGAGGATGGAACCAGGACATTAATCTAGAAAATATTAAACCATTTTTTCTATCCAAAAATTTTGTATGGGTATAATACCAATGAATTTCTTACCATATATAAAGTAGAGAATATGGTTCGGAGTATTACAACAATCTCTCTATGTTTGTGGACCTATTACACGACCATATTACAAATGAATACCTAATGTCTTAGAGGTTCATGTTAGGTTTGAGGGATATATTCAATCTATTCTGATACTCTTATATGTTACCTAATTATTGTGGATGTTTTTGAAAAAGTTCATATCGATGAGTTAGACATACATAGTAGGAAGAGTTTGAGTGGAGGTTTCGTTGGTACAACTGTAAAACAGGGGGTGTCTTCTGGATAGAAAAGGAAATGTAAGGGTGGTTAGTTTTATTTAGGACCAGTATCAAGGAATTTATCTGGATAGTATATGGTTGACAAATATCTATATTTAAGACCTAGTCATACCAGATCTAACTAACTTTAAGTGCCCTAGACATTTCATTGATGTAGAAAATCTATAAATCTCATGTTTTTTTGAACGGATTTCACAAGGTATTAAGGTTGTATCCACTCCCACCAATGGTTTTGTAGGTTAATTTTGAAGCTTTCAACGGTGTTGGGTTATATCCCCTAGCCAAGGGGGATGTTCATGTGACTAATAATGATCAGGTAAGAGCATAGACTAGGTGTCTCTATGGAGTGGAATACACATTATAGGAATATGAGGTAGGTATGAAAATAATTAGAGTTATAATGTTTATTTCTTCCTCTATGGTAATATATTTACCAAATAGAGGTTCTACCCATTCATTTATATCATCAATGTTGGTAGATGTGTTGAGTTTGTTTTATGATATTATGTTTCTCTTGTTGGATATTTTAACACCATCAGGACTATGGACTGAGCAAGGTTTTAAATGTCCCCTGATTCAGGTGGAGATAGCTGACATCAAAGTGGGGTGTGAATTCATAGCCCATGATCATGATATATTATATCTAATTATTGGAATGGATTAGATGATTAATTAAAATGAAAAAATAGATTTTTATCATTATTTATTTTAGTTGTTTTTTATTTTTTGGGCCTCCCTTGTCTTTTAGGTTGAGTGGGAATCTGGATATATGATAATGGGGCATGTTGTTCCTTATTGTTGGGGTGATATCATTCCTGTTTTCAGATATGTTCCTTCATTTCATTGAAATTCTATTGATCATTCCACATATTATAGTGGTGAATTCGTAACATGAATTATTTCTTGTTGGGTTTTCAAGGATAACACTGAATAGAGAGATTGATTTGACCATTTACCTTCTACTTGGTATGATTCTAATTTATATTCCAAATTATTTAATAACAACTATAGAGTTGATTGAACATAAATTCCATATTTTTGACCATGGGTCTAGGGGATTTATATTTCCTAGAATTTCATGTTGGGATTCACCTATTATCTCTTCCAAGAAAGAAGATGTAAGAGTCAGACATTAAATTGATTATCGAAATCTAAATCAGGTGACTGTTATAAATGAGTATCCCTTATCAAGAATTTATGAAATCTTTAATAAACTAAAAGGGTATTTTTGGTTTTCCAACATTGGCCTCTAGTTAGGGTACTAGTAGTTGAGATACTAGTAATAATACATACATAAGACATTATTTAGCAGGTGATACATGTATTTCATGTTAGTAGTTATTAAATTAACTCTTAATAATTCTAATTCTATTTTTATAGTGTTAATGACTCAAATATTTCATCGGTTTTTGGATAGTTTGAATTCATGTTGATGGATTATATTTTGATAAACTCCAAGTTAGAGGAATAGCACCAATACCATTTGGATTTTTTCCATAAAACCATGAAAAAACTTCCCTTTTATGGGAATCATTTCAATAGTTAATTTTGGGTCTACTATGAAAATTCTATTAGGTATGTCATATCTTTGATATTCTTCTTAGTAGATCGTGAAAAGGTGTAAGTAGTAATGTTTTGGGAATATCCCAAAAATGTTTTTGAGATATTGAGTTTCTTGGATTTTGATATATATTATTGCTGTTTATTTCAAGACATATCTATGGTTGAGTCTCTAATGAGAACATTCAGTCATATGGGTGTATGGTTTGAGAGTAAAAAAAGTGTTAGAGTTGTTTTGAGGAAATGAATGTGGGGATGAGTTCATATTTGGTTTTGGTTCTTCTAGAAATAGTTTCTGGATATGATATTTTCTATGATGATTTAGTTATGGTATTGGTTTGTGGCTTGATGTAGCGTAAAAAGGTGGTGTCCTAGAGCTCTTTCCAGTTATGCCCCCTTGAGATGAACTACCCTACCAATGATATTGAGTAGGAATAATTTATTCATGCACTAAAAATGTGATGTCACTATCTCTTAGGGGAGAAGTTATGATTATAAAATAATGAATTACATTTTTTATTAGACACCATACATGAAATAGAGATGTTGGGTTGAGTATATCTAGAATTTTTATTTACAAATTTCATACACTCCAAAGAAAGGAAAAATCGTTTTTGATTCATTAATTAGGAAATTACCCACCCCATATATGAAAGAATTAGTGGAGGAGCAGTCTCTGATGATTTTGTTTTACTAGAATGATCTTGGGGGTGGATGAGGCTTGTGGGAAAGTGTTCATAGATATTATAAAGGATGAATCATCCTAAGATAAGTGGTTTTGGATCAAGAAAGTGTCATATTATGATTTACATGGCTTGAGTAAAATTATAAATGGTGGAGAGACCTCAGGTGAGTTTTCATAGTCACCCATAGGTAATTTTTGTTTCTTCTAAACATTTTTTGTTTTGATATCTCTAAGACATGAATTGAAGTAAATTGGATATAAGTCTTATTGGGATGTATACCCTAATCTATAAGGATGTATCATGATTTGATACATAAGTATTAGTGGTTTTGGATGAGGAGGTTGATTGTAGACTTTCTTTCATGGTGCCTTTAATTCCATATAAGTATGATAAAGCATCGAATTCCTACTGGGTTTTCAAAAACTTTGACCATTCTGGTATAAAAGTCGGAAAATATTTCTAAGGAATTCATCATTGGTTTAACATAGAATCATAGTGGTAGGTATTTAATTTGTGTGATCATTCATTAAAATGTCAAATTTTATCATTTCGAACCAATAAAGTAGATGTTGAAGTTGGATCATCTCAGGAAATTATATATCTGTGAGTTTATGAGACTCTATGGGGTTCCCCCAGTGATTGTTTCTAACAGGGACCCATAAATCAAATCTAGGCTTTGGAATACTTTGCATGACTTTATGGGTTCCCAAATAAAATATATAATTGTATTCCATCCATTAATGGATGGGATGATTAAGTGACATATCTTGGTTCTTGAGGAAATTCTATAGGCATGTGTGCTTTATTTTTATGGGCTTGAGAAAGTTTGTTTTCTCTGGTAGAATATTAATATAACAATATTTTTAAGGATTTTACTAATATAGATCCCTTTAAAAAGTTATATGGGTGTCTATATAGGTCTCCCTTGTACTCAGTAGAGTTGGGAGAGCGTTCATTAGTTAGACTAAGCCATATATCGGAAATGAAGGAAAAGGTTCGGTTTATATGGAAGAGATTGAACATGAAATATATTTTTCATGTATCCTATAAAAACATTATTCATTGGCGCTATAGTTTGAACTTGGTGATCATGTCTTTATTTGGGGTTTTCCACTCCTTAGACAACATTAGTTATGCAAGAAAGGTATTTTGGAACCATGTTTTGTGGTCCATATTGAGATCATTGAGTATCTTATAAATGAAGCATATCAGCTTTACTTGTTGTCTCTCTTAACATTGATTCTAAATATGTTAAATCTTGTGTAGTTTAGGAGGTATAAACCGGACCCATCCTAAGTGATTGAATGGGAAGATAATCCTCTTGATCTCAAATCAACTATGATTTAAAAACCATCTTGAAATACCGATCTCCATGATAATTTACTACATGGTAAAAAGATTCCATTGGACCATATTTTATAGAATTGTGGTTGATCTAGCCCTGATACGTGGGAATAGAAATCACTAGTGATGCACCAGTGGCCTTCTCTTTAGGTGAGTGAAAACTCTAGAGAATTTTTTTGGGATATAAGGTTTTTATGGTGCGAATAATTTAGAATCCCTAAAGGTTTTGGTAGACTCAATTTTAATATTTAAGAGTAATTTCTTTGATTAGGAGGAATTTTGGAGGTGAGACTGATATTTCTGTAATTTTAATGGAATTTTATAGGAGACTGCACCATGGAGTGTAAAGGATGTGATGTAGATTGGGATATTTATTGTGTGGACTATCAAGATATAGAGTAGGACCTCGATAGGTGATTTTTAGAGATAATTAAATATTGGGAAAAGTTTTTTCAAGTTCACTGAGCTCCAACATGGATATTTTTAGAGACACTACCAATAATGGAATAGATATTCCATGGAGTATAGATACTATGTATGGGATGAATGGGGTGAATTTTCCAAATTGAGAGTGGATGAAATATTGTTTATATGGATGAACTATAAAATTTAATTGGTATAATTCCATCTAGGAGATGTATGTAACATTGTTTCTCATATCTGGTTGACCAGTGGTGACT
Organism: Viscum album; assembly: GCA_963277665.1. Taxonomy (NCBI): domain Eukaryota; kingdom Viridiplantae; phylum Streptophyta; class Magnoliopsida; order Santalales; family Viscaceae; genus Viscum; species Viscum album. The sequence goes on along the minus strand of OY728123.1, from coordinate 223,435,096 downwards.
ATAGTATGAACATGGTGATTTATGGAGTCATTTAACATCTCTACAGCATGGACCATGTGGATACATTGCAGTGGTTTATTTTAAAAACTATATTTAAATTCTCGGTATCCTTATAGACCATTAATTCTCCCAAATTTCTTCCCCAAAATGTAGTAGCCCATATGATGTCATTGAAGAACTTTGAATCCCTTATTGATAGGATTCAACCCCAAGAATTGTGGTCACTCCTTGGTGTTTTCATTCAGATCATGAGAGACATTCCTATATAGAAAATTTATAACTCTTCAATAACTTTATTTTATTCTTCAATTACTTATTACACTTGAAAATATTGTTTTATATTAAATGAATGTGAATATTCTTCATGAAATATTTGTATTATTGGGGATTTAGTTAAAATGATTTTGGACATTGTGATATTAGATGGAATTCTGTAAAGGTTTTTTAATTATATTTTTTTATTGTTTCAACGACGATATGATTCACATTTAAAAATGGTTTAAAAATTGTGACCAAGGCTTTAAAATGGGTTTTTATAATTATGGCACATTGGGAGACTTGGGTGCGTTGAGAAATGGATATATCACATCACTACGTGTAATGAAACAAGAAGTTTTTAATATTAGAAGACCATTATGGGGCTCAATATTATTTAGATCCACATTAATTTTTTTAAAGGTTGGGGTCGAAGCCTCATTTTTATTAATAAACCATAGAAAATTCCTCTTTTAACTAGGTAGAGGGAGACCCATTATAACTATTTTAGGCATATTTTTATGTCTACTATGTATTCTCATGGGTAATTTCTTAATATTATGATTTTTCATATATGCTTAATTTTACACATGATGGTATATTTAATGGTCAAATTTCTCACTTGTTTATCTTACTGAGTATCCATGGCTGGGTTTCCTTATACTCAACTTATTTCTAAAATAAAAATTTTATATTATGTGTTTGTTGTATTTGATAGTATTTTTATGAAAAAAGGAAGTTCAAAAGAAAGTTATCTTCTATAAATTATGTTCAAACTAATTTTGTTTTAAAGATAGAGATAACATTTTCAAGATACTAGACTTTAAATAGATTACATCAGGAAATCCTAAAGTGGTTTTAGATCACACCCTAATTATTCCTTTTGATTGTTTTTAGGTTTACAGGACTCTAGTAAAGGGAATGAAATATTTTAGTTCTATGGATTCTCTTGGTTATCGATGCCTTTGATGTGGGTCAATTTGGTGGGGAAAAATTGTTTCAAAGAGAATTAGTCTTTGGATATTCTTATTTAGAATTTATTTTTATCCATTTGGTATTGAGGTTTTAAATCTCATGGATATGTACACATTCTTCTTCTATGTACATTATTGGGTTTCCTTATTCTGATTATATATGTGGCATGTTTGAATTTATTTCTTCAATCCCAACTTCTGGTAGACCTTATTAGGTAACCATTCTAGTTATCCTACATTTTATTGTGAAATTATAATATAAATTAGTATCCAATTTTATTTAATAAAATGTTATAACATGCATTTGGTTTGGAATTTACTTCCTCAATAAGGAGATATTGGACATAATAGGGTATTTAAAGAGTTTGAGTGATATTTTCAATTGTAAGCCACAACTCTGATTCTATCTAACATTCCAAAGTCCTTATATACCATGGATTTAGTATCCCTTCATTGAAAATCCTTATAACACCCTTACATGGAGATACCCATAAGAAAACGTGATTTACACTTGAAATTAAAAGTCATTCATTCAATTATCGGTATAAAATTTATATACGTTATGATAAATTAATATGATTCTATATAATCTTCATATTCACCATTTTCTCCTCTGTAAGATTTGAGCCCATTAGATTTCAGTCACCAACCTATATTATCGTAAGAGTACACACAATAATATAAGAGGTATGGTGAATTTTATTTTATAAAATAAAAAATATAATTCATTTATCCTGTTTATAAATTTTTTTTGTAATTTTTTTTTTGAATTTAAAATAATGTAATTTTAAAAAACATTTGGGGATACTTTAAAAAATAAAAATATAGGAAAAGTTTATTACAACTAGTATGAAGCCTTCCATAAAACATGAATAACATAAATAATTATCCTTTGAAAACAATTTATTATAAAATATTACAGTGTTATAGATAACACTTTCAAATAATTTATAATATTTTTATCTATACATTTATCTTTGGTGTAAATATGGTCAATTTCTTTTAAATTAGACATACATAGTTTTAAAAAAACCATAATGTTCTGCATTCCTTTACCTTGATGTTCTTGATTACTAAGATTAAAATGAATAACATGTAGTGTAAGAAGATGTTTCAAACTCTAACCAACAACATTAGAAACATAATGTTGCAAATGAATCAATTTATAGAAAACCCAACAACGGTCGCATTATTTATTCTTCGGATTTCATCACAATGGATTTGTAAAAACTCACTACTAACTTTAATAACCATCATAACATCCTTGGATGGTCACCTTGGATGAACATTTAAAAATATTTATAATTTTATCTGGTAAAAATAACCTTTTTATTTCAGTAGAATGAACTTTTTTAATCATATTCAATTTTATTCTTCATCTAGTTGATTTTATATAAGTTTTATAAGAAAGATATTTCACCTCTATCTGATTATGTTTGTCAAATGGTCTTGATATAAATTCATCTAATGGAATTCGTTATACTATGTTTTTTAAAATTTATAAATCCCTAACCTATGTAGTATGTAATCATTTGTTTAATGTAAAATACATGTACATTCGATCATGAAAAGACTCCATACAATATATAGGTGTTTCAATTTATTATAAAACACTTTTATGAAAAACATAATTAAAACATGAAAATTTTATAATTTAGAAATGTTTCAATTTCTATGGATTTTGATTCTACGTTTAAAAAATAAGGTTCAATATTTTTGAAAGAAAACACTAAACTCAAACATTTCCCCTTTTTAGAAAGTAAAAAACATAATTTTTAGGTATAAAAACTAAATCTAAAAACTATAAAATATTCTTAATACCTATATCTTTTATAATCTATCCTTTTACCTTTCCATAACTTTTCTTACATAATACGTTTTTTAAAAAGTAAATGTTTAAATTTTATCCTCAAAAGTTCAAACAAATTATCCCCCAATGTGATTCTAAAAAAGACATAGAGGGTGAAGAATTTGTTCATTAAAGGTTATGAAAAACTATAAGAAACAATATAAAAATTCATCAAACTAGATATTCAAATATTTTAAAAAAATAACCATCCAAAATAAAATGAATATAGAAAAACTATTTTTGTTATTAAAAAACATTTCAAGAGTTCAGAGAGAAAATATCAATCTTTTTGGGTATTATTATTTATAGTCATAATTTTATTGTTTACATCTTCTTAATTATTATTGGGAATGTCCAGAAAATACTTCATATTTGCTAATTCTTCCTCTAAATCTTGAACTATTTAACTTTTATCCTTAATATTAAAGACTTGTTCTTCTAAAACATGAATCTTTTTAATACTATCATAACTTTTTCTAACAAAAATACTATTCTATTGAACCTGAAAACTTAAATTCAAAATGTTATATTTTATTTAAATGTTTTACTAATTCATAATCTTGATTAATTACCAGAAAATTAATATTATCTATATTCGCTATGGTTTCAAAAACATCGTCATTCATTTTTCTTTAAAAATTAAACACAAATTTAGTTTATTTTGTAATTTCATACATTTATTCGTCATATAACATTAAATATTACATAGTATTATTTATACATTCATAATATATTTCAAATTTATTGTGTCTATTTCTATTCTCACTTTAAATTTGATGAATTTGACCTCATTCTATGTAACAAAATAAACAATCGATTATAAAAAATAAGAATTCTCTAATAGATATATCTTCTCATATATGTACATACATCTCGCTTGTAATCTAGAAAAATTATCAATAATTACATATAGATGATTATTTAATTCATTGATATAATTAATTTTCATTTACATTCACTTTATTCTATTTCGTAGAGGAAACTATTTTGGAGAAACATAATGTACTAAGAACTAAACATTTTGGATGTATTGAAAGTTTTCTTAAACATTATAATAATCTTGATACTCGAAACATCCATTACATCGACATATTTATCAGATAAAGGTTTCTCCAATTATTGGAATTTTGAACATTGTCCGTATGATTCTAAGAAAACTATTCATCCAGACTTATTAATGAAATATCCTTCACAAATTTTACTAATATAGTACTGGCGTATCCTTATGAAATTTCCTCAATGTCCAAAAACATTATATTTTCAAAAACTACTTCATAATTCTTTTTAAAAAAATTCTTCATGGGAACAATAGATAATTATTTTGGATGATTATACATACTATTTCCTTTCCTTTTTTTAACTACTTTTTTACATCTGTTTGAACATTTTCATGGAGTGATATTACATCCATCGCTTCTTTTCCTTTTTTCCTCAAAAGTAAAAGGTTATACAAAAAATATAACATAAATAGTTTTTGGTTGATTGTAATGATTTTATTCATACATATGAGAAAAAAAATATTCCTCTTTGTAATAGTTTTAACTCTGGAATGAATTTTATCAACCCCTTTAAAAAAATATAGAAATGTTTTATATACTTTATTTCTCAGCTTTATTATTATTTATTTATTCTTATACAATTCTTTGTTATCTTTCCACTCCAAAGCTAAAACCCATGATTTATAAAAAAAATATAGATCATCAGTAGTCATTTCTTCATTATTTTTCAAGAAATAATTGAATATATCTTCATAAATTTTCTTTGCCTTTTCTTATGGAAGAAGAGAATATTTTTCAACATCTTTCCTTTCATCAACTTTTTTGTAATGTTTTTGAATATCAAATTCATCTGCATATTTTATGATTTTTCAATAAAAATCTTCTGAGAAGGTATATATACGGACTTTATATTGATAATTTTCTCCTAAAAAATGTAGGAAGGAAATTCTATAACTATTTTTTCTGAATTTATAATCATCCAAACTTCAATGAAGATAAATAAAAACAAATTAATAAATCTAGAATAAAGATGGATTTGTAACATTATTGTTATGAGTTTTACTACATCAATGGTGTTGAACATATATTTTGACAAATAGAATATTCTCATATTACATAATAAATAAAAAACATTGAAATCTTTCTCTTTAAGGGTATCCATATCCCCATCTCTTGGAATAAATAAATTATGAACCCAAACACTCAAAATACATACATATAGTGAAAGATTGATGGATATTCTAACATTAACATATAAATAAAATATGGATGTTTAAACTTTAGATTTCTCAAAACATCCATCTTTTTCTAAAAACATTTATGTAATTAGATTTTCCTCTCCCTCAAAAAGGATTTCAACTAAATCATCATCTTTTTTGACATCTAGTCTCTATAAATTACTAAAAAAGTAAAAGGTTACAAAATTTATTCCATTCCCTTCAGAAAAATTAGTATCTATTTGAAATTCTATAACAAAATCAGGGTAATGAAAATAAAACTATCCTTTTTCTACACATTATTATTCCCAATAATAAAACCAATGATAGACTTCATAAATGAATCATACTTTTCACAAAAGGTTATTTATATCAATAATTCCTTTAGAAAATTGATATTGGATAATTAGATGGATGAATGCATTTACCTCATCATATGAAGTAAAAAAATAGGGTGGACCAGAAAAGGTCAGAGAGAGGATAGTCATAGAATCTAGAGATCTCAATACCTTTAAAAAGTAAACAATGACATATGACCCACTAGAATTAATATTGGTAGAAAAAAAGGGGTGTTAATTTTTTTAATTATAATGACATATATTAAAACCCTAATTGGGATCAATGGTTGGAAAATTTTGGTAAAAGATTTAATATATTTGGAATCTTGAAATTTTAAAACTTAATTTAACATTATAAAACTAAGATTATTTCTTATGAATCATAATATATAATTAAAATTTATAAAAATGGTATACAACATAAAAAAATTATAAAAAATACATTTTGTAAAAAAAATAGATTAATGATTTACCTATCATTGATAAATAAAAAATAATTATATCTAAATTATTGCACAGTTATATAAAATTCATTTGATTTACAAAAAAATTATTTTAAAAAATACTTTATCATAAGATAAGTGTTCATGTAGATAAAATTATTTCTCTAGGGAGATATATTTGGTTATAAAAAAATGATTTTCCAAAACACATTTATAGAAAAAGGAAAATATGAAAACTTTTTAAAGTTAGAAACATTTTCAAAACTGAAAACATTTCTCCCCAACTTTCAATGATTTTTTTTACTATAAGAAAATGGTTTAAAAATAAAGTGGATAAATGATCATTTTAGGATTATCATTTTATGATGATCATTCCACAATTCTATATAAATATTTCAAATCTATTAGAATTTAGTGGTTTTGGAAAATTATCATCATATTGTTCTTGAATTCCACTAAATTATGTAATTATATAAACTTTTAGTGTGTGTTCCCAAAGGTATGATTTATTATATACATGTTATTTTATCAAGAGTGATGTGATAATTTTTTAATTAAATCTATGGAACTTATGTTATCTCAGAAAATAGGACTTTTAATTAAACTCATATCAAAGTTTTTATGTTTGTGTTTCATACACATTACCTGACCATAAAAACATCTAACATTCATATATTTATATTCGGATGAGGAAAGAACTATTGATTTTTTTCTTAAATAATAAGAAACTAAATCCTAACCTAAGAAATGAAACATTCTACATACAATTTTTCTAACCATTTTCCTCCAAAAAGTAATAATAAAAAACATTTTATTTCAAAATTATTTCAATTAAAATAGAGTAGTTGAAGATCTTAAGTTTTCTACGGTTATGAAAAAATCTATTTTACATATTTCAGATGGGTATCTTTTGTATTTTCTTAAATTATCACACATAAGAATATAGAAAACATTAAATCTAAAAAACAAGATATAAAGTATTGTAAACAACCAATAATTCCTCAAAAATTATTTTAATTAACTAGTTTACCCTATTAATAAAAATCTATATATTTTTATGACATAATAGGTGTACTAATACTTTAAGTATTTTAATATCCAACTATTTTAAGTAAATCATTTGTATATGTTTTTGAGATAAAAATGTCCTTCTAATTTTGAAAAATTTTAAAACCAACAAAAGGGTAATTTATCCCAACATACTCATTTCGAGCTCATCCATTATATGTTTCTAAAAGGAATTAAAAACATCTTTTGTGTTTGTCCAAATATAATGCCATTAAAATATATTTTTAACAATGATTGTACCTTTGAAATAATTTTTAATAAAAAGAGTTGGATCTACTTCCCCATTAACAAAAAACATACAAAAATAATCTAGTAATTTAATCATAATAGGTTCTTAGGGCTTGATTAAGTATATAGAGGGCATTGGTAGGTCTATAAATAGTATCTATAGTTTTTTTGAATTACAAAACATCTATTTTTTCTATACTAACTTCCTCTTGAACATATCAGTTAATGAAATAAAACATCACACCCATTTTAAAATGGGTGAAATTAAAAAATGTTACATATGATATAAGTGAAAAAATAGATTGAAACCAAGATACTAAAGAATACATTTCATAATGTTTCATTCTTTATTAATGATTATAACAATTTTAAACATTTTAAGATTTATCTCTTACTATAATTCAATTATCTTCACATTTATTACGAAACACCCATTGCGTCCCAAATATAAGAAATTCTATAGGGAATTCAACAAAATTACCAAAATTGATTCCTCTCAAACTAATTTAGTTTATACTATATTTATAGTATTTAATATGAATCACATAAATCCATAACTAAATTCTTAGGTTCAAATTGTGATAGAAATGCACAATGTTAACATTTTTTCATAAGGAACATCATTTTTTAACTATTTAATGTATATCACAAATGATTTTATCAACAGGATAATTCTTAAGGATTTTATAATTTCATGGATTTTGAAAATGTTATTCCTCAAGAACAATGTGAATTTAATCTAGAGGTAATATTATTAAAAATGATTCTTAAGTTCCTGTATCACATGATTCATTTTACGACTGAGGTAGAAAATCAGTTTTAGAAAAAACCTTCTTAAGATGTGTTTTCACATTGTTAAAAAAAAGAATCTGGTTAATCAAATTTATCATGATCTTTTTCATCAATCATTAATATATTATTATTAAATACTCTCTAGGCCTTACTAATTTTTGAATAACATAGAAAAATTACTTCATTAAAATTTGGATAAAATTTATGTACATTATCATTAGTATTCATGCTGGATACTTTACATCAAATAATTTTGTAGTATGAAATATTAGTCTTTCATCCATTCCATAAGTCATGATTAGTATTGTAAATAAACAATCTATATAAAACATGATTTATTGTGTAGTATGAATTATTAACCGATTCATCCCAAAAAAAATTAGAAATTGAGTATTAACTCAATTTTATTATATTAATATATTAAATTAATATGTTTATTCATTTAACTACACCATTTTTATAATGTTCAATGAGTGGTGAAACTTTATATATTATAATATTTTTTATAAGAACCTTTGAAAATCATAATTTACAAATTCTCCAATATAGTCACTATGAATAATTACCAATGGTAGACTTATCTCATTTTTAACATGGGCAAAAAAATTAAAATAGAAAAGGAATCTGAATTTTTTTCTAGAATATTGACCCTTTTATATCTACTATAGTCATCAACTAAAATATATACATAGTAGTTTCCAAAAATACATATAGTTTGTGTAGGACCAAGAAATATATTCCTACTAACTATAAAGAAATTAAAGTTGAAATATAACTAATAGATTTGAAACTAGAAATATGTTTTATTATTACTTGAAAAGGATAATAGAGATTATAAAACTTATACCTAATATCATTTAATTATCTAACTAGTAATTTTATATAATGTTTTACTAAAGTTCTAACAATACAATGTCCAAACCTTCTATACCATAACCATGATTCATCTTCCATTAGAGTAAGATATGGTATATATTCGTTTCTATCACCTTAAAAATGAATTTATTATTTCTAGTCATGTGATGGAAACACCCACTATCCATGTATTATTTTTGGAACTATTATTTTATAAAAGATAAGAGAAATATGATTTTAGAACCCAAAACTTCAATGGTCCAAAAGTTTCATCAAACAAAACATTATTGATCAACATATATCGGACATTCCTATTTTATATAGGTGATAATTACTTATAAATATAAGATTTATGAAAACCAAAATGATGTGTCTTCTTTAAGGAACACTTGTTCATCCACTAACCTACACCTTAACATTTTTTTACAAAAGCAGGAACTTCTACAATAAAAATAGTTATTTTGAAAATGAGGTTTAGAAATTATAAAACCCGTTAATGAAGTATATCAATGACATATTATCTATCTATATAATTTATCAATGTTTTCATTCACAAAATTAAAAATTTACAGTAATCATTTCACACTTATCATTTCATAAATTAGTTTTACAACTACATATTTATTCCCAATGTAACACCCTGGCCCCTCTAGAATAAATCATGTGAATTTATTATTACATAAGAATTATTAAGAGTAATTAAATCCCAAGGGAACTATCTATTTAGTAGTATTTATTTAACTGGATATATATATTTAACTCTAATTACATTGGGAAAGGTAATAGAATACAAAACATAACAAAATTATAATAAACAACATTGAGAAAAACTCAATAAATGATCTGCTATTCATAATTGGTTAAAGGTAAAGAAGGGAAAAGGGTGAGAAAAAAATGATTAGTAAGGGTTGAAAATATAGGAAGAATGAATCAATAATAATTTAATTATAAAAAATTTGACATAATCAATATGGTTTGGTGAATTGAAGAAAAACACTCACCATTAATAAAATGAAAATGAAACTGCATCAATAGATTTTGTCATAGTGAAAACCTCAATGATAGTAATAACTGAAAATGAATAAAGAGAATTCTTATTATTTGGACATCATGTATCTAGAACATGATACCACTTTTCCATCAAAATGGTTTAAGTTTGTGGGTTGAATCCCATCTGATTTTTGGAAACAAACTCAAAGGGCTTGTCGCCAACTGATTGTCTCATGAGACCTGTCGATACATTAATAGGATATAGTGGTCCCCTAACAGTGATAAAAGTAAAAATAATTATTTATAAATATATTTAATACATATATAATATTCCTTCTCAATATCTATATATAATAGAGAATAGGGATTTACTAATATTTCTATAGTTAAAACAACATTCCAAATAAACACTGTATATGAATGGGTATGAGGAATATAAAAATAATCATATCCATGAAACCAGAATAGGAATATTTAATAGAAATGTAATTTCAAATGAAAGGTGATCTCAAATGTGAAGTAGGTACATCACATATAAATTATTAGGTGCAGAATACAAGGTAAGTCATAACGGAATGGAAATTGATACAAAGTTCGTTACCACATTGTAATCAATCAGGTTATATGACCAAAAGATAATAATCATCTGTTGAATCATTATATTCAAAAAATATAAATATAATCATTATATTATATATAATTATGAATTACACATATACCAAGAACAATAAATAAGCGATGAATACTAGAAATCTCATAGAATTGAAAGTGAGATGAGAAACCCCTTACAATCATTTTGACATGGTAATGGGTGTTCTTGTGATGGATTAATTAGAGGTAAAGGGGTATCCCATAATTTATATATCATAAGTTAAGTATAATTGAGGTGCGATAACATACCCCATCATTAGGAATTAAAAATAGAAGGACACAATATAGGGGGATTTCTTGAATAAAAGTGAGATAGAGGATCCCTTACCCTATGTACGAAGGTTTTTTTGATTGATCTTAATGGCCTGAATAATTAAATTTATATTAATTAATTAATAATTACATAACCTCATAAAAATTTAATTGATATAGTATAACCTTATCAGGTTCATTCATGCATTTTTTCATTGGTTTAAGAGATTCAATTTTTTTGTTTTGGAAGCATTCTTTTCCATGGTTTTCATGATCAGTTCACTTGTATTCATGAATAGAAGTTCGTTTTTTATTTGGAAAAAACATAAAAATTGGTAATATATATTATAGATGACATTATAAATGATCTTATAATGATTTTGGGTTATATACATTTGGATGAATCATTAGTTAAAAGTTATTCATAAATGCTTGGATTAACTTGGCGGTTTTGTACATAAAGAACATGTTTTGTATAATTATTTAGTATTATGAGTGTGTAAGGATTTAGAACATTGAATAAGGTAAAATTCATATATTATGATCTGGTTAATCAATTATAATGGTTTCATGACAAGTCTTAAATACTATTATAGAAATTGAAAACCTTTCATCCTTGAATGTGAAAAATTAACACATCTCGGATGGTATATTCATTTTTAGTGTAAGAGGTGGGGGAAAATGATATAATGATGTAAAATTCCATAGGATAATAAAATTAATTTCCATTTAATGTAATATAATTATCATAGAACATTGATGTGGGGAGGTGATGAGAGAGCATCAAAAGAACAGAACTTGTTAACAAATTTTAAAGAAAAGAGAAGAGTGGTTCACCTCTTGAGTAATCCTCCTTCAGAATCTCCTTAAGGCCTTTGTTTTTTTTTACTTTTAGTGAGACCAGAAGGTATTAGACGTGAGAGAGGATCTTAGGGAGATATTTGAGCATAATTAAGGTAAGTATTGAAACTTGAGTAGTGTGGGGGTAAGAGGGGGTGAGGGGTGGTTTATATAGTGGTGGGGAGGAAAGATTTTTCATTATTTATATTATTATTTTAAAATTGATTGTCAAGACTATGAATAGTATTGATTCATGTGATCAAAAATAGTAATAATGGATTTAGTGTTCAAACCAAGTGGCATTACAACATCCTTGCATCACCTATGATGCAATAAATCAAGTATTTAGTATTTATCATAATTTATCATAATTTATTATTCAATAAAATTTCAAGTATTTCCGAAAAATCCCAAAAATTCACCCTAATTTTTTTTTGGCGTATGGAATCAAAAAATTAACTCCATATTTCATTAAAAATTTTCTAAATATGATAAATTTAATTTTTAATTATAAACATTATTTAAACGAAAAAATACCAACACTTAAAATATTTGTCTTTATTTTTAAGGTGCCATAATTTTATTTATGAATTCATGAGTAAGGTAACCTTTAATAAGTGTTGTATTACTATTCATAATAGTAAGTTACTATTGATAAGGGTATATTACTATTCATAGGGGTATGTTACTATTCACTGAAAAATAACTTGATTCTATTAGACTCCAAATATAACCCGGATCATAACCATGTATGTCTGTTTTTCAAAATTTAAAACAAAAATGTGAAAAATTAATGTTTAAAGGATTGGTTATGAATATCTCTTTAATAACCATGTTTTTCTTAAAAAAACATAGTTACTTATGAAATATAGGCTCTCTAGTGAATAGAATGTATTTATGAGAAACATGCCCTAAAATATTTGGTGTGTTGTATTATTCCCTCCTTCGGAAATTTCATCCTCGAAATGTTTCATGTATAAAGCCCTCTAAGATGATGTGGGAGGTTCTTCATCATATCATACTCATGTTACAATGTTAATTCCTCTACATTATGGTTTCTCCAATGAACCATTAAGAGACAAATTATCTGAATCTTCATTTGGTCTGGCATGTATTTCCTCCATAATGACAGATGGAAAACATTATAAACTTTGGAGAGACTCAATTCCATTGATAAACAGTAAGCTACAAATCTGATCCTTTCCAGAATTTCAAAAGGTCTGTTGTAACTCGGGCTCAGTTTCCCTTTCTTATCGAACCATAAGACACCCTTCCATGGAGAAACTTTTAGAAAGGCATGATCTCATACTTGAAATTTAGAATCCTTTCTCTAGTTTTCAACATAACTCGTTTTCCTAATTTTTTACTTCTTTAATATATTCCTAAATTTTCATTACCTTTATTGTTGTCCCTTCAATAAGTTCAGGGTCTAAAAGTTTCCTCTCACCAACTTCATCCCAACAAGTTGGATATCAACACCTCTTACCATATAATGCTTTATATGGAGCCATTTTAACACTAGAATGTAAGCTATAATTGTAGTAAAATTCGACAAAGGGAAATTATTGATCCCACATACATTGAAAGTCAAGATACCATGATCTAATAATATCTTCCAGTGTTTGAAAAGTCTTTTTACACCATCCATTGAATTGTGGGTGATAAGAAATACTCATATGAAGCTCAGCATCCAAATCCTTCTAGAGACTTTTCCAGAATTTCGATGTAAACCTTGGATCTTGATCAGACACAATTGATAAAGTTACACCCTCAAGTCTTACAACTTCATTAATATAAAAACAATTTAGGTGCTCAAGTGTTAAATGCCTTCTTATAGTAAGTAAATGTGCTAATTTTGTGCGATGAACAAAAATTACCCATATTGGATAATTATTTCTAGGTTTTCTCAGTAGTCCTATGAAAAATTACATCTTAATTTAATCCAAATTATACATAGGAATAGGTATTGGTTTCATCATCCCTATAGGATGTTGCCTCTCTGCCTTCACTTGTTGACCAAATTGACACCTTGACATATAGTCAGCAATATCTCTCTTGATATTATTCCACCAGAAATGTTCCTTTATATCTCTATACATTTTTGTGAAACCAGGTTGTATGGAGAAATTTTAGCTATGAGCGTCGTCTAATAGTTCTTTTTTTATCTCATGTACTAATGGAACACATAACCTCTTCTCAAATTTCATAACACCTTCCTCATACATGAATTCTAACAATCTCTCATCATTAACAGCATTAATTTTTTTCTATAGATTCTCATCATCAAATTGAGAGCTTCTTATCTTCTCTAGAAAATAAGGTTTACAAATAATTTGAAAGATAGAAGATGTTTCCCCTTCCTCAACAATTCCTATATCCATCTTTAGTATATCTATTAATATAAGATCTATCTCAATCCTAATTTGGGTCAGAAGTCCATGATCGTTCCTTCTTTAATGCATCAACTACCTTAGTTTCCTTTCCTGGGTTTTAGTGTATTGAAAAATCATAATCTTTTTGTAACTCGAGCTATCTCCTTTTCTCATGTTGAGTTCTTTTTGTGTGAAAATTTATTTCAAACTCTTACGATCCTTATATATCGAACATTTTTCACCATAGAGATAATGTCTCCATATCTTAATAGAAAACATTATGGTTCCTAACTCAAGATCATGATTTGGGTAATTATTCTCATGAGTCTTCAACTTCCTTGATTCATAAGCAATAAATTTATCATTTTTCATTAGGACGCAACCCAGTCCATTCTATAATGCATCAATATATATCACAAATCCATTATTTACAGATAGAAGAGTCAAAACTGAAGAATTGACCAATATTATTTTCAATTATTCAATGAATTTTGTACATTATTTATTCCATACAAACATGACACCTTTATGTGTGAGCTTGGTCAGCGGGTTAGCTAGTCAGGATAAATTTTGAACAAAATGTTGATAGTAACCTTCTAAGACATTAAAACTGTGTACCTCGGTTATGTTCGTTGGCATACATTTCTTTTTCTTCGTATGATAAACTAATATTCAATCCTTTGAGATAATATGGCTTTGAAAAGAAACTAATTGAATCTATAATTCATACATTCTAAACTTCCAATATAATTCATTTCTTCTAAGTGTTTTCAGAATAATCTGCAAGTTATTCTCATGGTCTTCATAGATTATGGAGTATACCAAGATGTCATTAATAAATACCATGAAAAAGTCATCAAGATATTCCTTTAATGTTTGTTCCTTATATCCATGAAAACAGAAGGTACATTAGTTAGTCCAAAAGGATTCACTATAAACTCGTAATGCCCGTATCTATTTCAGAATGTGGTCTAGGGAATATCTTCCTTCTTCACACACAGCTGATGATATCCAGATCGAATGTCAATATTTGAAAATTATTGTTCTCCATGAATTTTATCAAATAAATCATCAATTAATGGTAGATTATATATATTCTTTATTATAGAAGCATTAATTCCCTTATAATCAATGCATATCCTCATGGAACCATATTTCTTCTTGACAAAGAGGATAGGGGATACCCATGGAGAAACACTAGGTCAAATAAATCCTTTGTCACTCCATTCCTCTAGTTTTTTATTTAGATCCCCTAATTCTATACTGTCCATTCTATAGGGAGTCTTCTATATAGGTCATTCATAAGGAATTAAATAAATAGAGAACTCAACATCTCACTCTAGAGGATGTCCAGGTAAATCCTATGGAAATATGTCAATGCATTATTACAATATATTTACATATTAAATTTGAAAATTTCATTCCTCACCCTATATATTGGGTTCTCTTCCCCTCCTTTAATTTCATTCGGTAGTGTTAATGTGGGCGGATCTAGATAAGAATTAAATGGAGATGTTTCTATTGTAAAAATAAGGGATTCTACACCATTTTCAAAGCTTTTAACTTCATTATTCTTGTAATAAATCTTTGAATCATAATTTGACATCCAATTAATACTAATTATTATATAAAATTCAGACATTGGTATTATGATAAGGTTATAAAATAAAGCACGTTTAGGAGTCCTGAGGGGGACTGATTGACATGTCTTTGTTTCAATGATACATCTACTATGAGTTTTGACTGAAAAATCCTTTATTAAATCGAAGTCTAATTTTCTTGGAAAACTAGATTGATATAGATGATTATGATGATCCAAAATCAGATAAAGCATTTTCTATGTTTGACGAAACAATTAAATTAGCTTCCACCACATCATTAGGAACTTCAACATCCACAGTAGTAATCACGTAAGATCTCCCTTTCTCTCATGGAATTTTTGAGGCACGTTTCCTTGGAACATAGGACACTCAATTTCATAGTGTTCCATATCTCAACAATTTTAACATTGAACTTCATCAAATTGTTTATTCCCCCAACATTCACTAGATCGATGACCCTTTTCTCCACACATATAGCAGACTCCCATTCCTTTCAATCATTTCCCCATATTATTCTTTCCAAAGTTCTCACATAATGAGAATTTCTATTTTCCCTTGTTCTTCTTTAGTGCTTCACCTTTTCCTTGGTCATCAGAGAACCTCTTATTATCTTGGTTTCCCTTGAAACATTTTGATCTTCAAAACTCCCTCTCTATTTTGATGAAACGTAAGACAATTCCATCATATGATGAAAATATTTGAGAATCCATTGCCCTTCAAAGACTTTATTTAAGACCATAAAAGAAATGATCAATCTTGTATTATGAGTAAAATACACAATATATGTCATACCTAGCTAGTATTGTGAAGGTATCCTCATACTCTGCAACACTATATTCTTTTATTTACTTTAATCCATGTAATTTCCTCTTCATTTTAGTTCATTGATCATGAGGGAAATATTTATTAAATAATATTTCCTTAAACGTTCTCCATTACATATCTTCCATTTCATCTTCCTCCAAGGTATCCTGGATCAAGGACCAACATTGATCAGTTTTTCTCTTGAGCCAATATACTTCCAACACAACGTTTTCATTTTCATTGCATCTTAAATGCCATGAATATATATTAAAGGGACTTCGTCCACTACTCAGCTACCACCGTATTAGTAATCCCACTAAATGATGGGGGCTTCTTCTATAATAAATGATCCAACATAGGTGTAGCATGGTTATTCTACACAACCTGAGTAAGTTGTCGAAATATGGTCATGATCTGATCTACTCTAACATTTACTTTGTTTACATTCTTAGTGGGGGGAATCCCTACATTGTCCACAAGTATTAATTCCTCTTCTTCCATCTGGTAGCTTTTCTAAATAATTTCATACACTCGATTAGGTTATGAATCATAATTTATAATCTTGGCTAAAAAGTACTTAGCATAAATGGTAGTTCTATTTATAGATAATTTCATAATCATGGGTTCTGTAAGGAAAATTTTCATTCATATCCTTCATAATGTCTTGCAAAGAAAATGTAAATTATCCAAATAATTTCCCTATTGGTGTAAAACTAAGAGTGAAGAAAGGCTTGTTGTTGTGCCCCAGGATACCCCAAGTTAAGCCCAAACTCCGTGTCATATTTTTCACTCCTAGGTACATCTTTTCCTGATCCACCTCTACCTGTTTGTATCCAGACATGGATGTATTTTCTAGAAATATCCAAATAATATATTATTTACCAAAATTCATGGACAGTCTTTTTTGTTTATCCTCACATAATACCTTAGGGAATTGTTCCCTAATCTATGTTTTCTAACCTAGTTTCAATGTTTTCTACTAAACTTCCTTTGATATAAGCTGTAACACCCAGACCCCTCTAGATTAAAGCCGGTGCATTAATTATTAACATGGAATGATGAATAGGAATGTAATCCAAAAGGAATGATAAATTTATTAGTACTAATGAAACTAGATATATATATATATGTAACTCCAATTACATTGGGAAAGGTAAAAATATACAATACAAAACAAGAACTAGTAAAATGCATCCATGGATACTCAATAAATGATCTCCTCTTCATAACCTATTGAAGAAAAAAATGAAAGGGGTGAGCTCAAATGCTGAGTAAGGATTTAAAATAGTGAAATCATGAATCAATAATAAATGAATCATAAAAAATTTTACAAAATAAATAATGGATGGTGAATAGATGAAAAACACATTCCATTAATAAAATCAGAATGAAAATGCATCCATAGATTTTATCATAGTGAAAACCTCATGGATAGAAATAAATGAAAATGAATAAATATAATTCTTATTATTTGGACATCATGTATCTATCACATGATACCACTATACCATAAAAATGGTTAAATTCTTTGTGTAGAAACTCGTTTGAGTTTTTGAAACAAACTTAAAGTGTTTGTCGACAACGTATTGTCTCATGACACCAGTCGATAAATAAAGCGGATATATCGGCCCCACCCATCATTGAAAGTACAAATAAATATTTATAAAATGATTTTATACAAGTAAAATATTCCTTCTCAATATCAGTATAGAGTAGAGAATACAGATCTGTCAATATTTTCATAGTTACAACAACATTCCAAAAAAACACCATATGTGAAAATGTATAATGTTTAAGACAATAATAATATCAATGAAACCATAACATGGATATTTAATATAAATTTCATTTAAAATTAATTGTGTTCTCAAAAGGTATGTATGTACACCACATAAGAATTATTATGTTCACAGTACATGGTAAGTCACAACGAAATGAAAATTGAGACAAAGTTTCTTACCACATTGTAATCAATCGAATCATATAACCAAAAGTTAATAATAATAAATTGAATCATTATAAACATTGAATATAAAGATAATAATCATATTCTATATCTATATAAAGTACACATACACCATATATAATAAATAATAAGTGAATAATAGAAATCTTATGGTATTTAAAGTGAGTTGAGAAACCCCTTATAAACATTTCAGAATGGTATTGGGTGTTATTGTGAGAGATTAATGAGAGGTAAAAGGGTATACCATAATTTATATATCATAAGGAAAGTATGGGGAAGGTGGTAAATAATAAACCATCATTAGGAATTTAAAATATAAGGAAGCTATATAGGGGGAATTCATGAATAAAATTGAGAGAGAGGATCCCTTAACTTATGCTTAAAGGTGTTCTTGATTGATCTAAATGACCTGAAATATTAAATTTAACGTCATTAATCAATAATTCCAAAACCTCATCAATATGTAATTTATATGGAATAACCATATCCTACTCATTAAATCCCTTTTTATGGGTATATAAGATTAAATTTTATTGTTTTGAATGCATTTTCTTCCTTAGTTTTCATGACCGTTTTAGTTATATTAATGAATAGAAGTTCATTTGAAATGTGGTTAAACATCCATAATTGTAAATATATATTATTGGTGACATTATAAATTATCTTATAATGATTTTAGGTTATTTAATGGTGGAAAAATCAATAGATAAAAGTTATTGATACATTCTTGGATTAACTTGGTTGTTTTGGGCAAAAAGAACATGGTTGGCATTATTATTTTGTATTATGAGTGTGTAAGGATTCCAGAACATTGAATAAGGTAAAATACATATATTATGATCTTTTTCAACCATTAAAAAGTTTTAATGACCATTATTAAAGGGATTAATAGAAATTTATAACCCATCATTCGTGGATGTGATAAATTTACACATATCAGACGATACATTCATTTTTAGTGTAAGAGGTGGGGCAAAAGACAGATGATGATGAAATATTCCATTAGCATAATATAATTCCAGTATATGTAAGGTACTAGAATTATCATATCACATGGATGTGGTGTGGTTAGGAGAGATAAAAAAAGAATGGAGCTTGTAAAATAATATCAAAGAAAATAGAAGAGAGGTTCACCTCTTGAGTACTTCTCCTTGATAATCTCCTAAAAAACATTGTTTTTGGCCTTTTAGTGAGACCATTTGGTCTGGGTTACTCCTCTAAATATCATCTCCAATAATTGTTTTTTATTTATAATTTTCCAAAAAATAAACCCAAAAGTGAAAATTTTTAGTTTAATTGATAGGTTATGCCTATCTCTTAAAGAACCAAGTGTTGATTCAAAGAAAATCAGTGCTTTATGAAATATACTCTATCTGATGAATAAATTGTATTTAAGAGAAATACAACATAAAATTTTCGGGGTTTTATAATGAATGGATTATATAGAACTATATTTTTCTTCTAATTCATTATTACTTATTGAAATTTCTAGGGAATATTTTTAAATTCAATAATTTGTTTTGGAAAGTTATTCCATCACATTTTAGAATTTTTTAAAAATTTAAGATTTCTGTTTTTTTTATAAATTATAAAATATAGTAACACAATCATAACATGGTAAAGTATCATCTTTACTACATGAAATAGATTTTTATTCTTCTAAATATTTATAAGTATTTACATCATCATAATTAGGACAATTAACATTTAATATAAGATTGGTAAAGTATTCAGTAGATACCATACCAATTATGTGTTAATTAGTATTTGGAATTATAGTATATATTCCCATAGTTTTCTTATTTTCACTAATTTCATACGAAGAATCTTCTAAATAAATTTATCCTCCACTAGAAATATATGTGTCAATATATTTATAACTTTTTATTATTTTATGCTCGAAGAACATAAAATTTATATCTTTTTTATCCTTCTTCCTTAATAGTGTAAAATATAGTCTAATGTAACCATTTTTATTTCATTCATAAAAAATCATTTCACACAATTCTTTCTTATTAGATCAATCCTTATTATTTTTCTTTAAATTTTTTCAAAAATATTTATTTCATACAATCTTCTTCATCATTATATCATTATTTAGAGGATCATTCCCACTCAAATCATAAGAAATATTTTCATTTTAATACTTTACATTCTTCTTCTAATATCAGTAATTAACATCCATGTTACTTCTATAATTATTAGAAATACTTTATGTTAAAGAACCATATAATCCATTACTTCTTTTATCCCTATTATAATCTTTTTTAATACACCCCTCAAACTGTTAGAGAGTTATATGGATATCTTCTACATAAATATTTTTAAAATGCTTCGTATCATCTAAGGATATTCTTTTATATTACTATTCATTGGGAATAATATCGAAAAAAATTCAACCAAATTATCCTTAGTCCAGTATTTAACTCATATATATTAATGATTATTGACAATCTTCATTAATCAATGCTGAATCTTAGCTACTAATTAGCTAGTTCGAAAGAAAAAATATCTATAATTATCTCTCAACATTGATATTCTAGTTAAAAAAACTTTGGTAGTCCCAAATTGTGTAACTTTTAATGTAATCCTAATATTATTTTTAGTTTTACCGAAATAAATATTCTTATAGTTTTTTTTATCATAGAATTTTGTATAGTTTTTCTAACATTATAGTTATGTTTATATTCTAAAATTTCATCTCTCATAAAAGTATAACTTACTTATTAAGAATGGAATAATCTAATTTCTGGGCATAATAAATTTTCAAATTCATTTTTTATAACAAAGTTTCACATTATCTCTCTATAGTATTCATAATTTGTAACATCATAAATTAGCGGTGTTATTTGATTCAAGGTTCCCAATGACCCTACAGAAAAAATTTTCTTCTTCTAAAAAAATATATTTTTTCCAATAAAACAAGTTGAATTAAAATTTTATAACAAATAGAAACCTATGTAGGTGTTAAATTATTCATGTTATAATAAATTTAAACTACAAATTATAGAAAAAAATGAATATAGGATTGTAGGAGCTGGAAAAATGCAACAAAAAATAGTAGGATTGTGTTGCCTGCACGACACACTTTTTGGAAAGGGGGGGAGGTGCATCATATTTGATGGATTTCACTATTGCAATTTCTGAAAGGGAGGAAAAAGACTCCTGGATATTTCTGATTCTGATATGTGTTTCTTATTTTTCATTTGGGTCCATGTAAGGCATTTTTCCCATGTTGGGTTTATTATCCTTTGGTTATTGTAATGGGTTTCTCCTTTTTCCCAGTCCAAAATTTTTTTTTTCTTTTTTTGTTAAATCAAAGGGGTTTTCCCACACCTTTAAAAAAAATTGTTAAAATTTTTGTACATATAATTTATAAAACATAATTGTAAAAAATGTTTATAACAAGCTGTATAAAACATCCCTTAAACATTCACATCATAAATAACAAAAAAATAAATACTAGAAATGACGAAATTATAATGTTACAATAAAAACATACAAAAACATTATAAAATTAACATACAGACATTAACCTTCATTTTAAAGGATTTAAACAACTCAAAATTTATGTATCCATTGATTTACCCACTGCATAAATGTCAGTCTTCCTACCCCTAGAAATGCTTGATTAATAAGATTAGATAAACATCTACTTACCTAGCCTTAACAACTATCAATCAAAAATATAACAATAATAATATTATAAAAACATTGAATCCCTCAATCAAAACAGATCAATCACACAAGTATTACAATCATATAGGTTCTTAAGAAATTTATAGTAGCACCTCACTTTAATTCCTTGAGACAAAAATTCCCTAAATATTATAATGAAGTGATATCAGTGTAACAAGATGTTACAAACACTTCACAAAAACATTATTCATTAAATGATAGAAAAACATTCCTCCTTCATGATTAAAAAGTCTATTTATTTGAAAATATCATATGTTCATATTTTGTATTATTTAGAGGTGGTTTCAATGGCTTCGATAAAACCTCATTATTGTGTTTAAAAGTTTATCATATCATTGTACGAAGTTACCTATCAAAGAACCATTAAAAATATTTTGAATTCTATATTGTATAATAAATTTCTTTCATTTAATAGAATTGACTTTTCCCATTTTCCATAATGAATGATGTCATTCAGGTGAAAGAAATTCATCATCTGATATATTGGATAGATGTTTATCTAGAAAGCATGTACGCCTCTATCCGATGTAGTTTTTTCTTTTGGTAATGGTATAACATCATTTAATTAACTTAATTATACTATGAATATTGAAATTTTATAATTATATATCTGATGAAGTATGTAATAAATAACATAATTTAAACAATATTTATTTTCAATAATGGAATTTCTCTATCCATAAAATAGGTTTTTATTTTTTGGGTGAAATTGTTTTCCACAAAAACATACTTCAAACATGGGAAATATAAATTTTACTCAACTAAAAATGTCTATTTTTTGGATTTTTAAAAAATATAGTTAGAATGCTTTGTATAAAAACTTTCTACTAAACACAACCTCATCCAAATGAGTTGGATTATGAAACCTTTTTCCAAACAATGCCTCATATAGTGAAATTTTAATTCCTAGATATTGTATATTATTATAAAAAAATTTAACTAAAGGTAAATAATAATCCCATGAACCATGAATTTCATGATAAAAGGATATAAATGTTTTTTATAGTCTAAATAGTCATTTCATATTGGCCAATAGATTTAGGATGATATGTAGTGATCAAATGTATCTCAGTGTCGAGATCCTTTTAAAAACTATTTCAAAATATGGATGTAATCTATTTATCATGGATGGATACAATTTAAAATATTCCCAATGAATTCTAAAAAATTAATTAATATAGAGCTGTAAGATGCATTCAAGAGGTAGATCTTCCATTATGGTGAGTAATTGTGTGGGCTTGGTATGTTGACCAAAAATAACAAAAATGGTGTTATTTTTTCATGGATGCTCTAGAAATGTAGTAAAAAATTCTATAGTAATACTTTTTATTTCAAAATATAAATAAGTATATGTTCCATGAATAATTTAAGATATTGTCTCGTAGCCTTTATGTATAGAAAAACCAAGCATTTTAATATGTAGTTTGCAAATTTTTTTATATTAACCAACTAAAAATGTTCCTTAAAATCCATATAAATTTTAGTAAAAATAGAGAGGATAAAAAATTGTCAGCTATGATCATATCATATAATTATCATTTCAACTCATACACAAATAAAATAGAAACCCTCTATCCAAATTTTTGAATACCATTTTGTTAGATAATGCTACTAGATTTACACTATTCACAACATTGATTTTATGTTTAATATTCTTATCATCAGTTGAGAAAATTTTATTTTACCAAGTAGGGATTTTATGGAAATCATTTTAAATATATGGGATTTTTACCCTTCCATAATGGTTCCTATATCCATAGTTAGTAGATTCGTGAATATTAGATCATTGAAAATTTTAATATTAGTTAAAACTCTTTGATCATTCATACTCAATGAATCATCCACTTAATCTCATTCCCAATGTGGTTGTCTATTGAGAAATAATAATCCATGAATAGTTCTAGCCATATATTTTTCAACATGTAGAGCTCTTTATGTGAGAATATGTATTAAATATTATTTTATTCATATATATTTCACATATTTAATTATAAAGGTAATTCCTCCATATTATAAATGAAATTATTAGGGATTCCAACTAAATATTATGGGTTATATAATTATAACCATGAATATTTAACTACCTTCATAACATTCAATCTTTTATATATTCCAAGGAGAAAAATATATTCTCCAAGGAAATGATCCATTTCTCATTTGTTAATGGATTAGTAGTCACATTTAATAATGTTGGTTGTTTGTGCATGGAGGGATATAAAATTGTTTCACCATATTGGGCTTTAATTGGTTAATATATACTAGAATGTTTATAAGTCATAACCTGCGTGAGTTTCCCCAATATCATTTTAATTAGTTCATCTCTAGCTCCATCGCCAACTCCAACTTAAATTTCTTGCCTAATAAAAAAATCCATATATAGATTATATGAATTGATATGATTTACATTCCATTCTTTTGGTACAATTTATAAATAATGAAAATCCATTTTTTTCTGAATAAACCACTTTATGGATCGGTGGGATCCTCATATTACTAGATACCACTTTTCAAAAATCACAAACATAATCATTATGAAGGATTCAAAATTCACCGTGAAACATAAAATTTCAAATCCAAATTTCAAATTCAAGAAACACGAAACATCATCATTACCTAAGGCCACGATCCACCTCGAGCCATTCCCAATGAATTGGGATCAACACATCATCGTCATATAATCACCGGAAATCATCAACCACTGGAAACATTTTTGCAGTTGTAGAAATCTGAAGACCATCGAAATGGCAGGGGACATTCGAATTGAACTGAAGAGAAAAACCATAACCTCCTTGAATCGAATCACCTTCGTCTTCATTGCCAACACCAACATCTGACACCACTCAAAAAGAAACATCAATAACCCCATAAGGCTAACGCCAGAAGTGCCTGGGAACCCATTGACCGCCGGAACACATGAACCAAACCCTTTATGAGTAGATGCTCAATCTTATACCTGAAAAGAAGTAGGGGAACATGAGATAAGAGTTGTATTTGAATAGTTTAGGACTTCCGTAGCAAACCGCCAATGTCGGGACGATCGAAGGATCAGTAGGGGAAATCCCCTTCTCGTGATACCTACAGTGAAGAAATGAAAGGGCCGCCAGGAAGAAGGAAAAAACCTTGGAAAATAACCACCTACTCTGATTTTCTAGATTAAAGGTGTTGTAGTTGGTATTAGTTGAAGTTTAGTATAAACCTTGTAAAATAGATTTAAGAACAAATATATTAGAGAACATATCTTTTTGATAAATTATGAGGATAATCCTAAGTATACGATAATATCATAATATTTTGTAATATTTGGGAATAATGTCCAAACATAAGAAAATAAGAATTCAATACATAATAAACATGAAAAATTTATATTATAAAATTTAACTATGAAATTTTAATATTTTCCTGAGTTAATAAATAGAATAACGTGACCATAAATCATCCACATAAATATGATAGATGGTAACATTAGATTATATCCCTTGTTAATAACAATATTTATCAACAAATGTTTTTCATATATGAAAATAATTTTATAAGAGTATTGAAACATTTATTGAGGAAAAATATCATTTTCTTTTTAAAATTACTTATTTAAAATATTATATTTCAAAATTTTTAGAAAAATTTTTTTTAAAAGAACCATGGAAAATTTAAAATAAATATTCAATGAAAATAATTTCTATTATAGTGGTAAAATTCATTCATGATATAAATTTTAAAACAAATATTTCTTTGACAACATTGGAAAAATTAAATCATTCAAAAAATGACAAGAATATTCCTTTTAAAACTTTTTATTGAAATTATGCAATGGGAAAAAATAATTAAAAATATTATTGGATTATTATAAAAACAATCATTAAAAAATAACTTAAAGAAAATATGGATAGGGAAGAAAACTATTCCTGACCAAATATAAAATCCAAAGTCTATTTTTCTTAAAAATGTTCATTCAGAGATTTGAGTACAAAGAGAATGTAATATAAAAGGAATTTTTTTTACTTTCATAGAATAACTAGTGGATAATAAAAAAGGTACATCATAAGATATAAATATTAAATAATTCCGAAAATAAAAACATAATTAAAATCAAACTCGTATAAGGATTAGATTGTTAGATAATCCCTTACCTCAATTATGAAATTATTCATAAGTAATTTTAACCTCCTATATAGTAAGTTTAAATTTTATTAATTCTATAATAGAATTATATAAACACTTATATTATCATATATGATCCACTTATAACATTTCAAAACCCTTTTATTAATAATTATTTATTAAAATAAACATTTCTATGTGTTAACTGTTTTGTTTTTCAGGAATGTTTTGGTTTGGCAGTTTCTGTCTTTATATATTTCTCACAGTGAAATAGTATACATAATGTTAATAAAGAGATAAATATCATACATATTCATTAAATACAATTTTATATACATCCATTAATGGTGTACATGGAAAATGAATCACATCTCTTCATGTAGGTGGTTGTCCAAAAATATGGATAAACAATGTTGTCATTTTTTATTAGGTGGAAGGGTAAGAAGGTAGATTATATATTATATATATAAAAAATTTATTTCATAAATATCATAAAACATTTCTTATCTTTTGTATTTATTATCATCCAAGTAAATCAGTTATGAATAAAAAATAGCATATCTTTTTAGAGACGGCATGTCATACGTATGCACAAGAAATGTTTTCAATTTCAATAAAATGTTAAAGAGGTGTAAAATGGTTATACCATAATCTAAATAAAATATATTTATTTTATTGAGTCTATATTCAATATGTTCTTAATGATATAATAGAATTTTAGGAAGTAAAATTAGAAATAACCACTGAAAGAGTCATTAAATATGATTACCTCATCTTTGATTGACATCCTTTGTATTACACCATATGCCTTTTTATGATGATATTGTGAGAATAATAGAAGATAAAGAATGAATGGAATTAATATATAAAGGTATTATGGTATTTATTCATTGATTGAGAGTGCTCTAACACCGTGAATAAGGGGGATAAGTTGTCCCACTTTATAAGTGATGTGAGAGGTATAGATGGAATTACATAAAAGATTTAAATAATATAATGTCATATTCTTTTAAATGTGAAAAAATAGACAATATATTATCAAACTATATTTTTATAATAATATTTATAAATCATTAAGTTGAATTTTTCTAGTTATATCATAGTTTAACCGCTCTAGAAAACCGGTTTTAACTCTACCTGTGGTAACACATTTTTACTATTTTCTCCATTAAATATGAAAAAATAGATTAATTTATTAAATAATGAAAATTATTTTGACTGAAATTATTCAATAAATTTTAAAATATTTTATTTATATAATTTTAATAAATTAATTTTTATTTAAGTGTATAAAGCACAATGAAAATAGTTTTCAAAAAAAACTATTTTTAATCATAAAAATGATTTTACAAAAAAATAAAGTATGGTGACGATTAAAATATAATTAATTCAATTATATTATATAAAATGAGAATTTATTTAAAAAAACAAACAAAAACTAAAATCAACCCTATAAATACTTGATTAGTGATGATAACTAAAATTCGTTTTTATTTGAATAAAAATATTACTCTGATTTCCAAAATGTCAAGAATATTTCTCTATGATAAGAATTATATTTTTATATAAATTATAATAATTTTTGAATTTTTATTTTTATATAAAAAGGTTTCATTATATTTAATATTTTTATTATACTATTATAATGTCATAAATGTGGCAGTTTTTGTAAAATTGTTATTTTTCACTGTTAAAAGAATCAACCCTTTCTAATAAAATCTAAACAATTCATCATATAAAAAAATTACATGATTAATTAAAAACTGAAATTAATTTCAGAATTTTTTTTAAACTTTTGGAATTTAATCACATTATTGAATAAAGTTATGTGCATTTTCATTAGTTTCTTTATAAATATAAAATTTCTATAATTTATGTGCGGGTGTCACAAATGTTATTATTTCATACTATTTAAATAATAATGAAATGAATATTATAATATATTTTATTGTATTATATTAGTATAATAATTTAATTGTGTCCAATTTAATTTATTGTAAAAAAACACAATAGATAGAAATTAATTTTTTTAAAAGATATCTCTTTTAACATAAAATAGTTGTGTTTCAATTTATTTGAAATTATTTATTCATTTACTAACTATTCATTAAATTTTATCATTCTAGATGTAATAAAATAATTTGTTTAATTATATAAATAAATTTTAAAATAAATTATATAAAATGATAAATTTAATAAAAATAAAAAAATATATAAAATTACAATTAATAACACTAAAAAATCACATTTTAAAATATTATTTATTATGTTGATATTTATATATTGAAATAATACCCAATTATATTTAAAACCTTTCAATATTTTTATAATATCTCTAATGGTGAAATAAAAACAATGGAAGTTGCAAGTGGTCATTTAATTAACATAGATCTGTTAGTTATTTCCATAATATATAACTTCTTTTATTAAAGATTTTGATCAGGATATATTTATTTGAGTTTATCATGGGATTGTTTAATGATATATCCTAGTGATTATAAATCCTTATAAACCTCGGATAACTGAGCCTCATATGGAAGTCAGATACTTCTTAATGTTATAACTTATATATTTCTTTGTAAATATCAAAATATGATTAATTATATTAATACCCACTATAACAATTGATATAATAAAATACCAAAATATCATGATTATTTTTATTTTTTTAAAAATTTATTTCAAAAAACTATATAATAATATTATTTATCTCATTAGTCACTCTTATATAAGAGGATTTTATATTCCCAACAACCATATAACAACCACATTTTTCTTTTCCATTCATATATATTTCCTAAAATACTTCAATAAAATAATTCACTATATTCTATTATTTTTGTAATAAAAAAACTATCATATTTATATTATTATATTTTCTTTCAAAATTCATCATCTGTGGTACTATCTAGATGAGAGATCATGATAATTAATATTTAAATCCAATAATAATTTTATTTATTTATTGTTTTATAAAATTTTTAATTTTCAATATTTTCATTTATTTGGATATTTTATAATGTGTTATTATTTATTTCATTGCAATATTTTACCTTAATGGAAAAAAGACAATTTTTTTCAATGTTCCATATAAGATAAGATCTCCAACATGTGGGATTATAGAAAATTTCTTACTAAAAATATTATTATCAAATTCTGATCACTAAAAATATTTCACCATACATATTTTGTTACTTTGATTAAAATAAATGATGGTTCTTTGGTATAATTATATCTTTGGTTTTTAAAATTTTTTTAAAAAACATTTTATTTAACCATATAACTTTAACTGATTTAGGTGTCTTGTATCACAGTACATTATCACTGTGATTCAAGATCTCCACCAATTATACCTCCAATGAGAGGTCAGATTATAGTTACAAAACCATTGACTTTAGTATATGTGATAGATCTAGTGTGTACTTTTTTCAAAATAGATATATTAACATGTAGTTAACTTGTGAGAGTTCATATGGAAGTGTTATATGGTAATCCATTGTCCCCAAAAAATCATTAATATAAATGGGGATAATACATCTAGGGATAAACATTCCCATCTAACATAGTTTTATAACTTGGTTTCTAATATTATAGTTAAAAGAATAATTTATCGCCAACCTCTTACTCTAGATCCCATCCAGGATTTTATATATAAATATTTTATATAATTTATGATGCTTTAATATATATTACATTTTTTAATCCATATTATTATTTATAGATAAAGATATTGTCCTAACAACATTATCTACCAAAAGTAATTGTATTATTTTAATAATATGTATATATTCCCATAGAAATATTCATATTACAATATTCCCAAACCCAAACTACTAATTCCAATGATAATTACATAATCTTTTTATTTCTAGTTTTGATACCAATGTAGGTGAACCAGTTTTGACCATCCAAAACATACAGAATCAAAAAGAAATTATTTGATAACTTACCAACCTAATAAACTTTTAGGTTTAGAGTTTTATTAATTTAGGAATGACTCTTACATAAAAACAACCCATGAATTCAAGTGATTAATTTCCCCACTATAAAAATATTTTTTATTATATATTAAGTCTTCAAATTCTCTAAAAAACAACATGTTAGAAAAATTTCTAGAAAAAAATTATTTAATCCCCATTTTTCATAACCTAGTGAAATAAGAAAAATAGGAAGGGAGAGCTAAATTTTACAATAGGGGTAAACATAAACATTAACAATATAATGTCAATTATGATAATAAGAATATCATAAGGGTATAATGACATAATCAAAGTTCATGGGAACAATATAAGAATATTAAAACCCATCAATGACTTGTTCATAAAATAGGAAACCCAATATAAATCTCTACCAATGGAAAGAGTCATGAAATCCAATAATAATTTTCTATTTTCTCATTATTGATCAAATAAAACAATTAAAAACAAATACAAAGCATAAAATGTTTTTGTATCATTGAAACCATATATTCATTACTATTTTTAAACCCATGTTATATATAATTATATCTTAGTTAAATATATAGGAGAAACCCTTTGGTAACTCTCTTATTCCATCCTTAATGGACAAGAAACATTACATAATACATTGGAGCACTATATGGGGTCCCTCATCGTATAAGATATATCTGACTCAACGAGTTCTATATAGACACAACCATCATATATGAAATATCATGCTTATATATCCCTATCTGGGTGCACCTATCATATAAGATATATCATGATCACTCATAGCTATCAGTGAACAATAATTGTGTAATTTCTATTTGGCTCATTCAACATTATTTAATCACACACAATGTATATGATATATCAAGTGGACCCAATACCATTTGGAATCACCCAATGTAGAAGCTAGATGATGCTAACTCATAATAATAAATATTGTCAAAGTACCATTCATAAATAAATCATTTAAAATATTTTACTTGTTGACATAACAACAATCATTGTTCTTTCTTTTCTTGATTCACCTGTGGAAAAAATCAAAAAATATATAAATATTATAATCCATCCAGAGTATGAATAAGGATGGAAACAATACCACATATCCTCACTTTATTGTATATAACATCAATGCTATTTTTCTTAAATTAATTTAAATATCATTCATTAGTTATTAAAAACATTGTTGAGGAAAATAGAATTTTTTAACTTGGAAAACACTTTTAAAAACCAAAAAAATCTCAAAATATTGACAAAGTTATTTTATTTTAAAAAACATGGAAACATATACTATAAAAATTAAGTAAAATAATGTAAATTATGTCTTAAAAATTCAACAACATTGTAAATATTGATATAAATTATTTTTAAATATATAAACAAATTCAAAAGTAACCCATTTGGAAAAAGTTAATAATTTTTAATTTCTAAAAATCATTTAAAATAATTTTTCAGATCTTTTAAAATTGAATTATGAAATATTTTGTGTTTATAAAATACTTTTTTTTTGAAAAAAAATTGACATCATGGATATTGGAGTGAATTTTTTCCTGATCTAAAAAATTTTACCAGAGTGATATCACATATAAACAACAGTCTTGATATTTATTCAATAAATAAGTGATAAAATGTAAATTAAACACATGAACCAAATTCAATACCATTGTATAAAATATTATGTATTTCAATAAAATAATATCACATAATTTACTCCAAAGTAACCTTGAACATTAACTATCCAAACAGAAAGAATATTGTAACATAAATCATTTTCCACATTGGTAACAATTCAATCATAAGGCCCGGGAAATAATAACATAAAATGAAAAATTAAATATCATGAAAAAGGATATTAATGATATATCATATCAAAGGGGAATTATATACATCTCATAAAATGGGATAAGTTCATATCGTAAACATATATCCCAAAGAAAGAGTATTTGAGTGAATAACTATTACAAAGATCGCATCATTGAATTGAGATACAGTAAAAGGATATACTATGTGTAACAAATCTAAATACAAAAATAAAATGTGTAAATATAGAATAAATAATTTAGATATCAATTTATACTTAATCATGTTGTAACAATGTCAATTAAAAAGAGTAACCCATCAAAAGTAAATTGAATTAATAAACATCATACAACATGGTAACATTCAATTCAAATCCCATTGGATGAAATAATTGTTATTTAAACATAAATGACCATGAATTATAAGTTATTCATGATAGTAAAAGTAAAATTGGTAGAATATTCACCATAATAAAATAAATTTTGGTGTACAATGTTATAATATCCCTCAATGGAAATTAAAAGGAACTCACTTACAAGTTTTGTAATGTCTGTATAAAATTCGCATGAAAGAGAGAACCTCATATGGATTTGTAAATATTTTTTTTGTAAAATAATTATAAAATATATTCTTTGGATTAATATACACCATATTATAAAAAAAAGTTGTAAACATGTCATATGCCTCATAGAAATAAAAGTGAGATGAAAACCCCTTAAATAAACATGACTTTACCCATAAGTGTTAGAACCACATGTATAATAATATAATTTTAATAATTTGATTTCATAATTTATTTTTTTACTGTTTTTATAACTTATACATAAATATTTTATTTTATTTTTTTAATGATATATTTAAAAAAAATTCATTAAAGTCCATGTCAAGTGTTTTGAGGATGTTCAGTTCATTGTTTCAATATGTATTTGGTGTGTTCATCATGGTCGAAGAGGTCATTATTTCAAAATAAACATAATAATAATCCTGAATATTTTATCTTTTTTATAAATAATATATAATTTTAAAACAAATCGTGATATATTTTTATGAAAAAGGAACCATTTTATGATCTTGGAGACGATAGGTTGTATATACGCTTGAGTAATGATTCCATTTTTTCAATAAACTTTTTGGAAAGAAGGTACATAATTTTTTATCATTCCATAATAATTATCATATCCTAAATACCATATTATTTAATTTAATAAAATTTTATATATCATCAATGTTTTGTGGTGATGAAAAAATAATCACATCCCTTCATGGAGGCGGTAGTCCACACATACATACGAACAATGTTGCAATTTTATATTGTAAGAAAAAATGATATATTTTCTTTTCAGAATGATAAATATGTAATTAATATAATAATTATTTCATTTATAAAAAATATATTAATTTACTTTATCCACATTACATTCCATTTAAAGAGTAAGTAAAAAACGAATCACATCATTTCATGAGGCCGTAGTCCATCGTACACACAAGCGATGTTATCGTATCCCACAAAAAATGAAAATTATAACGGTACATATGATATTATATCAATATAATTTTAAATATTTTAAAATTTTAATTATTATATATATTATTAATAAATTATCAAAAAATCCACGAGAGGTAATTATAGAAAATAAATGACCTCAATTCATGAGGTGAAAGTTTTTTGTACACATGAATGATGATTTGTATCCCATTTAATGTAAGAGGACATGGGTTTTTGTTATTACATTAAAATAATAATATATATACATAAACTAGAGATAATTATTTTATTATATAATCATAAATTTTTAATAATTTAATCATTTTTATGAATAAATAAAATAAAAACGGTTGCTAATGTGTGACGCCTCTTCTTCGAACAAACTCTTTATATTAGCAACAACATCATTCATAGGATGGATTTATGATAAAAAAAATGACTATACGATATGGTAGGGGAACTAAGGAATATAATGTATTAGTTATTGGATTTTAAAAATGGATTTGATGGTGTGAATTGGAGAGGATAGTGGTGGCCTTTTATAAGTGAGTTCATTACCACATTTGTAGTTTTTGAAAAAAAATATTGTACCGACATTTTTCACATGAAAAAAGCATAAATATAGGTCATTATCGAACCTTATATGATAAAAGGTATAAATATATCTGGAATATTGGTGCTGTAGAAGTCTGTATAAGAATTTACCACTTATTTATTTGTTTATCCCTCGATAAACTCATTCTAACCTTAATCACGGTAAATGTTTTTTTTAATATTTTCACTATTCATTATAGAACAAAATTAAGGTGAAAGTTTTATGTAAAATAATTTATAATAATTCTATTATTTAATCCATTTTTTAAAATTTAATTCACAAAGTTGGTAGAATTTAATTTAAAATTAAACATATAAACATGAGGAAAATGTGGGTTATCAAGAAATGTATTTTTTAAAAAGAATTTTAGAATAACTCTAGGACCAGTAATAATTTTTACATGAAATGATATTAATATTAATAGATATGTAATATATAAATATTTTTAAATCATTCCTCCTTAGTTATTTTTAAATAATTGAAAGGGAAATTTACTATTCCAATTATAACAGTTTCTACAGAAATCTTATTTTTAAACTCAAAAAAAATTATACTAACATTAAATATAAATTTGACTAAAAATAAATTAATTGAATCAAATTAAAATAAATAATAATAATATTAATTTAAAACATTTTCAATTTTTAATTTGTCTTTTATAATACATAATTTATTATAAATAAATGACATTTTTATTAAAATCTAGATATTTTTTACTATTCACCGAAACATTAATGTTTCCTAAAAAATAACTAAATTTTAACAAAATTTAATTTTTATATGATTATTTAAAAAATTAATTTCCTTTTAAAAAACTAAATTTTCAAAAATATCTAGAAATTTATTATAATATTTCCTCACAAAAACCGCTAAGTAACATTTTTGAAGAAAAAAAATTTTGGATGCAAAAAATTACTTTAATAAAAATTGATTTATTATTTACATAGAATTTAGCAGTAAATTTTTATTTATTCATAAAGATAAATATATTTCATGAATTAGTTAAAACTCTTTATATCCATCTATTTAAAGACAAGATCATTATGGCTATTTTTTAAATAATATTATTTCATTTTCTATTTAATCTCACTATTGTTGGTCTTTTATGCTATCGATAATAAACTTCTTTTTTTAAATATATTTTTTTTACATCCCCCCTCAATTAATTGTGTCCTTCCAATTTTACCATTATCATGGTAAATAATGTTGGGTAATTTGAAAATACATTTACTCGAAACCGACATTGTAAAATGTGTTAATATAATATTATCTTAAAAGAGGAAAATATAATTATGATGTTAAACACATAACTATGTTTCCACATTGGAGAAAATTGCTGATATTTAAAGATATAGACAAATAATAAAAGAATAAAAAATAATGGGGATGGTATATTTCATTGATTAGAAGAACTTTAATGGAATAATTAAAACTTAAGAACCCCAAAACCATAAATCTTTAATGAGTTACATGACCATTGATTCATTGGAAATTAAGGTAATTGGATAGAATTATTATTTCATGATTCTTTTAAAATATTTTAGGAAACAATTACAATATATACAAAAAAATTAATTAAATATACTTATATTATAAGTTTAATTTGATCCATTAATAATTTTTCACTATAAGATAAAAAATAATGAAAAATAACCAAAGGATGAGTATTCAAGATGATTGTTTTATGAATCAATCACTAAAAATTAAATTTTGATGAAACAAATAACCATATAATGGATAATAACCTATTCCACCAATATTTTGATACTATTAAAAACCAAAATGGTTATAACATTTTAATATAAATCCAAAAATTATTACACCTTCGTGTGATAAAATATTTCATTAATCTATGAAATTCTATAGTAATACCCAAATCCCAGACTAAATCATTCATAAATAACCTCACAAATTAAAGAGTTTTTTGATATCAAATGATATCCCATACCATTCATCTTTCAATCCAAAAATATAATGATCACCTTTTCAAATAATATTAATCACTTGGCCTCCAAATAACTTTTCAATCCCATGGTTATATATACAATAAAATTTTTGTTCCCATAATTACACCAATATAAAAGATTATATAATCCCAAATGGTTATTAATTCCTTAAAAAATTCCATGAAATTTGTATTCATGCATAATATTAAACGAAATCTTCACATATACTTCAACCCAATAAATCATATCCTAAAATTCCATTACTCACTTTAATATCTCATCAACTAAAATCTCGAAGGGGTTTCTAATATTTTGAAAATATGATCATACTTAATCTTATAGACCTATTATGGGGTCCATAACATTGAAAATAACCACACATAAAAATCAAAATCTCCAAATTTATCTAAACAGCCTACTAACACCAACTAAAATAGCCCTTAAACCTCACTCCTAAATCTAGTTTTAAAACTATAAAATATATATTCCTAACATTGATACAGATGAAGGTGACCCAATTTCATCCATCCTAAAACATAAAATATCAATTGAAAATTTTTAATCACTTATATAAAAAAGTTCCATTTTGGATTTAGGGTTGTAGAGAATTATCATAAATTATTATATAAACAACACCCATGAATTCAAGGGAGTAATTTTCCCATTATACCCAACTTCTCATATTCCATATTAAGAATTAAACATCTCCCATAAAATTAATAATGTTGTAATCCTTTCTTTAACAAA
Source organism: Viscum album (assembly GCA_963277665.1). Lineage (NCBI taxonomy): Eukaryota > Viridiplantae > Streptophyta > Magnoliopsida > Santalales > Viscaceae > Viscum > Viscum album. The sequence goes on along the minus strand of OY728123.1, from coordinate 223,398,285 downwards.
TCATTTAGTTATCATTCTTTATAACTTGGGGATATAAGAAACATTATAAGGGAGAGGTCAAATGCTTGATGAGGGAAAACATAAGCATTAATAATTTAATGTCAATAATTATCATAAGAATAAAATAATTATTAGATGAAGTAATCATTTTTCATGGCAATAACATAATAATATTCATACCCATCAATACCTAGATCATTTATCAGGAAACATGGGCAAAATCATTATCAGATTAAATATTTATAAAAACGAAATAAACATGTGCCATGTTAGTTTAATCTTCATTAAAGGAAAAAATTTAAAAACCCCATAGAAAACTTAAATAAATCCTTTTATGGAATATTATCTTCAAAATCCTTTTTAAACCCATGTTATAAATAACAGAATCCTAGTTGAATACATAAGATAACTACTCTGGTTACACCATACTAATAACCTTAATGAATGAGTAATATTACCCAGTTTATTAGATCACAATCTAGGTCCATCCATCTTATAAGATATATAGGTCTCAAACGACACAATTTAGTTGTACCCATCAGATAAGCTATATCGGTCTCACCTGATGCTATCTAGGTGCATCCATCATATAAGCTATAATGGGCTCACCAGATAATATATGGGATTACAAAATATATAAGCAATATCAGGCCTTGTATGATCACAAATAATATCATATTAATATTCAGTGATTAAAATTTCAAAATCGTTCACTTTTTTACAAAAGAATAATCATTTTCAATTATTATCCTGATTCACTCATCTAAAAGATATACGGTAAGGTCAATATAATATTCAATATAGGTAAAGAATAAGGATTTATTCAATAAAACATATCCCTAATGTAATATATGTAATTTCACATTTTTTTCAAATATGAATGGTAATACCATTAAAAATTCTTTAAAAACATTCTTGAGGAATATACACTATTCTTACATTGAAAATAACTTTATAAAACTAAAAATAAAAAAATATGGTGAACATAATTTTCATTTAAATTAAATTGGAAACATATAAAGTAATAATTTTGGAAAATATTGTATGTAATAATGGTAATATCCATTTATCGTGTAAACCATAAAACAAACATTGTTACTAATAATTTTATAAAAGGAGGTAAAAGTGATTCATTTCGAAGCTGTTGATAAATTTACCTTTTAAAAACAATTCAAAAAATGTAATATTTCGTTAAAAATATATTTACGTAATATTTTATGAATATAAAATATTTTTAAAAAAATTACAAAACATGGATATATAAGAGAAACATTCCTCATTTAAAAGAAGGTAAGAGATCAATATTACATATAAAAACCATTGATGATATTTATTCAGTAAATAAGGGGTAAATATAAATTAAACATGTAAACCTCTTTCATAAAAAGTGTATAATAAATATATTTATTTAAATAAAATACTATAGTATTATTTCTTCTAAATAATCCATGAACATAAAAAATCTTGAAAGAAATGATCTTGTAATATAAAGTCATTTCCACTTTGGTAACATTTAAATCATAATACCCATGAAGTAATAACATCAAAGGAGTCATGCCTATCATTTCTAAATTATCTATTTTATTATTTTGATGGGCATCGGGTAGTTCGGTTTGATGTCAGAATTGAATTTTTAGGTCCTTATTTAAATTAATTTTTGGCCTTGATAGCATTCAGTGCGCCGCTGTCAAAGCGAGGCAGCCTCGTCTGGGTCACTGCATGGCCTCGCCTGGTTCCTCACAATCTTTCCGATGTTCAACCAATTAATTGAAATGAATTAATAATGAAGAAATAATAATAAATGAGTGGTAAAATTAAAATAAAATAAAATTAAGAGAGTGAAAAAATTTAATGAATTTGTTTATGGATGTTATTATTATTATTATTATTTGAGGATATTAATAATTATTATTCATTATTATTATTATTTATATTAGTGATGAAAATTATGTTATTTTATTTTTTATCACTCTTTTTTAGTTTATTATTATTATTATTATTTTTGTTGTTATTATTAGTTCTAGTGTTAGAAAATTAATATTGTTATTAATATCATTAACCTTATTATTTTTAGAAATATAAATATTACTAACCTTATTAATAATAATATTATTATTATTGACATCTAAATTAAGTTATTAATATAGACATCATTAACATTATTAGGTAATTATTGTTAATTTTTTTAATTTGAGAATATTATTATTATGAATATGACTATTATTATGACTATTTTTCTTAGTTTGTTTTTTTACTTTTATTTTTATCTTATTCTATTTTTAGGGTTTTTGTGCATAGAATCCCTCTCCCCTACCCCTTAGCATCACGTTGTAAGTTCCCCCTATCCCCAGTCTGTCGCACCCTATGGTCGTCTACCCCCTCCGTCATCTCCCAGCCAGAAGCCCATGCTGACCTCCTTGTCGCGCCGTTCCAGTTATCTAGATACACCACGTCATGATGCACCTAGGTTATTCTACCATAGCACCCTCTATCTCCTTGTGCGCCTCATCCTCCTCTTTCTGACTGATGAAAACTCTGGTGCCTTTCCCACTTTCCTCACAAGCAACTCCTCCTGTTTTCCACTATGTTTTCATCGGATCCCCCTACCCATCCTGTCTGGCGCGCTCCCTCTCATCTGGTGCCCTCATATCTCCATTAAAACCAATTTTTCTATCATGAAACACCTCTGATGTCCTCCTCTAATCTCTATCCAGCCACTCACAGCCACGCCACTGGTGCGTTCTCCCCCTTCTAGATGTTTCTTCAATTTTGGGGGTTTTCGGGTTAGGTTTTTAGGATGCGGTCAGTTTAATTTTTGATGAAAATGTATTGATATTTTGTTTTTAGGACATACCCATGTTTTTTTAGAAAAGATTAATGTGCATTGGCCTTTGCGAACCATTTTTGAGGAGTTACAACACATCGGTAGGTGGTTCCACACTTAACTATTTTTTGATGAATTGATTTTCTTCTTAAATTAATTTAGCATATTTATTCATTGGTTATTTTAATACGAATCTATTTTTTAAATGAAGTTGATATGTGTACATGTTACATGTGTGTTTTCTAAGAAAAACCATGCAGAATTATTCATCTACATTTTAAAAACTATGAAGATTGTGTTTTTTGTTTAGTGAATATATGCGTTGATTCATATATGGGTGTTTTGTTGAATTTATAATATTTTGACTCATGCAGTATATACTGAAAATTGTTTCATAAATTTTATTTTTGAACTAGTTTGTTAATTTAAATTAATTTAGCACAATTTATTAGTAGTTTATATATTGTGAAAGTGATTTTTGACTGAGTCTTATTGTGCATTTGATTTGTTAGTAGAGTGTTTATGTGATGTTAAAGTGTTTTGTTATGAAAACCTATATTGAGAAATATATCAGTTTTCCCAACATTTTGAATTTCGTTTATTTGAATCTGAAAGAGATTTAGTGTCTTTTTTGGGTGTGGCATCAAAGTATTTTTTGTCATAAAAGAGTTTTAGAGTGTGTTTTGGTGTTTAATGTTGGGTGACACATTTTTGAAATTCTTCAATAATTTTTCATGGTGGTCATCTAAGGGTAAAACTGTTTTCTTTAAAATTTAATGTTTTTTAATTGATGGTCTAAGCGATTCAAATGAAGATTTAAAAAGGTTTTGGGTGTGTGATTATTTTAAAATAGGGATTTTGAGTGCATTTTCTGGTTTAAAGCTCAGATATACTCTTTTAGAAATAAATTATGAAAATTTTCAAAGGTTTTATCAAATTATATCAATTGTGCGGAGATTTTTTGGATAAGGTTTTGGTGTGAAAAGTATTTCAAAATGGAATTTGGGTGTGAAAATGATGGTTCGGTGTGTGTAGGTACTCTGTTTGGATTTTTTTTCATAAATGTGACATGTGATATGATCTTGAATTTTAAAAATTGAATGGTTGGTGTAAATGGTATCTTGTCATGTGTGGTATTTTGTTTGGCTTGTTTATGTGATGTTCACCTATTAAGATCTTGAAATTTGTTTGAGCACAATTTTGGAAGCATGGGTATCTATGAAGTTGAAATAGGAATAGTGGGATAGTGTTCCGGATGTGACTCGACCCGGTTTCACTGGTAGGACTGACAATTGCAACACTAACTAAACATATGATGATTGATGGTCATGGTTTCAAAGCCACATTTTTCTGAGGATTATGGTTTCTAAGCCACATTTTCTAAGGGTTGTGGTTTCTAATCCACATTTATAGATGATTAATGATATTAAATGAAAAAGGCACAATATAGCCACCATAAAAAGAAATTAGGGGTTTATCATTACAATATTCTTCAACGGAGGGAAATTGAGACGAAGTCCATTATGACTTTTGTAATCCCTACAAAAAGACTCTAATGAAAGGTGGAACCTATTATATATGTTTAAATAAATAAAACTTTCACTAAAATAATCATAAAATATATTCATGGGTTTTATACACACTAGATAACAAAAACAAGTAGTGAATATGACATATGTTAATATAAATAAAAGTGAGATGAGAAATTGTTACCTCTGGTCCAACTTTGCCTATATGTGTTGGAAAATACTATATAAAAAACATGTTTTAATTATTAGATTTATTTATAAAATTAACAGGTTAATTAATTTATACTCAAATCATTAATTTAATTTCATTTTAACGATATATTTAAATATATAATTAGTTATGTCTGCAACTAGTTTTTTTTGGGTGTTCAGTTCATTCCTTCAAAACGGATTTGGTGTATTGATCATTGTAAAATAAGTATTTATTTGACATATAAAATAAAACAATAATAATAATAATTAAATATTTACCCTTTTCATACTTTATAATTTTAAAACCAATCATGAAATATGGTTATGAAAAATAAACTATGTTCTGATCGTTGTGACGGTAGGGCGTACGTATATAAGAGTATAGTTTCAATTTTTTCAACGATCATTATTAAAAGATGGTAAGTAATATTTTATATTTAAAAAATTTTAAAATATCATAAATAAGATATAATTTTATTAAATATACTTATATATATCATTCAAGTTTTTTGGTGATGAAAAAATAAATACATAGAATTATGGAAATGGCAGTCCACATATATGCATGAAAGATGCAATTATTTTTTAATGAAAGAAATAAAACGTAATATTACTTTTTAAAAATAATAAATTTTAAATTAATATCATAATTATGTAATTTATATTAGAAATATTCAATAAATTTATCTTTTTACCATCCATGTGAAGCATTATTGAAAATAATTACGACGCTTCGCAAAGAGGTAATCCAACGAAAACTTGAGTGATGTTATCGTATCCCCCATAGAATGGAAATTAATAATTTTTATTTTATATCATAAATTATTATTCATAAATAAGTTAGAACTATCATATATATATATATATACTTAAAATTAATAATTATAACATGTCTTCAGATGTAATGACAGAAAACCAATAAAATCGGTTCATGAGGTGGTAGTCAATCATACAAAAGGATGATGATTTTGTATCTCATTTAATATAATATGATATTTATTTTTATTATTAAATTTACATAAAAAATTATTATTGTATTTTATATAATAGTTTAATTAAATAGTCATAATTGAAACATATTTGAAGGAGGTGGGAGGATAAAAAAATAAAAAATCTAGATTAAACAAGATATATCTTCATCAAACTACCTCCTTAGGTCAACACGAAAAAACTTCATTGGATATATTTATGATAAAAATAACAATAATAGGATATTTTTTTGAAATTAATTTTTTAATAGGATAGTATAGGAGATGACCTTTTATTAGTGAGGTGAGTGGAAGACCTGAATGTTTTCATAAGAAAAAGGTGTACCCATGTTTTCTACATTCCAAAAGGCTCAAAAATGGTTCATTATTGAATCTTAGAGGTGATAAGTTATAAATATCTCCATAAAAAGGTTTTTTACACGTTTAATGGTCATTTAACCACTGATATTTTTATTTTATCCTATGATAACACCAGTATAACAAAAACTATTGTAAAAAAATTATAGGTTTCACTATTCATTATAAACAAATAATAACATGAAATTGTTATTTAATATAAAATATTATGATTCCTAATACTTAATACATTTTAACAAATTCAATTCATAAAACATGTAGAATTTAATTTAAAATTATACTTGGAAACGTGATAAAACAATGGGTTTCAAGAAGTGTAGTTTTCATGAAAAAGATGATTTTATATTTACTATATGACAAGTAGTAAAAAATATATTAATTTAAATTAATATTTAGAGATATATTATATTAAAATTTAATTTAAATTTATCCTTATTAGGTGTCATTTAATGAATGAAAAAGGATAAACATTATGAACTTTAAAATAGTTTTCATAAAAAATCCAATTTTTATTCCCAAAAATATATTTACTAAAATCCAATATAAATATAAAAAATAAATTACATGTATTTAATAAAAATAAACAATAATTATGTTACATTAAATCATATTCAAAACATAATGTGATTTTTTAATTACTTAATTTTTTGGAAATGAATTACATTTTTACAGAAATCAGTATTTTTCAATATTAAATGAATATGAATATTTTCTAAAATATCCATAAGAAATTCACCCTAAGTTAATTTTTGTATGATGATATAAAAAATTAAGATCATTTTATCCAATAAATTTTCTAAAATCCTTAAAAATAGTTATAATATTTTTTCATAAAAGGTAATAAGATTCATTTTTGTGGGAAAGAAATTTTGATGAATAAAAATACTTTATTAAAAATTAATTTATTATTACTAAGAATTATCAAAAAAAATATATGAATTAAGATATAAATATATATATATATATGATAAAATATCTACTATTATTCATACATTATAATTCAACGGCTTTGTTATAGTGGTCATATTTAAAATAATATTATTTTATGGTCTATTTAAGCTCGGTTTTCTGGGTCTTTTACACAGTTTGGAATAAAATCTTTTTTCAAATATCATGGTTTTACATATATGTAATTATTTTAACTATTTTTTGGAAGTTGTTGTTATATAATATCTTTAATATAGGAGGATTTAGATCCCAACTAATTATATAATTGTTTTTAAAATTTATTATAAATTTCATTATAAATACACCCATACTTTTTTTAAAATAGGGTAAAATGTAATTTATTTATGTCTATAATATTTTAGATGACTTTTTAACTATGGTATTACCATTTATTATTAATTTTAAAAAAACATGATCAATTATATATTTAAATTAATTTTCATATTTCTTGTGGTCAAATTATTAAAATTATTATGTTTTCTTATTTCACTAAAAATAAATTTAACTTATAAGAAAATAATTTATTATTTCTTCTTTCCAAATTTTATTGAAAATTTTAATCAATATGTGTCCTTAGGATTTTATTTTTTAAACTTCCAATATGTTTTAATATAAATTTATATCAATTATATAATAAAAATGATTTTAACAGACTATAATATTTATTTTTGTACTCAATTTATCTAAAATTGATTTTTAAAAAATTGGATTAATTTTTTTAGATAATTATTTAAAAATATTATTGATTTATAGAATCGTGAAATTAAAAATTATTTTTTTTCAAAATCAATATTTTACATTGAAAAAAAATTCTCAAATTGAAAAATCATTTTTGTTGTCTATATTTTGATCAATTTGAATTTTTATCCCTCTGTATTCCCATTTCAATTTTATCTTTTCCCATTTCATTATGAAAATCTAATTTCAGAATTATTTGGTCAACATTTCATAACAGTCCGTGGAAAATCCTTCTTTAGGAGGCCCATATGTGAACTCTCTCATGAAGATCAGTGTTTCTCTAATAAAGAAACATGTTTATTACATAGGGAATCAAAGTGGATCAATTCATGTTAGTGAATTTATGTTGGCTCTCTATAACTCATCTACTGGTATAGATCACAATTTATGGTTTTACACTTCTCATTCTATGTGATTAAAGTTCTTTTGCAAATAAATGAGGTAAAATATGGCTTTATGAGACTTGATTGATGCGAGAAACTAGGGATATGTGAAAATAGATTGTCAATTTGTGGGGATTAGGTCTGTAATGTTTTATTTGTTTATTATAAATGGTTATAAATTTTGAAAAAATGTTTGTATCCTGATAGGTGGAACCATATCTGATCGATGTTCACCATTTCAATCATCCCGAGACATATAAAGTTTAAATAAGGTCACAAGATCATCAACTATGTGTTAAATGTCATGTTGGGGGGAATAATTAATTCAAAACCATTTTAATTTTTGAATACCAAATTTTGTTAAGTAGATATCTCTAGTTTCACATTTTTGGGTTACCCATGATATAGGTAAGATATTTTTGGGATTTCCAATCTATATATTGATGAAGAAGGTGATCAATTCAATGAATTCCATTTCCCAATTATATTAAAAAGGTCTAATTCACAAAATGTGCTCAAGGAAATTCATATAATTAATACTTCCATACATGTCATATATAGAGTTTTACATAAATCATAAAGAATTTGGATTTGAGATGCTTCCGGTACATATCTTCACTATTTATCAAAACCCTCTCAATTAAAGGTTGAACTCATTTTAATTAAATTTGAAGCTATTTTGAGGTGTGCCATTTCTATATTCTAGCTAATCTTGTATCTGAAAACCTGATTCTACTTTCACTTAAGCCTAATATATTAAAACACTATACATATACTATACCATCAGGGGTATATATCATGTGACATTGTCATGAAAAATAGTCCCCTTTCATAGCAATTTACATTAATATTTAATGTATTGAAGCATGAACTTAAAGAAAGTTTTTCTATGTTCACTATACATTGGAAATATAAGTTAAAAATAGACATGTGTATGAGGAACTATGAGATTATTCAACTATATAATTCATACATATTGCATAATTTTTCAGGAATATTAATTGCACATTACAATAAACCACACCCTATAACCCCTGGGTTTAGTATATTAAGATACGAGATACATACGTAACTTATTTAACATAAATTATTCAACATATTCCATATATATTATACACACATAATATCCTTATATAAATATCATAGATAATAATAATCTTTATAAATTTAGGAATGAAAACATACAAATGAGAGAGCTCAAATTTTATGTAAATGTAAACATAAGAGATAAAAATTGTAAATCATAAGTTAGAATGAGGTGTTCATATGGATATGATAACATAACCAATGTATATAAACATAACATAATATAATAATACCAAATAAAATATACACTTATAGAATAAGAGTATTTGGAATCATTTTTTTAACATCAGGTAATTTTATAATCATATATAAAAGTGGTACAGGATGCTTTTAATTTTGGTTTAATAATTAACTAAGATTATAATATTTTAAAAAATCCAATTCATAGGTATATATCATCATTTTTAATATGTTCTTTATAAATCCCTCATCCTCTCAATTCACAATGGAAGTCACCCCTTGCTCGAAATTTTACTTTTATTATATTTTTGTACTTCTTTTTCCCTTATTTCTTATGAATATTCCATCATTTGTCCATTTACATGCCCCTTGGAATCATTTTATCCATGTACACCGTAATATTCTTGACTCATGACCATGCCCAATGTTTTTTTGTTCGACTAGTCTTATACTTCCATCTTACATTTCTATCTCTACAATATCAAATTGTTCCGCCTATTTTTGCCACCCATGGTTTATTTATAATAATATAATAACTCTTTTACATCTACAACCTCCATATATTGAATGATTTTTTTATTTTAGGATTATTATATAATTATTTTCAAGTTATAAATATCATTAATTAAATTATTATTTATATATATATATATATATATTAGCATGAATAGAAAAAAATGTAAAAATTAATTTACGATTATCAATTTTTTGTGATTATAAATTTATTGATTGTAATTTTTTATAAATATTTTAACTAATAATTTATTTAAAGTTATATTGTTTTTATCGTTGAACTAATGTTTCCCTCATATTTTCAGTTGTAAATATTTTTATTGCAATTTTTATATTTGGTTATAATTTTCTTCTTGTGTAAATTTATTTTTAGTTTAAAATTGTTTTCATATAAAAATTATTTTTTAAAAATTTATACATTTTTATATATTTATATACTTATATATTTATATAATTATATGTTATTAATTTTTAATATTTATATATATTCTTGAATTTTTACATTTATTAATATATTTATCTAGTATATTGTGGAATTTTTTATTTAATCTATCATAATTGGATAAATTCATGAAGAGAAAATGATGAATATAATAAATGGTTCATAATTTCATATGATTTTTTAAAATTAATCTTGAAAACAATGATTCCATTTACATTCCATGTGTGACGTGTTGGAATATTAGTAAAATTAGGTATATATAAAATGAATACTATCTAATTATCAATTGTTTTTGACACAATTTTACGTACTAGATCCTTCATGGAGGAATAATTAAAAAAAGTAATGATATAATGATGATAAACATTTTTAGCAAGAGATATGGGATCATCATTGAAAATTAATTCATGAAGTATGTTTTGAAAGCATTGAATGTCCTAAAAGATTTTAATAAATGTATGAAGATAATGATAAACCAATGTTGTTACATTCTTGTAAAATTATATAATTATCATTAGTATTGATATTATTTAAGAAGAAATTAATACCTGAATAGGGTGATACATGTTTCAAATAATTTCTTGAACTTTTAAAAGACCTACTTACAAAATGCAATGGGATTCTAGATTCAAATTTTGAGTTAAAATATATTATTTCCAATTGTATTATGGTATAAAAGTACATGATTTCCCAAAAAACATTTTTTATATAAAGATAAATGAAACATTATCATAATATCCTAAATATGGGACAACAAGATATGAAATAAATGACATGTCTCCCCGTGATTCATTTACAATAACAGGAACCAATCCTACCACTAATAAAATATGGTATGTTATTTTAATTCCTCATTTAAAGCATCTCTTTGTAAATTCAAATGACCCATAGAGGCTAATATGACATATAGATTAATGAATATTTTATAAAAACTTATGTCACCTAGATAATTCTCCATAACAAAAACTATTTTTTTGAAAATTTTATTAGTTTTTTAAATGATGTTAGAAATATCCTAATTGTACTGTGCATTAATGGAATGAATTCATAACAAACACTCCATAGAAAATATAGTTTTTAGCTAGTTATGTTGGTTTTCTATGACTTTCACCCACATATATGTATGAATAGAAAATATTTGAGGATGATCTTGATGATTTTTGCACCAAGAAATCCTGCAATAGATATTTATGTATATCTATCACCATTGATTTATTATTTGAAATTCAGAAGTGAGAAAGGAATTATAGTATTCAATGAATATAAGAAATAGTATTTTCTTTTGTTTTTTATTAAAATGTTCATTATCATTGAGCTTCTTGTATATGGAAACTTATATGGATACATTGTTAGATGATGGAAATCCTCTCCAGTTTGGGAAGATATGACTTCATATCATCAATTGAAAAATGGATAAAAATAGTGATCATGGGACCATAGAATTTTTTTGAATGGATTATCATTATAAAAGATTAAAAAGTAATTTAAAATTTCATAAAAGTTTGATTTTAACCCACAACCATCTTCAGCTAATGAATAATATGACCATGTAAAAAGGAATATTGTTTATCGAGTCATATAAATTTATTAAAATGGGATACCATAAAAAAATATCAAAAAGTAATTTAATGGTTTAAAAAATTATTATTTTAACCCGCAACTATTTTTGGATAAAGAATACTATAAAATTATGAAAGACATAGATGTATCTTTTTGAAAGAAACTACCTTATGGTAATTCAAAAAATACATGGAAGAAAATATCCAATTTATTAGATCTACGTTATGGGATATTTTTTAAGGTAAAACATATCATTATGATTACTAATGATGAGAAAATAATTCATAGTCTGATTGGAATATTTTAAAATACTTAGGTAATTTAAAAATATGGATTGTATTCAAGTATAGACTTAATAACCAGGGGAATTTATAGGGTTTTATCACCAACAATGAATGGAAAAAATATATTTTCATATTGATTACCACACATTAAGAAAGGGTGAGAAGATAAATTCTCAACAATATATGTATTGTATTAACATATCTAGTGTATTTTCATAAAATTTTACTAAATTGGTTTCATTGATGGAATTCAACTAAATAATTATACAATCTTATGAATTTCAGGTAATTATGATATTGTTTCTACTAGTTTCATTGCTTTGAATATTTTTAATACCAGAAAAAAATATTATCATCAAGGTATGTTAAATTTTCAATTCCATTTTCATCAATTTATTATATATTGATTTGTTAGATGTGTTGGAGATTAAATTTGTCATCATAATTTATAAAAGTGAAATGTTACTTCCATTATCACTTCTTCATATAAATGTTAATCTATTCATTTTTTTGGTACAAGAGAGAAGCATAAATGGGCATATTTATTTATATTAGTCTTATACATTTAAAATATGTATGAAAATATTGAAGAAACTTTTTATAAATTTTTATTCACAAAAGAACACTATTATCGATAAATATATATCATAATATGTGACATTTTTCTATGTAGATTATTTATCTAAAGTGGAGAAATTTAGTCTCCATGTATCTTCACATTTAAATGTTTTTGTTGAATTTAATGGGTTTTTTGGATAAATAATAACTTCAATTCCATTTCATGATGTGATACATGAACAATTATACATTTTGAACAATGTTGGTGAGGTTTTAAGATATATATCATCACATATTTCTTAGTTTAAGGATCAACATCTGAAAATAAATGATAAGTGGTTGATTAATGAACATAAAAATTAATTGTTTTTATGTGTTTAGGATATAGTCAAAATAAATTTATCCAAATATGAAATATTGAAAGTGTAAGGATGGGGAACAAGTGATCATGTGATCAAATGGTATGGTTTTGATATTAAAGGTTATTATTTTTATAGAAAAAATCAGGAAGACTATAGTACCATACCAAATAGTGAGTAACAGTTGTCATTGAAGAACTTTATTTTTCAAGTTACAAATATAAAAATCAATTTCTACATCAATGTTATATGATAATGTTATTCAGGATATATGGATGCTTAATTATAATAAATTTTTGGTACTTGTATTTAGGTTTAATGGGTATAATAGTAACAGTGGTGGGAATCATGATGAGTATGAAATTAGACATATTTATTTTAAAATATTTACATGGAAAGATTTATTATTTTCCATAGTGATGAATGAAAAACTAATATATATTTCTTTGACCCATCAAATGATTATTGGTATTATTTTTTATGGGAAAAAATTAATTTTGATGTTTAGAATATTAATGATATTAAAGAATTATGTGAAATTTCTTCAGCTATCCAATTATTACATGAGGATAACAGTGATAATGATCTGGATATAGAACATAAAAAATGATCCTATAGATGGTATATGGTAAAATAATTCATCATTTCTAGTAATTAAATAGGTTAATTTCTATATTTTTTCATAAAATAGTCATAGTTAAAAAAATTACTTTCCTATCATTAATAATGAAATATATAGATTTTCATCATTCCTAATATTTTACAAATATTTTTTATCTTCATTGGATCCATATATCCATTTTATGTTCGAAAAATACTTCATTTATTAGTTTTTTGTGTCTAATTTCATTATATTCCTCATTTTTGTGTATATGATTTCATTCCAAATAAAATATTTGTAATTTTTCTCCTATTATGAACAATCAGATTTTTAATTATAACATTTACTTATTTCAAATCAAATATTGGTACATGAAATTTCATAGTTCTAGATGATAATAATTTATGTAATTTTTTATTATTATTTTTATATTCATTAGTTTTAGACAAAAAAAATTTGGATGAAAAGTGAAAACTTCTATGTATTGTTTTTTATTATGAGCATTAAATTTTTTATTTTTTATAATTATTTAATTTTTTTCAAATATAGGAACAAGTCCTTTCATTGAAATATTATATATACTTATAAATGAAATACATAAAGGATGGTGAATCAAGGTATACACATTTATTCATATAAATAAATTAAAAATATTAAATAAATTTAATGAAATAAATTTTTTATTTATTGAAATTATATGCACCTCTTATACTTCTCTAGAGAGGATGGTACTTAAATATTATAGAAATGGGATTATATGTTTAATAAAACATTCACTTGCATGTTGAGATTATAGATTTTTAATTATGATTGATGATAATTCCACAAACTAGCCCACATGCCATGCATAGATAGATTCATTATAGGATACTTTCATTATACATTATTTGGATGAGAATCAACCAATTGGAAAAGGATCTATTATGGGAGAGCATAATAAAAAAATATAAACATATTTACCAATTATCCAATGTTTAAATATTATACATTTAATTTGAATAATGTTTAATAAACTCAATTAGAGATGAAAATTAACTTTTAAGAGATTGAAGAAATTAATAAAAACGTTTTACCCTCTTTGGTGAGTAGATGGAGAGATTTTAAATTAAATTTGAATTCAATTTTTATTACAGGGAGAAAACATAATCACGATCCATGTCTAAAGTATGAATTTATAGATACAAATACAATACATAATTTTGTCTGTAGTTAGTGGGAGGAAGCCTATATAGTATGTTATTTCTATTTGTAAAATTTATTTTCTAAATTAATTACATGAAAACTTTTTTATTTTTTATTATATAACAAGACACTAGAAAATAAAATTAAGAGATATAGTACCATAATGTATATCCGTAAACATTTTCATACAGAGGGTATCCTTTATTTTATGAGTAAATTATTGTTAAAAAGTTTAATTATTTGATACCCAAGTCAGTTTGAACTAATAAATATGTTCAAGAAAACCATCCATGTCCACTCCCTAGTCCTAAAAATTGATAAAGGGGAGAAGTCTGAAAATTTTAATGCATTTACTTATCCCGTAAAAAATGTAGATGATATGATTTTATATAATTAATTATTAATTTTCTTCAATATTTTATTTTTTTCAAATTTAATCCAAATAGCTTAGTTAAAGGAAAGCCTATGAACATTTATTAATGAAAATTGCAATTCAACAAGAAAGTACATCAAAGTTAACAGACAATTACAGATCATAGTAGTCAGACCCATCACCATACCCATGATAGATTTCATCCTCTTCAGTAGTTTATTCACACTTTGAACTACAGTGGTGTCTCAAAATCTTGGCGTACTTCGTTCTAAGATTTAACTTCTCCAAAGATAGAATATCCTTAGAAGACTGCGCAGCCCAGCCTTCCCTCCTAATGGAAGACCTGTTGGTTATTTTCTTTGACAGAGAAGAATAATCCCTCCTCGGCTTTCTTCGTGGTGGGGCAGTCATCTCTTCCACATTCCCAGACACCTTTTGTTTCCAACCCTGGACAACATCGCTGTAGGAAGTCCGGACCATGACACATTTATTTTCCTTGTCACTATCGAGACAATTCCCCCATTTTCCAGGAATTCTCACTTTATAGTATCCCTCCTCCACACCCTATTCCTGTTGAGATCGACTGTTAGTATCAAGCATGTCAAGACACTGTGACTGACCCACAAGATTGCATCCGGTTTTTTTTCCCTTCTTCACAATACCATCACCAGCTACAACCTATTGAGAAGCACTGCCATCTTCACTGACTGAAATATCCTTCTCAAAGTTAGAGACCTTCCCATTCCTCAATTCTTGTGAACAGTTCCCAATTGAGTCAGCAGCCAGAACAACTTCATTACCATCATCCTTTCCTTGCAATGGTACAACATAAATGCCTGGATCTGTAGCACCTTGCCCCTATGATGCTCTTTCACCCAAAGACACAACTCCATATCAGTCCAACACCAAGTCATCCATCATCAAACCAACAAAATGGTAACCTAGATTAATGTCGGCCACCTATATCATATACCGTGGTTGAAACCCAGTTGAACACTTTTCCTGCACACCACTCCCATCAATAACCTGCTTCAAAAAACTAAGATCAAGAGAGGACTCTTTCTCTATCACCACCTCCAATGTACCTGCATTGTCGATGGCTACATCCTACGTGACAACACCCTTCATCACCATTGAGAAGGCCTCATGAACCAAATTATCAGGATTATTGTAGCTCAACATTCGACCAACATTGTTAGGACTCTTGTTCATATCCACATGATCACCCTTCGTAGTGGCCAAATTATCCTCAGATAGAACCTACTGTAAATGGCATTCACGACCCTCAACCATAGACCTGGACTCAATTCCAATATTGTAGGACCCCGGGACACCCTAAGAGGGGAGGGGTGAATCAGGGTGTCAAATTTTTCTTTTAAAACCAAGGATCTTGTTCCCACATTGGTATGAACTGGTTAAACCTGTATGATGGAAATGATCATTAATGAAACATTCACATGCAAAGAGATGAAATATCATTTTTTACTTGGTTCACCTCTAAGGGATATATCAAATGGGCATATGATGACAAGTTGCTGGTCATACCAAATTCCACTAAACTTCACTAGTTGTGGATTAAAATGGTTTGGGCATAGTCACTTTGTCCTAGGCACACTACCTTTACAAAGGTTCAAGGATAGCTCACTACATCCCTCGGGTCACTCCCATTGACTCCCCCTAGCTCACTTCCCTTGGTGAAGTCCCACTCATTTTATAGATTTGAAGGTCTCTTCTATATATTTGCACTGAATTATTTGTCTATTGTTCAGCATGAGACAATTCTTTCATCAGAGTATTGAGTTGATGCTCTTTTGTATTCAGTCTTCTTCTTTAGTGAAATAACTGAATGCACTAAATCTTATTCTTGTCTTCCTTTGATTTCCAATACCAACACTTGAGTGTATTGATATATTCCCCTATTTCTGTGAAGATCTGAGTTTAGTTGCATGAACAGTTCATCTTCTCTTGACAAAGCACAACGATGGTGTTAAACAGTAGTCATGTGTGTGCGGTACCACTTCTCTTCATAAAACAAAATTGTTCACTATTCATCCATCTTCTCAAATGAATACATCATCTATTGCACTGAAGGTATCAGGAAATCTTCCAGCTTTCGTACAGATCCAAAAATACGGGCATACTCCTACAACACCGGGTTCTCTTCTCCAATCCTGGTGCACAAGTCCCAATACGGCACGCAAGACTTCGACGCACAAGTCCAAACTGGCACGCAAGTATCACTAAACCCCTAGTGCGACACCGCCTTTTTCGACTTCAAACCAGCGCGACTCACTTCCATTCTCACCCAAACCTCCTTGGGCACGCAGCCAACATCTAGCGCGCAACTTCTAAAAACTAGCGCGCAAGTCTTATCAAACCACTTGTGTGACCACCACAGCTACATGGTGGGAGATCTGATTTTATCTAAGTGTGTTCTCATGCAGAATGAGGAGGGGTCAACTAGTATTTAAAGGCGTTTGAACAACCTATGTGATGGCGCCCAAGTATCCCCTCGATGCGCAAGTTTCGGCATGCAAGTCTTTTTTCCCCCTAGACACTTGCGTGACAAACTTAAAAACTTGGGCTCCCCTTCTTCCTTTTCCATATTTTAATGATCTAATCACGAAGGACAAATGGCGCGCAAGTTTCCAATCCTTCTAGGCACTGACGCGCAAGTCCTTCCTTGAGCGCAAGTCACTTGCACGACCTACCCAATACATGAGTGCCCCTTTTCCCTTTGCCATTTTTTGATGTTATGATCTTGAAAAACATTGGGCATGCAAGATTCTTTACCTTCAAGTACATGGAGCGCAAGTCCCTTTTCCAAAAACCACTTTTCTTCATTTTTTGATTCTTAGGTCCAAAAATTTGGCAAACACTGCAAAACGGCGCCACCTTGTATCTGCTTTTTTTGTACCACCTCTAGATCATCCATTTGTTTGCCGACATTCTTGAATCAAACATGGATCGTTAACCACATCTCTTGAACTCGACATGCCACCATGAAATCCCCTTTTTCAAAAAATTTATATGTCGTGGTTTGCTTTGTCAACAAGTACAATCACCTCAAATTTCCTTCTTTAGAAACTCTTCTTCTTTCATCACAAACTCCACTATCATGATATATATCTTTTGATAGATCAGCTTTAGCATCATCATATTTTGAAACAATGTGAAGTGCATGGCCATCTCAGAATTCTAATCCCTTTTACTTTGTATTATTCTTGAACTGACATCCTCTACTTCATGAAAATCATACGATTCTATTCGTCAAGAAGCCTCTTGCATGGTTCTCATTAAATCATGAAGAATTGTGTGGTCTTCATCAAATCCCCATTCTTCTTTAATCATCATCAGATAGATTATACGTTACCATACTATACTATTTTAAACAATGTGTCACTTTTGGCACATGTTTTCTGAACTTATAATCAGTACAACAATCATCTGAATTTCCATTCCTCCATTCCATTTCATTGGAGTACTTCTTGATCTCCATCATTTTGATCTTCACTGACAACTATTGAAATCAAATACAACCTTATACACAAAGTGGTCCCAATAATATCCCCCTTTTTATTTTGTTGTCAATACCTTACATATATTCTGAAATGAATTTGTCAATGTCAAAATGGGAATCTCCTCTTCAATCAACTTTTCTTTTCAAACATGCATTTCACTTTTTCTCCCCCTTATTGACAAGAAATACAAAGCTCATGGTAGGGAAGGTTTCAATATATACCTAAGCAATTTTTCATTAATCATTTCACCTTAAGTCTACTTGAGCAACGCTCAATGTAGAAAACAAGAGGATTCGATTTAGACAACAAGGTTGTCCATTATTTATAGATTATGATACCACATGAGATGAGAAGAAATGTATTTTGTCTTCAAGGCTTTACCACTTTCATTTCAGGCTAAAGAAATAAAATGTTATAGGGAATAATAAACCTGAAACTCCTATACTCACATCATCAAAAATATCAAAAACATTCAAGTGCAATTGGCAGGATAAGTGGCCTTGGGGACTTCCATTATTCTTATTTCACTGATCAATTCAGTTACCCATCCTTTTTAGAATGACAATTTCTCTGAGTAACCAAGGTTGAGAGATTGAGAAATGAAATACCTTCTCTAATGACATGTTCTTCAAGAAATTAACAGGGTAATTTCATTTAATACCATCTAGATTTGATACTGATTGAAACAATGATTTTGGGAGATTCATCATTTTTTTCTCCCCCACAAGGGAAACACTCCTCGTCATCTTCATCAAGAGTGACCCTTTATCATATTAATATTTTAATATCAATTCAAGAATCTTCGAAGGATATAACCTTCTTTACTTTAGCTATCAAGCGTTGACAGTATTCACTACTTCTCAGGTTCTCCCCCTGAGAGCATGCTTCACCTTCAATTCCCTGCATTATTTGCACAAATACAATAAACAAATGATTAAGGGAATAAGGTGGTTCCACCTTGATTCATCAATATGAGCTGCATGGTAGAGGTTCTTTTCTCAACTGAGTTCCTCTGTTCACTCTAGTATCCATGCCTGCACATTTGAACATATGTTCGGATATGTGTTGATGTGGAATGTCTCTCTTCACATCATCTTACTCTTTGTGTGGAGAATTGTTCTGCTTAATAGCCATCGTATATGATACATTCTTTCTCCTCTTAAGGACTGCTTCTTGCTCTGCTATTAAGGTTAGAAAACCTTTTTCAATGTGACCAGATTTCATGCATCTCTCACACAGAACTTCTTTGACACGTGTGTTTCTCTTGTTTTGAAAAATCTCATACACTCGAACTTCATCATGTGAATGTTTTTCTTTTCCTTTACCACCAGCCCTGGATTTTTCGTTTTCAAGTTTCCTAATTCTTTCCAAATCTTCTGGGTAGATGACCAACATTTCATTTGGAACTATTGGAGCAGGTTTGGATCTTCCAAATCGGTTCATCTGGATTTCATCTCACTTAGTTTTTCCTTTGGATGAATGATCCTTCAATTTCATGGATCTAAAATCCCGGGTCTTCTCAGCTTCACTACTTGATATCTTCTTGGAGAAATCTGTGTTCACACTATTCTTTTAAATTCTTCCCAAGGTACTTGCTTCATAATAAGACGACATTGTAGGTCTTCTTTTCTTATCAACAGTGAAAGCATGTTGAGATGGGAATTTACCTACCTTGTGACCACTACCGTTGCATACATCGCAGATGTTATCAAGAATTCCAACTCTGTTTTCTATAAAAAGATGCTTCTAGACCTGCAGAGGTTTCTTATTCTTCTCTGGATTTCTTCCCTTTGATAAAGGCTTCCTTTGTGCTTTTTCATTAAATGGATTGTACCAACAATCCTGTTCACAATGCCCAAATCTGTTGCAGCACCAACATTAAACCACAATCTGTTTCTTCTTTGTATCTTATGTGTGAGTTTTTTTGGCCTTATTCTTAATTTTGTGTTCTCTATTTGAGGAACCAAATTCCTCCTTTTTCTTCCTGTCCAACCTAGCCACAGTAGTAGGTTTATTTTCTTTTTATTTCCTCACCCATACTTATTCAGAATTTTTCTTCCAACCTTCACTTTTTGAAGGAACATATTTAGAAACAATAGTAAAGGTTTGTATGGATGGTACCTTCACTTTAATAGCTGCTTGTGATAGATCAATGAGTTATGTCCTGATCTTCTTATCACATGTTGGTGGTCTCTTAATAATAGAATCCTCCATTGAGTATTGAGTACCAACAAAAACTGATTCTTGAGATGGATAATCATGGGTTGTCATAATCTTTTTGTCACATGCTGGAGGTATTTCATCTTTATAATCCTCCATGGAACGTTGAGTACAAGCATAACCTGTTTCATTCATTTGTGAAGTCTCAATATGTGTCTTCTCAATATTTTTCAATTGGGATTCCAATTTTTTACTTTCAATATTGAGAATGATCTTCTGCTCTTCAATCATGATCATCTTATCTTCACAAGTCATCTTTAATCTTTCAACCTCATCTTCATGCTTCTTAACTTTGTTCTATAAAAAAGTGTAAAGTTCTCTAAATCTCTTGGAATATTCTTCCAAACCAAAACTCTTGACATCAGTGCTCTTCTTCCGCTCAGCTTCAAGTGTATGGATATTTTATTTTAGAGTCTTAATGACTACCTATTTTTCTTCAAAGGCTTTAATATTTTTGGTGAGCATTAAGCATTAGAGAATTTTTCCTTCCATTCCCTTTTACAAATTATCTACTTCAATTTCCAATCAGTTGATCTTGACCAGCTTGTATTGAAATATTTTAAAAATAGCAGCAACTCTTTCTTCAAAAATATCATGGAGATAACTTGTTAATTTCTCCTGATCACTTGAGATAGAAGTGTATTCCTTTCCTATGGTAGGAACCTGAGCCACCTACTCGATACTTTCCAAGCCTAATATTTCTTCATTATTGGAAGGGAATGGAGAACAAGACATTGTATCTTCTTTAGACATGAGGGACATCTTTAACTACTACTTCTCTTTCTTTTTCCTGTTTGTCATGGTCTTGCGGGATGTAGGATTCTGCTCAGAAATGACTGAATCTTCATCAGGACTGCACTTCATTGTTGACTTTAAGAAAGAAACTCAAATCCTCTTCTAAATAGAATTACTGTAGAGTATCCAACATACGTGATCCTCCCTCTGATACCACTTGTAGGACCCTAGGACACCCTGAGATGGGAGGGCTGAATCAAGGTGTCAAATTTTTCTTTTAAAACCAAAGATTGTGTTCCCATGTTGGTAGGAACTAGTTAAACCTATATGATGGAAATGATCAGTAATGAAACATTCACATTCAAAGAGATGACACAACAATTTTTACTTGGTTCAACACTAAGGGCTACATCCAGGAAGCATATGCTGACAAGTTTCCGGTCATACCAAATTCCACTAAACTTTAGTAGTTGTGGATTACATTGGATTGGGCATAGTCACTCTGTCCCAGGCACACTGCCTTTATAATGGTTCAGGGATAGATCATTGCGTCCCTCGGTTCACTCTCGTTGAATCCCCCTGGCTCACTTCCCTTGGTGAAGTCCCACTCTTTTTATCGATGTGAAGGTCTCTTTAATAGATTTTCATTGAAGTCTTTGTATCTTATTCAGCATGAGACAATGATTACATCAGAGTACTGAGTTGATGCTCTTTTGTATTCAATATTCTTCTTCCGTTCTATAACTGAATGCACTAAATCTTCTTATTCTCTTCCTTTGATTTCCAATAATTACACCTGAGTGTATTGATATATTCCCCTATTTCTGTGCAGATCTGAGTTTAGTATCATGAACCATTCTTCTTCTCTTTGCAAATCACAACGAGGGTGTTAAACACCAGTCATGTGTGGGCGGTACCACTTCTCTTCATAAAACCAAATTGTTCACTGTTCTTCCATCTTCGGAAATTAATACATCATCTGTTTCACCGAAGGTATCAGGAAATCTCCCAGCATTCGTGCAGCTCCTAAAATTTGTTTCTGCTCCTACAACACCTGTCACTCTTCTCCAAGCCCGGCATGCATGTTCCAATACGGCGTGCAAGTCTTCAGCGCGCAAGTCCAAACTAGCACGCAAGTATCACAAAACCCCCTGTGTGACACCAACTTCTTCATCTTCAAACCTGTGCGACTCACTTCCTTTCTTTCCCAAACCTACTTAGGCGTGCAGCCAGCATTCGGCGCATAAATTCTAAAAAAGCTCATGTAAGTCTCACAAAACCTCTTATGCAACAACTCACCACTTGCGTGACCACCACAACTACGCGACAGGAGATCTGGTTTTCTATAATTTTTGAGCTTGTGAAAAATAAAGAGGGGTCGACCTGTATTTATAGGCATTTGAACAACTTGCATGACGACGCGTAAGTATCCCCTCGGTGTGCAATTTTCGGTGCACAAGTCTTCTGCCCCCCTAGACACTTGCAGGAAAAACTTAAAAATGCGGGTGCCCCATATTCCTTCGCCATATTTTGATGATCTAATCACTATGGAAAAATGGTGCGCATGTTTCCAATACTTCTAGGCACCAGCGCGCAAGTCCTTCCTCGACGCGCAAGTCACTTGCGTGACCTACCAAATACTTGAGCGCCCTTTTTCCATTTGCGATTTTTTGATGTTCTGATCATGAAAAACATTGGGGGCACACGTTTCCTCACCTCCAAGTACATGACACGCACGTCCCTTTTCCAAAAACCACTTTTCTTCATTTGTTGATTTTCAGGCAAAAAAATCTGGCAAACACTGCAAAACGGTACCACCTCTTATCTGATCTTTTTGTACCACCTCCAGATCATCCATTTCATTGTCGGCATTCTTGAATCAAACATGGATTGCTAACCACAGCTCTTGAACATGACATGCCACAATGAAATCCCCTTTTTCAACAAGTTTATATGTCATGGTTTGCTTTTTCAACAAGCACAATCACCTCAAATTGCCTTCTTCAGCAACTCTTCTTCATTCATCACAAACTCCACTATCGTGATATATATCCATTGATAGATCAGATTTTGCATCATCATATTTTGATATAATGTTAAGTGCATGGCCATCTCAGAATTCCAATCCCTTGCACTTTGTCTTCTTTTTTAACTTTCATTCTCTACTTAAAGAAAATTATATGATTTTATTCATCAAGAAGTCTCATGCATGGTTCTCATGCAATCATGATGAATTTCATGGTCTTCATAAAATCCCTATTCTTCTTTAATCATCATCAGATGGATTATACCTCACCATTATTCAATGTTTTAAACAATGTTTCACCTTTGTCACATGTTTTCTGAACTTATGATCAGTACAACAATCACCTGAATTTTCATTCCTTCATTCCATTTAATTGGATTACTTCTTGATCTACTTCATTTGTTCTTCATTGACAACTATTGAAAACAAATACAACATTATACACAAAGTGATCCCAAAAAATATCACCCTTCAGTCTGTCAAATAATTTTATTACTGATGGGTTCAAAGGTGCCTGCACTATCTTCAAACCACATGCAAGGACCAGCATATCAGCAAGAGGAACCCGCCTCATCACCCTCTCTGCTTGTCCATTAGGTTTACTTTCATCCCAATCACCTACAGTGCAAGAAGAGTCCAGTTGGTCTCCTTTCCAAGATGAACCTTCAGGTCTGATACACACAGAGACTTCCACGGGGCCATCCTTCACGACCGTCTGAGTCGGCTTCACAGCATCACACACTCCACAGCCATCCCCATAGTGTCCATCCATCCAATGGGAATTAACATCCATCCCTCCCCTGCGACAAACAGCCTCCAAATGCCAAAATCGTCTACACTTCACACAGAAATTCATCCCCGAATAAAAAACAACCTCTTGCATCCATCTAAACTCATTCTCATCAGTAATCCAAACACAACGCAAAGGAGATCTTGCAGCGTCAACCTCAACACATATATGCGGACAGATCGGGTGAGACACTGACTCAGTCCATTGATCAGAACAAAGAAACCATCCAATCATTTTACCAATTTCATAGAGAATCGAGGGATTTTGAAAAGAAAGGGTATGACTAGGGAGACTTACCCATCTATCAATCGATGAAGGATCACGCTTCATATGAAATTCGAAGCTCTATCTGATGAAATAAAAAGAATAATCATTGTACCTTCTAGGAGCCCTGGACCAAGTGATAATGAAATCTTCCTCTAATATAAAACAAACCATAATATGTCTTCGATCAGGTAACCCTACGACCTAGATGCTCATGAAGTTCCCAAGATTTTGAGATGGCCTAAGAAAACGCTTCCACCAATGGTTGATGAGGACGAAAACGAGCCACCATGGTATACTTGCACAGATCTATAACACCATTTAGCTCCGACAAAATGTGAGATAACCGTGGCGCCTCTTGGAATAGAGCCAAAACTTTTGGGGTGATGGAGATTTTAGTAAAGGGAGGATAAGAAAAATGGTATGAAGAAGGATCTACCCTCCCATGGTAAAAAGAATTCAAAACTCCCCCCTCTGATAGGGAGGGGGAGCAGATCCCGACGAGATGGATCTAGGTCATCGGGAGGGAGAAGCAGATCCTGACAGCATAATCTTGTATGTTTTTAAATTTGACCCACTAATATAACATAGGGAAATATTATTCTCAAACACCCTTAATGGGAAACCCAGACATAGTAAACATATATCTTGGAGGTAGGATCAATATTATTACAAATATTTTTGGAATGTAGGAATACTTAGGCCATGTTATAGGTCATAACATGGTATCATTTTTTGAAATGTGTTTTTCACCCTAGTGAAGAATCAGTGGGGGTATAATAAAAGGGATAAATGGATTATATGAAGGATAAGTTAAAATAATTTAATGATTCAATAGATTATATAATTAAAACATATATAGTAGTTATGATTATTGAAGTGATGAGATAGATGCAACAAGTGGAGCTTGCCTAGCCAGATCGATTACCTCCATCTTTCGAAATGGATATGTTATGTGAGTTTGATGCTAGTGATATTTATATACATATTTAAGAATATATAATTATACATCATCTAGGTGATTATTTACATTATAACCATATTTAGTCAGGTTAGGTAAAAGTTTTAAAACCCGTTGTCTGTATGCGGGTTAATATTTCAAGAGAATTTTGAATCTCATTTTAGTACAAGGGTGATTTTTAGGACTAATAATCATATTGGAATTCCAAGATCTTTATCATTATAAATTAAATATTTTTTATATATAATAAATCTTTAAGGGTGTATGAAGGTCTCATTAGAGTATCAGGAGGTCATCTAAGGAGTCTGAGCTAGAGGGGGCTATAGTCAGTAGCCACCAGAAAAAATGTGTTCTAGACTATGGAACCTACATTCTATTGGTAGCCACAAGATTTATAGTGGACATAAAATATTGAAAAAACCATTTACCACACTTTAACATAAGAGAGGTAGAACTCCCTCTTTCTTCCATTCTATTTCTCGCACTGGCTAGAGATCGAGCCCCCCCCCCTTCGGCACTTTTCCATTGAATAAGGGGTATTTTAGCAACATTGTTTTGCAATTTCAAGGAATATATCTAAGTTTTGATACCTATTTTCCATTTCACATTCATTATTATCTAATTTCATATTCATCCATTTTATGTTTTTCAAATAATTACATAAAAACATGGTCAAATCATCAGATTCTCATGGTATATTCTTGTTTCCTAGCTTGGGGATATCGCAAGATAATATTAGCACACTGTCTCACATCGTTTTAATGAGATATGTAACAAGATTAATTTTTCCCAAGAATATAGGATCAAATTTAATTAATTTGGGGATATAATTATTCATGATCATTAGGGATTTTTCTGGAATGAGGTGTGGATTGTACTACGAACCCCTCGTTTATGGCTAGTAATGGCTCTAACAAGTGAGTCTCACTATGTGAGAATTTAGGATTTACATATAGTTTCAATAAGTTGTTTAATTTAATTATAATCATTTAAATTAAGAATTAGATGATTATTGCGAATTTGTAAATACTTAGGCAGAGGGCGATGGTCATTTTAGGTGAGACCAGTTTTCGAAGGGCATATGATCGAGATATCAAGCATTAAGTTAATTGTTAATTCTTCTAAATGAGGTAGGTGTTCCTTGGTACTCACTCTATGTATTGATGAATTTATTTTATGAGGCATGTGATGTGCATAAACCCTATTTATGTTTTTAAAGAGTTGAAAGTAATTATCTCATTTGTTTAATTTAAATTTAATTCTTTTTAAAAAAATTGTTCCTTTTACTAGTCAAACAACTACCATGGATACATTGACCTTTGGGCACTAGTTTATTAAGCCCATCCATCGATGACAATTCCATAATATATATGGGTTTCACTTGATGCATGAAACCCTATTAAGGGTTTTTCCTATGATTAGTTGAAATTCTTCTAACTTGGTACCCCTTTTATAGGGGCCTTTGGATACCTCAAAGTTGGGGATATGACTTGATATTGATGACCCTAATAGGCCTTGTGAAAACCACTGATATGTGTTTACCCTAAGTGGACAGTCCATGTGAATG
The DNA here is from genome assembly GCA_963277665.1 of Viscum album. NCBI lineage: Eukaryota > Viridiplantae > Streptophyta > Magnoliopsida > Santalales > Viscaceae > Viscum > Viscum album. Next base: position 223,371,103 of record OY728123.1, on the reverse strand, counting down.
ATGGTATTGGTTTGGGTGTGAGGACTATCCTACAGATTACATTGGCTATTTAATGGACCATAAGCCATATTACTTGAACTTCACCAATGAGGTCTAATACATATGGCCTATGAGTCCATTTTATGATATTAATTTCTGATGATCCTCCCTCCCCTAGATATAAATGACCTATGTGAGAAGACCCAGATGATACTTTAGGGACACTGATGGGTTCCCTCTTGAGTTGATGACCCTAGTGTGAGGATTTTTATGTCCTTTAGAAGACCTGTATTGGAATTTCCCCTATGAGCTTGTGTTTAAAAATTTATTTTTTTATTCTTTTGGTGATAAATTTATGAAACCTATGGGTGTATTTATTGTACATGTAAAACTCCCTCATGGGTGGTCCAGAATAATATCTACATGGAGATTTGTGAATAACTCATATTGGGAGGTTGGGAAACCCCCATTATGTGGAGGTCAGTGATACTACTGAGGGGAATTTCATGGATTTGATCCAAGAGAACTATAGTTACAAGATGATGGTGGAGTTATTTCCAAGTGTGAGATATTAGGGTATTGTTGGGACATTGGTGTGTGTATTCAATCTTTTAGTACTATGGATCTCATCTGTTGTGATCATTTCATACTGGGATGGAAGACTCCATATATTATGATATATGAATATAGCTCACCCATGATAGTTAATATTTATACCAATGTGGTTGAGGCCTCCATGTTGTTTTCACTGTATATAAGGGTAAAACACCCTCAAGTCATTATTATGGTTGGAACAGTCGTTGTGACATGGTTAGATACCCTTCTAGCACTGGTTGAATTAGGTATAGTTGATCGGGTTCAGAAACCTAAGTATAAAAGGATTTTTTCCTAAATAGTTAATTATATATTTAGAACATGTCATCTGTGCATATCACTAAATTATTAAAAGGTATGGTTTTGTGTAGCTGGTACCCTACATATTTTTGAACTCACACCCTTATCAGGCCACCATTTCACATTTTTACATGGATAGGATCACATTTGGTTGTAGGAAGATATTGGTTGAATTACTGGGTTATGTATGATTGAACTTTATAAACTTGGTTGGGATAAGGGTTTAGGTTGTGGAATGGATTGGTTACATTGTAGGGCCTCTTTTACTTATCAACTATTTTATGTAATTTTCTTAGTGGTAGATCATTCATGTATGTTGGTATGAATAATATTAATTTTTTTGGAATGTTTAATGTATTATTATTTTTGAGAATCTAATATGATGGATTTATATTATTCTTAGTTATTATACATGTTACTATGCACTCTGATATAGTGTCCATAGTCTCCCCATGATACTATCATAAACCCGAACTACTTTTCAGCAGCCACTAGTGTATGGGGTGGAGTGCCTGAGTTTATGTGGAACCACCGGTTAGTTCATAGTGATTAGGGTTAGGATTTTGCAAAGTGGTATCATAGGATATTTTTCTTTTTTTCTAACTATTTGAGATGTGTTTGCTAAAATATATTGTAATGTGTTGAATCATGTGACGGATATTAGTTTAATGGGTCATCATAACCTATTTCAATTAGTATTATTGGTTACTAGGGGTTTTGAATAGATTCTATTAGTATTAATTGTTACTATTACATGATTTAACCTCTTGTGAAGCACATGGGGATTTGGGATTTGGGATTTATTTTGGATTTTTACTCTTAAACCATAGATTAAAGAGGAATATCATCTATCATGATTAAGAATGTATTATCTTTATTAAATATATCCCCACTCTTGTGTGGTTATGACTACAAAGAGTCAAATGTTTTAATGTGATAGAAACAACACTTATAATGTTTTCCAATATAATTTATTCATGGAACTCCACTCAGATAGACTGACATGTATATGTATCCTCCTTTGATTTAATTTCACATGGATCTATGGTGAGATTCTAATTGATTAATGAGATATAATCACCCAATGTTTGGGTGATGGAGTGACCCTGATAGTTAGGTGCCTGGATTTTAAGTGTTGATGAAGATCCCCTTATAGGATGTGAATGTTTAGGTTTGGTAACATACTGTTCCAGTGAAATCCTATATGGTGATTTCCCTTGTATCTTTAATGTTGATTCCACATAACTAGGATATATATCATGTTCTACTTTATAATGATCATATTGAGTGATGTCATTATATATATATATATATATATATATTTCAATGATTATCAATGAGTTATAGTCCCAGAGGGAGAAGTACCATATGTGGATTCTTGGAGAGTATTAGTGATGTAGTAGGCATATAGACTTGGAATGGGATGTCAAATGTGTCTATTTAGGACATTAGAGATTGTGTCTTAGAAAATTGTTGCAAATGGGTTTTGGGACAATAGTTTTTAAGACATCTCGTGAGTTATGATATTGTGTGAGTCCTGACATATATGTTTTGTGGGAGGCCTGGATATCCTTGAGATGTGATTTTTTCTTTAATGATTTGCTTCCTTTTTATGTGTGAGGGTGACACACAAGAGAATTTTGATCTTGGTTTTGAGTGCCTTGGCGGAAGAATGATAAAGGTATATGCTCAAGGTTTGAGGCCAACACACTAGAGGATCTATGAAGGTTTTGGTACATGAATGCTGATGCTTTGATTTTCTTTTTTATTGTAAGAAATTTTCATGATGATACATGGATTGATGAGTTACATAGAGTGTCATGGTTTTAAAACTATCATGAATGGGAAGGACCATTTTGTGTTGGGTCCATGGTTTTCTTTATTATGATATGAACATTGAGTGATACTACTAGGAAGTATGAGGCACATAGAGTTTTATGGTATTCAAACAATCTTGGAAGGGTATGGAGACTCGGGTGTTGAGACCATTTGTTATGGTTACATCATTTTAAATGATGAGAGTATTTGTAGAAACTCCTAGGTTTCTAACAATTCCAATTATAGGGAACTATTTTTGTTAACCTATGAAAATGTAAAGCTCCTGGTTTTGAAGAGTGTTGATCATAATCCTGGAAAATTTATACAAACATATAAATGATAATAATAAGCAGTTCAAGAATGGTATCCCTGTTATGATGTGGTGCGACTCATGAAATCATGTGTTGGGTTTAATGAGAAAGTGATACATTAACATATAAATGATATGTTGATCAAGGTTGAGAGATTTTGAGTGGTTTAACATAGTGAATTCTTAGTTTTAAATTGTTGTGTGTCCATGTGTGAGATGATGATCAATGATAATTGTGAATTTTAGTAAGAATAATTAGTGGAGGCTTGGAGAAAATGGAAAATATACCTCTGCAGAAGAGGGGATATCATAAATGGATTAGGTTACAATGGATGGTTGATCTAATTATGCTCCTTGATATAGATCTTCAAGGAAGTATAGTTTCATATGTTTACATTAGATTAGTGAGGATCAGAAAGAGAAACATGTTTGTGATATTAGAACCCATTGATTTTGTGCACAAGAGGTAGTTTAAAAAGCTCCATATGGTGGGGTGTGAATCATATCCAGATTGAGTGTATAACCCTCATTAAAAACTGAATTTGAGTGGGTAGTATAGATTAATGTACTATGATCTAGTAATGCGTAATGAATTCATTTTTCAGGTTAGTAGCAATGTATGAATGGGGTGGGTGAATCTGACCATTAGGTTTAATGATTGATGGAGCAAGAGTTGTTTTTTTGGAAATTGGTGATGTGGAGAAGAAAAAGACACTCCTATAGTAGTGAGTGTCCATATATAAATGGTGTGTGACCCTCATATGGGGAGTTTTTTTGGGGAATGTGAGTTTTGTAATTGGATTATTATAAAGTAACCAAATACTAGTGTATGTGAGAAATTGATTTTACAAGGATTACTAGGTTAATTCAAGTTTTTATTTTGGATATAATTTTAAAAAAGATTATAGGTGTGTGAATTAGGCTTGTAAATAATTCAATATGATTTGAGGATGATTTAGATAATATACTTATTAGTTCTAATATAGGATAATGATGATATATATGTTTAGTTATGGATCCAACATTTGAATTACACCATGGGTCTTTCATGGGATTTATTGAGTGTGTTCAGATGTTCACAAGATGCCTATATGTTTTAATAATTATGACCATGAAATTTTTAAGAATATTTGTTGTTGATAAAGAGAATATTTGATATAGGTTTTCAATAGGTGGTTTATCCAGTTTTGGTTTCTGATAATTGGATGTGGCGGGCCAAACACCATATCTTGTGTATATTTTGTGATATGATGGGTATGTTTTAGTAATTTTTTGGGTATTTTAATGGAAAATTTGGCATGATCATGTTATTCGTGGATGATATAAACTCTTCTATTCATTATTGAAAAATATTAACTCTTCTAGTGTTGGAATAGTGTTTTCACAAATTTTGTCATCCAGATATTATTAATTACATATATGGGGAATCATTAGAATGCAAATATATTGTTTTAGTTAATAAATTATGATTTTAGTAATAAACCTAGTAATTAATTGGTGGTCATGAATTAAACTATATGATAGGAAGAACAAAATTTCTAATGAATATTTTTAGGAGTAAACCCGAGTCATCTCAATATGGATAGGTATAGTTAGTACTACCTCAGTGTTCTGATGTATATGATTGGATCTTGGTCTGTATTTTATGGCTTGTAAATTATGTTCAGTGCTCTATTAAGAGGCTTAATTGTAATTAAATGCTGTGAAAATGTTATTTTTATTTCATTTGAATATATATTTAGGTTTTGTGGTAAAATTAGATAAACACTTATTTTTCTAAAGGAAAATATATTTTATGGTTTGTAGGTTGTAAAATATAATATTTTTATTGGCATTAGAAATTCATGTGATATTTGAATCTCATTTTATTGGATGGTTAATTTTGATAAATGAAAATATTAATGGTATTCCATGAGTTATAACATCCTAAAATATTTATTTTTGACGTGTAATAAATCTCAAAGTGTGGCTGGAGGGATCAGGAGTGTAGCAAGAGGTCATCAGAGGAGGGTGGGCTAGTAGATAGTAAGAATAATGGCACCTTCATTACACATGTGTCCACTAGATAACTAGTGGATTGGGGTGGCTAGCCTAAGGAATTAAAAAAATTAAAATTACCATTCCCCAAAAAAATTAATAGTAGGTATTCTCCCTCCTTCATATCCTCTCTCTCACACAGGCACCAAAGATCAAACCTGCATCCCTACCCATCTTTCTCATTTATAAATGGGTATTTTTAGTAGTTTTTTTAGAGTTATGAGGTTTGAATATATTTATTGTTACTTATATCACTCTTCCCAAAAATATGTATATTATTATTTTTTATTTATTTAGTTTAGGTATTTGAGATGATTTTACGAAGACATAGTAGAATCACCAGATTCTCCTAAGACATTCATGCATCCTTTTTTGGGGACATCTTGGGAAAATATTTACAAGTCATCACACATTTTTTGGATGAGGTATGTCACCGTAGGGATTCATTCAATGAATTTTGGAATAAATTAAATTTATTTTGTAATTACTTATTGATTAGGAATAGGAATCTACCTGATATGGGGTTAAAAGTTGACTATAGGCCTCTTGTTTTTGGTTAGTAATGGTTCAAGAAATAGAGTGTCAAATAGTGAAAATTTAGACATTTTACCTGTTTTGAATAATTTTTTCCATTTATTGTAATTTATTAATTAATAATCTGCTCATAATTTTCATGGATTAGAGCCTTGAGTCGATGGTGGCAGCCATTTGGGCATGATGAGGCTTAGAAGCACTTATGATGTCTATGTTGGGAAATATGATAAATGAGGTAGTTGGTCCTTATTATGTTACATTTGGCTTGAAACACATGTCTTTAAATCACACCACTAAATGACTTTGCCGATTTTAATTTTTTAATTGACTTTTTAATTTATATTTAATTTTTGAATTAAATATTGTTCCTTAAATTAGTCGGGCATGTCTCAAGGCCACATTGGCCTTTTTTCTTTGGTTTATTTGGTCTCGTCCACCGATGTATGATCCCATGATTATATAGGTTTCCTTAGACACGTAAACCTTATTGATTGGTATTCTTATTATAAATTGAAATATTTATCACTCGGTGGACCTCTCATAGGGATCTTTGGATACCTCTAAGATGATGGGGATATGATGACTTTAGATTGATGGACATGCTATGTCTTGTAGGGACCCTTGAGATGTGATTATTATTGGTAGATATACCATGTGTAGGATATATTTTGGTAAAGTGATATTTTGGTAATGTGAGAATATTTAACTAGGACTACATTACTATTTTAGATGGACTTTAAGCCATCTCCCTTTACCTTGATCAATACGACATAACATGTGGGGATTTTGAGATAATTTCATATTATGACAGAAGTGAAAATCCCTCCAAAATAGAGACATGACCTTGGTGGGAATACACTGATGTGACATTGGGAACTCTGTTGGGTGGCCCAGCAATATAATTTCCCTAGTGAGAGGGTTTTAGTATCCTTTGGTAGACTGGGGATGGGATGTTCCCTGGGTTCCCAAGTTTATTATTTAATTTTTAGTCCTTTTTAATGAAATGAAAATTACTATTTTAGGTCTTTTATTATGAATAGAAAACTCCCTCATGGGTGGTGTTGAATACTTATTATAGGGTATTTGTTAATACTACTTATGGGGTGGTCAGTCACATTGATGGTTCATCTTATATGATTTGGAGCAAGGACTACATTATTATTTGGATGAGGATGAAATTCCTAGCATGTGTGTGCTATTGAAGGATTGTGGAGTCTTCAATGGGTTCATTCAAGCCTTTCATATTATTTCATTATTTCACATGATAGTTACCGAATAATTTTCATGTGTTCAGTGGGTGTGGTCAAGCCATTTGGGCTATGAAGTCTAGGATTTCGGACAAATGTATTTTGGGATGGAGTAGTCATTAGGTATTGATATAAATATGGAGTTTACATTATATCATTATCATATATATCATGTTTGATGACGACATTTGGTTGTTATCACTATTTACTATTTTAAAAAATCCATGTCATTATTATGGTTGACATGATCATCGTAATGTGTTTAGGGGAACTCTAACACGGGTTTAAGTTGGTATGGTTGATAAGGATCGCTAACATGTGGATCGATGAAGGTTGTTTTTTATTATATATATATATATATATATATATATAATAAGAAGTTATTTATTTATTTATAGAATTTATCATTCATATATAAATATATATACATTTATGATAAGTACAAGAAAAAATTGGTTGTTTCGTACTGATTTGTTTACAGATACGCTACTAGGACCACCATTGAAGATGGGTACCAATGAAGACTCTCACATGGTTTTGGGTACAGGTTAGATAGAGCAGTGGTTTTTTTTATGATTGAGATTGGCCAGCCCAAGTGTGATAGAATGTTAGGACGTGGTATAGATTGGTGAAGTAGTAGGGAATATTTTTACTTTTTTTAGCTTATGTTCATGTGATAGGACGAGTGGGTGATTAGTCTTATATGCTAGTTCAAATTATCTTCATTATATTAGGGCATGTTTGGTATATTATTATTTCCCTTTACCATGATGTTATGGATGTGAATGATTCTTGGTTATTTTACATATTATTTGGAACTACGATATAGTAGTTATAGTCTCCCAACGGTTCCACCTTAGACTATGGATGGTAGTCAAAATCCTAGGGCTTACAGGGAAGTCCACCAAAGGTCACATTTTACCATCAGGATAAGTAATGTTAATATTGATTCAAATGGAGAAAATATAAGAGTATCGGTAAATTATATTATTGATTCAACTTCTCTAATGTATCTACCAACAAATGTGGTGTTCCCAGTTGTATAGATAATTGGTCATTTTTTACATTGGCTAGATAATAGATGTCATCAACTAATTTATAAGGTAATAAAGGATATGTATTTTTATTTATAGTTAAATTCAGGATTAATAAAACTATTTCTTACAACTACTATATATAAGAGTATCTAAAATTTATGGAATAATAATAAATGAAATGAAAATTTTATTGTATAAACACCTTCAAATACTCCTCAAGATGTAGATGGGATAATAATTTTAATACATTGTTTACAATATTAGTTAATTATTATAGTCTTAATGGCTGATGAAATATATGGAAGTGATAATAAATTAAATATATTTAAAAATGGCATCATCTTGTAAATGGTTAGGATATCACTTTACTCATATTTTAGTTGTTTTCCATGAAAGAAAATTGTCATTATTAGTTAAATTTGTATAAATAATCATATGTTTTATTGAATTAATGTATTAAATTTATAATTTTTTATCTCTAAACATATTTCATACAATATTATTTCACTTATTTTTAAAATTTTAATGATCAATAATACAGTTTTACCATTCTACAATACATGAACCAAGATCCTAAAAATGAATATATATTTGAATGATTAAAAAATATCAAGATTCCATGTTAGATTTCTTCCATTACTTGACTAGTAGGAACAAAAATATAGTTATAAACTGACATTAAATATACTATTTTTAGTTTTCAAATTTATATATTTTATTTTAATTTGGATGGTATAAATATTTTTTCCTAAATGAATGGGTATAATATAGGTATTTCTATTTGTTAGGTGGAAATCGATGAATATTTAGAATGTTTTTTCATAAATTTTCTTTGCCTTTTCTTATGGAGGAAGAGAATATTTTTCAACATCTTTCCTTTCATAAACTTTTTTTTAATGTTTTTGAATATAAAATTCATCTTCATATTTTATGATATTTCAATAAAAATCTTCAGAGAAGGTATATATACGGACTTTATATTGATAATTTTCTCCTAACAAATGTAGGAAAGAAATTCTATAACTATTTTTTCTGAATTTATAATCTTCCCAACTTCAATGAAGATATATAAAAACAAATTAATAAATCTAGAATAAAGATGGATTTGTAACTTTATCATTATGAGTTTTACTACATCAATGGTGTTGAACATATATTTTTACAAATATAATATTCTCATATTACATAATAAATAAATAAAATTGACATCTTTCACATTAAGGGTATCCATATCCCCATCTCTTGGAATAATGAAATTATGAACCCAAACACTCAAAATACATACATATAGTGAAAGATGGATGGATATTCTAACATTAACATTTAAATAAAATATGGATGTTTAAACATTAGATTTCTCAAAACATCCATCTTTTTCTAAAAAACATTTATGTAATTAGATTTTCATCTCCATCAAAAAGGATTTCAACTAAATCAGCATATTTTTTGATATCTGGTCTCTATAAATTACTAAAAAAGTAAAAGGTTACAAAATTTATTCCATTCCCTTAAAAAAAATAAGTATCTATTTGGAATTCTATAACAAACTCAGGGTAATGAAAATAAAACTATCCTTTTTCTACACATTATTATTCCCAATCATAAAAACCAATGATAGACTTCATAAATGAATCATACTTTTCACAAAATGTTCTTTCTATCAATAATTCCTTTAGAAAATTATTATTGGATAATTAGTTAGATGAATGCATTTTCCTCATCATATGATCTAAAAAAACAGGGTGGACCAGAAAAGGTCAGAGAGAGGACAGTCATAGAGTCTAGAGATCTCAATACCTTTAAAAAGTAAAGAATGACATATGACCCACTAGAATTAATATTGGTAGAAAAAAAAGGGATGTTTCTTTTTTTAATTATAATAACCTATATTAAAACCCAAATTGGGATCAATGGATGGAAAATTTTGGTAAAAGATTTAATATATTTGGAATCTTTAAATTTTAAAATTTAATTTAACGTTATCAAACTAAGATTATTTCTTATGAATCATAAGATATAATTAAAATTTATAAAAAAGGTAAACAACCTAAAAAAATTATACAAAATACATTCTGTAAAAAAAATAGATTAATGATTTACCTATCATTGATAAATAAGAAAATAGTTATATCTAAATTATTGTACAGTTATATAAAATTCATGTGATTTAGAAAAAAATTATTCTAAAAAATACTTTATCATAAAATAAATGTTCATGCAGATAAAATTATTTCTCTAGGGAGATATATTTGGTTATAAAAAATGATTTTCTAAAACACATTTATAGAAAAAGGAAAATCTGAAAACTTTTTAAAGTTAGAAACATTTTCAAAACTGAAAACATTTCTCCCCAACATTCAATGATTTTTTTACTATAAGAAAATGGTTTAAAAATGAAGTGGATAAATGATCATTTTATGATGATCATTTTATGATGATCATTTTATGATGATCATTTTATGATGATCATTTTATGATGATCATTCCACAATTCTATATAATGTTTTCAAATCTATCAGAATTTAGTGGTTTTGTAAAATTATCATCATATTGTTCTTGAATTCCACTAAATTATGTAATTATATAAACTTTTACTGTGTGTTCCCAAAGGAATTATTTATTATATACATGTTATTTGATCAAGAGTGATGTGATAATTTTTTAATTAAATCTATGGAACTTATGTTATCTCATAAAATATGACTTTTACTTAAACTCATATCAAAGTTTGTATGTTTGGGTTTCATACACATTACCTGACCATAAAAACATCTAACATTCATATATTTAGATTCAGTTGAGGAAAGCACTATTGATTTTTTTCTTAAATAATAAGAAACTAAATCCTATCCAAAGAAATGAAACTTTCTACATATAATTTTTCTAACCATTTACCCCCAAAAAGTAATAATAAAAAACATTTTATTTCCAAATGATTTCCATTAAAATAGAGTAGTTGAAGATCGTAAGTTTTATACGGTTATGAAAAAATATATTTTACATATTTTAGATGGGACTCTTTTGTATTTTCTTAAATTATCACACATAAGAATATAGAAAACATTAAATCTAAAAACTAGATATAAAGTATTGTAAACAACCAATAATTCCTCAAAAATTATTTTAATTAACTAGTTTCCCCTATTAATAAAAATCTATATATTTTTATGTCCTAATAGGTGTACTAATACTTTAAGTATTTTAAAATCCAACTATTTTAAGTAAATCAAATATATATGTTTCTGAGATAAAAATTCCCTTCTAGTTTTGGAAAATTTTAAAACCTACAAAAGGGTAATTTATCCCAACATACTCATTTCGAGAACATCCATTATATGTTTCTAAAAGGAATTAAAAATATCTTTTGTGTTTGTCCAAATATAATGTTATTAAAATATATTTTTAACAATGATTGTACCTTTGAAATAATTTTTAATAAAAAGAGTTGGATCTACTTCCCCATTAACAAAAAACATACAAAAATAATCTAGTAATTTAATCATAATAGGTTCTTAGGGCTTGATTAAGTATATAGAGGGAATTGGTAGGTCTATAAATAGTATCTATAGTTTTTTTGAATTACAAATCATCTATTTTTTCTATACTAACTTCCTCTTGAATATATCAGTTAATTAAATAAAACATCACACCCATTTTAAAATGGGTGAAATTAAAAAATGTTACATATGATATAAGTGAAATAATAGATTGAAACCAAAATACTAAAGAATACATTTCATAATGTTTTATTCTTTATTAATTATTATAACAATTTTAAACATTTTAAGATTTATCTCTTACTATAATTCAATTCTCTTCACATTTATTACGAAACACCCATTGCGTCCCAAATATAAGAAAATATATAGGGAATTCAACAAAATTACAAAAATTGATTCCTCTAAAACTAATTTAGTTTATCCTATATTTATAGTATTCAATATGAATCACCTAAATCCATAACTAAATTCTTATGTTCAAATTGTGATAGAAATGCACAATGTTAACATTTTTTCATAAGGAACATCATTTTTTAACTATTTAATGTATATCACAAATGATTTTATCAACAGGATAATTATTAAGGATTTTATAATTTCATGGATTTTGAAATCATTATTCCTCAAGAACAATGTGAATTTAATCTAGAGGTATTATTATTAAAAATGATTCTTAAGTTCTTGTATCACATGATTCATTTTACGACTGAGGTAGAAAATCAGTTTTAGAAAAAACCTTCTTAAGATGTGTTTTCACATCGTTAAAAAAAAGAATCCGGTTAATCAAATTTATCATGATCTTTTTCATCAATCATTCATATATTATTATTAAATACTCTCTAGGCCTTACTAATTTTTGAATAACATAGAAAAATTACTTCATTAAAATTTGGATAAAATTTATGTACATTATCATTAGTATTCATACTGTATACTTTACATCAAATAATTATGTAGTATGAAATTTTAGTCTTTCATCCATTCCATAATTCATGATGTGTATTGTAAATAAACAATCTATATAAAACATGATTTATTGTGTAGTATGAATTACTAACCAATTCATCCCAAAAAAATTAGAAATTGAGTATTAACTCAATTTTATTATATTAATCTATTAAATTAATATGTTTATTCATTTAACTACACCATTTTTATAATGTTCAATGAGTGGTGAAACTTTATATATTATAATATTTTTTATAAGAACCTTTGAAAATCATAATTTACAAATTCTCCAACATAGTAACTATGAATAATTACCAATGGTAGACTTATCTCATTTTTAACACGGGCAAAAAAATTAAAATAGAAAAGGAATCTGAATTTTTTTCTAGAATATAGACCCTTGAATATCTACTATAGTCATCAACTAAAATATATACATAATAGTTTCCAAAAATACATATAGTTTGTGTAGGACCAAGAAATATATGCCCACTAACTGCAAAGCAATTAAAGTTGAAACATAACTAATAGATTTGAAACTAGAATTATGTTTTATTATAACTTGAAAAGGATAATAGATATTATACAACTTATACCTAATATAATTTAATTATCTAACTAGTCATTTTATATAATGTTTTACTAAAGTTCTAACAATACAATGTCCAAACCTTCTATACCATAACCATGATTCATCTTCCATTAGAGTAAGATATGGGAAATATTCGTTTCTATCACCTTAAAAATGAATTTATTATTTCTAGTCATGTGATGGAAACACCCACTATCCATGTATTATTTTTGGAACTATTATTTTATAAAAGATAAGAGAAATATGATTTTAGAACCCAAAACATTAATGGTCCAAAATTATCATCAAACAAAACATTATTGATCAACATATATCAGACATTCCTATTTTATATAGGTGATAATTACTTATAAATATAAGATTTATGAAAACCAAAATGATGTGTCTTATTGAAGGAACACTTGTTCATCCACTAACCTACACCTTAACATTTTTTTTACAAAAGCGGGAACTTCTACAAGAAAAATAGTTATTTTGAAAATGATGTTTAGAAATTATAAAACTCGTTATTGAAGTATATCAATGACATATAATCTATCTATATAATTTATCAATGTTTTCATTCACAAAATTAAAATTTGGCAGTAATCATTTCACACTTATAATTTCATAAATTAGTTTTACAACTACATATTTATTCCCAATGTAACACCCCGACCCCTCTAGAATAAAGCATGTGAATTTATTATTACATAAGAATTATTAAGAGTAATTAAATCCCAAGGGAACTATCTATTTAGTAGTACTTATTAAACTAGATATATATATATTTAACTCTAATTACATTGGGAAAGCTAATAGAATACAAAACTTAACAAAATTATAACAAACAGCATTGAGAGAAACTCAATAAATGATCTCCTATTCATAACAGGTTAAAGGTAAAGAAGGGAAAAGGGTGAGAAAAAATGATTAGTAAGGGTTAAAAATATAGGAAGCATGAATCAATAATAATTGAATTATAGAAAATTTGAAATAATCAATATGGTTTGGTGAATATATGAAAAACACTCTCCATTAATAAAATGAACATGAAACTGCATCAATAGATTTTTTCATAGTGAAAACCTCAATGATAGTAATAACTGAAAATGAATAAAGAGAATTCTTATTATTTGGACATCATGTATCTAGAACATGATACCAATTTTCCATCAAAATGGTTTAAGTTTGTGGGTTGAATCCCATCTGATTTTTTGAAACAAACTCAAAGGGCTTGTCGCCAACTGAGTGTCTCATGAGACCTGTCGATACATTAATAGGATATAGCGGTCCCCTAATAGTGATAAAAGTAAAAATAATTATTTATAAATAGATTTAATACAAATATAATATTCCTTCTCAATATCTGTATAGAATAGAGAATAGGTATTTATCAATATTTCTATAGTTAAAACAACATTCCAAATAAACATTGTATATGAAAGGGTATGAGGAATATAAAAATAATCATATCCATGAAACCAGAATAGTAATATTTAATAGAAATGTAATTTCAAATGAAAGGTGATCTCAAATGTGCAGTAGGTACATCACATATGAATTATTAGGTGTAGAATACAAGGTAAGTCATAACGGAATGGAAATTGATACAATGTTTGTTACCACATTGTAATCAATCAGTTTATATGACCAAAATATAATAATCATATATTTAATCATTATATTCAAAAAATATAAATATAATCATTATATTATATATAAATAGGAATTACACATACACCACGAACAATAAATAAGCGATGAATACTGGAAATCTCATAGAATTGAAAGTGAGATGAGAAACCCCTTACAAACATTTTGACACGGTAATGGGTGTTCTTGTGATGGTTTATTAGAGGTAAAGGGGTATCCTATAATTTATATATCATAAGGTCAGTATAATTGAGGTGAGATAACAGACCCCACCATTAGGAATTAAAAATAGATGGACACAACATAGGGGGATTTCTTGAATAAAAGTGAGATAGAGGATCCCTTACCCTATGTACGAAGGTTTTTTTGATTGATCTTAATGGCCGGAATAATTAAATTTATATTAATTAATTAATAATTACATAACCTCATAAAATTTTAATTGATATAGTATAACCTTATCTGGTTCATTAAATCATTTTTTGATTGGTTTAAGAGATTCAATTTTATTGTTTTGGAATCATTTTTTTCCATGGTTTTCATGATCAGTTCACTTGTATTCATGAATAGAAGTTCGTTTTAAATATGGAAAAAACATAAAAAAATGTTAATATATATTATAGATGACATTATAAATGATCTCATAATGATTTTGGGTTACATACATGAGGATGAATAATTAGTTAAAAGTTATTGATAAATTCTTGGATTAACTAGGCGGTTCTGTACATAAAGAATATGTTTTGTATTATTATTTAGTATTATGAGGGTGTAAGTATTTAGAACATTGAATAAGGTAAAATTCATATATTATGATCTGGTTAATCAATTAAAATGGTTTCATGATGAGTCTTAAATACTGTAATAGAAATTGAAAACCTTTCATCCTTGAATGTGAAAAATTAACACTTCTCGGATGGTACATTCATTTTTAGTGTAAGAGGTGGGGGAAAAATGATATAATGATGTAAAATTCTAAAGGATAATAAAATTAATTTCCACTTAATGTAATATAATTATCATATAACATGGATGTGGGGAGCTGAGGAGAGAGAAACAAAAGAACGGAACTTGTTAACAAATTTTATAGAAAAGAGAAGAGTGGTTCACCTCTTGAGTAATCCTTCTTCAGAATCTCCTTAAGGCCTTTGTTTTTTTGACTTTTAGTGAGACCAGAAGGTATTGGATGTGAGAGAGAAGGTTAGGGAGATATTTGAGCATAATTGAGGAAAGTATTGAAACTTGAGTGGTGTGGGGGTAAGAGGGGGTGAGGGGTGGTTTATATAGTGGAGGGGAGGAAAGATTTTTCATTATTTAAATTATTATTTTAAAATTGTTTGTCAAGACTATGAATAGTATTGATTCATGTGATCCAAAATAGTAATAATGGATTTAGTGTTCAAACCAAGTGGAATTACAACGTCCTTGCATCACCTATGATGTAGTAAATCAAGTATTTAGTATTTATCATAATTTATCATAATTTATTATTCAATAAAATTTCATGTATTTCCAAAAAAATCCCAAAAATTCACCCTAAATTTTTTTTGGCATATGGAATCAAAAAATTAACTCCATATTTCAATAAAAAATTTGTAAATATGATAAATTTAATTTTTATTTATAAACATTATTTAAACGAAAAAATACCAACACTTAAAATATTTATCTTTATTTTTAAGGTGCCATAATTTTATTTATGAATTCATGAGTAAGGTTACCATTCATAAGTGTTGTGTAACACCCCGAGATTTTATGAATAATATTATTTTAATTTCATTAATGTATTGTGTTGTATTCTACACCAAGATTACCTTGCGCTATACGCAACACCGTATTAGCTTGTAGTATACGCAACACTATTCTTGGACCGTGTTACACAAAATTTTGATAATAGTTATTCTACGCAAAATTGAGTGTATATATATATATATATTAAATTTATAAATGAAATATGGTTGGATTCTGTTATACGAAACAACAAAGGATTCTTTCACAACACGCAACCCTGACTTGTCTTGCATTACACGCAATCACGACCTTCCTCGATAGCGTGTGTTGTACGCAATACCGGGTTTTAATAAACAATGATATATTATTATAATATTGTCATGAACTAGCCTTTATGAATAGTATTAGCTAAATTTTGAATTTTATAACATTATTATTCATCTTACACATTTTCTAGAACATGGTATAAGAACAAAATAAATTTTTCGGGTAAAATAAGTATTTTTCAAAAAAATGCAGTTTTGCCGCCTTTTGATGGAGCAACCACTTTAATCTAGTTTTTGATATGTTTATATGTTCAATTTGACAAAATAAAATTCTTCTTTTGAATCATGATGTAAAAATTTACATTAGATAATGTTTTGATATTTTTCCGATAACTTTAATATTTTAATGAATAGTAAAAACACGCTATATTTTAATTAAAAACAACTTTTTTCATCGTAATATATTATGTGGTTAAATTATAATAATGAATGGTTTTAAAGTATAAATAGAATATATTTTTACCATTTAATATAATTTATGTCATTAGAATTGATTTTACCTTGAATTCGTAGGTTAAATCAATTCAATCTTTTGCAATGTTTTAAAGAAAAACCCGTTTTTTTCGACAACGGGATAAATTTTAATTTAATTTCTGCATCTTTTGTGTATTGAATTTGGAAAAATGGATTCCATATTTCGAATCAGTGGGTCCAAATTATGTTAATATGCTACTTTATATTTTTGGGCATTATGAATAGTAACTACAGTAAATTTTATTTACCATAGTTAAAGGTAAATCGAGTAATTAAGGGTAAATATAATATTTTAAAATTACCCAAACAAATGTGAAAATCCTATTGGATGACTCAAAGACGACCCATATCACCTAAGGGTCAGATTAGATTCATTTAATTAAATTTTTTCAATGAAAATAATTTAATTATTTATAAAACCAAAGAATGTGACAACATGTCAGTTTCTTAAATCTTATATGTATAATAATTTTAATCTAGTGATAAACTTCATGAAACTTAGAAAATGAATAGTCTCCAGAAAGCTAATACAATTATCTACATCATAGGAATTTATTTAGAATTTTTAGGGATTAAATAATTATTATTTATTATGACACAAAGATGATGCAGTAATTGTCTTATTAATGAAATGTTGACATAATTGATGTTATAAATGCCCAAATAAATGTAATTTGAGAGTTTTTATGACTTACAATAATTTTCTAGGTTAATATAACATGTTATTGTTGATTTAAGTAACTTTTTTAGAACTTATAATTCTGTTATGAATTTCTTAAAAATCATGTACCAAATAGTGTCAAAATTGACATAAAATAGTTTTTAAAACAAATATTATATTATTAATTGTTATTTTATTCCTAAAAATCTAAGGTTCGGCCAAATGACTTAGATAAGATTATATATATTAATAATAAACAACTTGGGGTTCTTTTGGCTTGATATTGTATGTTTATTAACCATATAGTGTAAGAAAACAAAAAGACACGGTAAAAGTTAAATTATTTAACTTAGAGTTAAATCTAATTGATAAGGTTAATATAATAAGCTAAACTTGTATAAATCCAATTGGATGAGAGGATTTCTACCCATCCCCACCTTATCCTCAAAATAAATCAATTTGAGCTATTTAAAACCGAACTTGACTTTATAATAAAATAATATTTTTAGTTATTCCAAAGGTGCCCCTCTCCTCCCTTATAAAACGACACCTCCTCCCTCTCTTCCTCACACAACTTTGAGCCTTCAAGCTCGGCCAATCCCTGAAAAAGTCTCTTCTCCACTTTCCTAGAAACATCCTAGAGGTTCTGTTCTTCCTCAAAGACCAATTTCAGTGCCCTAAGGGGAGGTCTCAAAGAGGTGCTTCAAAGAAGAGGTAATTTCCGTTACCGATTCTTTCACCTTTATTTCTTCTTCCACTTTTTCTTCTTAGGCTATTTCATTATGAATTAATAACATAAGTATCACTCATATACTTATATGTTATTATAAGTATGAAACAATCCTATTTCACCATCTATCCATCCTACGGAAAACGCAATCACCGCATGTGCGTACGTACGGAATACCGTCTCCACGGCGTGGTGAAATCTATTTTCCACCAACACCTTACATGGATGGGAATAATGGTGTAAAGAATTACTATACATAGTTATTATAACATCATACTGATTCTGATATATTGTATCATCCACTCCAATTCAATTCAATAATCATGAAAATGATATCATCGCTAGTGTGTACGTACGGACTACTGTCTCCACGACGCGATGAGATTCATTCTCCACTTTAACCATTCGTGAATGATTATAAAGTACATATAATAAGTAATCATGAAATATATGACATAATAATGATACTGTATTTATGTGTATATATATGTATTTCATCTACTTAATTCCGTTCAACTCAATAAGGAAACGAAAACAGCGTTCATGCGTACGTACGGCCTACCGTCTCCATGAACGGTGTATTTCTTTCCATTTACTAATTTATTATATATATGTATATTATTAATATATATTATACATAAATCATGTTTTATATTCTGGAATTAAGTAATCATGATCTATGTAATCATATGAATAATTACAAGTCAAAACATGGACGACAAATGAAACGATTTTACCCAAAACGCTTCTTTAACATGGAATTTACAAAAGAATGGGTAATATAAAGTCATCAGTGAACCATATATGATATCATAACAATGAATATGATTATGGAATAAGTCAATGACATTATTTAAATCATTATACAGGAGGTTCGGACACTTACGAAGCAAATCGGACCAAAGGTAAGGGAAAAAATCACAATCTCATTTTTATCCGAGATTGTTTATACTTTGGTATTTACTGGGGTGTATTTTATCATCCACATCCATGTTTCATCAATATGTAATATTATTTCCATCCACCTACAATTTTTTAAATCCAATTTTACCCTTCGGTGAGTTTTTAGTAAAAGATATGAAAGCAATCTTTTGTCGTTTTTTCGTACGAGGTACTTTTTGACTTTTCCGACAAAAGGACGAGAAGAATGTTTTTTTTACTTATACGACATGTATGGATTTTTAAAACATTATTTCCAAGAAGCTTCCTTTACATGTTTTCAAGTTTATTTTTAATCAACTTCTTTTAGTTATAGTTTTATGACATGTTAAGAAAGGAAAAGTGTTTTTGAAGTAGAAAGAATATTTTCCTCAAGAATGGAGTTCAAATGTTTTATCAAAATTATTTTCCATCTAAGATAATAAAGGGTTCTGTTTTTATCCCTATTATTACATTTATTTTATTATGTTGTGATGGAATTATTTTTCTGAATTCCTTTATCTTATATGAATTTTTTTATGATGTCATGATGTTTAATATTCCCATTTGCATTACATGGGTTATGCAATGATGTATGATTTATGATTTTGTGGCACACATAAGAATGGTACCATTATGAGATGGGTGGGACCTATATCTCCCTCCAATTCATTGGGTAAAGATTTTATATCTCATGAGATAGACATGGCTGGAATGGTAGGTTATACCGGTTCAGTGAAACCGGACTGAAACGAGGGTGACTTGGTTCAGAAAGGGACTTTTTCCACTAAGATAGTCTTGGAGATGAGTCTTGACTAACAAGAAATGATTTTCTATGATTATGTGTGTATGCCACAATGTTTCATGTTTTACGCTATGATTATTGTGATTACATTTCACTGTCATGATTTATCCCATGTTATGAAATTATGCTCTCTTTTGTAGGTCAAGATTTTCAAAATGTTATGTTATTATGATGTGATTGATATTTCTTTTGATTACCCTTACTGAGAATTTTAGCTCACCCTTTTATATTTTATTTTCCCCAGGATATAAAGAAAGGTTTTAGGTATAAAAAAAGAAGATCTTTATGGAAGATATTGATGATCTTTCAACAAGATTAGAAGATTATATTTCGAGTTTCCAAAGACACTAAACTATTACGATCCTTGTGTGTGTGTTTTTGTTATGTACTAAGTATTCCGCAAATGTAATGTAATGTAAATGTACGTCAAGCTTCGGGTCTCTACAGTTGGTATCAGAGGGAGGTTTAGTCAACCTTTGGAAACTAGGACGCGAAAACGTTAGTGAGATCCCTAGAGATATTTCTAAGGTATGTCTAGGGATGTTCCTAAGGATAAGTATACATATAGGATATAGTCCTAGCACTACGGTAAAGATATTAGAATTTAACCTAAGATGTTAGATATTGAAGTTACTCCCCCTTTATTATGATTTTTGCATCTCACACTATTCTTTTTGGGTTTTAGAAAATGGCTGGAAACAAGATGATTCACGATAATGGAGGATGTGATGGACAATGGAATGATATTCTTCATGAGCAACCAAATGAAATGGGATTTGGAAGTACATACATCATTATTATGTCGAATCAGCAATCTCATAATATGATCAATAAAGTAAAATTTGGTAAGTTTCCTGACTCGGCTAATAATAGAAAGATGGAGTTTCATGATGATCATAGAGAAAAGAAAGTTCAATTTCCCCTATGTAAATCATGTGGGAAAAGGCATCAAGGAGAATGTTTCAAAGGAACTGGAAGATGCTTTGGGTGTGGAAAAAAAGGACACAAAGCCAGTAAGTGCAAGGGAAAAGGTTCAGTTAACACCAGGGATGAGGATAATGGTATTGCTACGACATCAGCAATGGTTAAATGTTTTAAATGTGGAATGTACGGGCATTATGCAAACCAATGCCCTAAGGGAAAGTCTCATGAAGAGAATCAGTATGGTCGTATGGGTAGTATTTATGTGGATGATGATGAAGAGAATACAAATGATATGTGAGATGAAAGAATTGTTGAAGCTCGGTCAATGGTTTAATAATGTAGTGGAATGATTACATGTTTATCATGCGTAATGTTGTATAAGTAATCTCATGCTACTATGGAATAAAGAGACATCTATGGATTGTTACACTGTTGTCTTTCCTTGAGTTTTGAAAGTGTATGATTAATGTTACCAGTATCCATGAATGGTTATTCAGATATTTTTGGAATGTAGATGATATGCGCATAATGAAGGGATAAGGAGAAAATTAAATGTCTGATAGTATTCATGAGCTTATGAATGATATAAGGAGAAGGTTATATCATGGTTTCAGTATATAGAATTTTTGGATTTTGGTATGTGGAAAGAGTTAACTTTTGACAACATTCATGTTTTCAGTAAGGTTTAATGGGTATTCATTTTTCAAGAGAATACATGATTACGGTATTCACATTATTGGAATGTGACCAACAAGATAGGAATGCAGTATTACGGTATATAGGGATCAACGATGGTATTAACTCTCTGGTAATCATTTTAACTATGTTATGAGTGTGGACCGAAGTATTTTTGATAAGCCTAAAGATTGGAATGGATTATGTTAGACATAAGTTAGTTTTGTTTAAGGATAGAACTTTTTTTTGATATTATTGATGGGATGTTATAGTAATATAGCTTTAGAAAAAGGACAACCTGCAGGACGGGCGACAACCCATCGCGTTGGACAAGGCTGTGGGAATCGAACCCACAACCGAAGTGTGACTGGCCTTTATTGCCTACCACTGGCCTACAGGAAGTCCCTATTTAGTAGAAACTAATTTTATTATATTAAGAAGTATGATATATGAAGTATAAGTCCATTTTAGGAACCATATATGATTAATCTCACTATAGAATGACTTATGTATAACTTTTTCTAACCTTTTGTTTGAGACAGATGGAATGACCCGTCATTCTATCACATGATCTGCTAACACTTCACGAATAACAAATTCAACTTCATTTATTTAAGAGATGAAGTAGAAATTTTTCAAGGCACGAACAACAATGAGATTGTACCAAAATAAAGTAAGTATTTATTCTAATTCAAATTATTCAACTTTAGGGAAACGATCTTGAAAACCAAAAATGTTCTCCTAGTGCTCTTATATCTGATTAATCAGATGGTACCTTATATCGTCACAAATTTATGGATTTGTGATTGTTGGGTTTTCCATAGCCAAGTTATCTACCACTCTCCATCAGAACATGATGGTTAGATTTTTCTTCCATATCCATATTTTCACCTATGTGGAAACCCAGTGATTAGTTTATTTGGGTAACCGTTACGTTTCATAATTTTGTTTTTAAATATTGGTTTTGGTATTCCTTTTTACGATGTGGGTTTCTATTAAAGAAACTTTCAAATAGTAAACTATTTATAACCCCAACGAATTTCGAGGGCGAAATTTATTTTAAGGGGGGTAGAATGTAACACCCCGAGATTTTATGAAAAATATTATTTTAATTTCATTAATTTCTTGTGTTGTATTCTACAACAAGATTACCTTGCGCTATACGCAACACCGTATTAGCTTGCAGTATATGCAACACTATTCTTGGACCGTGTTACACAAAATTTTCTTAATAGTTATTCTATGAAACATTGAGTATATATATATATATATATATATATATTAAATGTATAAATTAAACATGGTTGGATTCTGTTATACGATACAACGAAGGATTCTTTCACAACACGCAACCCTGACTTGTCTTTCATTACACACAATCGCGACCTTCCTCGATAGTGTGTGTTGTACGCAATACCGGGTATTAATAAACAATGATATATTATTATAATATTGTCATGAACTAGCCGTTATGAATAGTATTAACTAAATTTTGAATTTTATAACATTATTATTCATCTTACACATTTTCTAGAACATGGTATAAGAACAAAATAAATTTTTCGGGTAAAATAAGTATTTTTCAAAAAAATGCAGTTTTGCCGCCTTTTGATGGCGCACCCACTTTAAATCTAGTTTTTGATATGTTTATATGTTCAATTTGACAAAATAAAATTCTTCTTTTGAATCAGGATATAAAAATTTACATTAGATAAAGTTTTGATATTTTTCCGATAACTTTCATATTTTAATGAATAGTAAAAACACGCTATATTTTAATTAAAAACAACTTTTTTCATCGTAATATCTTATGTGGTTAAATTATAATATTGAATGGTTTTAAAGTTTAAATAGAATATATTTTTACCATTTAATATAATTTATGTCATTAGCATTGATTTTACCTTGAATTCGTAGGTTAAATCAATTCAATCTTTTGCAATGTTTTAAAGAAAAACATGTTTTCTTTCGACAACGAGATAAATTTTAATTTAATTTCTGCATTTTTTGTGTATTGAATTTGGAAAACTGGATTCCATATTTGGAATCAGTGGGTCTAAATTATGTTAATAAGCTAATTTATATTTTTGGGCATTATGAATAGTAACTACAGTAAATTTTATTTACCATAGTTAAAGGTAAATCGAGTAATTAAGGGTAAATATAATATTTTAAAATTACCCTAACAAATGTCAAAATCCTATTGGATGACTAAAAGTTTACCCATATAACCTAAGGGTCGGATTATATTCATTTAATTAAATTTTTTCAATGAAAATAATTTAATTATTATTAAAACCTAAGAATGTGACAACATGTCACTTTCTTAAATCTTATAAGTATAATAATTTTAATCTAGTGATAAAATTCATGAAACATAAAACATGAATAATATCCAGAAATCTAATACAATTATCTACATCATAGGAATTTATTTATAATTTTTAGGGATTAAATAATTATCATTTATTATGACACAAAGATGATGCAGTAATTGTCTTATTAATGAAATATTGACATAATTGATGTTATAAATGCCCAAATAAATGTAATTTGAGACTTTTTATGACTTAAACTAATTTTATAGGTTAATATGACATGTTATTGTTGATTTAAGTAACTTTCTTAGAACTTATCATTCTGTTATGAATTTCATAAAAATCATGTACCAAATAGTGTCAAAATTGACATAAAATAGTTTTTAAAACAAATATTATATTATTAATTGTTATTTTATTCCTAAAACTATAAGTTTCAGCAAAATGACTTAGATAAGATTATATATATTAATAATAAACAACTTGGGGTTCTTTTGGCTTGATATAGTATGTTTATTAACCATATAGTGTAAGAAAACAAAAAGACACGGTAAAAGTTAAATTATTTAACTTATAGTTAAATCTAATTGATAAGGTTAAAATAATAATCTAAACTTGTCTAAATCCTATTGGATGAGAGGATTTAGACCCATCCCCACCTTATCCTCTAAATAAATCAATTTGGAGCTATTTAAAATCGAACTTGACTTTATAATAAAATAATATTTTTAGTTATTCCAAAGAAGCCCCTCTCCTCCCTTATAAAAGGACACCTCCTCCCTCTCTTCCCCACACAACTTTGAGCCTTCAAGCTCGGCCAATACCTTCCAAATTATCTTATCCACTTCCCTAGAAACATCCTAGAGGTTCTGGTCTTCCTCAAAGACCAATTTTAGTGCCCTAAGAGGAGGTCTCAAAGAGGTGCTTCAAAGAAGAGGTAATTTCCGTTACCGATTCTTTCACCTTTATTTCTTCTTCCACTTCTTCTTCTTAGGTTGTTTCATTATGAATTAATAACATCAGTATCACTCATATACTGATATGTTATTATATGTATGAAACAATCCTATTTCACCATCTATCCATCCTACGGAAAACGAAATCACCGCGCGTGCGTATGTACAGAATATCTTCTCCACGCCGTGGTGAAATCTATATTCCACCAACACCTTACATGGATGGGTATAATGGTGTAAAGAATAACTATACATAGTTATTATAACATCATACTGATTCTGATATATTTTATCATCCACTCCAATTCAATTCAATAATCATGAAAACGATATCATCGCTCGTGCGTACGTACGGACTATCGTCTCCACGACGCAATGAGATTCATTCTCCACTTTAACCATTCGTGAATGATTATAAAGTACATATAATAAGTAATCATGAAATATATGACATAATAATGATACTGTATTTATGTGTATATATATGTATTTCATCTACTTAATTCCATTCAACTCAATAAGGAAACGAAAACAGCGTTCATGCGTACGTATGACCTACCGTCTCAATGAACGGTGTATTTCTTTCCATTTACTGATTTATTATATATATGTATATTATGAATATATATTATACATAAATCATGTTTTATATTCTTGAATTAAGTAATCATGATCTAAGTAATCATATGAATAATTACAAGTCAAAACATGGACGACAAATGAAACGATTTTACCCAAAACGCTTCTTTAACATTGAATTTACAAAAGAACGGGTAATATAAAGTCATAAGTGAACCATATATGATATCATAACAATGAATATGATTCTGGAATAAGTCAATGATATTATTTAAATCATTATACAGGAGGTTCGGACACTTACGAAGCAAATCGGACCAAAGGTAAGGGAAAATATCACAATCTCATTTTGATCCGAGATTGTTTATACTTTGGTATTTACTGGGGTGTATTTTATCATCCACATCCATGTTTCATCAATATGTAATATTATTTCCATCCACCTAAAATTTTTTAAATCCAATTTTACCCTTTGGTGAGTTTTTAGTAAAATATATGAAAGGAATCTTTTGTCGTTTTTTCGTACGAGGTACTTTTTGACTTTTCTAACAAAAGGACGAGAAGAATGCTTTTTTTAACTTATACGGCATGTATGGATTTTTAAAAAATTATTTCCAAGAAGATTCCTTTAGAAGTTTTGAAGTTTATTTTTAATCAACTTCTTTTAGTTATAGTTTTATGACATGTTAAGAAAGGAAAAGTGTTTTTAATGTAGAAAGGATATTTTCCTCAAGAATGGAGTTCAAATGTTGTATCAAAATTATTTTCCATCTAAGATAACAAAGGGTTCTGTTTTTATCCCTATTATTACATTTATTTGATTATATTGTGATGGAATTATTTTTATGAATTCCTTTATCTTATATGAATTGTTTTATGATTTCATGATGTTTAAGATTCCCATTTGCATTACACGGGTTATGCAATGATGTATGATTTATGATTTTGTTGCACACATAAAAATGGTATAATTATGAGATGGGTGGGACCTATATCTCCCTCCAATACATTGGGTAAAGATTTTATATCTCATGAGATAGACATGGCTGGAACGGTAGGATATACCGGTTCAGTGAAACAGGACTGAAACGAGGGTGACTCGGTTCAGAAAGGGACTTTGTCCACTAAGATAGTCTTGGCAATGAGTCTTGACTAACAAGAAATGATTCTCTATGATAATGTGTGTATGCCACAATGTTTCATGTTTTAATTTATGATTATTTTGATTACATTTCACTGCCATGATTTATCCCATTTTATGAAATTATGCTCTCTTTTGCAGGTTAAGATTTTCAAAATGTTATGTTCTTATGATGTGATTGATATTTCTTTTTCTTACCCTTACTGAGCATTTGAGCTCACCCTTTTATGTTTTCTTTTCCCCAGGATATAAAGAAAGGTTTTAGGTATAAAAAAAGAAGATCTTTATGGGAGATGTTGAAGATCTTTCAACAAGATTAGAAGATTATATTCCGAGTTTCCAAAGACACTAAACTATTACGATCCTTGTGTGTGTGTTTTTGTTATGTACTAAGTATTCCGCAAATGTAATGTAATGTCAATGTACGTCAAGCTTCGGGTCTCTACATGTTGTATTACTATTCATAATAGTAAGTTACTATTGATAAGGGTATATTACTATTCATAACGGTATGTTACTATTCACTGAAAAATAACTTGATTCTATTAGACTCCAAATATAACCCTGATCACAACCGTGTATGTCTGTTTTTCAAAATTCAAAACAAAAACGTGCAAAATTAATGTTTAAAGGATAGGTTATGAATATCTCTTCAATGACCAAGTTTTGTTTAAAAAAACATAGTTCCTTATGAAATATAGGCTCTCTAGTGAATAGAATGTATTTAAGAGAAACATTCCCTAAAATTTTAGGTGTCTTGTATTATTCCCTCCTTCAGAAATTTCATCCTCGAAATATTTCATGTATAAATCCCTCTAAGATGATGTGGGAGTTTCTTCATCATATCATACTCATGTTACAACTTTAATTCCTCTACATTATGGTTTCTCCAATGAACCTTTACGAGACAAGTTATATGAATCTTCAATACATGCTCCCTCATGTCAAGAATCTCGATAGGCTCCTCACAGTATGAAAAAATAATGTTCTAGTTCTATTACTTCATAGGTGAGTACATGAATTTGGTCTGGCATGTATTTCATCCACAATGACAGATGGAAAACATTATAAACTTTGGAGAGACTCAATTCCATTGCTAAACAGTAAGCTACAACTCTGATCCATTCCAGAATTTCAAAAGGTCTGTTGTAACTCGGTCTCAGTTTCCCTTTCTTATCGAACCATAAGACACCCATCCATGGAGACACTTTTAGAAAGACATGATCGCATACTTGAAATTTAGAATCCTTTCTCCAGTTGTCAACATAACTCGTTTTCCTACTTTTTTACTTATTTAATATGTTCCTAAATTTTCTTTACCTTTATTGTTGTCCCTTCAATAAGTTCAGGGTCTAAAAGTTTCCTCTCACCAAATTCATCCCAACAAGTTGGATATCGACACCTCTTACCATATAATGATTTATATGGAGCCATTTTAACACTATAATGTAAGTTATTATTGTAGTGAAATTCAAAAAAGGGAAATTATTGATCCCACATACATTGAAAGTCAAGATACCATGATCTCATAATATCTTCCAGTGTTTGAAAAGTCCTTTTAGACCATCCATTGAATTGTGGGTGATAAGCAATACTCATATGAAGCTCAGCATCCAAATCCTTCTGGATACTTTTCCAGAATTTTGATGTAAACCTTGGATCTTGATCAGACACAATTGATAGAGTTACACCCTCAAGTCTTACAAATTCATTAATATAAATTCTTTTTAGGTGCTCAAGTGTTAAATACTGTCTTATAGCAAGGAAATATGCAAATTTTTTGAGACGAACAACAATTACCCATATTGGATAACTATTTCTAGGTTTTCTCAGAATTCCTGTAAAAAATTACATCTTAATTTCATCCAAATTATACATATGAATAGGTATTGGTTTCATCATCCCTCTAGGATGTTGTCTCTCTGCCTTTACTTGTTGACCAAATAGACACCTTGACATATAGTCAGCAATATCTCGCTTGATATTATCCCACCAGAAATGTTCCTTTTGATCTCTATACATTTTTGTGAAACCAGGTTGTATAGAGAAATTTTAGCTATGAGCGTCATCTAATAGTTCCTTTTTTATCTCATGTACTGATGGAACACATAACCTCTTCTCAAATTTCATAACACCTTCCTCATACATGAAGTCTACCAATCTCTCATCATTAACAGCAGTAATTTTTTTCTATAGATTCTCATCATCAAATTGAGAGCTTCTTATATTCTCTAGAAAATAAGGTTTAAAAATAATTTGAAAGATATAAGATGTTTCCCCTTCCTTAACAATTCTTATATCCATCTTTAGTAGATCTATTAATATAGGATCTCTCTCAATCCTAATTTGGGTCAGAAGTCCGTGATCTTTCCTTCTTTAATGCATCAACTACCTTAGTTTCCTTTACTGGGTGGTAGTGTATTGAAAAATCATAATCTTTTTGTAACTCGAGCTATCTCCTTTTCTCATGTTGATTTCTTTCTGTGTGAAAATTTATTTCAAACTCTTACAATCCTTATATATCTAACATTTTTCACCGTAGAGATAATGTCTCCATATCTTCATAGAAAACATTATGGTTGCTAACTCAATATCAGGATTTGGGTAATTATTCTCATGAGTCTTCAACTTCCTTGATTCATAAGCAATAAAATTATAATTTTTCATAAGGACGCAACCCAGTCCATTCTATGATGCATCAATATATATCACAAATCCTTCATTTACAGATAGAAGAGTCAAAACTGAAGAATTGGCAAATATTATTTTCAATTATTCAATGAACTTTGTACATTATTTATTCCATGCATACTTAACACCTTTATGTGTGATCTTGGTCAGCGGGTTAGCTAGTCAGAATAAATTTTGAACAAAATGCTGATAATAACCTTCTAAGACAATAAAACTGTGTACCTCGGTTATGTTCATTGGCATACATTTCATTTTCTTAATAGGATAAACTAATATTCAATCCTTTTAGATAATATGCCTTTTAAAAGAAACCGATTGAATCTATAATTCACACATTCTAAACTTCCAATATAATTCATTTCTTCTAAGAGTTTCCAGAATAATCTGCAAGTGATTCTCATGGTCTTTATAGATTATGGAGTATACCAAGATGTCATTAATAAATACCATGAAAATGTCATCAAGATATTCCTTTAATGCCTATTCATTAGATCCATGAAAACAGAGGGTGCATTAGTTAGTCCAAAAGGATTCACTATAAACTCGTAATGCCCGTATCTATTTCAGAATGTGGTCTAGGGAATATCTTCCTTCTTCACACACAGCTGATGATATCCAGATCCAATGTCAATATTTGAAAATTATTGTGCTCCATGAATTTTATCAAATAAATCATCAATTAATGGTAGATTATATATATTCTTTATTGTAGAAGCATTAATTCCCTTATAATCATTGCATATCCTCATGGAACCATATTTCTTCTTGACAAAGAGGATAAGGGATACCCATAGAGAAACACTAGGTCAAATAAATCCTTTGTCACTCAATTCCTCTAGTTATTTATTTAGATCCCCTAATTATATAGTTTTCATTCTATAGGGACTCTTCTATATAGGTCATTCATAAGGAATTAAATAAATAGAGAACTCAACATCTCACTATAGAGGATGTCCTGGTAAATCCTATTGAAATATGTCAATGCATTATTGCAATATATTTACATATTAAATTTGAAAATTTCATTCCTCACCCATAGATATAGGGTTCTCTTCCCCTCCTTTAATTTCATTCGGTAGAGTTAATGTGGGTGGATCTAGATAAGAATTAAATGGAGAGGTTTCTGTTGTAAAAATAAGGGATTCTACACCATTTTCAAAGCTTTTAACTTCATTATTCTTGTAATAAATCTTTGAATCATAATTTGACATCCAATTAATACTAATAAATATATAAAATTCAGACATTGGTGTTATGATAAGTTTATAAAATAAAGCACATTTAGGTGTCCTGAGGGGGACTGATCGACATGTCCTTGTTTCAATGATACATCCACTATGAGTTTTGACTGAAAAATCCTTTATTAAATCGAACTGGACAAGTCTAATTTTCTTGGAAAACTAGATTGACATAGATGGTTGTGATGATCCAAAATCAGATAAAGCATTTTCTATGTTTGACGAAACAATTAAAGTAGCTTCCACCACATCATTAAGAACTTCAACATCCATAGTGGTAATCACGTAATATCTCCCTTTCTATTATGGAATTTTTGAGGGACGTTTCCTTGGAAATTAGGACACTCAATTTCATAGTGTCCTATCTCTCAAAAAATTTAGCATTGAACTTCATAAAATTGTTTTTTCCCCCTATATTCACTAGATCGATGACCCTTTTCTCCACACATATAGTAGACTCCCATTCCTTTCAATCATTTCCCCAGATTATTCTTTCCACAGTTCTCACATAATGAGAATTTCCTTTTTCCCTTGTTCTTCTTCAGTCCTTCACCTTTTCATTGGTCATCAGAGAACCTCTTATTATCTTTGTTTCCCTTGAAAAATTTTGATCTTAAAAACTCCCTCTCTATTTTAATGGCACTTAAGACAATTCCATAATATGATGAAAATATTTGAGAATCCATTGCCCTTCAAAGAATTTATTTAAGACCATAAAAGAAATGATCAATCTTGTATTATGAGTAACATACACAATCAATGTCATACCTGGCTAGTCTTGTGAAGGTATCCTCATACTCTGCAACACTATCTTCTTTTATTTACTTTAATCCATGTAATTTCTTCTTCATTTTAGGTCATTGATCATGAGGGAAATATTTATTAAATAATATTTCCTTAAATGTTCTCTATTAAATATCTTCCATTTCATATTCCTCCAAGGTATCCTGGATCAAGGACCACCATTGATCAGTTTTTCTCTTGAGACAATATACTTCCAACACAACGTTTTTATTTTCATTGCATCTTAAATGCCATGAATATATATTAAAGGGACTTGGTGCACTGCTCATCTACCACTGTATTAGTAATCCCACTAAATGATGGGGGCTTCTTCTATAATAAATGATCCAACATAGGTGTAGCATGGTCATTCTACACAACCTGAGTAAGTTGTCCAAATATGGTCATGATCTGATCTACTCTAACATTTACATTGTTTACTTTCTTAGTGGGGGAATCCCTACATTGTCCACAAGTATTAATTCCTCTTCTTCCATCTGGTATCTTTTCTAAATAATGTCATACACTAGATTAGGTTATGAATCATAATTTATAATCTTGGCTAGAAAAGTACTTAGCATAAATGGTAGTTCTATTTATAGATAATCTCATAATCATGGGTTTTGTAAGGAAAATTTTCATTCATATCCTTCATAATGTCTTTCAAAGAAAATGTAAATTATACAAATCATTTCCCTATTGGTGTAAAACCAAGAGTATAGAAAGGTTTGTTGTTGTGCCCTAGGATACCCCAAGTTAATCCCAAACTGTGTGTCATATTTTTCACTCCTAGGTACATCATTTACTGAGCCACCTCTACCAGTTTGTATCGAGACAAGGATGTATTTTCTAGAAATATCCAAATAATATATTCTTTACCAAAATTCATGGACAGTATTTTTTGTTTATCCTCACGTACTACCTTAGGGAATTTTCCCTAATCTATGTTTTCTAACCTAGTTTCAATGTTTTCTACTAAACATCCTTTGATATAAACTGTAACACCCAGACCCCTCTAGATTAAAGCTGGTGCATTAATTATTAACTTGGAATGATTAATATAAATGTAATCCAAAAGGAATGATCAATTTAGTAGTATTAAAGAATCTAGATACATATATGTAACTCCAATTACATTGGGAAATCTAAAAATATACAATACAAAACAAAAACTAGTAAAATGAATCCATGGATACTCAATAAATGATCTCCTCTTTATAACCTATTGAAGGAAAAAAATGAAAGGGGTGAGCTCAAATGCTGAGTAAGGATTTCAAATAGTGAAATCATGAATCAATAATACATGAATCATAAACAATTTGACAAAATAAATATGGGATGGTGAATAGATGAAAAACACACGCCATTAATAAAATCAGAATGAAAATGAATCCATAGATTTTATCATAGTGAAAACCTCATGGATAGAAATAAATCAAAATGAATAAATATAATTCTTATTATTTGGAAATCATGTATCTATCACATGATACAACTATACCATAAAAATGGTTTAATTCTTTGTGTAGAAACCCATTTTAGTTTTTGAAACAAACATAAAGTGTTTGTCGACAACGTATTGTCTCATGAAACCTGTCGATAAATAAGGCAGATATATCTACCCCACCCATCATTGAAAGTCCAAATAAATATTTCTAAAATGATTTTATACAATTAAAATATTCCTTCCCAATATCAGTATAGAGTAGAGAATACAAATCCATCAATATTTTCAAAGTTACAACAACATTCCCAAAAAAACACCATATGTGAAAAGGTATAAGGTTTAAGAAAATAATCATATCCATAAAACCATAACATGGATATTTAATATAAATTTAATTTAAAATTAAATGTGATATCAAATGGTAAGTATGTACACCACATAAGAATTATTAGGTTCACAGTACATAGTAAGTCACAACGAAATGAAAATTGAGACAATGTTTCTTACCACATTGTAATCAATCGAATCATATAACCAAAAGTTAATAATAATAAATTGAATCATTATAAAAATTGAATATAAAGATAATCATCATATTCTATATCAATATAAAGTACACATACACCACATATAATAAATAATCATTGAATAATGGAAATCTTATGGTATTGAAAGTGAGTTGAGAAACCCCATATAAACATTTCAGAATGGTATTGGGTGTTATTATGAGAGATTAATGAGAGGTAAAAGGGTATACCATAATTTATATATCATAAGGAAAGTATGGGGAATGTGGGAAATAATAAACCATCATTAGGAATTTAAAATATAAGGACGCTACATAGGGGGAATTCATGAATAAAAGTGAGAGAGAGGATCCCTTAACTTATGCTTAAAGGTGTTCTTGATTGATCTAAATGACCGGAATAATTAAATTTATCTTAATTAATAAATAATTCCAAAACCTCATCAATATGTAATTTATATGGAATAACCATATCATACTCATTAAAGCCCCTTTTTATGGGTATATAAGATTAAATGTTATTGTTTTGAATGCATTTTCTTCCTTAGTTTTCATGACCATTTTAGTTATATTAATGAATGGAAGTTCATTTGAAATGTGGTTAAACATCCATAATTGTAAATATATATTATTAGTGACATTATAAATTATCTTATAATGATTTTAGGTTATATAATGGTGAAAAAATCAATAGATAAAAGTTATTGATACATGCTTGGATTACCTTGGTAGTTTTGGGCATAAAGAACTTGTTTTCCATTATTATTTTTTATTATGAGTGTGTATGGATTCCAGAACATTGAATAAGGTAAAATGCATATATTATGATATTTTTCAACCATTAAAAAGTTTTATTGACCATTATTAAAGGGATTAATAGAAATATATAACCCGTCATTCGTGGATGTGATAAATTTACACATATTAGACGATACTTTCATTTTTAGTGTAAGAGGTGGGGGAAAAGATAGATGATGATGAAATATTCCATTTGCATAATATAATTCCAGTATATCTAAGGTACTAGAATTATATTATCACTTGGATGTGGTGTGGTTAGGAGAGATAAAAAAATAATGGAGCTTGTAAAATAATTTCAATGAAAATAGAAGAGAGGTTCACCTCTTGAGTACTCCTCATTGAGAATCTCCTAAAAAACTTTTCTTTTGGCCTTTTAGAGAGACCATCTGGTCTTGGTTACACCTCTAAATATCATCCCCAATAATAGTTTTTTATTTATAACATTCCAAATTAAAAACCCAAATGTGAAAATTTTTAGTTTAATTGATAGGTTATGCCTATATCTTAAAGAACCAAGTGTTGATTCAAAGAAAATCAGTGCTTTATGAAATATACTCTATCTGATGAATAAGTTGTATTTAAGAGAAATATAACATAAACTTTTTGGGGTTTTATAATGAATGGATTATATAGAACTATATTTTTCTTCTAATTCATTATTAGTTATTGAAATTTCTAGGGAATATTTTTAAATTCAATAATTTGTTTTGGAAAGTTATTCCATCACATTTTCGAATTTTTTAAAAATTTAAGATTTCTGTTTTTTAATAAATTATAAAATATAGTAACATAATCATAACATGGTAAAGTATCATCTTTACTAGATGAAATAGATTTTTATTCTTATAAATATTTATAAGTATTTACATCATCATAATTAGGACAATTAACATTTAATATAAGATTGGTAAAGTATTCAGTAGATACCATACCAATTAGGTGTTGATTAGTATTTGGAATTCTAGTATATATTCCCATAGTTTTCTTATTTTCACTACTTTCATACGAAGAATCTTCTAAAAAATTTATCCACCACTTGAAATGTATGTTTCAATATATTTATAACTTTTTATTCTTTTATACTTGATGAACTTAAAATTTATATCTTTTTTATCCTTCTTCCTTAATATAGGAAAATACAGTCTAATGTAACCATTTTTATTTCATTCATAAAAAATCATTTCGCACAATTCCTTCTTATTAGATCAATCCTTATTATTTTTATTTAACATGTTTCAAAAATATTTATTTCAGACAATCTTCTTCATCATTATATCATTATTTGGAGGACCATTCCCACTCTAATCATAAGAAATATTTTTATGTTAATACTTTACATTCTTCTTCTATTGTTAGTTATTAACATCCCTGTTACTTCTATAATTATTAGAAATACATTATGTTAAAGAACCATATAATCCATTACTTCTCTTAGACTTATTATAATCTCTTTTAATCCACCCCTCAAACTGTTACACAGTTATATGGATATCTTCTACATAAATATTTTTAAGATGCTTCGTATCATCTAAGGATATTCTTTTATATTACTATTCATTATGAATAATATCGAAAAAAAATTCAACCAATTTATCCTTAGTCCAGTATTTAACTCATATATATTAATGATTATTGACAATCTTTATTAATCAATGCTGAATATTAGCTACTAATTAGCTAGTTCGAAAGAAAAAATATCTATAATTATCTCTCAACATTGATATTCTAGTTAAAAAAACTTTGGTAGTCCCAAATTGTGTAACTTTTAATATAATCCTAATATTATTTTTAGTTTTACCTAAATAAATATTCTTATAGTTTTTTCATATCATAGAATTTTGTATAGTGTTTCTAACATTATAGTTAAGTTTATATTCTAAAATTTCATCTCTCATAAAAGTATAACTTACTTATTAAGAATGGAATAATCTAATTTCTGGGCATAATAAATTTTCTAATGCATTTTTTTATAACAAAGTTTCACATTCTCTCTCTATAGTATTCATAATTTGTAACATCATGAATTAGTGGTGTTATTTGATTCAAGGATCCCAATGACCCTACAGAAAAAATTTCCTTCTTGTAAAAAAAGATATTTTTTTGCAATAAAACATATTGAATTAAAATTTTATAACAAATAGAAACCTAAGTAAGTATTAAATTATTCATGTTATAATAAATTTAAACTACAAATTATAGAAAAAACTAAATATAGGATTGTAGGAGCTGGAAAAACACAACAAAAAATAGTAGGATTGTGAGGCCTACACGACACACTTTTTAGAAAGGGGGGAGGTGAATCATCTTTGATGGATTTCACTATTGCAGTTTCTGAAAGGGGGGAAAAGACTTTTAGATATTTCTGATTCTGATATGTGTTTCTTATTTTTCATTCGGGTCCATGTAAGGCCTTTTTTCCATGTTGGGTTTTTTATACTTTGGTTCTTGTAATGGGTTTCTCCTTTTTCCCAGTCCACAAAAAAAGATTTTTCTTTTAGTTTTCAATCAAAGGGGTTTTCCCACACCTTTAAAAAAAATTGTTAAAATTTTTGTACATATAATTTATAAAACATAATTGTAGAAAATGTTTATAAAAAGCTGTATAAAACAACCCTTAAACATTCACATCATAAATAAAAAAATTAAATACTAGAAATGAAGACGTTATAATGTTACAATAAAAACATACAAAAACATTATAAAATTAACATACAGACATTCACCTTCATTTTAAAGGAATTAAGCAACTCAAAATTTATGTATCCATTGATTTAACCAGTGCATAAATGTCAGTCTTCCTACCCCCAGAAATACTTGATTAATAAGATTAGATAAACATCTAATTACCTAGCCTTAACAACTATCAATTAGAAATATAACAATATTAATATTATAAAAACATTGAATCCCTAAATCAAACCAGATCAATCACAAAAATATTACAATCATATAAGTTCTTAAGAAATTTATAGTAGCACCTCACTTTAATTCCTTGAAACAAAAATTCCCTAAATAATATAATGAAGTGATATCAGTGTAACAAGATGTTACAAACACTTCACAAAAACATTATTCATTAAATGATAAAAAAATATTCCTCCTTCATTATTAAAAAGTCTATTTATTTGAAAATATCATATGTTCATATTTTGTATTATTTAGATGTGGTTTAAATGGCTTCGATAAAACCTCATTATTCTGTTTAAATGTTTATCATATCATTGTACGAAGGTACCTATCAAAGAACCATTAAAAATATTTTGAATTCTATATTGTATAATGAACTTCTATCATTTAATAGAATTAACTTCTTCCATTTTTCATAATAAATGATGTCATTCATGTGAAATAAATTCATCATCTGATATATTGGATAGATGTTTATCTGGAAAGAATGTATACCTCTATACGATGTAGTTTTTTCTTTTGGTAATGATATAACATCATTTAATTAACTTAATTATACTATGAATATTGAAATTTTATAATTATATATCTAATGAAGTATGTAATAAATAACATAATGTAAACAATATTTATTTTCAATAATGGAATTTCTCTATCCATAAAATAGGTTTTTAATTTTTGGGTGAAATTGTTTTCCAAAAAAACATACTTGAAACATGGGAAATATAAATTTTACTCAACTAAAAATTTCTATTTTTTTGGATTTTTAAAAAATATAGTTAGAATGCTTTGAATAAAAACTTTCTACTAAACACTACCTCATCCAAATGAGTTGGATTATGAAACCTCTTTCCAAAAAATGCCTCATATAGTGAAATTTTAATTCATAGATATAGTATATTATTATAAAAAAATTTATCTAAAGGTAAATAATAATCCCATGAACCATGAATTTCATGTTAAAATGATATAAATGTTTTTATAGTCTAAATAGTCATTTCATATTGGCCAACAATTTTAGGATGATATGTAGTGATCAAATGTATCTCAATGTCGAGATCCTTTTAAAAACTATTTCAAAATATGGATGTAATATATTTATCATGGATGGATACAATTTAAAATATTCCCAATGAATTCTAAAAAATTCATTAATATAGAGCTGTAAGATGCATTCAAGAGGTAGATCTTCCATTATGGTGAGTAATTGTGTGTACATGGTATGTTGACCAACAATAACAAAAATGGTGTTATTTTTTCATGGATGCTCTAGAAATGTAGTAAAAAATTATATAGTAATACTTTTTATTTCAAAATATAAATAAGTATATATTGCATGAATAATTTAAGATATTGTCTCTTAGCCATTATGTATAGAAAAACCAAGCATTTTGATATTTAGTTTGAAATTTTTTGTTTTATATTAACCAACTAAAAATGTTCCTTAAAATCCATATAAATTTTAGTAAAAATAGAGAGGATAAAAAATTGTCAGCTATGATCATATCATATAATTATCATTTCAACTCATACACAAATAAAATAGAAACCCTCTATCCAAATTTTTGAATACCATTTTGATAGATAATGCCACTAGATTTCCACTATTCACAACATTGATTTTATGTTTAATATTATTATCATCAGTTGAGAAAATTTTATTTTACCAAGTAGGGATTTTATGGAAATCATTTTAAATATATGGGATTTTTACCCTTCTATAATGGTTCCTATATCCATATTTAGTAGATTCGTGAATATTAGATCATTGAAAATTTTAATATTAGTTAAAACTCTTTGATCATTCATACTCAATGAATCATCCACTTAATCTCATTCCCAATGTGGTTGTCTGTTGAGAAATAATAATCCATGAATAGTTCTAGCCATATATTTTTCAACATGTAGAGCTCTTTCTGTGAGAATATGTATTAAATATTATTTTATTCATATATATTTCACATATTTAATTATAAAGGTAATTCCTCCATATCATAAATGCAATTATTAGGGATTCCAACTAAATATCATGGGTTATATAATTATAACCATGAATCTTTAACTACCTTCATAACATTCAATCTTTTATATATTCTAAGGAGAAAAATATATTCTCCAAGGACATGATCCATTTCTCATTTGTTAATGGATTAGTAGTCACATTTAATAATGTTGGTTGTTTATGCATGGAGGGATATAAAATTGTTTCACCATGTTGGGGTTTAATAGGTTAATATATACTGGAATGTTTATAGGTCATAACCTACGTGAGTTTCCCCAATATCATTTTAATTAGTTCTTCTCTAGCTCCATCGCCAACTCCAACTTAAATTTATTTCCTAATAAAAAAATCCATATATAGATTATATGAATTGATATGATTTACATTCAATTCTTTTGGTACTATTTATAAATAATGAAAATATGTTTTTTTATTTTCTGAAGAAACCACTTTATGGATCAGTGGGAACCTCATAGTACTAGATACCACTTTTCAAAAATCACAAACATAAGAATTAGGAAGGATTCAAAATTTACCGTGAAACAAAAAATTTCAAATTCAAATTTCAAATTCAAGAAACAAGAAACATCATAATTACCTAAGGCCACGATCCACCTCGATCCATTCCCACTAAATTGGGATCAACACATCATCGTCATCTAATCACCGGAAATCAGCAACCATTGGAAACATTTTTGCAGTTGTAGAAATCTGAAGACCATCGAAATGGCAGGGGACATTCGAATTGAACTGAAGACCAAAACCATAACCTCCTTGAATCGACTCACCTTCGTCTTCATCGCCAACACCAACATCCGACACCACTCAAAAAGAAACATCAATGACGCCATAAGGCTAACGCCAAAAGTGCCTGGGAACCCATTGACCGCCGGAACACATGAACCAAAACCTCTATGAGAAGATGCTCAATCTTAGACCTGGAAAGAAGTAGGCGAACATGAGATCAGAGTTTGATTTGAATAGCTGAGGACTTCCGCAGCAAACCGCCAATGCCGGGACGATCGAAGGATCAGCGGGGGAAATCCCCTTCTCGTGATCCCTACAGTGAAGAAATGAAAGGGCCACCAGGCAGAAGGAAAGAACATTGGAAAAAAACCACCTACTCTAATTTTCTAGATTAAAGGTGTTGTAGTTGGTATTAGTTGAAGTTTAGTATAAACCTTGGAAAATAGATTTAAGAAAAAATATATTAGAGAACATATCTTTTTGATAAATTATAAGGATAATCCTAAGTATACGATAATATCATAATATTTTTTAATATTTGGGAATAACTTCCAAACATAAAAAAATAAAAATTCAATACATAATAAACATGAAAATTTAATATTAGAAAATTTAAATATGAAATTTTAATATTTTCCTGAGTTAATAAATAGAATAACGTGACCATAAGTCATCCACAGAAATATGATGGATGGTAACATTAGATTATATCCCTTGTTAATAAGAATATTTATCAACAAATTTTTTTCATATACGAAAATAATTTTATAAGAATATTGAAACATTTTTTAAGGAAAAATATCATTTTCTTTTTAAAATTACTTATTTAAAATATTATATTTCAAAATATTTAGAAAAAAAACTGTTTTAAAAGAACCATGGAAAATTTAAAATAAATATTCAATGAAAATAATTTCTATTATAGTGGTAAAATTATTTCATGAAATAAATTTTAAAACAAATATTTCTTTGACAATATTGGAAAAATTAAATCATTCAAAAAATGACAAGAATATTCCTTTTAAAACTTTTTATTGAAATTATGCAATGGGGAAAAATAAATAAATATATTATTAGATAATTATAAAAACAATCATTAAAAAATAAATTAAAGAAAATATGGATAGGGATGAAAACTATTCCTGCCCGAATATAAAATCCAAAGTCTATTTTTCTTAAAAATGTTCATTCAGAGATTTGAGTACATAGAGAATGTAATATACAAGGAACTTTTTTACATTCATAGAATAAATAGTGGATAATAAAAAGGTACATCTTAAGATATAAATATTAAATAATTCCCTAAATAAAAACATAATTAAAATCAAACTCGTATAAGGATTAGATTGTTAGATAAACCATTACCTCAATTATGACATTATTCATAAGTAATTTTAACCTCCTATATAGTAAGTTTAAATTTTATTAATTCTATAATAGAATTATATAAACACTTATAGTATCATATATGATCCACTTATAACATTTCAAAACCCGTTTATTAATAATTATTTATCAAAATAATCATCTCTATGTGTTAACTGTTTTGTTTTTCCAGAATGTTTTGGTTTGGCAGTTTCTGTCTTTATATATTTCTCATAGTTAAATAGTATCCATAATGTTAATAAAGAGATAAATATCATATATATTCATTAAATACAATTTTATATACATCAATTAATGGTGTACATGGAAAATGAATCACATCGCTTCATGTAGGTGGTAGTCCACAGATATGGATAAACAATGTTGTCATTTTTTATTAGGTGGAAGGGTAAGAAGGTAGATTATATATTATATCTATAAAAAAATTATTTCATAAATATCATATAACTTTTCTTATCTTTTGTATTTATTATCATCCAAGATAATCGGTTATGAATAAAAAATAGCATATCTTTTTGGAGATGGCATGTCATACGTATGCACAGGAAATGTTTTCAATTTCAATAAAATGTTAAAGAGGTGTAAAATGGTTATACCATAATCGAAATAAAATATATTTATTTTATTGAGTCTATATTCAAGATGTTCTTAACGATATAATAGAATTTTAGGAAGTAAAAGTAGAAATAAACATCGAATGAGTCATTAAATATGATTACCTCATCTTTGATTCACATCCTTTATATTACACTATATGCCTTTTTATGATGATATTGTGAGAATAATAGAAGAGAAAGAATGAATGGAATTAATATATAAAGGTATTATGGTATTTATTCATTGATTGAGAGTGCTCTAACATTGTGAATAAGGGGGATAAGTGGTCCCACCTTATAAGTGATGTGATGGGTATACATGGAATTACATAAAAGATTTAAATAATATATTGTCATATTATTTTAAATGTGAAAAAATAGACAATATATTATCAAATTATATTTTTATAATAATATTTATAAATCATTAATTTGAATTTTTGTAGTTGTATCATAGTTTAACCGCTCTAGAAAACCGGTTTTAACTCTACCTGTAGTAACAAATTTTTACTATTTTCTCCATTAAATATGAAAAAATAGATTAATTTATTAAATAATGAAAATTATTTTGACTGAAATTGTTTAATAAATTTTAAAATATTGTATTTATATAATTTTAATAAATTAATTTTTATTTAAGTGTATAAATCACAATGAAAATAGTTTTCAAAAAAACTATTTTTAATCATAAAAATGATTTTACTAAAAAATAAAGTATGGTGATGATTAAAATATAATTAATTGGATTATATTATATAAAATAAGAATTTATTTTAAAAAACAAACCAAAACTAAAATCAACCCTATAAATACTTGATTAGTGATGATAACTAAAATTCGTTTTTATTTGAATAAAAACATTACTCTGATTTCCAAAATGTCAAGAATATTTCTCTAAGATATGAATTATATTTTTATATAAAATATAATAATTATTGAATTTTTATTTTTATATAAAAAGGTTTCATTATATTTAATATTTTTATTATACTATTATAATGTCATAAATGTGACAGTTTTTGTGAAATTGTTATTTTTTATTGTTAAAAAAATCAACCCTTTCTAATAAAATCTAAACAATTCATCATATAAAAAAATTGCATGATTAATTAAAAATTGAAATTAATTTCAGAAAAAAATATTTTATAAACTCTTGGAATTTAATCACATTATTGAATAAAGTTATGTTAATTTTCATTAGATTATTTATAAATATAAAATTTCTATAATTTATGTGCGGGTGTCACAAATGTTATTATTTCATACAATTTAAATAATAATTAAATGAATATTATAATATATTTTATTATATTATATTAGTATAATAATTTAATTGTGTCCAATTTAATTTATTGTGATAAAAAAACACAACAACTAGAAATTAATTTTTTTAAAAGATATCTCTTTTAACATAAAATAGTTTTATTTCAATTTATTTGAAATTATTTATTCATTTACCAACTATTCATTAAATTTTATCATTCTAGATGTACTAAAATAATTCGTTTAATTATATAAATAAATTTAAAAAAAAAATTCTTTAAAATGATAAATTTAATAAAAATAAAAAAATGTATAGAATTACACTTAATAATACTAAAAAATCCCATGTTTAAAATATTATTTATTATTTTGATAATTATATATTGAAATAATACCCAATTATATTTAAAACCCTTCTATATTTTTATAATATCTCTAATGGTGAAATAAAAACAATAGAAGTTGCAAGTGGTCATTTAATTAACAAAGATCTGTTAATTATTTCCACAAGATATAACTTCTTTTATTAAAGATTTTGATCAGGATATATTTATTTGAGTTTATCATGGGATTGTTTAATGATATATCCTAGTGATTATAAATCCTTATAAACCTCGGATAACTGGGCCTCATATAGAAGTCAGATACTTCTTAATGTTATAACTTATATATTTCTTTGTAAATTTCAAAATATGATTAATTATATTAATACCCAC
Source organism: Viscum album (assembly GCA_963277665.1). Lineage (NCBI taxonomy): Eukaryota > Viridiplantae > Streptophyta > Magnoliopsida > Santalales > Viscaceae > Viscum > Viscum album. The sequence goes on along the minus strand of OY728123.1, from coordinate 223,327,231 downwards.
TATAACATTTGACATAATAAAATACCAAAAATATCATGATTATTTTAATTTTTTTAAAATTTATTTCAAAAAACTATATAATAATATTATTTATCTCATTAGTCACTCTTATATAAGAGGATTTTTTATTCCCAACAACCATATACCAACCACGTTTTTCTTTTCCATTCATATATATTTCCTGAAATACTTCAATAAAATCATTCATTATATTCTATTATTTTTGTAATAAAAAAACTATCATATTTATATTATTATATTTTCTTTCAAAATTCATCATCAGTGGTACTATCTAGATGAGAGGTCATGATAATTAATATTTAAATCCTATAATAATTTTATTTATTTTTTGTTTTATAAAATTTTTAATTTTCAATATTTTCATTTATTTGGATATTTTATAATGTGTTATTATTTATTTCATTGCAATATTTTACCTTAATGAAAAAAAACAATTTTTTTCAATGTTACATATAAGATAAGCTCTCCAACATATGGGATTATAGAAAATTTAATACTAAAAATATTATTATTAAATTCTGATCACTAAAAATATTTCACCATACATATTTTGTTACTTTGATTAAAATAAATGATGGTTCTTTGGTATAATTATATCTTTGGTTTTTAAAATTGTTTCAAAAAACATTTGATTTAACCATATAACTTTAACTGATTTAGGTGTCTTGTATCATAGTACATTATCACTATGATTCAAGATCTCCACCAATTATACCTCCAATGAGAGGTCGGATTATAGTTACAAAACCATTGACTTTAGTATATGTGATAGATCTAGTGTGTACTTTTTTCAAATTAGATATATTAACATGTAATGAACTTGTGAGAGTTCATATGGAAGTGCTATATGGGTTCCCTCATCGTATAAGATATATCTAACTCAACGAGTTCTATATGGACACAACCATCATATATGACATATCAAGCTTACCTATCCCTATCTGGGTGAACCTATCATATAAGATATATCATGATCACTCATAGCTATCAGGGAACAACAATTGTGTAATCTCTATTAGGCTCATTCAACATTATTTAAACACACACAATGTGTATGATATATCTAGCGGACCCAATACCATTTGGAATCACCCAATGTAGAAGCTAGATCATGCTAACTCATAACAATAAATAGTGTCAAAGTACCATTCATAAATAAAACATTTAAAATATTATACTTGTTGACATAACAATAATCATTGTTCTTTATTTTCTTGATTCACCTGTGGAAAAAAACAAAAAACATATAAATATTATAACCCATCCAGAGTATGAATAAGGATGGAAACAATACCACATATCCTCACTTTATTGTATATAACATCAAGGCTATTTTTCTTCAATTAATTTAAATATCATTCATTAGTTATTAAAAACATTGTTGAGGAAAATAGAATTTTTTTACTGGGAAAACACTTTTAAAAACCAAAAAAATCTCAAAATATTGACAAAGTCATTTTATTTTAAAAAACATGGAATCATATACTATAAAAATTAAGTAAAATAATGTAAATTATGTCTTAAAAATTCAACCACATTGTAAATATTGATATAAATTATTTTTAAATATATAAACGGATTCAAAAGTAACCCATTTAGAAAAAGTTAATAATTTGTAATTTCTAAAACACATTTAAAATAATTTTTCAAATCTTTTAAAATTCAATTAAGAAATATTTTGTGTTTATAAATTACTTTTTTTTTGAAAAAAATGACATCATGGATATTGGAGTGAATTTTTTTCTGATCTAAAAAAATTGTACCAGAGTGATATCACATATAAACAACAGTCTTGATATTTATTCGATAAATAAGTGATAAAATGGAAATTAAACACATGAACCAAATTCAATACCATTGTATAAAATATTATGTGGTTCAGTAAAAGAATATCACATAATTTACCCCAAAGTAACCTTGAACATTAACTATCCAAACAGAAAGAATATTGTAACATAAATCCTTTCCACATTGGTAACAATTCAATCATAAGGCCCAGGAAATAATAACATAAAATGAAACATTAAATATCATGAAAAAGGATATTAATGATATATCATATCAAAGGGGAATTATATACTTCTCATAGAATGGGATAAGTTCATATCGTAAACATATATCCCAAAGAAAGAGTATTTGAGTGAATAACTATTACAAAGATCACATCATTGAATTGAGATACAATAAAAGGATATACTATATGTCGCAAATCTAAATACACAAATAAAATGTTTAAATATAGAATAAAGAATTTAGATTTCAATTTATACTTAATCATGTTGTAACAATGTCAATTAAAAAGAGTAACTCATCAAAAGTAAATTGAATTAATAAACATCATACCACTTGGTAACATTCAATTTAAATCCCATTGGATGAAATAATTGTTATTTAAACATAAATGACCCTGAATTATAAGTTATTAAGGATAGTAAAATTAAACATGGTAGAATATTCACCATAATAAATTAAATTTGGTGTACAATGTTATAATATCCCTCAATGGAAATTAAAAGGATCTCACTTACAAGTTTTGTAATGTATGTTTAAAATTCGCATGAAAGAGAGAACCTCAAATGGATTTGTAAATATTTTTTTAAAAAATAATTATAAAATATATTCTTTGGATTAATATACACCATATTATAAAAAATTTGGTAAACATGTCATATGAATCATAGAAATAAAAGTGAGATGAAAACCCCTTAAATAAACATGACTTTCCCCATAAGTGTTAGAACCACATGTATAATAATATAATTTTAATAATTTGATTTCATAATTTATTTTTTGTACTGTTTTTATAACTTATACATAAATATTTTATTTTATTTTTTTAATGATATATTTAAAAAAAATCATTTATGTCCATGTCAAGTGTTTTGAGGACGTTCAGTTCATTGTTTCAATATGTATTCGGTGTGTTCATCATGGTCGAAGAGGTCATTATTTCAAAATAAACATAATAATAATCATTAAGATTTTATCTTTTTTATAAATAATATATAATTTTAAAAAAAATCGTGATATATTTTTATGAAAAAATAACCATTTTATGATCTTGGAGATGATAGGTTGTATATACGCTTAAGTAATGATTCCATTTTTTCAATAAATTTTTTGGAAAGAAGGTACATAATTTTTTATCATTCCATAACAATTATCATATCCTAAATACCATATTATTTAATTTAATAAAATTTTATATATCATCAATGTTTTTTGGTGATGAAAAAATAATCACATCTCTTCGTGGAGGTGGTAGTCCACACATACATACGAACAATGTTGCAATTTTATATTATAAGAAAAAAATGATATATTGTCTTTTAAGAATGATAAATATGTAATTAATATAATAATTATTTCATTTATATAACATATATTAATTTACTTTATCCACATTACATTCCATTTAAAGATTAAGTCAAAAATGAATCACATCATTTCATGAGGCTGTAGTCCATCGTACACACAAGCGATGTTATCGTATCCCGCAAAAAATGAAAATTATAAAGGTACATATGATATTATATCAATATAATTTTAAATATATTAAAATTTTAATTATTATATATATTATAAATAAATTATCAAAAAATCCAAGAGAGGTAATTATAGAAAATAAATGACCTCAGTTCATGAGGTGAAAGTTTTTCGTACACATGAATGATGATTTTGTATCCCATTTAATGTAAGAGGACATGGGTTTTTGTTATTACCTTAAAATAATAATATATATACATAAAATATAGATAATTATTTTATTATATAATCATATCTTTTTAATAATATAATCATTTTTATGAATAAATAAAATAAAAACGGTTGCTTATGTGTGACGCCTCTTCTTCGAACAAACACATTATATTAGCAGCAACATCATTTATAGGATGGATTTATGATAAAAAAATGACTACACGATATGGTAGGGAAACTAAGGAATATAATGTTTTAGTTATTGGATTTTAAAAATGGATTTGAAGGTGTGAATTGGAGAGGACAGGGGTGGCCTTTTATAAGTGAGTTCATTACCACATTTGTAGTTTTTGAAAAAAATTGTGTACCGACATTTTTCACATGAAAAAAGCATAAATATAGGTCATTATCGAACCTTATATGAAAAAAGGTATAAATATATCTAGAATATTGGTGTTGTAGAAGTCTGTATAAGAATTTACCACTTATTTATTTGTTTATCCCTCGATAAACTCCTTCTAACCTTAATCACGGTAAATGTTTTTTTTACTATTTTCACTATTCATTATGAAACAAAATTAAGGTGAAATTTTTATATAAAATAATTTATAATAATTCTATTATTTAATCAATTTTTTAAAATTTAATTCACCAAATTGGTAGAATTTAATTTAAAATTAAGAATATAAACATGAGGAAAATGTGGGTTATCACGAAATGTATTTTTTTAAAAAGAATTTTAGATTAACTCTAGGACCAGTAATAATTTATAAATAAAATGATATTAATATTCATAGATATGTAATATATTAATATTTTTAAATAATTCCTCCTTAATTATTTTTAAATAATTGAAAGGGAAATTTTCTATTCTAATTAAAACAGATTTCAGAGAAATCTTATTTTTAAACTCAAAAACAATTATACAAACATTAAATATAAATTTGACTAAAAAAATTAATTGAATCAAATTAAAATAAAAAATAATAATATTAATTTAAAACATTTTCAAAATATATTCTGCCTTTTATAATACATAATTTATTATAAATAAATGACATTTTTATTAAAATCTATAAATTTTTTACTATTCACTGGAACATAAATGTTTTCTGAAAAATCACTAAATTTTAACAAAATTTAATTTTTATATGATTATTTAAAAAATTAATTTCCTTTTAAAAAACTAAATTTTCAAAAATATCTAGAAATTTATTATAATATTTCCTCACAAAAACCGCTAAGTAACATTTTTGAAGAAAAAAAATTTGGATGCAAAAAATTACTTTAATAAAAATTGATTTATTATTTACATAGAATTTAGCAGTAAATTTTTATTTATTCATAAATATAAATATATTTCATGAATTAGTTAACACTCTTTATATCCATCAATTTAAAGACAAGATCATTATGGCTATTTTATAAATAATATTATTTCATTTTCTGTTCAATCTCACTATTGTTGGTCCTTTATGCTATCGATAATAAACTTCTTTTTTAAAATATAGATTTTTTACATCCCCCCTCAATTAATTGTGTCCATCCAATTTTACCTTTATGATGGTAAATAATGATGGGTAATTTGAAAATACATTTACTGGAAACCGACATTGTAAAATGTGTTAATATAATATTATCTTAAAAGAGGAAAATATAATTATGATGTTAAACACGTAAATATGTTTCCACATAGGAGAAAATTGGTGAGATTTAAAGATATAGACAAATAATAAAAGAATAAAAAATATTGGGGATGGTATATTTCATTGATTAGAAGAACTTTAATGGAAAAATAAAAACTTAAGAACCCCAAAACCATAAATCTTTAATGAGTTACAAGACCATTGATTCATCGGATATTAAGGTAATTGGATAGAATTATTATTTCATGATTCTTTTCAAATATTTTAGGAAACAATTAAAATATATACTAAAAAATTAATGAAATATACTTATATTATAAGTTTAATTTCATCCATTAATAATTTTTCACTATAAGATAAAAATTAATGAATAATAACCAAAGGATGAGTATTCAAGATGATTGTTTTATTAATCAATCACTAAAAATTATATTTTGATGAATCAAATAACCATATAAAGGATAATAACCTATTCCACCAATCTTTTGATACTATCAAAAACCAAAATGGTTAGAACATTTTAATATAAATCCAAAAATTATGACACCGTCGTGTGATGAAATAATTCATTAATCTATGAAATTCTATATTAATACCCAAATCTCAGACTAAATCATTCCTAAATAACCTCACAAATTAAAGAGTGTTTTAACATAAAATGATATCCCATACCATTCATATTTCAATCCAAAAATTATAATGATCATCCTCTCAAATAATATTAATCACTTGGACTCCAAATAACTTTTCAATCCCATGTTTATATATACAATAAAATTTTTGTTCCCATAATTACACCAATATAAATGATTATATAAACCCAAATGGTTATCAATTCCTTAAAAAAATTCCATAAAATATGTATTCATACATAATATTAAACGAAATCTTCACATATACTTCAACCCAATAAATCATATCCTAAAATTATATTACTCCCTTTAATATCTCATCACCTAAAATCTCGAAGGGGTTTCTAATATTTTGAAAATATGATTATACTTAATCTTATAGACCTATTATGGGGTCCATAACATTGAAAATAACCACACATAAAAATCCAAATCTCCATATTTATCTAAACAGCCTACTGACACCAACTAAAATAGCCCCTAAACCTCACTCCTAAATCTTGTTTTAAAACTATAAAATATATATTCATAACATTTATACAGATGAAGGTGACCCAATTTCATCCATCCTAAAACATAAAACATCAATTTGAAATTTTTGATCACTTATATAAAAAAGTACCATTTTGGATTTACGGTTTTAGAGAATTGTCATAAATTATTTTATAAACAACACCCATGAATTCAAGGGAGTAATTTTCCCACTATACCCAACTTATCATATTCCATATTAAGAATTAAACATCTCCCATAAAATTAATAATGTTAGAATCCTTTCTTTAAAAATCATTTAATCATCATTCTTTATAACTTGGGGATATAAGAAACATTATAAGGGAGGGGTCAAATGCTCGATGAGAGAAAACATAAGCATTAATAATTTAATGTCAATAATTATCATAAGAAGAAAATAATTATTAGATGAAGTAATCATTTTTCATGGGAATAACATAATAATATTCATACCCATCAATACCTAGATCATTAATCAGGAAACATGGAAAAAATCATTGTCAAATAAAAGATTTATAAAACCTAAATAAACATGTGCCATGTTAGTTCAATCTTTATTAAAGGAAAAATTTAAAAACCCCATAAAAAACTTACATAAAACATTTTATGGAATATTATCTTGAAAATCCTTTTTAAACCCATGTTATAAATAACAGAATCCTAGTTGAATACATAAGATAACTGCTCTGGTTACACCATACTTTTAACCTTAATGAATGTGTAATATTACCCAATTTATTAGATCACAATCTAGGGCCATCCATCATATAAGATGTATACGTCTCAAATGACACAATTTAGTTGTACCCATCAGATAAGCTATATCGGTCTCACCTGATGCTATCTAGGTGAATCCATCATATAAGCTATAATGGGATCACTAGATAATATATGGGATCACAAAATATATAAGCAATATCAGGCCATGTATGATCAAAAATAATATCATATTAATATTTAGTGATAAAAATTTCAAAATCGTTTACTTTTTCACATAAGAATAATCATTTTCACTTATTATCCTGATTCACACATCTAAAAGATATACCGTAAGGTCAATCTAATATTCAATATTGGTAAAGAATAAGGATTCATTCAATAAAACATATCCCTAATGTAATATAAGTAATTTCACCTTTTTTTTCAATTATGAATGGTTATACCATTAAAAATTCTTTAAAAACATTCTTGAGGAATATACACTATTCTTACATTGAAAATAACTTTATAAAAATAAAAATACAAAAAATATGGTGAACATAATTTTCATTTAAATTATATTGGAAACATATAAACTAATAATTTTGGAAAATGCTATATGTAATAATTGTAATATCCATTTATCGTGTAAACCTTGAAACAAACATTGTTACTAATAATTTTATAAAAGGAGGTAAAAGTGATTCATTTGGAAGATGATGATAAATTTACCTTTTAAAAACAATTCAAAAAAATGCAATATTTCATTAAAAATATATTTAGGTAATATTTTTTGTATATAAAATATTTGAAAAAAAAAATACAAAACATGGACATATAGGAGAAACATTCCTCATTTAAAAGAAGGTAAGAGATCAATATTACATATAAAAACCATTCTTGATATTTTTTCAGTAAATAAGGGGTAAATATAAATTAAACATGTAAACCGCTTTCATAAAAAGTGTATAATAAATATATTTATTTAAATAAAATACCATAATATTATTTCTTCTAAATAATCCTTGAACATAAAAAATCATGAAAGAAATGATCTTGTAATATAAAGTCATTTCCACTTTGGTATCATTTTAATCATAATACCCATGAAGTAATAACATCAAAGGAGTCATGCCTATCATTTCTAAATTATCTATTTTATTATTTTGATGGGCATCAGGTAGTTCGGTTTGAAGTCTGAATTGAATTTTTGGGTCCTTATTTAAATTAATTTTTAGCGTTGATAGCATTCAGTGCGCCACTGTCAAAGCCAGACAGCCTCGTCTGGGTCACTGCATGGCCTCTCCTGGTTCCTCACATTCTTGCCTATGTTCAACCAATTAATTGAAATGAATTAATAATGAAGAAATAAAAATAAATGAGTGGTAAAATTAAAATAAAATAAAATTAAGAGAGTGATAAAAAATTAATGAATTTTTTTATAGATATTATTATTATTATTATTATTATTTGAGGATATTAATAATTATTATTAAATATTTTTATTATGTATTTTAGTGATGAAAATTAAGTTATTTTATTTTTTATCACTCTTGTATAGTTTATTATTATTATTGTTGTTTTTGTTGTTATTATTAGTTCTAGTGTTAGAAAATTATTACTGTTATTAATATCATTAATCTTATTATTTTTAGAAATATAAATATTACTAACCTTATTAATAATAATATTATTATTATTGAAATCTAAATTAAGTTATTAATATAGACATCATTAACATTATTAGGTATTTATTGTTAATTTTTTTTAATTTGAGAATATTATTATTATGAATATGACTATTATTATGAGTATATTTCTTAGTTTGTTTTTTTACTTTTATTTTTTTCTTATTCTATTTTTAGGGTTTCTGTGCATGGAATCCCTCTCCCCTACCCCTTGGCATCGCATTGTAGGTTCCCCCTATCCTCAGTCTACCGCACCATATGGTCGTCGACCCCCTCCATCATCTCCCAGCCAGAAGCCCACGCTGACCTCCTTGTTGCGTTGTTCCAGTTATCTAGATACACCACGTCATGATTCTCCTAGGTTATACTACCAGAGCACCCTCTATCTCCTTGTGCGCCGCATCCTCCTCTTTCTGGCTGATGACAAATCTGGTGCCTTTCCCACTTTCCACGCAAGCAACTCCTCCTGTTTCCACTATGGTTTCATCGGATCCCCCCTACCCATCCTGTCTGGCACGCTCCCTCTCAGTCGGTGCCCTCATATCTCCATTACAACCAATTTTTTTATCATGAAACACCTCTGATGTCCTCCTCTAATATCTATCCATCCACTCATAGCCTCGCCACTGGTGCGTCCTCCCCCTTCTAGTTGTTTCTTCAATTTTTGGGGTTTTTGGATTAGGTTTTTAGGTTTTGGTCAGTTTAATTTTTGGTGCAAAGGGATTGATATTTTGTTTTTAGGACATACCCATGTTTTTTGAGAAAAGATTTATGTGCATTGGCCTTTGTGAACCATTTTTGCATAGTTAAAACACATCGGTAGGTGGTTACACACTTAACCATTTTTTAATGAATTAATTTTCTTCTTAAATTAATTTAGCATATTTAATCTTTGGTTTTTTTAATACGAATCTATTTTTTAAATGAAGTTGATATGTGTACATGTTACATGTGTGTTTTTTAAGAAAACTCATGCTGAATTATTCATCTACATTTTACAAACTATCCAGATTGTGTTTTTTTTAGTGAATATATGCATTTATTCATATATGGGTGTTTTGTTGAATTTATAATATTTTGCCTCATGCAGTATATACTGAAAATTGTTTCATAAATTCTCTTTTTTAACTAGTTTGTTAATTTAAATTAATTTAGCACAATTTCTAAGTAGTTTATATACTGTGAAAGTGGTTTTTGACTGAGTCTTGTTGTGAATTTGATTTGTTAGTAGAGTGTTTATGTGATGTTAAAGTGTTTTGTTATGAAAACCTACATTGAGATATTTATCAGTTTTCCCAACATTTTGAATTTCGTTTATTTGAATCTGAAAGAGATGTAGTGTGTTTTTTGGGTGTGGCATCAAAGTATGTTTTGTCATAAAAGAGTTTTAGAGTGTGTTTTGGTGTTTAAAGTTTGGTGACACATTTTTGAAATTCTTCAATAATTTTTCATGGTGGTCATCTAAGGGTAAAACTGTTTTCTTTAAAATTTAAAGTTATTTAATTGATGGTGTTAGTGATTCAAATAATGATCTAAAAAGTTTTTGGGTGTGTGATTAATTTAAAATTGGGATTTTGAGTTCATTTTCTGGTTTAATGCTCTGATATAATCTTTTAGAAATAAATTATTAAAATTTTCAAAGGTTTTATCAAATTATATCAATTGTGCGGAGATTTTTTGGATAAGGTTTTGGTGTGCAAAGTATTTCAAAATGGAATTTGGATGTGAAAATGATGGTTTGGTGTGTGTATGTACTTTGTTTGGATTTTTTTCATAAATGTGACATGTGATATGATCTTGAATTCAAAAAATGGAATGGTTGGTGTAAATGGTATCTTGTCATCTGTGGCATTTTGTTTGGCTTGTTTATGTGATGTTCACCTATTAAGATCTTGAAATTTTTTTGAGCACAAAGTTGGAAGCATGGGTGACTGTGAAGTTGAACTAGGACTAGTGGGATAGTGTTCCAGATGTGACTCGACCCGGTTTCACTGGCAGGACTGAAAATTGTAACACTAACTAAACATATGATGATTGATGGTCGTGGTTTCAAAGCCACATTTTTCGGAGGGTTATGGTTTCTAAGCCACATTTTCTAAGGGTTGTGGTTTCTAAGCCACGCTTCAGCAAGACACGATGTTCTAGGGATCAAAGCTAGCTAACACCCATGAGGCCTCCCCCATATTTGGTGCTCCTTGGTTACTATACATTCATCAATGCGACACTTTGGTTATTTTAAAACATAAGTGTGTGTGTGTTTTAATTTAATATGTTTTATTTGAAATATTTTTCTTTAATCTTGTTTTCTTTAAAAGGGTTAAAGTATTTAATTCTTTTCATTAATTTGATTTATTGTCTTTAAATTCGTTTTTATTTAAATAACATGTTATTAAAAATTGTTTTCATTAAATACGTTTTGAGAATTTATTTCCCTTTTAGCTATTGTACTGGGAAATGTATTCGTCATTTAAATGGTTATGCATGGAATCTTATCCTGTTGGCATCCTACTGGGCTCTTAGATCACACCCTACATACACCTTTGGGTCTATGTATGCCTTTTTCATTGTGTTTCATAGGTTGAGGCGTCGTGCTTAGTGATGGTGGTCCAGGTTGTCGATGGTTTTCCCTTGTAGTTATGATGATGGTGGTTTGAGGAGGTGGATCCTAACATTTCCAGAAGGCGTGTATAGATGTTTTTGTTTTCTTTCATTACAGTCTTCTTAGAGTTTTAGTTTTCTTTTGTTGTCATCTCTCTTGGGTTATTGGTTCGAGTTGTAGATCAATAATCACGAAATGTGTTAAGGGTCTGTTTGGTTTTATAAAATATGTTTTCCTTCCATTAAAGTGGTTAGTTATTTTTTTGTCTCCTATTTTGGGTAAATTGTTCCCTTGTACTATTTTGATACCCGGGCACTTATGCCATCCCATGGGGATCGGGAATGACCTTTAGTCCATGTCGCGAACTGGGTCGGGCGCTGGGTCAGATGGTGACCAGGCCTGGTTCATGACAAAAGGAAACATTATATTTCATGAAACAAAAATTATATTAATGATATAAAATATCAAATGGGTATTATATATACCTTATAAAAGGATATAAGTCATATCATCAACATACATCCCAATGTAAGATGATTTGAGATGTATAACCCATAAAAAGATAATATCATTGAATTGAGTGTTAGTAAATTGATAGATTATATAGAAAAAATTTAAATCAACACAAACCAAGTGTAAATATATAATTAACCAATTTATATTTTATTTTACAAATATTCATGTATTAACAATGTTAATGAAAAAGTGTTATATCCTAATGAAAAAAAAATTGAGTTAAATAAAAATTTTACCATGTGGTGAATTTCATGTCAAATCCCATTTGACGAAATAATTTGAATTTGTATATAAAATAACATGATTTATAGATGATTCATGATATTAAATGAAAAAGGAATAATATATCCACCATAAAAATAAATTAGGGGATTATCATTACAATATTCCTCAATGAAGGGAAATTGAGACGAAGTCCATTATGACTTTTGTAATCCCTACAAAAAAACTCTAATGAAAAGTGGAACCTATTATATATGTTTAAATAAATAAATTTTTCACTAAAATAATCATAAAATATATTCATGGGTTGTATACACACTAAATAACAAAAACAAGTGGTGAATATGACATATGTTAATATAAATAAAAGTGAGATGAGAAATTGTTACCTCTGGTCCAACATTCTCTATATGTGTTGGAAAATACTATATAAAAACATGTTTTAATTAGCTGATTTTTTTTATAAAATTAATAGGTTAATTAATTTATACTCAAATAATTAATTTAATTTCATTTTAATGATATATTTAAATATATAATCAGTTAAGTCCACAACTAGTTTTTTTAGGGTGTTCAGTTCATTCCTTCAAAACGGATTTGGTGTGTTGATCATTGTAAAATAAGTATTTATTTAAACATATAAACAACAACAATAATAATAATTAAATATTTACCCTTTTCACACTTTATAATTTTAAAACCAATCATGAAATATGGTTTTGAAAAATAAACTATGTTCTGATCATTGCGACGGTAGGGCATACGTATATAAGAGTATAGTTTCAATTTTTTCAATGATCATTATTAAAAGATGGTAAGTAATATTTTATATTTAAAAAATTGTAAAATATCATAAATAAGATATAATTTTATTAAATATACTTATATATATCATTCATGTTTTTTGGTGATGAAAAAATAATTACATAGAATTATGGAAATGGTAGTCCACATATATGCATGAAAGATGCAATTATTTTTTAATGAAAGAAATAAAATGTAATATTACTTTTTAAAAAAAATAAATTTTAAATTCATATCATAATTATGTAATTTATATCAGAAATATTCATTAAATTTATCTTTTTACCATCCATGTGAAGCATTATTAAAAATAATTATGACGCTTCGCAAAGAGGTAATCCAACAAAAACTTGAGTGATGTTATCGTATCCCCCATAGAATGGAAATTAATAATTTTCATTTTATGTCATAAATTATTATTCATAAATAAGTTAAAAATATCATATATATATATATATATATACTTAAAATTAATAATTATAACATGTCTTCAGATGTAATGACAGAAAACCAATAAAATCGGTTCATGTGGCGGTAGTCTATCATACACACGGATGATGATTTTGTATCTCATTTAATATAATATGATATTTATTTTTATTATTAAATTAACATAATATAATATTATTGTATTTTATATAATAGTTTTATTAAATAGTCATAATTGAAAAATATTTGAAGGAGGTGGAAGGAGAAAAAAAATAAAAAATCTAGATTAAACAAGATATATCTTCATCAAACTACCTCCATAGGTCAGCACGAAAAAACTTCATAGGATATATTTATGATAAAAATAATGATACTAGGATATTTTTATGAAATTAATTTTTTAATAGGATAATATAGGAGATGACCTTTTATTAGTGAGGTGAGTGGAAGTCCTGAATGTTTTCATAAGAAAAAGGTGTAACCATGTTTTCTACATTCCAAAAGGATAAAAATGGTTCATTATTGAATCTTAGAGGTGATAAGTTCTAAATATCTCCATAAAAAGGTTTTTTACACGTTTAATGGTCATTTAACCACTGGTATTTTTATTTTAACCCATGATAAAACCAGTATAACAAAAACTGTTGTAAAAAATTTATGGGTTTCACTATTCATTATAAACAAATAATCACATGAAATTGTTATTTAATATAAAATATTATGATTCCTAATAATTAATACATTTTAACAAATTAAATTCATAAAACATGTAGAATTTAATTTAAAATTATACTTGGAAACGTGATAAAAAGATGGGTTTCAAGAAGTGTAGTTTTCAAGAAAAAGATGATTTTATATTTACTCTCTGACAAGTAGTAATAATTATATTAATTTAAATTAATATTTAGAGATATATTATATTAAAATTTAATTTAAATTTATCCTTATTAGGTGTCATTTAATCAATGAAAAAGGATAAACATTATGCACTTTAAAATAGTTTTCTTAAAAAATCCAATTTTTAATCCCAAAAATATATTTACTAAAATCCAATATAAATATAACAAATTAATTACATGTATTTAATAAAAAAAATAATTATGTTATATTAAATCATATTCAAAACATAATGTGATTTTTTAATTACTTAATTTATTTAAAATGAATTACATTTTTACAGAAATTAGTATTTTTCAAAATTCAATAAATATGAATATTTTCTAAAATATTCATAAAAAATTCACCCTAAGTTAATTTTTGTATGATGATATAGAAAATTAAGATCATTTTATCCAATAAATTTTCTAAAATCCTTAAAAATAGTTATAATATTTTTTCATAAAAGGTAATAAGATTCATTTTTGTGGGAAAGAAATTTTGATGAATAAAAATACTTTACTAAAAAATTACTTTATTATTACTAATAATTATCAAAAAAAATTATATGAATTAAGATATATATATATATGATAAATTATCTACTATTATTCATACCTTATAATTCAACGGCTTTTTTATAGTGGTCATATTTAAAATAATATTATTTCATGGTCTATTTAAGCTCAGTTTTCTGGGTCTTGTACACTATTAGGAATAAAATATTTTTTAAAATATCATGGTTTTACATATATGTAATTATTTTAACTATTTTTTGGAAGTTTTTGTTATAAAATATCTTTAATAGAGGAGGATTTAGATCCCAAATAAATATATAATTGTTTTTAAAATTTATTGTAAATTTCATTATAAATACACCCATACTTTTTTAAAATAGGGTAAAATGTAATTTATTTATGTCTATAATATTTTAGATGAATTTTTAACTATGGTATTACCATTTAGTATTAATTTTAAAAAAACATGATCAATTATATATTTAAATTAATTTTTATATTTCTTGTGGTCAAATTATTAAAATTATTATGTTTTCTTATTTCACTAAAAATAAATTTATCTTATAAGAAAATAATTTATTATTTCTTCTTTCCAAATTTTATTGAAAATTTTAATCAATATGTGTCCTTAGGATTTTATTTTTTAAACTTCCAAAATGTTTTAATATAAAATTATATCAATTATATAATAAAAATGATTTTAACAGTCTATAATATTTATTTTTGTACTCAATTTATCTAAAATAGATTTTTAAAAAATTGGATTAATTTTTTGGTATAATTATTTAAAAATATTATTGATTTATAGAATCGTGAAATTAAAAATTATTTTTTTCAAAATCAATATTTTACTTTGAAACAAATTTCTCAAATTGAAAAAACATTTTTATTGTCTATATTTTGATCAATTTGAATTTTTAGCCCTGTGTATTCCCATTTAAGTTTTATCTTTTCCCATTTAATTATGAAAATCTAATTTCAGAATTATTTGGTCAACATTTCATAACGGTCCGTGGATAAATCCTTCTTTAGGAGGCCCATATGTGAACTCTCTCATGAAGATCAGTGTTTCTCTAATAAGGAAACATGTTTATTACATAGGGAATCAAAGTGGACCAATTCGTGTTAGTGGATTTATGTTGGTTCTCTATAACTCATCTACTGTTATAGATCACAATTTATGGTTTTACACTGCTCATTCTATGTGATTCAAGTTCTTTTGCAAATAAATGAGGTAAAATATGGCTTTATGAGCATTGATTTATGCGAGAAACTAGTGATATGTGAAATTAGATGGTCAATTTGTGGGGATTAGGTATGTAATGTTTTATTTGTTTATTATAAATGGTTATAAATTTTGAAAAAATGTTTGTATCCTGATAGGTGGAACCATATCTGATCGACGTTCACCATTTCAATCATCCCGAGACATATAAAGTTTAAATAAGGTCACAAGATCATAAATTATGTGTTAAATGTCATGTTGGGGGGAATAATTAATTCAAAACCATTTCAATTTGTGAATACCAAATTTTGTTAAATAGATATCTCTAGTTTCACATTTTTGTGTTACCCATGATATAAGTAAGAGATTTTTGGGATTTCCAATCTATATATTGATGGAGAAGGGGATCAATTCAATGAATTCCATTTCCCAATTATATTAAAACGGTCTAATTCACAAAATGTGCTCAAAGAAATTCATAGAATTAATACTTCCATACAGGTAATATATGGAGTTTTACAAACATCATAAAGAATTTTGATTTGAGATGCTTTCGGTACATATCTTCACTATTTATCATAACCCTCTCAATTAAAGGTTAAACTCATTTTAATTAAATTTTAAGCTATTTTGAGGTGTGCCATTTCTATATTCTAGTGAATCTTGTATCTGAAAACCTGATCCTACTTTCACTTAATCCTGATATATTCAAACACTATACATATACTATACCATCAAGGGTATATATCATGTGACATTATCATGAAAAATAGTCCCCTTTCCTAGAAATTTACATTAATATTTAATGTATTGAAGCATGAACATAAAGAAAGTTTTTCTATGTTCACTATACATTGGAAATATAAGTGAAAAAATAGACATGTGTATGAGGAACTATGAGATTATTCAACTATATAATTCATACATATTGCATAATTTTTAATGAATATTAATTGCACATTACAATAAACCACACCCCATAACCCCTGGGTTTAGTATATTAAGATACTCGATAAATAAGTAACTTATTTAACATAAATTATTCAACATATTCCATATATATTTTACACACATAATATCATTATATAAATATCATAGATAATAATAATCTTTATAAATTTAGGAATGAAAACATACGAACGAGAGAGCTCAAATTTTATGTAAATGTAAACAAAAGAGATAAAAATTGTAAATCATAAGTTAGAATGAGGTGTTCATATGGATATGATAACATAACCAATGTATATAAACATAACATAATATAATAATACCAAATAAAATATACACTTATATAATAAGTGTATTTGGAATCATTTTTTTAACATCGGGTAATTTTATAATCATATATAAAAGTGGTACAAGATGCTTTTAATTTTGGTTTAAGAATTAACTAAGTTTATAATATTTTAAAAAATCAAATTCATAGGTATATCTCATCATTTTTAATATGTTCTTTATAAATCCCTCATCCTCTGAATTCACAATGGAAGTCACCCCTTGCTCGAAATTTTACTTTTATTCTATTTTCGTACTTCTTTTTCCCTTATTTCTTATGAATATTCCATCATTTTTTCATTTACATGACCCTTGGAATCATTTTATCCATGTACACCGTAATATTCTTGACTCATGACCATGCCCAATTTTTTTTTGTTCGACTAGTCTTATACTTACATCTTACAAATCTATCTCCACAATATCAAATTGTTTCGCCTATTTTTTCCTCCCATGGTTCATTTGTAATAATATAATAACTCTTTTACATCTGCAACCTCCATATTTTGAATAATTTTTTTATTTTAGGATTATTATATAATTATTTTTTAGTTATAAATATCATTAATTAAATTATTTATATATATATATATATATTAGCATGAATTGAAAAAATTGTAAAAATTAATTTACGATTATCAATTTTTTGTGATTATAAATTTGTTGATTGTAATTTTTTATAAATATTTGTTTTTATAAATTATTTAAAGTAATATTGTTTTTATCTTTAAAATTATTTTTCCCTCATATTTTCAGTTATAAATATTTTTATTGCAATTTTTATGTTTGGTTATAATTTTTTTCTTGTTTCAATTTATTTTTAGTTTAAAATTGTTTTCATATAAAAATTATTTTTAAAAAATTTATACATATTTATATATTTATATACTTATATATTTATATAATTATATGTTATTAATTTTTAATATTTATATATATTCTTGAATTTTTACATTTATTAATATATTCATCTAGTATATTGTGGATTTTTTTATTTAGTCTATCATAATTGGATAAATTCATGAATATCTAATGATGAATATAATAAATGGTTCATAATTTCATATAATTTTTTAAAATTAATCTTGAAAACAAAGATTCCATTTACATTCCATGTGTGACCTGTTGGAATATTAGTAAAATTAGGTAGATATAAAATGAATACTATCTAATTATCAATGGTTTTTGTCACAATTTTACGTACTAGATCCTTCATGGAGGAATAATTAAAAAAACTAATGATATAATGATGATAAACATTTTCAGCAAGAGATATGGGATCATCATTGAAAATTAATTCATGAAGTATGTTTTGAAAGCATTGAATATCCTACAAGATTTTAATAAATGTATAAAGATAATGATAAACCAATGTTATTACATTCTTGTGAAATTATATAATTATCAGTAGTATTGATATTATTTAAGAATAAATTAATACCTGAATAGGGTGATACATGTTTCAAATAATTTCTTGAAATTTTAAAAGACCTACTTACAAAATATAACGGGATTCTAGATTCAAATATTGAGTTAAAATATATTATTTCCAATTGTATTATGGTATAAAAAGTACATGATTTCCCAAAAAACATTTTTTATATGAAGATAAATTAAACTTTATCATAATATCATAAATGTGGGACAACAAGATATGAAATAAATGGCATGTCTCCCCATGATTCATTTACAATAACAGGAACCAATACTACCACTAATAAAATATGGTATGTTATTTGAATTCCTCATTTAAAGCATCTCTTTGAAAATTAAAATGACCCATAGAGGCTAAGATGAAATATAGATTAATGAATATTTTATAAAAACTTATGTCACCTAGATAATTCTCCATAACAAAAACTATTTTTTTGAAATTTTTTTCATTTTTTAAATAATGTTAGAAATATCCTAATTGTACTGTTCACTAATGGAATGAATTCAAATCAAACACTCCATAGAAAATATAGTTTCTAGCTAGTTATGTTGGTTGTCTATAACTTTCACCCACATATATGTATGAATAGAAAATATGTGAGGATGATCTTGATGATTTTTGCACCAAGAAAGCCTGCAAATGATATTTATGTATATCTATCACCATTGATTTATTATTTGAAATTCAGAAGGGAGAAAGGACTTATAGTATTAAATGTATATAAGAAATAGTATTTTCTTTTGTTTTTTATTAAAATGTTCATTATCATTGAGCTTCTTGTATATGGAAACTTATATGGATACAGTGTTAGATGATGGAAATCCTCTCCAGTTTGGGAAGATAGGACTTCATATCATCAATTGAAAAATGGTTCAAAATAGTGATCATGGGACCATAGAAATTTTTTGAATGGATTATCATTATAAAAGATTAAAAAGAAATTTAAAATTTGATAAAAGTTTGATTTTAACCCACAACCATCATCAGATAATGAATATTATGACCAGGTAAAACGTTATATTGTTTATCAAGTAATAGAAATTTATTAAAATGGGATACCATAAACAAATATCAAAAAGTAATTTAATGGTTTAAAAAAATTATTTTAACCCACAACTATTTTTGGATAAAGAATACTATAAAATTATGAAAGACATAAATGTCTCTTTTTGAAAGAAACTACCTTATAGTAATTCAAAAAATACATGGAAGAAAATATCAAATTTATTAGATCTACGTTATGGGATATCTTTTAAGGTAAAACATATCATTATGATTACTAATGATGTGAAAATAATTCATAGTCTAATTGGAATATTTTTAAATATTTAGGTAATTTAAAAATAAGGATTGTATTCAAGTATAGACTTAATAACCAGGGGAATTTATAGGGTTTTATCACCAACAATGAATGGAAAAAATATTTTTTCATATTGATTACCACACATTAAGAAAGGGTGAGAAGATAAATTCACAAAAATATATGTATGGTATTAACATATCTAGTGTATTTTCATAAAATTTTACAAAATTGGTTTCATTGATGGAATTCAACTAAATAATTATACAATCTTATGAATTTCAGGTAATTATGATACTGTTTATACTAGTTTCATTGCATTGAATATTTTTAATACCAGAAAAAAATATTATCATCATTTTATGTTATGTTTTCAATTCCATTTTCATCAATTTATTATATCTTGATTTGTTAGATGTGTTGGAGATTAAATTTTTCATCATAATTTTTAAAAGTGAAATGTTACTTCCATTATCACTTCTTCATATGAATGTTAATCTATTGATTTTTTTGGTACAAGAGAGAAGCATAAATGGGCATATTTATTTATATTAGTATTATACATTTAAAATATGTATGAAAATATTGAAGAAATTTTTTATAAATTGTTATTGACCAAAGAACACTATTATAGATAAATATATATCATAATAGGTGAAATTTTTCTATGTAGATTATTTATCTAAAGTGGAGAAATTTAGTCTCCATGTATCTTCACGTTTAAATGTTTTTGTTGAATTTCATGGGTTTTTTTGGCTAAATAATAACTTCAATTCCATGTCATGATGTGATACATGAACAATTATACATTTTGAACAATGTTGGTGAGGTTTTAAGATATATATCATCACATATTTCTTGGTTTAAGGATCAACATCTGAAAATAAATGATATGTGGTTGACTAATGAACATAAAAATTAATTGGTTTTATGGGTTTAGGATACAGTCAAAATAAATTTATCCAAATATGAAATATTAAAAGTGTAAGGATGGGGAACAAGTGATCATGTGATCAAATGGTATGGTTTTGATATAAAAGGTTATTAGTTTTATAGGAAAAATCAAGAATACAATAGTACCATACCAAATAGTGAGTAATAGTTGTCATTGAAGAACTATATTTTTCAAGTTACAAATATAAAAATCAAATTCTACATCAATTTTATATGATAAAGTTATTGAGGATATATGGATGATTAATTATAATAAATTTTTGGTACTTGTATTTAGGTTTGACGGGTATAATAGTAACAGTGGTGGGAATCATGATGAGTATGAAATTAGACATATTGATTTTGAAATATTTACATAGAGAGATTAATTATTTTCCATAGTGATGAATTAAAAATGAATATGTATTTCTTTGACCCATCAAATGATTATTGGTATTATTTTGTATGGGAAAAAATTGATTTTTATGTTTAGAATATTGATGATATTAATGAATTATGTGAAATTTCATCAGCTATCCAATTAGTACTTGAGGATAACAATGATAACGATCTAGATATAGAACATAAAATAAAAAATGATCCTATAGATGGAATATGGTAAAATAATCCATCATTTCTAGTAATTAAATAGGTTAATTTCTATATTTTTTCATAAAATAGTCATAGTT
This sequence comes from Viscum album, assembly GCA_963277665.1. NCBI lineage: Eukaryota > Viridiplantae > Streptophyta > Magnoliopsida > Santalales > Viscaceae > Viscum > Viscum album. The sequence continues at coordinate 223,305,512 of OY728123.1, read as the reverse complement.
AAAAAAATTACTTTCCTATCATTACTAATGATATATATAGATTTTTATCATTCCTAACATTTGACAAATATTTTTTATCTTTATTGGATCCATATATCCATTTTATCGTCGAAAAATACTTAATTTATTAGTTTTTTGTGTCTAATTTCATTATATTCCTCATTTTTGTGTATATGATTTCATACCAAATAAAATATTTGTAATTTTTCTCCAATTATGAACAATCACATTTTGAATTATAACATTTACTTATTTCCAATCAAATATTGGTACATGAAATTTCGTAGTTCTAGATGATAATAATTTATGTAATTTTTTATTATTATTTTTATATTCATTAGTTTTAGACAAAAAAAATTGGATGAAAAGTGAAAACTTCTATGTATTTTTTTATTATGAACATTAAATTTTTTATTTTTTATAATTATTTAATTTTGTCAAATAGAGGAACAAGTCCTTTCATTGAAATAGTATATATCTTTATAAATGAAATACATAGAGGATGGTGAATCAAGGTATACACATTTATTCATATAAATAAATAAATAATATTAAATATATTTAATGAAATAAATGTTTTATTTATTAAAATTATCTGCACCTCTTATAATTCTCTAGAGAGGATGGTACTTAAATATTTTTGAAATGGGATTATATGTTTAATAAAACATTCACTTTCATGTTGAGATTATAGATTTTTAATTATGATTGATGATAATGCCACAAACTAGCCCACATGCCATGCATAGATAGATTCATTATAGGATACTTTCATTATACATTATATGGATGAGAATCAACCAATTGGAAAAGGATCTATTATGGGAGATCATAATAAAAAAAATATAAACATATTTACCAATTATCCAATGTTTAAATATTATACATTTAATTTGACTAATGTTTAATAAATTCAATTACAGATGAAAATTAACTTTTAAGAGACTGAACAAATTTATAAAAACGTTTTACCCTCTTTGGTGAGTAGATGGAGATATTTTAAGTTAAATTTGAATTCATTTTTTATTACAGGGAGAAAACATAATCATGATCCATGTCTAAAGTATGAATTTACAGATACAAATACAATACATAATTTTGTCTCTAGTTAGTGGGAGGAAGCCCTTACAGTATGTTTTTTCTATTTTAAATTTTTTTTTTCTAAATTAATTACATGAAAACTTTTTTATTTTTTATTATATAACAAGACACTAGAAAATAAAATTAAGAGATATAGTACCATAATGTATATCCTTAAACATTTTCATACAGAGGGTATCCTTTATTTTATGAGTAAATTATTGTTAAAAAGCTTAATTAATTGAGACCCAAGTCAGGTTGAACTAATAAATAAGTCCAAGATAACCATCCATGTCCACTCCCTAGTCCTAAAAATTGATAAAGGGGAGAAGTCTGAAAATTTTAATGCATTTACTTATCCCGTAAAAAATGTAGATGATATGATTTTATATAATTAATTATTAATTTTCTTCAATATTGTATGTTTTTAAATTTAATCCAAATATCTTAGTTAAAGGAAAGCCTATGAACATTTATTAAAGAAAAGAACAATTCAACAAGAAAGTACATCAAAGTTAACAGACAATTACAGATCATAGTAGTCAGATCCATCACCATACCCATGATAGATTTCATCCTCTTCAATAGTCGATTCCCACTATGAACTACAGTGGTGTCTCAAAATCTTAGCATACTTCGTTCTATGATTTAACTTCTCCAAAGAGAGAATATCCTTAGAAGACTGTGCAACCCAGCCTTCCCTCCCAACGAAAGACATGTTGGTCATTAGCTTTGACAGATAAGAATAATACCTCCTCGGCTTTCTTCGTGGTGGGGCAGTCATCTCTTCTACATTCCCAGACACCTTTTGTTTCCCACCATGGACAACATCGCTGTAGGAAGTCCGGACCATGACACATTTATTTTCCTTGTCACTATTGAGACAATTCCCCCATTTTCCAAGAATGTGCACTTTACAGTATCCCTCCTCCACACCCTATTCCTGCTGAGATTGACTGTTAGTATCAAGCATGTCAAGACACTATGACTGACCCACAAGATTGCATTCGGCTTTTTTTCCCTTCTTCACAATACCATCACCAGTTACAACCTATTGAGAAGCACTGCCATCTTCACCGACTAAAATATCCTTCTCAAAGTTAGAGACCTTCCCATTCCTCAATTCTTGTGAACAGATCCCAATTGAGTCAGCAGCCAGAACAACTTCATTACCATCATCCTTCCCTTGCAATGGTACAACATAAACGCCTGGATCTGTAGCACCTTTCCCATATGGTGCTCTTTCACCCAAAGACACGACTCCATATCGGTCCAACACCAAGTCATCCATCATTAAACCAACAAAACGGTAACCTAGATCAAAGTCGGACACCTATATCATATACCGTGGATGAAACCCGGTTGAACACTTTTCCTGCACACCACTCCCATCAATAACCTGCTTCAAAAAACTAAGATCAAGAGAGGACACTTTCTTTATCACCACCTCCAAAGTACCTGCATTGTCAATGGCTACATCCTGCGAGACAACACCCTTCATCAGCATTGAGAAGGCCTCATGAACCAAATTTTCAGGATGATTGTAGCTCAACATTCGACCAACATTTTTAGGACTCTTGTTCATATCCCCATGATCACCCTTCATAGTGGCCAAATTCTCCTCAGATATAACCTACTGTAGATGGCATGCACTACCCTCAACCGTAGACATGGACTCAATTCCAAGATTGTAGGACCCCAGGACACCCTAAGAGGGGAGGGGTGAATTAGGGGGTCAAATTTTTCTTTTAAAACCAAGGATCGTGTTCCCACATTGGTATGAACTAGTTAAACATGTATGATGGAAATGATCATTAATGAAACATTCACATGCAAAGAGATGACATATCATTTTTTACTTGGTTCACCACTAAGGGATATATCAAAGGGGCATATGATGAAAAGTTTCTGGTCATACCAAATTCAACTAAACTTCACTAGTTGTGGATTAAAATGGTTTGGGCAGAGTCACTTTGTCCTAGTCACACTACCCTTACAAAGGTTCAGGGATAGCTCACTACATCCCTCGGGTCACTCCCATTGACTCCCCCTAGCTCACTGCCCTTGGTGAAGTCCCACTCAGTTTATAGACGTGAAGGTCTATTCTATATATTTTCATTGAATTCTTTGTCTCCTGTTCAGCATGAGACAATTCTTTCATCAGAGTACTGAGTTGATGCTCTTTTGTATTCAGTCTTCTTCTTTAGTGCAATAACTGAATGCACTAAATCTTCTTCTTCTCTTCCTTTGATTTCCAATACCAACACCTGAGTGTATTGATATATTCCCTTATTTCTGTGTAGATATGAGTTTAGTTGCATGAACCGTTCATCTTATCTTCACAAAGACCAACGAGGGTGTTAAAAAGTAGTCATGTGTGTGCGGTACCACTTCTCTTCATAAAACGAAATCGTTCACTGTTCTTCCATCTTCTCAAATGAATACATCATCTGTTACACTGAAGGTCTCAGGCAATCTTCCAGCTTTTGTACAGCTCCAAAAAGACGGGCATACTCCTATAACACCTGGTGCTCTTCTCCAATCCCGGTGCACAAGTCCCAATACAGCGCGCAAGACTTCGATGCGCAAGTCCAAACTGGCGCGCAAGTATCACTAAACCCCCAGTGCGACACCGCATTTTTCAACTTCAAACCAGCACGACTCACTTCCTTTCTCACCCAAACCTCCTTGGGCACACATCCAACATCTGGTGCGCAACTTCTAAATACTGGCGTGCAAGTCTTACCAAAACACTTGTGCGACCACCACACCTACATGGTGGGAGATCTGATTTTATCTAAGTGTTGCACACGCAAGTTTCGGCATGAAAGTCTTCTGTCCCCCTAGACACTTGCGCGACAAACTTAAAAACTTGGGCTCCCCTTATTCCTTTTCCATATTTTAATGATCTAATCACGAAGGACAAATGGTGTGCAAGTTTCCAATCCTTCTAGGCACTGACGCGCAAGTCCTTCCTCGAGCGCAAGTCACTTGCACGACCTACCCAATACATGAGTGCCCCTTTTCCCTTTGCCATTTTCTGATGTTCTGATCTTGAAAAACATTGGGCACACAAGTTTATTTACGTTCAAGTACACGGCGCGCAAGTCCCTTTTCCAAAAACCACTTTTCTTCATATTTCAATTCTCAGGCCCGAAAATTTGGCAAACACTGCAAAACGACGCCACCTTGTATCTGTTCTTTTTGTACTGCCTCTAGATCATCCATCTGTTTGTCTACATTCTTGAATCAAACATGTATCGTTAACCACATCTCTTGAACTCGACATGCCACCATGAAATCCCCTTTTTCAACAAATTTATATGTCATGGTTTTCTTTGTCAACAAGTAAAATCACTTCAAATTTCCTTCTTTAGAAACTCTTCTTCTTTCATCACAAAATCCACTATCATGATATATATCTTTTGATAGATCAGCTTTAGCATCATCAGGTTTTGAAACAATGTGAAGTTCATGTCCATCTCATAATTCTAATCTCTTTCACTTTGTCTTATTCTTCAACCGTCATCCTCTACTTCATGAAAATCATACGATTCTATTCGTCAAGAAGTATCTTGCATGGTTCTCATTAAATCATGAAGAATTGCATGGTCTTCATCAAATCCCCATTCTTCTTTAATCATCGTCAGATAGATTATACTTTACCATTCTATACTATTTTAAAGAATGTGTCACTTTTGGCACATGTTTTTTGAAATTATAATCAGTACAACAATCATCTGAATTTCCATTCCTCCATTCCATTTCATTGGAGTACTTCTTGATCTCCTTCATTTTGATATTCATTGACAACTATTGAAATCAAATACAACCTTATACACAAAGTGGTCCCAATAATATCCCCCTTTGTATTTTGTTGTCAATACCTTACATATATTCTGAAATCAATTCGTCAATGTCAAAATGGGAATCTCCTCTTCAATCAACTTTTCTTTTCAAACATGCATTTCACTTTTTCTCCCCCTTATTGACAAAAAATACAATTCTCATGGTAGGGAAGGTTTCAATATATACCTAAGAAAATTTTGATTAATCATTTCACCCTAAGTCTACTTGAGAAATGCCCGATGTAGAAAACAAGAGGATTCGATTTAGACAACAAGGTTGTCCGTTATTTATAGATCATGATACCACATGAGATGATAAGAAATGTATTTTGTCTTCGAGGTTTTACCACTTTAATTTCAGGCTAAAGAAATAAAATGTGATAGGGAATAATCAAACTGAAACTCCTATACTCACATCATCAAAAATATCAAAAACATTCAAGTGAAATTGGAAGGATAAGTGGCCTTGGGTCACTTCCATTATTCTTATTTCACTGATCAATTCAGTTACTCCTCCTTTTTAGAATGATAATTTTTCTGAGTAACCAAGGTTGAGAGATTGAGAAATGACATACCTTCTCTAATGACATGTTCTTTAAGAAATTAACAGGGTAATTTCATTTAATACCTTCCAGAGTTGATACTGATTGAAACAATGATTTTGGGAGATTCATCATTTTTTTCTCCCCCACAAGGGAAACAGTCCTCATCATCTTCATCAAGAATGATCCTTTATCATATTAATATTTGAATATCAATTCAATAATCTTCGAAGGATATAACCTTCTTTAGTTTAGCTATCTAGAGATGACAGCATTCACTACTTCTCAGGTTCTCCCCCTGAGAGCATGCTTCACCTTCAATTCCCTGCATTATTTGCACAAATACAATACATAAATGATTAAGGGAATAAGGTGGTTCCTCCTTGATTCATCAATATGAGCTGCATGGTTGAGGTTCTTTTCTCAACCATGTTCCTCTGTTCACTCTAGTCTTCATACCTGCACATTTGAACATATGTTCGGATATGTATTGATGTGGCATGTCTCTCTTCACATCATCTTCCTCTTTGTGTGGAGAATTGTTCTACTTAATAGCCATCATATATGATACATTCTTTCTCCTCTTAAGGACTGCTTCATTCTCTGCTATTAAGGTTAGACAACCTTTTTCAATGTGACCAGATTTCATGCATCTCTCACACAGAACTTCTTTGACACGTGTGTTTCTCTTGTTTTGCAAAATATCATGCACTCTAACTTCATCATGTGAAAGTTTTTCTTTTCCTTTACCACCAGCCCTGGCTTTTTCATTTTCAAGTTTCCTAATTCTTTCCAAATCTTCTGGCCAGATGACAAACATTTCATTTGGAACTGTTGCATCAGGTTTGGATCTTCCACATCGGTTCATCTGGATTTCATCTCACTTAGTTTTTCCTTTGGATGAATGATCCTTCAATTTCATGGATCTAAAATCCTGGGTCTTCTCATCTTCACTACTTGATATCTTTTTGGAGAAATTTGTGTTCACACTATTCTTTTAAATTCTTCCCAAGGTACTTGCTTCATAATAAGATGCCATTGTAGGTCTTCTTTTCTTATCAACAGTGAAAGCCTGTTGAGATGGGAATTTACCAACCTTGTGACCACTGCTGTTGCATACATCGCCGATGTTATCAAGAATTTCAAATCTGTTTGCTATAAAAAGATGCTTCTATACCTACAGAGGTTGCTTCTTCTTCTCTGGATTTCTTCCCTTTGATAAAGGCTTCCTTTGTGCTTTTTAATAAAATTTATTTTACCAACAATCATGTGCACAATTCCCAAATCTGTTGCAGCACCAACATTGAACTACAAACCATTTCTTCTTTATATCTTATGTGTGAGTTTTTTTGGCCTTCTTATTAATTTTTTGTGCTCTATTTGAGGAACCAAATTCCTCCTTTTTCTTCCTTTCCAACCTAGCCATAGTGGTAGGTTTATTATCTTTTTATTTCCTCACCCATACTTGTTTAGAATTTTTCTTCCAACCTACACTTTCTGAAGGAACATATTTAGAAACAATAGTACAGGTTTGTATGGATGGTACCTTCACTTTAATAGCTGCTTCTGATAGATCAATGAGTTAAGTCCTGAACATATTATCACATGTTGGTGGTCTTTTAATAGTAGAATCCACCATTTAGCATTGAGTACCAACAACAACTGATTCTTGAGATGGATAATCAAGGGTAGTCATAATCTTTTTGTCACATGCTGGAGGTATTTCAGCTTTAGAATCCTCCACGGAAGGTTGAGTACAAGCATAAACTGTTTCATTCTTTTGTGAAGTCTCAATATGTGTCTTCTCAAGATTTTTCAATTGGCATCCAATTTTTGACTTTCAATATTGAGAATGATCTTCTGATCTTCAGTCATGATCATCTTATCTTCACAAGTATTCTTTAATCTTTCAACCTCATCTTCATGCATCTTAACTTTGTTCTGTAACAAAGAGAAAAGATCTCCAAATATCATGGAATATTCTTCCAAAACAAAACACTTGACATCAGTTCTCTTCTTCCGCTCAGCATCATGTGCATGGATATTTTCTTTTAGAGTCTTCATGACTACCTATTTTTCTTCAAAGGATTTAATATGTTTGGTGGGCATTAAGAATTCGAGAATTTTTCCTTACAATCGCTTTTACAAATTATCTACTTCAATTTCCAATCAGTTGATCTTGACCTGCATGTACTGAAATGTTTTAAAAATAGCATCAACTCTTTCTTCAGAAATATCATGCAGATAACATGTTAATTTCTCCTGATCACTTGAGATAAAAGTGTCTTACTTTCCTATGGTAGGAACCTGATCCACCTACTCGATACATTCCAAGCCTAATATTTCTTCATTATTGGAAGGGCATGGAGAACAAGACAATGTATCTTCTTTATACATGAGGGACATCTTTAACTACTTCTTCTATTTCTTTTTCTTGTTTGTCATGGCCTTGCAGGATGTAGGATTCTACTCAAAAATGACTGAATCTTCATTAAGACTGCCCCTCATTATTGAATTTAAGAAAGAAACTCAAATCCTCTTCTAAATAGAATTACTATAGAGTATCCAACATACGTGAACCTCCCTCTGATACCACTTATAGGACCCCGGGACACCCTGAGATGGGAGGGTTGAATCAGGGTGTCAAATTTTTCTTTTAAAACCAAGGACCGTGTTCCCATGTTTGTAGGAACTGGTTAAACCTGTATGATAGAAGTGATCATTAATGAAACATTCACATGCAAAGAGATGACACAATAATTTTTACTTGGTTCACCACTATGGGCTACGTCCAAGAAGCATATGCCGACAAGTTTCTGGTCTTACCAAATTCCACTAAACTTCACTAGTTGTGGATTACAAAGGATTGGGCATAGTCACTCTTTCCCAGGCACACTACCTTTATAAAGGTTCAGGGATAGATCATTGAGTCCCTCCAGTCACTCTCGTTGAATCCCCCGGGCTCACTTTCCTTGGTGATGTCCCACTCAGTTTATCGATGTGAAGGTCTCTTTAATAGATTTGCATTGAAGTCTTTGTAGCTTATTCAGCATGAGACAATGCTTACATCAGAGTACTGAGTTGATTCTCTTTTGTATTCAATCTTCTTCTTTAGTGCTATAACTGAATGCAATAAATCTTCATCTTCTCTTCCTTTGATTTCCAATAATTACACCTAAGTGTATTGATATATTCCCCTATTTCTGTGCAGATCTGAGTTTAGTATCATGAACCGTTCTTCTTCTCTTTTCAAATCACAACGAGGGTGTTAAACACCAGTCATGTGTGTGCGGTACCACTTCTCTTCACAAAACCAAATTGTTCATTGTTATTCCGTCTTTGTAAATTAATACATCATCTGTTGCACCGAAGGTATCAGGAAATCTCCCAGCTTTCGTGCAGCTCCAAAAATATGGTTGTGCTCCTACAACACCTATCACTCTTCTCCAAACCCGGCATGCATGTCCCAATAGGGCGTGCAATTCTTCAGCGCGCAAGTCCAAACTAGCGCGCAAGTATCACTAAACCACCTATGCGACACCAACTTCTTCAACTTCAAACCTGTGCGACTCACTTCTTTTCTTTCCCAAACCTACTTAGGCGCGCAGCCAGCATCCGGCGCATAAATTCTAAAAAATGGCGCGTAAGTCTCACAAAACCACTTATGCAAAAACTCACCACTTGGTGACCACCACACCTATGCGACGGGAGATCTGGTTTTCTATAATTTTTGATCTCGTGAAAAATAAAGAGGGTTCGACCTGTATTTATAGGCATTTGAACAACTTGCATGACGATGCGCAAGTATCCCCTCGGCGTGCAATTTTCAATGTGCAGGTCTTCTGTCCCCCTAGACACTTGCATGAAAAACATAAAAATGTGGGTGCCCCTTATTCCTTCACCATATTTTGATGATCTAATCACGATGGAAAAATGGTACGCATGTTTCCAATACTTCTAGGCACCAGCGCGCAAGTCCTTCCTCGACGCGCAAGTCACTTGCGTGACCTACCCAATACTTGGGCGCCCTTTTCCCTTTGTGATTTTTTGATGTTCAGATCTTGAAAAACATTGGGGGCGCATGTTTCCATACCTTCAAGTACATGGCACACAAGTCCCTTTGACAAAAACCACTTTTCTTCATTTGTTGATTTTCAGGCCCACAAATTTGGCAAACACAGCAAAACGGTACCACCTTGGATCTGCTCTTTTTGTACCACCTCCAGATCATCCATTTCTTTGTCGACATTCTTGAATCAATCATGGATTGCTAACCACATCTCTTGAACATGACATGCCACCATGAAATCCCATTTGTCAACAAATTTATATGTCATGGTTTACTTTATCAACAATCACAATCACCTCAAATTGCCTTCTTCAGCAACTCTTCTTCATTCATCACAAACTCCACTACCGTGATATATATCCTTTGATAGATCAGATTTAGCATCATCATATTTTGATACAATTTGAAGTGCATGGACATCTTATAATTCCAATCCCTTGCACATTGTCATCTTTTTTAACTGTCATTCTCTACTTAAAGAAAATTATACGATTTTATTCATCAAGAAGTCTCATGCATGGTTCTCATGCAATCATGATGAATTGCATGGTCTTCATAAAATCCATATTCTTCTTTAATCATCATCATATGGATTATACCTCACCATTCTTCAATGTTTTAAACAATGTGTCACCTTTGGCACATGTTTTCTGAACTTATGATCAGTGCAACAATCACCTGAATTTCCATTCCTTCATTCCATTTCATTGGAGTACTTCTTGATCTCCTTCATTTTGATCTTCATTGACAACTGTTGAAAAAAAATACACGCTTATACACAAAGTGATCCCAAAAAAGATAACCCTTCAGTCTATTAAATACTTTTATTACTGATGGGTTCAAAGGTGCATGCACTATCTTCAAACCACATGCAAGGACCATCATATCAGCAAGAGGAACCCGCCTCATCACCCTCTCTGCATGTCTATTAAGTTTACTTTCTTCCAAATCACCTACAGTGAAAGAAGAGTCCATTCGGTCTCCTTTCCCAGATGAACCTCCAGGTCAGATACACACAGAGACTTTCACGGGGCCATCCTTCACGACCGTCTGAGTCGGCTTCACAACATCACACACCCCGCAGCCATCCCCATAGTGTCCATCCATCCCATGGGAATTAACATCCATCCCTACCCTGTGGCAAATAGCCACCAAATTCCAAAATCGTCTACACTTCACATAGAACTGCATCCACAAATAAAAAACAACCTCTTGCATCCATCTAAACTCCTTCTCATCAGTAATCCAAACACAACGCATAGGAGGTCTCGCAGCATCGACCTCAACACATATACGCGGACAGATCAGGTGAGACACTGACTCCGTCCATTGATCAGAACAAAGAAACCATCCAATAATATTACCAATTTCATAGAGAATCGATGGATTTTGAAAAGAAAGGGGCTAACTAGGGAGACTTACCCATCTATCAATTGATGAAGGATCACGCTGCATATGAAATTCGAAGCTCTATCTGAAGAAATAAAAGGAATAATCACTGTACCTTCTAGGATCCCCGGACTAAGTTATAATTAAATCTTCCTCTAATCCAAAACAAACCATAATATGTCTTCGATCAATTAACCCTACGACCTGGATGCTCACGAAGTTCCCAAGATTTTGAGATGGCCTAAGAAAACTCTTCCACCAATGGTTGATGAGGATGAAAACGAGCCACCAGGGTATACTTGCACAGATCTATAACACCGTTTACCTCCGACAGAAGCTGAGATAACCGTGGCGCCTCTTGGAATAGAGCCAAAAATTTTGGGGTGATGGATATTTTAGTAAAGGGTGGATAAGAACAATGTTATGAAGAAGGATCTACCCTCCCATGGGACAAAGAATGAAAAACTCCCCCCTCTGATATGGAGGGGGAGCAGATCCCGACGAGATGGATCTAGGTCATCGGGAGGGAGAAGCAGATCCCGACAGCATCATCTTGTATGTTTTTAAATTTGACCCACTAATATAACATATGGAAATATTATTCTCAGACACCCTTCATGAGAAACCCAGACATAGTAAACATATATCTTGGAGGGAGGATCAATATTATTACAAATATTTTAGGAATGTAGGAATACATAGGCCATGTTATAGGTCATAACATGGTATCAGTTTTTGAAATGTTTTTTCACCCCTAGTGAAGAATTGGGGGGGTATATTAAAAGGGATAAATGGATTATATGAAGGATGAGTTAAAATAATTTAATGATTCAATAGATTATATAATTAAAACATATATAGTAGTTATTATTATTGAAGTGATGAGATAGATGCAATAAGTGGAGCTTGCCTAGCCAGATCGATTACCTCCATCTTTAGAAATGGATATGTTATGTGAGTTTCATGCTAGTGATATTTATATACATATTTAATAATATATATTTATAAATCATCTAGGTGATTATTTACATTATAACCATATTTAGTCAGGTCAAGTAAATGTTTTAAAACCCGTTGTCTGTATGTGGGTTAATATTTCAAGAGAATTTAGAATCTCATTTTAGTACAATGGTGTTTTTTAGGACTAATAATCATATTGGAATTCCAATATCATTATCATTATAAAATACATATTTTTTTATATAATAAATCTTTAAGGGTGTATGAAGGTCTCATGTGAGTATCAGGAGGTCATCTATGGAGTCTGAGCTAGTGGGGACTATAGTCAGTAGCCACCAGAAAAAATGTGTTCTAGACTATGGCACCTACATTCTATAGGTAGCCACCTTATTTATAGTGGACATAAAATATTGAAAAAACCATTTACCACACTTTAACATAAGAAAGGTATAACTCCCTCTTTCTTCCATTCTATTTCTCGCACGGGCTAGAGATGGAGCCCCCCCCCCCCCCCCCCGCCCTTCCGCACTTTTCCATTGAATAAAGGGTATTTTAGCAACATTTTTTTGGAATTTAAAGGAATGTATCTACCTTTTGATACCTATTTTCCATTTCACATTCATTATTATCTAATTTCATATTCATCCATTTTATGTATTTCAAATAATTACATAAAAACATGGTCAAATCATCAGATTCTCATGGTATATTCTTGTAGCCTAGCTTGGGGATGTCGCAAGATAATATTAGCACACTGTCTCACATCGTTTTAATGAGATATGTAACAAGATTAATTTTTCCCCAGAATATAGTATCAAATTTAATTAATTTGGTGATATAATTATTCATGATCATTAGGGATTTTTCTGGAATGAAGTATAGATTGTACTATGAACCCCTCGTTTATGGCTGGTAATGGCTCTAACAAGTGAGTCTCACTATGTGAGAATTTAGGATTTATTTATAGTTTCAATAAGTTGTTTAATTTAATAATAATCATTTAAATTAAGCATTAGATGATTATTGCGAATTTTTAAATCCTTAGGCAGAGGGCGATGGTCGTTTTAGGTGAGACCAGATTTTGAAGGGCATATGATCGAGATATCAAGAATTAAGTTAATTGGGAATGCTTCTAAATGAGGTAGGTGGTCCTTGGTACTCACTCTATATATTGATGAATTTATTTTATGAGTCATGTGATGTGCATAAACCCTATATATGTTTTTAATGAATTGAAAGTAATTATCTCATTTGTTTAATTTAAATTTAATTTTTTTTAAAAAAAATTGTTCCTTTTACTAGTCAACCAACTACCATGGATACATTGACCTTTTGGCACTAGTTTATTAAGCCCATCCATCGATGACAATTCCATAATATATATGGGTTTCACTTGATTCATGAAACCCTATTAAGAGTTTTTCCCATGATTAGTTGAAATTCTTCTAACTTGGTAGCCCTTTTATAGGGGCCTTTGGATACCTCAATGTTGGGGAGATGACTTGATATTGAAGACCCTAATAGGCCTTGTGATAACCACTAATATGTTTTTACCCTAAGTGTATAGTCCATGTGAATGATGGTATTGGTTTGGGTGTGAGGACTATCCTACAGATTACATTGTCTATTTAATGGACCATAAGCCATATTACTTGAACTTCACCAATGAGGTCTAATACATATGGACTATGAGTCAGTTTTATGATATTAATTTCTGATGATCCTCCCTCCCCTAAATATAAATGACCTATGTGAGAAGACCCAGATGATACTTTGAGGACACTGATGGGTTCCCTCTTGAGTTGATGACCCTAGTGTGAGGATTTTTATATCCTTTAGAAGACCTGTATTGGAATTTCCCCTATTAGCTTGTGTTTATAATTTTATTTTTTTATTCTTTTGGTGATAAATTTTAGAAACCTATGGGTGTATCTATTGTACATGTAAAACACCCTCATGGGTGGTCCAGAATAGTATCTACATGGAGATTTGTGAATAACTCATATAGGGAGGTTGGGAAACCCCCATTATGTGGAGGTCAGTGATACTACTGAGGGGAATTTCATGGATTTGATCCAAGATTACTATAGTTACAATATGATGGTGGAGTTATTTCCAAGTGTGAGATATTGGGGGATTGTTGGGACATTGGTGTGTGTATTCAATCCTTTAGTACTATGGATCTCATCTGTTGTGATCATTTCATACTGTGATGGAACACTCCATATATTATGATATATGAATATAGCTCACCCATGATAGTTAATATTTATACCAATGTGGTTGAGGCCTCCATGTTTTTTTCACTGTATATAAGGGTAAAACACCCTCAAGTCATTATTATGGTTGGAACAGTCGTTGTGACATGGTTAGATACCCTTCTAGCACTGGCTGAATTAGGTATAGTTGTTCGGGTTCAGAAACCTAAGGCTAAAAGGTTTTTTTCCTAAATATTTAATTATATATTTAGAACATGTCATCTGTACATATCACTAAATTATTAAAAGGTATGGGTTTGTGTAGCTGGTACCCTACATAGTTTTGAACTCTCACCCTTATCAGGCCACCATTTCACATTGTTACATGGTTAGGATCTCATTTGGTTGTAGGAAGATATTTGTTGAAGTATTGGGTTATGTATGATTGAACTTGATAAACTTGGTTAGGATAAGGGTTTAGGTTGTGGAATGGATTGGTTACATTGTAGGGCCTCTTTTACTTATCAATTTTTTTATGTAATTTTCTTAGTGGTAGATCATTCATGTATGTTGGTATGACTAATATTAATTTTTTTGGAATGTTTAATGTATTAATATTTTTGAGAATCTAATATGATTGATGTATATTATTCTCAGTTATTATACTTGTTACTATGCACTCTAATATAGTGTCCATAGTCTCCCCATGTTACTATCATAAACCCGAACTACTTATCAGCAGTCACTAGTGTATGGGGTGGAGTGCCGGAGTTTATGTGGAACCACCAGTTAGTTCATAGTGATTAGTGTTAGGATTTTGCAAAGTGGTATCATAGGATATTTTTTTTATTACTATTTGAGATGTGTTAGCTAAAATATAATGTAATTTGTTGAATCATGTGATGGATATTAGTTTACTTGGCCATCATAACCTATTTCAATGAGGATTATAGGTTACTAGGGGTTTTGAATAGATTCTATTAGTATTAATTTTTACTATTACATGATTTAACCTCTTGTGAAGCACATGGAGATTTGGGATTTGGGATTTATTTTGGATTTTTACTATTAAACCATAGATTAAAGAGGAATATCATCTATCATGATTAAGAATGTATTATTTTTATGAAATATATTCCCACTCTTGTGTGGTTATGACTACAAAGAGTCAAATGTTTTAATGTGATAGAAACAACAGTTATAATGTTTTCCAATATAATTTATTCATGGAATTCCACTCAGATAGACTGACATGTATATGTATCCTCCTTTGATTTATTTTCACATGGATCTATGGTGAGGTTCTAATTTATTAATGAGATATAATCACTCAATGTTTGGGTGATGGAGTGACCCTAATAGTTAGTCACCTGGATTTTAAGTGTTGATGAAGATCCCCTTATAGGATGTGAATGTTTAGGTTTGGTAACATACTGTTCCAGTGAAATCGTATATGGTGATTTCCCTTGTAGCTTGAATGTTGAATCCACATAACTATGATATAGATCATGTTCTACTTTATAATGATCATATTGAGTGATGTCATTATATATATATATATATATATTTCAATGATTATCAATGAGTTATAGTCCCTAAGGGAGAAGTAAAATATGTGGATTCTTGTTGAGGATTAGTGATGTAGTAGGCATATGGTCTTGGAATGGGATGTCATATGTGTCTATTGACGACATTAGAGATTGTGTCTTAGAAAATTGTTGCAAATGGTTTTTGGGACAGTAGTTTTTAAGACATCTCGTGAGTTATGATATTGTGTGAGACCTGGCATATATGTTTAGTGGGAGGCCTGGAGATCCTTGAGATGTGATTTTTTCTTTAATGATTCGCTTCCTTTTTATGTGTGAGGGTGACACACAAGAGAATTTTGAACTTGGTTTTGAGTGCCTTTGAGGAAGAATGATAAAGGTAGATGCTCAAGGTTTGAGGCCAACACACTAGAGGATCTATGAAGGTTTTGGTACATGAATGATGATGCTTTGATTTTCTTTTGTATTATAAGAAATTTTCATGATGATACTTGGATTGATGAGGTACATAGAGGGTCATGGTTTTAAAACTATCATGGATGGGAAGGACCATTTTGAGTTGGGTCCATGGTTTTCTTTTGTATGATATGAACTTTGAGTGATACTACTAGGAAGTATGAGGCACATAGAGTTTTATGGTATTCAAACAATCTTGGAAGGGTATGGAGATTCGGGTGTTGAGACCATTTGTTATAGTTACATCATTTTAAATGATGATAGTTTGTAGAAACTCCTAGGTTTCTAACAATTCCAATTATAGGGAACTATTTTTGTTAACCTATGAAAATGTAAAGCTCCTGGTTTTGAAGAGTGTTGATCATAATCCAGGAAAATTTATACAAACATATAAATGAGAATAATAAGCAGTTCAAGAATGGTATCCCTATTATGATGTGGTGCGACTCATGGAATCATGATTTGGGTTTAATGAGAAAGTGATACATTAACATATGAATGATATGTTGATCAAGGTTGAGAGATTTTGAGTGGTTTAACATAGTGAATTCATAGTTTTAAATTGTTGTGTGTCCATGTGTGAGATTATGATCAATGATAATTGTGAATTTTGGTAAGAATAATTGGTCAATTCTTGGAGAAAATGGAAAATATACCTCTGCAGAAGAGGGGATATCATAAATGGATTAGGTTATAGTGGATGGTTGATCTAATTATGGTTCTTGATATAGATCTTCAAGGAGGTATAGTTTCATATGTTTTCATTATATTAGTGAGGCTCATAAAGAGAAACATGTTTGTGATATTATAACCCATTGATTTTTTGCACGAGAGGTAGTTTAAAGAGCTCCATATGGTGGGGTGTGAATCATATCCTGATTGAGTGTATAACCCTCGTTAAAAACTGAATTTGAGAGGGTAGTATAGATTAATGTAATATGATCTAGTAATGCATAATGAATTCATTTTTCAGGTTAGTAGAAATGTATGAATGGGGTGGGTGCATCTGACCATTAGGTTTAATGATAGATGGAGCATGAGTTGTTTTTTCAGAAATTGGTGATGTGGAGAAGAAAAAGACACTCCTATTGGAGTGAGTGTCCATAAATAAATGGTGTGTGACCCTCATATGGGGAGTTTTTTGGGGAATGTGATGTTTGTAAATGGATTATTATAAAGTAACCAAATATTGGTGTATGTGAGAAATTGATTTTACAAGGATTACTAGGTTAATTCAAGTTCTTATTTTGGATATAATTTTAAAAAAGATTATAGGTGTGTGAATTAGTCTTGTAAATAATTTGATATGATTTTAGGATGATTTAGATAATATACTTATTAGTTCTAATATAGGATAATGATGATATATATGTTTAGTTATGGATCCCACATTTGAATTACACCATGGGTCTTTCATGGGATTTAGTGAGTGTGTTCAGATGTTCACAGGATTCTTATATGTTTTAATAATTATGACCATGAAATTTTTAAGAATATTTGTTGTTGATAAAGAGAATATTTGATATAGGTTTTCTATATGTGGTTTAGCCAGTTTTGTTTTCTGATAATTGGATGTGGTGGGCCAAACACAACATCTAATGTATGTTTTGTGATATGATGGGTATGTTTCAGTTATTTTTTGGGAATTTTAATGGAAAATTTGGCATGATCATGTTATTCGTGGATGATATAAACTCTTCTATTCATTATTGAAAAATATTAACTCTTATAGTGTTGGAATAGTGTTTTCAAAAATTTTGTCATCCAGATATTATTAATTACATATATGGGGAATCATTAGAATACTAATATATTGTTTCAGTTAATAAATTATGATTTTATTAATAAACCTAGTAATTAATTGGAGGTCATCAATTAAACTATATGATAGGAAGAACAAAATTTCTAATCAATATTTTGAGGAGTAAACCCGAGTCATCTCAATATGGATAGGTATAGTTAGTACTACCTCAGTGTTCTGATGTATATGATTGGATATTGGTCTGTATTTTATGGCTTTTAAATTATGTTCAGTGCTCTATTAAGAGGATTAATTTTAGTTAAATGTTCTGAAAATGTTATTTTGATTTAATTTGATTATATATTTAGGTTTTGTGGTAAAATTAGATAAACACTTATTTTTCTAAAGGAAACTAAGTTTTATGGTTGGTAGATTGTAAAATATAATATTTTTATTGGCATTAGAAATTCATGTGATATTTGAATCACATTTTATTGGATGGTTAATTTTGAGAAATGAAAATATTAATGGTATTCCATGAGTTATAACATCCTAAAAGATTTATTTTTGACGTGTAATGAATATCAAAGTGTGGCTGGAGGGATCAGGAGTGTAGCAAGAGGTCATCAGAGGAGGGTGGGATAGTAGATAGTAAGAATAATGGAACCATCATTAGGCATGTGTCCACTAGATAACTAGTGGATTGGGGTGGCTAGCCTATGGAATTAAAAAAAATTAAATTTACCTTTCCCAAAAAAAATTAATAGTAGGTATTCTCCCTCTTTCATCTCCTCTCTCTCCCATAGGCACTAGAGATCAAACCTGCATCCCTACACATCTTTCTCCTTTATAAATGGTTATTTTTAGTAGTTTTTTTTAGAGTTATGAGGTATGAATATATTTATAGTTACTTATATTACTCTTCACAAAAATATGTATATTATTATTTTTTATTTATTTAGTTTAGGTATTTAAGATGATTCTACTAAGACATAGTAGAATCTCCAGATTCTCCTAGGACATTCATGCATCCTTTTTTGGGGACATCTTGGGAAAATATTTACAAGTCATCACACATTTTTTGGATGAGGTATGTCACCGTAGGGATTCATTCAATGAATTTTGGAATAAATTAAATTTATTTTGTAATTACTTATTGATTAGGAATAGGAATCTACCTTATATGGGGTTAAAAGTTGACTATAGGCCTCTTGTTTGTGGTTAGTCATGGTTCAAGAAATAGAGTGTCAAATAGTGAAAATTTAGACATTTTACCTGTTTTGAATAATTTTTTACAGTTATTGTAATTTATTAATTAATCATTTTCTCATAATTTTCATGGATTAGAGCCTTGAGTCGATGGTGGCTGCCATTTTGGCATGATGAGGCTTAGAAGCACTTATGATGTGTATGTTGGGAAAAACGATAAATGAGTTAGTTGGTCCTTATTATGTGACATTTGGTTTGAAACGCATGTCTTTAAATCACACCACTAAATGAGTTTCCCGACTTAATTTTTTTAATTGACTTGTTAATTTATATTTAATTTTTGAATTAAATATTGTTCCTTAAATTAGTCGGGCATGTCTCATGGCCACATTGGCCTTTTTTCTTTGGTTTATTTGGTCTCGGCCACCGATGTATGATCCCTTGATTATATAGGTTTCCTTAGACACTTAAACATTATTGATTGGTATTCTTATTATAAATTGAAATAGTTATCACTCGGTGGACCTCTCATAGGGATCTTTGGATACCTCCAAGATGATGGGGATATGATGACTTTAGATTGATGGACATGATATGTCTTGTAGGGACCCTTGAGATGTGATTATTATTGGTAGATATACCATGTGTAGGATATATTTTGGTAAAGTGATATTTTGGTAATGTGAGAATATTTAACTAGGACTAAATTTCTATTTTAGATGGACTTTAAGCCATCTCCCTTTACCTTGGTCAATACGACATAACATGTGGGGATTTTGAGATAATTTTATATTATGACTTCAGTGAAAATCCCTCCAAAATAGAGACATGAACTTGGTGGGAATACCCTTATGTGAATTTGGGAACTTTTTTGGGTGGTCCAACAATATAATTTCCCTAGTGAGAGGGTTTTAGTATCCTTTGGTAGACTGGGGATGGGATTTTCCCTGGGTTCCTAAGTTTATTATTTAATTTTTAGTCATTTTTAATGAAATGAAAATTAATATTTTATATCTTTTAGTATGAATATAAAACTCCCTCATGGGTGGTGTTGAATACTTATTATGGGGTGTTTTTTAATACTACTTATGGGGTGGTCAGTGACAATGATGGTGCATCTTATATGATTTGGAGCAAGGATTACATTATTATTTAGATAAGGATGAAATTCCTAGAATGTGTGTGCTATTGAAGGATTATGGAGTCTTCAATGGGTTCATTCATGACTTTCATATTATTTCATTATTTCACTTGATAGCTACCGAATAATTTCCATGTGTTCAGTGGGTGTGGTCAAGCCATTTGGGCTACCGAGTCTAGGATTTTGGACTAATGTATTTTGGGATGGAGCAGTCATTAGGTATTGAAATAAATATGGAGTTTACATTATATCATTATCATATATATCATGTTTGATGAGTCCCTTGGGTTGTTATCACTATAAACTATTTTAAAAAATCCATGTCATTATTATGGTTGACATGATCATTGTAATGTGTTTAGGGGAACTCTAACACTGGTTTAAGTTGGTATGGTTGATAAGGATCGCTAACATGTGGATCGATGAAGGTTGTTTTTTATTATATATATATAAAATAATAAGTTATTTATTTATTTATAGAATTTAACATTCATATATTAATATATATACATTTATGATAAGTACAAGAAAAAATTGGTTGATTTGTACTGATTTGTTTACATATACACTACTAGGACCACCATTGAAGATGGGTACCAAAGAAGACTCTCACATGGTTTTGGGTACTGGTTAGATAGAGAAGTGGGTTTTTTTGTGATTGATATTGGCCAGCCCAAGTGTGATAGAATGTTAGGACGTGGTATAGAATGGTGAAGTAGTAGGGAATATTTTTACTTTTTTTAGCTTATGTACATGTGATAGGACGAGTGGGTGATTAGTCTTATATGCTAGTTCGAATGATCTTCGTTATATTAGGGAATGTTTGGTATATTATTATTTTCCTTTACGATAATGTTATGGATGTGAATGATACTTAGTTATTTTAATTATTATTTGGAACTATGATATATTGGTTATAGTCTCCCAACGGTTCCACCTTAGACTAGGGATGGTATTCAAAATCCTATGGCTTGCAGGGAAGTCCACCAAAGGTCACATTTTACCATCAGGATAAGTAATGTTAATATTGATTCAAATGGAGAAAATATAAGAGTAGCGGTAAATTATATTATTGATTCAACTTCTCTAATATATCTACCAACGAATGTGGTGTTCTCAGTTGTATAGATAATTGGTCATTTTTTACTTTGGCAAGATAATAGATGTCATCAACTAATTTATAAGGTAATAAAGGCTATCTATTTTTATTTATAGTTAAATTCAGAATTAATAAAACTATTTCTTACACTTACTATATATAAGAGTATCTAAAATTTATGGAATAATAATAAATTAAATGAAAATTTTATTGTATAAACACCTTCAAATACTCCTCAAGATGTAGATGGGATAATAATTTTAATACATTGTTTATAATATTAGTTAATTATTATAGTCTTAATAACTCATGAAATATATGGAAGTGACGATAAATTAAATATGTTTAAAAATGACATCATCTTGTAAATGGTTAGGATATCACTTTACTCATATTTTAGTTGTTTTCCATGAAACAAAATTATCATTATTTGTTAAATTTTTATAAATAATCATATGTTTTATTGAATTGATGTATTAAATTTATAATTTTTTATCTCAAAACATATTTCATACAATATTATTTCACTTCTTTTTAAAATTATATGGATCAATAATACAATTTTACTATTCTACAATACATGAACCAAGATCCTAAAAATGAATATATATTTGAATGATTAAAATATCAAGATTCCATGTTAGATTTCTTCCATTACTTGACTAGTAGGAACACATATATAGTTATAAACTGACATTAAATATACTCTTTTTAATTTTCAAATTTTTATATTTTATATTAATTTGGATGGTATAAATATTTTTTCCTAAATGAATGGGTATAATATAGGTATTTCTATTTGTTAGGTGGAATTCGATGAATATTTAGAAAGTTTTTAAATAACAAGTCTTATTATATTAATTTAGCTCATTGATCTTAACATTTTCATTTTATATTTGTTTTTATAATTTATATTTAAAATTAAAATAGGTTAGGGATTGAGTTCAATAGGGATCACATTTAAATAGTGGATCTCGAAAAAATAAAAAATGTGAATATTCATGTATATAACTTTTATATCAGTTAATACTTGTTTATAATATAAATATAGTGCTTCTATTATAGAAATATTTCATTATAAACACATTTTAATCATCAATTAGGGAATGATTAATGTGGGTGTTATGTTTTACAATTCATTGTTCATATAATATCAACCAAAACAAAAAACATATTTTGAAAAATTTATTTTCATTAAAACACTTATAATTTACCCAAATATGTTTTATTTTTAAATTCATTGCACATAATGTTGAGGATTTTTTTATATTCACAATATATTCCAAATGAATTGAATCAAATTCAAACAAATTCACTATTTTTATAGTTTTATTAACTTTTATATGTATTTTATAATAAATGTATATTTGTAAAAAATTGGAATGTTTTCAATGAATATTACTACTGATATTTTTTAATCTCTGTTACAACTATTTTTTACTACAATTTTTATTTATATGACTATAATTATTCATCCTATAGTATTTAAAAAAAATAAACTTGAAAATTCAATTTTAGGAAAATCCACTTTTGAAATCTATTCTAGTAAGGATTTCAACATCGATTTTTATGAAAACCAACATTGAAAGGTATTTCCCAATTTTTTATTTAAAATAGACATATAAATTCATTTAAAATATTATAAAATTAGTTTTATTAAAAAAATATCATGGAAATCCATCTATATGGCACATTTTAAAAGGTATTTCAATGTGAGTTCATAAAAACTGACATTGAAGGTGGAACTTTTTACATCACATAATGTCCCGACCTTAGTTCCACAAATTGGTTCCCTAATCGAGTCTTCTACATGACCTCAGGCATGCATCCCCATATTCCATTGTCATTCGACTAGTAATGAGGATCTAATATGGATCATAGGGAGACTATATCCATATTTATCAGATTAATACATTGAAAAAAAAGAAACATTAACTGAATAAAATATAACAAGAAAGGTAATAGTACCAAGATCCAAAGATTACTAGAACTACAAATAAAATATCAAATAGAACTATAAATATATCTTTTCCAAATATGTAAATTTTCAATATGAAAAACCCATAACAATTAAACACACTAAAAAATATTCCATGCGGATCCCAAATCACATTTGGTTACCTGAACCATGTTCCACCCTAAATCATATGTATAACAGAGGGCCCATACCCTTATCCTATTCGAGAAACATGAAGTCTATTTTAGTACTAATCATGCAGCCTGAGTAGGGTATGAGTACAACTCAATAGTCCACCACCAATGTTTTCTAAAAACAATATCAAGCCAATATAGTGCATGCAGTTGTATATAGAATAAATAAAATCCTTATTGTAAAAAAATTACATTTATTCCATTACTATTTATTTAACTACATAACCCCTAATATCCCAAGCACACCCCAATCACAATACCTACTTTATCACATTCTGGAGTCTGAATCATGACACTTATTCAATTCATAAATTCATTATAACACATGGGATTTCATTATCCATTTCAAATCAATTCACATTACGACTACTTTGAACCATAGTGAAATTATAACATTTTGGGTTTAGGTCTCCATGCATTGGACCCCATGGGCCTTTTAATATAGAAGACCATGTCCCAGAAAAGTGTACAAATTTATTACTTTGGGAATTTGATGTACTATGCCTTATCTAACACATGAATATCAATTTATCACTATGGGATTTTGTAGTAGAAGGCCTTGTCCCACACATGAATTTCACATAATCTCATGTATCATAAATCCACATATTTCATAATATTATATCAAATCGGATTAATCAATATCAATCCTATTACAACTCTTCCATTATAATTTTCATTTTTTAATTCAAAAAATAATTAATCCCATTTACTATTCCATTTTATAACAATTAATTCAACCATTAATTATCATGATTTCATAATCAAAATATCTCAATAATTAATTCAAAAATTATTTATCCTAATTCAATAATTTGACAATACCAACAATTCTATTAAATTAATTCAACAATTAATTTATAAAATTAAATAATCTCAATATTTCAAAATTAATTAAAAAATTAATTATTCTTCAAATACTAAAATTTCAATATTCCAATAATCAATTCAATAATTAATTATTTAATCGAAAATTTCACAATCTCAATAATTCTCATAAATTAATACAAACATTTATTTATATAACTCATAATGTTTTACTTTATTATCTCAAATCTTCAAAATAATTTCTGAAGAAAATCTAGAAATTGTAAAATTTCATACAAATGACTAAGATCATGACTATTGAATTTGAATAATAGAACACCGACTAGAAATCATTAATGAATGATCTCCCAATAGAAATCTTTATTTTTAATAGAATAATGGTGTAGCATGATATTCAGATCTAAAACCTATATCTAATATTGAAGAAATCAAGATCCATAATTATATATATATATATATATATATATCCATAACCATAAATATAGATTCATCAAATCTTGATCATGATCAAAAAACAAATCATAACACCCCACCAAAATAATGGAACACTAACATGAGATCAACTAACAAGAAACCACATACTTGAAGACATGCAGATCTTCCAACTAGACTTTGAATCACCAAGAACGGAGGTCAGATGGCCTTGTAATCCCTCTGGGAGGCACTACAATTGAGTAAAATTGTGTATTTTTAAAGCTAGGTTGTTCGGGGTATTAGATGTGGTCATGTAAAAATTTTCATAATTTGTTGGGGATGAAAATCCCATATGCACGGTATTCTCTCATGCCAGATGGTTTCCTCTAACCATGCACCTAATCATGTACCAATTTTAGTGAGGTTTATGGTTTCTCCTAAGAGGGAACATGATTTGAAAAAACATGTACCAGTCATGAAAATCCCCATTGAATAGGGTTTCATGGTTTTTTGGGCCAAGTTGCATGTTTAGGACAAACAATGCACCAACTATACACTTCCTTCTTTCTTCCATTTTTCTCAAATTTTCACCCAAACACTCCCTAAGGTAAATAAACGAAATTATCTTAAAATAATGCAAATGATTTCCTATAAAGGAGCCCGAGACATCGCTATAAAGGTTTGGGATCTTACGAAATCCCTAATTTATATTATCTTATTATCAAGATGTAATCCTTATCATGTCAAAGATTCCAAGTCCAAAAGATTGGGCCACTAATCCCTCATATCTACTAATATATCCCATGTTTCCTCACAAACAGAGCCTTGTTTCCACAACACACAAACTATTAGCATGGACTTTCCCCTCAACACATTATCACAACGATCCAACACACATATTGGATGATCCTAAATGGAGGCATCGATCTCAAACTAAACATCATCCATATCAATCACATGAGAGGGGTCAAGGTGATAATTCCATAGTTTTGATACATGGAAAACATCATATATAACAATATATCTCTGAGTAATATCCAATTGATATGTCACCAGTCTTATTCTCTCCATGACCTCAAACAGTCCAAAAAAACCTGGGATCCATCTTTCCCTACCTATGTATCCTATGGTGAGCCAATTTAGATGACAACGAAAGGAATAAATGATCACCATCTATAAAATATAGGGTTTGCCTATGTCTATCAACATATGACATTCTTCTACTCTGAATTTTTTCTATACATTTTTGAATCAACTAAACCTACTCTTATGTCTCCTGTACAAGACTCGGTCCCAATAATTCTATCTCACCTACCTCCATCCATCATAGTGGTGATCTGCATGGCCTACCATAATGTGCCTCCTATGGTTCCATCTATATAGTTTCTTGACAACTGTTTCTATAGTAAAACTCCAAAAATATAGTTTCTTCTCCTAAGACCCACTGAAGTCATGAACACATGCTCCCAGTATATCTTCCAACACCATTATAGTACATTCCAACATCCCATATATTTGTGTGAAAATGTCAAACTCATCCCAAACTGCATACCCAACACCTTTTATAAGCTCTTCAAGAAGAACAAAATAAAAAATGAGTCATGATTTAAACTATAGTTCAGGGAACCCTATAAATATTAACCATCGCCCAAATTTACATGTCTCCCGAAAGCTCCACAAAGAAGGTTTCTCATATAGTTAATAAGTATGATAACTTTCCAAATGGTCTAAACTCCCCCAAATAACATCATTCATATATGGTGTCCTTAGGAAACATAACACAAGGCCCATGGTAACACTGTCCCGCATCTATTCCTAAATGTTAAATGTCTATATCAAACCTCCATGTCATTGATGCTCCAAATTCACCTACTGAGAGGTGTAGAATCAGGTCAAGAACCTTTGTATCTCGTTTTTCTTACCCAGACATCAAAAATGGCATCATAGTTCATGGTACATTTTGGTCACACGTGGATGTACTACACATTTTGTGGGATGGAACTCACACATCAACTCCTCTTATATGCTCATAGGCATAATCACCCATTTCATGAAATATATGACATCCTCCTCATCTATGTTCCAATATGAAGGTATTTCCCCAACATCATGGTTTTCCCTCAAGGTTAAAAATTATGGATCCTCATATATTCTATCTTTACCTGTCTCAAAGGTGTAGACTTCAATAAAACTGACATGAGAGTCATCTGTTCTAGACTCCCAAGAACCATAACATGTATCTCAGCTAGTAAATTCATTATCTTCCATTCAGAACTAGACTCATAAACCACCTATGTATTTGTGTTCATTATTAAATAATAAAAAACAATGTTCCTCTGTCTCATCATATACCCTAGATAATAATCAAATGAATACATAAAATTAACCCAAATTCACTATATGAGATTCAAATCTGGTTGAAAAAAGTAATACTTCAAAATATTTTGATTTTTAAACATAGAAAAATATTCTCCGAACAGATAATGTTTCAAATGCTTCAAATTATAAACCACTATTTTGGACTCGAGATCTTGCATAGGGTAGATCCATTTATGAGGTCACAACTACCGAGACCCACACACCAAAACTCGATCTTCCTTCATCAACACTTCTTTGAGTTCAATCCCAAAAGCATCACAATACATTGCATACTCCTCAAATGGGTTAGGAAAGATCAATATTAATGGAAATGTCTAGCGCTTCTTCAACTCTTATATGGAATCCATAAAAGATTCCAACAATTATAACTTTATACCCTTTTTTACAATCCTGAAAGCATCAAATAATAATAAGAAAAGTCCTGGATGAATATCTGATAATATAAAGGTAATATCATGAATCTATGGATATCAAAAAGGGACTTTTGGATGATCCTAAGAAACCAATGTCAACACCTTCTCTGGGTCACCTTCCATGCCTTCCTCTGAGATGTTGTGACCCAAGAAGTGTACTTGATCATATACAAAACTCGTACTTAGATAGCTTGGTGTATAGTCGATTATCTCTCATTTTACTCAATAAGATGATAATATATTGGGCATGATCATCATTAGTCTTGGAGTACACCAAGATGTAATAAAAAACACTACCAAAAAATGATCTAGGTATAGATGAAGGATCATGTTCATTAAATCAATAAATATTTCTGGTGAATTTTCCAACCCAAACATCATTACAATGAATTCATATAGGCCATAAATTCTTCTATAGGTAGTCCTAGATATATCAAGAGGCTGAACTCTCACCTGATGATACCTAGATCTCATGTTAATATTTGGGAATAAATATGCTCCTCTGAACTGTTAATATATATTGTGGATAAGTGGAAGGGGACATTGGTTCTTCAAATTCATATTGTTCATCTTCCGGTAATCGACACACAAGTGTAGAGTCCCGTTATCCTTCATTCAAAAACAACACTGGTGAACCACAATGTGATGTACTCAGGCAGATAAAACCTTTATCCTCCAAATAATCCTATCGATTCACGAGCTCTTGAAGCTCAATCGGTATCATTCTATATAGAGGAATGAAAGCTATCTCAACCCTAATCATGAGATCAATTATAGACTCCAAATTTCTCTCTAGTGGAAGCCTTGTGAATTCATCTATAAACACATCCTAAAACCTATCCACTATGGGTGGAAACAGATCATGATTATTATATTCACAATCCATCAATAAAGTGCATCCTGGTCTGTGATATATCCTAGTTCTTGAGAAATTTTCCCTTCTCGGCCTACTTGGATATCCCACTCTCTATAATTAATATAGTTGTCACCCTTATGAGATTGAAAAGTCACTCTCTTATGTAAACCATCAACATGGGATTTGTACACTACTAACGAATCCAAGCCCAAAATCAATTCCAAACCATTCATGTCAAGTATATAAACATCCCATAGAAAATGATACTCCCCAACATTGAGAGAACACATCTTGCACAAACAGATGTCTCTAGCCAATCTCCCAATAACGTATCTATCATCATTATCCCACTCAAAAACTCCACCACCAGGATCAAACCATTAACATGTTTTGCAGATATAAAGGAACGATATGTGCCAGTATCAAATAAGAAACTACATAATGTAGAATCTACAAGTATTCTACCTCTCTCTAACAATGTTCCATCCTCACTATCCATAAGTGTAGTCCGCACCATGTGAAACTATCTGGACCCACTCCCCTATGAGGAAGTACAACACTAGTATAAAATAAGGCACTAGCTAATGTAGAATCTATAAGAATATTACCTCACATTTTCAATATTCTAGCCTCACTAACCACATGTTTATTCTTCACTACATGCATATTTCATACCCCACTCATATGTGATGTAGTATGGATCCCCTATGCTACACCTCCCTTATGATATATGATCTCTTTCCTAGAAGGACTGTGTCTATCTCCTCTACCACCGTGGTTAGTAGAACTCCATCTACCAGACTAGTATGGTGAGGAAGATCTCCTTCCCACACTCTGGTTTTTTGTAGATCCTCTATAATTATTCATCTTTCAAAGGTTCTAGAAGAACCTATATAGATCTCCCAAATTTCCTCAAGATAAAAACTCTAATGAAGGTCAGGGTAACAGTCTTTTAAAGGAGCCTCACTGATTACAGTAATGGAAGATCACTCACATGATTTCATGTGAAAGAGACCCCTCTGTCTAGACACATTTCATTCCACTGATCTGGAAAATATTTTCATAATAATACTTCCTCCTCTTGGAAGAAATACCTCCGAAAAATCCAGTTGGGACCTCTTTTCCTCCCCTGGAATCCTCCTTCAGGTTCTCCTTAGATATGAGAGCTCGATTCAGCACCTCCAAAAACTTCTTCAACCGAAATATGTTTACCTGGGTCTTAATTTCATATTTAATCCCATCAAAAAACTATTTTTAAATAGTAGCCTCATATCTAACCAATATAAGAGAAAATAAATTTAAATCTATAAAGTTATTAGCATAGTCCATCAAAAACATAGTCACTAGAGTCACCCTTTTAAACATTACTTCTCTCTCATGAATCAGAGTCTCTAGATAAAATTTCTCCGAGAACTAATCCAGAAATTCCTTCCACTCCAGAGTCAGTAGTTATACATATTGAGTTTGGACGTCCCAACATCTCTTTTCCTGACCATGCAACAGATTGTTATCCAATTTTACTCTTTTCTCAATAAAAGTATCTAAGTGGTCAAGTATATTATGGATAGACTCAATCCAGAACTAATCTCCCTCTAGTTCTCCCTCTCTTGTAAATGTTGGAGGGTGATGAAACTATAACTCCCTCATTAGGTCAAACCTACTTTTTAAAACCTACCCTAGGTCTCTTTTCATGAATTATATGAATAATGTAATGTTTTATTATAGTTGATCCGCTACTTCCTCACTTGGAATTATTGGTGCCTCAGGTTCCACCACTAGGGGATAATAATTTTCCATTTCCTTCGGTCATCCACTCAACAAGAAACTTCAAGTAGGAATATATCTATAATTCCAAACACACGTCTCAGGAAACATAACACCACTTTATTATATTTACATAAGAAGAAAATTACAACCAGTACCAACAAGTCATTTTCATAGGCATCACCACACAGTCAGAATCGAGGCACTATCACTACCCTTAACCATCATACACCATGTTCATGGTTATTATGGGTAAAATCAGTCTCAATTTAATTTTTTTAATTAGAAACCAATTTATTCATATATTGTATCATTTTTTACAATTTTTTATGTTCATATTACACACATTTTCATTTAAAAAAAATAATCAAGGGAAAAATTTAAATTTCAACAACTTGCCCAAAACAGGTTTTCACATGCATGACTAAAATGATGTATGTTACAAACTAATCCTGAGTTCTTATAGTGATGCATAAAAATAAAATCTCATGCCATATGTGGCCATGATTCAATTCTCAAAACCATTTAGAAACAATAATCACATCACACAACAAGTGTGTCATCAAGGGTAAAATAATATTCAACTATAACCGCAAATATAAATAATAATAACCCCACCCATAGTACTTGGGTTTTCCACCATATACGGTTTTTCAACTTCAATGCATGATCTGGTAATTAAGTCCTGACTATTCTTAGTCTTTGGAATACATTTCCCAAATAGTAAGACAAATGAAAAAAAAGATAAAAAAATTCTTTGCTACGACTTTTTAATGTCTAGACCCACGGGCCACACATTGGTGCCCCCGAGCGAGTCTGATACATAACCTCATGTGTGTCTTCCCATACACCAAAGGCTTAAAACTAGCAATGAGGGTTAAATATTATTCATGGGTAGACTATACACTCTTTTATAAAAGTAATAAACACATGGAAAATAATAAATTATAACTGAATAACATATAATGAGAATCAGAATAGTACCAAGATCACAATATGGTGACAACTGGTGATATAATATCAAAATAAACTGTAAAAATGAATTTTCAATACGTTTCCTGTGCCAACATCAAAAAAACAAAAGAAATTAAGACATTAAAAACATATTCATGAGGTACTAAATCACACATGGTTCCCTAAACCATTATCCACCTCAAATCATTCATCAAATATTGGTCTCATCCCCGTATCATGTACTAAAAATATAAAGTCCATTTGATTAACCATCAGGCATCCCGAGTAGGGTGTGAGTACCACTCGGTAGGCCACCACCAAAGGTTTCTAAAAAAATATCATGTCAAAATAGTGTATGAAGTTGTATAATGAATAAATTAAAGCAATAAAGTAAATAATTTACATTTATTCCATTGATCTTTATTTAACTATATAACCCCTAGGTTCCCAAGGGCACCGAAACCTCAATACCTACTTTGGTCCGCACTGGAGTCTGAATCATGTCACATTGTTAATTCATAAATTCATTATAAATAATGTTATTTTATGATCCATTTCAATTCAATTCACGTTACAGCTACATTGAACCAAAGTCTAATGCTAACATTTTTTTTCTTGGTCGTTATACCTAGGACCATGTGGGCTATTGACGTAACAGACCATGTCCCACTCATGAGTATCAATTTATCAATATGGGATTTTAATGCAGCAAGATTCATCCAACACATAAATATAAATTTATCACAATGGTATTTTGATGTAGAAGGCCTTGTTACACACATGAATATCACATAATAAATTGTATAAAAAATTCACATATATCATAATATTAAATCAAATAGGATTAATCAACATCAATCACACTATCAAATTTCCCATTAAAATTTCTATTAATTAATGTTAAAATTATTTAATCCAAATTACTATTCAATTTCCTAATAATTAATTCAATAATTAATTTTCCTGATTTCATAATCATAATATGTCAATAATTAGTTCGAAACTTAATCACCCCAATTCATCGATTTCATAATCTGAACAATTATCATAAATTAATTCTATAATTAATTTAAATAATTAAACAATCACAATATGCTATAATTAATTAAAAAGTTATTTTTTTCCTAAAATACTTCCATTACAATATTCTAATAATTAGTTAAACAATTATTTATTCAATCCAAAATTTCACAATCTCAATAATTCTCATAAATTACTTCAATGATTAAATTATAAAATTCAAAATCACTTAATTAATTAATTCATTAAATTAATTAATTGAATTTGGATACTATATTCTAAAAAACTCATGCAAGTATACCATTACATAAGAATAATTGAAATCCTGACTATAAAATGTGAATAATATACCACCTAACTCAAATCATTTAAGAACGATCACCCAACAGAAATCTCTAATTTCAATAGAATTATGACGTAGCATGCGATCCGAATCTAAAACTGAAATTCAAGATTGAAAAAATCAGGATCCCTAATTATATATCTAGATCCATAAGATTAGATCTAGATTAATAAAATATAGATCTGTATTTAAAAAAATAATGGATAACCCCCAACAAAAATAATGGGAGAATAAAAGGAGATCGATCAGGAAGAAATAGTATACTTGAAGAGGTGTATATACACCAATCAATCGTCATATCACCATGAATAGAGTATTGACTGCCTTGGAACCCCTCTGGAAGGATATGGGATTGAGTTAAATAATTTACGGGTCTATGTATTCTATTTGGGGGTATTATACGGTGTCTGGGAAACACGTTAATAGTTTTAGGTGATTAAAACCCCATATTCACAGTTTGTTGCTCAAGGTGCACAGTTTCCCCTAACCATGTAACTAATCATGTTAATCTTAATGGGGGTTTATGGATTCTCCAAAGAGAAAACATAGTTTGAAAAACTATGTTCTAGCTATAAAAATATCTAATTGTAATGGATCGGACCATTCTGGACCATTACTTTTCCGAATTCTAGTGTTTTTGGTGTCCAAGACACCATCGGTGAGTCAGGAGGGAGTCAGTGTCAGTGGAAGTGTGTCACCATAGTGTCACCTATTGGTACCACCAATTGGCACCACCGATTTGTGCCTCACCCAAACGGTGCCACCAATGGTTGTCGATCTTCTTTCCCCAATTTTCTTATAATGCCTCTTTTTAGTTTACTCACCCTTTTAAATTGGTTTGAGGCCATTTTTAATCCCATAAATGATTTTTTAAATCCCCTAAGAGCAGGGAGACCCTTGAATTACCAAAATTTGTTGCATTTTAATCAGTTTCACGGCATTTTTTTGTGTTTTCCCAATATCCTATGCTTTTCCACATTACGTGTTTTCTTTCTTTAAATATTTTTTATCAAATCACAACCATGCACTGGTCCTCCTCAACCACCTCTGAGGGAATTATTAAATCTTAAATAATTCAAATGTGTGAAACCTCCCAACCTATTTTTCAAACCATGATCCCCTTTTTAAGGGCTTTGAGATTTCACATCATGTAACTGTAGGATCGGGCCATTTATCTTGCTGATATTTTCTTACATGGTCTCTTTTTATTTCCTCTCTGTGTTCTTGTATTCCCCCATCCAGAGACGAGTCGTGCCTGCATGAGATCCCTCCTATCTGGTTCTTCTTGGAGTTCTTGTCGCACGACCTAAGTTCTTGGACCAAGGAGAAAACTCTTATCCTTGATCATCAAAGTAGGGTTTTCATCCTTTGTCTTTATTTAATTTGTATCATGAAGGGGTGGGTATAATGATGTTCCCTAAGGGCTTAGATGAAACCAACATTAATGAATATAAAAAATGGACATTAAAGAATGAATGGATGGAAAATTATATGATGTTGTTGTGTTTTCTCCTTTGTTTTATGTTGTGAATAGTATGGGATCCTATCTAGTGAAAATCATGGTCATCTTTAGTCCTTTCTTGCACATTATAAATCTCGGTTTTTCTAGATATCTTTTGATTAATTGACTATAACATGGAAACTTGTTGATCATGTAAACATGGTTGATTAAATGGATTCCCGAGGAAAAATTACTCATGTGTGATCACCCCAGTTAATAAAACATAAAGAAGGAACTTAATAAAAGGTGTTTGCAAAATATAAATACTTATTTTCTCTATTATGGTGATGTTTATGGTTTATCTATTGATTCATTGTGTGGTAACATGGAAATGATTGGAATATCTTGTTGAGATGTTGTTGGATTGTGAATATGAGGCTCTGTAGAGCTGGTATATTGGTTCTTGGTCTGGGTCCAATACTTTGAGGGATGTCATGAATCCCCTTTGATGTTGTGACATTACAAGATAACCAGTTGTGAATTCATAAATTCTTTTTTGGATATTTTTTAGTTGTTGTTTTTTTTTATTTTCATTCCATTTAGTTTCCCAATATTTAAGAATTGTTTAAGTGAAATCATTTGAACATGATTACAAAAACAGGTACGATAGAGAACTATTTTTGGGAAATGGGTTGTTCTCTGGTTGTGGATATTGTGTGCTTGTGTATGCAGGTATAGTAACAATAGTTGTAGTGTATGGGATGTATATCGGTTTCCGGATCCTTAGGATAGGATGAGTGCTTGTTTACCTATATGTATAAAATTTATTTCATGTGTTTCTTATATGTACCCCACCCATGTTGAACACTTCATTCCAAACACACCTATTTCTTGGGGGGTGTTTTACCAACATTCTTATGATTGGATAGATATTATATCCTTTTCTACTCCATATCCCAGGTATCCCAAGATTATTTGGGAAGGATGTGATGACCTAAGGTTCATTCTGGCCCAAGAATATTTAGGTAGGGTCTGTTTTGGTGGTTGGCCCAGGTGTGTACTGGAAGGTTTGTTTTCTAAGTTTCTTTGGGATGAGGCCCATGTGTCTTCAGGCATGGTAGTGGTTGTTCTGGCCTAGGTGTCTTTGAGTGTGGTAGTGGTTGTTTTGGACGAGTATCTTAGGGTATGGTGGTGGTCTTTGTGGACAACGTTTCTGTGGGCATGGTTGTTTGTGGTTGTGGTGGCCCATGTGTCTATGGGTGGGAGGCGTGATTGTGGTGGCCCATAAATTTATTGTTGGGTGGGAGTGGGACTGTAGTAGAACATGTGGGGGAGGTCTAATGCATTGGATATCCTAATTAACCAGTGGGAATGTTTTGTGGGGTACCCAAGTATCGATGTTTTATTACTATTACTTTACCTGAATTTCATTATTTGGGGGGTGTTCATTAGTGAGGCTGGGAGGATGGTACCCTTACTAGGTGTTTTGGTTATCTCTTTTATCACATGGAATTATAATGCCTCCCCATTTTTGCATGAGAGCTTTTCATTTTTCCCTACTGATTACACCTGTATACTCACCCTATGTATATAAAATTGCTTTCATGATTCTAGGAGGTCTTTGAGAACTGTGTCAAAACATACTATCTCAGATGTCATGATAGTTTTTGTTTCTTCTTTTATTTTATTTTTATACATCATTCTGAGTTTTCTTATACCTTTTATCAGAATATTTAAACATGAAAATGGGGATGGATTTTTGGATTTCCATTTACTTTCAATTACATAGTTGTTTGGGTTATTCCATCTTATCTTCCAATATTGTTCTATAAAAAGGATAATTCATTCTATATTACATGTGATTTTGTACTTATGTTTAGAGTCACCACTCTGCGGCCTATTGAAGGTGAGACTCTAGGGGTCATTATCTCCCCTTCAACGTGAAAAAGGAAGGGTCTGGTAGTTTGTTGGCCCTTCCCTCATCTTGGGGATGGTGGGTCAGAACAGAATGGTATTAGAGCTAGGTTTAGAGATATGAGAAAGTTCGGGGTTAGTCACATTGATTATTTAATGGGATGGTAGGGAAATATTTATCAGAAAAATTGGTTTTTTAAGTAGTCTAGGGATTACCGGCTAGTACATAGGATTTTAGCCCCCCCCCCATGATCTGATGCAAGGTCTTTGGACCTACTAAACGACCAAGTTAGGCTTCCCTAAATTCATGGTAGAGAACCTAGGGAAGGTGCATGAATCATAATGACTTGTGTTCTTTTGTGTCTTGGGTTATTTGGGAATTTAAAATAAATTAAAAGTTTGTGATTTTTTTAGAAATGTTTTAAACTACTCAGGCATAGGAATTCCTTATTTACCTTGAAGTTATGGAACTCACATGTTGTCCACGAGTAGTATGGGAAGTTGAGGCCTAGTAGGTTGATCTGGTCGATCAATGGAGGACTGATCGAGAGTATGATTACAAAAATTGGCAGAGTATTCTTTGTGACTTCCAGTGGTAGACCCTAGGGAAGTGTGAGGGTAGTGTCTTAGACATGGAGACAGAGAGCTAGCTCGAGGAGTTGGTGATAGCATTCAACATGATCTGGGATCTACCAGAGTATTGTGTTCCTCTGTCCATGAACCAGATGAGAGGGGTGGAACTTTAGTGGTGAATGCCCTATCTTAGGGAGAATAGGGAAGCTGAGGTATTGTGGATTGAGTTTGAGGAGTTACAGGCAGAATTCCTATCTTCCATGATAAAGGCCAGAAAAGAGGCAATAGTTTCTCTCCCAACAACAATAGAGTAAGACGATAAGAGATTTGGGGATCAAGTTCAAGGATCACCTTCATTTATATCTAGACCTATTCCCAGATGAAGATTCATGGGATAGACTCTTAGAGGATGTGGTCTGACCTTCTCTTCAGTATGTTGTTCCTCCCTTCACTCTAACAATGTACTAGAAGGTTCATAAGAAGGATAAAGTGGGGGAGAAGATACACACGCAAGGAGGTGTTCTACGATAGGGGGCCAATTGAGCTCGTAAAAGTGGAATGCCATTTGAAGTAGGCCTCCAGTAATATGGCCTTCTAGGTTTAGACCTGCAGGGAGTAGGCCCCCGCAGTTCCAGTTTCAATCTCCATTCACTCGCCCATTCTCTATGAGCCTAGGACTGAGGTGGTTTACCTATCGCAGTCGTGGGGATATTCTGAATCAGTGCCCATATTGAGTGTAGTACAATGGGGGTGGGTAGGTTCAACACCCACCTTAACAGTACCAGTTTCTATCAATACCTTTCCAGCAGCAGCAGCATTAGGGGAAGCTAGCTCTCACTCCACAGTGGTTGGACGGTGTTGGAGGAGGTCAACTTCAGAGAGCTCCCCATGGGCCTCGAACAGGGAGTGGTTAGAGAGGTAGCTGATAGATGAGGGGAAGAAGATCTAGGTGTGAGTAGTTGGATTCCACAAGAGTAGCAGTTCTAGAAGGGTCATAGGTTGTTCGAGGTACGATCAGTTTTTTTAGTACTATTTTTTGTGGATTTTTTGATTCTAGAGCTTCACACTCTTTTTTACACTATTTCTATCCCATGTCGCGTGTCTTGAAGTAGAGAGACTTTCCATGCTCAAGGTGTTGATCATGCTAGTTGTAAGTTATACTAGCCTATTTGATGTTTGTCGATGATGAAGACTAATGTTATGGACACATTTGCCCAGTGGGGATTTCTTTTTATTGAAAATGTAGCCATATGATGTCATCATAGGAATCAACTGGCTATTTTATGTGCACTCTGTCATTGAAAACATATAGATAAGGGTTGTGCTCTCAAAAATTGGTGACCAACATGTAGTTTTCTTCGGCGAATGGGTTTCCCAAGAGAGAAGCTAGCATATGCAGCCCTTTTTTCATTATTATTGGAACTGTTAGTGGAATTGGCAGACTCAGAGATGGTGGGAGTTCATGGGATTATCAGTGAGTTCGTGGATGTCTTCCACAAAGAGGTTGTGAATCTACCCCTTTGATTTGATGTTGAATTTGGGATAGACTTACATCCTGGAGCCCATCCGATTTTGATGGGCCCCTATCATATGGAACCTTCTGAGTTGTAGGGGTCACAAATTCAGGTTGATGACCAGATGAAGAAGGGTTTTATCCAAGCAAACGCATAACCATGAGGTTCTCTAGTATTGTTTTTAAAGAAGGTAGATGGTGGTTTTAGGATGTTCATAGAATACCGAAGACTGAATCCAGTGAAGTTCGAGAAACATTACCCCCTTCTGAGGATCAACAGCCTTTTTAACCAATTTAAGGGAGTAGGTTGGTTCTCTAAGATTGACCTGTGGTCTGGATATCACCAGTTGAGGGTGAAAGAGAGTGAAACCCATAATACTACTTTTAGATGCATATATGGTAACTTTGAGTTCATGGTTATTCCATTCGGCGTTACGAACACACCAAATATGTTCTTCGGGATCATAAACTATGTTTGCTGTGAGTATCTGTACCAGTTAATAGTCATGTTCATCAATGAAATCCTGATATATTCATGATCAGAGGAGGATCACTCTGATTATCTATGGAAAATTTTGGAGGTACTTCAACACCACCATCTCTACGGGAAGTTTTCCAAGTGAATGTTCTGCACATGAGAGGTGTACTTTATAGGACATGTAGTTTCAAAAAAAGAAATAGCAGTGGACCCATTGAAGGTCAAATTAGTTGTTTATTGGGAATCACCCAAGAACATGGAAGTGGTTCATAGTTTCCTTGGACAGGTAGGTTACTACCAAATGTTCGAACTAGACTTCTCTCAAGTTATAGAACCTTTGATGGACATGACCGGAAAAGACCAGGATTTTTTATGGAGTGAGTAGTTCCAAGAAGATTTCAGTTATATAAAAGGGAAGATGGTCAGTGACTGAGTGATGAGGTTTCTAGTGGATGGGGTAACGTTTGAAGGGTTCTATTACAATTCCGGTCTAGGATTTGGGTGGGTGTTGATGTAGTAGAGGGGAGTTATCTCTTATGGGTATATGCAGTTACACCCTCATGAACATAACTATTCCCCCTATAACCTGAAGCATGCAACAGTTGTTTTTTCACTAAATCCTTGGTGGTATTACCTCATTGGGGAATGCTTCTCGGTCTTCATAGGTTACAAGATCTAGAGGTATGTCTTTTCCCAGCAAGACATGAACTTGCAGTAGAGGAGGTGGATGGAGTTTCCTCAGAACTACAACTTCGAGATATCCTACACCTTGGGAAAGGGTAATGTGGTGGCCAATTCCATGAGCAGGAAGCCATAAAATCATGTGGTTTGGCAGTCAGTAGATGCTTGAAAAGCAATATAGCAGTTGTATTTTTTTCATTTGGTCAGGATAGTGCAGGATGATTGAGCCTGTATGTTTTCGATGAAATTACAGAATTCCTTGTTACAAGAAGTGTAGGAGTCTCAGTAGGGAGACATAAAGGCTTAAGTGATTCATTATCTTGTTATCTAGGGTGACACACTAAACGGATGGTTGGAGGATGGTCTGAATCGAATGCTTTTCCCTAGGAAATTGTTTATCCTAGAGACGATGCATGGGATAGTTCTCTATTTTTTCCATATCTTGGCCCTTGTGGTATATCTAGGATCCTCCAAGATGTATTGGGGCATGAGAGGTTAGTTTTAGTGTCCCATAGTTAAGCGAGAAGTGGTAGAGTTTGTGGAAAAGTGCCTTTTGTGGTAAGAGGTCAAGGCTGAACACAGTGTTTCCTGTGGTATGTTGTAGCCCTTATAAGTTCCCTAGTAAAAGTGGGATGACATCTTGATGTATTTCATTATAGGACTACTCAGGGATAACAGAGCCTATGATTCCATCTGGGTAGAGATGTACCATTTGAAGTAATTGGCTCACTTCGTAGAGGTTACGGAGTTTAGCGCAGTAGATACCTTAACACAAACGTACGTGGGTGAAGTTGTACGATATTGTAGAGTTCCAAGAGCTATCATTTTGGATAATTATACACAGTTTACTTCATGATTCTGGAAGAGATTTCAGTGTGATTTTATAACCCTTATATTCCTTAGCACTTTTTTCCACCCTCAGACGGATGGTAAGATAGAGAAGACCATCCAG
The DNA here is from genome assembly GCA_963277665.1 of Viscum album. Lineage (NCBI taxonomy): Eukaryota > Viridiplantae > Streptophyta > Magnoliopsida > Santalales > Viscaceae > Viscum > Viscum album. The sequence goes on along the minus strand of OY728123.1, from coordinate 223,265,559 downwards.
ACGTTAAAGGATATTCTCTGACCTTGTGACATGGGCTTCAAGAAATTGTGGGTACGACACATTCCTATGGTAGAGTTTTCCTAAAACAATAGATATCACCCTACCATTGGCATGGCACCATTCAATGAATTGTACATGAGACCGTGTCATTCACCTATGTGATGGATAGAGGTTGGGGAGGTAGGTGTAAATTCCTATAGGTGGTGCAAAGCATGATTGAGAAGGTTTATCTTGTGCATGAAATTATTAAAGAATATATGGACCGATAGAAGTCATATGTTGATCAAGGACGAGACCCTAGGAGTTCTAGAATATAGACCATGTGTTCTTGAAGGTTTCCCCTCAACGCGGGTAGAGGAGGTTTGGAAAGGGGAGTAATCTTTCTCTTAGGTTCATCAGACCCTTCAAGGTGTTTGGACGAGTTGGAAAGGTAGCATATTAGCTAGTGTTACCACCGCCACCGGATAGGATCCACAAGATCTTCTATGTATCTCAACTATGTAGGAATCTACACGATGACTCCCACATCCTTGACCGGGGAGAGTTAGATATCGAGTACGGTACGTTCGGGGAGAGACCTATGAGAATAGAGGATCGTAAGGAGAAAGTGCTTCGTGTATGGACCATTCCCTATGTTCATGTGTTTTAGAGGAATGGTGGACTTGAAGAGAGTACTTGGGAATGGGAGGCTCATATGTGTACCTAGAACCCATAGATGTTCTATGTTTTGATCTTATGTTATTTTTGTAACTGGCTTTGATGTAATGCTTGACTTGGTTTGTTATAAGATCAGATGTTTTATTAGTTCTCTAAATGTGTTTGAAAAGTTGTGATTGTGGGGAGGGGATAACCTGATCCCTAATCAAGACGAATTAATGTGGTTGAAATTGAACCCGTGCGAGTGAGTCAGTGCCACCCAAAGTGGATATTATATTGACATGGTGGAAGGAACTCCTGAATCAATATTTCTGAATGATATGGATTTTTGTGCCATGTGATTACTATGTGTTTCCATGGCTATTCAAGAGATATATGTAAAATATATGTCCATGGATGTCAAGGTTAGTATGGATTTCGAACGACTCTATGGTGTTTTTCCCTTAGAGGAATCTTACAAGGTGGTTGTTCGGACCCCTCTCTTTCGTTTGGGTTTGATCCTAAATTATCGAGGATGAGAATTGTTTGAGAGGTATATGATTTTTTTTAATGGACCCTCATATTCCATTACATTTCCAATTTCTAGTGTGTTGGGGTGTTCTAGACACCATCAGTGAGTCAGGAGGGCATTGTTGTCAGTGTTATAGTGTCACCGTGCTGCACCTATTGGTGCCACCGTGGGTGTTGGGGTTCTTTACCCAGTTTTCCCATAACACCTATTTCTAATATTCCTACCCTTTTAAAGTGGTTTGAGGCTATTTTTAATCCCATAAATGATGTTTTAAATCTCTTAAGAGTGGTCAAACCCTTGAATTATCAAAATGTGTGTCATTTTAATTAGATTCACACCCTATAACTGTGTTTTCCAAATTTCATGTGCTTTTCGCTATTATGTGTTTTCTCTATTTAATGTTGATTTATCAACTCAAAGTCATGTGTTTTTCCTCATCAATCATATATAAGGGAATTATTAAATCTTAAATAATTCTAACATGTGAAACCTCTCAATCGTGTGGTCAAAACACAATTCACTTTTTAAGTGTTTCAATATTTCATATCCAATAACTCTAGCATTGAGCCTTTTTATCACGCCAAGATCTTCTTCCTCAGACAATTATTATTTCATATTTGTGTGCTTAGAGTCCAATATCCATAGATGATTCGTGCCTACATGAGATCCCTCCTATCTGGTTTTACTTGTAGTTCTTATCACATGACCCCAGTTCTTGGTGCAATGAGAAAACATCGATCCTTGATCATCTAAGTAGAGTTTTCTCCCATCATATTTCTTTACTATAAGGCTATGTGGTGGGTATAATGATGTTCCCTCGGGACATAGATGAAACCAACATTAATAAATAAAATAATCATACTTTAAAGAATGAACGGATGGGGAATTTGATTAGGTTTCTGTTTGTTTTCCATCGTTTTATGTTCTGAATTGTATGGGACCATGTCCACTAAAAATCATGGCTATTGGTGGTCCTTTCATGTACACTAATAAAGCTCTATTTTTCTGGATAATCACATGATTAAATTATTGTTACATGGAAACTAGTTAATCATGTAAAATTGGACGATTAAATGGATTCTCAATGAAAAAGAATCCATGTTTGATCTCCTTGGTTAACCAAATGGAAAGAAGGTACTTAATAAATGGTGTTGGATAAATCTAAAATCTTTTTTCTCTATTCTGGTGATATTTATGGTTTCATTGTTGATGCCTTTTGGGTTTATGTGGAATGGAATGGAATCTATGGTTGAGAGGTTGTCAGTTTTTGAATCTAAGGCCTCATAGATCAGGTATGTTGGAGCATGGTTTGGTTCTAGTACATCGAGGGATCTCACTGATCCCCATAGATGTTGCTACTTGACAAGAGAACTGGGTGTGAATGCTTAAATGTATTCTTGGATATTTTTTGAGTTGTTGTTTTTGGATTATGGTTATGCCTATTAGTTACCATGTATTGAAGAATTATTTAAATGAAATCAATTGAACATGATTATTAGAATGAGTATGATGGGTTACTATTTTATAGAAATGGGTTGTTCTCTGGTTTTGGCTATTGTGTAATTGTTTATATAGGGATAATATAAAGAGTGGTATTTTATGGGATGGTTGTTTGTTTTGAGGTCTTTAGTATGGGATTAGTTCTTTTTTACCAATATGTATAAAATTTAGTTATTGTGATTCTTATATGCACCCCACCCATGTCGATAACTTCATGTCAAACAACCCCATTCCATAGGGGAGGGTATTTTCCCAACATTCCTAGGATAGAATTGTTATTTGATCGTGTTATTCTTCATCTCCCATGTATCCCATATTTATTTGGGCAGGCTGTGAGAGCCTAAGGTTCATTATCGCTGAATACTAATCGGGTAGGGTTTTTTGTGGTGGTTAGCTCAGGTGTGTGTGGGAAGGTTTGTTTCCCAAGTGACTTTGGGATGAGGCCTAGTGTCTTTGGGCAATGTAGTGGTTGTTTTTTCTTAGGTGTCATTGGGTGTGGAAGTAGTTTTTTTGGCCCATGTGTCTTTTGGGCGTGGTGGTTGTTGTTTTGTCCTAGGTTTTTATGGGTGTGGTTGTGTGTGGTAGTGGTGGTCCATGTGTTTCCAGGCAGTATGCATGGTTGTGGTGGCCCATAAGGTTGTTGTTGGGGTGGCAGTGGGACTGATGTGGAACCTGTGGGTAGGTCTGATTCATATGATTCTTAATTAACCAGTGGAAAATCAGTGAGGGGTACCCAAATATCAACATGTTATTACTATTACTTTAAATGACTTGTTTTATTTGGGGAGTGTTCCTTGGTGAGGATAAGTGGATACATTCCTTTCTAGTTGTTTTGGTTACCTCTTTTCTCAGATGGAATTAGAATGTCTCACCAATTGTGCATGTGAGATTCCGGTTTTTCTTTACTGAGTACACTTTTATGCTCAACCTACATATATAAATCAACATTCATGTTTCTAGTAGGAATTTGTGGGAAGTTCTGATCCTTACTAGCTCCAATGTCTGGATAGTTGTCGTTTCTTGTTTTCATTTATTTTGGTACTTTCATTCAGAGTTTTCTTGTACCTTGTATCATTTCATTTAAACATGCATATGAGGATAGATTTTTTGTTTTCCTTTTACTTTCAGTTATGGAGTTGTTTCGATTTTACCATCTTATCTTTCTGTCAAGTTCTATAAATAGCATAATTCCTTCCATATTACCTGTTATTCTATACCCTTGGTGGTAGTCGCCAATTCGGGGCCTACTGAATGTGGGACTCAGGGGTCATTATCTATCCATCAACATGAATATGGAAGGGTCTAGAAATGTGTTGTCCCTTTCCTCATCTTGGTGAAGGAGGTTCATGATACTACTGTCTAGGGTTTCATTGTTTATTGGGAAAGGGTGCATGGTTAGGGAAAATCATGCTACAACAATGCACTACCCTCTTTCTTCAATTTTCTCTAATTTTCATCCAAACAAACCCCAAGGTAAAATATAAATGAAAATTACTCCAAACAAGGAAAAGGAGTACCTTAAACCAACCTGAGACATCTGTAGAAAAGGTCGGGATCTTACACATCATCTATTTTAATGACACGTTTTAATTGATGTGTAATGGAATAAAATAACTTGTTAAATGTATTTTATTCACCTGTGATATATCATAAATTGAGGTTCCCCCATCCAGACTCTCATGTCTTCTACTATAAATAATTTCCTTAAATACTATCTTTTATTCAATTTGAAATGAAATTTTATAATATACACATATTTCAAATAATTTTCACAACATAAATAGTACATTACAAAATAATTCTAAAAAAATATAGTATAGTTGGTTTATTTTATTTAAAGACTAGTTATATGGGTTAAATATTTTACAATACTTGATAAAATTTATCCATAATTGAGTAATTATAGAGTCTATTATAGACTTATCATAAGTTAAAATCATCATCATTACTTGGAATGAAAACACAACAAAAGGGGTATGATAAAATTCCTATCCTGGGAAAAAGTAATAATTATGTTGTTAAGGGATAGATAATAAGAATGTGAGAAAACATGACTAGTGAATAAATTTATAATTAAAAGTAAAATATAATAATAGCAGTTTTTCATCTGTTTTGAAAGAGGAAGATGAAGTGTCAAAGGAATAAACATGTAAACTATCACAATAGTAATATATAAGAAAAAAACATTGAATAGGGGAATTATATCATAAATTAATGGAATCGTGAATATGTAGAATCAATATAAAACATGTCGTCATAAATATATGTTAAGGTTCATCTCCAAGATAACATAAAATATTATTCATAGTCTCCTTGCCTATGCACCAAACAAGGAAACTCAGGAGAGAAAAATATTACCCAATTCATCAGATCTGTATCTGGGAACACCCTTCATATTCTAAACATGTATATACATCTGAATTCCATAAGATAAAAATAAATAAATAACATAATAAAACCCATAGTAAGAATGTTTCATTAAAAATATTTTCCAAGGTATATTTGAAGGCTATATAATAAGGATTCCTATAAAGAGAAATAATTAAATTATTTAGGGAGATCAAAATTTAAAAGGACATTTAGGACTTGAACATTATGATCCCATATAAAAAAAATAATTAGAATAATTAGATAAGTAATAATAATTAGTAACAATATAGGTTGAGTTTTTCGAAATGAGGAAATGATATTTTAAAGAGGGGAAATATTATGTTATTTTCATTTATTCCAAAATTAACTAGGATGATATTCTATTAAATAGTGATGGTTTTCAAAAAAAATTACATTAAAAAAATATATTTAATATGGTTCGTACTTGATGAGGAATAAAAATAGGTTCTTTTTGTTAAATCATGTTTACATAAAAGACAGAATTGTGAATGGGTCATAAAACATGTGTTATCCCTAATAGATAAAGGTAAATAAAACTTGTAGTATATGTAAGTAAAATTTATATAGAATATAGAAAAATTACATGAAAATAATATAGTGGAAAAAAGAGAGAGAAAGAAAGAGAACATGTCGCCCAATATTAATGGGGGGAAGTTTAGATTATCCCTTATAATATATTTAAATACCTTTGTTTATACATACATGGTTAAAAAGGTTTATGAAACATTATTTTTGTAACATCCTAATCTCACTCACACCTAATACTATCCATGCTATACTTGAAAATTACCTCATTCAAGCCTCCTCATATGTGACTAGTTGCTGATTAGTAGTGGGGGTCTAATGTGGTATGATGTGGAGACTATACATCCAATATTAGAGAGAATTATCATTGATAAAGAACCAAATAACATCCCCATAATCACATTAGAGAATACAAATATGATAAAAATATCAAATAATAATATATGAATGTTGAATAAATACATACTCAACAATCATGAAATCATACAAGACTAATCACCCACTAGGTCAATCATATATAGAATGTAATAAATAATAATAAATATAGTTAACAAGAGGTCCCATAATAACAACACATATCTCCCCCAATATATAAATCCCACTCAAACATCTCTATATGAAACATAAAATATTTTTCATTATTCTAAACATTACTGACAACCATGTGAGTGTTTCTCATGTACCCACATGCAATGGTGGCATAAGAAGGGTGTGAGTAAAAAAATCTATAGGAAACAATCAATGTTGTATGATACCATTCGTACACATTTCTATTTGTATATATGAAATAATATTCTATATAAATAAATTTAATATTATAAATAAATAAATAATCAACCCATAATACTTTCTTTATATAGTGTTAGAATATCTTTGGACATGTCATGTGGATCATGCATACACCAAAACCACATAGGGGAACAATGTCGCACGATAAACATAGTAAATAGTTTCAATAATCAGGCCAAAGACTCTTATTATCCTTAACACCTTTTCCCAATATCAGAATGAATCTAATAATGAGAATCACCTTATAGGGGTCTCTATCCCCACTCTGGGGATACCATACTCACACATACACCGATGAGTAGCATATCCTGGGTGTTCCTTAAGAATCCCTCATACTGATGATCTACATCTAAACACAATGGTAATATGTGGTAATTATCATGTCAAGTTAGTATCTGATTCCATGTACTGGGAGGACCTACAAAATCTTATACCTCCAGGTGTAACTGAGTCTGAGGTAACATGGTAAATCAAATGGAATAACCTAATGGATCCCATTTTCAATCTCCTATGAATTAAATATCACACAACTACTTAGGTGAGCCTTATCTAGTTAATTTACCTTATACTAAAGAATATCCAAGTCATCACACCATTTCTGAAATGATGAATAATAGTATCTGAATTTCGTTTTGAGATGTCCTATATCTTGGATAAAACAATTCACCATGAGAATCTAGTAATTAAACTATACTAAAGTGGAATTGGTATCAAATAACTAAATCCAAAAAACAAATATTAAGAAGTAATATATAATTTTAAGAGTGATAGCAAGAAGAGTTGAAAAAATACCTTAAATCACTATAAAATATTTTCTAGAACACCATAACATTAGAGGTAAATAAGGGGTAAATATGGGGCTCAAGTCCCTTATAATGGGATCAAAATTGAGTGGAAGGATTGATTTATCTTATAAAATTTTATGGGGGAATAATTTAAAATGTTACCCCTTTAAATACCATTAATTATCTGATGGAATCCATCATATGGCCGGTTCTTTACAGCATTTTTGGTTGTAGCAGACACCCCAGCCTCTCGTGAGGATCCTATGAGCCCCAAACATAAAATCTAAGGATCATTACATGTATAATAATATCTATTAGAGAAATTAAATGTAATTATTAAAATGTTAATAAATGAAATTGCATAATGAATGAATAAATTCCTTATTAAGTAATATATTTATAGTTTACAAATGCATTTTATTTCATCTTTTATTTTGTACTATTTTAAAATGTAGCCACAATTGTGTGATGGGATTTAATGAATTTTAATAATCATTACCATTGATAATATACAAATTATACAGTGTCTATTAATATTAATATATATTAAATTTCTTGATAATATTTATTTGACATAGATGGAATATGTGATGTCCTAGAAAAGTAATATCATACCCTATGAAGTCCATTTATTAGATCTTCCTAGGGAGATAACATCACTAGAGAAAATAAATGTGAATTTGTTATAAAGAAAGTGTCATTCCTATTGAATTTTATCACCTATAGAGGAATATATTTGGATACACAAATGATAGAGAAAATTTAAGGATGGACCCAACCAACATCTATAATAGAGTTCTAATGTTTCCATGGATTATCTAGGTATTATAATTGATTTGTGAGAAACATAACACAATTTTCATGCCCACTATTCATGTTTACTCACAAATGAGTGAATTTTTTTGGACCAATGAATATTATTAGAGATTTAATGAATTAATAAAGTGGATAATAACCACACTTCTTCTCATATTAACCACTAGTGGAGAATGATTTGTGATCTATAATGATGCATCCAAAAAGGGAATCTATTTTTTACTCATGGAATATGAAAAAGTTATATAGTATGCCTCCATATAATTAATTTTCAATGAGAATAACGTAGAAATTATTGATCTATGATATGATGAAATGATACTTATACAAAAAATTTGGTGACATTATCTCTATATTGGGAAGTGTGGCATATTTATAGATAAAAAAATCCTCAATTATATATTCACACAAAAGGATCTCAGTATGACCCAAAAGAGGTATTCAGTGGTGAACTAGGATTATTACTTTTAAATAAATTTATATCATTGAAAGATGTAAAAATATAAAGAAAATATAAGTATAAAGGATCATCCAAACCTATCCATGATATATATAAATATAGATTTAATCTTCATGGACATGTAATAGATGAAAATTAGAATCTTAAAAGGAACTTCATACTACCTTTCTGAAAAGACGGCTCAACTATACATTCATGAGAGTATTTAGGAGGCCTAAAATGATATATATAATCAATATAGAAATGTAAAGAATATTTTTTATTTCATCATTTATCATGATAGAGTTATAAGGGTTTGAACCGAGATATGTATCCCATCAAAACCATAATTGAAGAGGGAACTTCTAGATGATGTTCATAGATCATCCTTCTATATTGATCGAGGAATCACTCAGAATTATTAATATCTGAAGAAAAACATCATGTCTGATAAAATGAATAAGTAGATGAATAAATTATTTCTTGATTATTTTTATACAAACATTAAAAGGAATAATGATAGATGTATAAGGCTATTATTCCTCCATTGAACATACATGTATTGAAATGGGAAAACATACCCATTGAATTCACCATAAGACTAACATGGTAATATGAATGTGATAACACCATTTTGGTAGTGTTTGATCATCTTATAATGTCAATCATTTAATTTTCTATTAAGTAATGTTTCTCTCTTCACCAACTCTCTATGATATACAAAAGAGAAGATGTGGGACTACATGGGGTAATAATCTCTATTGTATCTGATCAAGACCGAATGTTCAACATGAGGTTCTAGTGAATCTTTAAATATGCATTGGATATAAATCAATGCCAAATAACTAATTATCACACTCGTACAGATAGTTAGTATTATTGAACCATAAAAAAATATAGATGATATTTTTAGAACATGATTTACGGATCTCCAATGATGTTGGGATGAGAACCTTCTCCTAGTAGAGTTCTCATATAACTATAGTTTCCATTATTTCATTCATATGGAAAATAATGAGGCTATATATAGGAAGATATGTCAAACACCATTGTGTTGGGATGAAGTTGGAGCGAAGAAGATTATGGGACCAGATTTTATCTAAGAGATAATAGATTCTGTTCAAATAATTCAGTTCCATATGAAATCAATGCAATTTTATTATAAATTATAAATTGAAAATCATTAAATATAATTATAGTGTGAGTTTGGGGATAATTTGTTCCTTTATGTATCATCATATAATAATGTAATGAGGTTTGAGAGGAATGGAAAGGTAATTCCTAGAAACATTGGAACCTTAGATATCCTGGATCACATCAATGTCAGGGTATATGAACTAGTACTCTCACCTAACCTATCTTAAGTGCATGATGTGTTCTATTTATCCCTCTTAAGTAAGATCATACCAGACACCTAACATGTACTTAATCCAAAATTAGTACCCTCAGAGAATGATCATTTATATATGGAGAAAATAGTGAATATAATTTATCATAAAAAAAAGTTCTATAAAACAAGACAAATAAAATGGTTAACTAATATTGGGGGACAACAAGTTTGAGTAGGTAACAAGGGAACTAGAATAAGAGATAAATCATAAGTAACATCTTTTATTTAAATGTAATAAATGAAATTATTAGGTTGAAATTTTATAGTGGGTAAGAATATAATGACCCAAATAATACTATATTAATATCACTTTTTAAATGAATAAATTATTTTTTAAGAAATGTGGTTATAGAAATTTTCTTCACTACATTTCATTTTATTATTTTTTACCATTATAAAATATGGTCATAATTTTTATGTGGGGATTAAAAGAACATTATGAATCAAAAAAATTTTCAATATATCCCTTATAGAATTACAATTAAGATTATTATACATTAATGATTATTATAAATTTTAATTAACACAAATAAATGATGAAATGGCCCCAAATAGTAACATCGTACTATATGAATCCCAAATATTAGATCTTTTGAGGGAGATGGCATCATTCAGCTTTGAACATGAATAATAATAAGATGATATTCCATATATTTAACTTGGGTTAAAGTGTTTACAAGATAATTTCTATATTATTGAGATCACAACCCAACCCATGTTCGCCAAACCATGCTAAGAAGGCACCACCATCCCACACCTTATGTAACAGCCCGAGATTTTATGAAAAATATTCTTTTTAATTTTTTCTTGTGTTGTACGCTACACCAAAAGGAGCTTGCACAACACGCATCTTTGACATTCCTTGCATTACACGCAATCGCAACCTTCCTCGATAGCGTGTGTAGTACGCAATACTGAGTTTCACGAAACAACGATATGCTATTAAAATATTATTAAAACTAGCCGTTCTGAATAGTAATAACCAATTTTTAAATTTTTTAGCTCTCAAAATGGACTTCATTTTTGGATTCTGAGTATCGAATTTATCCTAAGGTGAAATTTTGGTAATTTTCGGATAACTTTCATATTTTGATGAATAGTGAAAATTACTAAATTTTAATTAAAAACAAATTTTTCAATCGAAATAATTAATAGTGATAAATTATTAATTTGAATGGTTTTAAAGTATATTTAGAATATATTTTTACAATTTAATACAATGTTGGTCATTGAATGTAATTTCACATTTAAACCTGACATAATCAAGTGTCAATCTTTTGATAGATATTGTTTCTTAAAAACACGCTATTTGTTTTAACAGCGGGATTTAATTATAAAATTAATTAATCCAGCATCTATGTTATGAATTTGGTAAAATAGACTTCATTTTTGAATTTGGAATATGAAATATAGCTTAGGATGAAATTTTGACATTGTTCTGAAAAACATCAATTTTTGATGAATAGTGAAACTACTAAGTGTTAGTTAAAAAAACTGAATTTTTCATAAAACATAATTTTACCGCTTCTGTGAATGGAATTTCAAAAATCCGAGAGACACGGTTGATGTCAGTAAGTAAAATGTGGTTCAATGAGATGAAAATAATTTTTGGTGAATAGTAACTTTTTACTTTTATTTACCACGGTTAAAAGTAAATAGGGTAATTAGGGGTAAAAATGATATTAATATTACCCTAACACATGTCCTAATCTTATTTGACAAGTGTATCTCGACCAAAAACAACCTTAAGTGTAAAATATTATCATTTAAGCCCACTTGGATTAGATTAGGACATTTATTATTATTTTATTCAAAGAAGAGTTAAAAGAGTTAAAATAAAAGTTTATTTACTAAAACATTTTTAATATAGGGTTATACATAAGATAAATTCGATTGTAAATATTCATTAGAAAGATAAAAAGATTTCCTACTTAATGGTATTTTATTTGTAATTTTTATACATAAAATAAGTTAATTTATTTAAGACACAAAGATGATGCAGTAATTATCTTATTAATGAAATATTGACATAATTGATATTATAAATACCAAAATAAATGTAATTTAAGACTTTTTATGAATCCCAATAATTTTATAGGTTACTATGATATATTAGTGTTTATTTAATCAACTTTTTTCGAACATATAATTCTGTTATGACTTTCACAAAAATCATATATCAAATAGTGTCAAAATTGACACAAAATAGTTTTTTAATCTAATATTATATTATTAATTGTTATTTTATTCCTAAAAATCTAAGGTTCGGCCAAACGACTTACCTATGGATATATATATTAATAATAAACAAGTTGGGGTTCTTTTGGCATGTTATAGTAAGTGTATTAACCATATAGTGTAAGAAAACAAAAAGACATGGTAAAAGTTAAATTATTTAACTTAGAGTTAAATCTAATTGATAAGGTTAAAATAATAACCTAAACTTGTCTAAATCCTATTGGTTGATAGTATTTCGACCCATCCCCACTTTAGCTTCGAAATAAGACCCTTTGGAACCATTATAAACCGATTTTGACTTTAATATAAAATAATATTTTGAGATATTCCTAAAGTGCCCCTCTCCTCCCTTATAAAAGGGCACCTCCTCCCCCTCCTCCTCACACCAAATTGAGAACTCAAGCTCGGCCAACCCCTGACAAAATCCCTTCTCCACTTCCCTAGAATAATCCTAGAGGTCCTGGTCTTCTTCAAAGACCAATCGTAGTCCCCTAAGTGAAGGATTCAAAGAGGCGTTTCAAAGAAGAGGTAATATCCATTACCGATCTTTTCAATTTCTTTCTTCTTCAACTTCTTCTTATTTAGTTTTTTCATGACAAAGTAATAACATAAGTATTTATTACATACTGATATGTTATTATAAATATGAAACAACCCTAATTCACCTTCTATCCATCCTACGGAAAAATGAAATCACCGCGCGTGCGTACGTACGGAATACCGTCTCCACGCCGTGGTGTAATCTATTTTCCACCACCACCTTAATAGGATGGGTGTAATGGTGTAATGAGTAACTATATATGATTATTATAAAGTGATATTGATACTGAAATAATATGCATACACTTTAACACAATTCCATGACCATGGGAACGATATCATCGCTCGTGCGTACGTACGGACTACCGTCTCCACGACGCGATGAGATTCATTCTCAATGATTAACCATTCATGAATGATTATAAAGTATATATAATAAGTACTAATGAAATATATGACATAATAATGATACTGGATTTATGTATATTTATATGTATGTCATCTACTTAATTCCATTCAATTCAATAAAGAAACGAAAACAGCGTTCATGCGTACGTACGGACTACCGTCTCCATGAACGGTGTATTTCATTCCATTTATCGATATTATATATATATATATATATATATATATATATTCTGAATATATATTATATTTAAATCATGTATTACATTCTGGATATAAGTAATTATGATCCAAGTAATCATATTAATAATTACAAGTTAAAAACACGAACGAAAAATGAGACGATTTTACCCAAAACGCTACTTTAACATGAATTTACAAAAGAACGAGTAATATAAAGTCATAAGTGGACCATATATGATATAATAACAATTAATATGATTCTGGAATAAGTCAATAACATGATTTAAATCATTATACAGGAGGTTCTGACACTTATGAAGCAAATGGGACCTAAGGTAAGGGAAATATCACAATCTCATTTTTATCCGAGATTGTTTATTCGTAAGTATTTACTGGGGTGTATTTTATCATCCACATCCATGTTTCATCAAAATGTAATATTATTTCCATCCACCTACAATTGGTTAAATCCATTTTTACCCTTCGGTGAGTTTTTAGTAATATGTATGAAAGGAATATTTTGTCGTACGAGGTACTTTTTGACTTTTCCGACAAAAGTACGAAGATTGTTTTTTTAACTTATACGGCATGAATGGATTTTTAAAACATTATTTCCAGGAAGCTTCCTTTACAAGTTTTCATGTTTATTTTTAATCGACTTCTTTTATTTTAAAGTCGTATGACATGTTATGAAAGGAAAAAATGTTTTTAAAGTAGAAAGGATATTTTCCTCAAGGATGGAGTTCAAGTATTTTATCAAAATTATTTTCCATCTAAGATAATAAAAGGGTTCTGTTTTTTTCCCTATTATTACATGTATTTTATTATGTTGTGATGGAAACATTTTTATGAATTCCTTTATCTTATATGAATTGTTTTATGATGTCATGTTGTTTAAGAATCCCAATTTTATTACATGGGTTACGCTATGATGTATGGTTTATGATTATGTGGCACACATAAGAAAGGATTCATTATAAGATGGGTGGGACCTATATCTCCCTCCAATGCATTGGGTAAAGATTTTATATCTCATGAGATAGACAGGGCTGGAATAGTAGGTTATACCGGTTTAGTGAAACAGGACTGAAACGAGGGTTACTCGATTCAGAAAGGGACTTTGTCCACTAAGATAGTCTTGGCAATGAGTCTTGACTAACAAGAAATGATTCTCTATGATTATGTGTGAATGCCACAAAGTTTCATGTTTTAAGTTATGATTATTGTGATTACATTTCACTACCATGATTTACCCCATGTTATTAAATTATGATCTCTTTTGCAGGTTAAGATTTCCAAAAGTTATGTGCTTATGTATATGATGTGATTGATATTTCTTTTGTTTACCCTTATTGAGCATTTGGGCTCACCCTTTTATGTTTTCTTTTCCCCAGGATATAAAGAAGGGTTTTAGGTAAAAAAAAGGGAAGATCTTTATGGGAGATTTTGAAGATCTTTCACCATGATTATAAGATTATATTCCGAGTTTCCAAAGACACTAAACTATTACGATCCTTGTGTGTGTGTTTTTTGTTATGTACTAAGTATTCTGCAAATGTAATGTAAAGTCAATGTACGTCAAGATACGGGTCTCTACAGTTGGTATCAAAGGAAAGGTTTAGTCAACCTTTGGAAACTAGGATGCGAGAACTTTAGTTAGATACCTAGAGATATTTCTAAGGTATGTCTAGGGATGTCTCTAAGGTTAAGTATACGTATAGGTTATAGTCTTAGAATTGCGCTAACGATCTTAGAATTTAACATAAGATGTTAGATATTGAGGTTGATTTCCCTTTACTATGTTGTCTTCCATAGCATGATTTCGCCTCTCACAAAATTCTTTTTGTGTTTTAGTTAATGGAGGGAACCAGAAGGAATTCGGTTAATGTTGAATCCAATGGACAAATTGGTGACTATGAGCAACAAAATTTTGTAATACCTAGAGATAAAGATATTGTGATTATGCCGAATCAGTCATCGCGATATATGATTAACAAGGTGAAATTTAGTGGTATGATTAATTCATCAAAGAAGAGGAAGATAAACTATTATGCATGTTCGCATGTTGAGGAGCATAAAGAAAGGAAGATTGGGATTTCTAAAGAAGGGAAGAAGAACCTTGAGGAATACCTCAAATGGAGGGACCGATGTTATCTGTGTGGAGAAAAGGGTCATAGAGTGACAGATTGTTATGGAGTTCAATGTCTTATTTTTGGAGAACATGGGCATTACCCAACTCAATGCCCTAACCTAAAAAGTTACTTCTAAATCAAGGAAGGACTTATTCCAGTAAAATCATTGAAGTGGATGGACTGAAGTGTTTATGTATTAGTATTCAAGAATAATGTTGTTGAGGTACTTTTATGGTGTACTGAAATATTTATGTTTTGGTCTATTGTGGTTTTCAATAATTTTATGGAACCGGTAACCATGAAAAGTGATTGAGACATTTTTGGTAAACAGATGATATGAGCATAATGAATTGATAAGAAGATAATGAGATGTTTGATTGAATTCATAAGCTCATGATTGATATAAGGACTAAGTGATATCATGGTTTGAGTATATAGAATTTTGAGGATTTTGGTATGTGGAAAGAGTTAACTTTAAACTGTATTCATATTTTCAGTAAGGTATTCAAGAGAATACATGATTAAGGACTTTGAATGTTTGGAATGTGACCAAAAAACATATCTTATGATATATGGGGATCAACGATGGTATTAAATCTCTGATAATCGTTTTCACTATGTTATGAGAGTGGACTGCAGTATTATGGATAAGCCTAAAGATTGAAATGGATTATGTTGGACATAAGTGAGTATTGTTTAAGGATAGAAGTTTTTTTTCGATATTATTGATGGAATGTTATAGTAATGTAGTTTTAGAAAAAGGACAACCTGCAGGACGGGCGACAGCCCATCGCTTCGGACAAGGCTGTGGGAATCGAACCCACAACCGAAGTGCGACTGGCCTTTATCACCTACCACTGGCCTACAAGATGTCTCTATTTAGTAGAAACTAGTTTTTTTTTATATTAAGAAGTATGATATATGAAGTATAAGTCCATTTTAGGTACCATATATGATTAATAATTTTTGCTAACCTTTTGTTTGAGATAGATGGAATGACCCGTCATTCTATCAGATGATCTGATAACACTTCACGAATAACATATTCAACTTCATTTATTTAAGAGATGAAGTGGAAATTGTTCAAGGCATGAACAACAGTGAGATTGTACCAAAATAAAGAAATTATTTATTCTAATTCAAATTTTCAACTTTAGGGAAATGATATTGAAAACCAAAAATGTTGTCCTAGTGATCTTATACCTGATGAATCGGATGGTACCTTAGATCGTCACAAATTTATGGATTTGTGATTGTTGGCTTTTCCATAGCCATGTTCTCTACCACTCTCCATCAGAACATGATGGTTAGATTTTTCTTCCATATCTATATTTTCACATATGTGGAAACCCAGTGATTAGTTTATTTGGTTAATCGTTAAGTTTCATACTTTTGTTTTAAAATATTGGTTTTGATATTCCTTTTTACGATGTGGGTTTCTATTAAAGAAACTTTCAAATAGTAAACCATTTATAATCCCGACGAATTTCGAGGGCGAAATTCATTTTAAGGGGGGTAGAATGTAACAGCCCGAGATTTTATGAAAAATATTCTTTTTAATTTTGTCTTGTGTTGTACGCTACACCAAAAGGAGCTTGCACAACACGCATCATTGACTTTCCTTGCATTACACGCAATCGCAACCTTCCTCGATAGCGTGTGTAGTACGCAATACAGAGTTTCACGAAACAACGATATGCAATTAAAATATTAATAAAACTAGACGTTATGAATAGTAATAACCACTTTTTAAAATTTTTAGCTCTCCAAATGGACTACATTTTTGGATTCGGAGTATCGAACTTAGCCTAAGGTGAAATTTTGGTAATTTTTGGATAACTTTCATATTTTGATGAATAGTGAAAATTACTAAATTTTAATTAAAAACAACTTTTTCAATCGAAATAATTAATAGTGATAAATTATTAATTTGAATGGTTTTAAAGTATATTTAGAATATATTTTTACAATTTAATACAATTTTGGTCATTGAATGTAATTTCACATTTAAACCAGACATAATCAAGTGTCAATCTTTTGATAGATATTGTTTCTTAAAAACACGCTATTTGTTTTAACAGCGGGATTTAATTAAAAATTAATTAATGCAACTTCTATGTTATGAATTTGGTAAAATAGACTTCATTTTTGAATTTGGAATATGAAATATAGCTTAGGATGAAATTTTGGCATTGTTCTGAAAAACATCAATTTTTGATGAATAGTGAAACTACTAAGTGGTAGTTAAAAAAACTGAATTTTTCATAAATCTTAATTTTACCGCTTCTGTGAATGGAATTTCAAAAATCTGAGAGACACGGTTGATGTTAGTAAGTAAAATGTGGTTCAACGAGATGAAAATAATTTTTGGTGAATAGTAACTTTTTACTTTTATTTACCACGGTTAAAAGTAAATAGGGTAATTAGGGGTAAAAATGATATTAATATTACCCTAACACATGTCCTAATCCTATTGGACAAGTGTATCTCGACCAAAAACAACCATAAGTGTAAAATATTATCATTTAAGCCCACTTGGATTAGATTAGGACATTTATTATTATTTAATTCAAAGAAGAGTTAAAAGAGTTAAAATAAAAGTTTATTTACTAAAACATTTTTAATATAGGGTTATACATAAGATAAATTAGATTGTAAATATTCATTATAAATCTAGAAAGATTTCCTACATAAGGGTATTTTATTTGTAATTTTTAGACATAATATAATTTAATTTATTTATGACACAAAGATCATGCAGTAATTATCTTATTAATGAAATATTGACATAATTGATATTATAAATACCAAAATAAATGTAATTTAAGACTTTTTATGAATCCCACTAATTTTCTAGGTTACTATGATATATTATTGTTGATTTAATCAACTTTGTTCGAACATATAATTCTGTTATGACTTTCACAAAAATCATATATCAAATAGTGTCAAAATTGACACAAAATAGTTTTTTAATCTAATATTATATTATTAATTGTTATTTTATTCCTAAAAATCTAGGGTTCGGCCAAAAGGCTTAGCTACGGATATATATATATTAATAATAAACAAGTTGGGGTTCCTTTGGGGTGTTATAGTAAGTGTATTAACCATATAGTGTAAGAAAAAAAAAAGACACGGTAAAAGTTAAATTATTTAACTTAGAGTTAAATCTAATTGATAAGGTTAAAATAATAACCTAAACTTGTCTAAATCCTATTGGTTGATAGGATTTCGACCCATCCCAACTTTAGCTTCGAAATAAGACCCTTTGGAACCATTATAAACCGATTTTGACTTTAATATAAAATAATATTTTGAGATATTCCTAAAGTGCCCCTCTCCTCCCTTATAAAAGGGCACCTCCTCCCCCTCCTCCTCACACCAAATTGAGCACTCAAGCTCGGACAACCCCAGCCAAAATCCCTTGTCCACTTCCCTAGAATAATCCTAGAGGTCCTGGTCTTCTTCAAAGACCAATCTTAGTCCCCTAAGTGAAGGATTCAAAGAGGTGTTTCAAAGAAGAGGTAATATCCATTACCGATCTTTTCAATTTCTTTCTTCTTCAACTTCTTCTTATTTAGTTGTTTCATGAAAAAGTAATAACATCAGTATTTCTTAAATACTGATATGTTATTATAAATATGAAACAACCCTAATTCACCTTCTATCCATCCTACGGAAAAATGAAATCACCACGCGTGGGTACGTACGGAATACCGTCTCCACGCCGTGGTGTAATCTATTTTCCGCCACCACCTTAATAGGATGGGTCTAATGGTGTAATGAGTAACTATATATGATTATTATAAAGTTATATTGATACTGAAATAATATGAATACACTTTAACACAATTCCACGACCATGGGAACGATATCATCGCTCGTGCGTACGTACGGACTACCGTCTCCACGACGCGATGAGATTCATTCTCAATGATTAACCATTCATGAATGATTATAAAGTATATATAATAAGTACTAATGAAATATATGACATAATAATTATACTGGATTTATGTATATTTATATGTATGTCATCTACTTAATTCCATTCAATTCATTAAAGAAACGAAAACAGCGTTCATGCGTACGTAAGGACTACCGTCTCCATGAACGGTGTATTTCATTCCATTTATCGATATATTATATATATATATATATTCTGAATATATATTATATATAAATCATGTTTTACATTCTGGATATAATTAATCATGATCCAGGTAATCATATTAATAATTACAAGTTAAAAACACGAACGAAAAATGAGACGATTTTACCCAAAACGCTACTTTAACATGAATTTACAAAAGAACGGGTAATATAAAGTCATAAGTGGACCATATATGATATATAAAACAATGAATATGATTATTTAATAAGTCAATAACATGATTTAAATCATTATACAGGAGGTTCGGACACTTATGAAGCAAATGGGACCTAAGGTAAGGGAAATATCACAATCTCATTTTTATCCGAGATTGTTTATTCGTAAGTATTTACTGGGGTGTATTTTATCATCCAAATCCATGTTTCATCAAAATGTAATATTATTTCCATCCACATACAATTGTTTAAATCCATTTTTACCCTTCGGTGAGTTTTTAGTAATATGTATGAAAGGAATCTTTTGTCGTACGAGGTACTTTTTGACTTTTCCGACAAAAGTACGAAGAATGTGTTTTTAACTTATACGACATGAATGGATTTTTAAAAAATTATTTCCAAGAAGCTTCCTTTACAAGTTTTCAAGTTTATTTTTAATCAACTTCTTTTATTTTAAAGTCGTATGACATGTTATGAAAGGAAAAAATGTTTTTAAAGTAGAAAGGATATTTTCCTCAAGAATGGAGTTCAAGTATTTTATCAAAATTATTTTCTATCTAAGATAATAAAAGGGTTCTGTTTTTATCCCTATTATTACATGGATTTGATTATGTTGTGATGGAAACATTTTTATGAATTCCTTTAACTTATATGAATTGTTTTATGATGTCATGTTGTTTAAGAATCCCAATTTTATTACATGGGTTACGCTATGATGTATGGTTTATGATTATGTGGCACACATAAGAAAGGATTCATTATAAGATGGGTGGGACCTATATCTCCCTCCAATGCATTGGGTAAAGATTTTATATCTCATGAGATAGACAGGGCTGGAACGGTAGGTTATACCGGTTCAGTGAAACAGGACTGAAACGAGGGTTACTCGATTCAGAAAGGGACTTTGTCCACTAAGATAGTCTTGGCAATGAGTCTTGACTAACAAGAAATGATTATCTATGATTATGTGTGAATGCCACAAAGTTTCATGTTTTAAGTTATGATTATTGTGATTACATTTCACTGCCATGATTTACCCCATGTTATGAAATTATGATCTCTTTTGCAGGTTAAGATTTCCAAAACATATGTGCTTATGTATATGATGTGATTGATATTTCTTTTGTTTACCCTTACTGAGCATTTGGGCTCACCCTTTTATGTTTTCTTTTCCCCAGGATATAAAGAAGGGTTTTAGGTAAACAAAAAGGAAGATCTTTATGGGAGATTTTGAATATCTTTCACCACGATTAGAAAATTATATTCCGAGTTTCCAAAGACACTAAACTATTACGATCCTTGTGTGTGTGTTTTTTGTTATGTACTAAGTATTCCGCAAATGTAATGTAAAGTCAATGTACGTCAAGATACGGGTCTCTACACCTTACCCTTATGGCATATGCTTGTGTAATAAGGTTTTATATATTTAGTTCCATGTAATATGAATTTTTATTTTTTTAATTTAAATTAAATAATTGATATATTTATCCATTTTCAATATCAATTTTTAAATATTTTAATTTACTGAATTTTAAAACATTTTGATTTTAATACAAATAAATAAAAATTATGTTTTTGGAAATATATAATTTCAATTAACATAGTATTTCGGATAAAGTAAATAATTTTTGAGATAAATTTTATTTTCAGGAAATGTTTTAAAAAAACTAATATATATTTAAATATAAATGATAATTTAATTTAATTAAGTCCAACATTATTTTTATAAAGGTCTTTGATGTTAGTATTGTAAAAAATAGTTTTTTCTAGTAAATAATTATTTTTTTAAAGGTTTAAATTATCAAATTTATAATATTATATTGTAAAAACTAAAAGTATTTTGGAAACCATTAAGTCAAAATTATCTAGTTGTTATTTTTTATAGTATTCCAAGATGATAAATTTTTTAGTTAAAACATAAATACGCTACAAATATACAATATAAATTATGACATCTTAATAGCCTAAAGAATTTTTAAAAAATACTATAAATGGAATATGTGACAAAAAAATAATTCACCTTTAAAATAATGTTATTTTAATGTTAATTTGGTATTTTTTTCAATCCATTAATGAATCCTATAAAACCAATATTATAATTTAAGGTTTTTAAATCATGTTTTTATGGAAATGACTCACTTAAAAATCAAAAATTGTATTGTTTTATTATGTTTAATTATCATCTTAATAAAATTTTGAAACCTAGAACTCTTTGGAAGTAACCATTGGCCAAAAACATGGTATGGTTTTTGGTTTTTATTATTTTATTATTTATATTATGAAACATAAGATTATAAATTAATAAATAATTACCCACAATTTTGATATAAATACCCACACATCCTTTTATTCCTCTTCGCTAAAAAAACATTTTAGCATAAAATTTCCCTCCCAATCACTCACTAAAACCCTACCAAGGTGTTCCTAGACTATTAAAAAGATCATACCATGCATTTAGATGATCCCTCTCAAGCTATGTGATTCTCTTCCTCCTCCTAATTATTCATGTATATTCTTAGTATTATGATGTTTTATTTTAAAATTTTCAGTTTAAGAAATGTATTTACACATCACAATATTGTTTTTATGATTCCTAAAATATGATAGAAAATATTTAAATATCATTAAACCCTTAAATTAACTTTTATATGCGCCAATTATGAAGCCTAAATTATCCAATGATTTTCCATTCCAAATTTTTACATTGTGAATACCCATCACCATTTCCACTCAAGTGTATTAACCTATATATACCTATTATTTATTTATTTGGGACTTCTATTTACGTAACCTAAACTCCTTGATCATGTTATTAATTTTTTTGAAAGACATTCTTTTGTTTTATGATTTATATTCAACATGAATCTATATATATTTTATAAATGTAATAAGTGGACCTAGAATTATATATAACTATAATGCATTGGGTAAAGTTTTTATCTCATGAGATACCATTTAAGGTTCATGGGAGTTAATCCTAAGAGCACTATGTTATGATTTCTAGATGGTTATCCTTAAATTATGCATATGAATCCAAGTTTTATGTTGTTTTCAGATTCCTATGTTTCCTTGATGTTATAATCTTATATCATGCATCAATGTTCGGGTTTCTTATTCTCACACTCTTATATACTCTTGATATTCATCTTTTATCACATGTAATAGTTTCATCAGGTTATGGTTTTATTATTCCTATATTTGGATTTATAGATCACCCCTTTCTTAAGTATATCACTATGTTTTCTCAAACTATTTTAGAATATTAACATATTTTTAAGCTAAATTTATCCATTTTGGAATATTTTAATTGTATCCCTATTTCAAGTTCTTTTTATATGTATCTAATTACCTAAAGAAAGTAGGTGTATTGATATCCTAGGATTTTATTATTTATCTTTGTGTAATATTACATGAATTAAAGTATTATTAAAGATATGGATTATCTTATAAAATATCCATGACACTATATATAATGGAATCTATGGATATTAAATAGCTAAATAATATACAATACGAGAGTCTGGAAAAAGTGTTTGCACACCCAAGAACTTCATAGTGGGTTGTTCAAGTCATTTCCCTTAAGAGGAGGGATGGTTTAATGCACATCTACATTGATTATCATGGTCTCAAAAATATTATGATAAACAAAAAGTTTCACATAATATAGAATGATGTCCTAGTAGATCTAAAAATTGGAAGAAACTGCATATCTAAATTCTATCTTCAGTCATGTTATTGTCAAATAAAGGTGAAAAGGGGAGATATTTACACGATTAATTTTTGTAAATGGTACAGACAATATTAATTCATGGTGATTCTATTTGGTATCACTAATTCACCATCAATATTTATGGACTTTTAATATAGAGTCCTTAGGTATTACTAAAAAATTAAATTGTTGTATTTATAGATTATATTCTTGTAACCATTAAAAGTAATGAGGAACATGAGGAACATTTGGATATTTTACTGAAGATGTTGTGAAATGAAAATTTATATGTGAAGTATAGTAAATGCATGTTCTGGATAAAAAAAGTAACATTTTAGGGGCATGTTTTCATTTTAAAATGGGAATTTAAGGATCCTTCAACAACAAAAATTAAGAATAACTTTGACCAACATTTGTGATGGAAATCTCTAGTTTACATGGATTATCTAGGTACTATCATCCATTTGAGAGAAAATTATAATGATTTTCAAACCCCTTAGCAAATATGAATCAAATGTGAGTACATTTCACATATTTTGACGAATAAAATTAAATAATTAAATGCTTAAAGGAACTATTAATCACAACAACTCTACTAACATCACCCAACTGCGGGGAAGGATTTTTTATCAACAGTAATGCGTCCAAAAAAGGCTTGGGAATGTGTAGTCATGAAAAATGAAAATGTGAGATAATATTCCCTCACTAATTAAATATTATATAGTATAAATACAAGATTTATGATCTAGAATTATTTTCATTGATCATTTCAAAGATGATTTTGAAATGTTATCTCTATATGGAAGACTCTAACATATATACACACCATAGGAGGTTCAAGTATATATGTAAAAAAGGTGTTCAATGTGTTCCAATGATGGTTGTTGGAGATGATAATATTTTATGAATATTCTGTCCATTACCAACATATTAAGTTGAATAATTTTTTAGATGGTCTAATTACAAATGATCCCATAAGACAATCCATGATTAGGATGGAAATGTATTAAATCTTCTTAGACATGGAGAGTATGAACATGGTGATCATAAAAGAAAAATATTCATACCATGATCAAATAATTGGTTAACCATATAATCACTATAGTATTAAGTAGGAATAAAAATATGATAATGAGATACATATAATAGTAAGAAATATTTTAGTGATTAAATTTGAGAAATATGGATTGATAATTTTATCAAACTCGATATGTCTTCCATAAAAAATTGAACTCAATAGGCGACTACAAGAAGATATGGATAGATCATCCTTCCCTATGCATCCATGAATCACTAATTTATATAAATATATCAAGAAAAAAAATCTGTTGGGAAAACATGAAGAGATTAATTTCCAAATTTTTATACTGATACCTTTTATGGAAACAACTCAAGGAAAAATGGTAGTATTATAAGGGTATGAAATAATAATTTCCTATACCAATATATAAATTGGAAAACATGACCACAAGTTTTATCTTATGAATACTTTGGATATTTAAAGGCAATATTACCATTTGTCTTGTAGTTTATCAGATTAAAAATTCATCACATTTCATTAATATCATGAAATATTTATCTTTTGAAATATTCACCATGATGTAGATAATATAAGTTATTGGACTACATGAGGTCCCACTCTCTATTATATATGAATAATACTTTTGGTTTAACTACATGTTCTAGATATGTTTCTATAATGTTTTGGATATAGATCTATGTTTTAGTACTTGATGTCACCCTTAGATTCAGGGTCAAACGGAAAGAACCATACATTCTCTATAGGATATACTATGATCATGTTAAATAGACTTACATGCATGTTGGGATCACCAGATCCACCTAATGGAGTTCTCATATAACATCAATTTATATTCTAGGATCAAAATGGAAGCTTGTAATCCTCTATATGTGTAGGTGTGTCAAACTAAATCATATTAGGATGATGTTCGAGATTTCATGATTATGGGGCCTGATATTGTCCAAGAGATTAAAAACAAGGTTCAAACCATTAAATATATTATAAATTTTATAATTATTCGACAAAAAACCTATTTGGAAACCCATCTATGATGATTATAGTTTAAGATCAGAGATAAGTTGTTCTATAATATATCACAAAGTAATAAATTCATGATTTTTAGGAAGAATGGAAAGAATAATCCTAGATACACTAGCATCTTTGATATCCTTGATTGCATAAATGATGGGGAATGCTAAAAAGAACTCCCACCTAACATATCTTAATTATATGATGTGTTACATGTATCCCTATTATGGAAGTTCACATTAAACCCCTCAAATGTAATGAATAAATAGGTCATACCTTTAAAGAATTATTTTTCATACATAAAGAATCTAGTAAAGATCTTATATCATAGTGATAAAATTATATGAAACAAGAAAACAAAATTGGTCAACTAATTGTGGTGTAACTACATGTTTGAGGAAGAAACATGGGTACCAAAAGAGGTGATAAAACACATAACAACCCTTATATTTGTTACGCATTTATTAAATATTTATTATATAAAAGTATAAATTATAGAACTCGAAATATATAGAGTTATAGTGTCTTTGGGAATTAGGTACATAGAATAACATCTCGAACATAGGAAAAACAATATTATTAAAAAAAATCTTAACATGATTTTAAATTTCCATGGCTTTTAAAACTACATGGGATGACCTAGGGGAAAACATAATAAAAGAGTGAGATATAAAGCACAGTAAGAGAATAATCATGGAAGAAAGTGATATATTTTAGACAATAATAATATAAATGTTGAATACAAAGAATATGAATCATAAACATGATTAATGAGGCATGATATATCATGATAATCGTTACATGGGAAATGTTGAAACAACTTAAAACATTCCATCATAAACATAGGTCATGGATAAATCACCAATACATCACAGTGGAAAATGTCCAATAAAGGAATCAAGTTCACTCCATATCCCAACATTATGACTCATAATAAAAAACAGTACCCAATTCATTGGAGTGAAATATAAATTCTGGAACACCCGTGACTTTCATTTCATTATCATTCATAAGTTTTCCACATATATCATATAACATGGGTTCAATCATCGTCATATTTTATTCCACGATTAAGGGGAGGGTAATAAATACATGAAATTACCAATTAAAATATTTATATTAATATAAAATTGAACACCCTCGATAGTAAATGGTATGATAGTCAAAGAAAAATTATTTTTCCAAAATTTTGGGGAAATTTGGACAGCATAACCACATTACATTAAAATTCATAAAATCGGTTGATGATAGAGAAAAGGGTATCTAGTAATTTATAAATAAATTAGGTTGTAATAGGGACATGTAAATAGGTATCCCAATATAATTAATTTGAAATATAAGCCATAAGATAACAAAGAAACTTGAATAAAGAAAAGAAGGTAATGAACCATTACTTGAGTTTGTGACTCTAAAAGCTTTAGAGGGGATTTTTGAGAGCTTGGGAGCACCTTGGGAGGAATAAAGATAGTGTATGGAAGAGTATTTACATGATAAAAGTAGTTTTAGTGAAGTAAAATGTGTGATTGGGTTGGTTTTTTTAGGAAATGAGGGGGATTTCTATATTATTTATGTTTTGGAATCAACATAATAAAATAACCAACAAAACCCATAGCATAGTTTTTACTAATTGTTTCTGGAAAATGGGTGTGTAATTCAGTATTTTATAAGGAAAAGTTAATAAATTAATACAATTATTCACTTGATTATGTGGAGGTGAGTAATACTCTTAAAGAAATGATTTCAAAACATTAAATTATATTAATGGCTTTGGTAGATTCATAATGGATTTGTAAAATTAATCAAAAAAATAAAATCACATTATGTTAAATTTAAAAAAAATAATTAGGGTTTTAAACCGTTTATAGTATTATTTTACCTGGATTTTAGGTCCTTATGATGTCATAATACACAATATATATTTAAACGATATTTAATGTTTTCCAGAACATTTGGCTGCCTTGGAAAATTATGAAAAATTCACTATTAGAAAATTTTGATGTTCTGATTCCAAAAAATAATATTCGTTTTATCTAAATAATGTTTTAAATATTTTAATTTTTAAATTCAAAATAATACAATAAATTTATTGTGAAATGATGTGTTTTTCTACAATAACTATTTTTAAACGCTTCTAAAAATTACATTTTACATCATAAAAATTTTATAATCATTTATATTTAATAAAAATTATTTAATAATATATTTAAATTATTTTTTATTTCAAACATAAATTAATTCATCAAAATAAATTCCTTAATTCAATTTTAATATTACCTAAATGTACTATTTTTTTATTATATCAAATTAAAAAACCTTTATAAATTAACAATATTAGGATGAAAATATATCCAATATTTTATAAAAAATAATATAAATACTCATATTTCTAGGTTCCTGATACATATACCTTTAATACCCTAGAAAATTCCCTAAGACTAAAGTGGGTTATAGTGATAATTTCATGTGGTGGTTCAGTATACATTATTTGGGTTGTGATCTCGATGAGGTTGAACTTCTCCCATTAACAATTTCCCTCATGCTTATGTTGTGGATATAAGAATGTTTTTTGTCAAGGGAAATGATCAATGATTCTATATCCCTCATAAACTCGAATAAATGGGCTTCTTAGTGAATAATACTACCATTGGAATAAATAACATCCTTTGTCTATGTCAATTAGATTTGTTAAAACCCTATATTTACACTAATCATGATCTTTCTATTCAATAGCTATATTATCAACTGTAATGATGCTTAACGATCATTCATATCAGATAGGATATAATAAAACAATATAATTTCATTCTTTTTGTATATCTATATTACATAATAATACATTTAATCAAATCCAAAGGGGAGTTTTATTTATAACAGTTTGGTTCATTACAATCTTCCCCCCTTAATAAATTTCACCCTCGAAATATTGTTTTCCCACAATAAAATAGATTAGGGAAACTCTTTTCCATCACCTCCTATGGTTCCCACATTACTACCTCAAACATTTGGTTTCACCAAAAAAACATCAACTAGGTTCATTGTATTCTTTTTTAAAACTTTGTTTCTATGATCAAAGATATTCATTGGTTTATCTTCATAGGAAAAATAATTTTATAATGGTACAACCTCTAAATTGAGTACATGTGAGGGTCATGTAGGAATAAAATTAATACATCATGTACTTGAGATTGGTTATGTGGGGGTGTTATGTGATCAAGGATCCCAAAGGGACCAATGTATCTTGGACCAGGCTTTCCCTTCTCCCCAAATCTCGTCATTTTCTTCCATGGATATATGTGGAGGAATACCTTGTGTCCAATATAAAACTCTAGTCATCATCAATGATTTTAATCATTTCTCTTTTATTGACTCTGAGGAACCCTAATGTGATATTGAATGGTCTTATCCTTTTCCACTATTTCCCCGACCATTTCAGGACCTATTTGTTTTTAGTCACCAAATTCATCCCAACATGAAGGTGTTCTGGACCTCTTCCCACAAATGGCATCATAGGGGTCCATTTGGATTTTTGATTGAAAACTTTTTTTGTTTGAGAACTCAAACATAGGTATATTTTGGTCCCATTCACCTTTATAGTGCATAGAATATTCTCAAATCATGTCTTCCATCATCCGAATAGTCCTCTAATATTGGACATCAATTTGAGGATGAAAATCCATACTAAATTTCATATCTTTGTTTAAATCATGTTGGATACATTTCCATAACATGGAGGTGAATCTTAGAACTTAATTGGATACAATCAATAGTGGAACTCCTGGTATCCTTACCTCTTCTTTGAAGTCTAACCATAAATGTTGATCTAGTTATAAGTCCTCTCTAATTTTGATAAAGTGAGTTTTCTTTCTAGGACAATCCATAAAAACCCATATATAATTGTTTCTCCTATATGTATTCAAATGTATTATGAAAAAGTCAATGGTGATGTTTTCCCATTTCCATGTTGGTATTGGTAATGGTTTCATCATCCCCTTAGACTTATGACCTTCATACCTCACATAATGACATACCAAGAACATTGATATATATTCAGTGATTTCATTATTCATAGTGACCCACCAATATTGTTTTTGGATATCTCATTACATATTTGTATTTCTAAGATGGATAAAAAATGTTGAGCAATGTGAATCATCAAGCATCTATTTGTTTAGATAGAGATTTGATGGTATATATAGTCATGACTCAAATCCTACAAAACATTCTTCATTAATTTGTAAAAGGATTGATGATGTTCCCTTCTTTATGATACCCATTTACATCCTCTTCATGTCTAAGAATATTGGATCCCTCTCAACTATCATCAATGATAAAATGCTTGGATCCTTTCTATATAGAGCATCTTCCAATTTATTTCCATTCCCATGCTGGTAGTTTATTGAGAATTCATAGTCTTTAATAAACTTTAACCATCTTCATTGGTTCATATTCAACTCTTTATGTGTGAATATATACATGAGTCTTTTTTTAACCGTATATATTTCACATTTCTCCCCAAATTGATATGTAACCATATATTCAAATTGAAGATCAATGCAGCCAACTATAGATCATTCATTAGGTAGTTTTATTCATGAACCTTCAACTACCTCAAATCATAGTCTATAACTTTATTATTATTCCTTAACATGGAACCCAATCCCTTCCTCGAAGCATCACTAAACACCATGAAAATCATTCCAATTGTTTGTAGTGTGAGAACATGGGTAGTGATAAGCATACTTTTTACCTTGATAAAGATCTCTTCAGATTCATAATTCCAAGAAAACATGACTCTCTTTTAATATAGCTTGGTTATAGGTTTTGAAAATCATGACATATTTCCTAAAAACACCAATAGTACCTTGCTAAACCACAGAAACTATAGATATCTATCACAGATGTTAGACTTTTCCATCCATTAATTTCTTTGGTCTTTCAATGGATCTATATATATCCAATTTCTTGTGATGATGTTCCCAAAGAATGAAAATTCCTTCAACAAGTACTCACATTTTTTTAATTCTCATAAATCTTATCCTTTCATAACATCTTTTACATAGTTCTCAAGTACTTATCATGCTCCTACATAATTATGGAGTACAAGAAAATATCATCTACAAGGATTGGCAAAAATTTGACAATTTAATCTCTAAAGACTCTATTAATCAATTATAATATGATTTATGGTGAATTAGTGAGTCTACATGGCATTAATATGAACTTTTAGTTCTCATGCCTTGTACCAAAAGTAGTCTTGGGAATATCCTCCTTTACCCTAACATGGTAATATCCTGACCACATTTCCAGCTTGGAAATGTATTTTGATTTGTGTAGCTAATCAAAAAATACATCGATCATTGGAATATGATAATTATTCTTTATCAAGATCTTATTTAGCTCGTGATAATAAATTCAAAGCCATATTTACCCATCCTTCTTCTAGATGAAGAGGACTGGTTCACCCAATAGTGAGAACGTTGTCATTTGAACCCTTTATCCAAATTATCATGTAGTTGCATCTTTATCTAATCAAGTTACACAATATCTATTATATATGGAGTCTTGGATAATGGAATCACCCTATGTATAAGATATATTAGAAATTTAACATATCAACTAAGAGGAAGACTAGAGAAATTCTTCAAGAAACACGTTAGCATATTCCCTCACAATAAGAATGTCTTTAAGGAAGGTTTTTTACTTATAATCAATAATTTCATTTTGATAAAAATTTTCATGTGGTAAAAATATCCACTCTTTATATCTTTTTTATAAATAATATTTATCCTCCTCCATGAACATATACTTAATGGGAGGTCGATTCACTATATGGAGAGTTATTTATTTATAGTGGAAATTTATGTTGGCTTCATATATGGAAATCCAATCCATTCCTATAATTGCATTTCATTCCACCAAAGGGAGTATGAAAATGTTCAATATGAAGTTAAGCACAAAAAATTTGATAGGGGAGGAGTTATATACATAGGATTAAATAATTTCCCCATTTTATAATTTCACTAATAGCTCTACATTCATGTTATGTAGTGGGGTTTGAATAGTTCTACTAAAATTTAATTTTATTAAGGAATACATAGAACTAGAATCAAAAAGTAAAATCACTATTATTGAATGAATAACTATCATACCTATAACCACTTAATTGTCAGGATCCAACATGGCAGTTGTAATAAAAGAAGCACTGCGTTGTTTCCTTTAAGGTTGTTGGTTGTCTTTGAAAAACCTTGGATAACTGCATTAGTTTCCAAAGTGTTTTGGTTCCTTGTACTTGAAGTAATGTAAAATGAACTGAGTGTTTTCTAGTGCATTTAATTCTTCTATAACATTAGTGGGTTTTCATTTTAAAAAATCATTGTCTAGTTGACCTTCAATACCACACCTAAGTCATTTCTTTTTCCCACTTAGGAAACTTTATAGGTGCTTCTTTCTACACCTTTGACAAGTTAGATGTCGAATTTTATTACAACCACTGTATTTATCCATATGACCACCAAAATAAAACTCTATTTTTTTCTTATAATTCTCATGATACCATTGTGATTTTACAATATCCATTTCAACATTGATAGAAAATTAAAAAATTTCTTCAGAGCTATCAATTCCATGGATTGATAGGTCTTTTCATAGACTATGATTTAACCCACCAAAGAAGTGGTCAAACTCGCGTTCAAATGTAATGACAAAGGAAAAGGTTTTTCATAAAAGTATTTTAAATTTTTCCTCATACACCCTGAATGATTAATTATATTTTATATTAAGGTAATGGAAATCCCATTCCATTTTAAGTCAGAGGGTTGGAGGAAAATATTTATCAGATAACATTTTTTATCATTACTTCTACCTCATTTCTTTGATCTCTTCCTTAGGCTTCATATTCATATTCATTGACCACTAATTATCATCTAATCCCTCCATATCATAAACAATAATTAGAAAGTTCTCTAGTTTATAACATTGAATTATAGAAAATATCTTCTTAATGGATTTAATCCATTGTTCGGTGATTAAGGGATCAGATGATCCATTAAAAGTTATAGGCCTTTGAAACATAAAGGACTTAAATGTAATTTTTTTATAAGGGTGATTTTATAGATACTTTTAATCCATTTTTCTATTAAAAACCCAAGTCATGTGACTAAGTATTGTCACAAAAAAAGTTGATTCCCACTCCCATCTGGTTGGGAATCTAATTTGTATAATCATCCAATTTCCCGTGCCATTAATTGTTTACTAGATTTCTCCTATTTCTAGCCATTGGATAGATTAAAGGGAAAAATTTTGGATGAGAATTTTTAATAATATTAAAAACATAAAATATATTCCAATTGTATTAAATATATGACTTATAAATTATAGGTATTTCCATAACTTATGAATTTTTAGACATTATACTATGTTGTCCATGTTCTATTTCCGTAATAAAATAATATTGAAATTTGTGTTCCCTTAATAATGGTTATTAATGAAATTATGAATTTACAAAATAATATCCTCCATGAGTTTCAAACCAGGTGCATAGTAAGTCTCATTGTCATGTACCTAGTTACACCAATTCAATCTCAACGCACCATTATAGAGTTATTACCCCTACGTACATTTGTGCCAAAACCATGTGAACTTGTAGTATCCAGAAGGGGATTTATTTTATTGATAAGATACTTACTCTATAATTAATAAAATTTATGGATTTTTTCTTATAGTTAGTCTTATCTATAATTATTTCTCTAGAGTCTTGTAATCTTAATTTAAAAAATAAATAAACTTTCCCTCTGATACCAACTATCACAACCATTCTCTTTATTAGACATTAATTCATGATTTATTACATAAAATTATACATAAAAAATCCAATGATCGAGAAGAATAATTTCATCTAGAATTAGGTAAATATAATAACATCTTCAATATGGGATACAACAACATTATTGAAATCTTCTTTAAATTACTTCTAAAATTTTGTGGCTTTTAAAACTGAACAGAATATCCTAGGAATAAACATAAGAAAGGGGTAAGCTATAAATACCCATGAGGGAACAATCATGGAATTATATGATAGATGTTAGACATTATGCATATATATGGGGCATAAAAATATTATTAATAATAAACATGAATAATGAGACATGTTGTAGCATTATAATCATAACATGGAAAATGTTAAACAACTTAAAACACTACATCAAAAACACAATTCATGGTTAAACTGATAATAAGTCATTGTGGAAAAGGTCCCAAAAAGGAATTAAGTTCCCTCCAATTCCAAAAATGATGTCTCATGAGACTAAACATGACTTAATTCATAGAAGTTCTATATAATGTCAGACACACCCATCGCTTTCATTTCATTCTCATGCTTAAGTGTGCCACATAGATCATACAACATGGATTAATTAATCATCATATTTTATTCTGGGATTAAGGGGTGAGGAATACATATATTTATGTTCAAATTAATACAATTGTATGTTTATAAAATTGAACACCTTGATAGGTAATGGGTTTGGTATTCACTACACAATTGTTTTTTCTTGGAAAATCTTGATAAAAGTTTTATAGCATAATTCCACCACACTAAAAATTATAAAATGATTCGATGGGAGAGAAAGGGTTATCTCATAA
Organism: Viscum album; assembly: GCA_963277665.1. Classification (NCBI taxonomy): domain Eukaryota; kingdom Viridiplantae; phylum Streptophyta; class Magnoliopsida; order Santalales; family Viscaceae; genus Viscum; species Viscum album. The sequence goes on along the minus strand of OY728123.1, from coordinate 223,231,527 downwards.
TTTGGAAATAAATTCGGTATAAATAGGGACATGTAAATACATACCCAAACAAAATTAATTGGAAATATAAGACATAAGATAATATCGAAACTTGAATAAAGAAGATTAGGTGACGAACCCATACTTGAGTGTGTGAATCAAAAATATTGGGAGGGGATTCTTGAGAGACATGGGGAGCCCTAGGAGTACTCTAGAGAGTATAGGGTAGAGTATGGACATGATTAAAGAAGTTTCAGTGAGGATAAAGGGGATATTTTGGGGGATTATATAGAAAAAGAGGGTAATTTCTTTATTATTTAGTTTTTGACTCAATATAATTAAATTACCGAAAAAACAAACCATCTCATAGTTTCGTATAATGGTTTCATCCAAATGGGTATGTATAATATTATTTTAATAGAACATGATCCGAAATTAATAAAATAATTCACTTTATTCTATGGAGGCGAGTCACACTCATAACTAAATGATTTTAAAACCATAAAATATATTAATAGTTTTAGAGGATTCATAATGGATTTATAAAATTAATAAAATAAACATAAAATAATATAATTTTAGTGGTGAACATATATTTGGTTTTTTATACCGTTTTTATTTTTTAACATCACTTTTTTCATTATGATGTAATAATACATAAAGTATATTTATACAGAATTTAATTTTTACCCAAAAATTCGAATGTCTCAAAAAATTATGAAAAATAAACATTTGATAATATTGACATTCTGATTCAAAAAATATTTATTTTATCTAATTAATTTTCTAAATATTTTAATTTTAAATCTTAATATAATAATTGAAATTTATTAGGAAATTCTCAATTTTTTAAAATAATAGTTTTTGAACCCTTATAATAATTACGTTTCACATCATAAAAGTTATATAATCATTTTTATTGAATAAAAATTATATAATTTTTTTATTTAATAAAAATTATTTAATAATAATATTAAAATTTTATTTATTTCAAAAATATTGTAATTCATCAAAAAAATTCCATAATTTAATATAAATATTACCAAAAATACAATTTCTGTTTTATTGTATCAAAATAATAATAATTTCTAATGTAACAATAATTGGATGAAAATATACCGATTATTCTATTCAAAATAATGTACATACTCATATTTCTTGGGTCTTGATACATATATTTTAAATACACTATTAAACTCCCTATGAGTAAGGTGCATGATGGTGATACTTTCATGGGTTGGTTCGACATACATTGTTTGGGTCATGATCTATATGAGCTTGAAATTCTCCCATAAATGTATTTTCTCACACTTAAGTTATTGGATCTCAACTTGGTCTTGATCAAGGAAAACTCCTAGCGATGTTATCTTCGTAAAAATCTCTGCTAAATGGGATTCATAAGGAATGATCCTACTGTTTGAGGTTATTAATTACTCCGTCTGTGTGAATTGGACTGGTTAAAGCCTAATATTTACACTAATCCTATGATTACTATTTAATGGCTATATTATCTTTATAAAAGATGTTTGAATGTCATTTAAATCTGATAGGATAAAATGAAACCAAATAATTGAATGTTTTTTCTTTACCAATATTATATAGTAATACATTTAATATAATAAAAAGGGTGATTTTATTTATTATGGTTCCAGTCATTACAATATAGAAGTACCCTCATATATTTTATTGTATAAAATTAAATTTTGATGGTGATATTTTTGATGGGTGACAGAATTTAATGAACAACAATTTTCAAAGTTATATTCCTATTCTAAATGAATACATTCCTTATTAAGTAATGTATCTATAGATTACACATGGTCTATATTTCATTTTTTATTTTTTAATACTATAAAATATTGCCATTATTTTTTAGTGGGATTAAAATAATATTATTCATCACAACTGTTGCTAATATAATAATTCTACAATGACTATTAAGATTACTCTATATAAAGAATTATGATAAGATCTAATTGACATAGGAGGAATAATTTATGGACTCTACAAGTAGGATTGGAAACTATGATTCCCATTTAATGAAGCTTCCTTGGACATATAATTACCAGCCTTTTCCCATGACCAAGACCATACTGGGATTAAATAACTAAAACTTAAATGAATCCTGTTATAGGAGAAGTTAATGATTTTCAAGATCACCACACAAAATAATTTCATCAGAAAACAAAATGAAATTAATATTATCAAACACCATTCCCTTGGGGAATACATTATAAGGTTTGTGGTTTATATTATTTTTTACAAATAGTCCAAAACCAAATTTTACAAAATAACAAAGAATTGTTCTCACCTTTTCTAAAAATTCCCTCCATAAATTCTATTTATCTTTACACAAAACCCTTTGAGCTTTAATTTTTTCTCCCTATAGCTATATTACTCCCACTAAATTTTTTCCTATTCTCTTCATAAGATCCACCCATTCATTTTGAAGAACCCCTTCATGGTATGGGAGTCTCACTATCTTACTCTATATTCAATTACTTTCTTGGTATTAGTCATTTTTTCCAATTTTTTAGGTTGAAATGTGCTTTTATATGTGAATTTAGTGTTCTTATGATTCTTATATAATGGGAAACCAAATTTCACACTAATTAACACCTTATATTAAAATTTATGAACACATTTTATGCTGCAAAAATTATTCAATTATTTTCTATACCAAACATTTATGTTTGGAATACTTTTCATTATTTCCACTCAAGGGTATTCACCAAGTTGTGCATACAATTCACTGAATGAGTACTTCCATGTCTAAAGTACACATTAATTAATAATGGGATTATAATCTATGAATAACATTGATATGTTATATAATATTTATTGAAAAAAATGATGTTACATAATATGAATGTGATGGTTGGGCACAAACATTTATTGCCCAGAAATACATTTTGTAATATTTTTATCTCATGATAAATCATTTTTGGTCCATGTTTTTTTATCCTAAGAACATTATATTATCATTTCATGGTATTTATGCTTGACTTATTCTTATGATATCAGTTTTTATGTTGTTCTCACATTCCTATTTTACCTTGATGTTATCATCTTATATCGTTCTTTGATATTCATAATTATGATTCTCACCTTTTTATACCATAATGTTATGCCTCTTGACTCACATGTACTAAATTAATTTCATATATGATTTAACTATTCCCTTTCATGGATTTATATCTTAGTTGTATCTTATGTGTGTCACCAGGTTATCCAGTGTTGTTTTAGAACATCAAAGGAATCTTAAAGAAATTTTATGGAGTTTTTAAATAATTTCACTCTACCCATGTTAATATTTATTTTTAGATGTATATAATTACCCAAATAAATATATTTTAATATGGTATTATGTGTATCATATTATAATAGACCATTAAATAAGTAGTATAAAATGTACGACTTATCATATTAAAACTGTCAAAATATGATTCTAATTCTCAGTTCTCAAAATAACTATACTAAAAAATGAAAAAAAACCCATTATAAATATTCAAACCCATATCGACATGGGTCACTAAAATCCTAAATCAAGAAATGTTAAATGTAAAAAAAATATAGAACATAATTTGTTTTCCAAATATAAATTTTAACATTGGTGGGAGTATAAAACATGCATATAGATGAAAATGTGTTTTCTTGGGACTAATTATAATTTCTCTTAATGACTTCATACATTTATAGTTATAAATTATTCAAGTTTGAGCCTTTAAAAATTCATTTTCCCACATATATGAAGATAATATAAAATACAACACAATTTTATGCCAAAATAACGAAATAATGGAGGGAATAATTTCAAGAAGTAATATCATAAATCAAATAAAGTTGATTTATATTATCAAGATCCATTACAATTTAAGAAACGTTTTAATTAAACCCCAATGGATTAGAGGGATTTAAATTATTCTGAATATATATTGAATAAAATATAATTCCTGATATTTTATATCCATTTGATTGTATACACACTGTCTAAATGAAATTAAGTGCATAAAAATGTGTATCAATAAAAGGAATTTTATATGAAACACCATTACATCATCATTATCATGTCAATTAAAACTAAAAAAAGGTATAACATGAGATGTATTTTTAAATCCCTAATATTTCATGAAAATTTTACATAAAATAAATCCATGGCCAATATATACACCAAAAAAAAGAAAAACATTTTGAGTACACAGCATATACAAATAAAGTAAAATTGAGGTAAAAACCCCATTATTTGGGTAGTAATTAATTAATAATTAGTTCATAAATTCCAAGGAAAAAATTGTCCTATTAAAAATATTATTAATAACTATTTTCACCAATATATCACATGATTAGTTATATTTATTTTCATAATTTACTCAGTTATTAAATATTATTTTCTTATGTTGGTTACATGGGGTGGTTTGGGCAATTTATATAAAACATCCTTATTATATTTATCATGGTAAAAAATTTTACAAAGTAGCCTCATAATATCTATAATTGTTATTTTTTTATTTTTTTATTATATTATCAAAACATTTATACAGTTTCATCGGTTTTCCCAAAATAGAATCAAATTAAGAATTTTTAATTGATATATTCATTTTTGGTGATTGGGCCCACTATGATTTATTGTTAATTTTCAGACTTTTATAATGTCTAATATTATCCTTATATAATATTTTTAATGTTGAAATATAATTTTATTACACTAAATATATTTTCAAATTTATTCATGTTAGGGAGTATTTGAAAATGAAATATTTTGTTCTTTGGAGATGGTAATCCATACGTACACATGAAGGACACTATATTTTTTTTCATAAAACTATAGGGTTTTTAAAAATGAAATTATTATCATTTTATAATCACAATTATATTGTAAATATTATATTTTTTTCATCAAATAACACATTTTTATTATCTATGCAAGGTACTTAAGAAAAGTAGAACATGTCAATCATGGAGAAGGTAGAACACACATACACATAATTATAACTTCATTTATCGAATGGTATTACAGTAAAATATAAAATGGTTTCTCAACTAGTAGAAAAAAAATTCAAAAAACTAATAAATTAATAAAAACTAAATTTTTAACTATTCAACTAAAAATCAATTATTTTATAAAATTTATAAAATTTCTACCTAAGATAATTTTGATATTATGATTCAAAAAAATGAAATTAATTTGGTATAATTAAAATTATAAGGTTTTATGATCTATCTTTTAAATAAAAACATTAAAATATATTGAAAATTATTTCCATAAAAATATAACAATTTAAAACTTAAAACTATTCTTATTCTTATTTCATTTAAATTACTAATTTATTGGTGTAAATTTATTATTTAAAAAATAAATATATATTATATATTTTTTTTAAAAATAAATAACATGGAACAAAATTATTTAAAAAATAAATTTTTATCAAAAAATGATAAAATTAGTTATTTAATAATATTAATAGAATTGTATCCATTTAATTTTATCAAAAAAATAACATAAAACGTCATTTAAACATATAATTTTAGAATTATGTTATGTTTACCTATACTCAACAATTCAATTAAAATAGTTGTATTTTAAACTAAAATGGTATTTTTTAATGATTATTTGTTTTTTTAGTTCGATGTTGTTTGTGATGAAAAATATCTACCATATTATATTTATTTAATGGAAATATATATAGTAAAATGTTAGGACATTACATAAACCATGTGTTATGGAACAAAAAAATTATAACATAATACATGAAACCTAGGAGTGTGGAAACGTGACTCTATAATCATGATCTATGAAAAAAAACATGGTCATAAAAATATGTAGCATACATAATAATAGAAAATCCTTTCCTTATTCAAGGATCACTAACAAGACCATCATAACATACTATATGGAGTCCAATGGGGGATTTTGTTCACTCTTTATCCTCATTAGACTTTAATGGTTTGGGTTCACTCCCTAAACTCATTAATTTCATAATTACAATATTTCATAATTTACCTTAGTGAAAAAAATACTTAAATATCAAAAAAATATGTATCATAATCCATACATTAGAAAAACATTTTGTGGTATTGTTATATAACATCCTTATTAAAGTATAAGAAACATTGTAGGATTTTTTTCATAGATTAAAACACTTTATAAGTTTAATAGATTAATATTTGAAAAATTAGAAGAAATACACTTTACAATTTAGAAACTTTAATTTAAGAAGAAATATTTTATAAAAAATTTTGAATAGAAGTTACTTTTTATAACCATGAATACTAATATATTAATCTTATGAAATACAAGTAAATAATATTATGGTTAAATTAATTTATTGATATAGTGTTTTTAAAAAAATATTCCTTCTACGCTTTTGTAATGAAAGTCAATAGAAAATGACCCAATTGGAAAAAGGTAAAATGAAATTTATTTTATTGTTTTTAAAATATAGTAAATGACAATATAATATGACCATAATAAATCATTAAAGTTTAGATAATGGAGTTTGTAATAAAAAAATTATTTATATAAACATGGATGATAATGATTTCTGTTTGAAAGAAATATAAAATGTTAGATCTATTTACACGTATTTTTTAGTTGAATTTTCAACCAAAGGTGGATAAAATGGTTATAAAATAAGTTAATATTATAATTAAAAATATTAAAATAAAATATAATGGGGTTTATATATTAAAGTTAAAAACCCCAAAATTAAAATTTAATGTAAACCACCTCGATTTCAAAGTTATAGTAAAAACTAAACCATTTCCTCAAACATATTCTGTGTAGGATATATTCTAACTCCATGTATTATAAATTTATGTTTCTTATTCACATGAGAAAATGAACTTATCCTTATTAATTTTACTTAATACCATTAATTTTTAATTCCTTCTTAACCATATATTAATTTGGTATAATTAAAATTATTATTCGGGTGTTAATTATTTCATTTTTTCACACATGATTTGATTTGGTGGTTTTAGTCCTTACTCTTTGATTAGGGTATCACAATATCTAGGATGTTATTTAAGGTTTAATATTCTTCTTTTACAATATTTTTGGAGTATCAAGGTTATTTAATGGAACATGTGGTGACTGTTAAGATCGAGTACTTAAGAGTCTCATTTTTTGGAATTTTGATTCAATAAATAATCATTTTATAAATGAACATTCATATATATATATATATATATATTACCATTATATATATATATGAAAATATCTTGATTTAATAATTATTTAATAATATTTCTATTATTTATTTTTCATTTTTCATTAATGATGTAAATGTTATACAATCATTCATCTAAATGGTAAAATAGACCAAAAAAGAACATGTTATAAACAATGAATGAGTGAGAAAATGTTTTTATCTAGTAATTTTATTAATTTTATATAAAACTAATTTTTTTTAAAAAAAAAATTCTTTGATAAATAGGATTCATTAATATTTTTATGAAGATGATATAAAATATTGATTAATAAGAAGATAACACTTACATTAAATACTTGAATCTCCTCTTAAAGAGACTATTAGAACGGATGGATTTTGAATTTATTCTAGTGAAAATGGATTCTTAGCTGTGATTAAGGCTTGTGATGTATAGAAAATTATATTGGATTCAAGAAAATTTTTATAGATAGGTGTGAGTTGATGTGGGTATATGAGAGGTCCATTTATAGGTGAGATTGAGAAAAATATTCATTACATAATTAATAAGGTATTTCTTCTGAATAATAATGAATAAATAATAGAAACAATAATAGTTAAGGGATAAGGGGAGTTCACTAATGACCACATACATCGATTTAATGATATTTTGGTGATGTTTAAGGTCTTTAACCCTTATTGAAACCCTTTTTCCTTATTTTACCTTTTATCATGATGAAAAAAATTTACCTTGGTAACATATTTTTCTGGAAAAAAAATAAATCGACCTTATATCCTCATTACTATATTATTATTATGAATATGAAATCCATTTAATTTCATTAAATTTATAGATTTCATAAAAAAGTAGTTTTATAATTATAATTGTTTAACACATAGCAACTATTTTAAAATTTTATATTTTTAACCCAAAAAGAACTGTCATTATTCATTAGTAAATTATAATCATAAGATGAATTGTAATGTATTTGATCATATATATAAATAATATAATTCATTAAAATAATTCCTCGATAGTGATTCGTTTAATTAATAATGAACAATTACCCAAAATAATGATACATATTTCTTTAAAAAATATCCCTTGGAAATTTAGTCACAACCTGTTATTTATCATCTAATCATTAAATATTATCAATACATAAATTTTTGAATAATTACTTTAAAACATAAAATCCTTATTTAAAAATATTATATGATGAATTAAATTATCAATTATTCTTATATAATATATTTAAATTTATTTCCTTATAGAATTATTTATTATATATGATTTATTTGGGTTTTAATTTGTTACCAACAACTAAAAAATTACAATATACATATTAGATACAAAAATATCCAGCAAACATATATCTAAGGTATATATATATATATATCCAATGGATATATTTTAAATGATCCCATATCTAGTGACCGTATGTATAAATATTATCTATATAGTGGTCATAATACATTCCTATATATAGTCAAACATGATTCACTAAAATTCATTCATCCAATTTTTTTTACTTTTTTCTCAAATTGAATTATCTATTTGTAATGTTTTTCATTTTTCCTTTAGTTATAATTAGAGGTATGATCTTCAATGATAACCTTAATGACAAGGATTTCATGTTCAAATACGTTTTATTTAATTATGGTTTTATTCCAAATTAAGTTTTCTTAATGATATTTCATATTTAATTTTCATAATGTATTAATGTCTATCACTCAATATAATATTTTCACTCCATATTATATATCATGTTTTATTTTACTTCATTGTTTAGTGTATTATAATCAATCAAACACACTATATTCATTTTATGAGAAATTAATACTAAAATAATTGGGTGGAAAATTATACCCCCATCAAATAATTTTACTCAAAAAATTGTTACAGTGACTTAAATAAATGATGGTACTTCTACCTCATTACATCATTAGGTTCCCACATTGCTTCATAAGACTTATAATTTATCCATACATGATTAACTATGTGAGTGGTCCTAATTCATATTACTTTATATCCAAAATCTAATATTTCTATAAATTTTTCTAGTAATGGATATCATGTTTCATTTATACAACAATTGAATTTAGTATATGAGATGGGTTAGTTATGTAATTCTTAAAAACAGATACATAGAACAAATTGTGCACTTGATATTAGTTAAATGTATATGAAAGGGTATAAGCTTCCATAACCATATGTTTTTATTTGGATTTTTTAAGGGAAATTATATTTAGGGATTAATTATCCCTTCAATATGAATCTCATTACACTTTTCCATGGTTATATTATAAGGAATAAGGGTTCTCTTTCTAAAAACTAAAAAACCCACAGATGATTATTAGTGTATCACTTCTTCTAAATTAGTGTAGTTTCAATGTGTCATGGTATGGTTTTAATTTTCACTAACATTTTTTTGAGAATGATCTAGTCCAAATTTCTTATACTCTCCAAATTCATCAATACTAGTTGTAGTTATGAACCTCTCCCCATTCAAGGCATCATATGAGGCCTTATAAATTATAGAATAGAGTCTATTATTATATGTGAACTCTACGCAGAAAAAGTGTTGATCTAAACAAACTTTAAAACCCCTTGACCATGATCTCAATATATCTTCCAATGTTTGAAAGTTTCTTTCAGATTCACAAAAATATCAGGGATAATAATTTGTGCTCAATCTCGACCATATATCCAATTATTGTTGAATAATTTTAAAAATATTTGAGGAAAACATGGGATCTCTATCAAATAAAATTGAGAGGTGTAATTCATATAGCCTTACTTATTCTTTTATTTATATCTGAATAAGTTTATTATGAAATTATTCAAATAAAAAACAATGAAAAAAGATAACTTCATAAGGTGATAAACTAATCCTCTGGAAGACCAATAATATAATACTCTGTGATTTTTCCCATTTATATTAAGGTTTGAAAAATTGTTGCATCAAATAATTAGACTTCTATTATCATAACTAACTTATTGGAAGACTAATAATCAATATATATATTCTACAATCACATTATTTTTCCCACCAAAAAAGAATCTTGAAATCTATATTCATCATTGTTCTTCCAGGGTGGATAGGGAATAATGAGTTGTGTGCATTATAAAACATCCCCTTATTATATTTTTCTATTGATGAAAAATGTATTCATTTATAAAATATTATAATTCCATAATTATTATGAATGAACTCTACAATATTCCATATAGTAATATATAGCTCTATATCCTCCTTCTATACATCCTTAATTTCACATATATTAATGGTTGAGTGATCATTTGGTAAATATTGTATTTCTCCCCTTATATTATGATATCATGGTTAATACATGGAAAATATATGAGTATTATGTCTCTTTTAATCTCATCATGGATAATAAATATGATATTTTCTACTTTAAGTGTCATCCACCTTGTTCAGCTTCTGATGGTGGTAATATATTTACTAATCAAAGTCATTAATATACTCCAACCATGTCCTTTTCCATTTACTCAACTCATTTTTTTGAATGAATAATTTAACCTCCTATGATAAGTATATATGTCACACCTTCCACCATAGAGATAATTTCAACATATCTTAAATTCAGAAAAACCATTGATTATACCAAATCATGATTATATTAATTTTTATTATGGACATTTAATTACTATGAGACACATGCTACCACTATTTCATTATATAAGAAGGTAATCAAAGAAAACTATGGATATTTATTATAGTACTTAGTCTAGTCCATTATTCAACTAATTATAATTTTTATGTATCCATAGATATAAAATCACTAGGCATTATATACCCTAAGAATGATAATTTTTCATCAAAAAGATACACTTAGTAAATTTGGATTACGATTTCTACTTTCATTGGGTCTTCAAAACATTAGTAAAATGATATTTATTCTTCTGTATTCTATTGAAATATATGAGAATATCATCTAAAGGGACTAATATAAATATATTAAGATAATCTCATAATACAATATTCATTAAATCTATAATGTTAGTGGGGTATTTGTAACTCTGAATGGAATCACTATGAATTTATATTGTCCATGTCTTATATAGAAGTTTTCCTTGGACAAATCCACTATTTTAATCCTTAATTGATGATATATAGACTGAAGTTAAATATTTTGAAATTATTTTTCCACTCATAGTTTTTTTAAAAAAATACTCAAAATGGGGTAATGGTTGCTTTTTCTTGATCTCTATTTTGTCATGTTCAGGATAATCAATAGAGAGATGCATTAATCTGTCTTTATTCTTAAAAAAAATGGTCTAGGGAACCTGGAAGTTATGCACTATAGAATATAAAACACTTATCCACTTTATATTTGAATTAAATTCCATCAAATCAAACCTATTCAATCTATATGGGGACTTTGATAGTGGTATAGCACTATGTATGAGTTTTATTTAAAAAACATCTTGTTTAATTTACTATATTAGAAAATATTCTATAAATGTAATGAAATGTTTCTGAACAATATAAATTTTTCCAATATTGGATTTTCCCCCAACCATTTGACCTATATATCTTTCATTACTAGAAAAGTAGACCCATACAAGTTATTTTATTTCTATTAGGAGTTAATAGTACACCTTTCATTGATAGATAGTCATTGGTTTATTTGGAAAATTAAATGTGAATTACTTATCATGAATATTGATATGATATATATGTATAGATATTTAATACATTCCACAATCACATAAAATTCAACTAAAGACTATGTTATAAAATTTTCAGGAAGCATATTCCTACAAAAAATTGTCATAGAAGAGTTCTATAATTGGTTTTTATTCATTTCATAATTGGTAGTTTTCAATGAAAATTCAATATCTAATCACTTATGTTATGAATTAATTTTATTATAATACATTAAATATATGAATGAGATAGTAGAACTAGTATAAAATTATAAATTTTTTATTTTTTAGAATAATTTGAGTGTACCTTTCACCACATCATCTTTTAAGACCTATTTATATTGTTACGATTGCATCATATTTCAATTTCTCCATTTGTATAGAATGTTTTTCATTTTTATTATCACCATTAACCCTTGAATTGATTAAGTAGTTTAAGTAATGTTTATACACCTTAAAATTTAAACTTTTTAGTATGGGTGGTACATTTGGTTGATAATTATCTGGATGCATCTCATTAGTTTCCCTCTCTATTTTCCTTCAACATTCATGTGTATGATATATTTATCTTATACACTTATATTATTTACCAATCACATTATGTTAATTTCTTACATGATTAATCCCACGAATGTATAATATTTCAGGATAAATTTTCATTCTTATGTGTATTTTTTCATTTTAGTTTCCTCAAAACTATAATTTTCTCTTCTTGTCCCCAAAACCATGAGAGTAATCATATTCTCCTATAACCGTTTATACCATGAAATAACATCAAACAATATCTTCCCAATAACCACTTTCCCATATATCCATTACCATTAATAGAATTGGTTTCAATAGACTAAACAAAAGAATGATTTTTCTTTTAGGGTAGATGAAAAAACTAGAAACACACCTTTAAAGTCTTATAATATTTTCTCTATAAGTACCAATGGATTAATCCTCTATTTTATTTTACCTCAGTAAGTCTCCCCCAATATTATTGTTAATATTTCATGGAAAATATTTAATGAAAAAACCCTTCTTAGATTCATCCCATTATATGGTTTAGATTTTGTCCTCTATCCTTATATTCTTAATGATATTCCCCCATTGATTATATTCACCTTCCAAACGATAAGTGGCTAAATAAACCTTTTAATGCATCAAAAATTTGGGAATAGAACATATATTTTCTATTATATTCATCCATATCTAGAAAATTAATATATTGGAAGGTGATCTAAAGGAGTATGGGCATTACTGAATGAATGACTCTATACAGAGTTTTCACGTCCATTGTTAATTTGGGATATCAACATAATTATTGTTATTTCAAATTATATGAAAGACTTTTATGAGAATATAAAAATGTTTTTTCATTCCATATCTCATACTATTCGATTTATAATAGGTTTATCATTAACTTTTGCATCACAATCATTGTTATCATAATTTATATTTATTTTATCAATTGATTAAAACTAAAAATGTTACTATGTGAACAAAAAAAATAATCAAATTAAATAATCATATAATATGGAAAATAAATCCAAGAATGTCCTAAAATATAACACCTTCATTTGGACATAATATATTTTATGTTCATTCAATATCAATATTATCGTAAAATTGATTTTATAGGTTCCATACATTTATTAATAATATCATAATCCAAAAAAATTAACTAAACCAAACTCTATTGTTAATTGAGATAGCCCAACTATAACATACATACATGCTGTATCATTTGGTTTGAATAATTATTTGATCACAAAATAAAACACATCCCAAAACCTATTGGTTTATGGTATTTAGAGACTGAATAAATAAAAAATATTTTACAAATTTTCATTAAAATCACTTGAATATATTATTCACACATGATACCCTTCTACACATATCATACATAATAATCATATTGAGTACCTGAGCAATTGTAATATAAGAAATTATGAATTAAAATTATCAATGTTGGTAAACATAAGATATATTAATAAAAGGTCCTAAGGAAACATATTGTGAGTATATGAGTATATTAATATAACTAATGTACAATGCCATAACATAAAAGAGTCAAACCCAATAAATTATATATCAAAAACATGAGTCATGGAGTAATTATTTTATCAAAACACGAGAGATGAATCATGGGAGTGTAAAAATATGAGTCAATAATTATGATCCATGAAAGTATAAATAGGGAACAAAAAGTTTGGATGTAAAAAATCATATTAAATATTTTCCTTTGTCAAGGATCTTTACTTATACCATTATCACCAAGTAGAGAATGTCCCTTAGTAGATTAAGTTCACTCCCCACTGCTCTTAAACATTAATACATTGGGTTCACACCCAAGTAAAATTAGTATCATCTAATGAGATAAAAATATTTACATAATTCATTTATGGGATATATAGTTATTGAAAAATTAGCCTCATAGTGTAATATATATATGTTTTCTATATGAACCTAAAAATATTCATAATTCCAATATTTCATTATTAAATCATAAAAAATAATTGGATTTCATCAATATTTTCAAAAAAACATGATCATAATCCATAAAAGTGATGATTGTGGGTGGTATCATTAGGTAATATAACTAGTTAATTGTTAAAAATATTATAGGATATTGTTATATATGAAAACCCCTTATAAGAATATTAAGTAAATTCATTGTAAAATAGATGTAATACCCCTTATGATATTATTAACTTCTATTTCAAAGGAAGTATTTTTAAAACAATGGGAGTAGTATCTACTATAGATTATCATGAAACTTTTTAGAGGAATCATATTATGGAAAAATAAATACAATTGAGAAATAATGAATTCATTCAGAAATCATTAAGAAAAATCAATTTCGTGCTTTTGTAAAGAATGTTTACAGAAAATGACCTTTCCATAAAATGTTAAAAAAAGAACCATTTCATACTATTGAAAACATAAACAAGTATAGTTAAAAATAATTATATAAATAATTTATGTACATATAAATATATTTATAAAATAAAATAATGAATATTAACATGGAGGAGAAATTTTCCCTACTAAAAAGGAGAGATAAGTTCAAATCCACTTATAAGTATCTTTTTTTTATTATCAACCAATTGAAGTTGAAATAATAATAATACATTTCCAAAAAAGTAACCATAATAAAAGAAAATAAACATGGCTTTCGAGAAAAATAAATAATAATTTTTACTAATGGAAATTTAATATAAAAAACTTGATTTCATAGTGATATTGGAAAATAAACAATTACCTTGGTGTTTTTCTTGGTATAATTCTTTCTAACTCTATGTATAATAAATATAGGATTGTTATTAATATATATAAGAAATGTATACATAATTATTTTTACTCATAATAATTATTTATAAATATTTTTTATGAATATATTAATTTGTTATATTAAAAATTATTATTTGAGTTTAATTAATGCATTTTTTCATGGTTGTTTGGGTTTGGCGGTTCTGTTTTTTTCTACATGAAAATTTGATATTATTCTTTAGGTTTTAAATAAAGGTTTAACATTTTTTTTGAAATATTTATTGATTAATAAGGTAATTTATTTGAACATATTGTGATGTTTCTCATTTAATTATTAAAATTTTTTTATGTGAATTTATATTCAATAAAAAATGATTTTATTAATGAAAATACAAATATATATATATATTACAGTTATATAAATAAAAATAATATCTTTTTCATTATTATATCATATTAAAAGTATTTATTTTTTTTTATTCATGATGTTAATGTAATAACAGCATTCATGTATGTGGTAAAACCAACTGAAACAGGAACATGTTATACCAAAAAATGAGTAGGAATAAGTTATTATACCCTAATAATATCACATTTATAAAAACATTAATGCTTTAAATAACATGTTATTAACGTGGTAAGTCCTATTAAAAAAAGTGATGGATGATGAATATATAGTAGAATTATTAGGGATAATATAAAATATACATTGAAGAAAAGAATCCCCTCTTAGAGAGTCTCTTGGAAATGGATGATTTAGGACATCTTCTCGTGACCAAGGTTTCCAAAATGTGATAAAGGATTATTGGGGAGATAACATGGTCATATATTCAAGGGAAATTTGGTT
This sequence comes from Viscum album, assembly GCA_963277665.1. Classification (NCBI taxonomy): domain Eukaryota; kingdom Viridiplantae; phylum Streptophyta; class Magnoliopsida; order Santalales; family Viscaceae; genus Viscum; species Viscum album. The sequence continues at coordinate 223,215,617 of OY728123.1, read as the reverse complement.
TAATGTTGTGTGTTGAGTTAGGTCAAGGAGGGGTCCTTTTTTGGTGATTTTGAATTTTTTTTAAAAAATATCCATTACATAATGTATAAGAATGTCATTTTAAAATGGAAAGTTGAAATAAGTGAAAAATAATTGAGAAAAGATTATTTAATTCTTATAATTCTCTAATATTTCCACTAAAAGATATAGTTTTGTGATATTTTTGTTATTTAAATTTTATTTAAACATTTTACCTAATTTTATCCTTTACTATAATGACTATATTTTACCTTGGTAACTTATTTTTGTTACTAAAAATGAAATGTAATTAATAAGGGGAGGTTTTTTGGTTTATCAAAAAAGCAGGTTATTCTCCTATACCTATTAAAGAAAATTCTAAATTTTAATTTTACATTCTTAAAAAATATAGATATACTGAATAAAAATAAGAAATCTATTTTATCGCATTCAGTTTTTAAATGTGATGAAGAGTAATTATAAAATAATTAATGTGTAACAAATAAAACTTGTTTTTATAAATGTATGTGTTTATGCAAAAAAATAGATGTATTCTTATTCCATAAAAAATAATAATACATATATTAATGGTTATATAGTTGATTATATAAATAATCAATATAAATCATCAAAATAATTTCCAAATATAGATATATTTAATTATTAATACAAAATACATAAATTAATGAAAAACTATTATTTTAAAATTATACTTATTAAATTTCATCACATCAAATTATTTATCCACTAATAACACTATTTTATCAATCCATAAGTATTGAAGTATTTATTTTAATGTGAAAATTATTATTTAAAAATAATTTATGATGAATAAAAATATATATTTTTATAATAAATTATTATAATATTTCTATTTAATTTCTAAATTAATTACTATATTTGTATTTTATTATATTAAAATTATAAAAAATAATTAAACAACAAAAATGTACATATTGGATACAATTATATCCAATATCTATATATATATTAACTATCACATTAACAAACCTGAAGCACCCCTCTATTAAATGCTTGATTTGGACCATGATCAAGCCCGAAGAGCATTTTTATTCCCCAAGAGCAAAAAAAAGTGATTTTTCCGAAGAAAGCACTAATTGGGAACAATTTCATATAAATAATAATCAATAAAAGATGAAGATAAATTTTAATAAAATTTTGGCATGACCCAACCTTATATTATACATCAACCCGAGAAAAAATAAACAAATCATTAATCAAATATCAAAACTAGGATTTTTGTAAATAACAAAGAGCACAAAACTCTCCCTCACCCTCTAATATCACACTCAAAGAAAGAAAAAGTTATCTCCCCAATGAATTTTCTTCTCACCCAGCATCTATAACTACCCTCTATATTTATAAAGTGGTAAAATCAAATGTAGATAATGTGATAAAAAATTAACTACAAACATATATGCCTCCTTGTGACTGTAAATTTCACCATAAAAAAAGAACCATAACACCCCATGCGTGAGAATTAAATAAAATTAAATAACTGAAACTGAAAAATGATCATGATATAGGAATGAGTATAAGAATTCCCATTAGGGAAGTCGAAAGAAAAAATCATTCCCTTGTCGGATTAAAATGTATATTTATATTTCTCACTTATAAGAGCGGGTGAATTTTAAGTTTAAAAACTTATGTTTTTTGTCATTAAGAAAATATATGTTTAAAAATGTTAATCAAGATAGAATCACAAACCATATTTAGTTCTTATCAAAGAAACTAAATTGATTAGGATCTTATAAATGGAACTAATAAGTTTACTTAGTTAAAGATTCTACCTTAAAGTGTATGTAATCTTATATATATTTGAATATACAGTAATAATAAAGTGTATACAAGTTACACTTACTATCTTTAATAAAAAATTTCGTGGAAATAAAACTTTTAACAAAACAGGACAAGTATAAGAAATATTTTAACCCAAAGACAAGGGTATCCAACAACCTTAGATAAAGTTCCCTTTATTTATACTTTTAGAAAAGTCTTTCTTACCCAAACCAGGGTAATATCTCAATACAAATATTATTATCTATCATTATATACCTATAAGACCTCAATTAAGCAGGTAATTGGAACCTCTATATTTTTATCCCTAGAATCCATCAATTGATAAAAGAAACAATCTTATTCTCACTAGGTATGTTGAAAAAGTTTCTCACAGTTGAACAAGTTGTTCACAACATTCACATAATGAATATTTAGAAGAGCTCTCACAACACATTTAGGAGTTCCACATGAATATTGTAACATGGATGTTCAAGTGTCTGGGTATTTATAGGAAAAATATCCAATGATTGACTTCCTCCTCTAGTGGTCATATTTCCCTAAAATTTTAGAGGGACCCATAAATGTTGCATTCATACAACAGTTAATTTGAAACAGATTTAACGGCATCATTTTGAATAGAAAACTATGATAAACATTACCATTCTTAAGATACAATATCACATTTAGGATATGATAAAATCAAATATTAAATTAAGGAAATATGATAACTATAGGAAATAAATTTAAAATTATTCTTAGGATAGTAACAATTGGAGTCTATAAATATTGAAAATTGGATTTTGAAATAATAGAGAATCATATTCTGCTTTTGAAGGAAATTGGATTTTGAATTATGATGAATTTCTTGTCTAATTTCAAGAGATATCAGGGTCTTATTTTAGAATAAATCAGAGACTGAGTTTAGAAAAAATCAGAGTCTGGTTTCAGAATAAATCGGAGTCTGACTCTAGGAGAAATCAATGTTTGATTTCAAGAGAAATTGGAGTCTGATTTTAGGAGAAATCAATGTTTTATTTCAGGAGATATAGGAGTTTTATTTCAGTATAAATCAAAGCCATATATTGGGTGAAATCAAGGAATTATTTTCAAAGAAATCATAGCTTGATTTCTGGAGAAATCGGATTCTGATTTCTGAGGAAATCTAAGTCTGATTTCATAAGAAATTAGAGTATGATTTCTAATGAAATCGGTGTCTAATTTCAAAAATAACTAGAGTATGATTTTAGAAGAAATCAAAGTCTAATTTTAGATGAAATTGGAGTCTATGTAACTATAATGTTTTGCGTTAGATAAGGATCTGATTTTTTATGTATGAAAATGATAGTAAGGTTTAGTTTTTAAAAAATTAGTTAATTCATTTAAGATCATATTTAAATTTAAAACCATTCGTCGAGAAAGAAATTTTTCCATAAGAAAATGTTTCTTATAGAAAGATAAATTTCCATAAGAAATTTTTTTTTTGATTTCCAAAAAAAGAATGAAAAATTCATAAATAAAATTATTTATTCAGTAGTCTTATGCCCATACTTTAATGAGAAAGTAATTTAATTCTAGTTTTAAAATATAAATATACAATAAAGTGGTATCCATTTCCATTCAAAACAAGTATAAAGTTAATGCTACATGAAAACTTTTTCTTCTTTAATTTGTAAATATCATTTCCGATAAAGTACTTTCCAATAAACCATTTATATAGAGGAATAAGATCGTACAGTAAGACTCTCAGTAAGAAAGAATAATATGAAAAATATATATCACAAGGTTCAATAAACATGGGAAAATGAAACAAGGTTTTTATTACTTTAAATATTAAAACGTATCTATGAAAAGGTTTATTAAATAATATTACCGTAGAGATAGAATTAAATTGAAGGAAAAAACATGGTCAATCCCAACGTAGCTTGGTTATTATTTTTCTAGTATCATTATATATTTGTGATAAGACATATAAATATATATTCCCTTGAATAAAACATTGTAGGTGATGCACCTAATGTCTAATGATAAAATTCATTTTCACATCGTTTAGTTAGAGATGGATCATAATCTTGCTAGTGAACGATGATAAGGCCATATCGGCTTGCCTAGATACAAGCCCTACCCTACCAACCTAGGTACTCCGGATTATGATGTGTCATCCCATAACTGAAATACATAAAATATGTGTGTTATAAAAATAATATCTCAATCACAAAATAATGAAAAGAAAGAATATACCACTGAATATTCTCTATGCACTTCCTATGTGAACCCCATTTTCATAAAATCATTCCAACATGAAAGAAATGAAATTTGAGTTCCATATAATACAAAAAATCTAGGATTCCATTATAGTGAATATTACTTTTCAAAAGACATTAGAAATTTCCAATTGGGCCTTATCTTATTAGAAATAGACATTGAACATTTATAAAATCACATTTCATAAAATATATTTCACATTACAAAGAACACCACATAATTAGATAAATACACACCATGATAGACATATATAAAACCCTGGTTCAATTGCACATATTACCAATTCCTTGTGTGAATATATACAATCATATAACCTATATATATATATATATGTCTTTGTTTGTGTTTAAGTTATATTTTAAATAAAGAAGATAATTATAATCCATTGTTCAGATATTTGGCTACCAAGATTGCCCTTAATCTTTTATGGAAAACTTTACTGATGGAAACGAACATCTTTATTTATTTCAAACCAAATAATTTTAAAAATTTGTTAAATAAAAAAATCACCCAAGAAGATTAAAATATTGATCAATCCTAAAAACATATTTTTATCAAGTAGATCTGATTATATAAATATTGGTAAAACATGGGAAAAAAATAAAATATAGTTACATGCATCAAAACCATTTTAAAAAATTTAAATACATTATAATATCAATAAAATTCACATTTAAACACTTTTATATTCATATTTTTCAATTTAATGTCTCAAAAATTGGGCAACCTACCTCAAACTAAAGAAGAAATCATCATCCTTCTTGTGCAAGTCCCAATCCTAACATAATTGACACCGAGGAACCACATAAGATTGAAATAATACGATATCCCCAAATAATGATGCAAAAATTAGAATATAATAAAACCATAGGGTTTGGACAACCTCACAAAATTTCTAATAAAATCTTATGAAGGAATAATAAGGTGAAAAAGAAAGAAAAATTATTTCCCCAAATGATTTAACCAAGAATTTGGTGGAGAAATGGCTATGAATAAAGAGAGGCGAGGGGGTGGTGGTTCGTGGTTGGGAGAGAGGTGATGGGAAAAGATTGAAAGAGTTTGGTTTGGTAAAGGGTAATATACCCTTTTGGTTTTTTATTTTTTTTTTATGTTTAGAATGTTACTTTTCAAAAACATACCCCTAGAAAATATTTATGGTTTGTTCTCATTGTTGGATAGACCATCACCAAACCATGTGCCTCTATTAGACACCCCATAAGTATTTCTCACACAAGTTGGGAAACCTAAAAATGGTCATGTGGTAGGCTATATAATCTTTTTAAATGCACCTACACTGGTTGCACATAGTATCTTCTAACCATTTTCCCACACTATGCCTATATAAAAAAGGTAAAAAAATCAATTTTAAAAAAATTGGCCCAAAAAAACAAAAAAATTAGTAATATAATAAAATAATAAAATAATAATTAATAAAACTAGGTCAGTGTGTGGATATTATCCCCACCATGACGTTTTATTCCCCAAGAAAGTACCAAGAGATTAATTTTATCAGGAAAAAATAAAAGATAATCTACTAGTAAAGATGAAACATAAAAACTTAGAGACTAACGAACCAATGATAACATTCTATTTAAAACCTAAAACTATATAATCTGAAGTAATTCAAAGGGTTAACCCTCAAAAACCAAACCAATGTCCACTAAAATAGGTAGTGAGGCTAAATAAATTGAACCATTTATAAAAACAATTAATAGAAGGGACTCAAATATCCAAACAAAACCTCAAACCAAAGAACACAATGACCCATAACATAAAAATCACCAAAACAATAATCATGGTCTATTCAGAGTCACTACAAGAATCTATCAAATGGCCCATGGTCCTAGCCAACCAATCTATTATGATCAGAATTAGTGGGGGTGGATTAAATTATTTCCCACATCTAGTAATCTTGAAGACAAATTTCACCATACTGTTATTCTATTATGTTCACCCCTCCATATTTGGATACTAGTAAAACATTTATTTCCCAATATAAAACAAACTCATCAGTCCTAGTGAGATCCCGTAGTTATAATAAATGGTCAATGTGATAATAAACACCACCACATCACACACAAAAATATAATTTCCCAAAATACAATTCCATTGAAACCATAATTCCTAAAATAAAACCATGAAAAGAATAACCACCAAATTAGAATGACTTTTCACCAAAAAAGGAAAACTAATATAATAATAATTGTGGAGATGAAAATAGGGTTTCTAAGAGACACCACCAGCTCCTAGATATCCTCAAAAGTATCTCCAATGATTAAAGAGATCTCAAAAAATGCACCAACCAAAAATCATAAACACTTTATAAAAGAATAATATCTATGGAATGTTATGAAAGATGATAGAAACTATGATTAAATAATTTTATTAGGAATAAAAGATATGCATGTGGATTAAAAAAACAATAATTCCTCTATAAAATTAATATAGGCTATAATCTCGGGTTAAGGGAGCATAAAATAGGACAAAATATTAGAACTCCAAACCTTCATGAATACAAAATATCATAAAATTAAAGCACCATTACAAATAATCCTAAGAAATAACCCAATAATTTCTTATTAAAATAAGTGGAACCAACACCAATTCATGCACCTCATAAAAAGCACGATCATTAAAATAATAAATTCTCTCTAAGTGTTTTTGAAAAGGGAATACCTAGAGAAAAGATTGTTCTAAATTTTCTCAAATACTCTAACCGCCTTAAATACACCATGGCTATAATTCAAAACAATATCGATCACTAACTACCAAAATGAATCTTCACCTATACAGAGAAGACGAAATCATAGAAACCAACCATATACTCTTTATCGATACCTTTCTAAGGAATAAACAAATGTAATGGAACATGAATACATCAGTTCATTCATGAAAATATAAATAAAATGGTAACAAAAAGGACAAAAAAATACTCCTGTATATTTCATAACCATCAAAAAGTTCCCTTTCTGATTAAATACTAATTTGAGAAACATAAAACCATTTCAAAACATAAAATTTCATTTTAAAAATCATCAATGTTTCATGAAAAGGACTTTAAAATAAAAAATCCTTATACAAAAAGATTCAAAACACAGTTAACTAATGACACAGAATATTAAAAAATACAAGAAGGTACTAGTAACCTTCCATGAATTGGATGCATGACTTGGTGGACCATGTGTGAATCATGAAACTATCACAGAGAGTTACATAAGACCATGTATGAGGGATCCACATGGGTTACTAATTTTTGTGATCTCACCTTGTAACACTGGCTCAACTCCTATTTCATACCTAAAATAAAACCACAAAACTAAAATCAGAATCCCAAAAACCCAATGTATGTCTGCTCTCTTCATTAGTAATAGTGATCAGAAACGATCTCATGACCTGCCTATTGTTCCATGATCATCTTATATAAATATACCGGACATACAAAAGAACCAGGGATACTAATGAGAGATCTAATGATCCTATATAGAAAATAACATAGATGGTTTGATACTACATTTTTATGAAAAAACATGATATTTCCCTTTATTGGATGATTGAGGGTCCGGCAATAAGGCCTGATGGAGATCCCAATCCACACGGACTGGAAAAAGACTATGGTTAACATGGAATCACCACTTTGGAATAAATTTTCATGACTAAAAAATATGAAAATAAATAGGATAATTTAAATAAAATTCTAACATGACTTTTCCATACATCAGAATTCAATTTCAAAGACAAATAAACAAAATATCAAAATAATATAAATTAGGAAAATGTAAATAGTAGTGTGAACTAAAACCCCTCTACCCTATTATATTTTTTCATTTTGTGGAAATGATACCCCTATAATGGATTTTTTTACCAAATTGCAATTATATCTACACTTCATGCATAGAAAGTAGAAAAAATAAAATTAGGTAATTCAGTTAATGAAATAGAAATAAAAACTAAAATAAAAACTTACATACCATTTTTTGTAATAAAATTCACCTCCCAACCAAAATAAACACAATTCACCTTATGAAATAGTAAAAGATAATCTAAAACTGGAAAATTAAAAATGATAGAAATATTTGTGTGAGCATAATAATACCCAGTAGTGATGAAAAAATAAAAACTACTCCTTATGCCTTACCCTTCAACAGAAAAAAATTTCATCATATTTTGAAAATATAAATATATATAAAAATAGTGTTTCCATTTCCTTTCAAAACATGTAGCAGGATTATAATTTATAAAATGATTTCATTCATTGAGTTCAAATATTTTTTCTATAAAATGGGTGACTTAACAATAAACCATTTCTAAAGGAGAACAGGATAATTAATTAATTGTATCACTCGTACATAATAATATTGAAAATTATGTCAGAAGGTTCTATAAATAGAGGAATGTTAAAAAAAATTATTATTTTATTCAAAAAATGGGAACTATGAAGAATCATAGGTTACTATAGTACCAAAGAAATAGAAATAAATGAGTGAATGCACAATGTGGAATCTCTAATTGGATATTTTATTATGTTTCTAGGATCTTAATATCTTTTTTATCACACATATGAATATCCCTTATCATACACAACCCATTTGAGGGGGCAAACCCAAGGACAAATAGTAATATTCTATAACACATCGTTTAGTTACCATTGTGTTGTAATCCTGATAGTGAGACCTTATCAAATCCCCACTAGATCACCTTGACACAACTCTTATCCTTCCCACCTTGGTACCCAGGATTCATGATCCATGACCATAATAAAAGTACACATTGGAGGTGCATTAGAAAAACCATATCTCAATAAAAGAATAATAGAAAGATATAATATGATAATACCTCATCTGTAAGAACTTCTAATGTAAATCCTTTTCATATAATTATAAAAATATTCCAATCATATCCAATATAACTTCCACATCCAATATCAAAATCTATATTTCCATTAGAGTGGACATTCCTTTTTGAAATACATTGGAATGTGCTAACATGGCCATATAATTTTTCGAATACACATTGATCATTTTGAAAACTGCTTTTCATACAATATATTTCACTTTATAAACCACAGATCACACCTAAACATATATACACCTTGATATATGTATATATATACCCCTTGTTAGATTACACATATTTCTAATTACACGGGTGAATATATATAAATAGGGAACCTATATATATATACATGTATATGATTATAATCCATATTTTAAATAAGGTAGTGAATTAGAAACCAATTTTTTGCTCTTTGGGAAAAAACATGTCATTATACCTTTATGGAAAACATAGTTAAAAGGAAAAATCATTTTCATTCATTTCAAAACCAATATTTTAAATCATTTGAAAAGAAAAAAATCATGCATTGCACCAAAAATTTTGAAACATCTTAAAGACGTATATTTTGGAAGAGGATACTATTGAATAAATTTAAGAAAAAAATGAAAACCAAAAATAAAACTATTTCATGTATAAAAAAAATTATCAATAATTTATACTCATCGAAAAATTATGAAAATATGCATTTAAACACTCAATAAATCATATTTTTCAATTCATGTGGTCGGACATAGAATAACCAACATCAAATAAAAAATCAAATCACCACCTTTGATACATGAGACACATTCCATCTCAATCAAGATCATAGAACCCAAAAATATGGTAAGAAAACCCTAGTTGCAAAGAAAGATGAAAATATATTATCGTAGAAAACACTGGGGGTTTTCCATTCTCATGTAGTAGTGACTAAATTGAGAAGAATGAATAAGGGGGTGTTGGAGAAAGATAAATGCTTACCCTGGATGATCACACTAAGAATAATGAAGGGAAATACCCATGAAATAAGGGAATATGGGAGGTGGTGTAAAGTAACTTGGAGAAAGGGGATGGGTCTAGGTCACATGAGATTGGAAATTGATTGGGGAGGAAACCCTTATGGGATTTATTTTTTAATGGTAGAATGGTAATTTTCAAAAAAATACCCCTAGACACTATGCATGGTGAGGATAAATGTTTGGATAGACTATGTGAAAACCATGTTCCTCTACTAGAAACACCATATGTTCAAGGTTCAAGATTATATAAACCATTCATCGACCATTTGATCGACTCTGTAAAAGTTACTTATGTACCCACTTGGTTTTTACATGAATTTTAATAATTATTTACCAACCATGATCCTATGCAGAAATACCTCATATTTATTATTTAAATTCTATATGTGAAAAAGTCATAAATGAGGATATATATCATTAAATAAATGAAAATAATTAACCAAAAAATTATGGTGTAACAAATTATATATATTCAATAACAATATATCCAATGACAATATTCTTAATTATAATATGTATAACAGTTATGTATATAAAAGTCAAATTTCAATCCTTAATATAGCTATAAATGCATCACTAAAATTCAACCATCCAATTAATTCTATAATCTCTAAAAAAAATTATATCATTTTTAATGTTTTTCTTCATTCCATAGTTATCATCTATGGTTTGATCTTAAATGTAAACAATGAGGACAAGGATTTAATATCTGGGGTCCTGTTATTTTTTTTTTATTATAATAGTTTTCTTAATTATGTTTCATATTAAATTATTATTGTAAATTAATGTTTATATTTAATTATATTATTTTATCTCAATAAAATATATTATTTTTTTTAGTTCAGTGCTTTATATATTATAAGTTATCAAACATGCCCAATTTAATTAAAAGAGAAATATACAAATAAATCATGCAGTGTTACAAAGGGACAGGATCATTAAACTCAATAATAGTGTTAAATTCATTTTAATTTATTTTAAAAATTCTCAGTAAGAGATTAAGTTACATTATTTAAAGGGGTTAGGTAGTTGGAATTAGCAATACCCCTACTAATGGGGTGTTATAAGAATACAGAATTTTTTTATTCTATTACAGAACATATGTTCTTATTGATATGAAACAAATTTTTTCAGGTCATAAAATTTTATTTTAATTCCATTATATAAACTTTTCTTTGGTATTATGTTATTTTACCCATCCCCTCATTAAATCTTCCACTTCTCATATGGTATTTTCTATAATGTTTCTCTGTTTTCAGTGTGTTTCTTTACTTTATTGGTATTTCCTCCTTTTTTGTGATTCTGACTCTTAATTAATGTTTCTTCATGTTTCTCATTGTAAATTTTATAGTTATACATATATTAGTTGGATTTCTAACTTCTGTTTTGGAGTTATTTTCCACTTTTATTTATGTTTCTCCCTATAATTTATGTCAACTTATTCCCCAATCAGGTTGTGAATCTAAAACATCATAAATTGTGGGAGAACCAATATTGATGGTCCAAAAGTGAAAGCTAAATATTTTTTAATCATTTTAAAAGTCAATCTATTTCATTATTTTGTAGCTATTATAATAATTTTGTTGAATAAGTATCAAGTAAGGTGATAATACATTTGTTTCCAAACCAAGATGTCTTCATATTCACTATAAATTTATATTTCCTTTCAATAACTGAATATATTAATATAATGGTATGTTAATAGAAGGAATGATGTGTTACTTTATGGAGAAATGTGGTAGATTACACAAACCTATAGGAAAATAAAGATCCACGATAAAAGATATTGTAGATAGGAGTTGTTACTTTTCTCTATTGTGAAAATGGTTGAGTGAGGTGAGACATCACTCATTCAATTAAATCATTTTGGTTGAGAGAAATTACCATAAACATAGATCAATGATAAAATAAATTTAAAGTACCATTTTAACACTATAATTTTTCTTACTAATTAGCCATTATATCCACTTTAACACATTTATATATTTTATTTTTTTAATTTCTTGTCAAATAAATTACTTTTTCAAATCATCATACCAATATTTTTTATTTTTTTTTTAATTTTAAATATTATGGTCATAAAATATTTTAATATTTTAAATTAAAAAATCTTTATTAATATAACATCATAGTTCTTATTCTGAGAATAATCCCTAAGGCTATATCCCAATACTACACACCATATTTTATTAAAATATCTAAAGTGTGTCAATAAAACCTTTTGAAAATATCTACAAACATTTCTTTTTGGAACCATTTTTAGATATATATTTTTAATCACAATTGATTTAATCACATTGTTCTTATCATTGGTTATAATTTTTTATCTTTTAGTCATCAGTGGTTTTATGTTATAATGATTTAACATTGGATGCATGGAATTTTTTTTATCAAGCACTATATTTTAATGAAATCATTGATTGATTTCAAAAAAATTATTGTGGGAATATAGAAATTAGGTGTTCTCAATGTCATAATTTACCTATATCAATGAAATGACACTATATTAGTCTCTCTAAATTAAAGGAGGTAAAGTTATAAATAATAGTACGTCTAATGCAAAAACTTTAAACTGGTTAGATAAATATGTTGCTCACAGGTATCATTTCTTAAGAAGTGTTCCTAGAAGAGATGACAGTGGAATCTAACTATATACCTCTAAATTTATTGTTACCCTAGAAGTGTTAATTATTCAATAGAATTATTTATGTTGAATCAAAGTAAGGTAATGATTCATTTTTGAATTCTATTTTTAAAAAATTCCACGAAACTGACATATATAATAACATTCATTGTTTAATAATTATTTACTCTACTAAAACATACAATATCATAAATAATGATACGAAATAATAACATTAAATAGGAGCCTTAAATCTCTAGATGGACCTTGAGGAATCAAATAACAGTTTTTTGGATGTTGATACTGCTAACACCATTATTTTTATCATTATTTATGCCTACATGCATGGAATTATTTTCTAAAATCTCTACGAATAAACCTGTTTTCATGGGAAAAGGGAAGAAAATAATGTTTTCATCTCAAATTTGAATACATAACCTAACAATAGACTATTTAAAATAAAATGAAACTATCCTACCCTAGAAATACAAAATTCCAATTTTTTTGTCTAAACCCAAAAAAAAATTATACTTAACTATGTGTTTTATTTTATTTAGTTAATGCCTTGATTAATAACATATTTTATATATCTCTATACACAAATAAAGGTTGAAAAACATTCTTTTATCATCTAAAAATAAAAAATGTGATATTTTACTTGGTAAGAATAATTCTTATAGGTTTTTTTCATGTGTCGTTGATGTTTTTTTGGGTTTTCTTTATAGACAGCTGATATGAGGTACCTATAGAGAACTAAATAAAGTCATAAATGGATTCTTTCCACCACTCGAATAAGTTACTAGTATGTTTTTTATTTATTATTTCTAATTAATTAATGATATCTTGGTTATACGTTATAGGTTGATCAAAATTTTATTGGATTAACACAAAAAAATAATACTAAACATGGTCCCTCAACTAAATTCCAAAGCCTTTAGAAATAATTTCAGGCCATATTTCCTCACAACTATCACCTATTATTATCTTAAATAATTTTTAATGTTGAAATTAAAATTATATTGGTAAAATATTTTGAGTAGGTAAAAGGAAAAATATGTTGGGGAGACCCCATAAATTTATAGGTTAGGCTCTTCGTTCCTATTAAATGTGTTTCTCAATTTTTTGGTTATTTTTTCTTAATGATATGAATTTAAATAACATTAATATTATTTTATTTATTAGTCGATTATAAGGGATCACTTTGAGTGACAGAAAAATGTGTCTATGTGATTTTTGATATATTCTCTTTCTCTTAAAAGTTAATTTGAATCATTATTAAAAGTATGACTGATGTTTTATGACTATTCTCATTACCAACTTACCCAAATATTTTTCCATCATCCCTTGAGGTACTCTAAATCAATTGGATATCTTCAAAATAGTTCCCAGATTTCCTAAGTGAACTCAAGCCATAATTTCTCAGAAAAAAGTTATAATTTACACTTTTAAATATTTTTCATGAATAATTGGTTGTATTAATATAATTTTGAATCATTTAATGGAAAACCCTTCTTTCTAATTTGAGAACCACCATTACATCTATCCTTGGAAAGCTAGTAGTCTCAATGATTTTATTTATTGGTTAAATACATATTAAAATATAAATAAATATATAGAAACCCTAAACACAAATAATATTAAGTTTTAATTGAAGGAAATGAGTTGGTGAAGGTATATCATGTTCTTATTTTTAAGATTTATTACTTTTAGGTATGGAATGTGATGGTAGTGTCTCTAATTTTAGGCACTTTTTATATTAAGGGAATGATTCTATTACTCATTATATAAAACAAGAAGCATATTCACTTAGGTAAAAACATAATATAAAAAATATACAAAAAATATATAAGAATATGTGTTGAAATTAATTTATTAGAATGTTGTTCGAATCATTTCTAGGATTCAAAAAATATGGGGGATTCAAATGGGTTTTAAATTGTAAGGGGGATTGAGAGAGTTACTTTCATTGATTTTTATTGAATAATAATTCATTTTATTAAGAGTTAAAACTATATATAATGTACTTTTGTTTGAAATTAATACCCACCATCCCCAATATAACAATATAAAATTTTGAAATCAGTATGATTAGTGCACCACTTTTCTCTATTTTGTGGTGAGGTGATAATTTCTTCAAGAAAATTTATAAGGATTCATGTTTTTTAGATGATTGAAATCATTAATACGAATTAAACATGATATAAGAGTGGAAAAAATCCACTATGAGATTGTTCATAATGTTTTCATGGATAAATTAATTATTTTAGATGAAGTTGAGTTCTAGATAAATTGAGAAGAGGGAAATTTATCTTATAAATAAAACATGATGTATTATCTTTTGAAAGTTGTAGAAGGGTGTCTTATTTTTTGGGTGTGAATATTTAATAATGTATGATGTTTTTATCATGAGTGAGAATTTTATATACGTGGAAAATTTAACTTTTTGTAAGAAAATATATTTTAAATTTATTTTAAAAACTACTTTACATTATGTTGAATACTCAGTGAAATATAATTTATTCTTTTAGTGTTTAAAATGAATGATAAAATTTGGTATCATATATTTGGACATTATTATGAAACAAAATAATTATTTTAATAATTAATTTATTAAAATTGTTTATTATTTATTAAAATTATTGTGATTTTATATATTTTTTCAAATACATTGAATTTACTAGGAACTGATGATTTGATTTCATTTTCTAAAATATTTTGAAAAAAATTGAAATGTATTCATGGGATTTGAATTTTGGAAATTCATGTGTGTTTTAATCTAATAGAACACTTAATTTTTATTGAGAATACACTTTTATGGATTAACGTTTTCCTTGCTGTATTAATTGTATCAAAAAAATTATAAATTGGGTTAATTTTCTGAGATAATTACATTGAAATACATTTTTTTTGTAAAATCTAGAAATAAGAATTTATTTTTCTATAAATAAATTATTACTTGTAAATATATTGTTAAATATGATAAAATTATTGTGTTTTTATTTTGATAATAATGTGGTATTTTAATTCCCATACCATTCT
This sequence comes from Viscum album, assembly GCA_963277665.1. Classification (NCBI taxonomy): domain Eukaryota; kingdom Viridiplantae; phylum Streptophyta; class Magnoliopsida; order Santalales; family Viscaceae; genus Viscum; species Viscum album. The sequence goes on along the minus strand of OY728123.1, from coordinate 223,200,065 downwards.
ATTTGTGTTAGAATTTAGTACTTCCTTTTTTCATTATTCTCACTTAATTTTTTAATGGATTGGTTGGGATTTCATGATGGTTCTAAGATAAATCCATCTCATGGAGTCCTAATTTAAAACCATTCATGATGGTTATCACCCCTCAAATTGGGTATCTGGGTTCGTTTGATGTGAATAAAACTATTTATATCCCCTTTAAAGGATCACTACTAATTCATCTGATCATGTGAACTACAATAGATTTCAATTTTGGACTATTAGTTACTTATTCATGGAAGTGGTTGAATAGGTGTTTTCTAAACATGTTTAGTATTGAATATAGGTGAGATACATTAATAGGGAGTCAATTTGGAAAGTATTCATCCAGTTATGGAGATAGAATTACTAATTTCTCCAACTATAAGAGATTTTCTGAGGACCTCTTCATTTTCATTTTTTTAACTTTAATTATCATTAATATGAAATAAAATTATACTTGTATTATATTTCATATTTTCAAAAAAATAATTATGGTAAAATTAAAATTATATGCTGAATTTACCACTTTAATAAATTTTAATGATTTAATAACGTTAATATAATTTTGAAGTATAAAGAATTGAATTAGACATAACATATATTTATGTATGTTTTCATGGATTAGTTTGGAGATTTTTAAGAAACTTATAATAATTTTTGATCCTTATAACCAATATAAATTATAATGAGTGATTTTTTTTTAGAATTCTAAATGAAAATATATCTTCTAAGAGTTAACAAATAAACTAATAATTTCATTTGTACTCACACTACCCTCAATAGATGAAGGATTTATGATCAAATGAGATACAACCATGAAGGTATTGGATTATTTAAACATGAAAAATGATAAATTGATAGCCTATGCCTTTTCATAATTGAGTATTCCTGAGAAGAACTATCTTACACGTGATTTTGAGTTGATTATTAGGATTTTTGCATTATATATTTGTAGTAATTAACTCTATAAGGAAAAGTGATAAATATACAGACTATAAGAGCCTCAAGTATATATTCACACAACAAGATGACAACATTAACTAATAAAGGTGGGTGATATAATTATGGATTATGACTATTCAATATGTTACCATCCTCGGAATGAGAATAACATCAAAGATTTATTAAGTATAAATGATCTTGAAAAATTATCTGTGATGTGGAAGAAGAGGGATCTAATATTTATATACATTAAAAGGATGGTAATGGAAGTTATAAAAGAAGTATATTCATCACACCTTAAATAAATAACATTTCAATCATCTATCCACATTTAGATCAATGGGGGTCAAACAGATTATGCGGATCTATATTGAAAGGTAGTGAATATTTCAAAGTTCAAAATTGATAAAAATAGAGTTATAAAGTTTAAAATTAGATATATATATATATATACAATGAAAACAATAAATAAAGTTAGAGATTTTATATTATTCACATAACTCATTCATCACTATTCACTAAGGGAGTAAAATGATTTATAGAGATCAGAAACAGAATATATAGTGGTGAAACATAAAGAGAGAGATTACATAGTTTGTATCTTAATGCTTAGTGTTGTAACAATTTATGGTTGGATGAAAAAAAATATTGGGGTATGATATAATTACTACCCATAACTATATTAAAATTGAAACACATCACTATGTATTTCATTGTAGAAATACCTATAACATGTAAATGTCATAACACCAGCTGAATTATAGTTAATCTCCATAATAATTCATTTCATTTCATTTCCATCGTGAATGAATTATCTCCTTAAAAACCATAAAAAGATATATAATATAAAATTTATAAGATGGAATGGAGTACCACAATACAATTTATTTTATTGAGATTCTAGGTTTACCTTGAGGTCTTGGTGAAGTATTAAACAAGCATTTGGAACATAGCTATGTTTCTGTACTAATTATCACCCTTATCTGGACGGTCTGTCTAAGGTAGCTAGTATTATTTTTGAGGATATGAAATGGTCATGTTCATTTGATTTACAATGATTATGGGAATATCTATTTTCCATGGTAGAGTTCTCATATATCAATAGTTTTTATTCCATCATTGAAATGTCACCTTTTGAGTCTCTGTGTAGGAAGAGGTATATAAATCCATCTTGTTGGGATAATGTCATAGAAAGAAAGTTGATTGGTCCTCATATTTTCTAATAGATGATAGAGAAGGTTAAAATAATTAATTATCATATTAAATCAGCACAAAGTTAATATAAAATATATATTGAAAATTATAAATGAGACCTAGATATTTATATTAGAGAGAATAATTTCCCTTGTATATCACTATGGAATAAATTCATTTGGTTTTATAAGAATGGAATGATAATTCCTAGATACATCTTCCCCTTTGAGATTCATGATAGCACCAAAGCTATACCATATTGAGAATAACTCCCATATAACATATCTAAATTACATAATGTGTTCAACATATATCTCTTGATGATTTGCACACAAGATCCTACAAATCTATTAAAACTATTATTGTTAAAGTAAGATAATGATATTTCATTAGATGATCATCTCAATAAGTTCTTGGATCATAGATGAATAGTTATACAAATAAAAAGGAAACACACCTAGTCAATGTACTATGGTGGAACCATATTTTTTCAAAGGAAACACAGTAACCTTATAAGTAATGAAACTTAAGTACCCTCATCTAATTTAGGATATGAAATGAAATTTCAAGGGTGAAATTTCTAATGGGTTATAATTTATTGGCCAAAATATTTATATATGAAATTTTCATTTTAAATGAATATGTATCCCATTTAGTAATGTACTATATTGTAGAACACACATACCACATAATGAAACTCAATATAAATTTTTATTGTCACAAAATATATCCACAATATTACCATTGGGCATTATGACCATTAATATTTATGACAATTGGAAATGTAGCCCTTATAAATTTTCTATAATGATTAGTATATATTAAGGGTAATAATAAACACCAACGGATATAGAAGGAAGAATCAATAGCCTTATCCAGTAGTATAATACCATTTTAGGTGTATTTATTTGATCTTATAAGGGATATGTAATCACTAGGGATCACCCTTTACTAAAACAAATCCTAAAATCGATAACTAAAACTTGGGAGGAATTATTTATATGAGAATTTCAGGATTATAGAGACCATCACCCTATCTATGTTCGTTGAACCTCCCCATGATAGTACAACCATCACACACCATACACTTATAGTATATATCGGTGTAATAAGGGGTTATATATCTTGATATTAGTAGTGTAAAGGTGTATATTTTTTAGAAATTAAATTTTAATTATTTCAATCCCACTTTCATTATTATTTTACTTATTATAAAATTCACATGAATGTATGATAAGTGTAACAAATAAATTATGATAAAAAGACATTTAATCGTCTCATATTTTTCCATATATTATATTTGAATATTATATGGGATTATTAAGAGACTAGGCACAGAGAAGGAACCTCATTCCCAGGCCAGGTGTGCTCAGAACGGTGGTTCGAAACTTTTTAAGTTAAGTGAGTCGGCACTCGCACGCGGTTGTGGCAGTTTCGAAATGGATTTCCGGATTAAAAATCTGAGGGCACTGTTGCGTCTGGGATAACAACTTTACCCAAGAACGAGCCTAACCTTGACCAATGAAGGTCGAGGGAAGAAGTTAATTTTCGGACATTTTTAGTAAAAATTGAAATAAAATAAATTCTTAAAGTTTATTTTATTTTTATGGAAACATCCACTGCAACACAACAACAGTGTATCTATTTCAATATTAATTTACATGTCATAATGGCTTAAGAAATAGCCACTTGACTCATTTATTCCTCAACATATCAAAATGCTGAATCACATTTCCCTTTTAATGGGTTAAGAGAATGGTGGTCATTGATGAATATTTGAGAGAAATCTCTAGAGGATCCGCATAGCGCTAGAGAAAACCCTCAATGACGAATGACAACTGATCGAAGTTGATAATTGTTGTGAAAATAGAGTTGGAGGATATCGATGATGATGTCCTTATGAAACCTTCATCAACGATCTATCTCAATTGATGTAGGGGTTTGTTATTTGAATTTCTTTTCCCCGTTTTTTGTTTTAAACGAAGAATGTGGATCAACCACGAACAAGTTGATTCGAGGATTCGTTCGTTCTTGCAGGGGGTTTTATCAAGATGATTTGGGGAATTGATCCATGATGATTTTTTTTGTTTGATTCTTCCTCGTTTAAGCCTACTAACAGGAGAAGATCAATTTCGTGACCAACGACGGTGGAGGTTCGTTCCTCATGTTGTTTTATTTGATCTTTTTTTCCTCGTTCTTCACATGTGTTCTTTGCGTTCTTCACAGGGCGACGAACAATGGATTTTTTCGCATCCATTTTGCGATGAAATGATCCAAAATTAGATATTTAACACCACTAAGACCTTGCAGAGGCGCAATGAGGACAACGGACTACGAATCATAGAGAATCGGGGAGGATCATTCTCCAAGAGTTCTTCACATGGGAATATCAAAACATATTTTCAGAGCTGGTCGAAGGCCTGAAAACACCGGAAACAGCTTTTTGGTGCTAGAGTGACCAAAAACTGATGGTTTCATATCGATCGGGTGGTCGAATCGACGATCGGGGCAGTACGGGAGGCGCACCGGTGAAGAGCGTCATTTCTGGAAACATCCAGAATACACGGTGTGCACTTCTGGAGAATACGATGTGTAGTACTGACAGTGGAGGCTAGGGTTTCTGGGGTCAGAGAGGAATCACACGGCCTATGAACCTAGTCACATGGCGTGTTAGACATTCCCCGAAGCTCGGCGTGTATTTGACATGAGATGGAGTACATGACCGTGTACTCCAACACACGGCCAGGTGAGTCCAGTAATGCGGGTCACCCCATGTGCCAATTGCACAGGATAGATTACACTGGTTGATGACCGTGTATGGGGACATGGCCAGCATACAGGGAGCCAACCCCATCCACCTAGACATTGTTTTTACATCGTACTACAATCCATGCACTAATTTTGTTTCTATACGACAAGCCTTACGACATGGGCCGTTGTACATGGGCATTACCCAGGGTCAGACAAAATGGCATGTAACGTTTCTACACACTGTGTACTTTTTGGAAAATGGCTTGGTCGTCTTGTTCACCGTATCTTAGACATCTTTCGTGTGGGTTAATTCCCCTACTTCTCGTTCCCCTGAAGCTCAGGCATTGTTTCCTTATACAGGAGTAAGATCTCTTCAATATGACTTTTTGTGATAGAGTCGGCATCCCTCTAAGAGGCCCGTGGCTAGATCCCTTATCCATTCCTGACCCTAGGTAGAGTCAGGAATTAACTTGACCAACTCTACCAGGAATTGATCCTCTAAGTAGCTGGTGTATCACCTAGATGGTGAATCTGGATGAGTAGCGGTATTCACCCTATCCCGGGCAGTGATCCTCTTCGGTGTATCATGATATTTCCCACTCAGGAGTGTGTCTCTCATAATGAGTGAATCTATCTACCGTAACCTTCTTAATTAGGAGTTTGTATCCCATAATGAGTGTAACTACCTCTCGTGATGTTTACCAATGAACAGTACTTCTCGGACGGATGTCATCAGAGCTATAAACCTAATAGAGTGTATTCACCCAAAAATTAGTACTTCATGTAATCTTCGAACTGATCCCCTAGCTGGGGGTATGCGGTTGTGTGACTTGTCTCTACACTATGGGTTTAGGTTTTGAGTATATCTGGTTTTTTCTATATGTTCTGTAGACATATATTATGCATAGATGACTGTACCCATACTTTGTGTAGTGATTTGTGGTTTTTCAGGGTCTTCTACTAAGTATTATTATACTCACCCCTGCACGGACTTTGCCCGCACGTGTCGTATTTTGTGCAGACGAGCAGCCTTCTGATAGAGTCCAGGGTGGACTAGGATAGTACTGAGCTTTCTGAGTTCCCTATTGGCTGAGGCATTCCTACAGCTATGAGCAGCAGTCCCAGCACCTTTTGTGTTTACTAGTTGGACTTTTTAGTTTTCAAAAATTTGTTTTGGTGGTATTGTATTCTAGACCAGTTTACTTTAAGTAATTTACCTTCTATCGTACTCTGTTGGTTGGGTTTAGTTGTATGCATGCATTTTTTCCCTTAGTGTTTTTACATTTCAGAATTTGTGGGCTTGGAGATGTGTGTGTGCGTACAGTTTCTTAGGAAATTCCTCCCGTGATTAGTAATATTCATACTCAGTGCTAGTCACCAGCCCCTGGACTATTGGAGGTAGGCTTGGGGAGTAACGGCGTGGTCCTCACTGGGACGGGTCGTGACAGAGTGGTAGCAGAGCTGGTCGGTTCTTCCTTAGGACCAAGAGTTTGTGTGTTTGGTTGGGGGAAACAATGTTAAGTGTTTCGAGCTCAACTTTTAGGCCAGAGACTCCAGTGTTGGTGCGGTGGCTGACGTATCCATAAATCAGGACTCTGATAACCTGCTTTTTCACTCGGTACATGAAAACACTAGTTGCAGGGATGTAAAAGAATGGTACATTCATCTTATAGGAATGGTTGGTGTTTTCCATTTCCTTTGTGTTATCTATCCAGATATACACATTGACCATGATACATCTTTTTTCCTTACAATATGCCTCCGCAATGCATGCCCACATGGATTCAGCAGCGTGATCACTAGGATGACCCCCTCAGTGATGAGGCTTCAATACATGGACTAGTTCCCCAGGCATTTCCACCAGGTGGTGCACCAGTCATGCCACCACCAGTGGAGTAGTCCATGTTACCTACGGTACCAACCGACGAAGAGCGCAGGTTGAGCGTGCTCCATGAGTTCCAGAGACAGAGTACCCTTAGGTTCTGAGGTGAGCCCGACCCGCAGGCGGCTAAGGACTTGATTGAGGCGGTGACAAGAGTTTTCCGTCTAGTGAGGACACCGACATACCAGATGGTGATCCTAAGAGTGAGCCTTCTTCAGGGTTTGGAGGGACGATGGTGGAGTCTGACCACACAAACTCACGACGAGGAGACTCTTTCGTGGACAAAGTTCGAGTTACTCTTTAGGGAGGAGTTCTCTCTGGTTACGCTGAGAGATGTGTGCATCCAAGTGCTTCTTCATCTCTAGCCGGGTAGTATGACAGTAGCTGACTATTCCTCGAGGTTCACCAACCATGCCCGGTACTCGATGGATATGGTGAAGGATCAGTACATCAAAGCTCAGACATTCAAGAGAGGTATATGAAGAGACATCCAAGCTAGTGTTGTGCCTATATTAATTTCAACTTATGATGGAGTGCTCGAGCGGGATTTGGTGATCGAGAGCTTCTTGGTAGAGTAGAGACAGCCGAAAGTAGTTAGCAACAGGCAGACAGGTGTGGAGACCTCGGTGGCAGGGTGCCAGCATCAGACGTAGGGATCAGGATGTGAGAGACGTTGGAGGAAGACCGAGGACAGGGGATCGACAGTCCATGGCTCTCAGGCTGGATTCAGTCATCCTAGGGAGAAGAGATGTTACGCATGTGATGGTAGGGGAAAAATTGCTAGAGATTGCACAACCCATCGATCTGCTGATAGGGAAGCGGTGGATGGACCACCGAGGAAAAGGTAGAGAGTGGAGCAGAGAGACCCGCAAGGTGGAGGACGTGACAGAGGAGCAAGGAGAGATTTTTATGGTGGAAGACGCTTCGAATTACTTCCACCACCACCCCCACGATGTCTGCACCAGGATCAGGGAGCTGGGGGACAGGGGGCGGGGACAGTGGCATGCAGTCGAGGAATATGACTCAGGGGTTCCAGAGATGATTCAAGGTACAATATGTGTCTTTTATACCTTATCTATCGTACTTATAGACAAAAGTTCCAGTCATTCCTTCATAGCCACATGTCTTGTACGAAACCTCAAGATTCCGGTAGAACTGTTGACTCGATCCATTCGCTTAGAGACACCTACGGGAGGAGACTCGATGATCACACACCTTTGCAAACAGTTTGATATTACCCTTGGAGGTGATAGTTTTGGTTAGAACCTCTTAGTGGAAGCGTCGAGGCTTTACAACTTCATTCTTGGTATGGATTGGTTATTTTTGGTCCATGCCCAAATTTACTCTTTTAGGCAAAGAGTGTGGTGTGTCCGCCGTGATGGAATGAGGTTTTCCTTTGTCGGAGGAAGGGAAACCCAGGTAGTGCAGAATGAGAATATGCATTGGAGGGTGCATAAAATCTCTCATGAGATGGCTAGCCTTTCCCTTAGAGTAGTGGATGTTGTGAGCTCCGAGTTCCCAGTAGTAGTGGCGGAGTATGAGGACGTCTTTCCCAAAGATGTTCCAGGATTACCTCCTCGCTGAGAAATCGACATCTGCACTGACTTACACCCCAGGACACCACCGATTTCCTCATCAGCATATTGGATTACTCCCGTAGAGCTTCGCGAGCCGAGCGTGCAGTTGGAGGATTTGCAGAGCAAGGGTTTCATGAGACCCAGCATTTCACCCTGAGCAGCCCGAGTCTTGTTTGCCAAGGAGGCAGACGGGAGTCTGAAGATGTGCGTGGATTACCGGCACCTGAACCAAGTGATGGTGAATAATAGGTATCCACTACCAAATAAACAATGACCTATTTGATCAGCTAAGAGGGTCACTGTGGTTCTCGAAGGTTGACCTTTGATCAGGCTATCACCAGCTAGGAGTGCGGGACGAGGATATACCGAAGACGGCTTTCAGATGCCACTACGGTCACAATGAGTACTTGGCGATGCCTTTCATCATGACAAACACCCCTACAGTCTTCATGTGACTGATGAACTGGATTTTTCAACCATACTTGGATCGGTTCATAGTGGTCTTCATCGACGACATACTTGTGTTCTCGGCGTCAGAAGAGGAGCATGAGAGACACCTGCGGATGGTTCTAGATGTACTTCAAAAGCACCCGGTTTATGGGAAGATCTCGATGTCCCAGTTCTAGATTTAGGAGGTCCACTTTCTGGGATTATTCATCTCAGAAGATGGTGTATTTGTAGACCCAGCCATGGTGGAAGTTGTGTTAGCATGGGAGCCACCTCGGAGTGTGACTGAGGTGCGGAGCTTCCTTGGATTTGCCAGATATTACTGGAGATTCATTCCTGAATTCTCTCACATATCAGCACTGATGGCAGCCTGGACCCAGTATGGGAAACCCTTCGTATGGAAGGGGAAGTGCCCGCGGGCTTTCGAGTAGTTGAGACAAAGTTTGACGAGCGCCCCAGTATTAAGATTGTCGGAGGTGGGTGTCGAGTACATAGTTTTATGTGACGCATCAGGGATCGGGCTCAACTGTGTCCTGATGTAGAGGCAGGTATTGATTTATTATGGTTCGTTCCAGCTTAGGCCAAATGAGAAGAACTATGCGACCCACGATCTCAAGTTGGATTCAGTAGTCTTCGCATTGAATATGTGGAGACACTACCTTATGGGTGAGCAGTTTATCATCTACTCTAACCAAAAGATCCTCAAGTACATCATCTCACAGAAGGATCTAAATCTGAGGTAGAGGCATTGGCTATAGTTCCTCCAGGATTATGATTTTTAGATCATCTATACTACTGGAAGGTGGAACAAGGTGGCAGATGTTCTTAACAGAAGTTCGATCTCACTGTTGGTGAGTGAGGTGACATAGTAGTTAGTCGCGTTATAGTTATCCTTCATGGATGGAAGGGATACAGCTTACCTACAGTCGATGGTTGTAACCCCTCCACTCTTACTGCGACTTAGGGAGGCACAACTTGGGGATTTTGATTGTGTGGCTTTACGTGCTCAGTTATCCACAAGACATGTTCATGATGGATATTCACAAGGTGGGGAGCACGTACTTCTTTTCAGAGGACACATTGTTGTACTAGTGGAGTTGCAGGAGGAGGTCCTGAGGGAGTTTCATACATCCCCCTTGGTGGTACATCATAGAGTAAAAAATATGTACCAGCATCTTCGACGACATTTCTGGTGGTCAGGCATGAAGAAGGCAATAGTGGAGTTCGTTTCTCGATGCCTTACGTGCCAGCAGGTGAAGGATGAGCACTAGGTTCTAGCGGGATTAGCTCACCCCCTGGAGGTTCCAGAGTGGAAATGGGATGGAATATCGATGGACTCCATGATGGTCTTACCACAAAAATCCAAGGGACATGATTCCATTTGGGTGATCATTTACCGACTCACCAAGTCATCCCACTTCCTAGCTATCAATCAACAGAGTTCCATAGATAGATTGGGACACCTCTATGTGCAGGAGATAGTTTGGCTTCATGAAGTCCCCTTGACAATAGTCTCAGACCGAGACACACATTTTGCATCCCAACTATGGAAGGGATTACAGGAGGCTTTCGGGACTCAGCTATGCTTGAGGACAGCGTTTCATCCCCAAATAGAAGGTTAGATGGAGAGGACTATTCCGGTTCTGGAAGATATGTTGCGGGCTATATTGTGGACATTGGTCATAGTTGGTAGGAACACCTATAACTGGTGTAGTTCACGTAAAAAAATATCTGCAACTCCACCATTGTTATAGAACCATTTGAGGTCTTTTATGGGAGACCTTGCCGGTTGCCACTTTGCTGGACCGACCCCAGAGAGTCCGCACTCATGGGTCCAGAGTTGGTGTGGGCTACCACCGAAAAGGTTCAAATCATCTGGGAGAAGATGAAGACTACACAGTGTTGGAAAAAGTCTTATACTGACAGACGACGAAGACCTCTGGAGTTTGGAGAGGAAGACTACGTCTTTCTTTGGGTCTCACCTTGACGAGGGTTATAGAGATTTGGCTGAGGCGACAAGCTATCTCCGAGGATCATCATACCTTTCCAGATACTGTGCAGAGTTAGCGAGGTGGTGTACCGCCAAGCTCTACTGCCACAGTTGCATCGGGTATATGATGTCGTCCATGTGACGCATCTGAGGAGGTACGTGCATGACCCATCACACGTCATTGACTGGGGCGAGCTGAAAATCAAGGATGGAGCGACCTTTGCTGAGTACCCTGTGGAGATCGGGGATCAGTATGAGAGGATCCTTTATGGGTGATCGATTCCCTTGGTGTGCATCTGGTGGCAACATGAGAATCTTCAAGAGAGCACGTGGGAGCGCGAGGCCTAGATCTGTACCCAATACCCACATCTTTTTTAGTAGCCTTTGTTTTAGCTTTTCAGGGACATAAATCCCCAAGGTGGGGAGAGTGTAATGTTTAGAATTTTTCCATGTATTATTTTTAAATGTTATATGGGATTATTAAAGGAATAGGAACAGAGACGACACCTCATTCCGAGGATCTGTGAGCTCAGAACGGTGGTTTGAAACTTTTTAGGTTAAGTGAGTTGGAACTCGCGTGCAATTGTGGTAGTTTCTAAATAGATCCCCGGATTAAAAATATAAGGGCACCGTTGCGTCCAGTATGACGACTTTACCCAAGAATGAGCCTAACCTCAACCAGCACGGGTTGAAGTAAGAAGTTATTTTTTAGACGTTTTAAGTAAAAATCTAAATAAAATAAATTCATAAATTTTATTTTATTTTTATGGAAACATCCGCTGCAGCACAGTGACAGGGAAACTGTTTCAATATTAAATTCCATGTCATAATGGATTAAGAAACATCCACTTAACTCATTAATGTTGCAGCGTATCAGAAATCTAAATCATGTTTCTCTTTTAATGGGTTAAGTGATTGGTGGTTGTTGACGAATTTTTAAGAGGAATCTCTAGAGGATCCGCGGAGCACTGGAGAAAACCCTCAACGACGAATGATGATAGATAAAAGTTGAGAATCATTTCACCAATGAAGTTGGAGGATCTGGATGACAATGGTCGCACAACACCTTCATCAGCGCTCGATCCTAGTTGAGGTAGGGGTTTGTTATTTGAATTTCTTTTCCCTGTTTCTGGTTTTAAATGACGAACATGGATCAACCACGAACAAGTTGATTCGCATATTTGTTCATTCTTTCGGGTGAGTTTTATGAGGAGGATTTGGTGAATTGATCCAGGATGATTTTTATTGTTTGATTCTAACTCATTTAAGCCTACTAACGGTAGCGGATCAATGTCGTGATGAACGATGGCGAAGGATCATTCCTCATGTTGTTCTATTGGATCTTCTTTCCATCTTTCTTCTCATGTGGTCTTCGCGTTCTTCGTAGGGAGATGAAAAAAGGATCGTTGCACATCCATTTTGCAACGTAAAAATCCTGAATTGGAGAGTCGACACCACAGTGACCTTGCAGAGGCGCTACGACGATGGAGGACTATAGATGAGAGTGAATCATGGAGAACTATTCTCCGAGAGTTCTTCGCGCAGGAACCTCCAAACATGTTTTTGGAGCCGATCGGAGGTTCAAAAGCACCGTAAGTGGCTTCGTGGTTCTAGGGTGACCAAAACCTGAAGGTTTCATGGCGATCAGATGGCCGGATCGATGACCGGGGTAGCACAGGAGGCGCACCAGTGAAGAGCGTCATTTTTGGAAATTTCCAGAATACACGGCGTGTACTTCCGGAGAACACGTCGTGTAGTGCTGACAGCGGTGGCTAGGGTTTCGGGGGTCATAGAGGAGTCACACGGCGTGTGAATCAGGTAACACAGTATGTTATAACATCTCTGATGCTCGGAATGTATTTTTGGAAATACACAGACACGTGATGATCTACATGGCTTCAAAACACGGCGTGTACAGCATGACAGAGGTGGCTACGTGGGACTTGGTGTGTACCCAGGGGGTACATGGACAAGGGATCAAGTACAAGACCATGTACTCCATCACATGGCCAGGTGAGGCCAATAATGCGGGTCACCCCACGTACCGATTTCACAGGTTAGATTACACGGGTTGATGACCGTGTACGGGCACATGGTCGGCATACACGGATCCAACCCCAGCCACCCTCACACTGCATGTACATATTACTATATGACTTGTAATAATTTTGTTTCTATACGACCAGCCTTATGACATGGGCCGTTGTACATGGGCAGTACCTCGGGTCAGACAACACTGTGTGTAAATTTTCTATACACCGTGTATTTTTTAGAAAACAACATGGTCCTCTTGTTCACCATATCTTGGACATCATTCTTTTAGGTTAGTACCCCTTCTTCAAGTTCCCATGAATGTTAGACACTGTTTCCTTCTATAGGAGTATGATCCCTTCAGCAGAAAATTCTCTGATAGAGTCGACAACCCTCCGAGAGGCCCGGGGTGAGATCCTCTATCCATTACTGACCCTAGGTAGAGTCTGGCATCGACGTGACCAACTCTACCGGGTATTAATCCTCTACCTTGCTGGTCTATCACCTAGATGGTGAATCCGGATGAGTCGTAGTGTCCGCCATGGCCCTAGAAGTGATTCTCATCTGTGTATCGTGATCTTTCCCACTCAGCAGTGTGTCTCTCATAAGGAGTGCATCTATCTGCTGTAACCTTCTAACTTAAGAGTGTTTTTTCCTGTAATGAGTGTAACTACCTCTCGTGATGTTTCCCGATGAACAATGCTTCTCTGATGGACATCATTAGAGCTATAAAACTCGTGGAGTGTGTTCTCCCAGAAACATGTACTTCATGGAATTTTCAAACTGAACCCCTGGCTAGGGGTATGCGGTTGTGTGACTTGTCTCTAGACTACGGGTCAAGGTTTTGAGTATATCTGGTTTGTGCTATATGTTCTGTAGACATATACTATGAATATCTGACTATACCTTTACTTTGTGTACTGCTTTGTGGTTTTTCGGGGTCCTCTACTGAGTATTGTTATTCTCACCCCTGCACGGGCTTTTCCTATACGTGTCGTGTATTTTGCAGATGGGGAGCCTTTTGACAGAGTCTAGGGTGGACCAGGACAGGACTGAGCTTTCTGAGTTCCCTACAGGCCGAGGCATTCCAATGGCTACGATCAACAGTCCCAGAACCTTTTGTGTTTACAGGTTGGACTTTGCAGTTTTCATACTTTTGTTTTGGTGGGCTTGTATTCTGGCCCAGTTTACTTTCAGTACTTTACCTTTTGTCATACTCTGTTGGTTGGGTTTTGTTGTATGCATGAATTTTCTCCCTTAGTTTTTTTACATTTCATAATTTGTGGGCTTGGAGATGTGTGCGTGGTTACAGGTACTTAGGAAATGCCTCCCATGATTAGTAATATGCCTACACGGTGCTAGTCACCAGCCCCTGGTCTATTGGAGGCGGGCTTGGAGAGTCATGACGCGGGCCCCACTGGGACGAGTCGTGAAAAACATGATTAAAATTTTGGAAAATATTTAACATTAATTAATATAATATTTTATGTTAAATTAATTAATTTTAAATAAATTTCATTTTCCTAAAATATTCTTATATGACTATTTATTTAAATATGAATAATAATTTAATTGCATAAAATCCTGGGGGATTTTTATAAGTGTATGAATATTTATTGTGTCATAAAAACTAATAATTTTTTTTAATATATATTTTTAATTAGTAGTTTAGAAAACTATTTGTAGGAATTTATTTCTATAAAATAAATATTATACTTGAAATTGGAAAGTAAAAAATTATTCAATACTAATTTTTTCATAATTATCTAAGATAATCGATTTTTTTGTTAAAAATAAAATACTGTATGAATATAAAAAAAGTTTTATGAAATAATAATAACTTAAAAGTTATGTAATAAATTAAATAAAATAATTTATTGATAAAAAATATATTATTATTGATAAAAAATATATTATATTCCTTATATGGATTTATAACTCTCTATCCTTTTCTTATGTATATCCCAGTTTTGTCCTATATAGTATTAAGTGTTCAAAGTAACATAGGATAACATTATAAATAATTTAATTACTATTTTATTTTTTTATTATATGTTAATAGCATATGTATCAAATTTTCTAAATACACTATACCTCACTATTTTTAGGATTTTACTATAAGGATCTTGTTTTTAAATATCTAAAATTAAAATATATTATAAATATGGTTTGTTATAGTAATATTTGGAGATTACTAAAAGTATTTTTTCCAATATTTATTCATTTTGATTTTTCAATATAACATATGCCATGTTTATAATTTGGTAATCAGTATTCTCTAATAACATTGACACGAATGTAGGGATATCACATAAATCAAAATTACTTTCATGTTTTTTTTGTGATCATATAATTTTTTCTTTGAAAAATAATATAACACTACATATTTGAAGGATGAAGAACAAAAAAAATGTGTTTTTTAAGTGTTTAAATAATAAAAGGTGAACCTATGTATTCAAATATATTAAAATTTTTGATTTTTATTAAAAATTCATTATATGTAACATTGTTTTACCGAAAAAAAACATTTTTAGTTAAACTTAGGATATTGAAATTTTATGTAATCATTCTCCCATATTATTATATAACTCTATAATATAAACGCGACACAAATATTTTTTGATTTTATTATTTATTAATAAATTTACTACATGAACACCATCACAAAAAAAATATGAATTTCAACTTTATTTTCTTGATCATTGGTAAAATATATATATCTATTAATTTTATAACCAAACAATGTTATGAAATTTAAACATGGGAAACCATATAACCATATTAATGTTTCTAATACATATGATATACCATGAATGGTCTCATTAAACCATGAAAAAAAATTCTTGATCAATATCCATAAATCATTCTTTTTTGGATTACATTATTTTAACACATGGATATTAAATTTTATATATAGCTAAAAATAGTAAATTTTATTCAATATATATAAATGAATATTCATTATTTATTCTCTTTTAAATGATTTTAATTTCAATCCATGGATCCCCTTTCCCCCAAAATGCACTAATTCATAGTGAGATGTTGAAAAAGTACAGCGAATCACTATAGAAAAAATATTATACAAAATTGTACAACATCATTTTAAATATACTTCTTAATAATGGAAATATCTCATCAATATGTATTTTTGACATATCCCATCAATAGTTTTATAACAAAATCAGATTTTGATACAATGATATTAAATGTTTTTTATTAAAATTTATTATATTACATGAATACACACCTGAGGATCATAAATTTATAGTTCTTTTGGAAAATTGGAAACATAAATAGTTGATTCATAGGGGAATTCATCACCTCCAACTAAGTTATTTATAACTTGAACCCTTCCAATAAAAATCATACATATTTCATTTCATCATAAATTAAGGAAAATATAAATAATAAAGGTTTATCTCATATACTCATTATGGGTAAAAAAGTGAGACACATAAATATAACATGATCATAAGGGTATGTGTACATGATCATAACATTTTAAAATCATGTCATACATATCAAAGATAGTAATCTTCATACTTGAATTTTTTTTACATTTAATAAGACATAAATCATAATAGAATCAAACTACATGATCCATGAAATAATAAAAATATAATTATACATGGAATTGTGACCTACAAATAAGAATATAAAATCATTTCCTTAGTAGTTCAAGGATCATTGATAATATTATCATAATGGAATCGGTTCACTCTCCAAATCATCATAGAAATAGTGGTCCATTCCCAAGACTATCATAGTAGAATTATTCCCTTACTAAAATAAGTTTACTACCAACTCTATTTGTTTTTATCTTATGAGATATTTATATTTACCCAATTCATTATATGGAAATATTGTGCACACCCATCACATAATGAAACTCATACATGTGTGTTAAACAGGATCATAAAACATTAATCACAGAAGAACCCATTAAAATAAATGGGTTTCATAAAATTTCATCATAACCAAACCTATGGAAACGAAATAGGTTTCTCAATTATTTAATAATTTCATAAAATCAGAACATGTTCTGAAAAAAAGTGGGTTTTATATTAATTTTATCATGGTATAACTCCTGGAATTCAAATTAGTTTCATAAAATTATTTTTATAATAATCATAAGACATATAGAAAAATAATAAATATTTACAAATTGGAACATATCCCTAGTAAATATTATGTAATATCAAGTGATCTCATCTTATATGGAAAATTATTTAAAAAACAAATCACATAGAAGTTATATTGAGGAAAATATAAATTATTTAAAAATTACCTTTTTTAAAATTAAAATTGCATAAAATATTTTAGAATATAATTTTTTTTAAAATAATCGTAAAATATTAATTTAAGATTAAAATCAAGTCATTTTCATGGTTCTTGGAAATTATTTTCCTGTCATATATGTTAAATCATAGATCCCTTTCACATTTTTAGTAATGTATAAATGGGCCTTGTTTCAAAAAATGACAAAGAGGTTCATTTGAAAAAAATTGTAAAAATTAAAAAATGGATAAAAAACTCATTCATAAATATTACGGGTAATGTTAAAAACATTTTGAAAACATTTAAAAAATTTATTTTTGGAAGAAAAAGGGTTTTTGATAGAATAGAGAAATAAAGATGTTTTTTAAACTATATTGTGGTGTCTTGAATATATAATGAAAGGAAAATGAAGGAAAAAAATTTATTCTAATGACATAACTAGAGTATAATAAAAGTAATGTTTTTCTTGAGATATGTATCTTATTATTTCATCATTGTATTGATAACCATAAATATTCTGGATAATTGATGATATTGTAAATAAAATCTTTACCACTTTGGTATCTTTTTAATCCTAATTTACATTAAATATTAGCTAAATTAAGACATTAAATAACATTAGAATTAGGATATTGACTATATAAAATGTCAAATTTTCATTACATACACCACATAAAAGAATATAGGTTCATAACATAACATATGTCTCCTACAATGGCCCAAAGTCCTTCATTTTTTATTGATTTTGATCATCCACCTTCTAAGTGGTGAGGTGGAACCCTAACAAGGACATTCGGTGTAAGTATTACATGGCCCATAGGCCTTAGAGGAATTAATTCGCCATATGCTTCAAACATTATATACAACCAGACTAACTACTTGGAATTGCTCCTCCAAAGAATCTTTATCATGAAATCATCTCTCCACCTTTTAATGGTTATTTGGATAGTCTTTCTCATGCATGCATAGGTTTTTCCCGATGGAAAATTCCATACCCTCTCATTCTTGCAATCTTTTTAGCTTCTTCTATGGTGAATGATCCTTGCTCATCCTCCATCTGGAACTTTTTCCCTATAGTTTGTCTGGTTTCAATCTGTACTTAAGGTGGGATGAAGGCCTTGAGGTGGCCGGAAGGCCTTACTAACCCTAAGTCCTGGGTGGCCCGAAGGCCTTAAGGGACTCAGGGACCAAATTGGTGTCCTGAAGCCCCAAACGGGGGAATAGTCTCGGATGCTACAACGCCAAACAGTACCCACTACAGTACTGCTACAGTACCCCATAAATATGCCTCCGCCTAGATTTCATCCTGGGTCTCTTGTATACACATAATGAGTCCTCACCAACTGGGCTAATCCTCGTGTGAAACATAACATATGTCTCAAAAAATGAAAAAATGAGGCAAAAATCTCTTACATTATGTCTTGACTTCCTCTGTAAACGTTCAAACAAACATGTATAATATATGAAATTTTATTAATAATCTATTAAATAACCATGAATTCATATATCATACCATATATTATTTACTTATGACCTTTTATTTCCCATTTATTGACAATTCAAAGTTAAAGTCATGATTTAGGAAATAATTTCTTTATTTTTCATTTATTCTTCCATTTGTTATTTTTTGTCATCTTACTTTTATCACGGTACAGTCATCTCCAAAATTTTAACCAAAACATAAATATATTTATGTATGGTTAAAAAAATTTAGATTAATCCATAATTATTTTTTTATATATCTATTTATAGTAATCCATAAATGTTATAGAGTGAAAATTAAATACACTATTAATAGAGATGGTAGATTGTACGTATGCATGAATATTTTTTCCATTTCCATGAAATATGAAGAAAAATAAATATAAATAATATATAAATAGTCAAAAATAATATAAATTCCATATATATCACATATATAAATTAAATTTATCCCTTATTACATTTAATATAAAGCGTAAGAGAAAAAAGGATCACATTTCTTCTCGTGGAGGTATTCTTTTGAACACACGAACGACGTCATCGTATTCTATATGGAATGGAAATAAATATAGTTATATATGATAATATATTTACAGATGTATAGTTATGTTACAAATATAATATATATATATATATATATATTATCCATCATTATACCCAACCATGAGAGGTGTTGATGAAAAACGTGCCACATCGGTTTGGGAGTCGGCAGTCCGCCATACACATGTGCGACATTACCATTTCCCATTTTAGGTAATGGGAAATGAATTTAGTTACATAAATTCAAATAAAAAAAAACTAATCATATGGAATATTTTGATGTTAATATATCATTTTTTTTAATAATAATCCAAGGAGTTGGATGAAGAAATAATATAAACATGATCGTTGAAAAACATTGCCTCTTATTTGGGTAACCTCGTTAGGTTTGCACTAAAAACCATCATAGGATGGATTTATGATCAAATTAATAAATATAAGACAATATGAGTTAATTAAATAATGGATTATTTTAATTATTTTTGGAAGCAAATTTTTTGGGATGTTTGAAGAGGAGGCGAGAGGGGTGGCCTTTTATAAGTGTGGTGAATGGAACACTTGTAATTTTTAAAAATAAAAAGGTGTAATGAAGTTTTTATCAAGAAAAAATATTAATTTAGAAGAATTATTGATCCTATAAGAGATAAGGTCGAAATATGACAATAAAATATGTATTTAAAAAGTTTGGGGCCATTTTTAACCCTTAATTTTTAGTTTAACCCTAGGTAAACCCATTTTTACCTCAACTGCGATAAATAATTTATACTACATTACTATTCACTATTATAAAAAATTATGTTTAACATATTAGATAATATAAATTATAGTGATTAAAAATATGGAATAATATTTTTGAAAATTTCATTAACATAGTTCGAAAAATGTAATTTAAAATAAAACTCATAGTCGGGATGAGAAAGAGGTTTTTCAAAGTGAAAATATTCATAAGTTTAAATGGTTTCAATATAAAAATCCAATGTTAAAATGATTAAAATTAACTAAATTCAATTAATAGATAAATAATTTAAATATTTTTAATTTTAAACTCGTTTTATAATATAAAATAACTTCAAAAAATATTGAAAATAAAATGAAACTTTCCATAAAAATGAGTATTTTTTACTATTCTATGAAAAAATAATCTTTTTAGAAAAATCCAAAAAATTCACAATAGAATAATTTTTTATATTATTAATTCCAAAATGAAGATCATTTTTTTTAAAATAATTTTTAAAATATTCAAAAAAAATATATTATTGGTTAATAAAATAACATAAACATTTTTATTAGAAAATAGTATTTTCAAAACATATAAAGAAATGATGGAAAATTAAGTACTTTTTTATAAATATTTATCATTTATATTAAAAAGTTATAATTAATATTTAAAATGTGTTTATTCCTTTTCAATCCCTTATATAGAATTGATATGTAGGAATTTTCATTTTTAGATAATACCTGGAAAGTTCAGGACACGAATGAGGTCGGTCCTAAAAAATTTTTCAAGAAAATAGAAATACAGACAAATGCAACAAACATGCAGCACAAAAGCACCGCCAAATCAAAAATTGGAAAAAACAATGCCCATCAAAAACACCAAATAGTCAACAGACCCCCGAGATAAAACATTTAAAGTAGATCAAATGGTCCAAAAATTTGACCCACACACATGGCCAACTATCAAGATCATCTGTACCATTTTGTCATAGAAGTCATCACAGCCCCCAAAGTCGTCCTCCAGTCGCCATCCGCGCCAGATCAGTCACCCTGAAAGTCTTCTTCTAGTCGCTATCTACGCAAGTCTACAATCCAAAGTTGGACACCCACATGCAGTCTTCACCCACAAAGTCTTCCTACAGTCACCATCTTTGCCAGCTTTCACCCTCCGACACGAAGCCCGAGCCTCCGAGGTCGTCCAACAGTCACCATCCTCACAACCGGAGGTCATCACCGGAAACAACCCTCCAAGCCACCAGGCCACTCCTCCACCAGGATCCCACTCTGTCATCGTCGATTTACGTGTCTACCGTTCAAATTCATCGGACATATTGGCACTGGATTCAATGACTTGAATAATCCTGAGGGCATCACGCGACCCAACGCTGCAAGATCCATCCCGCCGTCATCCGAGCATGTTTGAGCATCCTAGATATGCCCCGTCGTTGGGTCCCCCACACCGCCACCAGGATGAACACTGCTTCGAGAGTCCCAAATGCAGGTCCACTGCCAGAACCGCGACCCAAACCTGATCGCCACTGAAAACTAGAAGGCCCAGTCCAAAATCGTCACCCAACCAAACGCAAACCTGCAACCCTGCATGCATATGGAGGATGGATCCACCGAGATCTTCATCGCTTCTGGCCAGAACGTCCCACAACATGCCTCTAACCAAATCTTCGAAGGGCCTTTCTAGGTTCCCACTGTCTGGCTCCCACTCGGCCTCGCCGGGATCCCAAACGCATCGCACCTGCTCCGAGGTATCGCCGGTCGGACGACTCCACACCAGGAAAGCACCGACCATCCCTCGTCTTGCGCCTCTTGCACCCTGAAACACCAGAAAACACCACGAACCATGCAAAAAATGAATATAAACCCTTGAAGAGAAGCCCATGCTGACAGTCGCGCCCCCGGAGGGCGACGCTCCATCGTACTTCTTGCGCCATGGTCGACTGAATCCAAGCTGTTGCCGAGAGCAACCACCCAGAGCTGTCGAATTCTTCACATCAACATCTGAAACTGCTCCCTCACCACCGAGGGCTTTGCAATCAAGAAGGTCAAGCCTTTTAAGTGGGAAGAAAAGATCAAACAGATCTTTGTGTCCAACCACATCAAGAACCTCTATTCATTTGAAGCGATCGACATGATCACCATAGATTGAGAGAGATATAAACTCTCCCATAGAGAGAGAACCTCTTGCCATTTTCCCCAAAATAAAATTTAACTCCAATTCCACTAATTCTTTCATTTTTAGATAATAATATTAATAGTTTGTTGTGGTTCATTAAAAATTGGTATTGCACGTAACGCAAGCTATTAAAGAAATTTTATTTATTTGAAAACACATAAATTCAAAAAGTCATGTTATTACATTACAACTGTCTTGATATTAAATTTTAACATGTAATTATATAACTTTCATATTAACAACTAAGCATATGTATTCATCATTAAAACCTCGGGTTCCCATATAGCTACATCAAACTGGTGGTTTTGACAAAAAAAATTACATGGTGATTGGTCTTGTTTCCTCAAACCTTCCCTATAAGATCAAAAAATATCCATTATTTATTCCTCATATGATATATCATGATCTAGTAGTATGACCCTTGAGCTAATTACATGTGATGAGTCAGGTATGTACCACCTCATGAGAGATACATAGAGCACATTGTTGACATGAGATAGGTTTGGTGGAAGAGAAAAATTATATGATACTATCCTTGTATGATCAATAATTGAAAAGGTACCAAAATACCTAGGTCTTTGTTTTCATTTTATACCAAATCTAAAAACCTTCGACCATGGATAAATTCTCAAAAAAACCATGTCACCAACTTAAAATTCCATACCATGTTTGTGATTATCAGTATAACTTTTCTATTGAATTTATGACACCCTTATATGTTGTTGAATGGATCTAAAAATCTTTTCCATTTCATCAACAATCTTAGGTATCTATATCTTCCTTTATAGAACTTCATTAAAACATGATGGAGTTATATACTTATTTATATAGGGGGCTTTAAAATTATCCACCAAAATTCTCACGTGAAATATATTGTTGTACAAAAACCTGATTAAAGGAAGGTGTTGATCCCAACAAACTTTGAAATCCATGAAAAAAAATTAAACATATGATCTAGTGTATGAATTGTTCTATGAAACTCACTATCTATATTAGGATGATACATAATGATGAAACCTAAATCTTTATCAAGAGCTTATAGAAGACATCTCTAGAATTTTTAGGAAAACCTTGAATCCTAGTCAAATACAATTTAATTTCCTACACCATGAAACCTTGCCACATCCTTAAGGAATATCCTAGAAACAATATCCAGAGATAAATTTTTTCTGATCAAAATGATATTCGATGGATTTGTAAAGCGATTAACTAAAACCCATATAGCATTATTACCTTTAGACGTTTTTTGAGATTCTGATAAAAAATACATGGTGATGTTTTTCTATTTCCATTTTTATGGGTAATTGATGTTACATACCCTTATAATTTTGTCTCTCGACATTAACATTCTGAAATAAAAAGCACCATAATAAAAACTCTATGATATCTCTCTCATGTTATCCCATCAGAAATACTCTTTATAAACTCTATATATATTTATATGTCTATAATGAATGGAAGGTATAGAAAAATTATCCTCCACTAACTTCTAAAATATAATATGGAGGGAACACATACACTATTTGGAAAACCATTCATTACATCACTATTATGGTTAAAATTAATAACATTTCTAACCATAATTCCCAGAACTACTTCTATCTTCTATTCCCCATTAATCATCACATTGATATATTATAGAATTTTCAATTGAGAAAATAATATCTCTCCCCTTACATTAGGATTTACATACCCATACATTGAAAATCCATAAATATTAGATCATTTTTTATCATCATCATGGATATACTATCATTATACTTTCAACTCAAAGAATCAAACACCTTGTTATCCTTCCCAGGGTGGTAATATATTGAGAATTTATAATCATTAATCATCTTTAACCATATTCTCTAGTGTGTATTAAACTCATTCTATGGGAATATATACTTTGAACCATTATCAGTGGTATAAATATCACAATTTTCTCTGTAATTATATTGACTACATTTATGTAATGTCAAAAAATATTGTAGCTAACTCTAAATTAGGAGTTGTGTAATTTTTGTCATGAACCAATTATCATGAGGAATAATCTATAACCACATAATTCTATATATAAACACATACCAATACCTTTTTAAATTAATCAATATATATTAAAAACACATCTCTACTATATGGTAATAAAAGAATTGGTGTTACGAATAATCTTATCTTTAGTTCCCTGAAATTTTCATAACACTCTTCTACCCATAGAAACTTATCTCCCTTAAAATTTACCTTGGTTAGAGGATTAGATATTATAGAGAAATTTTCCACACACTATCCATAATAACCATCCAAACAAAGTTTACCCCATATATGATTCACTGTAGTTTTTCTAGGACAATTTTCAACAACCTCCATTATTGATGGATCCATATATACCATTTATTGAGATTATATGACCCAAGAATAAAACTTTTTCTAGCTGAAATTTGCACATTAAAAAATTAGAAATTCTATTTCATCAGACTCTCCAGTACAATCCCCACATTTTCATAATTAGCTTCCCTGTGATTTGAATATATATTAATATCATAATTAAAGACTAATAAAAAATGATCAAGGTAATCTTTAAAGACTCTATTCATTAAATCCCTGAAGGTAGTGGGGGAATAAGTAAGAAAAAATGGAATCACTATATATTCAATGTGTCCATACCTTGTACGAAATTCCCTCTCCAGTATATCCTACTTATTTACAATCAATTGATGATAAAAATGAATTTAAATTATATAAAAGTGTTGAATTATTTATAGTTTTTAAAACAAGTCATCAATGTGTGTTAGATGTTACTTATTACATATTGTGATCTTCTTATACTCTTTATAATAAATTTAAAGTCACATCGACCTATCTTTCTCTTTGACAAAAAGAATGGGTGTACCTGAAAGTGACACACTTGGAAAAATGAATACCTTTTCAAGATTATACTCGAGTTTATTTTAAAATTTCTATAACTCAATCAGGTATATTTTATAGGGATATTTTGAAATAGCCATGGAACATGGTATGAGATCTATTAAGAACTCAACTTCATGTTTTGGTGGATGGCTTGGAAAATCTTCTCAATATATGTCAATAAACTCCAAAAAATTAGAATATCATCAATTTTGAGTATCTCCCCAACCATACGATAAAAATTACACTCTTAATAAGAAATAAAAACACATATAATTGATGTGATTTATATCAACATTTCATATTTATCACTACACTAATAAATTATCATAGGTTGGTTTGTAATATCAAATGTGATTTCTCTTCCATAGAAATCAATGTGGGATTTATATAGATAAATTCAATATATGCCTAATAAAACATAAAATCATACTAAAAGAATAATGAAACAATTTATTGGAATCAAATTCCAAAAAACTTCAACCTTAGAGGAATCAAATTATTTTGATTCGATCATCGTACCACTATCGGTTTTCATTGTTAATTCAATATCTAATTATTTGGTTGTTGTCTTAATAGAATTAGAATATTCTTTATATATGAAAGAATGGGTAAATATATATCCAAATAATACATTAAAAATTCAAGATTGGTTTGTAGGTACAACACCCTAATATATTATGGTACATATCGTTTCAAATAAATTTTATTTATTTGATATCATACGTTACACGCAGCACCGATCATAAAGGGGCCACAATATGCTATTAATATTATTATTTAATATGATAACAATCACCTAGATATTATAATAATAGCTATGTATATTATTAACTATGATATTGAAATATCAATTTGGATTTATTGGTTTCCAATTAATTATAAATGAATACAAAAACAAATTGAATATATAGGAAATTGTTTTATAAAAACAATTATTATGCTCGAAAGGGATTTTATCATAATAAATTAAATTAAATACTATTATTGAGTGATCATAATAAAATATTTATATACATTATATATTAAATAAAAACTTATCACATTAAGCCAATAAATTTAATTTTCATAAGATGAGAACAAATCCAATTTTACACATAGAATAATGTATTTTTTGAATATACTCTTTCCGCCTTTTGACGATGCAATTTTTTTTAAATGAAATTTTTATGTTAAAAAAAATTAAAAAATAAATATAGTTTTTGGTAGATGAATTTCAATATAATATTAGAGTGAATTTTTGATATTTTTATGAAAATATATATTTTCTAGTGAATAGTGAAAGATAATGATTTTTATAAAACTGTCAATTGCATTATATTAAAGTCGAATTATGATTTGAATTTGATATCAACATAACATAAGTAATAATTTTTTATGAATAATCTAGTTAATTTTATTATAAACAAAATTAGACCTTATTTTTCTATAACTACATCTTTGGGCTCGAAAATGCATTTTTCAATCAAACTATTTTTCAATCAAATTTTCAGATTTTATTTTAAATTAAAATTTGAAACTTATGTGTTTGGAATTATTAATTTGTTTCCCATATTTGGATTCATAATGTAAAATTCATTAAATATTTCCCTCTTATTTTTGGACAAAATGAATATTAATTTTGGTAAAATTTATGACCTCAATAAAGGGTAAATTTGATTAATTTAGGTTACATTTAAGTGATAAGTTCATAATTATTCATCAAAAATATTTCTATATGATGTTTATTTGACTATTATCACCCAATGATATAATATGAGTTATATAATGGAAACTTGTGGAGGAACATGACTTATATATTATTTAAATCAAGGATAGTAAAAAAATATCACTCTCTTTGTCTTTAATATATTTTATGTGTAAACATGTGACAATATTAAAATATTAAATTAGATAAATGTTTTTTTAAGAATATTGAAATTATTTACATCATAGAAATTTATTTTTAATTATTATAAATTATATAATTAACTTAAATTCATTTAATATGACAAAACAATATTTATTTAATTTACCAAAAAATAAAATAATTGATTTTAAAAATATTAATCTTGATATATTTTGGATGATTTAATGTATATAACATATTTTATAGATCTTTATGTTATATTAAATATGTTTTAATTCATTTTATTTTTATTCCCCAATTATCTTGATGTATTTTTAGTGAAATTAAATAAATAGTGAAAAAATAAACATTAATGATAGTTTATTAAAATAATATTTTATTAAATTTTTTAAAATCCACGAAAAAATTAAATTTATCCAATTAAATTTAATATAGTTTTAAAGATTATAAACGGTCCATTTATGATACATTTTTGTTGTTATATTAACATTATGACTCCATTATAATTAAAATAATGGTTGTAATGGGTAAGGTCAAAAATAATTAACCAAGGGGTTAATAAAAAAGATAAGGTTTTAAATGACACATAAACTTGTTTAAATTATAATGGTTTATTATATTACAAACATAAACTATATTTTATTTTAATCCATTTCAATTTTTCATAAATTTTCAAGATAAATGAATTTATTATAATTTAATCATTTGAGAAATTCCAAAAGTTCCCCTCACTTAAATTATAAAAGGGAACCCCTTTCTTCACATCATTACACTACTTTGAGCCATTTATAATGCCAAATATATACCCATTTATCTTCTAAAAATACTTACTTATGTTCTTTAGGTTCTTTTCATTCCAACAGACCTACTAAATGTTTCTTAATATAATTTATAAAGGTTATCCTCCGTATAATAGGTAATCAACATTACTGACTCTTCCCAAATTATATCATATT
This sequence comes from Viscum album, assembly GCA_963277665.1. NCBI lineage: Eukaryota > Viridiplantae > Streptophyta > Magnoliopsida > Santalales > Viscaceae > Viscum > Viscum album. The sequence goes on along the minus strand of OY728123.1, from coordinate 223,172,337 downwards.
CTAATTCATCTTCACGTCTTTTTTCCATTCAAAATGATTAAATTAAATATTATAAATATAAATCGAAATTTTTATTATTAATAAACTACAATATTCCACCATTTATTTATTCTACAAAAATCAAAAGCATTATTTGTGTGTAAATAGGACTTACTATCTCCAGACATTGGTGTAATTTGTTTTTCATCACCACTTTATATGGATGGTTATGATGATGGAAAAAAATTAATATATATGATATTTTTTATTTTTTATTATTTATTTTTTATTTTTCTTTAGAATTTATATGTCATCAAATTACTTACCATTTACCCATTAATTTAATGATATCATCACTCATGCGTACGTATGTACTACCATCTCCACGGTGTGAAGTGATTCATTATCCATACTGAAGATTCAAGAACTATTATAACACTATATTTAATGATTAAATATTATATTTGTAAAATTAATATCATTCCATATATTATCTATCTATATCCTATGAAAAATAACTGGGAAATTGAAGAAAAACATGCATAAGAAAACAAGAAAATTAACACCTGAAAGAATGAAAATAATGAAATATTATTAATGAATGGGTGATAGTATTATAAAATAATCATATATGATTTTATAAATATTAATATTGCTTTAGTATAACTTAGTAACATGTATAAACCCACTTTATAAGAGTTCAAATCACACTCAACCAAAATTAATCACGGGGTAAGGGACTTTGTATCAATTTTACTTAATTGAGGCATATTTTAATATTTTACACCTACTTTATTTTCTATGGTGTATATACTGCATATTTTATTTTTAATCATAATTAATTTAAGATTTCATTAAATTTACATATTTCTTGTATCCTTGATATGGTTATTACATAATCTATGTAATATTTTCACATACGATGTTTACTTTGAAATTTATTTGATTAACTGGTGAAATAATGTTAAATCAATATATTTTACTCAATATAGATATTTTTTGACAAGGAATATTTATTCATAAATTAAATTGAACATTTCAATATATGAGTAATGATTTGGTAATGAAGACATGATTTGGTCTTGGTTATATATAACCCATCGATACATCGATATTCTCATGTGACAAATAAGTTGGCCAAATTAAATGGGTTTTACCTATAATGAAAAAACTGCCTTGTGAATGGTCTTGAAAGTATATACACCATAATTACTAATATCATTGAATACAATAGTAATAATTTCCTCTATTAAGAACATTGTTATTATTTATACATGTAATTTTCACTATGAGATTATATGAGGATTCAAATTATTCAAAATTTATTGATAAAATGTATGGTGTGTTCTATTTTTTATCATGATATATTGATTTCACTTTATTGATTCAAGATAGAATACATTTTATGTAACCCTTATTGAGAATCTGATCTCACCCTTTTATTTGTTCTATTAATCTTGAGGATATAAATATAAATTGTTTGAGTAAGCGGAAAGATGAAAATTAAATTCCATTTTTGTTAAATATTTTTAATTTAAAATGTAATAAGGGTACAATATATGTATTTTATTCTCAAAAAGTAGTAAAATATTAATTCCTTTGGGATTCAGTTAATGGTATTTAATACTAAGTAAATAAAATAACTACTAACTCGGACTGTTGGGTTTGGGGTTGTTATAGTAAGTTTACCTTTCACTACATTGGTAGCAAACATCTCATAATAAATAGTGATCAAATGTTATTTCCCCTTGTACCTCAGCATAAGACGTTTCATATTTTTTTCATCATCATTATCCTTCATATTTTAGAACTAGTTAAAATAGTTCCCATAATCCTTTCATTTGAAATACTAGTTTTTGGGTGGTTATTTCTCTAGAGCTTTCTCTCTATTCACATCAAAAAATAACATTCTCCCATTACTTAGGAAATCAATTGAGAAATTACCTTCCATCCTAAACATAAAGAATTTACTATTCCACTTATGATAATTTCCTCCAAGTTTCTTCCCACACATTGAGATTAAAGGAATCTCAAATTCATTTCTTCGTGTTTTTTATATTTTCCTCTAAATTACACATTTCTCTTCTTATTAAAATAATGGTATTGATACATAACTCCAAACTCCATTTCCACCTTGATAGAAGATCAAAAAATCTCATCATGTATACTAAATTATATTATGTATTTCACCCTTATGAGACTTTTTTTACGCCACTAGGTAACTGATCAACCTTACTTTCACGTTAGATGATAATACTAAAATCTTACCTTGAATGTATTGTAAAATTTTCCTCATTGATACTAACAAATTCATTGTCTTTTTTTATCTCAAGGAACTCATTCATCCTCATATAATGAATACAAGAAAAATAATTATTGAAAAAATGTTATAGAAGACATCCCAATCCATTGTGGAAATTTGTTCATGTTCCATCGTATTATTGATTAGAGTCCAATGTTGAACTGCTTCAACTTTAAAATGTTAGAGAAAATAATCACTTTTTCATTCTAAAAATACTTTACAATGAAAAATATCTTTTTGTTGGTGTTTATCCATTGCATAGAAATATTTCATTGTAATACCCACTAAAATAAAGTGGATGTTTTCTCATGATGGAGTAATATAATGTCGTCTCCTCCTCTATTCAATGGTAATTCTAGCATGATTCATAGATTTAGAATGTGTGTGATCATAACAATGACATTTTTTATTCTAAATCCTATAACCTTCAGTTTCTCGTGAGGAAAATAAATAAATTTCTCATTGCATTCAAAATTAAAACAATTTATTTGGGTTTCATTCATTGACTAAAACCAAAAATCATAGATTGAGAAACACTAATCCATCCATCCATCCAACAGCCCGAAGGCCTTCAAATTTTTTATTATAAGATGATAAACCCCCTTTTATGGGAATAAGGGGGGATCCTGATTGAGGAACACTAATCATAGTGTAAAACCACATCGTTAAGAAAGGTTATTTAGGATATATAATGAAGAAAATTGGTTTTAAATCTGTGAAACCTTTGGTTTATATTAGGTATTACATTATAATCATCTATTCATATAATTAATAATGTTTCATAAATAAAAATTTATTTAACAGAAGAATATGAACTAGTAGAGGCAAACCAGGCATGTATTAAGGCCCATTGTTATACACAAGTTAATGCTGAATTCAAGACTAATCCAAAATTTTTAGTGTTATTCCCCAAAGTTAAATCTATTTCCAATCCATTTCCACTTATAGTATCTAGATAGTGATTAATTTCTAGGTTAACCACATAATATATTCCTTACCAAAACGTTAAGATGTTACCTTATACATAGGCTTATCCTAAGGGTTCTCACAAAATCATTCTCATCCTAGTTTCCAAAGGCTAACTAAACCAACCCTCAGATGAAAAATATAATGACACTAGATTTTAATACATAGATATTAAATTATTTTCTAATTAAAATTAATTACATTGCATAAGAATAAGAATTAGGATCAGAATATGAATGTGCCATTAGAAAAATGGAAATATAAACAACAAGTTCAAGGGTGAACTATATCATCTCCCTCTAAATTATTCATAACATTCACCCTTCTAAGAAAAATCACACTTAATATAATTCTTAATAACCTAGCTAAAATAAGAATATGAAATGTGATGTCATATGATCCAAAAGGTTAAAAAAAGAGATACAAAAACATAACATTATCATAATGGTATGAGGACATGATCATAACATTTGAAAACAATAAACTGTGTATCAATGATAATAATATTAGGTCATGGAATAAGGAGTTTCTGTTAAAAATAAAGGAATTATAATGGAATAAAATAACATGAGCCATGAGAGCTAAATAATGTCACCATACATAGAATTTTAGAATATAAAAAATTATAGAACATATTTTTTTTAGTAATTCAAGTTTCATTTCTGAGACTATCTTACTGAAAGGGGTATACTCCCCAAAACAATCATATCACTCGATGTCCTCACCCAATACTATCATAGAAGATAAATTACCTTGATAAACTTGGTTTACTCCCCATTAAAATTATGTTTATCTTATGATTGATCAATATTTACACAATGAAATAGAGAGAAATATAGGTAACACATTTCACATAAAGTAAATATTACATATGCATTCTAAAAGATCATACAAAATTCAATATATCAGATCCTATGAAAAAAAGGGTTTTATAAACATTAACCATAACAATTCTTGTTGAAAAGAAATTTTTTTCAAAATTATTTCATCATTCATCCAGTCATAACCCATGAAACAATATATGGGTTTCATAAGAATTTTATCATTTTATAACCCATGGAAGAAAAACAGGTTTTAAAAACATAGTATCAAAATATAAATAATTTTTCCATATAAATAAAAAAATATGTTATCATAGAATCATATCCTAAATAAATATTAATTAACATTTAATTATGTCTTCTTATGTTGAATGTATTTTAATAGAAAAATCTTTTTGAACATTTTTTGGGGAAAATATCCTTTCATTCAAAATCAAATTTTTTAAAAATCAAATTCAAAAAATATTGTGGAAATAAATTTCATTGAAAATAACCTTGAAAATATTATAAATTAATTTTCAACAAAAATAGTTTCCATGAAATTGAGAAATTCCATTCATATCGTACATGATAAAATAAATATTCCATTCACATTTTAAATAAAATCCAAATGTTCTTTATTTTGTCAAAAAAACATGGATAATAAATTCAAAATTTTTTTAGAAAAATTAATGATGGATAAAAATTTCTATAAGAAATAATATTTATAATGCTAAAACAATTTTTGAAAACAGTCTTAGAAAACATGGTTTTATAAGAAAAAGGGTTTTCCATAAAAGAGAGAAATAAATATGACTTCTCTTAAAAACTTTATTTTGGTCTCTTTAGTACATAAATAGATTAACATGAATGGAAAACAAATATCCTTGTGAAATAACTATAGGAGAATAAAATTCATGAGTTTATTGATATTTTGATAATAATATTTCATCATCATAATTATAATCATAAAAAATACTGATAATTTATGAGATTGTAACCTAATATTTTTACCACTTTGGTATCTTTGGAATTGTAAGTAAAATTAAATATTAAAACAACATTAAACCTAAAATACCAATAAAATGGTTATATTAAATTTTTATTTATATACACCTCATAAAATAATATAGGTCTATAATATAACATATATGTCAAATAAGATAAATTGAGACGAAAATCCCTTACCTTAAGTCTTAAATTCCCTCAAGCATGTTAAAAAATGTTATATAATGAATATAAATTTATTAAAAATATAATATATAATTATAATTATATATATCACACCATATTTTATTTACTTATGACCTTTTATAACCCATTTATTAACAATTCCATGTTAAATTCATGTTTCGGTCAATAACTATTTTGTTTTTCATGGAAGTTTTTATTTTTCATTCTTGTTACTATTATTTTTATCATGGTTTCATAATCTAAAATATGTTAACCCAAATATAAATATCATATATATTTATCATATATTAATTTATAGTAATCCCTAAAAGTTAGATATAGAAATTGAAATATACAATTCTTGGAGGCAGTAGATCGTACATACGCATGAATGTTTTTCCAATTTCCTCAACGGATGAATAAAAATAAATGTAAATAATATATTACCTTTACATAGTAATATATATTTCAAAGATATAACATATATTTATTAATTTTATCCCTAATTACCTTCCATGTCAAACATAAGTGAAAAACAGATCACAACTTTTCACAGGGCGATAATTCATCGTATGCACAAACGATGTTATCGTATTCTCTATGGAATAGAAATTCAAAAAGGTATATATGATAACATATTTATATAAATATTTTTAGGTTATAAATATTATATATATATATATATAGTAAATTCATCATCACATCAAACTGGGAGTGGTGTTGAAGGAAAACATGTCACATCGGTTCACAGGGGGGTAGTCCACTATACACACGAGCGATATTATCATTTCACATTTGAGGGAAGAGGAAATGGATGTATGTAATTAAATTAACATAAAAAATATCAATACACATAATAAAAGTTTTTTATTATATTATCAAGTTTTTATAATAATCTACATAGGTGGAGTAAGAAATAAAATAGTAACACTCATTAAACAATGATACCTCTTCTTCGTCTAACGTCCTTGGTTTAACACAAAAAACATTAATATGTTGGATTTATTATTAAAATAACTATTCTAGGATTATATGAGGGGATTATATAATTTATTGGGTTAGGTATTGGTTATAAAATGGTTTTGGAAGTGTCAAGTGGATAAGAGATTGGATAATATTTTTTAATTTGGGTGAGTGGAACACTTATAATTTTTGAAAGGAATAAAGTGTACCCTTTTTTTATCATTCTAAAAGAATTAAAAAAAGACCATTATTGATTAAATAAGTTATAATGTCTAAATATGATCATAAAATGTGGTTTTTTTATTTTTTATTTATCATTTTTAACCCTTTTATTTTTCATGTAACCCCTCTCCCAAAGTAAACCAATTTTTATCTTAATCTCTATAAATAATTTTTAAAATTTTTAAAATTATTTATAGAAAAAAATAAATTTCAAAAAATTATATAATATAAATTATTACTTTTAAAAATATTTAATCTATTTTTTAAATTCTAATAAAATAACTGGAAAATATTAATTTAAAATTAAACTCTCAGTCACAATAAGAAAGCGGTTTTCCAAAGAGAAAATGTTCAAAAAATTGAAAAGCTATTATATAAAAATTCAATATTAAAATTATTATTATAAATTAAATTGTATTAATTTATATATAATTAATATAATTTAATTTTTAATCCAATATTAATATAAAAATTAACCTAATAAATTCTTTAAATGAAAACATAGTTTTCAATAAAAACCAGTATTTTCCCCTATTCGTCAAAAAAATAATCTTTTTTGAAAAATCCAAAAATTTAACCCTAGGATAATTTTGATATGATTAATTCAAAAATGAAGTTTAATTTTTCAAATTAATTTTTTAAAATGGTTAAAAATGAATTTATTATTATTCAAAAAAATAACGAAAAGAAAAATTTGTTTGAAAAAATAATATTTTCTGAACATATAAAGACTTTACTAAAAATTAAGTAGCATTTTATCAATATGTTTTCTTTATATAAAACCACAATAATTAATATTTACAATTTTTTTATTCAAATTCATTCTTCAAAATTTAATGAATAGGTAATAATAGTGGTTTTTAATTAATAATATTAATATATTATATTATTCTTTAGAACTCAGTGCTGTGTGTAAACCAGGATATCAATGAAATTTAACTTATTGGAAAAAATAAATTCATAAAAACATGGGATGTTATAATTTTAATGTAAAATAAAAAGGTATATATAATATATATATAAATGAATATAAATAATTATTTTTCTCACCCAATATACAATTAAATTACCATTAAGTAAAAAAGGACGGTGGAAGTTACATTTTTAGTGGAAAACAATCATAAAGAGCATCATTATATAAATTATTAAACAAATTAAGATCCATCACATTTTTATAAATGGAATAAAAACTAACACACCTTCATGATATTAATTCTAATATGTATGGTATGTATTATATAAAATTCAATTTGTAGAATTTATTATATTCGGATAACAAAAGCATGAAATTTCATGCCTATTAACTTCAAATCCTGTAGTGATATAGAATTTTTTATAGTTGAAGGATAAAACTGATTCACTTTAAAACCATGAAGTAAAACAATAATGACTAATTTTATCCCTCCTAGATAATATATTAAAATCTAAAGTTATTTATGTTCATATTTCTTTCAGAGTATGAGATAGCTCCAAATGTATTCTCATTAACAGTAATTCCAATCATTCATTCAACCCATCCTTAGTATTATCTTTAATATCTATTAATGTTATAATAATACTATAATTAATGTTCATATAAATATCCATGAAATCGACATTACGTTTTACATCTTGATATCTCCAATATGGATGATCATAAAAAATTGATCGTTTCATCCATATATTTGGGTCATTACCAGAATTTTGTGTCTTTTCTAATATAGGATCATTGTTTTTAACCCTATTAAAATATAGACTAGTTTAAAAATTAGATAATTATAAATTTATTATGAGGAATTTAATGTAATTTTAATCTTCAATATGATTTATCCATATAAATAACCTTCAATGACCCATGTATACTATTTACCTCATATTTTAGTTTATAATATAAAGTCCCTTATTTGAAAATTGGACAAGATTTCTGCCCCAAATATTTTATCTATGAAACTTTCCACATGTATTGAATTCATTTATAGTGAACATAATCATTATAATAAATTCAAAATATTCTATTTTATAATAATTATAAACTATCATACCTTTCACCCATAAATATTTCAAATAATTAATTAATGGGGATAAGATAAATCAATATAATTTACTAGCTATTTCAGTCCAGAAATAATCAAACTCAATATGATATATTTATAATTCATAATAAAATAATAATATATATAAATTACCAATAAAACATTCCATAAACTATTTTTTATAAAATGATGTAATATGGATTCATTTTATCTATGTACATTAAAACTATAAGATTTAAAACATTATTTCTAAAGGTATGAAACTGTTGAATAATTTTTTCCACTAGAGACAATCATCTAGATGTTATAATTTTCCATAACATATTCCCTCATATTCATTCTATACTAACCATTTTGTATCATTTTAATTCAAAAATAAACATTTTAAATAATGGATTTTTAAAACATACTAAATTTTTTTATCTGGAGTCTTGGTAACTGCTAAATCAATCTACGGTTTTACATTCAACTTATATAATGATGTTCAACATTTAGGACACTTTTAGGGTTTTTTATATTCCTTTTTATATATAACAATGCCATTTATAAAGGCATGTATCTTCTTTTACCACAAACTGATTGATTATAATATATTCATCACCTTGTAGTGTGAATTTATAATATTGTTGTATTAAAAAATTTAGTCTTAAAATAGATGTAGAAACCCTAAAATCCTTTTTTCAAGACCATTATTTCTGGCCTTACATTTAATCTATCTTAACATATTTAATAAGACCATAAATTTTATACAAACTGAATATACTGGTTTGTCATCATTACCATATAGTATCTAGATCATTACTACATTCCTAATTTCCTCTACTTTAATATCACAAATCATTTATTCAATTTTATTAATCTTTTAATCATGAAAAATTTTATAATCAATAGATATAGAATTTTCACCAGTTTCACAATACCAAATACAATTACTATAACTAAGATTAAGACCATGAAAAATAAAATGATATTTTATTTATCTACTTTGTAACATTTTCATACCTAAACATTTAAAGCATGTATAGAAAAACAGGTCATTACATAGAACACTTTTTTGGAAAATTAAAAAAACCCCAATTATTTCTTAATATTCATCATTTTTTGACATAAATTATATAAAATAATAGTCATTATAACTTATTTTAAAATTTATTTGCTTCAAATTTATTATTATTCATTGAAATTGAATTTCAAATTTACTTTTATAGATAATAAAAAAACAATTCACAAATAATGGAAATAAAACATATTTATTAAACTAAAGCATCACTTTATACATATATAATTATAAACATTTCCAACAAAAATCAAAACCTCATTGGTATAGAAGAAAAAACCTAAAAAAATATTTCAAATAGTTATGTACTAATAAGACACAATTATTCATTCTTTTTATTATTTAAATTGGAAATTATATATATAGTATTTTAAAAATGTATAATTCAAAATAATAATATTAATTTTTCAGATTATTTGTAATTGTCAAGAATTTTTTTATAATACAAATGAAATAAAAAATTATAAGGATATAGTTCCTAATATATACTTATATTATCCTTGTTTATTATCAGATCGATTCAGTTTAGATCATGTTACAAATATATGAAAAACACAAATATCCTTTCCACAAAATGATTAATTCTCAAATTAAAAATCACAAGCATAACTCAAAAAGGAAAACATTGGTATATAAAATTAGTTATGAAGAAAACAAATAAGTCCTATAAAATAAACATATAATAAATATCATCATATTATAATTAAAAGAAAATAAACATATGTTTAAGAATTTTTTAGTTATAATTCATGGGAAATGTGAACTTTTTATGAAATATCATCATAGTTAAAGAAGTATTCCACTTATATAAGATTCTGTTTCTAGTAAATTTAATTAAATTAGAATATATATAAACAAAATTTAATTTTTTTTACTATATAATAGATAATACTTTTAAAAAATTATGATAATTTATATTAAAAAATTACTAGAGTATGAAATATTTGAGTGTGGTGGGAAACAATTATCCAACACTCATCGCTCTAAAATATAAAATTACCGAAATTATAAAATATTAATTTTATTTATTATTAAGATAATATTAGATCTAAATTCACACAAAGATACCATAGATAATGGTTTCTTGATATTGTCTAAAATAAAAAGATTTTATAAAATTGCCTCCATATGTAAATAAACAAGTACATTCAGTTTATAATTAGAAATAAGTGAAGTTAAATAATTAAATGATAAAATACAACATAAATTCTAAAAAACATCCAAAATTTTGATATAATAAGATATCTTAGAATAAATAAATCATAGAGTCAATAAAGAATGATGATGACTAACTATAAACGTGATAATAAAGTGGAAGGTGATGATAATGATAACAAGGATAGAGGCCGGTAACAACGATGATGTTCTGAGAGGGTGAAGACGATGACAGTGAAAATGTGGATTAAATATAGATCATGGGCTAGAGTTTTTAAAGGGATAATTTAAGGTTTATATTGAGGGAGGTTGAAAAAAATTAAATATTTCCTAATATCATTAATTTTTTTAATGATTTTTTATGTTTTTTGTTGTATAACTGATGTAAAAAAATTGTATTTCTACATCGGTATAATTATAATTAATTTAAAATATAAAGCACCATTATTTTTAAAATATATTATATAATAACCAATGATAATTTTTTTTATAATTTTGGTTATTAGTAACCAACATTTTAAACCCATCATTTAAAATACTTTTTGTAATGGTGCATTCTTTTTTAACACCTTGAGGTACAAACCAACTAGATTCCTTTTGAATTGGAGGAAGAACCAACAATTAATTTATCTAGACCAAGGAATAACCTGACTTACCTTTCCCTTTCCTAGTAAGGAACAAGCAACATGTACCTTTTATTGGGGTTGTATAACCCTACCCTAAAGTCCTACTTTTGAAATCAAAATAATAAACCACAATGAAATTACACAAGAAATAATAAAAAGAAGTAAAATAAAAGAACCACTATGAAAACATGAAGTTCATAATATTTATGAATATTTTATTATGATAGCCTAAGAGTATTTCATGATGAATTTAATGAAAGTTATTTCTACTAGTAGTAAGCATTAATGATGAAAATGGGTAATGAATTTATATCTCTTACATCGACTCACTTTAACTGGTTTGGTCATAATCTATTTATTAATAAATATATATATTTTACTTGAACTACATCAATGAAGAAAAATAATTTCTTTATAGCCAATGAGTTCACTAATTCCAAAACTAACATCTTGAAAATATATTCCAATATATTGATACTAGAAATTCAAAAATCTATCTTCTTGTAAATGAGTCTCAGTAAATTTTAAAAACACACACATGTTCACCATGCATGTATTAAAAAATCAATTCAATTTTTAAAATTAAAAAAATATAAAAAAAAATAAATTAAATAATTATAAAATAACATCCTAAAAATTATATCTCTAACCACACCTATCACCCATGGAGTGGTAAAATTTTGTAAGCCATTTTATACACCCATATGTTGACTACAATCTTCACTATTGTATAGAGAATTCCAGTTTGTTATTTCACTCAAATATTTCAGAGGCATGATATGTGACTGATTATTCATAATGGATTGAGAGTTTACTAAGAGTGTTTTTTATTGTATTTTTCCAAATTATTTTTCCTCTTTTAGAATAAATAAGATACTATGACTTTTATTATTCCAAATTGATCCTCATGGTGCATCTAAATTTCATTTTTGGGCCAAAGTTACACACTCTTCATTGTGGTTAACATAAATTGGTCATTTTCATCGAAATTATTATAACCAGATATAGAATTATACCATGAAATTTTTATTTTGGAAATGCATTTTTTGAGATTTCCAATTTATATAGGAAAATTGAATATCAAAATAATAAGCATTATGGAATTGGGGGACCTATTTTCTCATTATAAAATCTAAAAAGATTTCCCAAGACTTACAATGGTATTGAGCTGGTTGTTTTTAGTGTTCATAATGTATAACATAAAAAATAAATTACTATATTTAAAATAATGATGTTAAATACTAAAAAATATGAAAAAAACAATTAAGGTATAATTAATCAACACATTCATCACTATTACTTTATTATTTAAGAAATTAAATCACCCTAAACACGAAAAATCACTAAACAGGAATGGTTTACAATGATGTTAGAAATTATAATTACACATTTATGAAATTATCAAAACTTTAAAACTTATAAATACTCATGTTATAGTGAATAGAACAAATAATTATTTGTAATTATGAATACATAATGTGGATCAAGGATAAACTAAACAATCTCAACCATTGGATATTTAAAAAAAGAAATAAATACCAAAATATATCCTTATTTTTTGAATTCATGAAAAATATTACAAATATATTCTATATACATAAAAATTGTAAAACAAATATTCATGAAATTTATGCTTTTGGAACATGTTTCATAGAGCCACTAAAAATTTTGTTATGATTATAATATTATGTTATAAGTAGTTAAATTATATAGCTAAATTTAAAGTCATATTTTTAATTTGAGCAATGAAAAAAATTCTATATCCCCATAAGCTAATAATCATAACTAGGAAGAAAAATATACCTTTTAAAATTAACATTTAAAATATATTCAATCTCCAAATAAACCAATTAATTATAATATCAATTCTAAAAAAATTAAATAAAGATGGTAAGGGTTTAAGAAAATATCCCAAAGAATTCCATCTTCTTTTCATTTCTTAGAAATAAAAAATAAAAAAAAAGTTTATAAAAGGCTACATTATGATATAATAAGAAAAGTAAAAAATATATCTAAAGTATATTTTTGAAGAAACAAGGAGCCATAAAAATGCCTTATAATATTTAAGTAATGGTAACCAATAATTAAATAATCATATTTTTTATTATAATTATTTAAAAATACATTCATGTAGATTAAAAAAAATATTTCATACTTCTATTATTCCACGTTCAAAATAAATTTTCTAAAACAAAGATAAGTATAAAGAAAATAAAGTGTCATCAAATAGATCGTTTGTTGGAACATTTTCTAAACAAATATATCCCTCTTGGACATGATATCTTATGAAATTATATCTAACTTCTATATGTTTAGTTCTATAATTATGTAAAAGGTTTCTAGATATAAAAATAGTATAATTATACTCAAAATATTTAGGAATTATTTTTATATAAAAACTAAAATAATATAATGTTTTCTTAACAAAAAATGATTAGCCATAACAAAATTTATGGAAGTTTTTTTGATTCGGTCATTGATTAAAAAAAATAATGTTTTTTCTTTTAACAGCATGAAAATAAAAAATTACCAATAATGAAACACTTATATGAGGAACATTTTCAATTAGATTTTTATCCTAAAAATTTGTAATTAAAATAACTAGTTAATTCAAACACATATTATTGAAGATTAACCAAAAAAATCAAAAAACATTAATATATTTCATATCACACTTAGTATATTTATATTTATTTTTATAATATTATATTTATATTAAGTATACAAATAGAAACTATTCATTTAATCTAGCCTTGAAGCTATATGTTGACACTCTATTCCGTCAAATGGTCAAAAAAGAGAAAAGGGGAAATGCATTTGAAAAAAGAGGAAAATGCACATGAATAAAATCAATATTTTCAAAGGATTGAAACTTGGATCGACCTACTCCAATTATGGATCCACCAGTAGGCAAGGTACATACGCACCCAATTCTGGTGTACAACTTACTTGCATGCCCCATTACTATTTTCTCAGGGTCCTATGTTTTCATATAAATAGACCCTTGGGGCTTTCATTTGTATGGATGTATTTCCTTGATTCATAATTGATGCTCTGGTATCCCTAGTGTTTTTCCCAATTCATATGAAATTTTTAAGGTGGTTATTTAACACTTATAGTCGAGGAATTGAAGGAGGAGCATAGGACTAAATTCATTTTAGTGTTATAAATCAATAACACTTTCCTGCTTAAAGTGCCTAACTATCCTAAATTAGAATCACTTGTGTGCCACCTATTCCTATTAGAGGAACTTGAGTGCCCCACTTTTGGAAATATCTGTGAATATTCTTAAAAGGATTAAGTCAGGTCTCTCCCAAATATTACTATATAGGTTTTTCATCACATGAGTGAACATAGGGTAGCCCAAGCCTACTTGAACACCCATAAATGTGCACCCACACTTACTTGGGGTCCTTCTTTTATTCACCTACTCCCTTAAGACTGCAAGCCATCAAGCCTTCTTCAAATCCATTAATAGAAATGAGTCTTCTTCATTTCATTCCTTTTCTAAAATGTATTATGTTGGAAATTCCACCAAAACCTCCTAAATTATCAAACATTTTTAAAAGGCACATCAGTGTGTCTCCAATTTGGGTTTTTATATACGCAGTTAGAGGTTTCCCACATTTGTTTCACAATTGGGTTAAATTCATGGAGTTTATGTGGGTTCATATATTTTCAGTCACAGAGACCATTCTCTCATGAATAGTGTTGGGAAGTTCTTGGTTTGGAGGATTAGGGTTTGGGTTATGTCATCCCCTTTTTGTTTCTAAGACCTGGAACCTCTGGTCTCTGGTATGGAGGGTATGGTTCTCACTTTCATTTCCATTAATGCAAAGGAGAAGTCTCCCTCCACTGCCAGGATCAATTTTATAGCAACCATCTTGGTATATGCCACTAACCTTTAAAGTGTGAGGTTATAATCTTGTTCCACTCTAATTCATTCTCCTTTAATACTCTCTTACATTTTACCCTTGTCCAATGTAAATAGACAAGAGTGAAGGCTCAACGCCTCTCCCACTTTGCGGGTCACCTCACCCTCGTCCTACATTGTCACCATAGGCATGGCCACTTCTACTAGTGGAGGAGGAATAGAGTGGGTGCCTTTTTTAAATATTTGACATCCACTTGTTTCTCACACTGGGCCAGACTCAGGTGGGATTAGATATTCTTCATGATAAAAAAATCATAATCATTTATAACGTGAACTACGAGAACAATGATTCCTATTCAAACTAGGATACAAAGGACGTCTACTTGAAGGCCTGATTTCAAAAGGGTTCCCTTCTAAAAGGGTTCACCAAATCATATCCCCTCAAATGGGAAGCTATCATTCATAAGACCCAACAAAATGAATGAACTATAAGAACTCTAATTCCCAACATAATTAGAATATTTAGCATGCCTTCTCAGGCCCCGAGCTCACTGGATATCATTTTCCAGAGTCTATATCTAATTCCCACAATCTGGGAATCCTCCTTAGGAATAAGCCCCAAATTAACCCCCCAAATCACCAGGGCATCCTTTTCAGAAAGTAATCCCAAATTCATTTCTCTCAAAAACTACACTCTTTTATGAGACTCATCGAACTACGTGGGCTTTGATTGCCATCCACAAGGGATATATAAGAAACCACTTTGAGGTCCAAACCCAACATTTCAAATCAACTATGTTCTCATTGGTCCATATTCCAAACAGGGTCTAATCATACTTGTAAACACATATTCTTTCCTAGTTCCTTGGGATGCTTAGGCATAAATCCCACAAAAAACATTGAGTGACCACTCTTTTCTTAGATTTCTTTACCACATGAAATTAAACTATATAGATGGGTCCTTATCACATAACCTTATAAGGTATGATGTGTCCTATTAAGTGCCACCAAACTATTAGGGTTCTGATTCCTTTCACAAGGATTCATAGGTAGCCCATTTTATGGGAATGATCCCAACATCAAAACAAACCTTCATCTCCATAGAAAACAATAAATTCTAGAGTTCCCCACTTAGTGGATTAAACACCAGTAACATAATAAATGATGATTAAAAGAATCTATAAATAATTTATAAGAGTATAACATTAATTTAGAACCTCAAATTCATATAGATATCTCCATTAATGAAGAACCTCGAATACATACAGATGATTATAAATTTCTCTCCATTCCAATAATTGATTGAAAATTACAATGGAAACATATGTTACACTTGGTGAATTAATAAGGATTCATGAAATATTCTCAAATACATAGAGAGAGTCCCATAGTAGACAATAATTCCTCCCAAAGGGTGTGATTAGTCCAACCTCCCATCCTCTCAACCATTTCATGCTCTTAAGTGTCATAAGTTTAAACTCAACGAATGCCTACCTTTGTAAAGGAGGAACCTTTTGGATAATGAATTGTTTTGTGTTTCAAGTTCAATGAATAAATCCAATGTAAACCACTGAGAAGGAGTGATTCTTAAATTATAAATGATGTTCCAAGGAACTACGAAACAAAAATTGTGAACCCGACGTGAATCCTTAACCAAGTTAATAATGTTACCCACCTGTTAGGCCCCTATCAATTAATAAAGGAAGGACCGAAAAAGGAATCAATCACACATCTATCCATATAAAATATTTTTCTTTAATGGAGTTTATTTTTGTTTTCATGTTTCTTTTCCAAGCCTCCCTTCAATCCAAAATGGCTTCCTTCACGTTTGCCCATCTGAATGTCTTAGCCGCTGCTCAAATTGGATCTTCATCCGCTGGAAGGAAGTCATCACTGACTTAGCATCTTCAACACTAGGTATCCAATGTACTGGTATGGGAATATTTTCATCATGGTTCATTATGAACTTTGAGGCTTCCCGATAATCCTTCCAGGTTAATAACAACCCTCAATTGTGTGTTTAGCGATGACCAATGGTCAAGAAGAAAACGGTGACAACCACCATATTTAACTGTTTTGGGTCTTTATCCCCAAAACTCAAAAACCAGTCTCTCACATACTATAGAGAGGTGAATCAAGAGGACACTCATTACATCAATTCAAAGATGAAGGGGTCCTTCCCCAGTACTCCAACAAACAATCTCCTCCTGTAGAAAAATGTGGTAGTGAACACCCAAAATGATTGGGGTATTGGATATGGTTGTTCGACCCAGGTCCCTCAAACCCGAGTGTGTAAGAAAAACCACAAAGACAACATCTAGTCAATATGGATTAGGTTCTTACCTTTTCCCCTCTAGAAAATTCCATTAACCTAACATGATGGAAAACAACGAGCGGGCACATACATTCATTGATACTAATTCAACTTCCTAGATGACTTATCTAGTAGCCACCCACCAATACCTCTAGGTAAATCTAGTAGATTACCATGAATAGGAACATACACATGTTTACAAATTATAATCCAGTCAGCAGGATCATCTGACTTTAATAAAGTAAGACTTCCATTAAAATGTGGTGCAAACAGGTAAAGAGGAACATACACCTACTTATCCTCACCAAATCTGTCAGCAGTCTCGTATTCCATTATTGAAATAATTTCATAAACCATGCTTGATGGAAAACATCCAGTAGGCACATACACCTTCCATAATTCATCAATCATGCCAACAATCTCATTTGGAAGCACCTAGAGAAGTCAAACGGAAGACTCTGATGACAAACCTAGGGATTACCCAACTCACTTCCCCCATACATAAGTACTGTCAGTATCCATTTATTAGAAAAACAGGACAGTAGCAGGCACATAAACCTACTCCAGATACGGATTGGGCATAAATTCTTGTTCCGGTCATTTAAGTCACCAAACACATCTTAGTAGTAGTGAAAGGACATACAAAAATTATAGCACATATTCTGGAAGCATTACATAATATCAAAACAACTTCATAAATACCATGGGAACATACACATATCTTTGTCCCCACACCTATGATGAGACATCGGTATGCCATCCCAAAGCAGATACATACCTCTATTTTAGTCTAGGAGGGTTATGGGGCATACTCCCCCATATCATACAGATAACTAGATTGGGAACATACAAACTCTCCAATTAGAGGTAATCGCCCCATTATAATAACCACTCCAAGGTAGGCATATACACTTGACCATTATAACAACTTCTCCCAACAAGTATCCCCAACTTTGTGTAAGAGGGCCTCTAAGAAGAAATCTCAAAAACATAGTAGGAAAATCAAGATCCAATATGCGATCTAGCTCCTCTTAATGTTATAGTTCTTGAGTCCCTCAGAAATTTATCTATTGCATCTCAATATCAAACCCTCTCATTAACAAATTATGGGAGTGGCATTAGTAATTATGAAGTTCCCCATCGTACACTTCATCATGAATGATTTCTTCATGAAAATTTGGTCAATCGAGAGATCTTATCTTCGAATGAGAGCCACATAAACCCATCATGTTTCTAAAAGACCAAGGATAAATGGGATTTATCCCTAGTTGTAATCCACCATTGTGGTCCTTCTCATGATGGTATTCACTAAGAAATTTCTATCTACAGTTGTATTTCGCATTTCCAAGATAATTCATTAATTGATATTGTATATAACGACCCATACTTTACATACATTGTTAATACTTCAAAATCGAAGCACACTTATTACAACATATGACAAAACCACAAAGGACCGTATAGGTATAGTGTCTTTAGAAACTGGGAAACATAAACAACTAGTTCATAAATCTTCTACAGTGTCTCCCATTTATTTCATCATATCTAGGGTCCCTTTTAGCATATTCTACTTAATATCCATCTTCCTGACCTGGGGAAAAGAAAACATAAAAGGGTGAGCTCAAATGCTCAGCGAGGGCAAATAAAGGAAATAAAAATCATATCATATCTTTTTGAAAATCAAAACCTGCAAAAGAGATCATAATATCTTAACATGGAATAAATCATAGAAGTGAAAATGAGATCCCCATAATCATAACATAAAACTTGAAACTTTGTGGCATGCACACATAATCATGGAAAATCATTTCTTGTTAGTCATGACTCATTGCCAAGACTATCTTAGTGGACAATGTCCCTTTCTGAACCGAGTCACCCTCATTCCAGTCATGTTTCACTGAACCGGTATAACCTACCGTTCCAGCCATGTCTATCTCATGAGATATAAATCTTTACCCAATGCATTGGAGGGAGATATAGGTCCCACCCATCTTATAATGAATCATTTCTTATGTGTGCCACATAATCATAAATCATACATCATCGCATAACACATGTAACAAAAATGGGATTCTTGAAAAATCATGACATCATAAAACAAACCATATAAGGTAAATGAATTCATAAAAATAATTCCCTCACAACATAATCAAATCAATGTAATAATAGGGATAAAAACATAACTCTATATTATCTTAGATGGAAAATAATTTTGATAAAACATTTGAACTCCATTCTTGAGGAAAATATCCTTTCTACTTCAAAAACACTTTTCCTTTCTTAAAATGTCATAAAATTCTAAACTAAAAGAAGTTGATTAAAAATAAACTTGAAAACTTTTAAAGGAATCTTCTTGTAAATAATGTTTTAAAAATCCATTCATGCCGTATAAGTTAAAAAACCATTCTTCGTACTTTTGTCGGAAAAGTCAAAAAGTACCTCGTACGAAAAAAATGACAAAAGATTCCTTTCATATTCTTTACTAAAAACTCACCGAAGGGTAAAAATGGATTTAAACAATTGTAGGTGGATTTAAATAATATTACATATTGATGAAACATGGATGTGGATGATAAAATACACCCCAGTGAATACTTACGAATAAACAATCTCAGATAAAAATGAGATTGTGATATTTCCCTTACATTAGGTCCGATTTGCTTTGTACGTGTCCGAATCTCCTGTATAATGGTTTAAATAATGTTATTGACTTATTAGAGAATCATACATATTGATATGATATCATATATGGTCATATTCTTAGCTTCTTGTTAGTAATATTTCATTGTTACTTGTTACTCGGGTCTTTATTGCCTTTTGTTCTTATGCGTGTTTTGCCGAATAAATTCTTATTCTTCTTTTAAGGTTATAGATAACTTATATCCAGAATGTTATTAGTGTAACATATATCATATTTATTCATTCAATTCATTTATATAATTATTATGTAATGATGATCATGTAGAACGAGTCGCTTCACATCGTGGAGACGGTATTCCGTACGTACGCACGAGTGATGATATCGTTCCTATGATCGTGGAACTGTATTGGAGTATATATATATTATTTAAGTATCAATATTACTTTATAATAATCATAAATAGTTACTCATTACACCATTATACCCATCCTTGTAACGTGGTGGTGTAAAATAGATTACACCACGGCGTGGAGACAGTATTCCGTACGTACGCATGCGCGGTGATTTCATTTTTCCGTAGGATGGATAGAAGGTGAATTAGGGTTGTTTCATAATTATAATAAAATATAAGTATGTAAGTAATACTTATGTTATTACTTTATCATGAAACAACTAAAGAATAAGAATTTGAAGAAGAAAGAAATTGAAAAGATCGGCAATGGATATTACCTCTTCTTTGGAACGCTTCGTTGAATCCTCCACTTAGGGAACTAATATTGGTCTTTGAAGAAGACCAGGACCTCTATTATTATTCTAGGGAAGTGGAGAGGAGAAAATGGCAGGGTTTGGCCGAGATTGAGAGCTCAATTTGGTGTGAGGAGGAGGGGGAGGAGGTGCCCTTTTATAAGGGAGGAGAGGGGCACCTTAGGAATATCTCAAAATATTATTTTATATTAAAGTAAAAATCGGGTTATAATGGTTCCAAAGGTTCTTATTTCGAATATAAAGTGGGGATGGGTCGAAATACTATCAACCAATAGGATTTAGACAAGTTTATGGTATTATTTTAACCTTATCAATTAGATTTAACTCTAAGTTAAATAATTTAACTTTTACCATGTATTTTTGTTTTCTTTCACTATATGGTTAATACACTTACTATAACATGCCAAACGAACCCCAAATTGTTTATTATTAATATATATATCCTTATATAAGTCATTTGTCCTAACCTTAGATTTTTAGGAATAAAATAACAATTAATAATATAATATTTTATTTAAAAACTATTTTGTGTCAATTTTGACACTATTTGATATATGATTTTTGTGAAAGTCATAACAGAATTATATGTTCGAACCAAGTTGATTAAATCAACACTAATATATCATAGTAACCTATAAAATTAGTGTAATTCATAAAAAGTCTTAAATGACATTTATTTTGGTGTTTATAACACCAATTATGTGAATATTTCATTAATAAGATAATTACTGCATCATCATTGTGTCATAAATAAATTAAATTATTTAATGTCTAAAAATTATAAATAAAATACCATTATGTAGGAAATCTTTTTATCTTTCTAATTAATATTTATAGTCTAATTTATCTTATGTATAAACCCATATTAAAAATGATTTACTTATAAAACTTTGATTTTAACTATTTTAACCCTTCTTTAAATAAATTAATAATAAATGTCCTAATCTAATCCAAGTGGGCCTAAATGGTCATATTTTATTCCTAAGTTTGTTTTTGGTCGAATTACACTTGTCCAATAGAATTAGGACATGTGTTAGGGTAATATTAATATCATATTTACCCTTAGTTACCCTATTTACTATTAACCGCGGTAAAAAAAGTAAAAAGTTACTATTCAGCAAAAAATTATTTTTATCTCATTGAACCACATTTTACTTACTGATATCAACCGTGTCTGTCGGATTTTCGAAATTCCATTCACAGAAGCGGTAAAATTAAGTTTTATGCAAAATTTAGTTTTTAACCTACCACTTAGTGGTTTCACTATTCATCAAAAATTGAAAGTTTTCAGAAAAATACCAAAATTTCACCCTAAGCTAATTTCGGTATTCCGAATCCAAAAATGAAGTCCATTTTAAAAAATAAAATTTATAAAATTTCAAAAAGTGGTTATTACTATTCATAACGGCTAGTTTTAATAATATTTTAATAGCATATCGTTGTTTAGTGAAACTCAGTATTGCGTACGACGCAAGCTATCGATGAAGGTCGCGATTGAGTGTAAAGTAAGACAAGCTAGTATGTAGTGAAAGATTCCTTTGATGATATATAAAAAACAAAATATTACTCATAAAAATGTCGGATGTCACATTCTACCCCCCTTAAAAAAAATTTCTCCCTCGAAATTCGTCACTTTGTAACAAACAGATGAGGATACTTCTCCCTCATCATATCCTCAAGATCCCATGTAGCTTCTTCAAGTTGGTGGTTCCTCCATAAAACTTTCACCAATCGAGTGGTCTTGTTTCGTAGGACTTTTTCGCTACGATCCAGAATCACTATCGGTTGTTCTTCATTAGAAAGATCCTGCTCCAGCGGTACAACTTCTGAGCTGAGTACATGTGAAGGATCAGGTATGTACTTTCTCAGGAGAGATACATGGAACACATCGTGAACTTGAGAGAGATTCGGTGGAAGCGCCAATCGGTAAGCTACCTTCCCAACACGATCCAGTATTTTGAAAGGACCGATATATCTAGGGCTCAACTTCCCCTTCTTTCCAAATCTCATAACCCTCTTCCAGGGAGATATTCGTAAGAACACTTTATCACCCACTTCAAACTCTAGGTCTTTTCTTCGGTTGTCGGCATAACTTTTTTGTCGACTCTAAGCTGCTCTTATGTGTTGTTGAATAGATCTGAACTTTTTTCCATTTCATCAACGAGATCAGGTCCTAATAGCTTTCTTTCCCCAATTTCATCCCAGTAAGTTGGAGTCCTGCATTTCTTTCCATAGAGAGCTTCATAAGGAGCCATCTGAATACTGGAGTGAAAGCTATTATTATAAGAAAATTCCACCAAAGGTAGCTGTTGATCCCAACCTCCTTTGAAATCCATAGAGCAAGCTCTCAACATATCTTCTAGGGTTTGAATTGTTCTCTCAGACTGACCGTCTGTCTGGGGATGATAAGCAGTGCTGAAACTCAACTCTGTATCCAGAGTATGCTGAAGACTTCGCCAGAACTTCGAGGTAAATCTCAGATCCTGATCAGATATAATAGAAAGTGGTACTCCATGCAATCTTACCACTTCCTTTACATATATCCTGGCAAGCTGATCTAGAGAGAAAACCTCTCTAATAGGAATGAAGTGTGCAGACTTTGTAAGACGATCAACTATGACCCAGATAGCATTATTGCCTTTGGATGTTTTAGGAAGACCTGTGACAAAGTCCATAGTGATGTTTTCCCATTTCCATTCGGGTATGGGTAATGGTTGTAACATCCCCTTAGACTTCTGTCTCTCAGCTTTAACTTGTTGACAAACCAAGCATCGAGAGACATATTCAGCAACATCTCTTTTCATGCCATCCCACCAGAAGTACTCTTTCAGGTCCCTATACATCTTCGTGCTTCCAGGATGAATAGAGAATGAAGAACTATGAGCCTCATCCAGTAGCTCCTTCTTTAATTCGGGGATGGAAGGAACACAAACCCGATTCCTGAACTTTATTATCCCATCACAATGAAGGTTGAATTCAGGAACATTTCTCACCTTCTTTTGTAACTCGATATCTTCTTTCTGTGCCTCTTTAATCTTCACATGTATAGATGGTTGAACATTCATTTGAGAAAGATAAGATTTTTCCCCTTCCATTATAATTCCAAGATCCATCCTTTGTAAATCCATAAATATTGGATCTTTTGTGATCCTCATCATGGATAAACTAGCATGGTCTTGTCGACTTAATGCATCTGCCACCTTGTTTGCTTTCCCAGGGTGGTAATGGATTGAGAAGTCATAATCCTTAATCAGCTCCAACCATCTTCTTTGGCGCATATTCAGCTCCTTTTGTGTGAAAATATACTTTAAACTTTTATGATCAGTATAAATATCACACCTTTCACCATAAAGGTAATGCCTCCAAATCTTTAATGCAAAGATTACCGCAGCCAACTCCAAATCATGTGTTGGGTAATTTTGCTCATGGATTTTCAACTGTCGTGAGGCATAATCTATCACCATATCATTTTGAATAAGAACACACCCCAATCCCTTCTTGGATGCATCACTGTAGATCACAAACCATTCTCCACTACAAGGCAGTGTGAGCACAGGTGCACTGGATAACCTTCATTTCAACTCCTTGAAATTCTCTTCACATTCCTCTGTCCAGACAAACTTAACTCCTTTCTGAGTCAACTTGGTGAGTGGATTAGATAATCGTGAAAAATGTTTTACAAAACGTCGATAATATCCATCCAAACCAAGAAAAATTCGAATCTCAGTTACTGTTTTTGGTCTCGACCATCTTTCGATAACCTCTGTTTTTGCTGGATCCACAGATATCCCCTCCTTTGAGATTATGTGACCCAAAAATGCAACTTTTTGAAGCCAAAATTCACACTTGGTAAATTTGGCATAAAGATTCTCCATTCTCAGGGTCTTCAATATAATTCTCAAGTGATCTTCATGCTCTTCCTTGCTCTTTGAATAGACAAGAATATCGTCTATAAAGACTACCACAAATTGATCAAGATAGTCTCTAAAGACTCTATTCATTAGATCCATGAAGATAGCAGGGGCATTAGTAAGACCAAATGGCATCACTATAAATTCATAGTGTCCATACCTTGTACGGAAAGCCGTCTTTGGTATATCCTCCCTTTTGACCCTTAATTGATGATACCCTGAACGAAGATCAATCTTGGAAAACTATTGAGCTCCGCGTAGTTGGTAAAATAAGTCATCAATGCGTGCGAGAGGATATTTGTTCTTGATAGTGATCTTGTTAAGTTCTCGATAATCAATGCAGAGTCTCATTGATCCATCTTTCTTCTTAACAAATAGAACAGGTGCTCCCCAAGGTGACGCACTAGGGCGTATGAATCCCTTATCAAGATTCTCTTGGAGTTGCTTCTTCAATTCCTGCAACTCAATTGGGGCCATCCTATAAGGTGCCTTTGAAATAGGCAAAGCACCTGGTATGAGTTCTATTGAAAACTCAACTTCACGATTTGGTGGAAGACCCGGTAATTCCTCCGGAAAGACATCATCAAACTCCCGTACAATGGGCATATTCTTAATCGTGAGTTTCTCACCAACCATTTGAGATAAATAACCTTCATTTAGTGGAATCAATACCCATAAGATGGAAGAAATTTCCACTGGAAGGTTATATTCATCCTTGCATTGATATACGATCGTAGATTGATCTGGAATATGAAATGTGACTTCCCTTATTTGAAAATTGATATGAGCTCCATGTAGAGAAAGCCAATCCATGCCAAGAATCACATCAACTTCCACTAAAGGAAGGATCACAAGATTTGCAGGAAGCACTTTCCCACAAACATCGATCGGAGAAGAATTATAAACTTTTGATGCGACTGTTGTGCCATTAGGTGTTGTCACAGCTAACTCAAAATATAATTTTTGAGGTAATACGGTGATACCCTTAGAAAATTCTTTAGAAATAAAAGAGTGGGTGGATCCAGAATCAAATAAAACATTTTCTACTTTAGAGTGGACGGTAAGTGTACCTTTCACCACTTCGTTATCGTACTCCACATCGTTGATAGAAATTGCATGTGACTTTCCTTTGTCTTTAGCCTTAAGATTTTGTTGACGTCGACCATCATCATCAACCCTTGGATTTGGTCATTGATTGGCATAATGCCCCCATATCCTTGCACTTGAAACATTGAAGTGTAGTAGGTTCATTCTGTGTATCCCTTCCTTTGTTTGCGTCATTAGACATCTTCTTCCCATTATCAAGGCATTCAAATGCCTGATGACCTTCCTTTCCACATTTAAAACATTTACTTGTCCTTTTAAGACAACTCCCTCCATGTTTCTTTCCACACATTGAGCATAAGGAAAAGCTCATCTTCTTTTCCGTGTGCTCTTTAGATTTTTCTTTGAATTCCATCTTCCTCTTCTTATCAAACCCATGTGACTGATGGGTTATTCCAATCTCCATCTCGACTTTGAGAGCACATCGAACGATTTCCTCGTAGCTATTGAAGTCCCTTATGGCTAACGCCCTTCGAAGACTTGGTTTTAAGACACTAAAGAATCGATCGATCTTACTCTCAGGTTGGATAATAACACCAGAAGCGTACCTTGCAAGTCTTGTAAAATTTGCTTCATAGGTACCAACAGATTCATCATCCCTTTGCTTCAGTTCATGAAACTCTTTCTCCGTCTTTTTTCGGAGAATACGAGGGAAGTACTTATTGAAAAATAAGTTCTTGAACTCGTCCCATTCCATAGACTCAATTTCATCCATTTGCCTCGTATTCTTAATAATATTACACCATTGATCAGCATCTCCTTCCAAACGATACACTGCTAGGATGACATTATCATGTTCAGAACATTGAAGAACTGAAAATATCTTTTCAGTAGTACTAATCCATTGTTCAGCAACTAATGGATCAGTAGACCCACTGAAAGAAGGTGGACGCTGCCTCATGAAGGATTCAACAGAATTTTTCTCCTTCCTTTGCTCGTTTGGAATTCCTGCATGATTCATAGCTTGAGAAAGTTGTGTGATCATGGCTACAAGATTTTTCATTCCAGCTCCCATATCGTTTGGTTGCTCAGGGGGACAATCATTGCATTGCCCATCGCATTCCGCATTAACACGGTTCTTTCGGGTTCCAGCCATTGACTAAAACCAAGAAGAATAGTGTGAGCAACACTAATTATAATAGGAAAACCACATAATCAAGGATAAAATTTCACACTTAAGGTTTTATCCTAGGGTATTCATGGCCATTTCTAAAACACTAAGATTGTGTTCTATGCTTAGACTTATCCTTAGGGTTCTTAATAAGGCTTTCACATCCTAGTTTCCAAAGGTTGACTATACCTTTCCTCTGATACCAACTATAATGACCCATACTTTACATACATTTTTAATACTTCAAAATCGAAGCACACTTATTACAACATATGACAAAATCGCAAAGGACCGTATTGGTATAGTGTCTTTAGAAACTGGGAAACATAAACAACTGGTTCATAAATCTTCTACAGTGTCTCCCATTTATTTCATCATATCTAGGGTCCCTTTTAGCATATTCTACTTAATATCCATCTTCCTGACCTGGGGAAAATAAAACATAAAAGGGTGAGCTCAAATGCTCAGCAAGGGCAAATAAAGGAAATAAAAATCATATCATATCTTTTTGAAAATCAAAACCTGCAAAAGAGATCATAATATCTTAACATGGAATAAATCATAGAAGTGAAAATGAGATCCCCATAATCATAACATAAAACTTGAAACTTTGTGACATGCACACATAATCATGGAAAATCATTTCTTGTTAGTCATGACTCATTTCCAAGACTATCTTAGTGGACAAAGTCCCTTTCTGAACCGAGTCACCCTCGTTCTAGTACTGTTTCACTGAACCGGTATAACCTACCGTTCCATCCATGTCTATCTCATGAGATATAAATCTTTACCCAATTCATTGGAGGGAGATCTAGGTCCCACCCATCTTATAATGAATCCTTTCTTATGTGTGCCACATAATAATAAATCATACATCATCGCATAACACATGTAACAAAAATGGGATTCTTGAAAAATCATGACATCATAAAACAAACCATATAAGGTAAATGAATTCATAAAAATAATTCCCTCACAACATAATCAAATCAATGTAATAATAGGGATAAAAACAGAACTCTATATTATCTTAGATGGAAAATAATTTTGATAAAACATTTGAACTCCATTCTTGAAGAAAATATCCTTTCTACTTCAAAAACACTTTTCCTTTCTTAAAATGTCATAAAATTCTAAACTAAAAGAAGTTGATTAAAAATAAACTTGAAAACTTGTAAAGGAATCTTCTTAGAAATAATGTTTTAAAAATCCATTCATGCCGTATAAGTTAAAAAAACATTCTTCGTACTTTTGTCGGAAAAGTCAAAAAGTACCTCGTACGAAAAAAATGACAAAAGATTCCTTTCATATTCTTTACTAAAAACTCACTGAAGGGTAAAAATGGATTTAAACAATTGTAGGTGGATGGAAATAATATTACATATTGATGATACATGGATGTGGATGATAAAATACACCCTAGTAAATACTTACGAATAAACAATCTCGGATAAAAATGAGATTGTGATATTTCCCTTACCTTAGGTCCAATTTGCTTTGTACGTGTCCGAAGCTCCTGTATAATGGTTTAAATAATGTTATTGACTTATTCCAGAATCATACATATTGATATGATATCATATATGGTCATATTCTTAGCTTTTTGTTAGTAATATTTCATTGTTACTTGTTACTCGGGTCTTTATTGACTTTTGTTCTTATGCGTGTTTTGCCGAATAAATTCTTATTCTTCTTTTAAGGTTATATATACCTTATATAAAGAATGGTATTAGTGTAACATATATCATATTTATTCATTCAATTCATTTATATAATTATTATGTAATGATGATCATGTAGAATGAGTCGCTTCACATCGTGGAGACGGTATTCTGTACGTACGCACGAGTGATGATATCATTCCTATGATCGTGGAACTGTATTGGAGTATATATATATTATTTCAGTATCAATATTACTTTATAATAATCATAAATAGTTACTCATTACACCATTATACCCATCCTTGTAAGGTGGTGGTGGAAAATAGATTACACCACGGCGTGGAGACGGTATTCCGTACGTACGCACGCGCGGTGATTTCATTTTTCCGTAGGATGGATAGAAGGTGAATTAGGGTTGTTTCATAATTATAATAACATATCAGTATGTAAGTAATACTGATGTTATTACTTTATCATGAAACAACTAAAGAATAAGATGTTGAAGAAGAAAGAAATTGAAAAGATCGGTAATGGATATTACCTCTTCTTTGGAACGCTTCTTTGAATCCTCCACTTAGGGAACTAATATTGGACTTTGAAGAAGACCAGGACCTCTAGGATTATTCTAGGGAAGTGGAGGGAGAAAATGGAAGGGGTTTTCCGAGCTTGAGAGCTCAATTTGGTGTGAGGAGGAGGGGGAGGAGGTGCCCTTTTATAAGGGAGGAGAGGGGCACCTTAGGAATATCTCAAAATATTATTTTATATTAAAGTAAAAATCGGTTTATAATGGTTCCAAAGGGTCTTATTTCGAATCTAAAGTGGGGATGGGTCGAAATCCTATCAACCAATAGGATTTAGACAAGTTTATGGTATTATTTTAACCTTATCAATTAGATTTAACTCTAAGTTAAATAATTTAACTTTTACCATGTCTTTTTGTTTTCTTTCACTATATGGTTAATACACTTACTATAACATGCCAAACGAACCCCAAATTTTTTATTATTAATATATATATCCTTATCTAAGTCATTTGGTCGAACCTTAGATTTTTAGGAATAAAATAACAATTAATAATATAATATTTGATTTAAAAACTATTTTGTGTCAATTTTGACACTATTTGATATATGATTTTTGTGAAAGTCATAACAGAATTATATGTTCGAACCAAGTTGATTAAATCAACACTAATATATCATAGTAACCTATAAAATTAGTGTAATTCATAAAAAGTCTTAAATGACATTTATTTTGGTGTTTATAACACCAATTATGTGAATATTTCATTAATAAGATAATTATTGCATCATCATTGTGTCATAAATAAATTAAATTATTTAATGTCTAAAAATTATAAATAAAATACCATTATGTAGGAAATATTTTTATCTTTCTAATGAATATTTATAGTCTAATTTATCTTATGTATAACCCCATATTAAAAATGATTTACTTATTAAACATTGATTTTAACTATTTTAACCCTTCTTTAAATAAATTGATAATAAATGTCCTAATCTAATCCAAGTGGGCCTAAATGGTCATATTTTATTCCTAAGTTTGTTTTTGGTCGAATTACACTTGTCCAATAGAATTAGGACATGTGTTAGGGTAATATTAATATCATATTTACCCTTAGTTACCCTATTCACAATTAACCGCGGTAAAAAAAGTAAAAAGTTACTATTCAGCAAAAAATTATTTTTATCTCATTGAACCAAATTTTACTTACTGATATCAACCGTGTCTGTCGGATTTTCGAAATTCCATTCACAGAAGCGGTAAAATTAAGTTTTATGCAAAATTTAGTTTTTAACCTACCACTTAGTGGTTTCACTATTCATCAAAAATTGAAAGTTTTCAGAAAAATACCAAAATTTCACCCTAGGCTAATTTCGGTATTCCGAATCCAAAAATTAAGTCCATTTTAAAAAATAAAATTTATAAAATTTCAAAAAGTGGTTATTACTATTCATAACGGCTAGTTTTAATAATATTTTAATAGCATATCGTTGTTTAGTGAAACTCAGTATTGTGTACGACGCAAGCTATCGAGGAAGGTCGCGATTGCGTGTAAAGTAAGACAAGCTAGTATGTAGTGAAAGATTCCTTTGATGATATATAAAAAACAAAATATTACTCATAAAAATATCGGGTGTTACATTCTACCCCCCTTAAAAAGAATTTCGCCCTCGAAATTCGTCACTTTGTAACAAACAGATGAGGATACTTCTCCCTCATCATTTCCTCAAGCTCCCATGTAGCTTCTTCAAGTTGGTGGTTCCTCCATAAAACTTTCACCAATCGAGTGGTCTTGTTTCGTAGGACTTTTTCGCTACGATCCAGAATCTCTATCGGCTGTTCTTCATAAGAAAGATCCTGCTCCAGCGGTACAACTACTGAGCTGAGTACATGTGAAGGATCAGGTATGTACTTTCTCAGGAGAGATACATGGAACACATCATGAACTTGAGAGAGATTCGGTGGAAGTGCCAATCGGTAAGCTACCTTCCCAACACGAGCGATGATATCGTTCCCATGGTCGTGGAATTGTGTTAAATTGTATGCATATTATTTCAGTATCAATATCACTTTATAATAATCATATATAGTTACTCATTACACCATTACACCCATCCTATTAAGGTGGTGGAAGAAAATAGATTACACCACGGCGTGGAGACGGTATTCTGTACGTACGCACGTGCGGTGATTTCATTTTTCCGTAGGATGGATAGAAGGTGAATTAGGGTTGTTTCATAATTATAATAACATATCAGTATGTAAGTAATACTGATGTTATTACTTTATCATGAAACAACTAAAGAATACGAAGTTGAAGAAGAAAGAAATTGAAAAGATCGGTAATGGATATTACCTCTTCTTTGGAACGCTTCTTTGAATCCTCCACTTAGGGAACTAATATTGGTCTTTGAAGAAGACCAGGACCTCTAGGATTATTCTAGGGAAGTGGAGAGGAGAAAATGTCAGGGTTTGGCCGAGCTTGAGAGCTCAATTTGGTGTGAGGAGGAGGGGGAAGAGGTTCCCTTTTATAAGGGAGGAGAGGGGCGCCTTAGGAATATCTCAAAATATTATTTTATATTAAAGTAAAAATCGGTTTATAATGGTTCCAAAGGGTCTTATTTCGAAGCTAAAGTGGGGATGGGTCGAAATCCTATCAACCAATAGGATTTAGACTAGTTTATGGTATTATTTTAACCTTATCAATTAGATTTAACTCTAAGTTAAATAATTTAACTTTTACCATGTCTTTTTGTTTTCTTTCACTATATGGTTAATACACTTACTATAACATGCCAAACGAACCCCAAATTGTTTATTATTAATATATATATCCTTATCTAAGTCATTTGGCCGAACCTTAGATTTTTAGGAATAAAATTACAATTAATAATATAATATTTGATTTAAAAACTATTTTGTGTCAATTTTGACACTATTTGATATATGATTTTTGTGAAAGTCATAACAGAATTATATGTTCGAAAAAATTTGATTAAATCAACACTAATATATCATAGTAACCTATAAAATAAGTGTAATTCATAAAAAGTCTTAAATGACATTTATTTTGGTGTTTATAACACCAATTATGTGAATATTTCATTAATAAGATAATTACTGCATCATCATTGTGTCATAAATAAATTAAATTATTTAATGTCTAAAAATTATAAATAAAATACCATTATGTAGGAAATCTTTTTATCTTTCTAATTAATATTTATAGTCTAATTTATCTTATGTATTACCCCATATTAAAAATGATTTACTTATTAAACTTTGATTTTAACTATTTTAACCCTTCTTTAAATAAATTAATAATAAATGTCCTAATATAATCCAAGTGGGCCTAAATGGTCATATTTTATTCCTATGTTTGTTTTTGGTCGAATTACACTTTTCCAATAGAATTAGGACATGTGTTAGTGTAATATTAATATCATATTTACCCTTAGTTACCCTATTTACTATTAACCGCTGTAAAAAAAGTAAAAAGTTACTATTCACCAAAAAATTATTTTTATCTCATTGAACCACATTTTACTTACTGATATCAACTGTGTCTATCGGATTTTCGAAATTCCATTCACAGAAGCGGTAAAATTAAGTTTTATGCAAAATTTAGTTTTTAACCTACCACTTAGTGGTTTCACTATTCATCAAAAATTGAAAGTTTTCAGAAAAAAACCAAAATTTCACCCTAGGCTAATTTAGGTATTCCGAATCCAAAAATGAAGTCCATTTTAAAAAATAAAATTTATAAAATTTCAAAAAGTGGTTATTACTATTCATAACGGTTAGTTTTAATAATATTTTAATAGCATATCGTTGTTTAGTGAAACTCAGTATTGCGTACGACGCAAGCTATCGAGGAAGGTCGCGATTGCGTGTAAAGTAAGCCAAGCTAGTATGTAGTGAAATATTCCTTTGATGATATATAAAAAACAAAATATTACTCATAAAAATCTCGGGTGTTACATTGTAGTAATGAGAAATCCCTCTTATCCCGAGGCACTTGACACCACACAGCCAGTCATGTCTGGTGCATTGTCATTATCAGGTGAAAAACGTTCTTAAAAAAAATATGTATTAAGGGGATGGTCACTCTTCAAACCTCACTTGGGTCATTTGTCTCCTAATATAGTAGAGGAAAAATCAACTGATTCCACTGTTTTTTATAAAACAATCAAGAAGCCTCTACTTTGGTCAGACAATGTGGAGAAACCTCTAGAGAAAGATCATGAATATATTTAAACATGATAAACAATTTGGCTAAAGGATATTTACCAGTAATGTTCTGGAATTTGAAAAATTCTCAATACAACATTCCATAATTAATAACAGAAGATTTCATTCATGATGTCTGCCTTAACTTATGGAAAACCCTTCGGCATCTGAAAACTAAAGTATTTCCATATGATAAATATGAAAATCCTTTAAAGGCAATGGAAGGGTTGAAATTCCAAATTTACGTATCATCTCACTTAGTTTCTCAACCTTCAATAGATGAAAAGAATATGATAACACTTTAGCATGCATGCTTCAATGCCCAAAAGAGGCTGTACTAGTTAATTTCTGATACCCCAACTGGTGTTCATATCAGAGGATTAGGTGCACATGGATCATTTCATTTCACTTTGATCTAGAATCAACAATGTAGTCCAAAAGTCGTATCATGTAATGTTTTTTCCCACATCCATCATTAATAAGCATATTTTGTATGTAATCAATTATACACTCAAGAACATGCCTCAAATAACTCTCATCAATGATAATCCCAAATAAAGCAATCTATTGAGATACTTTTGATTCAATAATATGATAATCTTAATCAGGACTCTCGCTTAGAGGATTTCAATAATCAAATGATGAAAATGTCTGAAATAGCACAGCTATTATTTAAAATTGTGGATTTCAGTGGTTATCGGATAATTTCCCCAGCCAACGTCCGAACCAAAATTCAAAAAATCAATAGAGTAGTCGAAAAAATATCAGGTATAGTAGTAAAAGATCCCTCCACCTTGTAGGGATGGGGGCTTCTTTAATTCAACCATTGAATTCAATAAATAATTTTCGAGTATTTGAAGAAGAAGAATATAAATATCCCCATCCTGGAATGTTGGATGATTTTTCACATCTACAATCCCCTCCTCAGTGGAAGTTGGTTTTCTCTCAGTTAGGGGAGAAGCCACAAAAAGAATGCATGAGTAAACTATACATGAACTCCATTTAGGATACTGTCCGTCAAATAGTTCTCTAGAATCCATCATATAGGATAACAGAGTCTCATAGAAGATACAGAATGAGACGATCTTACAAAGATATTGACTTAATTTTATCAATGCATTATGCATCATTAAATATCATTAAAACCATTATAGTAGATCCTCTAGAAAAGGAGTCTACTTCAGGGGAATCAAAAGATGAATTTCTTATCTATAATAAGGTACCCACTGAAGAAAATTAAGGGGTTGTGCATACCCAAAATCAGTGGTTTACTCATAATCTAGGTATGCCCTCAAGTAATCAACTTCCATCCCATCAAATGGATTCTATCAAAGGGAAATGTAAAAGTCACATCCCATCTCACTTTCCCACTAGATAAGGTCAATCTCTTTCACTTGAAGAAAAATTTCCCCAATAAGAAGAGGAGATGAAAGAGTTGAAAATACTCAATATAGAGTTTCTTTGAAGTATTATTTCTATTAGGCATTCTCCACAAGAAGATCCTCAACTTTCACATCTTGTAGGAACTCCTCAGCAAAGAGTATTTGTGGTAACTACATATGCAGATAAAGAATTCCCACAATTGGGTACATAGCTAGAGTAGGATCAAACGCATCCTTATAGGCATGTTCTCATGGGTTATCCAAGAAAAATACAACCAGTGGTTTTTCTTGTCATTGCACAAGTTCAAGCTCTAGATAATGTACCTGTACAGGTTTCAGCTCATCCAGATATTCCTGAGATGCTTCTGAACACAATTGTGGAATTAAAAAGTCATTGGGAAGAAATGGAAGAATGACATGTGCCAGTTTGTCCAGAAAAGAGAGCTTACCCTGAATGGTTGGATCTGATCCCTCACCCACCAAATTTTGTGAATACTACATTCCCAATATTTAATGGTTTTGGAGATCGAGAGAAAAAATTAACAAATATTTTCTCTTTTTGATCCCATGATGGTGACTCCTCCTCCATAAGATGCAGTAATTCTCAAATGTTTTGTGCAATCAGTATAGGGACCAGATTATTTCTAGTATAAATGTTTGAATCTCAGTAAATTACTATATGGGAAGATCTTTGTCTGAAATTCTTTCTTCAATTCATCTCAACGATGTCGATGAAAATAAATTTTTATCTTAAAATTTTCAAACAAAGGTAAAATAAAAGAGTCTCATATTTAATTTCATGATGGAAGTACTAACATATTTTTTAAATCTGGAATTCCCTCAATAAGATTTTTTTCCAATTTGTGTGGAAAATATGCGTGAAGAGTTACATACACAACTGATCCCAATGAAATACACTGAAGGGTTTCATTACCTTTCTTCAATTTCCCAACAGGTGGAGGATTCCATTTTGGAAACAAAATCAAAATATTATATAATTCCATTAGCTCTGGGAAGGAGAACATGGATACTTGAGGTTATCATTGTCACACTCAAGAAAACACCCTTACCTACTTGAACTTCAAAACCTTCATCATATCGAAGGGCTCTGCCTCCTGATCTTCTTCATCAATGATCTCCTCGTCAATATGATCAAAGAAATCAAAGGAAAAAAATGAGGAGTTATAGAACATAGTTTATTCTTTTTGGAATGAACAAGTTCCTGGTTACTTCATCTCATCTTTATAAAGAAATTTGGTTCATTTTACAAATCCAAAGAAATAAAAAAAATAAGGAGATTAAGATCTTCCAAATTATTTCCCCTTTCACCCAATGTTGCGGAATCCCATTCAGGGGGGTTTTGTCTTTAAAGACTTACTGAAAAAAATGGTAGACTCTAGACAAGTAAAACTGAAATGTTTATCATCCCAAGTAGCATGTGTTACTACTACTGATCCAGAGGAAGAAGGTGGATGGAAAGAAGTCAAAAAGTAAAAATGTGCATAAATATGATGATTGGATGATCAGGAAAACAACCAACCGAACTCATGTCATTCTATGAACATAGTTGAAACAACCATTGGTGTCTTCTTACACATCCACCACAGCAAAACCACCTTCATAAAAATATTAGTCCTCTAATGTTCAATCCTCAAAGAAGTGACATGATCAGAAGAACAAAGAGAAATCAGGCGAAGACGAGGTCGTGTCAATTCCAAAGTTGTCCTTAACTATGGCAGATTTCATGCCACATGTTCTAAACTAACGGGCATCACCCCGCCAAATGGCACAACCAGAAATAACCTATCAAGAATGATATTCATCAGATGAAGAATGGATCTTTGCTTCCATCAACATTACCCAATTAACAAATCCCTATTCCGATGGTGATTTTGTTTATAATGATCATGAGTTCTCTGTAACTAACTGGGGAACCATAGTAATAAGCCAAGGATGAGTATATATGGGAATATGTGGGTATTTTAGATGCTATTATTTTAACTTTATGCCTACTCAAACCATACGTGAGGTTAAAATTCATAGGAGATCCCTTCGGCAGGCTCAACAAGAGCAAGGAAGTTCTCTTAAACATGACAGGATTAGTCCTCACATGATTATTTTGGAAGAATGATTAGTTGTTATACCATCTTTCTCTAATCAAGTAGATTGACACAGTCGGTCTAATATAACAAATCCATGAGTTTTTCTAGTTTCTTCTCTAATACTGGGTACATCAACATCAGAAGGGACAACTTCAAAGACAGCTGAAAAACTATATCTCCTTGCTAAGAAACATATACCTCTAGAAAAAAAGTACGATGTTTTAAAACAGCAAGCCCATGTACCGGGAATGTTTTGATTTTTGATTCCTTGAATCTATCAAAAGATCTTCTAGAAGAAGTTATTGAGGCTTGGTCAAGTCCTCAAGAGTTAGAAACTGAAGTTGTTGCTACTGATGATTACCATATAGAGAATGATCCTACAGAATTTCATGCAGTTATATCATTTATAGATGAATATGAATATGATGTTTTACATAGAAATATCAGGACCTTGTATCTATATGGCATGGTCAATGACATAGACATCCAGTGAGCCTTCATTGATAATGGTTCAAGAGTTAGCCTCATTCCTATTCGTACACTTTTTTGATTGGGCCTCACTGAATATGACTTATCTCCTTCGACATTAATGTTTGAAGGTTGTGAAAATAATGACCAAGAACCTTTGGGAAGGATTACGCTCAGAACTCAGTTTGGAGATCTTGTGTCTAATTTGGATTTTATGGTTGTCTGTTTGAACATAGCCTTTAACATTCTTCTTGGAAACCCTTGGATACATCAACATGTGGTCATTCCTTCGTCATACCACCAATTTCTTAAGTATTGTTTCGATGGTCAAATTGGAACATTGTATGGTGACAAGGATCTGTTCAAAACATGTGAATCTCAGTATATTGAGGTATAATTTTATCACATGAAGGGAACAAGGTCCATGGAAATAGTGGTAACCAGAATGAATGCTCCAAATTTCCTAGAAAAGATCCCATCAAACCAATTCAAACATTTGAGTATAGATTTTGTGTTTTCTATCAATCAAATGGAAAGGATAAACCCAAATCTGATCAATCATCTCGTGACTTCCATAATGTCAATTTCGGAAATCGATCCTGACAGCATGGGGGAAATTGTTTATTTTCCAAGCAATGATGAAATATTAAATGGATATATCTCCATTTCATCCACCGAACATTATAAAGTCTTCGATTCATCAATCATAATAGAATAATTTTTATTAATCCTAGAGGAAGATAAGGATTTCAATCCCCAACTCATCATACCCTCTTCGATGCTCCAGGAAGACCCTTCAACATCAGTAGGTTCAGAAATAGTTGCTTCATCTTTAGG
Source organism: Viscum album (assembly GCA_963277665.1). Lineage (NCBI taxonomy): Eukaryota > Viridiplantae > Streptophyta > Magnoliopsida > Santalales > Viscaceae > Viscum > Viscum album. The sequence continues at coordinate 223,134,154 of OY728123.1, read as the reverse complement.
ATTTTCAAATACTGACTCCTCTCCAAGATCTAAACGTTTTAATTCATCACCTATTATGAATTTAGAAACAATATAAGTAACACATAAAGAGTAAGAATAATAAGATCGCAGGGATGCTCCTCTAGCATTTGAGGAAGGTGTGTCTACCACTGTAGACAATCTCAAATAAATAAATTTGGGTACTGAAGAAGATCAATGCCCCACTCTAATTACTGTAGCCATGACTTCTGAAGAGATATAGGCTCACACATCATTTCTAAAACAACATCGAGATATCATTTCATTGAATTATACAGAAATTCCAAGCCTTAATCCCAATGTAGCCACTCATCATTTCAGTTTTTCGGAAGAACATCGAGGATTCAAGCAGGAAGCAAGCAAAACACACCTGAATCATGCCTCTCAAATTAAATCTGAAGTTGATAATATTATTAAGGATAAATTTTCCATAGAGATTCAATATCCCAAAATGTTTTCCAACATTTTCCTAGTGAAAAATAAAAATGTGAAAATCCGAGTTTTTATGGATTTCAGAGATCTTAATCAGTATTGTCCTAAAGATGATTTTCCAATTCTGCCATAGAGCTTTTAATTGATGTAATAGCTAGCTATGAAGCTCCTTCTTTCATCGATGGATACTCTAGGTACAATAAAATCTCTGTGGCCCCAAGGGATGAAGAGTCTATAGCCATCAGAGCCCCTCAAGGTGTGTTTTTCTATTAGTTGATTCCCTTTGTCTTAAATAATGTAAGTGAAACGTATCAATGTGAGATACACCATATCTTCAAACCCTTCTTAGGAAAATTTGTCAAATTTTATGTGTATTATTTGGTGGTTAAATCCTGACAATGTTCCAATCACTTGGTTGATCTGGAGACCATATTCAATAAACGTCAGCAACACAATTTGAAGATGAACCACTTTAAATGTGATTTTTGGGTAACCTCAAGAAAATTCCATGGCGTATTTTTACACCATCTTGGAATCAAAGTTGATCTTGAGAAGACAAAATAAATCCTTTTCATGTCTCCTTCAGGAAATTTGGAACAATTAAGAGGAATCCAAGTACACTTGGCCTATATTTGACGCTTTATTGAGAATTTGGAAGGTAATTGTATTCCCTTCATTGGATTAATGAAGAAGGGAGTCACCTATCAATGTATTGAATATTTACAAGATTAATTTGATAATCTCAAGAAATATCTCATGAGTCCATCGATATTAATGCCACATGTTGAAGGAAGACCACTTATTCTCTATGTGATGGAATTAGAGTGATCACCGGGTGCCTTCCTTACCCAAAAGAATGTTGTTGGGAATGAAAATAGTCTCTAATATCTCACTTGAACTATGCTTGATACAGAGACTCAATATTCATGTATCGATAAGGGCTTCCTAGAATTAATCATTCCATTACAGAAATCGAGGCACTACCTATAACATCACGAGATCCACTTGGTATCTCGCAATAACCCACTCAAATTTATCCTAAGCTTTCCTATTTTTTCTGGACATTTGGCATGTTGGGAAGTTATTTTTCAATAGTTTGATATCCATTTTGTACCTCAAAAGGCAATAAAATGCCATGATTTGGAATATTTCCATACTGATCATCCATCTGTAGAAGATACATCATTTAATACTAAACTTCATGATGAAGATGTCTTCACTATTCAAGATAATCCCCAAACATGGGAAATGTACATTGACAGTGATTCCAGAAGTCCAATAGGGAAGAGAATAGAAAACCCTAAACTCAACAGTGTTGGGTTAGGAATTGTACTTAGCTTCCATGAAAAGGAAATGTTTCCATATTCCTTGTCGTTTTTAGAAGGCGGTGCCAATAATGAGGTAGAATATCAAGCTCTCATCACATGCATGGAATTTGAAATCCATGTAAAAATGAGCCACTTGAAGGTGAAAGGTGATTCAGAGTTAGTGATCAAAAAAAATAAATGGGGATTGTGTTATTAGAAAATAAGAGTTGATCTATTTTTTTGATTATGTTAGAGGTTTAATGTATTAATTACCCTCAGATCAAACATTTTATTATGTCCTGTGATCCCAAAATGTCGAAGATGACACACTCGCTAATGTAGCCACAACCATGGCAGATCCAAATCGAAATGAGATCATCATAAGTATATCCCTTTGTCATTTAGTCTCACCTTTCATTAAAACTAGAATGGAGGGAATTAATTAAATTATCCCTATTTCTGATCCATATGGTCATACCATGGGATGGATGACAACCACCATGGAATAAATTCAAAATAGAGTACTTCCACCCGATAGAGCTGAAAAAGAACAAATTTGATGATGAGTGGCTAATTTTTCTATTTATAATAATCCACATGACCAAAAATCCTCTACAAATGAGGCTTTGATGCAATCTTATTCAAGTGTATTGACTGAGAAGAAACTACAGCTATCATGAAAGAAGTACATGCAGGAGCTTGGGGTGGTCACCAGTCTGGGAATAGGCTTTTCAATAAAATCTGAATGCTTGGATACTTCTGGCCTTCAATGATATAGGATTGCACAGATTTCACCAAGAAATTTCATCCCTACCAAGTGCATGGTAAATTCATTCATCAATCCCCAGAGTTGTTTCATACAACTATATACTCCTAGCCATTTTCCACATGGAGAATTCATGTAGTGGGACCTTATCCTCCATCTTTGGCTAAGCAGTTCAAATATATTCTTATAGATACTAATTTCTTCTACAAATGGGATGAGTCAATACCTATCAAAGATTTCAGAGCCAAAATCATTGTTAGTTTTTTCAAAACTAATATCATCACCGAATTTGGTGTCCCTCATACTATATTGACAGAAAACGACACCATTTTATTGTCCGTTGAAGTAAATAAGTTATATCATGAGCACAATATTAAATCCAACCATTCATATTGCTATCATTAAGTGTCCAATGGATAGATAAATAATTTCAATAGGACCCTATTAAATATACTCCATAAAATGGTGGATACAGATAAGAAATCTTAGCCTGATAAACATTTTCATGCTTTATGGGCTTATCGAACTACTACCCATACTGCCAAATAGGCCACTCCATACTCATTATTTTACGGCACATAAGTAGTTTTTCCAATTGAAATTCAATTTCCCTCGCTCCAAGATGCAATTTGAGATCATGTGTCTACAAATGAATAGTTTCAGGAATGATTTGATGAGCTTGAATGATTATATGAAAAAATATTTCATACTTTTCATCATTTAGAAGACTATCAAAATAGAATAGCACAATATTTTAACAAGAAAGTTTGCTGATGGTCATTTCTTCAAGGAGAGTTGGTATTATTCCTCAGGACACCAATGATACCATGAATGAAACCTCCAAATATTGAGCCGAAATGGGAAGGACCTTATTCTATAAATAAGGTCTACTCAAATGGATCTTATTCCATATTCTCAATAGATGGATAACTTATTACAACACTAACAAATGTGATATTCTTGAAGAAATACATTATGTAACTCCATAATTTGTCCCCGATACATGTCTCTAAACTGCACAACACAAAGTCTTGGTTATAAGACATTAAATTGCATAACAATCCTAAGTTTCCATGATGCACGATGAAAAAATTTGCACCATCTACCTCCTTGTCGCAGCATGTTAAACTGCCTGACATTATTTTTCCACATTACATGAAATTAAACTATACAGTTAACTTCTTCTCTATTTTATGATAATAGATTCCATATAAAAGCATCATTGACATAATTGTTACTCCTCAGTGGAACATGAGTCCCTTTATTAGCTATGCATAAGTTATATCTGCATAGGGTCCTCATTTCACGAACTACATGTGGATTGATTCTCATCCATATGAGATTGGTAGAGACACCTGGATCTCCAACTTGGGCCCAACCACAACCACAAAATTTTTAATTTCCCTTTTCTTCTCCTATATATGATCCAAACCAATACAGAGAGCTCTTTTAAGATACATGGTTTTATATTCATACCATCTTCTGTCTTAAATTTAATCATTCTTCTAGAATGTGTTAAAAAGCCATGTCTCCCATATTAAAATCAATTGGTGTGGGAAATGATTTTTCAAGAACTGTGTTTGTCTTTATTCTCATCCATATGAGATACGTAAAGACACCTAGATCTCTAATCTTGGTCCGATCCACAATAAAACCCCCTTTTATTCCCTATGTATGAATCAAACCTACATAGGGAATGTTCATAGAACTATGTATGGCTTGATTATCATCCATACGAGATATGTAGTGACACTTGAGTTTAATTCTTGGGTCCAGCCACAATATTCCCTATTTTATGTCAAAATTGCTTCATGTCCTCACTGCATGACTCTAAACTGAACATCATAATATTGATTTAAATATTTCTCATGTTCATTGAACATTACCCACTTCTATATTTCACACTTTTAATCATTAATATGTTTATATATTCATAATATTTATTGTGGTTTTTGGTGAAAGAGTTTCTAATATCTGAGAACACGTTTGCATAACTATGAAGTACATGCCCTTAGGTGGCTTTGCATATGTCTCCTACATAATGGGCATGTTAGTCAAAGGATACCACTATTTGACTATGAAGCATTTTCCCCAATTGTCTCTACATAATACATCCCTCATAACAGGTTTGTCAAATAATGGTAATTTTGTTCTCGGTTAAAGTTTCTTATGTTCCCTTCAAACTATGATAACAATATACAAGAATCAGTATTTTAATGTAGATATTCATATATATTTGTCTCACTGCCTTTCTCCCAATCTGAAAGTCTTCAAGGATGTGGTTTAAAAATTTTCCTCTCCATGTGTTCAAAGAAATATCAAATAACCATGGATCACTAGACCACATATCATATATTGTCTCCATTTTATCCTACTTGTATGACCTAAAAACTATAGACACCAAACTTCCTATGTTTGGGTCATACCTTCGTAGAAATCCCATTCTTCTGATTCTTTGGAAATCATGATTAGAAAGACCCTTTCAATATTAAATTAATTTCTTCATAAAAAAACTCAATGATTTGGAAAATATGAATCTTTATATACTTTCTTCATCTTTTAACAATATAATTTCAAATTTTGAGAACTCTTTTACCTGACTATGCAGTATGTGCCCCTAGGTGGCCTTGCATAAAATATTCTTACATAATAGGCATGTCAGTCAAAGGATTCCACTATTTGGCTATGAAACATATGCCCTGGTCAACCCTACGTAATAAAACCCCCATAATAGGTTTATCAAATAATGGTAACTTCGTTCTTAGGAAAGACTTCCTCTAATGCCTTTTATACCTTTTACCATATCATTATTCAGATCGATAAATTCCTAAATTTCAGTATACAATTCATCCCTTCTATACTTAAACATGGTAGTATGTTTCCAAACAAATTATCAAGAAATTGGAAGATCCTCAAAACAATTGGTCAAATATAAGGACCTTAAATTAAATCCACACAATGTCCTCACTACATGACTTAAAACTGCATAGTACTATGTCCTCACTGCATGAATTAAAACTACACAGTACAATGTCCTCACTGAATTAATTAAAAATTCACAGTATAATGTCCTCAATACATAACTTAAAACCGCGCAACTTGATATCAAAAATTCCCCTTTCTGAAAAATTATATCCATTCCTCATAAACCAAATTTTTTTAGAAATGGTTTCCATATTCATGACATATGTCATCATAGATAAGACTCTATTCTTAAAATCCATTTCCTTAGAAAAATCACCCATTATGGTCTTTAGTCACGCAAATCTTATTTTCCCTTTTCTATCAATAGTGAAATGTTAAATTCATAAGAGCACTCTTTATTGACTATGAAGTATGTTCCCCCAATGGCCATACATAAAAGTTTCCTTCATTAGTGGCCTTTCAGTAAAAAGATTCCACTATTTGGCTATGCAGCATATTCCCCAGTTGGCCCTGTATAACATAACCCCCATAACCGGTTTCTCAAATTTTGGTGACTTCGTTCTTATAAGATACATTCTTTATGTTTATACAAGTTTTAAATTTGGTGACTATAAAAATCATGAATCAAGATTTCCCTTGGAAATATTTAATGAATACTAGGAAAATTTTTGGCTACTGGGCCTGGTTTGGGATATAATTTCAAAATTTATGGTCAAAGTTGTTTGACCTAAACCACTAGATATTTATACTCCAACATGCATGACTCTAAACTACCAGCAACAAGAGACATTGTACTCACCATATTGGGAAACCGAAAATGGAACGCTGGACAAAAGTTGAGTCACATCTCACTAAATGTACATTTTGTATGGTTTAGGTAATGTTGAACAATTAAAATTCAAAAGATAAAAATTTTGTGGTGGTGTTTGTATAACCCTTGTAAAAATGAAATTATGTTTCCTTGGACACTTGGATTAGAAAAAATAAGCTAGAAATAATGAAAAAACATTTTATTAAAGATAAAATGCTTATCATTTGTGTAAAAAAATCACAAACATGCATCCACAAACTGGAATCTCTCTTATATCATAAATTACAAGAGGTTTTCCTCATAAATTTTCATTTGGTTAATGAACTATTGAGCCCCATAAGTTTACTTTTGATGTTTATTTAGCTTACCAGCTTCATTATCTTTATCATGTGCTTCTTTATCATCTACAATGGTTTTTTCACCATACTTCTAGACTTTTCTGATAAAATCATGAAGCTAGTAAATCTCTCTTGTGACAATATCTAATTCATGTTGAAAACTTAAGTGCTGAACAATAATTCCTTTAATCTTATACTCCATTTCATTCAACATTACATCATGATTGTTTTCATCTTCGGATAGTGCTACTTGGAATTCATCAGTGTTGATCAACAGTGTAGTTTTTATTAGATTTTTTCGAAGCTTCTGATCTTTCCCCCTCTTTCACATAATCACTTTTACCGCATTATGTATTTCACGGTATTCAAAACCACCAAATCTCGACGTGATAAACAGAGATTAAATTTGTGGAATTCTTGAATGAAGTTCCTCAAGGGGTGTTTCGGATATTATATTCCACATATTTTTTAATGCCTTGCGATGTGCAAGATGAAGATCCTTTTGCAGTTTTGGGTTTGATTCATAATCACTATCATAAGGAGGGGCATATTCTGGGATTAATGCACTTAAATAAGTTCCATGTTCTACTCCATCTTTGACAGTGATTGCATCACCTCCTAATACTGTTTGAGGTGATTCATAGGCTTCACCTTTGGATCTATCCATTGAAATTGACAACCCTATGTGGTGAATTAAATTATTATTATGCTTAGTTTTAAGGGATAACAAGAGTGATCACAATTAAAATATTAGTATATCTTACCTAACAATATGTTGGAATATTGAGAAGACTCCTCCCCAATGTTCTCAGTTTTAACAGTTGTGGTTGATGTCTCTAGATGGGAATTCTCCCTTTAATTTGCTCAGGATCCTCTGAATGAATATTAGGAAGATCTAATGTCTCATGATTTACCTGAGCCAGTGTATCTGCAAAAGTAGGATTAAAATTAATGTCGACGATTTTTTCAAGAATCATTATAGCAGCGATTTATTTATATGGAACTGCATATTTCAACCAATTGTGGTTATAAATTTAATCATAAAATGATTAATAGAATGAACAATGAAAACTCACATCCATTTGGTTCAATACAATGAACTTTAAAATCTTCTAAATAATTTAGTATATTAAAATGTTCTAATGCTTCTTCAAAATAAAATCCATGTTTCATCATATCAACCAACCATATCTCTGATCACATGTTAGTATCACCAATGGGAGCACTCAACATGGTTTCTTCACAACCTTCCTTTGATAACCTCTGGCCCCAAATAGATTCCTCAACAATAGTTGTGATTTCAACATTATCTATTGAAGTATTTTATCGTACATGTGATGAACCTAAAGTATCATAAGATGGAAGTCAGTTCTTGTTACATTTTGGGACTTTTAGAGCACTATTGATTTACCAGATGTCTCCTCTATTCGGATATTAGGAATAGGAGTAGTTCTTGGAATATACATTGGTTCCTTTGGCCTCAATGCCTTTTCAGGAACCACTGGGTTAGTAAGAATTTGTGTCTGTTCAGAGGCACCCTCTATAGATCCTTGAATCTTATTAGTAATTTATTTAAGAGAAGAAATAGAATAATCACCTATAATTTCAATATTTTTAAGCACTTTTCATGAATAAAACTAAAATTTATGATTTTCAAGAAGTCCTACCAGTACTGAGAAAACATTTAACAGTGGTGTTCTTTCTATGAATCTTTTGTTTCTTCACCTTCTTAGGAGGGCTTGCATCATCATCTCCAAAATAAAGATATTGGATACTACAACCCCTTTCTATCTCATCCTCCCGGGCCTGTTGACCCAGAGATATCACTCTTAATTCATGGGGTGATCTAGTATCCCCAAGTGCAGTACCACCAGGGCTATATCGTGGTGATGGAACTTTAGTTGATTTTTCTTTATCCAACTACAAGTTAAAATGATATTTCCCATGAGTAACAATTCTTTGACTAATTTCAAATTTCAAAGAAGAAAATAAAGTGAAAAAATTAACTTACATCTTTATAGTCCATGAAATATTTCCATTATTAATCTAATTAATGGTCAATCCCTTTATTGATACTATGATTTATCATTTCCTTCACTTGATTTGGGGTAGGAATTGATTCATCAGTTGTATAGGTGAGCATTTCTAATTCATGGATATAAGTCTTCACTTCATCATGATTGTTCTTAAATACAATATCAAAAGAGTATCAAAGATCCCTTATTACTATAATACACAACCCTTCACATGAATCTATCCATGTGGTTTCAACACCACAATGAAAACTTTACCATGTTTGAATAGCCTCTGGTAATTTATATTTAGAGTATATACTAGAGGGTTGTGAAGAGGATCTTGTAGTCTTGGATTTAAGTTTCTTCTCAATTCTCATAGTCATATATGGGGGATGAAAAAATGGGACTCGTTATTCTTCAAAATGATGGAGACTAGAACACCTCGGTATAGCCTTAGTGGGGATTGATGGGGTGGCTCTATTAACTCTAACAAGTGGATTATATCTTGCATGACATCTCTTTGGTGAGCTTGGATCATCTTCACCTCTACCCTATAAATCTAAGGAGTTAGCCCTAGATTATGAATAATTACCTTACAAATGTAAGGGTTCCTTCTTACTCCCTCTTTTTATCCCCACTCGAGGGACACCATGGTTTAATACCTCTACAGGGTAAGATGCGACCTAGTTTTTAGCATACCAGACATTCAATCTTCTTATTGAGTAAATGGAAGGTAAATTAAATATTTCCCCATTCTTCTTTATAGATTTCAGAAAATATAGTTTTCTAGAAACGATAGGATGTTTCTCTAATCTGACATACATAAGGGGGACACAGCAATTTGTTGCAGATAGTTGAATTAACCTACAAATCGATAAGAAGAATAAGCCATTCATATGATTTATATGTCAATCTTATTGCAAATACACCATCCCTACAAGATAACATTTATTCCCTTATCTCTAGGATGGACGTCCCATCATCAACAACTCACCTCGTAGGTAGAGTCCCACTAGGAAAAATATAAAATTCATTATACATACCCAACCTATAATTGATATCATAAGTGTTCAGAAACAAAATAAAAATACTAGAGAAATCCAGAATATATGGCTGGAAAGAACATCCAAAGACTTGTACCCCACTTTACAAAGCATAAGTTCTGAAATGTGTGGTGATACACCCCCATAACACCAGGAATGACCCTGCTATACTGAAAGGATACTTCCTTAAGAAAATATATAGTAATGTCCTATTAATATTTTCCAAAATAGGGTTATCCAACCCTACCATTATCTTCTCAACAAGCTTGGATATGATAACAAAAGTTCTTGGTCATAAGCCTCCCTTGGAACCCCAAACCAGTAATAAATACAAACTAAGCAACATCCATAACACCATGAACGATCCCGCTGTACTAAAAGGATACTTCCTTCAGAAAATATATAGTAATCTCCTATTAATATTTTCCAAAATAGGGTTATCCAACCCTACCATTCTCTTCTCAACTAGCTTGGTTGTGATAACAAAAGTTCTTGGTCATATGCCTCCCTTGGAACCTCAAACCAGAAATAAATACAAATTGAGCCATATGGCCAGAAAACTTGGAAGACATGTCTTTTCAGGAATTTTGGAATTGACTTCATACCCTCACTTGTCAAACTATACTTTCATTAATTTTGGCCAAAAAGTGTCAGGTTTACCTCTCTTATATACCTTTGGACAACTGGTTGGACGAGTACAAGTGGGACACTTTTCTTTCTTCTTTATAATGAATATTTTCATCCACTCCTCTGGATAAATATCCCTTATTGTCGGGGAATTCTTGGTGGTTATATTCTTAAGTTTATAAAATATTTTCATCAACTCGTAAACCGAGGCTGGTGTATTTTATGAGTCATTCCATGTCACTTTGGTAGGAATAAACTCATCATACATATCTCCATGAATTGGAGCTTCAGAAATATTGTATGCATCCTAAAAATTGATGCCTACTTATCCATGTTTCAAATGGAAATAGTTAGTTTCTAGACTCCATCTACTCAGTAGTTCTGGCATAGAATCTTCATTCCTATAGACATAGTTTTTTCTAACCCATACAACCTCATAAATCCCAAACACCTTTTAATCCATCTGTAAACTCTACACACATCTTGCGCACCCAATATGCCCATATCCATGAAGTTTTTACACCCCCTCCTAGGTAGAAATCCTAACATTTCATCAATCCTTTTGATTGATCTATTTGATAATATCAAAAGATGGTTGAATAGTAGTGTGGCTGTAGCTCGGTTATATGTGATTTTAAATCCAGATCACATAGGATGTGATGCATGAAATGGGACTTATCTACTATCCAAGAATTAAAATAATATCCCGCAACAGAAACACTAGCAGATGATAAATTGGTATATCCTTGAAACCAAGAATGTGGAATATAGTTATTTGGGACCATAATGATAACATCCTGCTGATGGCCATAACTATACAGAAGAAAATAAGTGATTCTGGTAAAAATTAGGTGATATTTCTTAAGATATTTTTCCAGGTCTAAGAGGGTTGCGTCACAAACATCAAAGTAGTCATGACCGAAAAACATCATCATGTCATCAATCGTCTTACTGGCCAATTCATCAGTGGTTCTGATTCTTTTGAGAGCCATTAAACCTGTAAAATAGATTAAAAATAATCTTTAATGTAATTTAAATTTTTATTTTTTAATGAAATAATGGAAAAAAATTTACAAAAGCATAAAGGTGAACAACCCTTAAACTTGGAGCATGGGTATAAACCCAGTACATAGGTATGGAGCCCCAGTTTTGGCACTCAAATAAAAAAAATAGAGAAGAAGCACAACTAAACAAAACAGGAAGAACAAAAAAAGCTTCTGCGCTAAGAGCTATATTTTTAGAAGTTGTGAGAATTTTTATGGAATTGAAGCTGATATATATAAGTTATGTGAGTTATCATGCATGGTAGAAGCTTGCATTAAACCACTTTCTACCTATTTACCTTGCACGCTGCAACTTGCACACCACAATAACCTCATTTTTCTTTTTCATAAATTTTCCTCAGTATAGGATAATATTTTAATTCTGGATCCCACTCTGAGGTGGGGATTTTATTGACACTTTGTTCCGTCACATAGTCTAAAAAGTAACATGGGGAAATTCCTTAGAAAAAAGAGGAGAAATAACATGACGAAAATAAATATTTTCAAAGGTTTGAAATTTGGATCACCCTATTCTGACCAAGGATCCATCGATGTGCAAGGTACTTGCACGCCCAATTATGGTGTGCAACTTAGTTGCGCGCCCCATCACCATTTTTTCCAGCGTCTTATTTGTTCCTATAAATAGACCCTTGGGGCCTTTATGGGTACAGACAAATTTCCATGAAGCCTAATTGGTGCTCTGGTCTCCCTAGTGCATCGTACAAGTCTTCCAAAACATTCTAGGAAGTTCTTTAACACCTAGAGTAGAGTAATTAAAGGAGAATCACAAGATTTAATCCCTTTTGGAGTTTTAAATCCATAACGCTTTCACGCCTAAAGTGCCCAACTTCCCTAAATCAGAAACACATGCATGACACCTATTCCTCTCACAGGAACTTGAGCACCCCACTTCTGGGAATACCTGCAAATACTCTTGAAGGCTTGAGTCAGGTCTCGCCCAAGTATTAACATCCAGGTTGTTCATGACTTGTGTGAACATCTGGTCTCCCAAGACTGCTTGCACACCCATACTTGTGCGATAGTACTTCCGTAGGTTCCCTCCTTTTATTCACCTACTCTCTTGAGTCAACAAGTCATCAAGACTTCATAATATCCATTAATGTCATGGCTTCTTTTTCATTTGCTCACTTTTCTAAAGGGTATTATGTTGCAAAATCCAAGCAAATCTTCTAACTTATCCATCATTTGGGAAAGGAACATTAGTGTGTCTCTTATTTGGGTTTGTATATCCTCTGTCAGAGGTTTCCCAAATTTTTTTCATAATGGGGTTAGGATTCATGGAGTGTCTGTGGGTTTGTGAATCCACAGTCACATGGACCTTTCTCTCAGGAAAAGTGTTGTGAAGTTCCCAGTTTGGAGGATTAGGGTTTGGGTTTTGTACACCCCTTTTCATCTCTAAGACCTAGAACCTTAGGTCTCTATTAGGGAAGGTACGGTTCTAACATTCTTTTCAATTATAGAAAGGGATAAGTATCCATCCCCTACCAGGACCAATTTTATGGAATCCATCATGGAGTAAGCCCCTAACCATTTAAGTAGGAGGATGTATACTTTCTATTCTCTACTTCTTTCACCTTCAATCCTTACCTATATTGGACCATTTTCCAATGAAAAGAGACCAAAGGGAAGGATATTCACCTCACCCTCTTCCTGGGTCACCTCTCCCTCATCCACCCTTGCCGCCATAGGCGTTCCCTCTTCCACTAGTGAAGGAAGAAAAGTGTGGGTGTCTTTGTTGACTATTTGACATCCTCTTGTTTCTCACACTGATCATGGCTCACATGGGCTTAGATATTCATAACTATCCCAACATTTGGATAAAAATATTTATCTTGAACTACGAGAACTATGATTCATGTTCATACTAGGATACGTAGGATTCCTTCTTGGAGGCTTGAGCTCAAAAGGGTTCCCATCAAAAAGGGGTCACCTAATCATATCCCCTCAAATGGGCAGCTCTCATGCATAATCCCCAACATAATGAATAAACTACAAGAAGTCTATTTCCCACCATAATTGGGATATGTAGGAAGTCTTATTAGGGCCCAATCTCACTAGATATCTTGTTTAGGAGTACAACCCTAATTCCCTTAATCTTGGAATCCTCAGAAATAATCCCCAAATTAAACCCCCAAATCACCAAGGAATCCTTTTTAAGAAGTAATGCCAAATTCCTTTCTCTCAAAGGACTACACTCTCCTATGAGACTCATTGAACTATGCAGGCATTGATTCTTGTCCCCATGGGATATGTAGGAAACCTCAATGAGGTTTAAACCCAAACTTTCAAATCAACCATGTTCTCCTTGGTCCATATTCTCAAATGGTTATAATCTTACATGGAACCCTATATTCATTCTATGTTCCTTGGGATTCTTAGACCTAAGTCCCACACCAAAATTTGACTAAGAACATTTATCTTATATGTCCTTACAACATGAAATTAAATAGTATGGATAGGTCCTTATCACATGACCTTAAAAGGTACGATGTGTCCCATTAAGTGGCATTGAGCTAAATGGGTTTTTATTCCTTTCACAAGGATACGTAGATAGCCCATTTTGTGGGTATGATCCCAATATCAAAACAAACCTGCATCTCCCTGGACAATAATAAATTCTAGAGTGCCCCACTGAGACCTTTAAAAACCAGTATCATCAAAACTGATGATTAAATGAATATATAAATATTATATGAGAGGATACCATTTATGGATAACCTCAAATACATATGGATATCTCCATTAATGAATAAACTCGAATACATACAGATGACTCTAAATTTTTCACATGCCAATAATTGATTGGTAATTACAAGGGAAACCTATTTTATACATAGTGAATTAATAAGGATTAATGATAATATCTTAAATCTATAAAGAGAGTCCCAGTATAAGGCCCCAGCCTTAAACCTTACTTAATCTTGAGTTATTACAAGATTACACATTGAGGATCTTTTCAGGTTTAGAGTTTTAGAGAATTAGATCATGAAACTTGCATTACATTCCACATTTAAACAAAGTGGTTACATAAAAGACAGTATTCATTCTTCCCATCAACGGGAACATATTTAAAATATAACACGGATTCTTTATTGACACATCCTTGACACTATCATCACATCATGTACCTTTCCCTTGACCTGTGAAAAACATTTCAAAAACTTGGGATGAGCATAAAAAGCTCAGTAAGAGTTATAAAAATATGGAAAGGAAACATGAGTTCATATATACATAATAATGAAATCATACTTTACCTATAAAACAAAGGCACTTTAACATACCTCATCAAACCATGAATAAATCATAGAAATCATAAGACATAAAGGTAACTTGAGGCATTCATAACATTCTTAGGTAGGGAGTAACCCTCTTGGTTACGTTTGGAATACCCATCACAGTATATTCCCTAAATCTCTTCGGAGAAACCTTAACGTTTCACTCCTTCGCATTACCCAATGCATTGGAGAGCTATATCGGGCTCACCCGCCCTTAGTTTATCACGGAACCACCTGTTCTTCATAACAATGCCCAAGAACCATAACATAATCGTATCACATAAAACATGAATAAAGGAAACATAAAATTTCCACATTTAAATCACAATATAACATTTTAGGATGTTGAAATAATGAATACATTCAAAAAGAAACCATTTCCAAAACCATTTAAAACATTTAATAAAGAGATTTTTGAATCAAAGTGTCCCATACCACCTTGAAGCTTTTAACATTTTAAACCATTAATATCCATATAAATAAATCCTTAAAACCATTTTGAAAACATTGATATTAATAAAACAAATAATTAAAACATTTAAAATGATATTCTGGTAAAAGGGGTTTTACCAAAATTAGAGACACTTGAATACAATAATTAAGCAATAACATTTAGTCATAACTTTATAATATCATGAGAATAAAAGGATTCATGATATAATACTCCAAAGGACAGTATATACACCATATAAGAGTTAATTGGTTCATAACAACAATGAACCCTCAATAGAAATGTCAAATGTGATGAAATCCCTTATAAAGAATGTATCCATGAATTAAGGACAAATCAATCTCAAAATATGTGTGACAAATATAAATACACCCAATTATAAGTGGATATTAAGTTTAAAACAATAAAAGGTCATTCACACATATTCAATGGATGACATATTCAATGACTACATGTTGAACCCAAAGAAATCGAAATTGGGTTAAAAAGTTCCCTTGACAGCCTAACGACATCACATCAAAATGAGTTGATGAGAGATAAAAAGTGTACCTCATCACTTGGAAATCAAATTTAAATCAATAAGGATATATGAGAACATATCCCAACATAAAAATATTTAAATTAAAAGACCCAACAAAAGAAGTCTTTTAAAAAAGAGGAGGGTGAAAGGTTCCCTTACCGACTTGGGTATCTTTCAAAACATACACCCCATGAAAAAAGGACAATAGATCATTGATGTAAATACTCATAAATGAATGTATATTACACAAATAGTATAATAATGGGCAGTACATACACCACTCAATGGAATTTGTGGCAAATGTAGCATAAATCTCACGAGAATAAAAGTGAGATGAAAAATCCCTTACGAAAACTCAGCAGCCTAACAGCGCCACTTAAAACTTCCAAAATGGATTGATGAGATCAAATAGAGTATCCCATCATATTACAATAGAATTTACAGCAAAAGGAATATAAAATAGAATCCCCCAACATAACAAATAGGAGCTTAGAAGAAGTGACACAAAGGAGAGTACTTAAAAAGAAAGAGAGAGGTTAGATCTCTTATGAAAGTTCGGCAGCCTAACGGCGCCACTCAAAACTCCCAAAATGGATTGATGAGATAGAATAGGGTATCTCATCACATGAACATAAAAATTACAGTAAATTTAATATAAAATATCATCCCAATAACAAGAAATATGAGCTTTAAAAGGAATGACATAAAAGTGTATACTTAAAAAGAAAGAGAGGAGTAGGATCCCTTACCTTGGGTCCGACTTGACTCGATCGTTCTTTAATCTCCTGAATAATAAACTTGAGTTAATTTCTAATTCCTTAAGAACCCTTTTTCAAGTTCATTATTACTTTTATACCACTTATTACCATTTCACAAACATTATGTAATCATTTAAGTTAATAATATTTGTTTTGCCGATATTTGGTTCTTAAGTCGAAAGTGGTCTTCTTACAATTACATGTTGTTCGTGTGGCCAAATGTTTATTATATCCAGAATTGTATTCAATATTTAGATATCATATATGTCATATATATACAGTAAATTCATGCATTTATAACATTACATAATCATTTAGAGGTAAGAAATTGAAATGCACCGTTCATGGAGACGGTAAGCCGTACGTACGCATGAACGCTACTTTCATTTCTATTTCATATTTTATAGAATGGAATAATAATTATATAAAGGTATATTATAATTCCAGTATAATATCATATATAATATCATATTTCCATCCTTTATACATCCCACATATGGTATTTAACGAATCAAATCACTTTGAGGGGGAGGTAGTCCGCACTTCCTTAAATGAAGATATCGCGTATACCCATAATGGAAGCCATAAAGGTAAGACAAAAATGAAAAATACAGAAGCATAAATAAAACATAAACATATTATATATCATATATAAAAATAGTGACATCATAATGGCCACCCTTGAAGGTGTTAAATGAGTATTGAACAATCATCATTTCGGGAGGCAGAATTTCACCATCCACGGAAACCGTATGTTCTTTAACCATTTGATGTAGTTTTGTGAGAGTGTAGCTCGAATTAATCTTATAAAAACATCCTAGTATATTGAATATACTGGTGTTGTTACAAAATAAGTAAATAAAAAGAGTTTAGGGGGTTGGAGAAGCAAAATAAAACAAATGAACATGAGAGAATGAATTACCTTTAAAAGTGTAACTCCTTTTGATTTAAGCTTAAAGGCTTCCTTTGAAAGGATTCTGCCCAAAGGGAGTCCTCTAGGATGAGGATAGGTATGTGGAGAGAGTAAATGGGCAGGGGTTGGCCGAGCCAAAGGCTTGAGGAGTGTGTTAAATGAGTTAGAGGTGGGGGCCTTTTATAAGAGGAGAGGAGGGGTACTTTTGGAAAGTAAAGAAATATTACTTTATTTGAAAATGTGTTTCGGTTTTAAAAGGTCCCACATTGATAGAATTCGTGGATAAGGTGATAAGGCTTCTAAATACACTCATCCAATAAGTTTTTTACATGTGTAGTTCATAGAGTTTACATTATCTTTCCATTTTATTTAAATCGTCAAATAATGATATCATCGCTGCATCATTATTATGTCATAAGTAATTTAATTTATTTAATGTCTAAAAATTATAAAAAAAATACTATTTTGTAGGAAAGCTTTTTATATTTCCAATGAATATTTATAATCAAAAATATGACTTGTATAACCCCACTTAAAAATTGTTTTAGTAAAACATATCATGTTTGTGTCAATTTTACTTTTACATTAAATAAAATGTTATTTATGTCATTTCCCAACCAAAGTGGATCCATGGGGTCCCCAAGTTGACCCATGGCTTGTCTTGGTCGGCCATGACACAACCAATAAGGTTGGGACATGTTTCTAGGTCATTTCATATCATTAAAGCATTATTTATACCTTAAACTACACTAATTACCACTAATCGCGATTAAAAACTTAATAAGTTACTATTCACCAAAAAATTATTTTAATCTCATTGAACCACATTTTACTTCTTAATGACAACCATGTATGTCGGATTTTCAAAATTCAATACACATTAGTGGTAAACTTTCATTTAACTGAAAAATCAGTTTGCTTGATTACCACTTAGTGGTTTCACTATTCATCAAAAATTGAAGTTTTTCAGAAAATTACCAAAAATTCACCCTAAGCTATATTTTATATTATAAATTCAAAAATGTAGTCCTTTTTAAAAAATTCAAAACATATAAGTCACATTAATTAATTTAATAATTAATTCTCGTTGTCATGAAAAATAGCGTGTTTTATGAAACAATAAGTATCAAAAGATTGACACTAGTTTAAGTCTGATTTCAAAGTGAAATTGATTCCAACGACCACTATTGGATTTAATGGTAAAAATATTTTCTAATTTCACTTTAAAACCAATTCAAAATATAATCTAATCATATAAATAAATTAGATTAAAAAGTGGTTTTGAATTAAAATACAACATTTTACACTATTCATTAAAAAAATGAACTTTATCAGAAAGATACCAAAAATTTACACAAAGTAAATTTTGATGTCCCGATTCTTAATAAGAGTTTTATTTGGTCCAAAAGAATGTTTAAGAGTGAACAAAACTATATTTAATGACAGTTCTCCATCAAAAGGTGATAAGTGAACCTTTAGTGAAAACTAGGGCATATACGCCAAAAATTGAATTCTTTCCGTATTTTAAGCCTTTATCTTTTATTGTATAAATGTAAAAATATTGAAGAACATATATAATCATATTTTAGTTATTTCTATCCATTCCCATCAATACAACGGCTACATATTAACTACCTTTTAAAATAATATTATTTTATTATTAGAGTGCAACGTAAGATTCCCAAGAAACTCGTTGTTGCGTGTTGGGTACGCCATCGAGCATAGCTTCCCCTTTAAAGTCATTTCAATATTTTATTCACAAATATAGATAAATATGAAATGTCATATTCTTTATTTACCTGGGGTGTTACATCCTTCCCCCCTTTTGGGAATTGCGTCCTCGCAATTTTAAAATTGCGCTTGGAAACATCCTTGAAAGTCCTACATCGGAACAAAAGTCGGTAAAACAAACACTTTAAAATAATGAAAGATAAGTACAAAGGTCACCCGAGTTAACCCATACTAGGATTCCAAGTATGAAAATATGGACATGGAGGGAAAAAAAGGGTCATGTTCTGATGGAGAGTGATAGAAAACATGTTTAGGAGAAAGTTAACCACGAGAAAATCACAAACTTGTGATGGGTTAAACGGTCTTCGATTCCCCAGTAGGAAAAGTTAATAGACAAAATTTTTGTTTTAAGTTACTTTTTATTGAAGAAATTTATTCATAAGGAAACATAATCACTTATCATATTGACTTTCATCCTTTATTAGATTCCTTACACAAACTCATATTTCTCCAAAAGATGAGTATTTAGGAAGACTTGTTCACATTAAGAGTACTATAATCAACTTCTAGAGAATCACCTAATCCACAAAATAGAACTATATACTTCCCATGTATTTAGACTTTAACCAAATCCAAAACCAAAAAGTCTAGTACAAGATCAGATAATCCAGAAAAGGATAACCCTTTATAAAAAGAAAATCTATTCTTAATCTCCAAAAATTGTCCAACAAAACCCAAAGTTCAACGAGGACCATTCTATAATAAAATTGTCCCTAAAATTCTTCAAAGTAAACCAATATAAGATTGAAACCCAAATATTTGAAGGATTTAGTCACATAGTCTTCCAAGATAAATCGTAACATTTATCTCCAAACAATATCAGTTTCTCCTAAAGTCTCGTTTTGAAAAGTAATTAACCTAATCACATATCCTCCATGATAGGTTAATCATTTTCAAAAATAACCCAAAATCAAATTACTCTTAATTAATAAAATCATATAACTAGAATGAATCAGTCAAACTAACCAGGGACTTCACGTAGTCCAGTGGTAGGCGATAAATACCAGTCGCACATTGGTTGTGGGTTCGATTCCCGCAGCTTTGTCCGACGCGACGGGATGTCACACGGTCTGCGTGTTGTCCTTTTTCCAAAACTATATAATTCTTAAAACATTCCCCAAAATGAGATAAAATCTTCAAGAATAATCATAACATATTTTAACCTCAAGTTTATCTCATTCCTTTAATTTTCCATCATATCATAGAGTAACCCATAATTACCTAAAAATTAAGTATCATATAAACCCTAATGGTTACCTTAATAATTATTACCTGAATTTCCACATTGAATTGGCCATCTCGTACCTGATGCATTAGAGAACTCACCAAGGTTGAAGTGGTTGATCATGACTCCTTGATATTTGGTTTAGAACAACCACGAGTTTCCTCATTGAATCCTTCATTTTATCTAGTATCTTAATCAGATAACCACCACAGTTTCCTTCAAACCTGTTGTCTCTTTGGTGCCTGCTAGATCCATCCATTCACTAAAAATAGAAATGTCAGTGTGATTATA
Organism: Viscum album; assembly: GCA_963277665.1. NCBI lineage: Eukaryota > Viridiplantae > Streptophyta > Magnoliopsida > Santalales > Viscaceae > Viscum > Viscum album. Next base: position 223,113,584 of record OY728123.1, on the reverse strand, counting down.
TCAACAAAACCATCATGTACTAATGAGTAAGATAGACAATAAGATATACATACTCATTCACTTTATCTAAAACTAAGACTCTTTCTGAAATCCTAACCATTATGGTAATTGTCAATTATGCTTAAAGAATACCCTAACCTCTAAAGTTATCTAAACCGACCTCTGATACCAACTATAAGGCCACAGCCTTAAACCTTACTTAATCTTGAGTTATTACAAGATTACACATTGAGGATCTTTTCAGGTTTAGAGTTTTAGAGAATTAGATCATGAAACCTGAATTACATTCCACATTTAAACAAAGTGGTTACGTAAAAGACAGTATTCATTCTTCCCATCAACGGGAACATATTTAAAATATAACACGGATTCTTTCTTGAAACATCCTTGACACTATCATCACATCATGTACCTTTCCCTTGACCTGTGAAAAACATTTCAAAAACATGGGATGAGCATAAAAAGCTCAGTAAGAGTTATAAAAATATGGAAAGGAAACAGGAGTTCATATATACATAAGAATGAAATCATACTTTACCCATAAAACAAATGCACTTTAACATACCTCATCAAACCATGAATAAATCATAGAAATCATAAGACATAAAGGTAACTTGAGGCATTCATAACATTCTTACGTAGGGAGTAACCCTCTTGGTTACGTTTGGAATACCCATCACAGTATATTCCCTAAATCTCTTCGGAGAAACCTTAACGTTTCACTCCTTCGCATTACCCAATGCATTGGAGAGCTATATCGGGCTCACCCGCCCTTAGTTTATCACGGAACCACCCGTTCTTCATAACAATGCCCAAGAACCATAACATAATCGTATCACATAAAACATGAATAAAGGAAACATAACATTTCCACATTTAAATCACAATATAACATTTTAGGATGTTGAAATAATGAATCCATTCAAAAAGAAACCATTTCCAAAACCATTTAAAACATTTAATAAAGAGATTTTTGAATAAAAGTGTCCCATACCACCTTGAAGCTTTTAACATTTTAAACCATTAATATCCATATAAATAAATCCTTAAAACCATTTTGAAAACATGGATATTAATAAGAACAAATAATTAAAACATTTAAAACGATATTCTGGTAAAAGGGGTTTTACCAAAATTAGAGACACTTGAATACAATAATTGAGGAATAAAATTTAGTAATAACTTTATAATATCATGAGAATAAAAGGATTCATGATATAATACTCCAAAGGACAGTATATACACCATATAAGAGTGAATTGGTGCATAACAACAATGAACCCTCAATAGAAATGTCAAATGTGATGAAATCCCTTATAAAGAAGGTATCCTTAAATTAAGGACAAATCAATCTCAAAATATGTGTGACAAATATAAATACACCAAATTATAAGTGGATATTAAGTGTAAAACAATAAAATGTCATTCACACATATTCAATGGATGACATATTCAATGACTACATGTTGAACCCAAAGAAATCGAAATTGGGTTAAAAAGTTCCCTTGACAGCCTAACGGCATCACATCAAAATGAGTGATGACAGATAAAAAGTGTATCTCATCACTTGGACATCAAATTTAAATGAATAAGGATATATGAGAACATATCCCATCATAAAAATATTTAAATTAAAAGACCCAACAAAATAAGTCTTTTAAAAAAGAGGAGGGTGAAAGGTTCCCTTACCGACTTGGGTATCTTTCAAAACATACACCCCATGAAAGAAAGACAATAGATCATTGATGTAAATACTCATAAATGAATGTATATTACAAAAATAGTATAATAATGGGCAGTACATACACCACTCAATGGAATTTGTGGCAAATGTAGCATAAATCTCACGAGAATAAAAGTGAGATGAAAAATCCCTTACGAAAACTCAGCAGCCTAACAGCGCCACTTAAAACTTCCAAAATGGATTGATGAGATCAAATAGAGTATCCCATCATATTACAATAGAATTTACAGCAAGAGGAATATAAAATAAAATCCCCCAACATAACAAATAGGATCTTAGAAGAAGTGACACAAAGGAGAGTACTTAAAAAGAAAGAGAGAGGTTAGATCTCTTACGAAAGTTCGGCAGCCTAACGGCACCACTCAAAACTCCCAAAATGGATTGATGAGAGAGAATAGGGTATCTCATAACATGAACATAAAAATTACAGTAAATTTAATATAAAAGATCATCCCAATAACAAGAAAGATGAGCTTTAAAAGGAATGACCTAAAAGTGTATACTTAAAAAGAAAGAGAGGAGTAGGATCCCTTACCTCGGGTCCGACTTGAGTCGATCGTTATTTAATCTCCTGAATAATAAACTTGAGTTAATTTATAATTCCTTAAGAACCCTTTTTCAAGTTCATTATTACTTTTATACCACTTATTACCATGTCACAAACATTATGTAATCATTTAAGTTAATAATATTTGTTTTGCCGATATTTGGTTCTTAAGTCGAAAGTGGTCTTCTTACATTTACATGTTGTTCGTGTGGCCAAATGTTTATTATATCCAGAATTGTATTCATTATTTAGATATCATATATGTCATATATATACAGTACATGCATGCATTTATAACATTACATAATCATTTAGAGGTAAGAAATGAAATGCACCATTCATGGAGACGGTAAGCCGTACGTACGCATGAATGCTACTTTCATTTATATTTCATATTTTATAGATTGGAATAATAATGATATAAAGGTATATTATAATTCCAGTATAATATCATATATAATATCATATTTCCAACCTCTATACATCCCACATATGGTATTTAACGAATCAAATCACTTTGAGGGGGCGGTAGTCCGCACTTCCTTAAATGAAGATATCGCGTATACCCATAATGGAAGCCATAAAGGTAAGACAAAAATTAAAAATACAGAAGCATAAATAAAACATAAACATATTATATATCATATATAAAAATAGTGACATCATAATGGCTACCCTTGAAGGTGTTAAATGAGTATTGAACAATCGTCGTTTCGGGAGGCAGAATTTCACCATCCACGGAAACCGTATGTTCGTTAACCATTTGATGTAGTTGTGTGAGAGTGTTGCTCGAATAAATCTTATAACAACATCCTAGTATATTGAAGATACTGGTGTTGTTACAAAAGAAGTAAATAAAAAGAGTTTAGGGGGTTGGAGAAGCAAAATAAAACAAATGAACATGAGAGAATGAATTACCTTTAAAAGTGTAACTCCTTTTGATTTAAGCCTAAAGGCTTCCTTTGAAAGGATTCTGCCCAAAGTGAGTCCTCTAGGATGAGGATAGGGATGTTTAGAGAGTAAATGGGCAGGGGTTGGCCGATCCAAAGGCTTGAGGAGTGTGTTAAATGAGGTATAGGTGGGGGCCTTTTATAAGAGGAGAGGGGGGGGGTACTTTTGGAAAGTAAAGAAATATTACTTTATTTGAAAATGTGTTTCGGTTTTAAAAGGTCCCACATTGATAGAATTCGTGGATAAGGTTATAAGGCTTCTAAATCCACTCATCCAATAAGTTTTTTACATGTGTAGATCATAGATTTTACATTATCTTTCCATTTTATTTAAATCGTCAAATAATGATATCATCGCTGCATCATTATTATGTCATAAGTAATTTAATTTATTTAATGTCTAAAAATTATAAAAAAAATACTATTATGTAGAAATATTTTTAGCTTTCCAATTAATATTTATAATCAAAAATATGACTTGTATAACCCCACTTAAAAATTGTTTTAGTAAAACATATCATGTTTGTGTCAATTTTACTTTTACATTAAATAAAATGTTATTTATGTCATTTCCCAACCAAAGTGGATCCATGGGGTCCCCAAGTTGACCCATGGCTTGTCTTGGTCGGCCATGACACAACCAATAAGGTTGGGACATGTGTCTAGGTCATTTCATATCATTAAAGCATTATTTATACCTTAAACTACACTAATTACCACTAATCGCGATTGAAAACTTAATAAGTTACTATTCACCAAAAAATTATTTTAATCTCATTGAACCACATTTTTCTTCTTAATGACAACCATGTATGTTGGATTTTCAAAATTCAATACACATTAGTGGTAAACTTTCATTTAACTGAAAAATCAGTTTGCTTGATTACCACTTAGTGGTTTCACTATTCATCAAAAATTGATGTTTTTCAGAAAATTACCAAAAATTCACCCTAAGATATATTTTATATTCTGAATTCAAAAATGAAGTCCTTTTTACAACATTAAAAACATATAAGTCACATTAATTAATTTAATAATTAATTCACGTTGTCATGAAAAATAGCGTGTTTTATGAAACAATAAGTATCAAAAGATTGACACTAGTTTAAGTCTGATTTCAAAGTGAAATTGATTCCAATGACCACTATTGGATTTAATGGTAAAAATATTTTCTAATTTCACTTTAAAACCAATTCAAAATATAATATAATCATATAAATAAATTAGATTAAAAAGTGGTTTTGAATTAAAATACAACATTTTACACTATTCATTAAAAAAATGAACTTTATCAGAAAGATACCAAAAATTTACACAAAGTAAATTTTGATGTCTCGATTCTTAATAAGAGTTTTATTTGGTCCAAAATAATGTTTAATAGTGAAAAAAACTATATTTAATGACGGTTCTCCATCAAAAGGTGATAAGTGAACCTTTAGTGAAAACTAGGGCATATACGCCAAAAATTGAATTCTTTCCGTATTTTAAGCCTTTATCTTTTATTGTATAAATGTAAAAATATTGAAGAACATATATAATAATATTTTAGTTATTTCTATCCATTCCCGTCAATACAACGGCTACATATTAACTACCTTTTAAAATAATATTATTTTATTATTAGAGTGCAACGTAAGATTCCCAAGAAACTCGTTGTTGCGTGTTGGGTACGCCATCGAGCATAGCTTCCCCTTTAAAGTCATTTCAATATTTTATTCACAAATATAGATAAATATGAAATGTCATATTCTTTATTTACCTGGGGTGTTACATCCTTCACCCCTTTTGGGAATTGCGTCCTCGCAATTTCAAAATTGCACTTGGAAACATCCTTGAAAGTCCCACATCGGAACAAAAGTCGGTAAAACAAACACTTTAAAATAAAGAAAGACAAGTACAATGGTCACCCGAGTTAACCCATACTAGGATTCCAAGTATGAAAATATGGACATGGAGGAAAAAACAAAGGGTCATGTTCTGATGGAGAGTGATAGAAAACATGTTTAGGAGAAAGTTAACCACGAGAAAATCACAAACTTGTGATGGGTTAAACGGTCTTCGATTCCCCAGTAGGAAAAGTTAATAGACGACATTTTTGTTTTAAGTTAATTTTTATTGAGGAATTTATTCATAAGGAAACATAATCACTTATCATATTGACTTTCAACCCTTATTAGATTCCTTACACAAACTCATATTTCTCCAAAAGATGAGTATTTAGGAAGACTTGTTCACATTAAGAGTACTATAATCAACTTCTAGAGAATCACCTAATCCACAAATTAGAACTATATACTTCCCATGTCTTTAGACTTTAACCAAATCCAAAACCAAAAAGGCTAGTACAAGATCAGATAATCCAGAAAAGGATAACCCTTTATAAAAAGAAAATCTATTCTTAATCTCCAAAATTTGTGAAACAAAACCCAAAGTTCAACAAGGACCATTCTATAATCAAATTGTCCATAAAATTATTCAAAGTAAACCAATATAAGATTGAAACCCAAATATTTGAAGGATTTAGTCGCATAGTCTTCCAAGATAAATCGTAACATTTATCTCCAAATAATATCAGTTGCTCCTAAAGTCTCGTTTTGAAAAGTAATTAACCTAATCACATATCCTCCATGATAGGTTAATCATTTTCAAAAATAACCCAAAATAAAATTACTCTTAATTCATAAAATCATATAACTAGAATGAATCAGTCAAACTAACCAGGGACTTCATGTAGTCCAGTGGTAGGCGATAAATACCAGTCGCACATTGGTTGTGGGTTCGATTCCCGCAGCTTTGTCCGACGCGACGGGATGTCACACGGCCTGCGTGTTGTCCTTTTTCCAAAACTATATAATTCTTAAAACATTCCCCAAAATGAGATAAAATCTTCAAGAATAATCATAACATATTTTAACCTCAAGTTTATCTCATTCCTTTCATTTTCCATCATATCATAGAGTAACCCATAATTACCTAAAAATTAAGTATCATATAAACCCTAATGGTTACCTTAATAATTATTACCTGAATTTCCACATTGAATTGTCCATCTCGTACCTAATGCATTAGAGAACTCGCCAAGGTTGAAGTGGTTGATCATGACTCCTTGATATTTGGTTTAGAACAACCACGAGTTTCCTCATTGAATCCTTCATTTTATCTAGTATCTTAATCAGAGAACCACCACAGTTTCCTTCAAACCTGTTGTCTCTTTGGTGCCTGCTAGATCCATCCATTCACTAAAAATAGAAATGTCAGTGTGAGTATATCAACAAAACCATCATGTACTAATGAGTAAGATAGACAATAAGATATACTTACTCATTCACTTTATCTAAATCTAAGACTCTTTCTGAAATCCTAACCATTATGGTAATTGTCAATTATGCTTAAAGAATACCCTAACCTCTAAAGTTATCTAAACCGACCTCTGATACCAACTATAAGGCCCCAGCCTTAAACCTTACTTAATCTTGAGTTATTACAAGATTACACATTGAGGATCTTTTTAGGTTTACATTTTTAGAGAATTAGATCATGAAACTTGCATTACATTCCACATTTAAACAAAGTGGTTACATAAAAGACAGTATTCATTCTTCCCATCAACGGGAACATATTTAAAATATAACACGGATTCTTTCTTGACACATCCTTGACACTATCATCACATCATGTACCTTTCCCTTGACCTGTGAAAAACATTTCAAAAACTTGGGATGAGCATAAAAAGCTCAGTAAGAGTTATAAAAATATGGAAATGAAACATGAGTTCATATATACATAAGAATGAAATCATACTTTACCCATAAAACAAAGGCACTTTAACATACCTCATCAAACCATGAATAAATCATAGAAATCATAAGACATAAAGGTAACTTGAGGCATTCATAACATTCTTACGTAGGGAGTAACCCTCTTCGTTACGTTTGGAATACCCATCACAGTATATTCCCTAAATCTCTTCGGAGTAACCTTAACTTTTCACTCCTTCGCGTTACCCAATGCATTGGGGAGCTATATCGGGCTCACCCACCCTTAGTTTATCACGGAACCACCCGTTCTTCATAACAATGCCCAAGAACCATAACATAATCGTATCACATAAAACATGAATAAAGGAAACATAACATTTCCACATTTAAATCACAATATAACATTTTAGGATGTTGAAATAATGAATCCATTCAAAAAGAAACCATTTCCAAAACCATTTAAAACATTTACTAAAGAGATTTTGGAATCAAAGTGTCCCATACCACCTTAAAGCTTTTAACATTTTAAACCATTAATATCCATATAAATAAATCCTTAAAACCATTTTGAAAACATGGATATTAATAAGAACAAATAATTAAAACATTTAAAATGATATTCTGGTAAAAGGGGTTGTACCAAAATTAGAGACACTTGAATACAATAATTGAGGAATAACATTTAGTAATAACTTTATAATATCATGAGAATAAAAGGATTCATGATATAATACTCCAAAGGACAGTATATACACCATATAAGAGTGAATTGGTGCATAACAACAATGAACCCTCAATAGAAATGTCAAATGTGATGAAATCCCTTATAAAGAAGGTATCCTTAAATTAAAGACAAATCAATCTCAAAATATGTGTGAAAAATATAAATACACCCAATTATAAGTTGATATTAAGTGTAAAACAATAAAAGGTCATTCACACATATTCAATGGATGACATATTCAATGACTACATGTTGAACCCAAAGAAATCGAAATTGGGTTAAAAAGTTCCCTTGACAGCCTAACGGCATCACATCAAAATGAGTTGATGAGAGATAAAAAGTGTATCTCATCACTTGGACATCAAATTTAAATCAATAAGGATATATGAGAACATATCCCAACATAAAAATATTTAAATTAAAAGACCCAACAAAATAAGTCTTTTAAAAAAGAGGAGGGTGAAAGGTTCCCTTACCGACTTGGGTATCTTTCAAAACATACACCCCATGAAAGAAGGACAATAGATCATTGATGTAAATACTCATAAATGAATGTATATTACACAAATATTATAATAATGGGCAGTACATACACCACTCAATAGAATTTGTGGCAAATGTAGCATAAATCTCACGAGAATAAAAGTGAGATGAAAAATCCCTTACGAAAACTCAGCACCCTAACAGCGCCACTTAAAACTTCCAAAATGGATTGATGAGATCAAATAGAGTATCCCATCATATTACAATAGAATTTACAGCAAGAGGAATATAAAATAAAATCCCCCAACATAACAAATAGGATCTTAGAAGAAGTGACACAAAGGAGAGTACTTAAAAAGAAAGAGAGAGGTTAGATCTCTTACGAAAGTTCGGCAGCCTAACGGCGCCACTCAAAACTCCCAAAATGGATTGATGAGAGAGAATAGGGTATCTCATCACATGAACATAAAAATTACAGTAAATGTAATATAAAATATCATCCCAATAACAAGAAAGATGAGCTTTAAAAGGAATGACATAAAAGTTTATACTTAAAAAGAAAGAGAGGAGTAGGATCCCTTACCTCGGGTCCGACTTGACTCGATCGTTCTTTAATCTCCTGAATAATAAACTTGAGTTAATTTATAATTCCTTAAGAACCCTTTTTCAAGTTCATTATTACTTTTATACCACTTATTACCATGTCACATACATTATGTAATCATTTAAGTTAATAATATTTGTTTTGCCGATATTTGGTTCTTAAGTCGAAAGTGGTCTTCTTACAATTACATGTTGTTCGTGTGGCCAAATGTTTATTATATCCAGAATTGTATTAATTATTTAGATATCATATATGTCATATATATACATTACATGCATGCATTTATAACATTACATAATCATTTAGAGGTAAGAAATGAAATGCACCGTTCATGGAGACGGTAAGCCGTACGTACGCATGAATGCTACTTTCATTTCTATTTCATAATTTATAGAATGGAATAATAATGATATAAAGGTATATTATAATTCCAGTATAATATCATATATAATATCATATTTCCATCCTTTATACATCCCACATATGGTATTTAACGAATCAAATCACTTTGAGGGGGCGGTAGTCCGCACTTCCTTAAATGAAGATATCGCGTATACCCATAATGGAATCCATAAATGTAAGACAAAAATGAAAAATACAGAAGCATAAATAAAACATAAACATATTATATATCATATATAAAAATAGTGACATCATAATGGCCACCCTTGAAGGTGTTAAATGAGTATTGAACAATCATCGTTTCGGGTGGCAGAATTTCACCATCCACGGAAACCGTATGTTCTTTAACCATTTGATGTAGTTGTGTGAGAGTGTAGCTCGAATAAGTCTTATAACAACATCCTATTATATTGAAGATACTTGTGTGGTTACAAAATAAGTAAATAAAAAGAGTTCAGGGGGTTGGAGAAGCAAAATAAAACAAATGAACATGAGAGAATGAATTACCTTTAAAAGTGTAACTCCTTTTGATTTAAGCTTAAAGGCTTCCTTTGAAAGGATTCTGCCCAAAGGGAGTCCTCTAGGATGAGGATAGGTATGTGGAGAGAGTAAATGGGAAGGGGTTGGCCGAGCCAAAGGCTTGAGGAGTGTGTTAAATGAGTTAGAGGTGGGGGCCTTTTATAAGAGGAGAGGAGGGGTACTTTTGGAAAGTAAAGAAATATTACTTTATTTGAAAATGTGTTTCGGTTTTAAAAGGTCCCACATTGATAGAATTCGTGGATAAGGTGATAAGGCTTCTAAATACACTCATCCAATAAGTTTTTTACATGTGTAGTTCATAGATTTTACATTATCTTTTCATTTTATTTAAATCGTCAAATAATGATATCATCGCTGCATCATTATTATGTCATAAGTAATTTAATTTATTTAATGTCTAAAAATTATAAAAAAAATACTATTATGTAGGAAAGCTTTTTATATTTCCAATGAATATTTATAATCAAAAATATGACTTGTATAACCCCACTTAAAAATTGTTTTAGTAAAACATATCATGTTTGTGTCAATTTTACTTTTACCTTAAATAAAATGTTATTTATGTCATTTCCCAACCAAAGTGGATCCATGGGGTCCCCAAGTTGACCCATGGCTTGTCTTGGTCGGCCATGACACAACCAATAAAGTTGGGACATGTTTCTAGGTCATTTCATATCATTAAAGCATTATTTATACCTTAAACTACACTAATTACCACTAATCGCGATTAAAAACTTAATAAGTTACTATTCACCAAAAAATTATTTTAATCTCATTGAACCACATTTTACTTCTTAATGACAACCATGTATGTCGGATTTTCAAAATTCAATACACATTAGTGGTAAACTTTCATTTAACTGAAAAATCAGTTTTCTTGATTACCACTTAGTGGTTTCACTATTCATCAAAAATTGAAGTTTTTCAGAAAATTACCAAAAATTCACCCTAAGCTATATTTTATATTCTGAATTCAAAAATGAAGTCCTTTTTACAAAATTCAAAACATATAATTCACATTAATTAATTTAATAATTAATTCCCGATGTCATGACAAATAGCGTGTTTTATGAAACAATAAGTATCAAAAGATTGACACTAGTTTAAGTCTGATTTCAATGTGAAATTGATTCCAACGACCACTATTGAATTTAATGGTAAAAATATTTTCTAATTTCACTTTAAAACCAATTCAAAATATAATCTAATCATATAAATAAATTTGATTAAAAAGTGGTTTTGAATTAAAATACAACATTTTACACTATTTATTAAAAAAATGAACTTTATCAGAAAGATACCAAAAATTTACACAAAGTAAATTTTGATGTCCAGATTCTTAATAAGAGTTTTATTTGGTCCAAAAGAATGTTTAAGAGTGAACAAAACTATATTTAATGACGGTTCTCCATCAAAAGGTGATAAGTGAACCTTTAGTGAAAACTAGGGCATATAGGCCAAAAATTGAATTCTTTCCGTATTTTAAGCCTTTATCTTTTATTGTATAAATGTAAAAATATTGAAGAACATATATAATCATATTTTAGTTATTTCTATCCATTCCCGTCAATACAACGGCTACATATTAACTACCTTTTAAAATAATATTATTTTATTATTAGAGTGCAACGTAAGATTCCCAAGAAACTCGTTGTTGCGTGTTGGGTACGCCATCGAGCATAGATTCCCCTTTAAAGTCATTTCAATATTTTATTCACAAATATAGATAAATATGAAATGTCATATTCTTTATTTACCTGGGGTGTTACACCCAGGGTATGCAATAATTCCCCACAAAAGGGTGTGATGAGTTCAATCTCCCATCATATCAACCAATGAATTTTGTTTATGTATCGTAAGTTTAAACTCAACTAATGCATGCCTTTATAAAGTTGGTCCCTATTTGATAAAGAACTATTTGATATTTCTGATTCAATGAATAAATCCAACGGAATCCTCCTAGAAGCAGTGATTATTAAATTAGAACACATGTACCAAGGAAATACAAAACACTATCAAATATAATAAACAATTATTAATTCCTCTAAAAAGTTTAGTATCAAAATATTTTCTAAGCTCATATTAATATAATTTATATCATTTATTAATTTTAGTTTTTTAACATTTACTTGAATAAAAATCATGTATTTTAAATAAATATTTAGTATACATTAATTGAAAAAACACAATCATTCAATTGAAATTTTTTAAGACCAATGAAACATTTTTTCTTCTATTTTAGTCATATAAAATTCAGAAGTTATTAAATATGAAAATACACTACTAGTTTTTCACATGAAGATAAAAAATATCATCAACAAAAATTTTATCAATAAAATGGTTGTCACAGCCCTATTTTATAAATAAATTAGGATCCACTTTACCTTCCACAAAATAGTTTTCCAAAAGAAAATTAAACAACCTTTCTTTCCAAGGTCTATGATTATATTTCAAACCATATAAAGCCTTATAAATTTTTATCAAAAAATTAATATATATTTAATGTAAACCATAGGTATATTATTTTAAATAAACATCATCCCAATTTAAAAGATTTTATAAATAATTTTTCACATTCATTTGGAATAATTTGAAACCATAAAAACCGAATATAATAAAAAAATACTAATAGATTTTAATATATAAAAAGGTGAAAATAGTCATCAATATCAATTACATATACATGTGAATATATTTGTGAAACTAATCTAGACTATTTTTTAATAATATATCCTGATTTGTAAACTTTTCTTCAAAATATCCATTTAGTTCCAAAAATGTGAAAAAAATAGATGATTAATCTAAATTCCAATATTTATTTCAAGAAAAATAATTTATCTCTTCATCCATATAAAATATCCGATTATAATCTAATAAATCTTCATTATTATTTTATGAAACATAATCAGAGATAGAATAATGATAATCTCAAAAATTACTAAAATAATTTCTAGTGTAAACATTTGAATAAATTTTTCCAATAAATTTTTCTATATGATAATATACGTAACATCTCGCTACCTTATTTTATATATTTGTTAACCCTTTTAATATCCATTAGGTTAGGACTTGATTTGGTACAATTCCAAAAGAAATTTGAAAATGAAATTAACCGTTTGGGACTATTCCTAGTGGGCACATGGTTAGAGAAAACCATATGGTTTGGAATAGACAACAATGCACCTTTGATAGTGATCTTGAGGGGTGAATGGTTTATCTAGACTGTGAGGACAGAATATCCAAATAGTACATCCTAAAAAATTTGGAATATGCATGGTTGGTGCACTATTAACCAAACTGTGTTCCTTACATGGAGAAAATATGCACCCAAGATATTGGGGGTAATGGGTTAGTGTTCAATGTTTGTCTAAACGTGTAGCCCTACCAATAAAAACATTAGAGAAGGTTTTAATTATTCTAAAAATTAATTTAAAAAAACCCTAACCTATTTTTAATATTCATAATCCCCCTATTCAACCCTAACTTGGTTTTTTGGCTCTTAAGGGATCTAAAGAGGTTAAATTGACTCCTCCAAACCTTTTTCTTGGTAGATAAAAGTTTTGTTAATCTAGTTTGATGTATTTTGGGTAAGTGGATCTCCTCTCATGAAGTTTATCTTGATCTCCCTTTATCTCCACCTTAGAGTTTTAAATATCATCATATAATTGTTGGATGTAAAATTTATTTCACTGGATCCTGAATTTAGGTTTTTCCCTAGACATTTAATTCCTTCATTCTTAAAAAGAATTCCCAATTGTAAGTGTTATGTGTTTTGATCCCTAAATTTAAAGGTAGGTAGTTCCATAAATCTTTTACATTCTACTGAACCCATATATTTCATGATTGATTCGAAGATAAATTTTAAAAACATTAATTTGATATGCTTTTTTATGTGTTGTGATCCCTAAATTTAAAGGTAGGTAGTTCCATAAAGCTTTTACATTATACTGAACCCATATATTTCATGATTTATTCGAAGATAAATTTTAAAAACATTAATTTGATATGCTTTTTTATGGGAATATAAATTTAGAAAACCCACAATTCCAATGAAATTAAAATTATGGGGTGGATTTGTGAAAAATAATGGCCTGATTTGGAAATTATTTTGAAGAAATGATTTGATGTAGATCTTTATAATTTTTCATAAATTTAAGGATGATTTGAAATGGCCTAAAAGGACGAAAACCCTATGCTTTTGGTTTGAAATAGGAAAGACTTGTCAAAAAAATGAAATTCGGAAATTATATATTGAAATTATTTAAAATGATTAATTGAAAATTTATTTGATTTATTGATTTATTGAAGAATATATAATATCAGGTATTTAGTAGGAATCTAAGAAAATCACTCTAGGATCTTGATTCCCTAGAATTTGATTTATGATGACAACACTAAAAAACCCAAGTTCAACATGACTACCCATAGTGGCTCCTCGAATGGTGTGTAGATTGATTTCTTGGAGTTACTCCCATAATTGGATGTTGATTTGAGTGTTCACATATCTCTAGAGCCATGTTGAAAAATGAGGAGTGTGATGATCCTATTACCAAAGAATCTAACATACCTTAGGTATATTATTCTTTGTATATTCTTTACATGATTGTGTTATGAATACCACTAATTATGTACTACTGTAATCATGCTTACTGATTTATATAAATTATTTTCAATAAAATGTTTATTCCAAACTATTTGTAAATATGTTCCATCTATTTAAATAAAATAAAGTTTTCATTTAAAATATAAAAATTATAATTTCATGTTTTTTTATTTAAAATGATAGTAAATCATGTTAATTGTAATGGTATTTCTAACAGAACACTTATTGAGACCCTAATGGGATTCATAGTTCAAACCATAACATTTCCTTAAGGAATTTGTATACTTTATTATTCCAAGTGTGATTAAAGGAAAATCCCCACATGGAGGTGGTGGATGTTCTCAATCCTTTGGATAGTGGAGTGGTGATGGTGATTAGTGGAGCTATTGTCCACCTGTTGCACATGAGCATTTGATATATTTTTCTATTTTTCATCTTGGGGTTATGTTCCTTTGGTATTTTTATCATTTTATAGGTTATTTTTTTACCTATTGTTTCTAGTACAGTCTTACTTTTCAAGTGTTGGTCATTTTGAACTATATATTTAATCATCCATTTTTTTGGGAAACAATTCCCTCATGATGTTGTATGATTATAGGTGATAGTCTCCAACCCATAGTGACCAAGAATTCCCATTGACATATATCTGAGATGGCTCAGGTGTTATGGTACCAAGTTATCTAGATTGGTTTGTGAAATAATTTAATCAGAGTTCTAGTTTAATAATATTTCCTTGATTTTAGTATGTGGTTTGGGATGTTTTGATGCGAAATAAAAGGTATTTACAAGTGAGTTAATGGAAAAATATCACTAAACAAAGCCTTAAGTCGCCATGGGTGCTTGGGAAAAGTGTCTTTGAGGAAAAATTTTATCTAATTATAGTATTTTTCATGAGTTTTATTTTTGTACTTTTAAATAAAAATCTTTAAATCTGACAAAATGGTATCGATATTCTCATTTCTCTTATAATTGTTTTTGATCTGGAAAATATTTTGATGTTTTAGTGTTGTTTAATGATGTTATGTAGAAAAATTACTATGAGAATATGTTTTAATAGGCCCCATGAGTAATTGTTTGGTGAAACATATTTAGTGGATGTTCTAGTGGACCAGAATCTTTTTGAGCTTTTCATGGATGTTGTCTAGGCTCTGGGATAGGCACATGCACCCATTCGGGTTTAACCTAAAGTTCTAGAAACTCAATGGGATGAACATCATAATCGTTTTTCAAGATTTTCATCACTATAATCCACCTACCTTCCATTTATATAATTGTCCTCAACAGAATTGCAGTTATTTTAACAAGATAGAGTACCTTATTTTTTGGAGATTCCTTGCCAGATTAAGGTGAAATGTGCTTCCTTCAAAATGGAATGGACTAAAATGAGTTGGTGGGATTCAATTGTAATAGTGAAGTATGATGTGGGTTTGGAGTTTAATTAATTAAGAGTTATTTTAACTCATTACTTATATCCAAAATCTATGGTACTAGCTAAGGATGTGGGGTTTTTAAAACTCCAGCAAGCTGATAGGACCATAACAAAGTATATGAACCACTTTTCCATAATTTTTTAGTTTTCATCCAAGATTATATGGAACATGAAAATAAATTTTGAACAGTTAAATATGGGTATCTAACCTAATATCCATTCATATATTTTCTTGCTAAATATTACTTCGTATATTTAGGTACGCCATAGGGTGCTCATGGTTAATCTTTATTTGGTTGGTAAGTCAGGGTTAAGGGGAATTACTTTTCCTCTCATTGGAAGTTATATGAGTTACTTTAATGGAAAGTTAAGTGTGATGATTTTCATGGTGGATCTAGAAATAAAGGTTCTTCCCAATATTATATAGTGACTGGAAGAGGCCATTCGACTTGTTTAAATTATGGCAAGGTAGGTCATTCAAAAAGGTTTTTCTCTAAGGAACCTAATATCTATTATTCATGTGGTCTCTCAATCTACCTAAAAAAATTCCTCTATGTGTTTACCACTCCATACAGAAGCATGGGAACATCATCTACAAAAATTAATATGGTAAAATTAGATTATTCATGGACAAAGGAGTTATATCCATAGCCATCTAGAACAATGATTTTTAAATGAATGGAAGAGTCTCCAAAGGAAGTGGATAAGGGTTTAGCGACAGTGAGAGGTGAAATCCAAATATATTAATCTTTAGTGGCTTCTTTATTTAATACTGGTTCACCTTAATCATTTATATCAATATCTATTCTAAACTTGATATATCATTCAATTGAGATTTATCTTATGTGATAGATATTACTACCCCCCTCAGAACGAAGAAAGAGTAGGGTTTCCATTATCCTACTTATATCTGATATTTATTATAAATTGATCCTACATAAAAAAATTTAATTCTCAACATAAAAACATATTGATTTAATTCGCGGTATGGACTGTATTATAGCTAATAAGGCCTAAATTGACTATTATACTTGTTATTTTTTCTTTACTATTCCGAATGTGGTGTGTCATGTTTTTCATGGAGAATAGAACTCAATTTAGAGTGGAGATGGAACCTCATATATAGAGTTTAGGAAATTAATATCATGGTTTTATTTTATCTGTATATGGGATATTTATGTTACGATCTCTGTTCGACTGTTTTTTGGTTTCTCGGTGTGTTTACTTCACATTTTTATAGCTTTACATTCATAAGAGGGGTATATTATTATATTGATTTAGTACTTGGTATCCGACCAGTGTCTAATCTTTATAATAATATAAAACCAACTAAATGAAAATATTTTTAAACTTAGTGGGTTGACTTATTTAGGAAATGATTCATTTTCTTGAGTGCATCACTTTGGGTAGCTCTAATTATCATTGCTAAGAAAAATGATGGAACACTTTTCCTATCTGTTGATTACTAAAAACATAATCAAGATATGACAAAGAAAATTTATATGTTACAAAATATTAATGATATATTTGACTAGTTGAAAGGTGAATTGTGGATCTCAAAAATTGATCTTAGATCTTGTTATAACCATTTCAGAATAACAGAATATTACACTCAAAAACCCGCTTACCAGAGTAGTAATTTCCCTTATGAGTATATTTTCCAGAAATTTTGTATAACTAATTCTCATGTAGTCTTTATGGAAATTATGTAAATAATCATCCATGAGTATCTTGATACATTCATGGTGGTCTTTATGGATGACATTCTATTTTACTCTCTATACAAGGAGGATCACGTGCGTTATCAAAGAGCAATTCATAAAATGTTGAGAAACAACTAACTATAATCCAAGATATTAAAATTTGATTTATGGATTAAATAAGGGATTTTATTAGGACATGTGTTCTGGTAACATGGTATTTCAGTTGATCATGAGATGGTAAAAGCTATTATGACATGGGAGAAACAGTCTTTTTTTATATTTGGAGTTTCGTGGGTTTATCAAGGTATTATCATCTATTTGTAAAGGATTAATTGAATGTATATTGTCTAATGTATTCCCTCACTTAGAATTTATTGAAGTTCACATGGGATATTAAATTTAAATGGTATTTGTTTTATCTGAAACATCATTTTAATTATGCACCAATATTGATTCTTCTAAAGGCTGTGTAAGGCTATGTTGTATTTTTTGATGCATCACGTTTAGGTTTGGGATATTTTCTTATGATGGGGGCCACATGGTAGCCTACAGTTCTCAAAATCATAGGTCACGTGATAAGAATTATTCGACCAATGACTTTGATAATGAATCTGTGATGAATGTGCATAATAGTTGGCGTTATAAGATTTTCATACAATGTTGTAGAACATTTATGACTATAGGATATTGAGTTATATATTATATCACAATTATTTTAACTTTCATAATATGTGTTTGGAAGGGTACTTGTAGTCTTTTTATTTCAAAATTTCCTACACCCCGAAAAACGGGGATGTTTTTGCTAATGATTTATGTAGGAAACTTTAAACCCATAACATGAAAGAATCATTATAATAGTGGAACATGATGGAAATTTTTAGATAGTTTCATTTAGGATTATATGAATAAGGAGATTAGATTTTTCTTTCACATGTTTAATTGAAATCCACTCTTCTCGAGATGATTCTTCAAGATCAGAATCTTGATATTGAATTACATGGAATGACAGACTCTATTTATGGTGGGGAGACTGTTGGTGAGTGTTTATTCTCTTCAAAGGGTATCTTATGTTTCAAAATATGTTTTTTCCATTATTAATGAGAAAATATAGGGTATTGTATTTCCATAACTCTTAATGGGTGGTGAACCTGGGTACCACAATGATGTTATGTGACATGTAATGATGATTATAGTGTATAAGTATCAGTATGAACATTGTTAATTTTTTCTCATTTCTATACATTCCAACAGGTCAAGGATTAGCACCAATGAACTTCGAGATTACTTCATCCAATTCCAGTGCTGACTTGGAAGTGGGATGACATTTATATTGACATTTTGTTTGATTTCTCATGTACTCCTTGAGAAATAATGTGATATGGGTTTTGATGGATAGTAAAACCAAATCTAATCACTTTATACCCATTTTTGATACAACTAATGGTCAAGAGATGGAAAGTTTCTATGTGAAAGATATTTTTAATTTTCATAGTGTTCCATCGACTATAGTCTCTAATAGATATCCTTGGTTTTCCATTTTTTGGGTGGCCTTCATGAGGTGATGGGATATTAGGTCTATTTTGTTATAGAATACTATCCATAGATGAATGTATAGACAAAGATGGATATATATATTCTTTAAGATATGTTACGGTCTTATGTTCTTGAAATTTTTTATAGATTGGAATGTCTATTTGGTACTGGTAGAATTTTTTTACAATAATAATTACTTTTATACATTTTAAAGGGACCCCTTTGAGGCCATGTATAAAAGTTCATGTAAATATCCATTGTGTTAGTCGTAGATTTTTGAAACATCCTTGATTAGACTGAGTTTGGTTGAAGAGATGAAAATGGAGATTTAATTGATTTATTATAGAATTTTGAAGTCATAGATCTGGTATAACACTTATTCTAATATTCATCATAGACCATTTTATTTTTCTCATGGAGACTAGGGGTTTTTGGGAGTTTCACCTAGGTTGGGACCCCAAAATTTTGGTAGGTAAGGGAATATGTCTTCTCACATTGTGGGTCCTATTGAGATTTTTTAAAGGGTGGGGATGGTGGATTACCATTTATTATATCCACCATAGTTATCTATAATCCACAATATGTGTCATGTATCTCATATTTGAATATATATTTCTGACTCATCTATTGTTTTGATCTAGAGTGATCTTCATGTTTATAAAAACATATCTATAACTGAGCATCCAAACATGATTATAGATTCTGGGAAAAAGATTTTTTGTTAGTGGACAATACATTTGGTTCATATCATATGGAATAATGGTGTTTATTCTCATGATACTTGGAATTGTGAGGTAGTGACTGAAGAGAAGTGGCATCTTTTCTTTGACATGGACACTTCATGATAGGATTTCTAAGGAATGAAAGTTTATTAGGTTAGGAGGTTATAACATCTAAGTACCTTCTTTTAGTTATTCCTTGAACATTGTTTTGATATCCTTCATGTCGGGTAAAATTTTTTGTGTCATTACTGAAGAAATTGGGGAAAAAAATTGAGGCCTTATGGATTGTGCTTGGTTGACACACAATTTGGGAAAAACATATGGTTTAGCACAGAAAATTGTTCATGCTTGGATGGTGCTTTGGATAGGGGTGAATAATATTTTCAAATCATGTGTACATACCCTCCATACCATATAGCCTCATACAGAGGGAATATGAATAGATATTTCATGGTTAAACAATCCATTCACCCACAAATTTGAAATTGTGAACCCCAAACAGTAGTCATGCATGGTTATGGGGCACAGTTTGTCTAGTCAGGAAGCCCTACCCAATAAATTATGTGCATGGATATTAAGTTCTCCAAAAATTTAATTAAAACATTGAACCCCTTTTAAGATACCTAATCTCCCTATTATACCCTAGCATGATTTTTTGGCTCTTAGAGGCTCTCAATATGTGAAATTATCTCCTCCAACCCCTATTCTTAGTGTATTGAAGTAGTGTTGATTGTGACTAATCACCTTCAGTTAAGTTGATCTCCACTCATGTATTTTCTATATATCTCTATTTCTATATATATTATAGTTTTATAGATCAGAATATAATTTATTGATATAAACATCGTTTTATTGGATCATGATTCAAGGTTTTGTTTTAAGATATTCATCACCGTTGGAGTTCCCCATTGTGATCCATGTGCTTTGTGGTATATTGATTTAAAAATATGTTTTTCCATATGGATTTTACATTCAATTCAAACACTATATTTATATATTTAGTATAACATAGTTTTTAAATTTTTTAAAAACAAGTATTTGATATGATTTGATCTTGTATTCTAAATTTTCTTGGAAATTGAGAAAACACCTAATTCCAATGGAATTTTAATTATAGGGTGGATTTTTGAAAATATGTGGACTGATTGGGAAATAGTTTTTTATGAAGTAGTGTTATGTTGATGTTAGTAAAATGGATTAAATATATGTGTGATTTTAAATTTAATGGAAATATGAAGACCTATTTTTTTATGTGAAAGGCTTTTTGAAAACTGAAATTAGGAAATTATATTTTGAAATGATTTGAAATGATTAATTATCAATTTTATTGTTTGATTAGTTGATTTAAGATCATTATAGAATTGGTATTTTGTAGTGAAGTGGGAAAATAACACTATGATATTTAATCCCTAACACTAGATTTATGATGATAACACTAACTAAATGAAGTTATTCTTTACTTCTCATAATGTCACCCTGAATAGTATGTTGATTTATTACCTGTAGTCTCTCCCTAAATGGGGTGTTTATTTGAATGTGAACCTACCTATATAGATTTTTTGTCAAATGATAAAAGTTAGGATCTAATTACCTAAAAAACTAATTCACTATAGGTCTCTTTTTTACAGTTCTTTCATTACTTGATTTTATTATATATTCTACTGATTATGAACTATTTTATTCATCCCGGTTGATTTATATGAATTGTTTTGAATAAATAGTATTTAATATTGTATTGATATATCTTCCAACTATTTGAATCAAATAGTTTTTGGATTTTAAATATTAAAATTTTAATTTCATTCACTCTTTTATTTAAATTTATAGAATAAATGGTTAATTGTCATGGTATTGATTATAAAACACTTAGTAAGACCCTATTGGAATATATAACTCATGCCCTGCCATTACTTTTAGAGGTTTTTAGAATTTCTTATACCACATTAGATATAATGGAACATTTCACTCTTAGTTGGTTATGGATTGGTGTTGGTGACTGGTGAATCTACTGTCCACTTGTTATACAGGATCTTTTGATACATTTTCCATTTTTTGACATCTTTGGATTATGGTACTTTGAGAAGTTTAAATTTTTTTGGGTACCATTTAACATATTTTTTCTAGAATTGTATCCCTTTGGAAGTGTTGATCAAGTTGACATGTATATTTTATCTTCCATTATTTTGTGAAAAATTCATTTCCTCTACATGCTAAATGATGATAGGTTCTAGTCACCAACCTATGTGGATTGAGAATTCACTTTAGGATATTTCAGAGATGAATGAGGTTTCGGGGTACGGAGATATTTGGATTTGTTCATGGAAACCTCTTTTAATTTCTAAATTTCGTTTTAGAGGTTGTTACCCCCCTTCAAATGGTGTTTTCAAATATGATTTTTCATTATCCACAAAGGTAAAAATATATAAAAACTTATTCAATTGTATTTTCATCAATTGATTTATCATTAAAAAAATTACCATAAAATTTAATATAAATAAAAATAATAATAATAATAGTTATTTTATTAAATAATTTATTTTATTTACTAACATTTTAATAAACCATGATTATACTTTCATCAAATTTAGAATCGAGTTTATCTAATGTATCCTCTGTATTCAAAATGAATACTTTGTTACCAAAAACTCTTAAATAAAATTTTCAAGATTTTATACCTTTACAAATTTCTTGTGATTTGTTTTATTAATATCTTATGAACAAAACTATTTATGTAAATTATTCTCATTTCTAATTTTTCTACCAATTTCTTGAAGGGTCCTATTTTCCATTTACATAAAAAATATTTTTTGGGTGTCCTAAGTTCTAAAAAATTATTATGTTATCCATTTTTCTCATAACACTTGGTAAATTCAATATTTAATAACTCTACACCACTATCACTTATAATTCATATAATTAGATATTTTTTATCATTTAAACTAATTTAAAATAATCAATTAGTTTATCTAATGCTCCATATTTTTCTACAATAAAATAAAACTATGTGTATATATTAAAATCATATATAGTTACTACAACATATTTATTTCCATATTCAATAGTATTATTATCATGGAAAAATAATTCTAAATGAAAGATTTTAAAATGATTTTATATTAATAAAACATTAATATACATAAAATATTATTTTTCGGTTTTCCTTTCACATAAGAATCAAATACATATCTATAATTTATAGTTAAATTAGATAAATCTATAATTTTTTTGGTGTTTTCCCATCTATTAAAGAAACATTAAATCTACACGACCAAGCCCCATATGATTTAAAACATTTTCATATTGAACATCATATAAACAATTAACTCTTTAGTTAGTTAATTATGTAAAATTAATTGAATAAATAGTCTTCCATTTTGGTATAAAATAAGATAGATTCCCCATTACAAGTATTAAACATATAATTCTTAAATTTAGAAAACATTGTTTTATTACATAACTAAGAAATTATTATTAAATTATTCATTAAACCTTTAACACCTAAAAATTTTTAATTAATGGAAAAAAATTAAAATTTTAACTCTTTGAAACTTTTACTTTAGAATTATTACCAAATCAAACCTTACCACCATAACCTTTATTAAACTATAAAAAAATTGATAAATCACTAGTCATGCGTCTTGATAATCCACTTTCCATATACCATGTGTCCATTTTAACACTTTTAATACAAAATTCCCACAAAATTAGATTTATGAAAAAATATAAACCCGTGAAAATTTATGTACAATTGCATATGTTTAATAATTCTTATGAACTAATTATAATTTATATCATGAATTCTAGAATAATTTTTAAGATAAATATTTATAATTAAAATTGTTTTTGTGTATAATAGATCAAGGGATTTCAAGTGAATAGACTTTTGCATAATTATTGTTCAACCTACCTAAAAAACATGTCACACTTCGTAAATTTCAACTTGACCCTTTAAAATATAGTGTTATACATTTTATGTAACTAATTATAATTAACTAATACTAGTATTACTTTTATTTAGTTTTTTTATCCCCACAATTTTATCCTAAATTTCCCTTCCTAGATAAACTATGGATAGATATCTTTTCAGACATTCAACTTCATTTTTAATATTTTCATTCTCTTATGTGATAATATGAAACATCCATTATTCATCCACATAGTTCCTAGATATAAATTCAATTTTCCTTTCATATTCCTCATTAGTTTTTCTAATTTTATCATGTATAGTTTTATAATTTCTTGAGAAGATTTTAACTATTCCAAGACACATTTCGTTTGTTTTTCATTTTCCATGTGAATTTCATTATGTTTACCCTTAATATCTTTCTATATTCCATTAATTTTTTCAATTTTATTATTTAATATTTCTATTTATTAATATGGTCATTTTCAGTTAGTTTTTAAAATAAAAATTTTAAAGAAGAGTAATAGTGATATTCACTAACATGGATTTATGATTCCATTAAACAGAAGTTTTCCATTTCCTTTATATAACTAAATTCATAGTTTGAATATTAATTTTTTGTATCACTCTAAATGGAAACTATATTTTTCTATTATTACTAGTAAAACATTCATTTATTTATTTATCTTTAATTTTTATCATTCTAACTTGATGTTTCATTTATTTTACTTCTCATAGAAAATGATTTCAGAAGAATCACTAGATTTTATATTACCTTTCGTTTTACCATTTTCATAATCTTAGGGGTAATTTTTTTAAATCTCTTAAACTAAAATTTATTTCTTCTTCCATTTGAAACCTAAAAAACTTGATATTTATAGTTTCCCTGTAACACTGAATCAGAAATGTAATTTGTAACATGCATTTTTTACTAAAAGAAACTCCTTTTATTTTTATAGTTCTCCCATGAAAAATATTTATCAACTCAAATTCATATTGAATTAATGAATGAATAATATCATAAAGATTTTATTCTTTATAAATTTACATTCATAAAAATAAACTTTAAAATCATTCTATTTTTAGTAATATTCTTATAAATATTTCATCCAAATTTTCATTATCTAGAGTTTACCCTAAAGCAATCACAAAATTTTATCTACAAGTAAATTTATAGTACCAATGAAGGGGTGTGCAAAATAAATTATATATTTTTATTAATACATCATAGTAGTTATCTAACATCATCTCTCTTGGTAATATTTTATAGTCAAATAATAATTACTATTAATTAACTTGTTTTATTTTAGGAGTTTCATTTTTACAAAATAAGAACAAATAATGGGGTTTTGGATGTCTATTTAAAACTATAAATTAAATACGCATATGTAATTAATATATGATTAATTCAGTTAGAGTGAATTTAAATACTCTCAATAGAATCATTATGTGTGAAACTTCAATATCACGTGGTTAGCCTCAAATGTAATTAATGAACACACTCCATTGTTTGTGTGAAAATTATCTTCTTCTTTGGTTTTGAATATATATCTCACTCAAAATATTTCATTTAAAATACATTTTAACCTTATACATGTAGGTAAAATAATGAAATTGATTATTCTAAACCTCAGATAATTAAAATTTTACCCCACTAAAATTATCCAATATATAACATAAATTAGATAATGAACATATAAAATATGAATTTTCAAATAATTTTATTGGTTATATATTTAGTTTTCATATAATTATTTTTCATGTTATGATTCATGTGGAATCCTTTAATTGGTTACATTCATGATAAATTTATCTCCTAAAACATTGTATTTACAATGATTTTTGAAACTAATTACTCATTGGATTTCTTCTTATTGTCAATATTCTCATCATTTTTCAATGTAAATCCTCCTACATGAAAAATCATCCTATGAATAAGTGAAATCCCATACAGATATATGAAATTAAATATTCATAGAGAAATATCTTACAAATAATATAATTCTCCTATCCATGGTCAAAATGTCTTATGCATAGGATAACTATCATATGCATATATGAAATTTCATACAGTCAATCAAATATCTTCCACATATGACATTTGACTTTGAAAATTCTTCTATTCTTTCAATATCATGTGAAATATAAAAATATATTTTGGCCTATGTCTTAGACATAGTATAATTTTCCTATGCATACATAAAATCTATCATATGTCTCTCTAATCACCAATGCAATGTGATAATATTTCAATTTCCATTCCCATTTTCTTCTTGATTCTAGTGTAGTACTTCCATAACGAATTAGATTTTCTTGAAATCAAATAAGGGACATTAAAATCAATATAAAACACATTACAATAATATTAAATTTTCCTTTTATTCTTTATCTATTGGGAAGATGAATTCATTAAAATCCTCTATTTTTTATCCCTCCATTATACAACCTATAATTACTCGTACATAGGTGAAAATTCACATATATGTAGAATATATTTTCTAAATTTCTTCCCTATGATGTACCAATCCAAGAATACTTCCTATAAACTTTAATATAATCTCCATACACTATGTAATAACATCAAAACAACCACAGATAAATTGAGGTTTTATTTTAAGAATTCCAATGATAAAATAAACAATTATAAATATATTTTTAAACAATGTCTTCAATTGAACCCAAAATAATCCAATACTATAGAAATGAAACAATTAGCCTAAAATGACAATTTGGTGATATATAAATCATTCAAATTTGATATAAAATTCATCAATAATTGGGTTCTATGAATTCCCTTGTATTCAACATTCCACTTTGGGAAATCATATTTCACCATGGTTTTTAACGCTTTTGTTGGGGTGTTCATGTGTGTATACACACTGGGTTTCGGTATGATAGATGCTTTGTTATCCTGCATTCCTATATTCCAATTGAGAGTGGTTTTCATCACTTTCAATTACTATCTATGCACCTTGATCAAAACAAGATGATGAGATTTTGATTTCCCCTTCCATGGATTACTCGTTTGAAATCATCGTCTGGTCTGGTTCTCCCCGAGATAGTAAATTCATGTTCATGGAACTCATTCAAGGTTCCATTACTTTATGGATTCCAGTTAATTACATTGCTTCTATCAGAAAATTCAGATTCCATCATGATAGGGTAGAAACTTTCAGTCAAAATAGTATCATGTTGTGAATTTTTTTAAAGTCTAGACACTAAGAGAATTGGTCACCTATATTATTCCACTAGGGATGGAATCTCATGGAGGCATGTCAAGTGTAAAACCCAAGGCATCCCGGGTTGATCTCAAGGCAATGATTCTAGAGGTGTATATCTTTCAATACATTCACCTCAGTCATCCCATGTTTTTAATGATGTAGCTAACATTGTGGGAACATATCTTCCCAGGCTTTAACATTAGGAATCATGTGTATAACATGGGGTAGAATCATGTTAAAAGTCTTGATTTGTACATATTTGGGTGATAGGAGAAGGTTGATCAGAATTCCCCATAGAGGTGGATCAGGGAGGTGTGTCTTCAGGGGAGATGATTTCACACCTGTAAGGTTTATTGATGGCTAGGAATTCTTTATGGAGAAGAACCCATGTGATTGATCATAAAATCCCTTTATATGGTTCTAGTATGGATGATCATAATTCCTCTTGATGATGATTAATGAGGTATGTCCCTAGGAGGAAATATTTCATACCTAAAAGGTTTACTGATGATCTAACTCCCTATTGAGGCAGATCGATGTGCATCCTTATGAGGGAGCACCTAAGTTTACTGTTGGTTGGGATTAAACCTCATGGAGTCTTCCTATATAACATTTTTATAGGATAGGGAAAAATACCCACATTGTTTGATGCCATAGTTTAAGGTCATGTGATTGGAACGATCAATTTAGTTTAACTCCATGTGGTGAGGATTCTCATGTCATGAAAGGGGTGTAGATGAGAGATGGTTTGGGGATTATGTGTAAAATATTCCCTTTTCAATTGTATTTTTCCTTTTTGGAATTGGTGTGTAGCTTACAAATTAATCTACCCTTGGGACATGAAGGAGAGTTGGTATCGTAGGTGGAGGCTATGATCATACTGGGGATGTGGCCCGAAGAACATGGGGTGGGTTTGTCTATTAGTTTTAGAACTTTTGGAGGATTCTGATGTATCCAAGTTAGTTAGTAATCAAAGATCATGTATTTTAGAATGGTTTGGATCTTACATCGAGTGGGAGGACCAGGTGCAAGAATTTGTGTCTAGGGATTACACATGGAAGCAGCAAATAGGGTGGTTTGGGATCGTTTAGATGTCATTATCACCACTAACCTCTATGACCACATGATTCATGCTCAGCGTGAGAAACAAGAGGAATTAACATACCTGTAAATCACATGATCTACTTTTTCCACTAGTCAATGGATTTTGGGGTTCTTATAAGAGAAATAAAAATGTGAGTGGCGATAATGTGTGGAATCTACCCAAGGATGATCTCATTCCATGTGTGTGGTAAATAGTACATCCTATTAGAGTTCATCTTATGCAACTCATGCATGGAGAATCCTATTCTTGTTGCATAGGGTAAGAATGTTTTTTAAGGTCTTGTATTAAGGATGTTGTCACATTGTTTTTCATCGTATGACTAGGGAATATTACTAGGATGTTTTAAATCATTAATCTTGGATGCGGGTGGACTCACCCCATACCCATTTCTATTACATTACCATCACTCATGTTCCTATGGGTGGACATGTCTATGGAACTTCTTGGTTTTCACGATGGGAGGAGACCCAATCATGAGTTCCATGTTAATGTCCCCATGCTTAGAAGAAACTAGAGTTAGAGTACCCATGTTTATAAGCATGTGTTGTGAAGGCATAGGGTGAATCAGGTAGGAGAATAAAAAGTTGTTGTGCACATGTTTAGAAGGTTACACATTAGATTGTGTGAGAAAGGGGATCTAGCACAAGGGTAGACCATTAATGGAAAGGGAACAGGTGTGTGCAAGAATAGGGGTTTATCATAGAGGCTAGGTTTCACACAACTAGGGACTTTGTGAACAAATGATTCAGTTAATAATAGTTGGGAGAGGATTACTAAAATATGGTCCATGAACCCATATGATAACTATCATGTAATATTCTATAACTTGGGTGATCCGTGTTTTGTGATTCTATGAATGATAGGTTTTACGAGAAGTACAATGATCCTTCATCCTCTAGAGATTTTCCAAAGAAGGTGGGGTGAGATTCTATTTATGGCTGACTTTTTTTCCAGCATGAAAGATTATAAGTGTGGAAGAGGATTTGAATGTGTCTTTCATCTCTTTAATAGGATTCTATACACCCAATGCACCTATTTGACATTATATATGGCATAGAAGAGGATTTCATGTAAAATAAATTCTTCTTCTGAACACTAATTTCTTACGTGAAACCCTTATACCATGTGTGAAACTGCCTTGGAAATAATTGTTTATTTCTTATAAGGGATGATAAATCTCATTGTATTTGGCGTGAAAGAATCTTGCGCATGGAGTGTGGTTTTTTTGTAAACTTTTTAAAATGTCCATGAACCTTACTCATCTACCCTAGAATGGTCCCTCATGGATGATAGTTGATTCAGTTTTCTTATAGATAAACAACTGATGCTCTGAAAGCAATTTCAGCTTCAATAAATGCCTCCCTGAATCTGAGATAGCAACGGACTTGAAGGTCATGTTTTGAGGTAAATGTCGAAAAGATGGTTGAATGTCTATTTATTCATGAAAAAACCCTAATTAGGTTGGTAAAAGTCTTGAACATACATAAAAGGCCATCATCTATGCCTATAAATGGACTGAGGGGGCCCTTGTGAGAAATCCACTACATCAGTAGCATTCCACTAGAAGGGTTCTAGCCTGATGAGTTACTTCTACCAAATAACACCTAGAATGATAGGAAGAAAATTCATATCCCAATGCAACTATTGTGTCCCACCGTAGATTCCACATAGAGGTTCCCTAATATGGTGGACAAAAGACCTAATGAATGCCTCCTCGAACACTAGAGGCTGATGATTAATAGAAATTACACAGGGTGTGTCCATAGGAAGACTATTCCTTCATTTATCAGAGTGGATCATATCATTATATATGGAATGAATAGAAGTAGAAGAAGTGATATCTTCCCTTATAGACCAGGTCTTGATGAGGTGGTTTTCTAATCGTGAGAGCCTCGTTTTGAGGGACATAATCACAGGAGATAACCTGCCCCATGGTTGGGTTGTTGATGTAAATGAGACATTTCTCTTGTATGGGTGTTTTTGGGTGCCTTTTTATATACTAGAAGAGATGATGAGGTAATTTCATGTTTTTCTATAGTCAGTTTAGCTTGTTCCCCCCCAAGGAGTAATGGGATGTATGTCATCAGTATTGGTAATCTGGTATGAATAGGAAGATAGTATGTTTTATCACTTCATGGTCCACCTATCAGCATGTGAAGGTAGAGCACCAGTGAACTACTAAAAATCTATATTCTCACTCTATTAATAATTAAAAATGGAATGGATTTACCATGGATTTTATAATGTTCTTTCAAAATCCCCAGTAAGTCATAGATACATTAGGGGTGATCATAGATGGGTTTAACAAAGACTCAAACTTCCTACCAATATGGGAGACATTCTCAGTTGGTGAGCTAGGAAGGCTTTATGTACAGTAGATAATGCGACTTCATGGTGTTCCCCATTTGATCCTATTAGATAGAGATGTGTGGTTTACCTCGTGATTCTAGAATGGTTTTCAAAAGAAACTCATTTCAAAGGTGATCTTGAGTACAAATTATGACTCTCAAATCAATGGGAATTCCTGGGAAACGATATGGGTGTTAGAGGATATGCTTTGGTCCATCATCCTTGATTTTTGAGGTTCGTGGGAAAAGAATATTCTTATGGTTGAATTTTCCTACAAAAATAGTTTTCATGAAACAATTTAGATGGCACCATATCCATCCCTTTATATAATTCCCCTCTATTCAACTATTTACTAGTTAGTGGTAGGTGAGCTAGTGCTAATGTTTCCTCATCTCATTCTGGATACTTAAGAGAAAGTGTAGTTGATTCAAAATCATATGGATATAGCTGAGTCTAGGTATATGTCTCATACCAATAATCATAATATACCTCTATAGTTTGAGGTGGTACATTGTTTCTTTCTATGTATTTCACTCAGGTTTGGTCATAGGTGAATTCCGAGACAGGTTATGTTTTGACCTTGATATGTCGGGCCTTTTGATATAATGGAGTGAGTCAGGTTGGTAGCCTACTAGTTGTTATTACCATAGTGGTATTGTTCCATGCATGAAATATTTTGTGTATCAAAACTTTATAATTATCATGTCGACTCATCTCATTCATTTGACCCATAGTAAATTGATATTTAGGTGGATGTATCCTTCGAGGTAAATTTGATACGTATCATTAACGGAAGAATGACGTCTCTCTAAGCCAGGTCAGTTCCTCTTATTCGTGTGTTATAGAAGAATCAAGGAATAAAGGACAATACATGGGAGTGATAGTTTGATGTACATGTGTAGTGGCATGAACATTTCACTGAATATTTCCTATCACCCTCAAAAGGGAATCTCCGGGATTGGTTGTCTTAGAGAGGTGTGGTTATAATATCCTGAATTTTCTCAAGGGTATAGATGCTTTTTTTATTTAAATTTACTATTTTGGTCCTTATAATGTTTCGTAAGGGTTTAATGGAGGTCGTGGGGTGTCAAAGTCTTGTTTAGATCCTAGATCATTGAAATTGGAGAGGAATACTAGGTTTCATGGTTAGTTTGAACTGTTCCTCCTAGTTCATATGGTTTCTTTAATCATGTGTCTTGTGACAGTGGGGTACTGAAGAATGCATGGTTTTTATAAAAACATACAATCCTAAGGACATTACAATATATAATCGTATACCACCTTGATAGTGTCCTTCCGCATGATTGGTACACGGTTTGGCCAATAGGGTATCCAAACTGTGTTCCCCTTCCTTTTCGGGTGAAATTGAATTTCAACCAATAAAAAAAAATTAAACATAATCAATTATTCCTCCCCCTTCCTCTAGTGAACGTGATACCATACCTATACTATGAAGACATATCCTACTCCTCATAGTTATGTTTATATCTTCTTTATTTCTCGTCTAAATCACTCTTAATCAGATCCATCATAAAGATGGTGTTAAGTTCTTCAATCCTCTCCCTTTTATTTCAGTTTTCTCTCACTCTTTGTTGTCATATCTTGATAAATGCTCATTTTCCCCATTTTTAGGGAATATAAAAATTTCTCTGATATCTATCATTCTATATTTAATCTAATTTTGATATGGGATGAGGGAAACACTACAGTGCTGAGGTAGGTGGTCTTAGTTCTTTCCCCTTATTTTGTTGCATCCTATAACATGCGCCATTATGTCGCGAGCCAGACCTTGCTGGTGACGCCTATTGTTTTTTAAATAAATCTAATTGAAAACATTACCTTGATAAATGATACCCTATATATAGTATAACCAACCCCTTGGGTTTATCTTATTGATCTATTCGACCCCAATCTGTGTGCTCCACCTTTAAGGCATTTTCCCCTTTATTCTAATTTTTCTAACACCCCTTGAGGGGTGTTTCCTATTGTAAATACCAAGAATAAATAAATTGAAGTATTTAGAGTTGTTATCCATGAGTTGGTCCCCTACCCTTCTTTTCATGAATTAAATTTTAGAATTAAAGGGATTGGTCAATATATTAGGCCATATTTCTTATATCTTAAACCATAAATGAATTGTTTAATTGAATGCCTTGACCAAATTGCCTTCCACGTTATATCTGATTTCTTGCTAAAGTTATGGTTTTTCTAACCAAAACATACCATTTTCTTTTTTCTTGGGTGATATAATGGGTTCTGATTTAAGGAACCATTGGACGGGCTCGGCATGCCTCTATTAGAATTTGTTAATTATTTGTAAACATGGTGGGGTGACACTAGATATTCATTCAATGGGATCACCGAGTGTTATTAATTTTTTACCTCCAGAACAATGACATTGGTTCCATATGGAAGACCCTATGAATGTATTTTATAGTGTGATGGTTTAACCCTAATGTGAGAGAGACTCGACCCCTACATACAATACCAGGGATAGACTCATAGGTTAGTTTATTTTTTTCATCCCACCATACCCGCATTGACACTCATTATCTTATTCTTGGGTCACCTTGGATAGAATCCATTGGAATTGGAATTTTATCAATGCCCTAGAGATATACTTGTAAATTTTTTTCCTAATTTACATGGATGGGATAAGTGTGACTCTTAATATTTTATAGAGTTGTTATGCTGAATTAAAAAGTAAATGAATGCATTAAAATAATAAATGAAACATTGAACATGGAAACTTTGGTATGTTTTCTATAATCCCAATAACAAGCATGGAGATAGACCATATTCTTACAAATTATTTCACTTATGTGACATTCACATAGTATATTGGTTTAGACTCACCAAATTATGATGAAGAAGGTAGAACTATGAGGGTTTCCTAACAAAACCTAGTTCGATTTATTTATTTATTTATTTTGGTTTTGAATTTATTATTGATTCAAAAAATACAGTTTATATTTCATTAGATGGATTGATCTAGATAGTGTTAGTGATGACCTATTGGGATTATATATCACACCCTATTTGGGAAGCCTTTACCCAAGCAGATTTTATGGTTATAGGTATTGATAAAGGGAAGAGGCCAGCTTATGATGTTTGATTCGGATTACTAGGATGGAGTATGGGGTAGAGGATTGATTTTATGCTTATGATACTAGTAGAATCAACTTGTATAATTTTTTTATAAATTTTTATAATGTTTTATATTCTTTAACCCCTTGTTTCTAGTGCAAACTTTTATATAGTTACATGACATAATATTATCAATATTTTTTCATTTATTCTCAACATTTATTTTCTACATGTCGGTTTCTTATCATGGGTGTTTTTTATTTTGTCTCCACTATTTTATATCTGATTTCATTACATACTATATGGTGGGTTATTTTTTGGGTTAATCAGAGTCTACTTATGAAACTATTCATTATTTATATATTTCTATGCTCAACTCTGATCAATGAGGGCATAGTCTCCACACGAACACACCCTAGGCCCTCGATACTTGTATGGAGACTATGGAATCCATGTAAGAATACTTAAGGTCTTGTGGCCACCATCCCAGGGAACCTATTAGTGGAATATTAGGTGTAATGGTATAATAAAACATTCTTGAGGCATTGAATAAAAATCTGAAACATGATTATGACCTCTATATGGACATCTTGTTCAAGGTATGGTTCGACCATGGAGGAAAATAGGTGGATTCCATGTGGAGATGAGTAGACCCCTAGAAGATCCTGGGAAGAAGTTGAGGTTCCTACAATTTTTATCTATGGATGTTGTCTTTCAATCCCTCTGGTTTTCTTAGAGGATGCTGCAATCATAAACATTGTTAGAGGACCCATGGCTAAAGCTCAAGCGAAACGAGATCATGATACCAGAATTTTGTACTTTTCAAATCATAGATAGGGTGATATTTCATCATAGGAATATATATTTGAAATACATTGAACACTATGAACCCTATCATTGGTAGTACAAACGTCCTTCCACCCGAGTGTGGGGGATACATGGTGATGAGCCGGGGCAGGAGGGGACACCAGCTGTAGATGATTTTCCTAAAGTGGAATTGAATTACAAGGAAGATCAGGTCCCTAGTGATGATGAATCCTAATGCTCAACACCTCATCATAGGATTCCCTTAGAAGTTGGTAAAATTGAGTCCTTAGATGATAAATTCTCTTTACTACTTGAGGTAAGCCCATTGAATTTCCTTCCTTCCTCAATCATTCCCCATTATTATCCAACTTATCTAATTGATGTGCTACATGAATAGGAGAATATTGTAAATAGAAAAGGGTACCCTACTATAGGGGGTGAAGATGTTCCACTAAGGGTAGAAGATCATGTTTTGGGGTCCTTGGCTGAAGTAGGTGGTGGGCTAGTTGAGGAGGTCATGCGGAAAAATTTGGAATCATAGGTCCTCCCTATTATCCATGAAGGATTACGCCCTGGTATACCAATGGGGATGCCCACTAGTGAGTTATATGGGATCCCAAGCTGTCTTATCATCAAAATTCATCTTCCCCAATGTAAGAGAACATCTCATGTCAAATTTAACTTGTTATATTTTAATGGAGCCTTTTCAACAACGTATTTTTCTATTTAATGTGGATCCGCCTCAATCAATGTAGGAAGGTCCATCCCTAGTCCTTGAATTATAAACTAGTTTTGAGGTTTCTCCAGTAGTAGAAATCCTTGATAAGACATAAGGACTCAATACGTCAATGATCTGGTCCTGTAAGTCTCTCTCTCACATGTGAGTTAGAATGGTCATTTTTTGAATTAATTGAATTATGTTTTCCCATTTCATGTAGTTCTTAAAAGGTTTTGTGTCCACAAAGTAGATGAGGATGAAACATTCAGGGGCCCCTCTTGGATAACTTCACTACACTTTGAGGAGGTGGTCGTTAAAACTTATCCAACCTATGTCTTGGGTGAATAGTTTACTAAGGTTATGAGTGAAACCACTGGTGGGGAACAAATTGATGTTGGTGAGGGTGAAGCTAGTGAGGAAGGGTCAACTGAGGATAGATTACCTCATGATATGTATCCTAGAACATCTAAGATAATTCTAGAGGAGGACCCTACTACTTCCATTATTGTTCCGTTTCCCAAATATGAAAATGTACCTATTGAATAGAAAGAGGATTCTAGGTATGAGGATGCGAAAGCAAATATCATAGTCTGGCATATTTATTAGAGGAACATACAACATTTTATCACTCAGACTAGGGAACCATACCTATTGATCCATATGGTCTCCTTCCATCACAATATGCATAACCTTAGAACTAGATGGGTGGATGCTCATGGTCTCTATACACTAGTTCATGACTTTATTTCTAATATTTTCCATGATGGGAGAAATCATTTAGAGGTTTCTTCATAACAGAAGAGGTCTGAAATTTTTTTTATTCTCCAAGAAGTTAATCAACAAATCCCTTATTTAGAGGAACAAACGAGTGAGAACGTTTCCTTTATCGATACTCAATTAGTGGTCGTCAGCCAATTGAGGGCTCATCTTGAAGAGGATTAGGAAGAAATGATGTGGGATATATCTAAAATAGATGATATATATAATGAGTGGGGTTAAGAATTGACCAGATCATACAATATTTATCCCATTACTAGTGATGAGGGAACATATCTCTGGAGGGGGTGGTAGGTCTTGGATTCCACATGCCAATTTCTGATGGAGATGCAATGCTCGATTGCAAGAGTAGAGTCGTAGTGTTAATTTTTTAGGACTCAATAGAGGCTCCAATATATGGATTAACCTCACCACTAAGACATTTTTCTTATTAAAACCTTTAATTTAGGCATGGACATATTTTTCACATTAATTATTTTACTTTGATCATATTTTTGGGACAACCATTGACATATCCCCAAAGATCATGGGAGTCATGATTAGTGTAAGAAATAAGAGATGATTATATGATATTTCATTTCTATGAGAGCGTTATATAATCATTGAACACTTGAGGTATGTTATTATTGACTAGCCAGTAAAAGTGTTCCGACTGAGGGAAGATGTGGCAGGAGGATGAGGCTCTCAAAATAACTAAATTTCTTTTCCAATGTCCACTAGTTCATGAATGGGGTTATTTTAGGGGTGTATCATTCTACCCAAATAAGGGGGGGGTAGAGGTGTGAATCACGATGCCCATAATTTAGAACATAATGGGGCGCCATGATGATATAGGATAACTATTGACCATGTTTGAAACATATCTTCTATATAACTTTTCATGAGAATGGAGACATGAAAATTAGTGGCAACTGGTGACCATGTTAAAAATGAAGAACCTGTCTCAGAATTCCATCCAAAGTCATATGGTATGTGTACCCAATATGGTAGGTGAACCTTATCTACAAACCATTCTATTAGGTGGGTCCCTTCAAATGTGAAGGAGGATGAGGATCCAAATAAAGTACACGTGAAGCATGAGAATGAAGTGATTGAATGTTTGAATGGATTCAAAAACTCTTATAATTAAACCCCAATGGCCTAGAGTGAATTACTATGGGCATGTTGGTCTGAGTGAAAAGTCAAAAACATCTTCTAGGGGAGCGTCATCTTAGATATCAATCGATTACCAATGAGCATGATCGATGTGGTAAATAACTAAAACCAGAGGAGAGGACCTATCAGGTGAGGTCCTAGGATGAATTTTAGTTTAACATCATTAAATAAGGATAATAGAAACACCTTTTTTCATAATATGGGGAGGATGGTGCTTTTTACAATTTCAAATCATGTGATCATGATTCATCCCATAGTTTAATGTTATGTGACTACGGTGTCGTGCAGGGTTTATGGTCATGTGTCTTGGAACATAGAAAATATTTTAATGTCATGTCGCAAATATTATAGGTGAAGTGTTTTGATGGGATATGTGTGACATCAAAGGGGAATTACCCGATGTCGATGGTGGGAACTAGGATGCCTCCTAATGTCACGTGAAACACACTTATTGACTCAATTCTTACTTATATTTTATGTCCATAGAACTTTGACTTGAGGTAAATATCATAACAATACATGTAGCATGAAAAAGTGACATGCCTTATGTGAATGAGGGCCAAGGAGACCCAATTCCATACAATATACTCCTACATCTATTTTAAAAAAATTTAGATAAATGATGCTTGTACTAGGACGTCGTGCAGCATGGATGCATTGGTACACTTCCTTCCAAGACTCTTAATCCCATGTTATACATGCTTGGTGTGAGAAAAATGTAATTATGAAGGAATATCCCAAACACAAGGAAGTGAACAACAGGTGTATGAAGGATAATGGGTTAAGAATGTCCTAATGGTACGGAATTATTTTCTAGATGTGTTCAGATACACAAAGTATTGACACCAAGGGTGTCATAATTCCACCAAGACATAAGGAGGTGGAGAAGAGATAAATTAATACTATCAAGTCATGGATAAGGTAGTGAATGATGGGAAGGTATTTACTTCTAGCCATGTTAGAAACACATGATCTATAACTACACTAGTCATGAACAGAGTGTGAAAATACAGGATCAACTGTTGACCAAGTTCCAAATAAAGGACCCACTATTTGTTTCAAATATCCATAAAGGACCTTCCCTAGATAGTGATGAGCCTTTTCTAGAATCCATTTCTATTATGGGTTGCCATTTAGATTTTAAGGTTTATGAAAACCCTAACTGAGAAGGACTTGGAGTGTAGATATGGATGGAGAGAATGTCCATGTGGAATTCACCACATTGTGTTCCACTCCACAGCACGATTGAGTGATTTTTTTAGGAATATACAAAATATGTATAGAACTCTCTCTAAAGGATGTGTATTATCATATGATCTCAAATTAGGAGGAATCAAAGGCTTTTTTAAGGAAACATTTTCAACTCACATTAATCGTGAGGCATCTTTGTAGGATTTTGGGTAGGATTACAATTTAACGTCGTGAGTTGAGGATGTTGGGATTGGAATTTTAAATTCATGAAACTCGTAATATTGGTGTTACCATTTTAAATTAATAGAACTCAAAATATACATGAACCATTTATGTTCATGGTGCACATAGCAATGGATCTATTTTCAAGGTCATTGAGTTTGGACCCTGAGTGGGTACCTCGAGTGGATATATATAGCATGGAAGAGTAAAAAACCAAAAGTAAATGGAGGGATATAGAGGATTAATGTAATATCATATATTCATGTGGAGGATTTCATACATTTTAAAATTTTTATCCTTATACTATAATGGGAGATCATATTAGAGTCGCAATGTAAGGACTGATAAATTATGTTTTCTTCGAGGAATATTTTCAAGAATAAATGAGACTAAACCAAATGTTAATGAGCTAGAGTTGGATTTAGTACCATGCAAGTATCAAGATAAAAACATCACACAGTGTACGGTTTCATGTCTTGAGAAAAAACTAGGGGCAGGGGGTGAAGGGATGAAAACAATTTGTTGGTCTTGGAAATAAGAAGTTTGGGCATCACTACGTATCCCACAAGTATTGGAATCAAGATACACATAGTTTGAGATGGTTGATTCATTCTGTTTAAGGTCAAACAATGTGAAACATGGATGAAATGTAAATTTTAGGGTTCCCATGTGGTGTCAGATTCAAAATACAATGTGAATAAAGAAAAGAGGCTATAAACCATGTACACACCTAAAGATAAGATACATAAATTTTAAGGTCATAACTCTCTGACTGTAACTAAGGACAAGGGGATAAAGGGTTGATGAGTTTTCAATTTGTCCTAGAGTTGAAAACTTCTGGTGTCACTATATATCCCATATGGATGGTAAGCAAGACACACATTGTTCTAGAACATTGTCTGATAAGAGACCAACACTGATAGGGGTAATCCTTTTGAGTGAGGGGAATTGAGGCTTTCCATTGTTATTATGAGGCATCCCATGTTTAGGTCATGGGGTATGGTTTTTTAGTCATCCCATACTCAATGTATAAGGCATCCTAAATTAGAGTATGGTAAAAATAATCTCCTATTTAAGAGGAAACTCTATTTTTCATGAGTTAGGATCACAGTTTAACATCATGCAGTGAGGATGTCCCAAGGGATACAAATAGTTTATGGTAAAAATGTTCAGACCTAGTGTAAATAGTTTAAGGTTATGTTTTCTAGACCATTTCATCTTAGTTTAAGTTCATAGAAATTTTACCAAGAGTGGAGGGCTTCTCAAAATGGTTAAGGTGGTGAAGAGGAGTGTAAAACCTGACATGATTGAGGGAAAAAAAGGCACATAACCTCACCACAATTTCCCAAGAAGGATTTGACATAGTTTAAATTTGTGATTCTTAAACTTTGGATCTTAGTTTGTGGACATGGAGTTTGGACCATTGAGATTGGGTGTCTAAAACAGATATTTGTCAAGCAATAGAGTGAAAAACCTGATGTGAATAAGGTCCAAGAGGCCCAAAACTACATAACCCAATCCATATAAGAAACTCACACAGTGTTTAATGTCATGAAACATAGGTGTATCCTCCTAGTTTAATTTGTTTCAGCATATACCAAGAAAAAAATTTAATGGCATGTGTTTGGGATGTAGACACACACTTTTGCATCATACAGTGAGGATGATGGTGGTTGTGTTGTTTAACTTCATACAACTAGTATGTCATAAGATATTTACATGAATTGCTAATTGAGAAACTTTTCATTGGTAGGAGGTGATAAATATTCTCTATCCATATTGATCAAAGAGTATGGGCTATTGTAATATACCTTATAAATTATTTAAGGCCCCTCCCTTTTTGGATCCAACATTGGAGGTTTCTTTTTTGGTATCATCAACATTATGAGAGCCAACACTATGTCACCCTAGAGGAAGGAGAGAAAGATAAACTTATTTTTGAATTCTGTGGATATCATTTTATGGTTCCCTTATATATTATGCAAGACTACTAGCCTTTTCTATTTGAGGGCTTCCATCTCATATTGATGGAATTTTTTTTCTATCATCTGATGGTCATAGATAGCTATTCAGAGAAATGTAAATGGAACCTTGATGGGATGTAATTCCTTTATTACTTGCACCCTAGGAATATGGGTTCACCTGGGTGGAATTTTGAGTTGTCTTCCTATAATACTCGTGGCTGTAAGAGATATTTTCTGATCAAAATTTCTTTTTTTGGCCCACCATCATATAAGGATTATTAGAGAGAGTTTTGTTGAATTCCACAATCTATATATTTCCTTGAAGATTATTTTGGGATGTATGGTTGGACTAGATATTGTACATGGAATACAATATCTTTAGCTCAATAGATTAGATGTTGGTGCTATTTTCAGTGAGAATAGAATGAGGAACTCTAAATCAGTGGTTGATGTGGGATATCATGAATTTTATCATGGATCGTGCCTTGAGGTCATTGATTAGAATCATTTCTACCCACATAGAGATGAAATCCATCAAGTTCAGGATGAATCTACACTAGAGATCTATTAGTAGTGGGTATAGTCACACACCATCGAGTTCCCATACTACAAAGGGCCATGAATAATTGTTGTTCTATAGGATCTCTGGTAGTGGATGTACAATGTTGGAATGGATTTAAAATGAATTACATATCTTGGAATACCTAATACAATCATGGACCATGGTGGGATAGAAATAACCAAGCCTTCGAATTCATTGGGAGAGCTTCAATCTTAACTAATGGAAACCGCATGCCTTGGCATGAACCTCCAGTATAACTTGGGGAATCTCATCTCATTGGAATCAATGGAGGAGGATTCCATAAAACCCTCATATGTAGAGTTTTGATTCAAGGATAGGCCTAATATGATGGGTAAACTACACTACACGTCAATGGATTAACTCACACTCAACTCAATATGGTGGGAGGATACCGTGATGGAGGTACATGATGAAATGATTCATCTAATTAGAGTTTTCCTCATATTCAATGGAAACTGAGGGTCCTAACACAGAAGCACCATCAATCATTTGGTTTATTTGCTGACTATCATCATTATGAAGGAATATAGGAGTGATAACCCTCTGATTTTCCACACTGATGAATAGTTCATCTTGGTCAGGCTCTATAAGAGATAAAAATATACAAGAAAGGGCATACTCTTTATCATTATGTGATTAGGGGACATGATCCACTTTTATAGGAGAACTAAACAAGGCCATCAACTTAAGAGTGTTCCCTGATAGGGGCATGATCTCTAGACTTCTGGATATGTACTCACCATTAATCTCTTTGATGACTATCTTCGAAAATCCTTTCATGTGTAAGTGAGGAACATAAATCTATAGGGCCATCTTGAGGATAGTGATGAGCGATTGATATTATACCTCATTGAAAGTTCATCCTTCTAATAATATAAATGAGTATGGTAGGATGTCTTGTTTTGGGATGATGAAGAATATCCCAAATACTACCCTGCTGATCTTGGGATCATTGATCCTTCTACAAATTGGGCCCTAGGAGGAGCCAATGAAAATAATCTTCCAAGATGGCATGGTTTGGTCTACTAAGAGGATGGACTCATTTGAGAAGTCGACATCTAGTGGAAGCTCTTTAGGGGTTGTATGGGATGATATAAAGTCATCCATCACCTGAACTTCAAAGGATTTCTATGGAATGAAGCTAATTTTGTACTATTGAAGGATAATTTCACATCGTTCCAACCATACCTTGGTTAACCCAGAAGGCACACATTAGTAGGTTCATCTTCAAATTTCAGGAGTGGAGGAAGATTAAAATTTTCTTCAGATCTTTGAGATGGTCCTAAAACTGGTGGGATTTGACCACCACATCATCCATGTAGCATTTCATAGTGTCTTGAAAATCGGATTGAATATATGGTGCATGGACCACTGATAAGTGGCTTCTTCATTCTTCACGATAAAGTGCATCAACTGATACAAAAGGTACCTTGTGGAACCCTGAAGGAGATAAACTCCTCATCCTTAAGGTCCATGTAAATCTATATGTATTTAGAGTATCTATCCATAAAGTAGAGATCTTGGAACAAATTTGTATCATCTATCAATATATTTATCATAGGAAAGGGAAAATAGTCTTTTAGATAATGGAGGGTGTGGTCTCAAAATTCAATACAAACTCTGATCTACATATTCTTCCCCCTAAATGAAATGATGATGGCTAGCCATTTAGGGTGATAGAATTACTTTCTAAAGTGGGATTTGATAATCTTATCAACTTCATCCTCTACCATAGCACCATGGGAGGGGTTCACCTTCCGTGGAGTCTTACTGAACCCAAGAAGACTCACCAGGAGACTAAGACTGTGGATAGCGACATGATGGTCTAGTCCTGACATCTCATCATAACTCTGGGAAAAAACATCATTATATTGTTTTAGGAAATCCATGTACTAATGTTGTACCTCTAGGGAAATAGCTACATTGACCAATGTTGTCCTTTGATCTATCTGGGTAATAAGGTTTACCTACACCATCTCATTGATGATGGTGGAGAAACCCTATTAAAATGAAAGAGGTGAATCATCTAAAACCTCTTCATTATATGAGGAAGAAGAATCAATGGGAGGAGGTTCATCTAGGAAAGATGATTCTGGGGGAATAATGTTTCTTGTTTGGGAGGATTTGGAATCCTCATTAGGTGACTCTTTCTCTGATGAAACCCTAGAAACATAGGTTTCGTGTTGATTCCATCATGACTTCAACTATGGGGTCCATGCATGATTTAAAATAAATGGTGGTTGGTCTTATTCTTTCT
The DNA here is from genome assembly GCA_963277665.1 of Viscum album. Lineage (NCBI taxonomy): Eukaryota > Viridiplantae > Streptophyta > Magnoliopsida > Santalales > Viscaceae > Viscum > Viscum album. The sequence continues at coordinate 223,070,502 of OY728123.1, read as the reverse complement.
ATTAAACCATGCTCTGCGAAACAAGGAGTACCATGAAATAGGAACCATTGGTAGAACATCTTGATATATCACAGGGATAGGGAGATCTTGTCTCACCATGTTACATCATGTGTCAGAGTACACGGTATCTTTTTATTATCATTATACTTAGGTATATTATGTCCCTTTCACTATGAGATAATTAATTAACATCCCAAATTTGGGGTTGTGGCCTCCAATCGATAAATATGGATAACAAATGTATCATCCAAGTCTACACATGGGATAAATTCAATGGTTTTGTACTCACCCAAGTTGGTATGAACTTGCTTCCCCTATCTATCGTAATAGGTAGTGTTTAGATCGAAATATTAAAAGTAATCAAAGTGAGATGCATCACCTTGAAGCATTCCTACTTGAACATTAATGGATCTCTTCAGGAATTGGTGATATGAGGATGGAACCAATGCATGTAGATGAATAAAATACCTATCCATCAGGGCGTGGTAGGAAGTATCCTATGAGATGACCACGAATTCAGTTATTGCTACAAAGACACCAAAATTTGGTCTTCAAATGAAATTTTCAACATGGTTTCTACTTGATCTTACCAAAACCATGAATCTATGTGTCTAAGGGACTCAAATCTTATTCAATCATCCACAACCTAAAGAGAATCCGAGTCAAGATGAGATTAATACAAGAACCCATGTCTACCAAGAAACATAATAATTCCATGCCATTGAAGTGGAATGTGATGTATAGCGGGTTAATGTTCCCCTACATGAGAGATCCCTCATCTTCCCAAGATAATGATATTATGGCCTATAATTACTCTTGCTCAACCTATTCTACAAAGTAAACATCTAGAGGCTCTACTTATGCTTAAAATTGGAGGGTGTGTTAAACAATTATATGAGGGACTCGTGAATTTCCTTTGACAAGTAGAGGTCCTCAAGGATCTAGTGCCTTGCAGGTATTTTAGTGAGGTTCTCCAGAATTTTTTACTTAGGTGAAAGGTGTATGTTTCTACCTACTAGGTAACAAAATTTTGTGGGTGGTACAATAGTAACTGGTGGTTGTGCTACTGGGGTCTAGCTGGTGCTAGAAATATCTTGATACTCATTAGCTAATTCTCCCCAAACCACTGTCGATTGACTATAGGATGGATAAAGGCTGACTTTAGGGAGACATGGTCAATCATGGTGTAGTTGAAGCTGATCATCCTAGTTAGTTAACAAGGTCACCTTTGGGTGGCCTATATGATCAATTAATATACTCAACTGATGTGGTGCAACTAACAGAGTGGGATGAAAGGACTATTCTTTCTGACCTCTAGATAGAACCTTCTTTCTAGTTTTGGTGGTGTGTGTATCTTAGTCTGAAGCAATTTCTTGTGTATTCTGGTGGCTTAAGCATCTTTGACCTATCCTTCTATGGAATTTCCCAGAGATATCATGTGTATTTTCTTAGTATTACTCATCATTGGTAAGAATTGATGGGTCTATAAATTTTACAAGATCACAGTTGTATACTCTTTCTCATCATAAAAGGGGTCTTCCAATGCTATGATAACCCTGGGCGTGATTCCCAACTTTAGAGGCATGAAAAATATAAGTGTACTGGATGAGTTTGTTAATCGTGGGGGACTCTCCTTTCCCATGCATCATTTTAACCCACTCGTCTGAGATTTGGAGCACATTGATGTGGAAGTGGAATCAATTGATAGAGGAGGCATGCAAATGGTAGAAGGTTCTAGACTATCTAAGAGGGAACAAGTGACACCATGGGAGTGAGAAGCTACTCTGTGATCCAACTAGTCATTATACTTCTATGTCCCATGATTGGAAACATATTTTCGTCCACCATATTTCTTATGGTCTCTTTTAGGATTGGTGGAGATGTGTTCCACTTTCACCAGGATGATTCCTCACTTGACAAGACTGTTATCCACATGGTCCTAGAGACAATAATTGAACACATATAAGTCCTTGATGGTATTTTCAAGGATCCTATGGTAAGGTAAATGGTTGGGTATATTAGTGTTCAAGGATTTCTGAGGCTTTTTTCACTCTAGGTGCATCATATTATCCTACACAAAGGTACTTCAAAAATAATCGGGGACCTAATTATCCTTGAAAGGATAGATTTAGTACCTCTTGACAAGAAAGGATGTTGTAGGATCCTGGCTCTAATGAGGTTTCAATTACCAAAGAGAGGATAAATCCACATTCTCACATTTAAGAGGTTGTTCTTAGTGATTTAGGGCTAACATATTCTGTATTGGGTGAGGTAATTCATAGTAAGGTTGTTGCACTCAGCATTGTTCTTTGGGTAATGGCACCAAAAACTCTAATGACTCGAGGGACTCCACCTATACCGTTATGGTATTCACTACATTGGTGTCTCTTATTACATGTTGTGGAAGAGGAAAAGGGTGTACCTTCTTGGATTGATTCAAGGATTCCTCCAAACATTGGTCCTTATCCAATAAATCCTAGAACCTTGCTGGGAAGTTCTGAGCAATGAGGGTAGGGACCAGCTCAGTCTTGACATTCCACAATCACATATTTAGTATATGATCTTGAGTAGTTACGTATATAGTGAATATGTAAATCCTATACACTTGGAAAAAAATCTATGACTTTATAATTTGGAGTTTCTTTCACTTATAGTAGTCTGTGATGCTTATCTTGTGCTTGGTGAAGCTGAATTGATAGAGGAATTGCATGTGAAGTTCTTCCCAACCAGTGAAGGACCCAATGGGTAATTGGTTTTACTAGAAAAATGTATTCCCTTATAATGTTTGAATGAATCATTAGATCTTGGTGGTATCCTTCTGCTCCAAGGTTCCCAACAGAGGCCCAAACCATGAGATAACGTTGTTTAAATGTTGTAGCAGGTAACCCAGCCCTTTCAATAGGGTAAATATGGGGTTTCCAAAATCCATGGGTACTTTTATTTCATCCAAACATGTCGGGTATGGATTCCCATAATGAGGTATCGCCATTTTTACAATCTCATTATAATTAAGGAGAGTACTGAGAGTGACTATCAGATCATCTAAGTGAGGGTCCTTGTCTTAGTGAGGGTTCCTGACCACTACTGTAATGACAGGCTCATCAACTTGGAAAACAGGTTCGACGTCTTATAGAGTGGAATGACCAGGGTCCCCAGGATGATAATCACACTACTTAGGAGGGTTAAATGACTAATACCATGGTCTTTTCTATATACCACAACATAGGCTCTATTGGTATGCATAGGATTACTGAGCTTGACTAGAAAAAACTATCCAAGGAGGACTTACTACTACCCCAATGGAGGAGGAATGGGATCCTGTCAGGTTCCTACATTATACATGCATTGATTAGAAATGATATCTTGATAAACCTTTACAATTATGAAACCTGATAGGTCAAGGAAACAATCTTGGGATTGGCCTCTATTTTTTGAATAATCATTGAAGTATCAGAGATCCTGATATGATCCATCCCCATGTTGATATTCTAAAGGGTAGGAAATGTCTCCAAGGGATTTTTAGGATGAGTATCTACCTTTTAAGGCAAGTACTGACACCCATGAAAGGGTCTATCTGGTAATGTGCTACCCTAGGGGGGAAGTTTCTTCATATCAAACTCTATATCAGGGTCTATATACCTTCAATTATCTAGTAGAGTGGGGACAACCATATTTACTATAATTATACCCATAGGATAATTCTCATCATCGACATGTAATTCAGGTCATTGCATGATATGGTGGATTTGAATAGCATCGTATTATAACAATACCCTGATATTCACATGAAAAGACATCACTTATATGATTCTATTCATCACTATAAGGCTCTTGAAGCATCTCTATTGGAGGGTATGATAGAAACCAATAGATCTAGGGTGTTGAACCACTCGGACTAATGCCAACTCAAACATTTGAAACTACTAATTTATGTCTTTCATGTGTGTTTGGATTTCCAGGTAAGCCAAATAATGACGACATAGGTCATGAAATATAGTCTATATGGTATGGTGTAAACACTTTGCATAGCCATCAATGAGGGACTCCAAGATATCAATGTTTGGAGTCAAATTTGGCCAAAATACCCCTGAAAATTGTTCAGAAATTAGAGTCTACTATAGAATTTATTATTTATAATCAAGGTAACACTCTTGAACAACACATGATTTGCTCGGCGCTGGTCAAGAATAGGCATCGGCATTGAGGTGGACTAGGTTGGAGTTAGGTTGGCCAATAGAGGCTTCGTTGCATGGGATGATTATTCATAGAATTTTGGTTCATCTCTTGGAAGTGGTACAACAATATCATTACATCCCTATAGGACGATGTGTTTTACACTGCCCTATGTGCAAGGGCAGTGGAACTTATTCCTGGAAATTCATGTATCTAACTGTTTGAAGGATCCAACCTAGACAAAAAACAACTCTCCATTATATTTGGTAGTAGTGGAGATGAAAACTAGTGAAAATGGATATGGTGACACCATGATCTCATAGAAGGGAGCCATAACTTCCTCAACCTACAAGCACCTAAAAAGTGATATAGGGATATTTTAGATTTCCCCTTCCATCATGGATAATATAACCTATTGGGACCCTTCCCTAGAGGCTAGAAATTTTTGTGGAGTCTCAATTTTTTATTCAGCTTCATCTTCTATGTTTGAAAGATCGATGAGGTATGTGATAACTTGTCATTTCCTAGGATTTCACTAGTGATGATGAGTGTTCACACTTCAGTATTAGGATGGTTCTTTAGTGTATGGTGTTTATTTGGTATGGAGAGGACCTTGGTACTGGTAGGTTGTAATATGATAAGGGCCTCTATCATTACAGGTAAATAAATGAGGAGGACCTCCACTTTGGTTATCGATGAAGCGGGGTGTACCTCCTCTTTTATTAGTGGTAACATCCATGTATATTTTTTATGAACCACAGAGGACCTTTGCTTTGGTTGGTGGGCACATGGGGAGGACCTCCATGTTGACTTTTGATGAAGAAAAGAATACCACATCTTTGGTTGGTTGGAGCATGAGGAGGGTCTTCAGGCTGGTCGAAATGAACATGAGGATGAACTCCATGCTGGGGAGGAGGAATACAAAGAATACTGCCATACCGAATTCTAAAAGAGTGGTGATGACCTCCACTTTCGTTGTATGGGATATGAGGAGAGACTATGTATCAGTTAATATCTGAATGGGGAGGACTTCAGCTTAAGATGGTAATGGAATGGGGAGGAACTTCATGCTAGTTTTGAGAGCGGGGAGGACCTCTACTTGGGTTGGTGATGGTGTGGGGAAGACCTCTACAATGAAACTCATCATCCTTTGATGGCCAATAACGACTGTCGATTATGAGGATGATTTATAGAGTCAACTTGGCCAACCTATGAGGTGGATATTGTCTGAATCCCAATTAGGTAAATACAAATCCTTGTTCAGTGGTTGCATGGATCTAGAAGATTTTTTCAGGGGTGGCAGGGGCTACTAGGGCTATAGAAGATGATTCACCTTGACAGTCATTATCTTGATATTTCACTAGATATTGGGGTCTAGTGGTTTGTACGAAGGCCAGTGGAGTAGGACTAATGTATGTCCAGTCATAGACCTAAGGGACCGGTCGCTACTAGCATTGATAGGTCCAGTTTGGATCCCTCTTTGGAGGCTCCAAAAATTAGTCATAGTCGAGGTGACTCATGCATCTCCCACCTCCTCAGATTAGAAGAAATAATCCAAGTATTTTTCTAGGGAGAGGCTCCCGAAGCAATTTGATATTGGAGTGAGGTGTTGTTATTGCTTTTTCATCCAAAGGGGGTGGTGGTGTCAGTGAGGCACTAACACATTCCGGTCTTGGTGGGCCATATCCCTCATGGTAATGACCCCATCCTACTCATACTAATTTTTGTGTGTTTCCACTACCCTCTTATGGGTGATTTCTGTTGGTGAGATAGGCCATGGGAGCCCAGTAGCCACAGTCATGACAGAAAATGGGGTGTAGGTGGAATCATGTTGGATTCCCCATTAGCATTTTTCCTACCCCATTACCTATGGGTATCAGATGATCAATTTCATATGGCTTTAATCCTTCAAGGAATGTGGATTCATCCATTAGTTTGAATATAATGAAATAAATTCCCAATTCCCCTATGTCATCCAATATTATGAAGTAGAGAAGGATCAGCCATAATGATGTCCTAGGCAGTGAATTCCCATTTTTTGTACCCCAATTTCAAGTGACTCCCATGTTAGGCCTACCATTTTCTAGGTGGGACCTGGCACAGGATAGTTGTATTTGGTGGAATTTTAATATACTGAGGTCTCAAACTTTAATAGACCCCATGTTGAAGAGAATATTATCATATCAGGTTCACCATTTCTATTTCTTCCACATTCACCAGTGAGGACCCATGTATCCATACAATGGATTTATGTACATCAGTTTCTTTGTTTCCCTACATTCCCACATTACATAGATAGGTCAATTTTATCACTACCAATGGAAATGTTTTTTCCATTATCGAAAAGGGATGATGGGATGTATGTTTCTCATTCCCTGGATTCCTACATGGAACTCATCACCAAGTCTAGGTCTCCATATTATAGTTAATTCATGTTCATATAACTCATTCCCAATTCTATCTTTTTATGGATGCTGATTAATTACAATGCTTCTATCTAGACATTTTAATTCCATCCCGATTGGTTAGTAACCATCAGTCAGGAGAGTATCATGTTAGGCATTGTTGGTATATATGGATTCTAAGATCATTGGTCCATTTAATTATTCCTCTTGGGAGGGAATCTCATGGAGGCATCTCAGGCATGGAACCAAAGTATCATGTGTCGATCAAGAGAAAATAATGCTAGAGTCATATATGTTCCAAGTATTTTGCCATATTCATCCCACATTTTTTATGAATTAAATGAAATCTTATGAACATATCTTTCAAGGAATTCACCACATGTATCCCATATTTAACAAGAGGTGGAATCTTTGTATAGGTCAAGTGTTTAACTTATTGGGGAGTTAGGAGAATGTCGATCAGAACTCCCAGTGGGGGATAATCATGGAGGTGTTTCCCTATAGGGGATTATGTCTCGCCTAAATGTTTTACATATGGATGGGAACACCCCATAGAGGAGAACCAATGAGATGGATCATATCATAACTTAGGATATACCCATGATGAATTATCCTATTGATCCTTGAGGCGGATTAAGGGGGTGTTTTCCTATGAAGGAATATGTCACCTTTGAAAGGTTTACTAATGATATAATTCCCTATTGACGTGAATCGAGGTGTGCCCCAAGGAGGAAGAACCCATGTTTACTATTGGTTAGGATTGAACCTCATGGAGACTTCTTATGTAACATGTTAAGAATATTGGTATGAAACACCACATAGTTCCGTGAAACTGTTTAATGATGTGTTTTAGGACTGATCTATGTAGTATTACATCATGCAATGAGGATGATCATGTTTTGAAATGAGAATCAATGAGGGATGGTTTGGGTATTACACATGAAATATTCCCCTCTAAATAGGATTTCTTTTTGTTGGAATTTGTTTGGGTCTTATGTTTTGATATACCATGGGGACCTTAAGGAGATTTGGTTTCTTATGTGAAAGGTGTCATCTTACCAGAGTTGGGGAAAGGATAACAAGAGGGGTGAGTTTTGTTGTTAGGTTTGGATATTAGGGAGGCTTGTTATGTATTTGAGTTAGCTGGGAATAATATCCCACGTAGTTCAGAATGGGTTGGGGCTTACACCAAGTAGAATGCCCATGGTGAATGAGGTTGTGGTTGGGGATTACGCATGGTAGCACCCCATATGGAGGTTTAGAATCATGAGGATTTCATGATCTCCACTAACCTCTAAGACCACATAAGTCATTCCCAGTGTGAGAAACAACAGGAATCACCATGACTTGTTACCACACAATCCACTTCATCCATAGGTGGAAGGATGATGGGATGTTTCTAGGAGAAACAATGATGTGAGTGGGGATTACATGTTAAAGATTCCCAAGGATAATATAATTTCATTTTCATGGTATATATGACATACTATTGGAGGACATCCCATGCCACTCATACATAGAGAATCCTCCACTTGTTTCATAAGGTATAAAAACAGTTTAATGTCACATGATGAAGAAGTTCATATGCCGTTTAATATTGTATAACAAGGATGTTGTACTAGGCTGTTTTATGTTACACAACTCAAAAATGGGTGGACTCACTCCACCATTGGTCTTACGTGACCATCTATCATGTACCTTTGGGATGGAATGGATTTAGAACTTCTAGGTTTTAATGATGGGATGCGTGAAAAATTATGAGGTCCACATTAGATTCCATGTTCTTAGAAACAATCGATGTTAGAGTACCCAGACATAGAATCAAGATTTTTAAATTAAGATATTACATCAGGTAGGGTACTAATAATTTTTTTCATGCAAGTTTGGAGGGTTGTAAAAAATACTTGTGTGATCTAGAGCCTCTACAACAAGGTAAGTCTATTAAGGAAAAGGGAACATGTGCGCGCAAGATTGGGGTCGCATGTAGAGGTACAGTTGCACACAAGAAGTTTATATTAACACACCTGACATAGGTAAAAATTGTTGGATTAGGATTACTAACTTTTTTTTCCATATTCTCATAGTATATCTATTGTGAAATATTCTCTACCTTGGGTAATCCATGTTTCACGATGCTGCAAAAGATCAGTTTTACGCGATTTAGATAACTTCTTTATCTCCCAAAGTGTCATTAAAGATGGTGGGTGAGATTATATTTATATCTAACTTTATAAATACTTGAGTTGAATATTCTTATTGTATAAGCAGCTTTGAGATTTAAAATAAATTTTTTGGAATCCTCACATATTTCCAAGTTTTATTTCTTCTAAAAAATAGCATTGAATAATGTACAGTAGATCTAAAACATCTTGAATAGTTTTTTCTCAAAATATTAATCTAGGATTATCCATTCACCACCCTTAGTTTCAATAATAGTCATGAAAATACTTCTAGAGAATTTTATACAGAGAAAAATGGATTTTCATGTGGATTCCTAATAAGGTTGTTCATGACTACTAGGGAATTAATAAAATCCTACGATGTAGGGGTGGATTTAACTTATAATTCAATGTAAAATGGAATTTAAAAATTGTTCGACAATAATATTTAACACAATTCCTAACTTATATATATATATATCATGTTTGAGACATTTAAATATTCCTCAAGACACTTAAGAAAAATAGAAATAAGAAGAATGTGAAAAATAGTTTTAAAGGCCTATTGAGATGGATAATTTTCATTGCGGAAGCACTACTAAATATGGATTTTATATTTGATCCAAATTACTAAAATATTCTGATAAAAATAAGAAAAATTAATTCAACGAATAATTATAAATATTATAAATTAAAATCAATAAATATTATCCAAAATGAAAGGATTGTCTTAAGTTTCCCAATGCTTTCAATGAATTTCAAAATTTCCTAAAACTCATTTAACAATTATAAATAGAAATAAAAACAAGTAAATATGAAAATAGATTTGTACCACTCCCAAACAAAAATATTCTCATTACCCACATTTCAATGTTTCAAAAATTTATTTGATTAAAATTTGATTTAGAATTATATTGTGCATCAATCAAATCAAGTATAAAATAGTAGAACAACTTGAATTATTTTTTTGGAATACTTTAGGTAGTCTCTTTAATTCCAGCCACAAAAAATCTATGAATAAAAGAAAGATAACATAAGAATACATATTGAATTTATAAATACAAATAATATTAATATAAAGGTTTTGTAAAAGGGATATATATTGTTTTAACACCCAACTGGGCTCTGGGTTTTTGGCTTCCCCATAAATTTATTTCTAGTGGTTTCCATAGTCATATGGTGGGTGGTGATTCATCTATTTGAACTAACAACACTTCTTTAAAACAATGTGATTCATTTTTCACTACCTATTGATTTCAACATGGATATAGTATATATGATTTATACAGATTAAAATTAGGTTACAATTTTCTTGGTGGGGATATGAAAAAAATGGTTCTTATTCGTATTTTTCTATTACTTGTATAACCACCTCCTTCGCATCTATAACCTTCTCAGGGTATGATGCATTAATAAATTCATAAATGGTTATTTCAGTGAATAATTTATGTCAAAATAAATTGAAATAATATTAATCAATATAAAAATTATCCTCTTTGAAATAGATAATTTATAATTATATTTCTGTAGTGAAATCCATTTTAATCTCCTCAGGTACATCCTCTAGTATATGTTTAATAGGTTCTGGGAGATTACTGTGTTCCTCATGAAGTCCATCATTATATTTATAATTAACCTATATGAAAAACCATGTATTGTATAGATATAAAAATTTTAAACTATGGTAGTTATTACTTAATTAAGTTTCAATAAAGTTAAATGATAAAGAGTTTACGAAAGGATTAAATTCTTGAGTCGGTTCAACATAATTTTTTTCATTTCTTAATGCCTCTTATATTTTTGTTTCCCTAGATGAAGGAAGGTAGTTAATAAACACCATATTCTCTCCAGATTCCACAACTTGGGTGGTTTATTATACTTATTCCATAAAGATTTATAATGGTTACCCTTCAGTTTCTATGATGGGATGACCATGTTGTATGTAAATACTTTCAAATACACTCTAAAATTCATCCAAATCATTGTTGATCTCCCAAAAGAATATCAAAAAGAATGTATTCATCATGAGTATCCTAATGATATAGTCTAGTTAGTTTTTGTAGTAGTTCTTCAATTTATTCTTTCTCTTCCTATATAATTTCTTTATAAAAATAAGAATAAAACAAATGAAACTATTTTTTCACCTTGGTCACCTCTTGATGGATCAATGTGAAGTGATCCTATAGCTCAATTAATTTTTGGGAAATTGCATCCAAAAATGGGTAATTGAGGGCATGTTTAAGGTCCTAGATTACCACCTTGTGAAACACCCCAAGATTTTGAAAATAAATTTAATATTGAACACATGAAACACTGAGTCTATAAAAATGCCACTTTTTTATAACCTAGCCAGTAAACATAATTTTCCCTCCTCTATGATTTTAATTTCATAAAATTAACATTCTGGATTCTGTTCAATAAAATATTTAGAGTATGATAAGTCAAACATAATTTTTGGTGAATAGTAACATACCCTTATGAATATTATCATACCATTATGAATAGTAGTTAATAATAAATTAGAAAAAAATATAAACATCACCCATTAATGTATAAATGTAAATTAGAAATCTTAAAAGTGAAAAAACGATCATAGTATAAGTATTGGTATTTTTTATTTCATAAGTATTTTAATTACAATTTTATGATAAATTTAATAATTTTAAATTTAAATGTATTTTTATAAAATATAATCATAACTTTTTATTTTATTGTCTTATGGTTATAAGATAATTTTAAGGGACCTTGATTAATTTTTCAAGGTTTTATAAAATGAGTTATAATTTTAATGTTGTTTTTTAATAAATTTTTATTTTAATTAAAAAATAAATTTAATAGATTTAAAAGATTATTTTTTAAAAATGGAGTTCATTTTTGAATTATACACATCAAAAAAAATTTAGGGATAATTTTTTGGATTTTTCTAAAATACTTAAATTTTGGGTGAATAGTAAAATACTATAATTTATGATAAAGGATAAATACAAGATTTATTGAGTCATACGTGATGTAATGATGATATAGGACCACTTAGTTTGTACTCACATGCACATATTACTATTCTTTGTCATAGTAATCAATACTATTGGTAGTCTTTGGAAAAATAATAAAATAATGAGTAAAATAATGGGAAAACCCACCACTCCTCTACTATAACCCCCCCTCACTCCCTCATCTATTCACTCCTCTAAGCCTTGAATTTCATGACTTTTCCCCCACGGCCCATGCCCTGACTACCCCAAGCCCACCTCCCAAAGGCCTGGGGCTAGCGACAAGCGTTGAAGGCGTCAACCTACAAGTGGGAGGCATTTCCTTGAGTACATGTACACACACACATTCCCAACCAAGTCCCACACACTAAAAGGGAAGAAGTATCAATAAAAAAAGTTGAGTATAAGTAAAAATAATACGATTCATCCAGAATAAAAACCCTACAGAGGAAATGAAAAAATCAAGGTACAAAAAGGAATCATTGATGGTCGTCTACAGAAAACCCCACCTGATCATGAGAGTAGTGTAACTAATGGAATTCAAAGTAGAACATCCCGTAATCCTGATCCTACTGGGCCCCTCCTGGTCCTAGGACACCATGTAAACCATTGTAGTATATGTCATTCTTGTCTCCCTGAGCACCTATGGGTCCTTTTCCACCAAAGTCTATGTCGAAATATTGATCATCTACACCCGATACAACACATACGAGTGAATACCATGTTGGGGTTAATAGAAAAGTACATATTAGGGACCCCAAAACAAAAAGGAATGACCACAAAAAAATCCTCAAATTAAACCACAATGCACAAGAAGTCTCACACCAAGTATACATTTAGGGTAGTGATAGAAGAATCGTCAGTCACATCATCGAACACCTTAGCTGCTAGAGAACTCCTCCTCTATCGAGTACAGTGGGCCTACAAAGTCACACAAAAGTGCTTTACACTAACCTTGGACTTGTTAGGTACACCTCTTTATCACGTATTGTGGGCCTGCAAAGTCACACAAAAGTGATTCCCACTAATCTTGGCCAACTGAGGTTCTCCACCTCATTGCATATTGTGATCTTGCAAAGTAACACAGAAGTGCTTCCCATCGTGGGACTGAAAAGTCACACCAAATTGAATCCCACTAGGCCATAGTTGAGTCTCATAGAGTATAAAGTCATCAGTCCTCAAGTCTCAGCCGACCATTGGGTTCTTTATGTAGTTTTCTTGGGAGAACCACTCCCCAAGCCATTCATCGCTTATCAACTTCCATGAAAGACTCCTCAGGGCATGCTAAAAGATTCTTCTTGTCAAGAGGGTACCAACGCAACAAACATATTCTTAATTAGATGAACGGTTTACAATATATGAGAATTTTAGAAAACATGGGTCAGTTGTGTAACACCCCAAGCTTCCATGGTACGCTCCTCTTTGAATAATAGAGCAGTGTGTGTTGTACGCAACCTCGAGTTCTAACACACCGCGACCAATAAAAGTAGCAGTTATGAATAGTAATAACCACCTTTTGAAATTATATACATTTTACATTTCAAAATGGACTTCATTTTTGGATTCGTAATATTGAAATTAGCTTATGTTGAATTTTTGGAAATTTTCCGAGAACTTCCAATTTTTTATGAATAGTGAAAAATACTAAAAAACAACTTTTTTAATCAAAATAATATATAGTGATAACTTATACTATTGAGTGGTTTTAAAGTATAATTAGAATATATTTTTACTATTTTATCTAATGGTGGTCATTAGAATTAATTTAACATTGAAATTGGACATAAACAATTGTCAATCTTTTGATATATATTGTTTCTTAAAAACACGCTATTTGTTGTGACAGCGGGAATTAATTATAAAATTAATTAATGAAACTTATATGTTTGGAATTTTGTAAAATATACATCATTTTTGAATTCGGAATATCAATTATATCTTAGGGTGAAATTTTGGCATTTTTCTGAAAAACTTCAATTTTTGATTAATAGTGAAACCACTAAGTGGTAGTCAAATAACTGATTTTTCATTTAAATGAAATATTACCACTTCTGTGATTTGATTTTCAAAAATCCGATATACATGGTTGTCATTAGGAAGTAAAATGTTGTTCAATGGGATGAAAATAATTTTTGGTGAATAGTAACTTTTAAGTTTAATTAATCGCGATTAAAGGTAATTAGTGAAATTTAAGGTAAAAAGGGTATTATAAAAATATGAAATGACCTTTGAACTTGTCCTACCTCTATTGGATGTGTCATGGACGACCAGGAAAATACTTGGGTCAACTTGGGGACCCCATGGAGCCACTTTAGTTGGAAAATGACATAAATACCTTTTATTTAATGTTAAAGTAAAAAATGACACAAACATGAAATGTTTTACTAAAACAATTTTTACATGGGGTTATACAAGTCATATTTTTTACTATAAATATTAATTGGAAAGTTAAAAAGATTTAATACATCATAGTATTTTTTTTATAATTTTTAGACATTAAATAAATTAAATTATTTATGACATCATGATGATGCAGTGATGACCTCATTATTTAACGATTTAAATAAAATGGAAAGATAATGTAATATATAAGACCTAAACATGTCCAAAACCTATTGGATGGGTGGATTTCGAACCCTTATCACCTTATCTTTGAAATATACCAATGTGGGACCTCTTAAATCTGAATACCATCTTAAAATAAAGTGAATTTTCTTTACTTTCCAAGAGTCCCCCTCCTCTCCACTTATAAAAGGCCCCCACCTCTACCACCTTACTCACACATTCAAAGCCTTTTGGCTCGGCCAAACTCTGCCCAAATACTCTCCCAACTTTCCTCCCTTACTCCTAGAAGCCTCACTTTGGGTATAATTCTTCCCAAGGAAGCCTTTGGCTCAAATCAAAAGAGTTACCCGATTTTAAGGTAATGTCTTCTCTTATGTTATTTTGTTTTATTTTGCTTCTCCAACCACATAAACTCTTTTTATAAATTTCTTTTGTAACAACACCAGTATCCTCAATATAATAGGATGTTTTTATAAGAAGGATTCGAGATACACTTACACACACCTACATATAATGGTTAAAGAACATATTGTTTCTGTCGATGGCGAATTTCTGCCTCACGAAATGATGATTGTTCAACACTCATATAACACCTTCAAAGGTGGCCATTAAGATGTCACTATATTTATATATGATATATAATATGTTTATGTTTTCCTTATGCTTATGTATTTCTCATTTATGGAATACTTTATGATTTCCATTATGGGTAAACGCGATAATTTCATTTTAGGAAGTGCGGACTACCGCCCCCTCAAAGTGATGTGAATCGTTAATGCCATATGTGGGATGTATAAAGGATGGAGTAAATGATATTATATATGATATTATACTGGAACTATATTATACCTTTATATAATTATGATTTCATTCCATTAAATACGAAATAGAAATGAAAGTAGCGTTCATGCGTACGTACAGCTTACCGTCTCCATGAACGGTGCATTTCATTTCTTACCTCTAAATGTTACGTAATATTATGAATGAATGTATATACTGGATATATATGATATATATGACATCTAAATCATGAATATAATCTGGAGATAATGGATATTCTACCACATAAAAAACTTGTAATTATAAGAAGTTTATTGTTGACTCAAGTACCAAAAATCGACAAAACGACCGTTATTAACTTAAATAATTACATAATGTTCATAACATTGTAATAAGTGATATAAACAGGATAATGAAATTGAAAATGGTAGATATTAACTATAGTTTATTATTTAGGAGGTTAAAGAATGGTCGAATCAAGTCGGACACAAGGTAAGGGAACTTCTTAACCCAATTTCTATTCTTTGGGTTAATCTCCTACTTTCAAATTATGTCATGATATTATTATGTCCTATATTGTATTTGTACTTTATTTATGTGTAATTATAGTGAATACACATGATAGATGTACATTATTTAAAAAAATGATATTTTTAAGGACTTCTTCTCAATCTCCTTTCATTGAGACATATTTGGTTTTATACACAACTTTCTTTTATACGGTGTATAAACCCCTTTGACTTTTACGTTTATTCAAAAGGAATCTTTTTTATACGAATCATTTTACTAAACGACAAAAAGGGAATGTTGTTCTTTCCGTACTTATGTGACGACAATGACTTCTCTGCCGCAGTGACCATTATTTGAGTTTCGGCTTCCTCTACAAGCCATCACTTTTTCTTAATGAAAAATAAATACAAAGTTTTAACTTTCTTTTATTTTGGTATTGAAAATGGTTTTGAAAGTGTTTTTATTATATCAATGTGTTGTATTGATATCTTGTGATTGAAATGTGGAAATGTTATGTTTCCTTTATGCATGTTTTATATGATATGATTATGTTATGGTTTATGATATGTTTAAACCTATTCATATGAGGAATGCATTGGACTTAATAAGTGACGGGTGGAGCCCGCTATAGCTCCTCGATGCATCGCCAGGTCTAATGAGACAAACTAGTGTCTTGGCACGAGGCCTTGAAAAAATCTTATTTGCGGTCTTGGCATGAGGCCTTGGCTACGTGGTTATGATAGTCTGGCATTATGAATTCCATCATTATGAAAGTGGTTATTGATTTTTCATGTGATTATTCGACTAGTAGAATGTCCATGTGAGTAAGTAAATGGCGTTATTTCATTTTACTTTTTCCATATGATGCTAATGTTCAAGTTTGAAAGGCTTTTTTTTAGTTATACATTGCCTTAAATGTTAATGTTTATTTATGAAAGATTCCTCTATATTGTTATCCTTACTGAGCATCTGAGCTCACCCCTTTCAATGTTTTAATATTTTCCAGGATGTGAAGAAGTATTTTATGAATGACCTGAAGGGATAGTTAGAAGAGGATATGAGTGTGGACTATGGATACTATTTTATTGTAGTTTTTCACTTTATGATGTAATGTAACATTTATGAATGTATCTAGTGTTTCCAAGGATACTAAACTAATCTGTCTTTCGAGACTTGATCTTTTGTGATCATGACAATGTTACGAAGTAATGCACCGACTCTGGATAGCTGGGGTCGGGGAATTACATCTAGGACTATCCGTAGTTGTGTCTAATGCTCCTCCTCTAACACCGAGTACACCAAGATGTCATCAATGAAGACCACAACAAACTGATTAAGGTAATACTGGAAGATCCTATTTATGAGTCCCATGCACACTTTGGGAAAATTGGTCTTTCCTAAAGGATTCACTAAGAACTCATAATGGTTGTATCGGTACCTGAAGGTTGTCTTCGGTATATCCTCATCTTGTACCCGAAGCTGGTGATAGCCTGGTCTGAGGTCTATCTTTGAGAACCACCATGCTCCCTTTAGCTAGTCGAAGAGTTCATCGATCCTTGGTAGTGGATACTTTTTCTTCACAGTCACCTAGTTGAGGCACAAAAATTACATGTATAACCTCAAACTTATGTCTTCCTTCTTGGAAAAAAGCATCGGGTCTTCCCATGGTGAAACTATGTGCCTTAAGAACCCCCTCTCATGTAAGTCCTCCAAATCTACCCTCAGCTCGCGAATCTTTGTAGGATCCATCTAATATTCTGGTGTGGATATTGATGTTATCCCGAGGTATAGGTCGATGAAAAAGTCTACCTCCCTATGATGAGGTAGTCTTGGAATATCCTTAGGAAAAAAACCTCATACTCATCCACCACTACAAGAAATATTGAACTCCTCTCATCCACTACACTGAGAGAGACACTATCCAACCGGTGAGTGATCAGATGCACCATCCTCCGAGAAAGTCTATCCTATGAGGCAAGGGTTTCCTTCTCACCAGTGAAGAAAAACCTGGTTCCATTTCCATGGACACACCACATTGTATGCCTAAAACAGTCGATCTGAGAATTGATTATGGATAACCAGCTCATACCCAAGATATTTTCCTAAAGCCTCAACGCTAATACTAGGAGATCCCAACTGAAGCTCTCACCTCCTAGAGTAAGCTCACACTACTAGAACAAGTGTGCAATCATGAAACCCCCTCACATCGGAATCTCTAGCTGTAAGGATCAAGCCCATGGATCTACCAGAATTTCTGAGCTCCAAACGATAGTCATGTAAGGAATGAGTGACTAGAACCTGGGTCTATAAGAACTACAACTAGAATGGAGAAGACACCAATCACACCTCGAATCATCTCTGGAGAACCATAGTCATGAGCCTATAAAAACTGAAGATGTTCTCTCCCATGTCCTCATGCTACTTAAGGTCAGGGTGGACCACCTAGCGGTGGTGGCTATAAAACCTTTAACCGTCTCCCACCGCCTACTGCTAGGCCTTCTCCCCGACCACGTATGGCACCCTACGAACCTCCTCACTCAAAACCCTACCTCTACCTCAGTGGCCCCTCAACCGTCTGGTAGCCATTTGTACGGTGGGTTGGGCAGTCATGTGTCATGTGTCCCTTCCCACCACATGAAAAGCATAGCCTGGTTCCAAGTTTACTTACTCTGTTTTGGGATCCCCGCTCTGTCAACCCTGAGTCCCAAGGTCTTACTTTGAAAGACCTAGCCCGCTTGGGACCTCTTGTCTACTATTTTTTCCCTATCAAAGAATCGGTCACCTAGGGTATACTATAGGCTCAACCTGTGGGAGCCTGCTCCACTAAGAATCTCTTTACCAGAAGGGATCTCACCAGCACCCCGTCCTAGGTAGTGATGCTGAAAGAAAACACTGATTCCCTGATCTCCCACTTGAGTCCCTACTCAAAGGCTCGATCCCTAAAGAAAGGGTCTCGCACCATATCGGTCAAGCATAGAGAAATCATGGTGAACCTCATAGACTACTCATCCCCCATCATGTTTCCCTACTGTAGGTGAAGAAGCTCCTAAATGCGCATAGAGATTAATGTCACAGGGAAAAACTCCTCTGGGAAAACCCACTCGAAGCCTACCCAGGTGAGGTTCACCTCATCGTGCGTATGGGTGGTTGAGCTCCCCATCTCCCTATTGATCCCTATAGAAGGCTCACTTCCAAGATTTCCATCTATTCAGGCTATGTCCTCACTAATTGGAAGACCCATGTCATAGCCTCCAGCCAGTACTCAGTGACCTAAGGATCTGTCTCTCCCCTGAATCAAGGAGGTCTCTGTTTCTGAAACTCATGCAGGGCACTGAGTATGCATACCTCCTATTCCAGAACTATTGGTAGTATATGTGGACCGTCGGGTGGTGGTAGCACTAGTGCACCACCCAGTGGAGACATCTCTAGAACTGGTCCCTGAACAGATGCTTCACCACTACGTATCTGGTCTTCATGACCTCGTATTGGTATCATGTATTTTCGTCTATGTGGTGGCATCCTGAGATAGATCAATATGTTCCACAGTCATAACATTATTCCTGGTGAACTAAATCTTATTCAAAAGGAAATAAGGAGACACTTATGAAAACAATGTTTTCATGTATTGAGCTGAAAAGTCAAATTCATTGTCCTAGTGTATGGATACATCGGGCGCCACACCAGCACTGGACTCCCTGAATTTAAATGTCGAACTCGAAACACATAACACAAATTCTCCAAAACCAAATAGAAAACTACCTATTTTTTGTATGACTGCCCACCCTATAATACCACATTTTCACGACCTATCCCCTAGATCCCATGTCGTGACTACCGGAAGACAACCTCTCAAAGGACAGGGGCTAGCGACTAGCACCAAAGGCGTCAACCTGTAAGTGGGAGGAATTTTACTGAGTACCTATATGCACACGCACACACACACAAAGTCCCATAAACTAAAAAGGGAAAAGTATCACTAAAACAAATTTAAGTAAAATAAAACTAATACAAGTGGGCCAGAATACAAACCCAACAAAAGAACTGAAAACAAAAGGTTATAAAAAGGAAACTTTGATGGTCATTCACGGAAAACCCCACCAGATCATGAGAGTAGTGTAACTACTAGAAGTAGAAGTTGACTGTCCTGTCCACCCATTCTTACTACGCCCTGCCAGGTCCGGGGCCATCAAGTCCACCTTTGTAGCATCTGTTATTCTTGTCTCCCTAAGTAACAGTGGGTCCTGGTCTACTAAAGTCTATGTCGAAACGTCGATCAACAGCACTAGAAAAAACAAGTTAAGGTGAATCTCGTGCAGGGGTGAGTAACAAATTACTTAGTATGGACCCTAAAAAAGTAAATACCACACAACAATCCTCAATGTAATGCACGATGCACAAGGAAACTCACACCAGTTATACATTTAGGGTTGTGATAGAAGAATCATCAGTCACATTATCAAACACATCGGATGCTGGAGAAATCCTCATCTATCGAGTACAATGGGCCATATAAGTCACATATAAGTGCTTCCCACTAACCTTGTGATACTTTGATACACCTCCTCATCATGTACTATGGGCCTGCAAAGTCACACATAATTTTTTTCCACTAATCTTGGTCAACTGAGGTACTCCTCCTCGTCACATACCATGGGCCTAAAAAGTCACACAGAAGTGCTTCCCACCATGGGCCTATAAATTAATACAAAAGTTCTTCCGACTGGGACATTGTTGAGTCTCACAAAGTTGAAATTAAGTAATCCTCATGTCTCATCCAACTATAGGATTCCATAAGTAGCGCGCTTGGGAGAACCGCTTCTCAAGGCATTCGTCACATCTCAACTTCCTTGAAAGCCACCACAAGGAATTTCAAAAGATCTGCCTCGTCGAGAGGGTCCCAACTCCGCCAATATCTTATCAATAGAACGCTTGTTTTCCATGATACTAGTGTTTTAGTAAATAGGGGACGGTTTCATCTGGTCCTCGTCTGACTCAGTCAGACCGACCCAACCAACCGAGATTGGGGGATCCCATGTAAAATGATTTAATTCGACCGACTTGACCTGATATGGTTCAGTTCTAGGTCTGTCTAGTCCATCTTGGTCAATGGTCCATCCTAATGGGCCTCGCTGGACCCTGCCCGGTTTGGTTGAGGGTCCAGTCTTCTAGGTCGCTCGGTGAAACGGTTTAGTTTGGCAAGGCCCGAAGGGCGCGGGTCTATCCCGCCTATGAGGGTCCATCCCACAAGGTGAAGGTCTGGCCTTCCGACGTAGGTACGGTCTACTGGGTAGTGGGACCAGCCAGCTGGGTTGTGGCACTGGCCCCTACGTCATAGGTCATGCCCACTGGTTTGGCGCGTGGTCGGCCCGCCCAAAGCCCGGCTTGTGTGGTGCAGGTCAGCGGTGAGCCGCCTGGCTGGGATGTGGCCAACTTCTGCGTCTATCCCTCTCTAACCCCACTGATGCACAAGGCCTTCCTCTTATGGTGGTCGAGCAACCGCGGCTCGCCGAACCATCCGTACGGCTCAGACACGGGTTGTCCCTCCATGCGGTGCTTGCCTGGTGCCGCATCACCCTGCAGCTACTATGGCCAGCTGGTCGTGGCGTCCTTCCAATGGGCATATATCTATCCTTTAATGTGGCCAATGATGGTTGGTTACATCCTCATCCGCAGAGCCTGTTGGCGTCGGCCGCTGCGAGGGAGGTGCCACCGCTCCAGCGGTGTCATGTTAGTGACACCTTTTGTGAGCCACCGGAGTTTCTCAGTTGGTCAGTTTTCCAATTCATCTGCACCTATGGGCTTCTTAAGTCTCCTCCATCATTCCAATTGTCTTGTACGTGCCTTTCCTCCATTTTGGGAAATCTGTTCATAAGGAGTGCACATACGGAGGAGTCCAGGCCTTTGTTCCTGTTGCTCATGTCCTTCGCATTAGAAGTTTTTAAATTAGGGAGGTGTGGGGGAGATGTTAAATCATATCAAAATATAAACTAATATCAGATATATAATTCTCAAAATAATGTTTCCCTCCCACATAGACACATGATTCACAGATCAACATGTTCGTCGGTTGATCTGTGTTCATTGTTTTTGGAAACGAATGGGGAAGAACATTAAATAAAATAACACAAACATCTTTTACGTTTGTTTCCATAGTGCTTAATCCTCCATAATTCAAGTCATCATTACCATTCATCACTTCTATATCCGATCTTGGAGGGGAATCGAAGATGTGGATGTTCGTCGGCGTTTGTCATTCTTTGTTGGAGAGGAAGTCCTCCATAGGTTTATCAGAGGTTCCCCACAGTTTAATCCTCATTCTCCCAACGCGTTAGAATATTAAAATCAAACATGTTGCAACACTTTTTCAGTGTTGAGATGTTACGTCGTTATGTTGTTTCATTTATGAAACAACATCGCTATTACGCATCATTAAAGCATCATTATGATGTGAGTTCTCGAGCCATTAATGAGTTCCATTAATTTGTATCTTCATCGCCTCATCACTGAACTACAACATTATCATTTGCCACTAAATTTTGAGAAAAAAATAAAATTATTATATTAAATTATTATTATTTTCATGAAATTCTTGAAAAATAACTTTTCTGTTCAGCCCTTACCAACCAATGTTAAGTTATTTATAGGTGAATCCTGATGTTTTGAGTTAAATGATTCCCTTAGATTTTTTATTTGAGATCTAGTTAAAATGTTAGAAAAAATACACATGTTTACTAAACTTACCATAAAAAAGTTCAAAATTCCATTTTGGGCTTATCATTCCTCGTAATCACATGTTCTCAAAGCATGTTGTCTCAGAATAATTCCTTATAATTAAAAAATACATGAAATCTTGGAGAAATTACATTTAATCTCTTCAATGTTCTTCTCATATACCATTCCTTAGTCTCTACCCACATCCAGGAGCTCTTGGTATTTCTAAAAGTCTAAAACCACATCCCTTAAGGAGATTCTCAAGGAGGTGGATTAAAGAGGTGAATTCACATTCTACTTCTTTCAAATTTATTTCAAGTTCCATTATACTGTTATCCTCTCCTAAAATATTCTATAAAAATGACCATGATAACTCCAGTATCATCTATATACTATAATTATATCATGTTAATGGAAGATCCATCATCAATATTCTCACTCTCCCTATTATTTTATAAAAGAAATAATTGTCTGTGAGGTTCTAATTTTCAACCATCATGGATGAAAAAAAAATTGTGCATTAATTTATCCTTAATTACAAGTCTTGAAACGATTTTGATGGTTGATCCAAACTAAAATATATGTATTATAACATACTTAATATTTAGGAACTTTTATATGTACATATTATTAATTTATATGACAAAACTAGTTCATAATAATCCAAATACCGCCAAATAATCTAAGTGGTTGTCATAAATATTTCATCTAATAATTTATCCTCATTCCATGAAACCAAATGATAAAAATGACCATTAATACTTATGTATTTTCATAAATAATATATTATTTTGATTCTAGATATTTAAATCCATTCTACATAAACTCCATTACTTAAAAAGAAGTTAACTGATTATGAATATCAAGAAAATGAACCCTCAAGAAAGACGAAATTCAATCATATAACATATCAATAAAGACATAAATTAACTTAATAAAATTATTATAAACTAAATAAATATCTAATAGGTTCTTAAAAAATTTATTAATAAGTATAATTCCATATTCTAGGACCTTAATTTCAAGAGCCGAACACATTCGGATTTAAAGTAAGGGTTTTCTATCAGAACCTCTATTTTCATTCGGGTTACATTTATTTTATACTTACCTCAATGAAGTTATTATGTGTAATTATGTACTCCTCATAAATTATGTCTAAGTTTTCTATATATGTTTATGAACCAAAGTCCTAATTTATTTCACAGGGAGTCACGCGTTTTAAAAGGGAACTTTCAAAATTCATTCTGAAATTCAAGTTCATGTCAAGGGAATATCTCAAATTATTATCTAATTTCAAGGGATATTTATAAACTATTTTTAGAAACCATTAAAATTATAAAATATCTCACTTTATTATTATAATACTATATTACTTAAATTTGGGTTTTATACAAATAATTTTCAAAAAGAACTCTTATTTTCAAAGCAAAAGAGCATTTATCTCAAGAATTACTCGATGCTTTTATAAGAGTATCTTCATCTATTTAAAAAATTATTATGATTATTATCACTACTGGAAATCGGATCTTTCCCAACACTTCTATACCAACAGTTTGTAAAAACCGTTGGTATAGGCACCCTTTCCCAACGGTACTCCCAAACCGTTGGGAAAGGGGTGGGTCTTTCCCAACGGTTCCCCCAAACCGTTGGGAAAGGGAGCTCAAAACACCCCTTTCCCAACGGTTTTGGAGAACCCTTGGGAAAGACCCACCCCTTTCCCAACGGTTCTCCCAAACCGTTGGGAAAGGGTGCCCCAAAATCCAGCATACACCCCGAAAGAAAATATGCACCTATCCCAATGGTTTTGCGAACCGTTGGGATAGGTTCTTCAATTTGTTTTCCAGGTCTACTGCCCGAGAACATTATATAAATCTAAATTTTAAATAATTATTATAATACATATATATATTTATGAAATTATGTTTAAAAAAGTCATATTAGGTTAGTGGTTAAGTCGTTCTATTATAAACGAGGGGTTCAGGGATCAAATCACACCGAATGTATTTTTTTTTGAAATACATATACCAACGGATTTATAACCGTTGGAATAGATTTTCATATTACCTATGCCAAAGATTTTCAAAACTGTTGGGATAGGTCTATACCAACGGTTTTCCCAAAACCGTTGGTATAGACCTATCCCAACGACATACTTCGCCAAGGTTCTCCAAACCGTTGGTATAGGCTATACCAACGGTTTGGAGGCCTATACCAACGGTTCCAAACTGTTGGTATAGGTTAGTTTTCCAGTAGTGTATGTATGATATCATTTAAAATATTTAATTGGATGGTTTATGACTAGTTTGATTTTTGGACATTCAATCCTAAAACCATTCACCAATTTACTCTTAATGCTTAGTATTTAAGCTTAATGTTTGGGGAAAGTTGTTTTTATTTCATATGTTAGTTTCAATATGAATGTATATGTTATTTATGTTTATCCTTGATCATATTATGAATGAATTGGAATTTTTATGTGATGGTTGGGTCCCTATATAGCCCGTCGATGAATTGGTAGGTCCCATGAGAAAAATAGATGTGGACTTGGCCGAGGCCTTGCCCATTTCGAGATATGGTTTTGGTTGAGGGATTAATCATTTTATAGATGTCTCAGCCGACTCATTGAAAGTATGTTTCAGAATTTCCAGAATATGCATTTTACTCATTTTAAAGATATAAATTCAAAGTTCGTGAGGTTATCCCAATGATTATGTTTTGTTATGGCAATATTTACTCAGCTCATATTCCATCCATATTATGTTCACATTTTTCATTTAAAGTAATGTGTTTTCAATTATTAATCATGCCTAATGTTTATGTTATCATCCGATGTATTTCTTACTCTTACTGGGAATTTGATCTCACCCATTTCTTATGTTTCATTTTCCCAGGAAATGAATAAGTAAATTTTGAATGACTTACATGCATAATCTTAGAGGCATGGATGTTTCAAATTAAATAAATTAGTATTTCATTTCCTTTCAAGATGTATTATTAAACTTATATATGTATCCATTTTACAAATCAAATAAACTACTCATTCATTAAGGGTGCATAATCCTTGTCTGTATTCCAATGTAATAAAATAAGGCAGTGGCTCTGGTAAATTTGGGTAGGGTCCTTACATTTGGTATCAGAGGAAGTATAGTAGAAAACACGGAAACTATTTTTAGAAAACATAGATTATAGAAAAAATCACTAAGATGGTATTTGAGGATAAATATATAAGAACATCCTAGTATTTTGGTAAGGAATAGATTATGTGTATCTTTATAGAAAATACATCCATGTGTGGAGACTACAAGTGGGCGTGGTTCTCACACAGATGTAATTTGGAGGTAAAACTCTAATAAGGAGTTTTAGGCTTGACCCAGTGTATCCTGGTACATAATAACGGGCCTTACAGTGCACCTGGTTTTACACTCCTAGGGGATATGCTTAGGATAATTCACATTTTCTTTAAAATCCATTATGATGGATTTAAATGTAGATTTTTCCTCAATGAAACCAGGTTTATGATAATGAGGATATCCATGCATAGAATTTCAATTTATGCTAAGTATTTTTCAAAGTTAATATTAGAAATTGTGATTCATAACCTAATCTAGTGTATGCCATTATCTAGAAATAGAGCCTAGTGGAAGAAGTCAAAATTGCATGAACACGTGTATCCCTTGTTGCGATTTCCTTATGATGCAAGATAATGATGTTGGATTTGGAGTTTAAAATGTTGCGGTGAAAATTATAACAATACTGGGACAACATAATCTGGTTATGAACATTAAACTTACTCGTATGAATCATCCTTACCCACAACATAGAGGAGAAATGTCGGATCTCTTTATGTGACAAGAGCCTCCATCATTTAATGGGACGAGAAACCCATTTTTAGTTGAGCTATGCATAAGTTCCATAGAGATGCTATTTCTTTCATTGTGATGTAATTAAAGAGAGAATGTTGTAATGGAAGTTTATCATCTATCAGGATATGTGGATCAGTTGTGGTCGTTAATCCAAAACACAAAAGTGGAGGAAGAAATAGAAGATATGGAATGTAGGGATTTCAAAAAAATAATCCTATAAAAATACTTTCCCTTTGAACAATGAGAGGATATGGAAAGGAAATTATTGAATCTAAATTAGAAGGAGGATAAAAATGTTTCCATGTATGAAGCAAACTTTACAAGGATATAAAGTCATGTTGTGGACTACATACGTAATCTAAGCAGAAATATTGACTAATTCTTTAATTATTTAAAACCATTCTTCCAAAGGGATCTAGTCTCCTAAAGTTTCTCATAATATAAAGATATAGTCTCAAGTGATATCAAGATGGATAAGAAATTATCCATTAGTTAGTAAATTAAAGTAAATCAAGAGAAGAAAAGTGTTGATGAAAACTCTAGAAAATGAAATAATGAAATGGGGAAGAAGGGAAGAGTTGAATTTCCACCCTGTAATAATTGTGGAAGGAAACACCCCAATGCATACTTGAAAGGAAAAGGTGTATGATAAAAATTTGGACAGAGATCTCATATTGTTGGTGATTACAGGGGGTATAAAGAAGCTATTAATTTTCAATAATAGAATTGTAGGGAGATGGGACACTATGCTAGTGATTGTCCAAAGTGTCATGGAAACATGCCGCAGAAAAGGCCAAAGGAGCAGGGAAAAACTTATGTGATCACAACTTCTGATATTGAAGTTTATAATGATGTGGGGGAAGGTACATTAATAGTTTCCTCAAACTTAGGAAATGCTTTATTTTATTATCTATCATTCTTTCTTTCATATCTTCCCAGTTTTCCAAGAAAATTAGATATTTCAAATTTGATTTGATAAGGGAGTTGTGAGTCAAAACTTATAAGGGGAGTGTAATTACAAAAAACGTTGTGTCAGGAAGTCCCCATTATAGCATATAAACATGATTTTCTACTGATATTATTTTCATAACTATGATTGACTTTGATATATTCCTTGATATGGACTATATTTAGAATCATGATGCCAAAAGTTATTGTAAGACGAAGGAGGTTGTAATTTTTGAGGATGATGTAGAATCCCTTATCTTTAGGGAAGAAACCTCACCATCTTATTCACATCTAGATCCACTCCCAGTAGCTCTACTAAATTCAATTATTGGGGATTAAGGGAATTAAATGACTATGGGTGATAAAATTAATGTTCAAATAGAGGACATGCCTATAGTGAAAAAATATGTTGATGTGTTTCAAGAATATTTACCTAGACATCCTCCAAAGATGGAAATTAAGTTTTCCACTAACTTAATTTCTGATTCAAGGCCCATATCAAAGACCCCTTATAGAATTTCCCCTACGGAATAAATAGAACTGAATAATTAACAATTGGAATTGAGTGATATAGAATTTATTCTCCCTAGTGTTTCTCCATGGGGAGCCCATGTTTTTTTGTTAAGAATAAATATTGATCTATGTGGTTGTGCATTGACCGAAGGGAGATAAATTCTATAATAATAAAGAAAAAGTATCCCCTACCATGCGTTGATGATTTATTTGATCATATTCATGGAGCTCAATATTTTTCGAAGATTGAACTTCGATCTGGATATCTTCATCTTCTTGTGGGGAAGAAACTCATTCAAAAATAGCATTTTTAACTAGTTATAGGCATTACGAGTTTACAGTAATTCCTTTTGGACTAACTAATGCAACCTGTATTTTGACGGATCTAATGAGAATAGTTTTCAAGTAATATCTTGATGACTTCTTGGTATTATTTATTAATGATATCTTGGTGTACTCTAAAAGCTACAAAGACGAAAAAGATAACTTTCACACTGTTCTGAAGACTCTTAGAAGAAATGAATTATATGGGAAGTTTAGCATGTGTGAATTTTGGCTTTAACCAGTATTCATTCATGGCCACATTGTCTCTAAGGATGGAATATATGTTGATCCTACAGAGAAAAATGTTGTACAAGAATGGTATACTCTAACAAACATAACTGAAGTATGTATTCTTATGGTTTTAGCAGGTTATTATCGGCGTTTCATTCGGAACATCACCCATTTATCCAACCCAAGGAACAAGATTACATGTAAATGGGTATGTTCTTATGGAAAAAATAATGTGATGATTTTTTTGAATAATTGAATAGGAGATTAGTGAATTCTCTGATCCTAACTCTACCATCGAGGAATGGTGGGTTTTTAATATATAGTGATGCATCAAAGGAAGGACTTGGTTGTGTCCTTACAAAGAATGATAGAGTTATTTCCTATGCATCAAAATAGTTAAAAATTAAAGAACAAAACTATCTTACTCATGATCTTGAGTTATCAGCGGTAATCTTCGCTATGAAGATATAGAGAAATTATCTCTTTGGAGAAAAATGTGTTATATATACATATCATAAGAGTCTATAATATATCTTCTCATAAAAAAACTCAACATGATGCAACAGTTACAGATCGAATAACTCAACGATTATGATTGTACTAAACACTACCACCCAAGAAAGGAAAACAAGGTTGTCGATGCATTGAGCAGGAAGGATCATGGAGTTCTCAAAAAAATAATTATTTACAAGGATCCTTTGTACATGGATCTAGTGAGTATGGATATGGGACTTATCAAAGAAAGTGAAAAATCAATTCATTTTCATTTGGTTTCCCAAACATATTTATTATAAAGGATTAAAATTTCTTATCTTGATGACGAGAACCTTCAAAAGAAAATTAATGTTGTGGAATATGGGAATATGGTTGACTTTTTCTGTGAAGACGGTGTTCTGAAATTTGGGAAGAGGCTTTGTGTTCCATAAATAACCAAGATAAGAATGGAGTTATTGGGTGATTCCCATACTTTGAATTTATCTATACATCCTTGAAACACAAAGATGTATATATATTTGAAGAAACATTTTTTGTGGGATAATATGAAGGGGGAAATTGTGGATAATGTATCAAGATGTTTAGTTTGTCTACATGTGAAGGCCAAAAGGAAATATCCAAAAGGAGTGATGCAACCTATACCTATTCCTATGTGGAAATGGGATGACATCACCATTGATTTTGTCACTATATTACCTAAGACTCCAAGAAATAACGATGCAATATGGGTAATTGGGGATCAAATTACAAAATATGAAAATATCCTCACTATAAGGGAGGAATTTCTATTGGGCGGCTTGCACGAATCTATATCAATGAAGTGGTAAGAATTTATGGAGTACCTATTTCAATAGTTTCTGATTGTGATCCTCGATTTACATTTACATTTTGGAAAATTCTTTAGAAATATTGGGACATTGATCTTCATTTGAGTATTTCTTATCATCCATAAACTGATGGGAAATTAGAAAGGATGATCAAAACATTAGAATACTTGTTGAGATCATGATAAATTTATTTTCAAGGTATGTGGGATCATTATTTACCTTTGGTGTAGTTTTCCGACAATAATAGTTTCCATTCAAACATTCAAATGGCAGCATATGAAGAATTGTATGGAATGATATGTTGTACACTAACATGTTGGGATAAAGTTGGTGAAAGGAAGATTGCGGGTCCAGAGCATGTGGAGGAAAAAACATTTAATGTGAAGACTATTCAAGGCTATATCAGAGTAGCTTGAAGTACAAAAAAATATAAACTGATAATTGAATGAAGGATTTCAAATTTCAAGTGGGAGATCATGTTTTCCTAAAATTATCTCCATGGAAGGGTGTTATAAGATTTTGGGAGAAAGGGAAATAGAGCCCTAGATATATAAGTCCTTTTTAAATTCTAGAGAGAATTGAAGTTGTTTCATATCATTTGGCTATGTCAACTAGATTGTCTAAAGTAAAAAATGTGTTCTATATCTCATTGCTGATAAAGTACATGACATACCCAACTCATATCCTCACTTCTGAAGGTATAAAATTGAAACCTAACCTATCATACTATAAAGATCCTATCTAGATTCTGTACACAAAAGAGCTAGTGTTGAGGAATCAGATGACTCGATTGGTAAATATACATTGGAAAAATCATAAAATCAAAGAGGATACATTGGAGCCTCAGGAGATTGTGATGAATAACTACCCAAGTATTTTTGTGAGGTAACATTCTGTTAATTTTTTTGAAATTGTTTTTTAAGGATGGGATAATGTAACACCCCCTAATTTTGAAAATAAATTTAATATGTTGGATATAAATAGTTTATATAGATTCTCATTTACAAGAGGGGGTTTAATTGTAAGTATAACAAATTTCATTTTTAACCTTAAGAAAAACAATTTTTAACAATGTTAAACAAGGTAAAATAAAAAAAAACCCTATATTAGTTATAAACAATGAAACAAACTTGCTTAGGGTCCTGAAATATGGATTTGAAAGAGAAAATTAAGAAAAGTTTTCTTAGAGTAATGGTTTAACTTAAATCGTATAAAATCTTAATTATCCGAGTAATTAAAAGTAAAAGAAAGTATAAGAAAGTTATAATTTCATTCATTATCAAAATATAGCAGAAATAAAACTTGAAACAAAAATAAGTAACAAGTAGGTAATATTTTAACCCAAAGATTAGGGTATCCATCAACTTTTGATTAAGGTCCCTTGATTTATACTTTCAGGAAATTCTATCATACCCATACTAGGGTAATACCTTGATTGGAATATCATAATATGAGTTGATATCCCCAGAAGACCTCGACCGTTAAGGTAGTTGGCACCTCTGTCTTCCTATTCCCAAAATCCATTGATTTTACTCAACAACAATCGGAGTTGCACAAAGTAAGGTGAATAAGATGTTCACAGTTGAACAAGATGTTTATGAAACTCACAATTCATAAGAGTCTCTCTATCTAGAAATCACTTCACAACATCACATCATGTAATCTCTAGATCAATTTATTGATTTAGAGCACATTCAAATGAGATCCGGTTTATTGTAAAAACATCGATAGTCAGATCCCTCTTCCAAAAGTCATATTTTGCATTAAATTTTGGAGGGACCTGTACACATGTCACTCAACCAATGGTTAGTTAGAAACAAAGTGTACGACATGTTTTCATATAAGAAACAAATGTTTAAGGAAAATGAAATAGCATGACCAAATATGAATATCCAAAATATAAGGAAAAATAGAATTCAGAGTTTAAAGGAATAAAAAATCGGATTCAATAAACATGGATATTCAGATTTTGTTTTTCAAATAATTCAGAATCCAAATTCTGTAGATTCCAGAGCATGAATTACAATGAATTCGGAATATGATTTCTAATTAATTTGGAGTATTAATTATAAATATTCTGGAGTCCAAATTCCAATTAATTCTAAGTATGAATTCTGAGAAATTAAGAGTCTAAATTATGAGGAATTAAATGTCTAGATTTCAAATAATTCAGAGTCTGAGTTTCAAATAATTCAGAGTCTGAAAACAGAAGATTCTATATCCATGTAGCTATAAGATTATGAGTTTTTAGATATGGATCATAATATTTTAATTAAAAATATATTGATTTTGGTTTTTAGATGACATAAAAAGACACAATGAAAACCAGGGTAAGGATATAAAATTTCCTTAGAGAAAAGAAATTTACCTTAAGAAAATAATCCTTAGGGAAAGATAATTTTCCTTAAGATAACGTTTTTTTGACTTCCAAATCATATATTATATTAAAAGTAATAAGGAAACATTATTGACTCAAAAATCATCCCCCTTTTGGAAAGCAAAAACATCTTTTCAAAGAAGAATATAAGGAATAAGAAAATACTTTATGAACTTTGAAATAAAAACATATCTCCATTTACGTATGAACCATGGTGAATACTACTAACTCCCCCATAGGTTTTGAAATCCTTAAGGATCTTATTCTTGAATTCCTTAGAGAGATTTTATTTTTCAGGCATAATAATGTCTTATTTAGGTACAACTACTCTTTACCTAAACTCTACCTTTCATAGGGAATTCTCTTATTTATACATATTATTTTTTTGATTATTATTTTCTCTAATTTTGTGATTTTCAAAAATATATAGTGTTTATGGGAAACAATTATAGCTAAAATATTAGAACTATACAAAACAAAACAATTGAAGGATAAAAAATTTATTAAGATAGAAAAAATTGATACAAGGAAAAGAAATACATCAAAAAATCAGAATGGAATGAAATTCAGTCATCCTTCTTTTCCTTCATTATGATCTTCCTCAAGGAAGCCTTAATCTTATTAATATCCTTATGATCTTCCTCAAACCTCTAGAGCAACTGATCCTGATCTAGATTTTTCTTTTCTAGAGCCTTGATATTTTCTTCTTGAGACTTCATAATTTCTTCCTAATACTTTACTATCTCTTCTTGATAATTAAAAATTTCTTCTAACTCTTACCTGAGCTTCCTTTCTCCCTTAAAACATAAAGAAACTGAATTTAACTTCCAATTCATATCACAATCCTCTTTCTTTTCGGAAATTTGTTCAAGATTCATCTTCTTTGTAAAACTCATTGAAAGGATTTTTATTCTATCATATAAATGATCAAAATAATCATTCACTAATTCTTGGAAGTCATAAAGAATTATCAAGTCTTCAATAGTTCTTTTTGACCACTTAGTTATTTCCTTACATGATCCCTTATGATCATTATATTTGATAAGGAATGTTTGAAAATCTACCTCAAGCTTGATAAATTTATCTATAAGAATTATTACAGAATCTAACATCTGATTAAAAGAGTATTGAAGCAACTGGAACCTCGAATCAATTCTTGGAAATAGTGGAATAGTGTTTACTAACTTCTTCAGTGATTAAATAATAAAATCCTAACCCATAGATGATGAATATTTGGAATATGATTCCCCTGTAAGAGATGATTCTTTCTCTAGATCTTCATATTTCCTCTTGGATGAACCACTTGAATCTTTATTCTCTTTAACTACCATAGACTTCTTAGTTGTATCATCAACCACCTATTTTCATTTATCAAATTTGGAAATAACCTTTTCATCCTTCTCAAACTCATGGTCACTATCTGAAAGTTAGTAAATTTTATCTTCATCAACCTCTTCTTTCTCATCATCCTTCCTAACATCATCGGGATGAATGAAATCATGGTTTCTACTCTCATAATCAGTGGGTTTATCAACCTCCTGTAGTCCATCATCCTCTTTTACATGAGAATTTTTTTTGTTTCACTCAACCTGTGAAGTTCGTATTGAAATATTATCATAATGACTTTACTTCTCATGATATTCTTACACTTGCTTCATTATGGCATCACTCTCTTCTTCTTCTTTCCCTTTTTCTTCTTCTAAGTCTTCTTCCTAAACTATCTCTTCTTCCACTTCATGTTATAGAATTGAAAATTTCTTTTCCAAAGTCTATACTAGTACTGGTTCTTTGAGAATGGTTTTTGGTATTTGAATCTGTTCAGCAGATTTCTCATTATCCGTGAGAAGTTCTTGAACGATCTCAGCTTCAAAAATTTTCTTTTTCAGCTTATTCTCTTATTGATGCATTTCAAGCTCCTCGTCCATTTTAATTTTCAAATACTTTTCCTTAGTAGGATCTATGCCAAAAAATAGATCACCTTATTTATTATTCTTCTTCTATTCCCTCTACTTCTCTACAACTTCATCAGGAAATGCTTTTTTCTTTTTCAGAATTGGAGGTGCTGATTTACTTTCCAGAACTATTGGTTTCTCTATGATTTTTGGTTACTTATCCTT
The DNA here is from genome assembly GCA_963277665.1 of Viscum album. Taxonomy (NCBI): domain Eukaryota; kingdom Viridiplantae; phylum Streptophyta; class Magnoliopsida; order Santalales; family Viscaceae; genus Viscum; species Viscum album. Next base: position 223,036,514 of record OY728123.1, on the reverse strand, counting down.
TATTTTCCTCTATTATTTCATGGATTTTTCTTACCACTTCTACTTTATTTTCTAAAGATTGATTCTTGGTTTCAGAAATATCATAAACTTCTGTAGACATGGTATTTATACCGAATTTTATTTTCATCAAGGTATCATCACTTAGTAACAAGATCTTCAAATTTATTGGTTTATAACTGCAGGTAATTTTAAATGATTCTTATAATATCATTATGATCTTTGAAAAAATCTCTTGATACATGATAATTTGAGATTTCATATTTCTACTCTTGATGATGGTGATTTTCAGAAATATGTACTTTATCAGGTTTACCCTTATAAGGTTAACAAGAAAACCTAGAATAAATATATCACTTTTCTTTAAGGAGTCCTTATTTCCTTTTCTCGGAATGAGAAAACCTTGTACCAATAATGCATACATCCCTAAATTTGTTGATATATTTTTTATCTTTGATGACTTTATATCATTGAGTCCAAGGAACTCCTTTGACTTTTCCTTCTCAAAACTACCAGACTGATCTGGAAACATGTGAGTGCAGAAAATTGCCTCGCCTTCATATAGAACTACAAGTTTATTTTCTACCATATTAAATGATATAAAATATTTTTTACCATAGATTTTTAATGAAAAATTCTCCCTTAAACCTTCCTCATAAATACTTACAAACTCATATAATTCTATAAGTAAATCGGGGTAAACCAGATCTCAACTTTTTGTCTTGGCTACAAAAAAACTCTCCCATATATTTAGCTTAATATTTTTCATAATCAAGGAAGTATACTTTGTAAAGGATTTTGGGTCAATTAACCCTTCCCTTTAGATTTATCAATCCATTGTTTCCTTGAATGAAGGCATCTTTTTCTACAGGGAATCTTCTAAAAACATCTTAAGTCTAAGAAAACATAGAAAAATAGAGAGATCTATTTTAATGGGAGCATATCTTCAGCACAAAAATCCTTGAACATCGATGTGGGATTATGAATATAGGGCCTTTATATAGGTATATAAGTGATGATTCGAATTCCCAAAATGATCCAATGGTTGTTATGACCCAGATCTGATATGACGGTTGATATGAAATATGAAGAAATATTTGGTAAGTAATTATCTTTTGAGGATTTAAGGAAAAATTGGATTTAATGAAAGTGAATTAGATAGAGTTTTCTTAAAATAGTTTAAAAATAAACACAATTAAAAAGTTCAATTATGAAAAATTAAGTAAGGAAAAATACCTTTCTGATTGTGTAAAAAAATGTCAGTAATGAAAATTTTTCTTCTTAAAGAACTTTAGATTTGAAAAAAAAATTATTACGTTATAGAAATTTTAGGATTTCAAATAAAATTATTAAGTAAAAGAAATTTTAGGATTCCTAAAATTTGGGTTCCAAAAAATTTGATTAAGAAAAAAAATTTGGTTACGAAATTTTTTTATTACTATACAAATTGGTTTTGAAATTTTTTTATTAAAACAATTTGGTTACGAAAAATTTGATTAAAAGAATTGTTAAACAAGAAAATATAGTCCCCATATAGAAAGGAGTGTCTTAATATAAAGAGATGGGTTTCAAAAAAAGATAATTTGTATTATTACCTTATGATTATCATTCCAAACTTTTTTTAATGTATTAAAATCTATCAGAGGGAAAATTTATTGTAAAAATATCTGAAAGATGATATTGTGTGCCGATAAATTGTAGAATAATATCTCTTTTAAATGTGTGATCCATAATAAAGTGAAGCCTAATATCTATGTGTTTTTCATAGGAGTGATGTGCAGGGTTCTTTCTTAGCTAAATAGAACTTGTGTTATCACATAATATCTATGTTTTGGTAAAACTGATGTCAAATTCTGTTAGTGTGTGTTGCATCCACAACACTTGAGCACAAAAACTTAAAACTACTACACATTCAGATTTAGTAGTGTAATGTTCTACTGAGTGTTGCTTCTTCTATGGCCAATAATATAATGAATCTCCTAAGAAATGAAAAGTTCTAGATATACTTTTTCTATCCATTCTACATCCACCAAAATCAGCATCTGAAAAAAAAATTAAAACCAATATAATTTCCAAAAGTATAGGAAAGTCCTAGATCTATGGTTCCCTTTAAATAGTAAAAAAAATCCATACTTTTAAATGACATTACATTAGATTATATTTATATATTTCACATAATCATACTGAAAACATTATGTTTGGATGACTAGATGTCAATTCTAGTAAACTTTTTATCATACCTCTAAAATATGTTTGATCAGCTAGTTTCCTAGCTTCATCAATATCAATAGAATTTTAGGTACCTATTAGTGTTCTTTTACTTTTAGTGTTGTAAAATCTATACGTTTTATGAATATTTTTAATATACTTATGTTGAGATATATATGTTCCTTCTGGTTTTTGAGGAATTTTTAAACCTAGGAAAAATGTTAACTCACCCATCACACACATTTAAAATTCATATTTCATGAGATTATTAAATGAATGAGATATATATTTTTGAGTATAACCAAATATAATGTAATAAACATATATTTGAACAATCAAAACATTTTTCTTATCATTATTTATAAAAAGAGTTGGATCAGTAATTCCCTTAACATAATTGTTCTGGAATAAAAATGTTGTAAGTCTATCATACCAGGATCTAGGTTCTTGTTTAAGTCCATATAAGTATTTTATAAGCTTGAAAACATGTTTTGGATGTTTAGTGTCTTCAAATATAAGAGTTTTTTCAACATAAACTTCCTCTTTAACATATCCATTAAGCCAAGCACACATCACGTCCATTTGAAAAAGATTAAAATTAAATAATGTTGTAAAGGAAAGCCAAAAAATGAATAGATTCAAGTCTTTCTACTAGAGTATAGTTTTATTCATGGTCTATTCCTTATTATTAATTATATTCTTTATAAAATAATATATATTTATTTATTACTATGATTCCATGTTCACCACATTTTTTTGAAGACCCATTTTACTCCTATTAAAAAAATATTCCATGGGTTATTTAACCAAGGTCTAGAATATGTTCCTTTTGAATTAATTTATCTCATCTTTCATGGATTTAATCCAATCATCATAACCTAAAGATTCATTAGTGATTTTTGGTTCTAATTGGGAAAGGAATGCTAGATTTTATACATCATTTCTTAAAAAACTTCTAATCCTTGTTGGTTGATTTACATCACCAATGATACTATCACTGGGATGATTCTTAAGAAATAACTTATTTGGGATTTGTAAAACCTGTTCATCAACATATGGTAGAAAATATTCTAGGCTAAATACATCAGAAGTATTTTCTTGAGTATTTTTATATAAGAATAATAATTTATCAAAGTCTGATTATTAGTTTTTTAAAACACATCTGAGGATGTATTTTTGGGTTGTTTAAAAAAAGGATAAGTTTCATCACATTTATCTTGCACTGTTTCTTCAATAATTCCAATATTTTTATTAAAAAATATATAATCGTTAGAAGTGGTGGAATATCCTAAGAAAATTCCTTCATCGGGTTTGGGTGAAATCTTGTGTAAGTAATCTTTAGTATTCAGAATGAATAATTATCATCCAAGAACTTTTAAGTAATAAATTCTAGGTTATCTACCAATCTACAATTCATAAGGTGTTTTAATAAAAAAGGTCTTATTAAAACTCGATTTATAGTATAAAAAGTAGTACTTACATATTCATTCAAAAAGTATTTTGAAATATATTATTCACTCAACATTGTTCTAGTTATCTTTTCAATAATTGGATTTCTTATTTCAACAACACCATTCTATTGAGGAGTTCTTAGAGCTGAGAAGTTATGAGTAATGCCTTTCTTACTACAAAAAGTTTCAAAATTTCAATTTTAAAACTCTCCTCTATGATCCCTATGAATAGTTATCAATGGAAGGTTTTTCTCACTTTTAACATGGGCTCTAAATATTTTGAAATAAGTAAAATCTTTATATATCTTTGTTAAAAAATAGACCCATGTAAATCTAGTGATAACTTACTAAAACAAATACATAGTATTTTCCTCCAATACTTCCAGTTTGTGTTGGACTAAAAATATCTATTTGCACAAACTGTAATGCATTAAATTTTGACACTTCATCGATTTATTTAAAACTTTATTTATCTTTCTTTCCATATTGACAAGGATCACAAACTTTTTAAGAATCAAATCTAAGATTAGGTATATCCTTAATAAGTATTTTCATTGAGAGTTTTCATAGGTTTCTAAGGTTACAGTTTCCTAGTATTCTATTCCATAACCAAGATTGATCTTCCATTGCATTGAGGAAAGGTAGATCTTGGCTTAATGGGTCTTATAATATTAGCGTATATACATTCTCATGCCTATCGGTAAAGAGAATAAACTCTTCCTTGCAATTGTGTACTAAACATTTATCATTCCAGAAATTCACAAGATAACCTTCATCACATAATTGACAAATTCTAATGAGGTTGTGCTTAAGACCCTTAACAAATAAAACATTTGAAACCAATGTTTTCTCAAGAATAAAAATGTTACTTATACCAAATATTTATCCCTAATCATTATCTCTGAATGTTATTATTCCTCCTTTCACCTTGATAATCTTTTAAAAAGAGATTTTTTTTACCAATCATATATTGGGAACATCCACTATCCATGTACCATGTATTTATGTTCTAGTTTCTTTATTTTATTGAAAATAAAAGAGTTAGACTTTTTGAATCAAAAATTTCATGGATCCGGAAATTTCAAAAAAGTAAGATTTTAGGAATCCACATTTTCTATGAAATGTAAGATTTATGAAAACCTAATGATTGGGATTTATTTAAACAAAAAATTTTCTCCCAATTTCCACCACATTGACATTTAGTAAATAAAGGAATCACTTTGGGGAACATAATAATTATCACTAGAAATAGGTTTTGAATGAGAATAACAAAATCTAGAACTATTCCTTAGAGAACATAGTTGTGGATACATTTTATCAAATTCCTTCCTTCCTAAAGTAAAATTTGATAAATGGTTATTTTAAGAAAAAAAATTCATGTTTTAGTCTGATGAATAAATTATTATCCTCAAAGTTATAAGTTTTAGAATTTATGTTATCCTCTAAACTATTTTTAATGGAAATAACATTTTCCAGGTCCTAAGATAGTTTATCCTTGTCAAAATTAAGTTCCATAATGTTTCTAGAAACAATTTCAAAATCAAAATTTTATGATCAAGATCCTTAGAAAGATCTCATAATTCTTTTATTATAAAATAAATTCTATAATTTTCTTTCTCCAACTAATTTTTTATCTTGAATTTTTCATTTTCAAGTAGTTTAGAAAATCTAGAATCTTCTTCAAATGAAGGTAATGTATTATCTTATGATGAGGAATATTAATCATCTAAAAGTTCGAAATATTATTCATTTATAAAATTTTAATTTAATGAAATATTGGTTAAGTATTCATCATTGTGTACCTTATCCATAAGACAATGATTTTTAATAGGTACTCTGGCAATAAGAACAATATTGTTATGACCAGAACATTCAAAATATAAAGATTCATCTAAAGAATAACCACCAATGGCACTCCAGGGGCCATTTACTTTCAATACTTTCTTATCCATAGACATTTAATACTTCTTTATATTTCTCTCATAATTCTTTTTTTTCTTATCCTTTCACTTAATTATAGGACAATTATGTCTGATATATCCAACCCTTTTATCACAACAGGTTACTTCATAATATTTCTAGTCCTTTCTATTTTTCTTCTTATATCTGTACTAAAAATATTTGTTTCCCACCATCTTCTTAATCCTTAGATAAATATTGGCTAATTAATTCTCAAAATGATCACTATCACTTGATTTTGATATAACAGCTTCTTTCATAGATTTATATCTAATTACACATTCTGGATTCTTGGGTTTAGATGTAGTCATGAAAGTTAAAATTCCATTACCATTATTTTTTTGTTTCAATAAATATATCTATTTATTCTGGTTTCAAACAAAAGAAGAGTTCCAAAAAATTCATCAAGAGTAATATTAGATACTTTTCCATTCTCATTAATAACTTTCCTTTTTGATTCCTAGTAATTGGGCATCATATCAATTATCTTATCTACAAGAACATCATCATCAAGACCTTTATCTCCCAAATATTTAATACTATTGATAATGGTCATAAATATTTGTTTTACTTTGTAAACAGGTTCTCTATAAGGAAATAAGTATCCATGATATCCAGCTCTTAAAATAGCTTTTTTAGTTTCTATCACATTAGAAGTTCCAAAATGTGTAACTTCAAGTTTCTTCCAGATGTAGTTGTAACCTTCACAAAAATATATTTGACTATATATATTCAAGGTCATATAACATAAAACATTATTGCAAACCTTCTAATTTAGTATATATTCATGTTTCTTTGTATTGGTGAAGGTTTTGACTTATTTGTCTGGAATGTAGTCTCTAGTAAGCATGAAAATGTTTTCTACTCGAGTGTTCATGAAAAAATATTTATTCAATCTCTACAGTACTTGTAATCATTACCATAAAAAATTATTGGTCTGGAAGGATTTAGATTATCAATGGTGACAATATTCATACCTTCCATTTTATATGAAAATATATTTTCAACAGAAAAAATTAATATAAAAAAATTTAAAAATAAATTAAGCAAAACATAAACAAGAAAAGTTAAGCATTAAGATTTAGAACAAGGAAAATTTGAGCAGGAAAACTTCTATGTGAGTAGAAGTATTTTTGAGACCTAATCTGATACAAATTGTAGGATCAAAATAGTGTATGTATATGATCAATTACAAGAGGGGGGTTAGTTTAAAAATTTTCATTTTTAACCTTAAGAAAAACTATTTTTATCAAAGGTAAACAAGGAAAATTCATGATCCCTATTTTAGTTCTAAACAATGAAACAAAATATCTTAGGGTCTTAAAATATGGATATAGAAAATAAATATATGAAAAGTTTTCTTAGAGTAATATTCTACCTTAAAGCGTATAAAATATAAATTATCAGAGTAATTAAATGTACAAGAAAGTATAAGAAATTTGTAATTTATTTCTTTATCAAAATAGAGCATAAATAAAACATAAAACAAAAACAAGTAACAAGTATTAATAATTTTATCCCAAAGTTTAGGGTATATAACAACCTTGGATAATGGTAACTTAATTTATAATTTCCTGAAAGCTTGTATTACGCACACTAGGGTAATCCTTTTATAGGAATATCAGAATCTGTCTTTTTATCCTCGAAAGCCCTCTATATTTAATGTAGTTTCCACCACTATCTTCCTATCCCCGGAGCCATCGATTGTACTCATCAACAATTAGTGTTGCACAGAGAAAGCTAAACAAGATTTTCAAGGCTAAACAAGATGTTCATGAAATACACAAGGCATGAGATTCTCTCTCTAGATATCACTTCACAGCTTCCCAACATGTAATCTCTAGATCAATTGATTGATTCAGATATTATTCAAATGAGCTCCTATTTATAGGAAAAAATTCAACAGTCGACTCCCTTGTCCAACGATCATATTTTTCCTTGAATCATAGAGAGAATTGTACACGTGTCACTCAAACAATGGTTAGTTAGAAACAAATTTTACAACATCATTTCATATAGGAAAAACATGTGTAAGGAAAATGAAATAGCTTAACCAAATCTGAATATCTGGAATCTAAGTAAAAAAATAGAATTCTATTTCTAAAGGTATAACAATCAGATTCTATAAACATGGATATTCAGATTCTGTTTTTCAAATAATTCATAATCTGAATTCTATAGATTCTGGTGTCTAAATTCCAATGAATTCAAAGTCTGGTTTCTAAGGAATTAGGAGTCTAAATTCTATAGATTCTAGAGTCTAAATTCTAATGAATTTAGAGTCTGAATTCTGAAGAATTTGGAGTCTAAATTCTAAGGAATTTTGAATCTGAATTATGAGGAGCTCAGAGTCTGAAAATCGGAGCATTCATAGTATGAATTTTAGAGAATTCAGAGTCCGAATTTCATAGAATTCAGAGTCATAATTTCATAGAATTATAAGTCTGAAAACAGAAGACTCTATGTCCAAGGAACTATAATATTATGAGGTTTTTGATAAGGATTCGAATATTTGACTTATAAATATAATGAGTTTTGTTTTTAGAGGAAATAAAAAGAGACAATGAAAATCAGGGTGAGGATTAAAATTTTCCATAGAGAAAGGAAATTTTCCTTAAGAAAATAATCCTTAGGGAAAGATAATTTTCCATAAGATAAGGGGTTTGTGATTTTCAAAACACAGAGGATTGGAAAATTCATAAGGAAACCTTATTGAATCAACATAATATTGAATGCAAGAAAAATGAGTCTTTAAAAAACACCACTTTTTTATAACCTATCCAGTATACATAATTTTTCCACCTCTTTGATTTAAATTTTGAAAAACTAACATAGATGACTGCACTCAAAAATATATTTAGATTCTGATAAGGAAAATTTAATTTTTGGTGAATAGTAACATACCCTTATGAGTAGTAATGAATAGTAAATCGGACAAAAAAACTGAAACTTCACCCATGAATGTATAAATACAATATAGACATCTTAAAAGTGGAAAAAAGATCATAGTGTTATTATTGGTATTTTTGTATGTTATAAATATTTTAAATACATTTTATGCATAAATTTAACAATTTAAAATGGTATTTTCTTCATACAATGTAATCAAGAATTTTTATAATATTTTCTTATGGTTATAATATAATTTTATTGGGCCTTGATTAATTTTTGAAGGTTTTATAAACTGAGTTATAGTTTTTATATTGTTTTTTAATAAATTATCATTTTATTTAAAAATTAAATTACGAATATTTAGAAAAATATTTTCAAAAAATGGACTTCATTTTTTAATTCTACATGAAAAAAAATGGTTAGAGTGAATTTTCAGTATTTTTTTAAATTACTTGAATTTTGGGTGAATGGTAAAATATTATACTTTCCGATAAATGCTAAATACAAGACTTATTGAGTCATAGGTGATTTAAGGCTAATGTAAGACCAATTGGTTCGATCTCACTTATACATATTACTATTCTTGGTCACAAGAATCAATACTATTGGTTGTCTTTGGCAAAATAATAAAATAATGAGTAAAATAATGGGAAAACCCTCCTCTCCTCCACTATAAAAACCTCCACTAACTCCCTCTTCTCTTAACTCCTCTAAGACTTGAATCTCCTAAAATTTCATCTGAAATAACATTCCCGAGTCACTACCCACATCCCTAAGATCTTGGTATTTCCAAAAGACCAAAACCCCTTCCCATAAGGATGTTCTCAATGAGGTAGATTCAAGAGGTAAATTCACGTTCTATTTCTATCAATATCATTTCATGTTCCTTTCTATTGTTATCCCCTCCTCACCTCCTCTATCAAAATGATCATGATAACCCTAGTATCAACTATATACCATAATTATATCATGTTAATGGAATAACCATCATCAATATTCTTACTCTCTCTCTTTTATTTTATAAATGAAATCACTATCTATGAGGTTCTAATTTACAACCTTCATAGATGATGATGTTTCATTCTTCAATTTATAATTAATTACTAGTCATGAAACAATTTTTATGGTTGAAAAATACTAAAATATATTTATTTTAACCAACTTAATATTCAGGAACTAGTATAAAAACATATTATTATTTTATATGACAAAACTAGTTTATAATAATCCAAATACCGCCAAATAATCTAAGTGGTTATCATTAATATTTTATCTAATGATTCATCCTCATTCCATGTAACAAAATGACATAAATTACCATTAAAAAAAATTTATGTTCTTAAATAATATATAATTTCAATTCTGGATATTTACATCCATTCCACATGAACTTCATTACTTAAAAACAAGTGAACTTATTATGAAAATCAAGAAAACAAACAATCATGAATGAAAAAATTCAATATTGTAAATTATCAATAAGGACATAAATGAAATTAATAAAATTATGATAAACTAAATAAATTTCTAATATGTTTTTAATTAAGTTATTAATAAGTCTAATTTCATATTCTAGGACCTCAATTTCAAGAGTAGAACACATTCAGATTTATGGTAAGGGTTTTCTACTCGAACCTCCATTTTCATCCAGGTTACTTTTATTTTCCACTTACCTCAATAAAGTTCTTATGTATCATAATTTAATCCACATAAATTATGTTTGAGTGTTCTAACCATTTTTACCAACCATAATCATACTTTATTTTATGGGGAGGTACACATTTTAAAAGGGAACTTCCAAAATTATTTCTGAAATACATGCATGTTTATAGGGAATCCCTAAAATTATTACCTAATTTCATGGGAACTCTATAAAATATTTTTAGAAACAATTATCTTTCTAAAATCACTAATTTTATTATGAAAATACTATCTTACATAAATTTTGGTTTTATGAAAATACTATTCCAATATAGCTCTTCTTTTCAAAGTAAAAGAGAATTTATCTCGTGAATTACTTGATGATTTTATAAGAGTATCTTCATATATTTAAACACTCTTGTTTATTATTATGTATGATATCATATACTATATTTAATTGAATGGTTTTCGGCTAGTTTGGTTATGGATGTTTTGTCCTAAAATCATTCATGAATTTACTCTGAATAGTTTGTGTTTATGCTTAATATTCAAGGAAAGTTGTTTACATTTCATATGTTAGTTTCAATTTGAATGTATATGTTGTTAATGTTTATTTACTCTTATATGAGGAGTGTTTTGGACTTTTTATGTGACTGGTGGAACAATCTATATCCCCAATATTCATCGGTATGTCTCATGAGACTAATAGATATGTTTTTGGCTAAGGCCTTGCCCATTTCAAGATATGGTTTTGGCTGAGGCCTTAATCATTTTTTAGACATCTATGCTGGGGCCTTGAAAGTATGTTTCATAATGTCCATCATATGCATTTCCCTCATTATGAAGCTATAAATTTAATGTTCACGAGTTTATACACATGATTATGTTTTATTATGGTAATATTTACCCATCTAATATTCCTGCCATATTATGTTCATAGTTTTCTTTCAAAGTCATTTATTTTCAATTATTCACCATTCCTAATGTTTATGTTATCATCTATTATTTCTTAATCTTACTAATCATTTAATCTCACTTATTTATTATGTTTCATTTTCCCAGGATATGAAGTTGTAAATTATGAATGAAATGCTGGAATAATCTAGGAGGAATAGATGTTTCTATTGGGAAAATATAGTGTTGTATTTTCTCTCAAGATGTATTGGTGAAGTTATATATTTTTCCTTTTTACAAATATACAAAACTACTTAGTCATTCGGGATGCATATGCGTTGTTTATATTCCAATTCAATAAAATAAGGCACCGACTACGGGAAATTGGGGTCGGGTCCTTACAGTTGGTATTAGAGGAAGTTTAGTAGAAAACAAAGAAATAGGATTTACAAAAAATAAATTAGGGAACAAATTACTAGGATAGTTTTTTAGGATAAGCATACAAGAACACCCAAGAAATTTGGTAAGGAATAGATTATGTGGAAATTTCTAGCAAATACTTTCCTTTCTGCATACTACAAGTGGATGTGATTCTGGCACTAATATACCTACGAGTGAAAACTCCAACAAAGAGTTTCGAGCTTGACCTAGGGTATCATGGTACACAAAAATGGGTCTTACTATGCACCTGGTTTGAAACTTCTGGGTAATATGATTAGGATAATTCACATTTCTTTTATAAGCCAGTATAAATGATTTAAATGTAAATTTTTTTCTCAAAGAAATTTTTTTTGTGATTATGGGGTTATAGATGCATTGAATTAAAATTTAGGCTAATTATTTTGCTAAGATAAGATTATAAATAATGATTCATAACCTAATCTAGTGTATGAAAATATCTAGAAATGGTTCCTAGTGTAATAAATGTAAATCACATGAACACGCATATCCCATGTAGGGATTGCCTTGTGATGCAAGATAATGATGTTTTCTCTGGAGTTGTGACTGGTTTAGAGTAACTTATAACTATACAAGGATATCTTACTATGGTTATGAACAATATCCTTAACCATATAGAGAATCCTTATCCACAATGTGGAGGAGCTATATTGGATCTATTTCTGATACAACACCCTCCATCAATCAATGGGACTAAAAACCCATTTGTAGATGATCATTGGAAATGTTCCCTAGAGATGATATTTCTCACATTGAGATGTAACAAAAGAGATAAGGTAGTCATGTTAGTTTATCATATATTGGGAGATACTGATAAGTGGTGGCCGTTAATCCCAAACACAAAGAAGTAGGAAGAAATAGAAGATATGGAATGGAGGGATTTTAAGGAAATGATCCTAGAAAAATATTTTCCCCATGAACAACGAGCAGATACGAAAATGAAAATTTTGAATCTGAGCTAGAAGGAGGATGAAAATGTTTCCAAGTATGAATCCAACTTTACAAGGCTATAAATGTATTCTACGGACTACATACATAATCCAAGGAGAAATATTGATCGATTCTTTAAGGGTTTAAAATCATTCTTCCAAAGGGAACTAGCCACTCAAAGTTTCTCATTAAAATGACGATATAGTCTCAAGTGATATCAAAATAGAGAAGGAAATTTATAAGTCCTATGATTTTAAAGTATATCAAGAGAGTAAGAGGGTGTCTGAAAACTTTGGAAAGGAAAATAATGAAATGGGGAAGAAGGTAATATTTTAATTTTTAGCATGTGATAATTGTGGATGGAAACACCCTGGTGCCTTTTGGAATGGAAAAGGTATATGAAACAAATATGGACAGAAATTCCATCTTGCTGGTGATTTCAAGGGGAAGAAAGAATCTATTAATGTTTAATTATACAATTGTTGGGATTTGGGTCACTATGCTAGTTACTGTCCAAAGCGTCAAGGGAACATGCAGAAGAAAAGGCCAAAGGGAGTAGAGAAAAACTTATGTGATCACAACTGTTTATATTGAAGTTCTTAATGATGTGGTGATAGGTACTTTAATGATTTCCTCAAACTTGGACAATGCTTTATTTGATTCTATATCATTTCATTCTTTTATATCTTTCTAGTTTTTTAAGAAAATAAGATATTTCAAATTAGATTTATTAAGGGATTTGTTAGTCAAAACTCTTAAGGGGAGTTTCATTGCAACAAAGTTGCGTCAGGAAGTCCCCATTATAACTTATAAATGTGATTTATCTAAAGATATTATTTTCATAAAAATGATTAAATTTGATATAATCCTCAGTATGGACTATCTTTCTATCCATAATGCACAAATCTACTATAAGAAAAATGAGGATACTATTTTTGAGGATGATATGGAATCCCTTATTTTTAGGGTAGAATCATGACCCTCTAATTATCATCTTGATACACTCCTAGTAGCTCTACTAAATTCAATTTGTGGGGAGGGAGGGAATGAAATAACAATGGTTTAGGAAATTAATGGTCAAAGAGAGGATGTCAATATTGTGAAAGAATATATCAATGTATTTCTAGAGGCTTTTACTGGACATCCTCCAGAGAAGGAAATTGAGTATTCTATCGACATAATTCTTGATTAAAGGCCCTTATCAAAGACCCTTCATAGAATGGCCACTAAGGAATTAGAGGAACTAACGAAACAACCATATGAATTGATTGATAAAGGATTTATTCTATCAATTGTTTCTCTATGGGATTCCATATTCATTTCATTATGAAGAAAGATGGATCTATGATTTTTTGCATTGACTACTGAGAGATCAATGCTATAACAATAAAGAACAATTATCCCCCACCTCAAATTGATTAATTATTTGATAAAATTCAAAGATCTAAATATTTTTCAAAGATTGAACTTCGATCTGTATATCATCAGCTACTTGTGAGGAAGGAAGACATTCCAATAATAGCATTTTGAACTTAGTATGGGAATTGTGAGTTTACAGTAATTCCTTTTGGACTAACTAATGCACCCTCTATTTTCATGGATCTAATTAATAATGTTTTCAATGAAGATCTTCATGACTTTGTGGTGGTATTTTTTGATGATATCTCGGTATACTCCAAAAGATACAAAGATCATGAAAATAATGTGTGCACTATTTTTAATACTCTTAGTAGCAATGAATTGTATGGGAAGTTTAGAAAGTGTGAATTTTGGATTCAATAAGTTTCATTTCTTGACTGATTGTCTCAAATAATGGAATATATATTAGTCCTGTAAAGACGAAGGTTGTGCATGAATGGCCTACTCCCACAAACATAATCATGGTAAGTAGTTTTATTGTTTTAGAATGTAATTATAGGTGTTTCATTCATAACATCACCTGTTTATCCAACCTAGTGACCATGATTACACATAAAAGGGTTATGTTTGTATGCACAAAATAATTTGACGGCTTTTCAAAAATTTGAATAGGAGATTAGTGAATTCATGGATCCTAACTCTACCATCAGGGAATGATGGGTTTGTGATATATTTTGTTGAATCAAAGAAAGAAATTTTTTGTGTCCTTATGCAGAAACATACAGTTAGTTACTATACATCATGGAAGATAAAATTTCTTGAATAGAACTATCATACTCATGATCATGAGTTAGGAGTGGTAATATTTCCTATGAATATATGGAGACATTATCTCTATGGAAAAAATGTGATATACATGTATATCATAAGGGTCTAAACAATATATTCTCATAGAAATAACTCAACGTGAGGAAAAGGTGATGGCTCGATCTACTTAAGGATTTTTATTGCACTATACACTACAACCCAAAAAGGAAAACAAGGTAGTTGATGCATTTAGCAGGAAGGATCATGGAGTTCTCAAAAAAAACAAGGATTGACAAGTATCCTTTGTACATGTGTCTAGTGAGTATGGATATGGGAATTATCAAAGAATGTGAAACATCACTACTTTTTCATTTGGTTTCCCAACCATATTTATTATAATGTATTAAAAGTTCTCATCCTGAAAATGAGAACCTTAAAAAAATTAATGTTGTGGAAGATGGGATGATGGGTGACTTTTTATGTGAATTTGGTGTTCGGAAATTTGGTAAGGGGCTTTGTGTTCCAACTATACCTGAGCTAAAAATAAAGTTATTGGATTATACCCATACTTCAAATTTCTCCATACATCATGGTAGGACTAAGATATATAGATATTTGAAGTAACATTTCTTGTGGGATAACATAAAAAGGGAAATTGTGGATTATATGTCAAGATTTTTAGTCTTTCAACAAGTGAATGCCAAAAGGAAACATCCAAAAAGTTTCATGTAACCTCTACCTATTCCTATGTGTAAATGGTATTACATCACCATGGATTTTGTCACTGGATTACACAAGAATCCATGAAAGAATGGTACAATATCGTTAACTATGGATCGTCTTACAAAATCTTCAAATTTACTCGCTATAAGGGAGGACTTGCCACTAGATCATTTGCATGACTATATTTAAATGAAGTTATAGGACTTAATGGAGAACCAATTTCACCAGTCTTTTATAATGATCTTAAATTTACATCAAAATTATGGAAAAGTCTTTTGAAATATTTGGACACTGAGCTTCATTTGAGCATTTCATATCATCCTCAAACTGATGGGAAATCAGAAAGGAAAATTCAAACATTAGAAGATGTGTTCAGACCATGCTCACATGATGTTCAAGGTATGTGGGATCAGTATTTACCTTGGGTGTAGTTTTCCAACAATAATAGTTTCCATTCAAGCATTAAAATGGCACTATATGAAGCATTGTATGGAAAGAGATTTTGTACACCAACATTTCAGGATCAAGTTGGTGAAAGGAAGCTTGTGGGTCCAGATCTTGTGGGGGAAACAATATTTAAAGTGAACCCTATTCAAGGCCATATCATAGCATCTCAAAGAAAACAAAAAATCTATGTTGATAATTTAAGGAAGGATTTGGAATCTCATGTGGGAGATCATGTTTTTTAAAACTATCTACAAGTAATGGTGTTAAAAGATTTGGGAAGAAAGGGAAACTAGCACCAAGGTAAATAAGACCATTTTAAATTATGGAGAGAATTGGATCTGTTGAATATCATTTGGTTATTCCACCTAGCTTGTCTAAAGTAAAAAATCTGTTCCATGCCTTATTATTAAGAAAGTACCTTCCAAACCCAACGCATGTCCTCACTTCTGAAGGTATAGAATTGGAACCTGACCAATCTTACTATGAAGAGCTTGTCTAGATTATGGACACTAAAGAACAAGTGTTGAGGAATCAAACAACTCCATTGGTAATGATACTTTGGAAAAAATAATAAAAATAAATAGGTAAACTCGGGAGCCTAAAGAGCTTATGATAAAGAACTACCCAAGTCATTTTGTTAGGTAACAATCTGGTAATTTCAATAAAGAAATTTTTGTAAGGAGAGGATAAAGTGACACCCCAATATTTGGAAAATAAATTTAATATTGATTTCATGAAACAATAAGTCTCTAAAATACACCAGTTTGTTTTAGACTAGATGGTAAACATAATTTTTCCACCTTTGAGATTTGAATTTTGAAAAAATGATATACACGGTTGCATTTAATAAGATATTTAGAGTCTGATAAGACAAACATAATTTTTTTTGTGAATAGTAACATACTCTTAAGAATAGTAAAATACCCTAATGAATAATAATGAATTTTAATGAATATGAAATCATAAAAAATAATAGACACTTCACCCATGAATGTATAAATACAATTTAGACATCTTAAAAGTGAAAAAATGATCATAGTATTAGTATTGGTAGTTCTATATTTCATAAATATTTTAAGTACAATTTGATGATTTATATAATAATTTAAAATGGAAATTTATTTTCATAAAATATAGTCATAAATTATTATTTTATTATCTTAATGTTATAAGATAATTTTATGGGACCTTGATTAAATTTTCAAGGTGTTATAAAATGAGTTATAGTTTTAATGTTATTTTTTAATAAATAATTATTTTATTTTAAAATAAAATTAAGAATATTTAGAAATTTATTTTCAAAAAATTAAGTTCATTTTTTATTTCTACATGATGAAAAAGGGTTATGGTGAATTTTTGCGATTGTTCTAAAATACATGAATTTGAGGTGAATAGTAAAATATGATAATTTATGATAAATGCTAAATACATGATTTATTGAGTCATGGGTGATTTAATGATGACTTAAAACCACTTGTGTCGAACTCATGTTCACATATTACTATTATTGGTTACAAGAATCAATACTATTGGTTTCCTTTGGGAAGATAATAAAATAATGAGTAAAATAATGGTAAAACCCTTCTCTCCTCCACTATAAAAATCCCCCCTCACTCCCTATTCTCTTCACTCCTGTAAGACTTGAAGCTCATAAGAGTTTTTCCCTAATACCCTCACCTAGTCAATACACAATTATATGAGCTCTTGGTATTTCAAAAATACCAAACTCCTTTTTTTAAGGTGATTCTCAAGGAGATGGATTCAAGAGGTAAATTCACAATCTATTTCTTTCAATTTCATTACAAGTTGCTTTCTATTGTTATCCTCTCCCCACCACCTCTATCCAAACGACCATGATAACTCCATTATCAACTATATAATGGAATTATATCATGTTAATTTATGAACCATCATCAATATTCTTACTCTCTCTCTCTATTATTTTATAAACAAAATCATCATCTATGTGGTTCCAATTTACAACCTTCATGGACGATGAAGTTTCATTCATCAATTTATCCTTAATTACTGGTCATTAAACCATTTTCATGGTTCCACCATACTAAAATAAATTTATAATAACCTATTTAATATTCAGTAACCTATATACATACATATTATTAAATTATATGATAAACTAGTTCATAATAATCTAAATACCGCCATATAATCTAAGTAGTCGTCATTATTATTTCATCTAATGATTCATCCTCATTCAATGTAAACAAATGATATAAATTACCATTAACACTTATGGATGTTAATAAATAATATATAATTTCAATTATGGATATTTACATCCATTCCACATGAACTCCATTACTTAAAAACAAGTGAACCAGTTATGAAAATCAAGAAAACAAACACTCTGGAACGACAGAATTCAATCTTATAACATATCAATAATGACATAAATGAACTTAAAAAAATTATGATAAAATAAATACATGTATAATAGTTTCTTAATTAATTTATTAATATTTCTAATTTCATATTCCAGGACCTTATGTTCAAGAGCGGAACACATTCAGATGTAAGATAAGTGTTTTCTACCTGAACCTCCATTTTCATTTGGGTTACTATTATTGTCTAATTAACTCAGTGAATTTATTATGTATCAGTATTTACACTACATAAATTATGTTTGAGTGTTATTTATATGTTTACCAACTATAATCCTACTTTATTTTATGGGGAGTAACACGTTTTAATAGGGAACTTTCAAAATTCCTTCCAGAATACAAGCATGTATCAAGGGAATCTCTAAAATTCTTACCTAATTTCAAGGGAACTATATAAACTCTTTTTAGAAACCATTAACTTTTATAAATTACTCATTTTATTATGAAAATACAATATTTCTTCAATTCTCATTTAATACAAATACTTTTCCAAAATAACTCTTCTTTTCAAAGTAAAAGAGCATTTCTCTCAAGAATTACTTGATGATTTTATAAGAGTATCTTAATCTATTTCAACACCCTTGTTGATTATTATGAATTAAATCATATAAAATAATTAATTAAATGGTTTATTATTATTTTTATTGTGTGTTCTGTATCTTAAAACCATTCACCAATTTACTCTGAATGGTTTGTGTTTAAGCTTAATGTTCGAGGAAAGTTGATTACATTTCATATGTTAGTTTGAATATGAATATATATGTTGTTTATGTTTATCCCCAATCATATGAGGAATACATTGGAATTTCTATGTGACTGTTGGGGCCCGTTATATCCCCTCAATGTATCGGTAGGTCTCATGAGAAAAATAGACGTGGACTTGGCTAAGGCCATTCCCATTTTGAGATATGGTTTTGGC
Organism: Viscum album; assembly: GCA_963277665.1. NCBI lineage: Eukaryota > Viridiplantae > Streptophyta > Magnoliopsida > Santalales > Viscaceae > Viscum > Viscum album. Next base: position 223,017,426 of record OY728123.1, on the reverse strand, counting down.
CAAGTACTTAATCATTTTTTAGACGTCTTGACCATGACCTTAACGGTATGATTCATAATGTCTTGAATATTTATTTCCTTCATTATGATGATATAAATTCAACGTTGATGAGTATATATCCATGATTATGTTTTATTTTGGAAATATTTACTCAGCTCATATTCCTAACATATTATGTTCACATTTTTATTTTAAAGGCATCTGTTTTAAATTATTCATCATGCCAAATGTTTATGTTATCATACACTATATTGCTTAATTTTACTTAGCATTTGATCTCATCCCTTTATTATGTTTCATTTTCCCAAGATATTATGAAGTAAATAATTAATGACTTGCACCCATAATCTAGGAGGCATGGGTGTTTCTAATAGAAGAAATTAGTATTGAATTTCCATTAAAGATGTATTATTGAACTTATATATGTATCATATTTCCACTTCGGGGTGAATATTCCTTGTTTGTAATCTACTGTAATAAAATAATGCATCAACTATGGGAAACTCGGGTCAGGTCCTTACACCTTGAATTCCTCCTTTCATAAATTTAATATTTATGCTTCCCTAACCTTACTAGAAAATAATGTAACAACACATTCCATGGTTGATATTTAATATTTAAGTGGTTATAAATTTTTTATTTTTTATTTATTAAAAATTAGTTAAATATTTTTAAAATTAAATGAAATAGTGAGTTAAAGTATAATTGAATCCATAGAAACTGTGTCACATTTTAACAACACCTATCTTGGGGTATGAAAAATCTATTATTTAATTTTACTTGCATTGAATATTGGTTGACAAGGGTCATATCTCTTGAGGATATCTCGAGATCAATCACTGCTTATTCCTATATAAACCTTTATATTTTTTTGTGTTTTTTATCTTATAAATGTAAAATAAATATAGGGGTTAATGTTATATAACACAAAAATAAAAAATAAAAATATAGAAGAAATTTTGATAAAATAAATGAATTTTTAAAGAAATTAAACACTCCCAAGATAAGAATCTTGGGTGAAGCTTAATTTTAATACGTCCATCCTCTAATCTACATAATTAATACACTCTATAATATATGTAAACATCCTTTTCAACCCTATTTGGGAATATACAATTTTCTCAATGATTTCCATGTACACTTTATATCCACCTCCTTATTTTAAGGAAAATAAAATAGTTGAAGAGGATATAATTAAGATAATTATAGTGGGGCCCCATTTAAAATAATCCTCAATATAATATAATACATATAAGAAACATTTAAAATATGAATATTTGATGACTTGTGTTTAACATTGGATTCATCACCCAGGAGGGTCCTTGGGTTAGTCACTCTTTAATATTAGTATATAAGATAACAATTAAGAAGAATAAAAGAAGTACAAAGGATAATGATAGAAAAAAGAATAAGAAAAAACAATAGATAAAGAATAATAATATTGAAAACATCTAACATATGAAAAGAAAATGAATAAAATAAAATATAATGTATAACTAATATAAAGTATTAGAAGAAGAAATCTAGAGCTAGTGTTGTGCACCATGAATATGAACCATTTTCCCCATCCTAATTTTGTAGACCACAAATTTATATTCTGTTTATTCTTCAATCAAAACATTAAAATTTTCTCATTTGAACTTTCTCTAGTCGGTTTTCCTGCATTGCTTGGAGTGAAAGAAGATGGGTTTTATTACTTCACTATTTTCTCACCTGGGGTTGTCTTTCTCTCTTTTGGAAATCACTTTCACAATTGTTCTTACTCAGCTTACACAGTGCATTGTGGTGGGGTTTTTGTACAGATCCTTTACTTTCTGAGTTTGGATGAAAGAGAAGATTGGATCCTTTATGGTTTGGCTCCACTAGCCGATTGTTTTTCAATTTTTTCAGACCGCTAAGATATCTTGAAGGGTTTCAATTTTAATCTGATTTTTTCTGCTGCTATCTGATTGGGGTGTCTCTCTGGTAGTTTTTAATTTTTCTGAGTGCTTAGAATCAATGTTTTGATGTTTCACAGAACAGATCATTGCACTGCATCTATTCTAGATCTCTGATCTTCCGGCTTTTGTGCATTCTCCCTCTTTCCCCTGAGTAGCATGATGTTTCTGTTATATTGGCCAGAAGGGGATTTCTCTTGAAGTATATAAGATGATTTGTTCTATGACTATTTTTCTGCTTGGGGATTTCTATAATGGATGAGTTCCTTGTTGCAGTGATTTTCAGCTATCATGATGGATAATCCTCTTGCGATTTCAGATTTGAAGTTTGTGAAGAATGAGTTTGGACTCACTTGGAGGTCGTTTCTTTCTCATTTCTGGTCACCTCATTATGGAGGGATTCTTTTCTTGGTTTTGGTCTTATTTTGAGTCTTTTTTATGTACCCCGAATAATCCTATGTTGGTGTAAGCTATTTGCACCTCGTGTTTGTAACGTTCCCTTTTGATTTTAATAAATTCTTTCAGGGGACATGAATTGGGAAACCAATTCATGTCACCAATTTCAAAAAAAAAATTCTCATTTGAATCTTGAATATTCTCTTTATTTTTTTCATGATCTTCCTTCTCATCCATAATCTTGTCTTCTATACAATCCACTACTTACCTTTTTGGTTATTATTGAAATATTTTATATTTTATGATCAATATTTAATATTTTGGTTGGTTTCATGTATACTAAATTTGATTCCTAAAGCCTCGTCTTGGCCATGATGTTTACAATAGAAACATTGTCATATTTATTCTTCTTGTAAAATTATTTTATCATAAAGAATCATATGAATGAAATCATCTTGTATATAGGTGAAATAATATACATATAGATGAAATCACCTATATTTTTATGAAATTACCAATATGTGTCCAAATGTCTTACATGTAGGATAATATTGTAATATGCAATAAAAATGAATTATGTGTTGGTTAATTCTTCTATACATTGCAAAATTAATATATAGACTACGAAATGTCTTCTATATATGGCTTTTTTCCTTTGAAAAATATCATCTCATTTAAAATATCAATGAAAAAATAAAGAAAACATCCCTCCACCTCAATTATCGTTTGTGTAGGACAATTATCCTATACATAGAGAAATTTATTATGTGCCTCTCAAGTCTCAAACATGGATGCACTATAGGATAATTTTCTATTAAATTTTCTACCAGAATCTATCTTAATACCTCCAAAATGAATTTGAACTTATTGAAATTAAATTTGGGCCTTAAAAACAACTTAAATATCACCCGAACAATATTTAATTTTTCATTTCGTTATGGTTACATGGGGAAGATGAAATCAAAACAATTATACAAGCATATCTAGTTTGAAAAAATTCCTATAACAACTCATATGTATTTTGATATGACACACACATAGGTGAAAATCATAAATTTAATTAATCTTATTTTCTAAATTCTATCCTTATACTACATTAATTTCAAACTTTTTTTTCATATCCCCTTAAAATAACCTTATAAAACCTTGTAATAAAATAAAAAAACCCATCTATAAAGGTAATTTTTATTCAAATTATTCTAATGATAAAATAAAAAATCAAAAAATCATTCTTTATATCAATTTTTCAGTTGAAACAGAAATAATACTATAATATAAATTGGTAAAAATTATTCTCTAAATGATAATTTTTTGGAATGTAAATCATTCATATTCTATGAAATGTTAATGAATAAATGGACTCTATCATAATGCAATGAAACATTTTATCATTATTTTCTTTTTTCCCATTTTAAATCATTTATATTCATCCATTAACATGCCATGATTAGTTCTTATAAACTTATATGGCCCCAGATTTGTGACTTGAAATATATTTTAAATATCAAGTGTTTTTTTTCATGAACATAAATGGATATAAAAATTTCTACTCACATCTCAATAGAAAATATTCATTTCCTTACAGTTGAAAACATATCTAATGGAATTATTACTAGTTAATGTATTGGGTTTATCTTTAGGTACACTATTGTCATGACTATGATTTTATAACTATCAATTCCTAGATTCTTAAGCTAAGATTCCATGCATGATTTCCAATGTACATATTCTATTCTATCAAAGAATATAGGATTTTGTGGAATATTATACACATTTAGACTCATTCATTATATCTCAAAATGATATTTTATGCTTAATTGGAATTTATTAGTATAAATTAATAATTATATATATATATATATATTTATACACTATATCTAGGGATAAATATCTAATACCAATTGTTTTTTCCCAATGTATGTTCGAATTTTCAAAAGGAGGTGAATTGGAAACATTATTAAATTTTAAATAGTTGTCACATATAATATAACTATGTATTGAAAATTAACCGACACGGACATAGGATATTTTTATATATGTTTAGATTAAATTGATCATATGTCTAATATTTTATTTTGTAAAACATAAAGATTAATAGAACCAAGTTAAATGGAATCATTGAATCTTTTTTTGGAGTCACAACACTTTGTAAATTTATTTTTAATCGCAGAGGCATAACATAAGATTTTTTTTCAACCTATAGAGGCACAAACCAGCTATTTTTCTTTTAACATAGTAAAAAACTAAACATTACTTTATTTTGAGTTAGGAACAACAATATTTATTGTAAAAATAATATTGAGGTTGTTACTAAAACATTTAATAGTTGTACCCACTCATAAATGATATCAATCAAAATTAGAACACATATTTCATTTGAATCCTACATATAGAATATAATACATGAAAATGTACTCCTTTCATAAGGCCAAGAGACAAAATCCAATAATAACATGAAATATGATAGATAAAATCACTTGTCGGTTACACTAAGTAAAAACCCTACGACTGTAATATTGAATTCCAAGAACATACATCCTATAACCATGGTAACCTAGAATGCCTCTTGAAAAAGGTTTTCTTGATGCACTAATCTAGTATCCATCATAATATTTGACACATCCTTAGGTCACTAGTATACCATGTACCCAAATAGTAATCCAAAAAAACTGTAATATATTCTATGATATTAGTCACATAATGATCTAATATTACTTTGTAATATTCCACCCCAGTTTAATATTCTCAGTAACCCAACTAAGTGCCGACATGACCTCAGGTGAGATTCTCTATATACTAGTGGATACTAACCGTTATAAAGGTCTAATTTAGTACCATGGGGAGACTGTAACACCATATCATAGTACACAACAATAAAGTGATTACCAAATATCATCCATTACAACCATAAAAAATATAATAATGTTGAATTATATAGTCATACGAAAAGATTGATAAACTACTATGCATATCACACATACAAATAAAAGAATAATAAAAATACATTGAGGCTCTAACACTTCCCTAATACATACAACAATCCCAGATTTCAAAATCGTATGAGCAATCCCACCTAATCATGAAACCCCTACCCTCTACCAAACCAGATCCTATAACTAGTAAGATCTTATTGGGTACCCAAGTTGCATGGGAACTCGATTTGGGAGTGATTATAACTCAATAGGACACCACTAAACCAATTATGTATATAACTAGAAAATATATTTTATGCATGTGAAATTCAAATAAAATAAATATCTTTGTATATGTGTAAATTAATAACCATTGTTGATCATCGAGTTTTAACCTTGAAACCGAGGTCTACCAATACCTACTTAAGAAAATGTTGGGGAGACTTTGAGAACATCACATAATCATTCCAACCAAATATAACCTCAGTCCCAATGAACCAGTATATGGATACCTAAACAAAAAAAGGAGATCTATGTAAAAATCCAAAACCAGTGTATCCCATTGACTATAAGGATCAAATCCGTGGAATCCCAAATCGTGGTACAACCATCTCTGGTGCATGGAATGCCAAATCATGGTATATTAAATTGACTCTGATTATTAAATTCAAGGTATCCCAAAAAAATTTACATCACCTCGAATCTGAGGATAAAATATAAGGTAGTTCGAAATGTTGTACCTCAGCTGCAATAAATATTATCCTAGATCATGGTATCCCAAAACCAAATACATGGAATCCCAAAACACTCCCATATTCTTCATATAAATCCTAGTATCATATCTTAGGTATCCCAAAATAGTAGCCATCATAACTCTATGGATAAATCTATGGAATCCTCAAAACACTCATAGGCCTCATTCGACTCCTATGATAATATCCTAGGTAACCCAAACTAGTATGTCTCAATGGTTCGATGTCCCACACAAACCATCTCATAATATGCATCTTCATGGGTTAGTTATATTCCTAAACATGCCCTACAAATTCTATTTTATCCTCTCTAGTGCACGATTTATCATTTTCATAGTCATATTAGGCTCAAATAATTGATTTATCTTCTAAGGTGACACCAACAATCATCACTTCCCAATTCCTATAAACACTCCCTTGCTTGAGTCAACATCACACTATGGATCCCTCCAAGTTACCTGAGGACTCATCATAGGTATGAAACACTTTATGAGTCATCTTTTATGATGTATGTCTCTCAAGTCAACACATATTACACAACGGGAATAGTGTCCCTTAGTTTCATCAAAGTCTCAAAGAGGTCTCACCAACCTCCAAGGTATATCTCATAAGGGATGTGGCCTCAATATTATCACATTCCCATAATCAATCTATATTGGTCTGAATAGACAATCCATCCATCAATATTTTCTATTCCACCCACCTACACAGTCACATTTCATTTTGGGAGAAATGATCACCTCATACTCGTAAAAATTAGCCAAATAGATCTATGGCCTCCCAAGTTCCCCACAAGTCAAATCCCTAGGCCATCCATCTCAACTTGTAACTCACGGTCACCTAGAGGTATCTATGGACATATATACTAGTTCCACTAAATTAAATTCATAATTATTAATAAAAACCCCTCAGGACCCATGTGTCTCATATCAAACTAATATGATCAAGGACTAAACTATCGAAGACTGAACAAATCATGCTAGTGCCCTAGGATTCATCATGTCCTTTGTCGCTTTGTTCAATTCGTTAAAAATAATTTCATTTTAATTAAATAATTCATTCTATTCAAACAAGGAAATCGACCTCTGGGTAGTGACCACACATTACATGCCAATATAAATAAGGAAAATAAAATTTCATAGGGAACACATGATGGAACACCTAGCTCAATAATGTAGTAACTTACTTTATAATGCATAATCTAATATCTATTCCCATGTCGGTCCATGTTCATTCAGCCACTTCCCATCACATTGAGGCCCTAAATCATGAAAATAAATTCAATAATTCATTTTAATTATTTATAATTAATTTTTCCAAAAAACTTTTAACAATTTATAAATATTTTAAATTTTAATCTACATATTCATAATTCCCAAATACACACTAGGAAATCATGTTGTACCTATATCATAATCAAAAACCCGTGGTAGGTTTACAATACACTCCCCACATCAACCTAGGCCAAAGCCTTACACGTGGAACCAATTAGACTACTTAATGAATTAAAATTTACCTGAAACCCTAAAAACTACATATGGTGACATACCCTCACTAAAATGATCTACGATGAGATGCAGATTGCATCTCCTAACCAACTCTATCAATGTTGAGAAAAAACCTGGTATACATGGATAATTTCACCATGATTTGGTAAATATCAACAGAATACCTAACCAAAATCAATCCAAAATAACAATTCTAACACATAGTGAATGATGGAGTGGAACAAAGTATGAACACACATTGAATATCCTTGGAATAGAATTCATAATTAGCACTGGTCAAAGTGGATTGGGGGAGAGGTGTGGGAGGGGATAATAAAAAAATTATTCTAATAAAAAAACCACTAACCTAAATCATACAACCCATGATCTAAAAAGGATAAAAATACCCTGATAAAAAAAATTCTCTTGATCGTTCCACAAACACGTACTGTAGATTCAAAGCCAAAACCATGCTTATGCCTTTCCTGGATAAAAACCCATGTTCCTGACATAACAATAGAATCAAAATTTCAATCTGTGACTCTATTAAAAGCATATAAATGTTTAAATCCATGAAATATAAAAATTATTAAATAAATATAAATATATTCTGGAAAATTCACACAACTTTTAATCTCATAAAATTCCAACCCTAGGGTAAAAACTCTATATCAAAAGCAACAGAACAATCTAAAAATATTTATAATATAATCTCTTATAGGAAAAGGAAAAAATTTCACTCATACACATCCAAACACAAAAATTAATGATAGCAATAAATTTTATAATCTGAAAAATTTTAGGCCTTTATAATAAATATAAGTTAATATGGTATAATTTAGTCACCATGAAAATGAGTAAAGGGGTAAAAGATGGTTAAACTGAGGGATAAGACCCCAAATATCACAAAAACATAACACAAATTGATTGTTTGAGTGGATTATTTACCTACAATAATATATATAAATTTTATCTAATTTTCATTTGTATTATATAAAATGAACCTTATTTTATCTTAATATTGAAATTATTTACAAAAGTTCCACCCCTCTCACTTATAAAGGGATCCCTTCACCATGAAACTTATCCTCACTCCATGATCATATTATATTAACTAAAACCTAAAAATTTATCTTAAAAACTATTATTCCCATATCCAAGAGCTTCTACTATCACTAAAATATCAATCTATGAATATTTAAGGTGTAATATGAAGGAGGATGCCCATAAAATAGGTAATTGTTTTGACCAAGTACATTAGAAATTCTTTCTTTTATAACTTTATCCAAATATATCATATCCACCCTAATATAATGTAGTTGGTATCAAAATTATAGTAAAATTTTGTTATTTTTATGTAATTACCATTATAAACATCCCTTTTATCCATTTTAAAATTTAAATGTCGTAGTGTTACGTATGGACTACTGCCACCATGAGTGAAAAAATATAATTTTTCATCGCTGTCATAAATTGATAATTATAAAAATGTTTTTAATAAATATATATATAATTTATTACTTGATTAAGGTTATGTAAATGAAATTTGGAAAATATATTAATAATATAAATAAAAATGGTCATTATAAAATTTAACTACTTAAAACAAGTATACTGAGAAACTTTTTAATAATAAATTCATAACATTCTCTTTAACTTATATAAATCATCTAAATATTGTAGAGTTATATTTATAACTTTCATATAATAATTTTTAAATCAATAATACTGGTATTTTTCACTATAATATAACATTTTCTTACTCATTTAACTTTTATAAAATATTACTGTTTGGGTCGATTTTACCACCTATATAAAGGATGTTAGAATATTTATGTTATTAATGATTATGAAATATTATATTGTGGGTAATATAATATAACAATGATAAATTTAAGGTGTTTTAATTATTCTGTAGTGGTTATTAAAAACATGTATTCACTACTAAAATTAATTCTATATTATGTAATTGAAACTTACAGAAAATGATATTTTTAATCATTAAATGTGAATCATAACCATAAGATCCATGAAGTTACCAGGGAACTATATAAATATATCAAACACATGATAGAAAATTTATTTAACATTCTATATATGATGAAACTATTTTTGAAATCCAATTATAATATTCATGATGTTAAATCTATAAGGAGAATTTTAGAGAACAACCTCAAGTGGTCAATGTAAACATAAAAAATATGATAAATTAATAAAATATGAAAATAAAAACACATATAAAATATAATATAGATTTTTATTTTTATTTTATTATTTAATATATTTAATTTTATTATTTAGGAGGTTATAGCACACTTGACCAAGCTAGAATCCAAGGTAAGGGTTTCTTTTTCTCGATTCCAATTTCTATTGAAAAGTTTCATTTTGTTATCCATAGTTTATTTTATATAGTCTACTTACCTTCCCGTAAATATATTTTTAAATATTCTAGAATTCAATTCATGGGATTTATATATACATATATATTATAAATATATTTTATTTTATTTAAATTTTACAAAAGAAGTAAGGGTTTATATTTCAATCACATTTTTTATTGCGATTATATATATTATAATGTTCATTTAAGGGAATTTTATGTTCCTTGTCTCATGAAACACATATATTTTATTATTAAATATATATTTATATGTTTTTTAATTATTAATTCTATTTTCCCTCACTTTCGTACTCAAATAATCTAAAATAATATTTATATGAAAATAAAACAACATTTCTCTTTATTGGTTGTGAATAATTATCTTTAGTACGCATAATTATTTTTATTTACATTAATGATTTATTAAGATAAATATATGTTAATTTTGGATTTTTTTTATATTTTTAAAGTTAAATTTTTAACACTATCCATATAGTAAATTTTTTACATTCTTTACAAAAGTGTGAAAATAATATATTTTTATTTTTTTACACAAGGGCATAATTTCCTACCATCAGGGCCATTATTAATTATTTGGATTCCATTCCATGTTTTTATTGTAATATAATGTAATATATATTCTCATTATTCAATGAATTTTTAACTTTTATATTAAAATAAAATTATATTCTTTTCTTAAATGTTTTGAAAAGGTATTTCATTTAACTTATGGAAGTTTGTATCTTACACTCCACATTTCATAAAATAACCATCATTTCATATCAATATTCGGTTACTATAAAAAAATTCAAATTACTTTTTAGAGACTCTATGACAACTCGTGTTAAGAGTTTTTTAAACCATTTATAATTTTTTTGGAACAAAGTTATAAAAGATTTAGAAAAGTTCTTTTTGAGTATTTCTTTAATTTTTCCATATATCCCCAAAAAAACATGTCATGCTAAATAAAAAATCATTTATGATTAATTTATGTTCTCCTTTAATCCCCTACTAATTTATGTTTTATTATATCATTGGTGTACAAGGATCATTCTTAGTACATAGAATTCCTTGTGATTACATTCTTCATCACTCTTCTTCCCCCATTTGACTTTATTTTTCTCCATCATGCTCATATTAATTATTCTACAAGATATATTCAACATTATTTCTAGTATTAACATACTTGAACACTAATTACTCTCTATGGTGAGAAAAAATTATCATATATAAATTATATTGGAGGTTTTTTATCAAGAATGATATTCCAATTACCAATTGGGAAATTATTGAAAATCTATAAATTTTTTAATTCTATGAAGATGATTATTTATTTATAAAGGAAAAATAATTATATACTAGGAGATATTAAATATAAATTATCTTAATGTATATTATTATTGATTATTAAGGTGGATTGATTGTATATTTATATTTTATATTTTATTCATACCTTTTCATATGATGAATGCATTGAACTTATTTATGTGATGGTTGGGACTCGGTATGATATAGTCACCCAATGCATCGAGTAGGAATCATAAGAATAACAATGGGTATTTTGTTTGTGGATACCCATATAATTATATTTTCATGGATGAGACCTTGAAGTTATTTATTACATTATTGATAATTTCATGGCTAATGACTTGATAGTAATATTTTAATTTACAACATTATTCATTTCACTACTATATCAACGGTTTTTGAGGTCCATGTAATTAATTATATTCTTATGTTATCCATGGATATATTTCATGATCATTTTAGATGATATATGGTATTATTTGATTAATATTTATTCCTTCCTTACTAATTAGGATTTTATTATATGTGATAGCTTCCATTGTACACTACCAATATTGATCATTTGAGCTTCCAGATCCTAAGTTTCCATTTTCACAGGATATAATGAAGAGTAATACAAATAATATTTATATAAATTATTATGTGTATATACTTTTTGGGAGATATTGAATATTTATTATGGAATAATTAAATCTGGGTATAGTGGGAAAAAATTTCATTAGGAGAGAATGATAGTATTTAGTTATGTAATGGTTTTCCAAATTCTATAATTCATTAAACATAAAAATGTATTCGGTATGTAAGTGAAAGAGTAATTTATTTTAATGTAGTTATTATTTATGGTTAAAATTCTGTCTCAACAGTTGATATCAATATAGTATTTATAAATTAAATTTTACATAGCAGATATTGGAGTATAGGTGTGGAATGTCTCGGTTAGAATCAAACCACGGTTTAGATAACTTTATAGGTTGGGATTGTATTATCTAAAGACAATTTAAGTGTTATAAAACTCATTAAAGGATTATAAATTTAAGGTTGATCATAAGTTCAAAGGTGTAGATTCCATTTTTAGGATTTATATGATTATATTCTATGGTTATTAATGATATTTTTGTAAATTATTATTAAATTTTAGTTACAATAAATTATTGATGAAAATATTACAATTTTAGTTGGTATATTATTTGATTTTTTGTTAATTTGGGCAATGGGTTAGTTAATTTTTTTAAATATAAGTTGATAATAGTAGAAACCTTGGGGATTAAAGAATAATTTGATATCAATGTGATTCATGTTATTTTTTAGTAGATTAATATATTTATGGGTTAATATATCTCTTGGATTTTTGGGTAGATATTATATTAAGGTAAAATTTTAAATTGTTTTCTGAGGTTCAGTAATTTTTAAATGAAAGTTATGTTGATTTTATAAAAAAATGTGGTCAAATAATTTAAATTTTTTGGGTTTTGAATATTTTTAAGAAGTTTATGAAGTGTTTTATGGTTTAGTTAATTATTAATGATTTAAGTTGAAATTTTTTAATTATATTTGATGTTTTGGAGATAAGCATATTAATTTTTCACATGAGTTTTTTTCATATCGATTATTATCTTAACGTTTTGTAACAATTTGGGTTTTATTAAATTGTTAGTGATTCAAGGAATAACTTGTCATTATTTTTTAGATCTTATGATCAATTAAAATGGGATTTTTGGGATTTTATGATGAAAAATTTACTATAGATATTTTTTATTTATAATATCGTATAAATGGTGGTGTAAAATTTATCTAAATACAACCGAAGGATGAAACTATATTAATAGGATTCAATGAAAACAAGTATATTTTATTCTATTCTTTATATCAATGTAAAAATAACTTCACAAAATCAAGCATGAAGAACATAAATATGTTAACTCTTATATGGAAAATTTCACTCAAATATCAAGGTATACTTTTTGAATCCAAATTACAAGTATGGGTCTTATAAAGTTAAATACAAGGTTTTAGAATCATTTAATTAAGAAAAACTAAATTCTCTAGTAGTAACATAGAATTTAAATATCATGATAAAATATACATATAATATTTTAGCTATATTAAGATAAAATCAGTTTTGTGAGAAAAAGTCAAAATTGTGGGGATATAATTTATTTGGGGGGGGGGTAAATGTAATACCTCACGATTTCATTATATATTCTCCTATAAATAAAACCAACATGTATGATTTCTTTTATTACATGAAAAACCAAACTAAAAGGAATAAATTATTATTAAAATAAAAATTTATGGACATTATAATATTGCTAAATGAAACATAATTGAAAATTTAATGATTTTATAAAATTAAAAGTGGTATATTTTACCTTTTAAAATTCTATTAATTATAGAGAAACTGTTTTTCATGAATTACATATTTTTTATAATTTTAATAAATTTTAAAAAATGATATTAATAAAATTTATTTCTAAAATTCTAGAAATTATTATTTCAATAAATTAATTTATAAAATGGGTATGTATTGATAATAAATATTCATCTTATATTTACTAAAAACATAAAATTTATATTTACAAAGTTATTTTTATTATAAATCACGTGTTTTATTGAAAATATAATTTTATTATTATTTAATGTATAAAATTTATTAAGAATTATTGGTTATAAATGTAAAAAATTAATAACCATTAAAAATTTGACTATATATGGGTTAAAATGAATATAGAATCAGCTGATAATAAAAATAAAAATTTTATTATTTTATTTTTTGTGGATAATGTTTTTATTAACATTAATAAAATAAATTAATCAATAATGGTAAATGGTTTTACTGAAATTTATTAATAATATATACTATTAAGTAAATTAACATTAATTTAATTATTATTAGTGGAAAATTAATGTTAATAAATTCACTTCATGCTTCAAAAATATATTTTTTTCAAAAAAAAATATGCATTTCTTTTGAGTATATTAGAATATATTCCCACAAAATTTAAAAAATTTATATGTCAAAATTGTTTTCTTATTTATAATATTTATATTTAAATTTTTTAATAAGTGAAATTTAATTTTTCGTGATAAATACAAGTTACTATGGTAAATCATAATCACCACGGTAAAGAGTAAAGGGGTTCAAATAAGGTTAAACTAAGGGATAAAGAAAAAACTCTCACAAAAACATAACCCTAAATGATTTTATGAGTTTATTATATATATCTTATCCTATGTAATTAATTTTCCTTTTTTTTATTTATTGTAAAATTACACTTATTTTATTTTAATATGAAAAGTACTTACAAATGTTTTGTCCTTATCACTTAGAAAATGATCAATTAACCCATAATTTATCCACAAAACGTAATCATATTATATAGATAAATCCATAAAAATGCATACCCAACACTATTTAAAATGTCATAGAGGCTCTTTTCTCACCAAAAGTCCAACCTATGAAATCTTAGGGTGTTGTCCAAAGGGGGATATCCAAGCACGAGATAATTGTTTTAGTAGAGTTATTTAATTTTTATTTCTTATTCAACCTCATACAAAACTATATTTTACATCTACATATAATTACATAAGATTCAATAGTATACTTAAATTTTATTGTTTTTATTGAATAAAAATTATATACCTCCCTTTCATTTAATGTAAAATTAAAACTTCCTCCCATTACATGTAGTCTACCACATTTGTGAATGACGTTTTTTCATCACTAAATAACATGGATTTTTCTAAAAAATAATCCAATAAATAAATATTTCATTCATCAAATTATTAATTTTTGGGATATGTAATTTTTCCATTATATTAATAATATTACCAATAAATGGTTATAGAAAAATTTACCTTCCAGAAAAAATAATACAATGACACATTGTATGTAATTGCTTCTTTATATTCACATTAATTTATATTTTTCATCAACCTCTTATTGAATATTATTTATCACTTTAATAACAAGATTTTTAAATAGTTAATTTTGTATAAACGTGATGTCATTACTATACAAAAACATGTTTTTACTCATTCAATAATGATAACATGTTCTTGTTTGGTCCAGTTTTACGGCCTATATGGATGATGTTTATGAATGATTAATTAAACTTATATGCTATATAATATTATTTAAAAATGAATAATTTAAAAAAAACTTAATTATTTTGGGATGTTTAAAAACATATTTTTATTAAATAATAAAATCAATTCTTCATAGGGAATTGAAATTTCATGGAAATTAGTTTTTTAGGCTTTAAATGAGAAATACCACAAAATGTTATGTGAAGCGAACAAGGAACTCATGAACTGTATAAAAAATATTAACCTTTAGTAAAAAAAAATTTATGATGAAATTATTTTAGAAAACCATTTAATTTGGTCATCATAAAAATATAATTTTATTAAAATTAATCAAATAACCTCGGGTGTCCGATGTAAGATCAAACTATATAATAAATCAATAACATATGATAATAAATGTACTTCATGTTATGAACACATAAGGATGCATCCAAAATTGGGAAGTCAATTACAGTTCATTTACTTTTAACCAATTTAAACATTATCCCTTTAGAACCTCATCACCTACTCATTGAGTGGTTATCTTTCGATCGTTATCTCTCCTTTATCATTATGTATAAAAATATAGTAAATAACTAAAATATAACACCAGTATTTGTTAATGAGGTTTATGTCCTTATTAATGAATATTTCCTTATGGTATGGTGGTTTTTATCCCATACACACACAAAATCATTTTTATAATCAATGAAAGAATAATAAAGGGTTTGGCTATTAAATTGTAATTCTAAGGTTGACTGGGTATAAATCAAGAAGAAAATTTTTGGTATGTAACTCCTTATATAATTTTTAAATTGGTTTTCTCATCTTAAATTTGATAATGAGTGAATCTTCAAATCCCATATAGATAATTTATGTGATCTCCTTTAATAATTTGAGTAATCGTGTTAGTTGCCTCAAGGTTTATAAGACTTCTATAGAATATGGATGCATTATGGAGGTATTATTATAAATTTTCCCTTTATATGATTAATTGATGTATGATACACACAATAACTCATTATTATTTTTCTTAATCTTCTTCAGTACACTATATGAATTTTTTTATGCATCACTAGTTATATCTTTCTCTCTCTTAGATACTTCATGTTTTGTAATAGATACTTTATCAGTTTTATTAGTTTTAATTCTTTATTACGGTTTATAGAATATACCATGGTTATAGTGAAGAATACATTATTATTCTATTATTATTCTAATATCTTATATTGTCATAATATTACAAGTCATTCCAGTTTAATTTCATGGATTTTTACATTATAGTTCTTAAATACAAGGACTAAAAAATTCAATTTCTTTATTCCTATTTGAATTTTAATTCTGTTTAAATTTGGTTATAAACCCAACAAAAAATTCTATTTTTTATTATAATTAACACATTCATTATTTACTATTTCTACATAATCTGAATATGCACATTCCACATGTGTGTGCGGTCTCCTTTATTATCACTCACTTGTGGTATGGATCCATAAAGATGATTGGAAACTCCTTGCTTTATAGTGCATATATTCTCCAAGGATATTACTTGAATTTACTTTGACATTAATCATAGAATACATCATGTGATTATTTAAATTTGAATTAACTGTAAAATCATAATCTGATCTAGATATCATAAGACTTTAATATTCTTATGAATAAAAGTCAAATGACTCGTATTTAATTAGTTATGATGAAAATACACAAGATCAAAGATATATGATCAAATTTTTATGATTCCTATAAAATACATACACACATTAATGTCCTATAATATCCTTAAAATTCATATATCCTAAAATTTGTATTATTTTATTTTCCTTTTTTATAACCATGATCTCCTCTATGGTGATGAGTTTATCATTATGAAATTTTGAAATCAATAATATCACCACACTTTGGCTTAGGAGTTAGTATTAATCATATACCCATTTTGCAATGACCATAAGTTTCACTGTGATGTAGTTTCCTCTCTATAATCATGTCACTCTTCAAGAAACTATATCATCTCTGGATATATCATTCATCGTTATTATCCTCTACTAAGTTTATCTCATCATTAATCGCATCTCATGAGCATCATGATTTTTCTATCATGATCGTACGATATATGAAAAATAGGATTTAATTTCTTCAGAATATAAAAATTATAGAAACTCATATGATCAACCATGTGAATATATGTAACGGTCTGACCCTAGTTACCCAGAGTCGGTGCATTATTACATCACATTGGCATGATCCCAAGAAAGATCAAGTCTCTAAATACCGATTAGTTTAGTAGCCTTAGAATAACTAGATACATTTATAAAGTTTACATTACATCATAAAATGAAAACTACAACAATATAGTCTCCATAGTCCACACTTTTATCCCCCCATACTGTCCCTACAGGTCATTCATAAAATACTTCTTCACATCCTGGGAAAAATAAAACATATAAAAAGGTGATCTCAAATGCCCAGTAAGGATAAAAATATAGCAGAAACTTTCATAAATAAGAATAAATATTTAAGGAAATGTACAACTAAAACAAAAGCCTTTTAAAACATAAAATTCATCATAATATGGCAGAAATAAAATGAAATAATTCCATATACTTATTCACATGGATATTATACTAGTCGAATAATCACACACAATATCAATAACCACTTTCATAATGATGGAATGTATAATGCCAGACTATCATAACCACATATCCAAGGCCTCGTGCCAATACTACAAATAATATTTTGTCAAGGCCTTGTTCCAAGACAGTAGTTTGTCTCATGAGACCTACTGATGCATCGAGGAGCTATATCAGGCTCCACCCGACACTTATTAAGTCCAATGCATTCCTCATATGAACAGGTTTAAACATAACATAAACATTCGTATTAAAACTAGAATAAGAAATGTCAATACTTTCTCCATAAACCATTAATGGTATAAAAATAACACATCCACAGTCAAATATATCAGAAAACATTCAATACAATATGGAAGTTTTGTATCATAATAAATCAACTTCAAATAAGCTTAAAATCCCTCAAAGGATGTTGACATAGATGAAATCAAAACTATTTGAGAGAAATATCTCCTTTTTTTAAATCATTTATAAGTCACATGATTATAAAATAAAACTTTTACATCGAAAATATTATTATAAGATTATAAGGTAAGCTTCAAAGATTTTATAACAGCGGAAAATAGCGGCACCCGTCGTATAAGTTAAAAAAGACATTCTTACCTTAATTCTATCAAAAAGGTTAAAAAGGTCCTTGTTTGGAAAATGAAAGAAAGATTCCTTTATAAACTTCTTATAAAAAGTCAAACAAGGGTATAAATTACTTTAACCCATATTCTATAAAATAGTAAGAATGTTTTGAAACACATTTTTAAGAAACATGGATGAGGATGATAAAGAGGTCCCAGTAGATAATTACGTATAAACAACCTTGGATGATGAAGAGATTGTGAAATAAACCCTTACCTTGAACTTTTCCTTGGTTGGGGTCGGTTAAACTTCTGTATAATGGTGAAATAATTTTTATTAAATTATACAAGAATCATATACATTAATATGATATCATATATTATCTTTTAACATTTCTTTGTTAATAATATCTTAGTATTATCGTCGTTTCGGGTGTTAACTTACTCATATATGTTTTGTTACATAAGTCATGTTTTTAATGGATAGTTTGTATCTTATTCATATCCATAATGATATCAAGTCCTTAAAAATTATTTTTAATCATCAAATCATAATTATACTTGAATGGATACGATGGAGAATGAATCTCATCGCGTTCGTGGAGACGGTAGTCCGTACGTATGCACGACCGAAAATATCATTATTTTGATATTAAAATAATATATAATTGGATAGTATATCACATATATAGAATCATTATCATGTTATATTTATTATTTACATGAATTACACATCATTATTATAACCATTCAAATATTAATTTATTGAATAACAATTACACCACGATGTGGAGACGGTAAGTTGTACGTACGCACGTATGGTGAAATGTCATTCAAAGGATGGATAGAATACTGAATATGGTTGTACCATATTTATAATAACATCACAGTATATATAATATACTAGAGTTATTATTTTAGAATGGTAATAAAAAAGAAAGAAGAAGTTGAATAAGAAAGGATCTTGGAAGAGGGTGTTGAAAACATTACCTCTTCTTCGGGTTCTTCCTTTTTATTTGATCAAAAGGGATCCTTAGGTTGGATTTTTGATCAAAATAAGTCCTCTATGATGAATTGAGGGAAGTTGAGAGAGTATTTGGGCAGGGTTTGGCCGAGCCAAAAGGATTTGAATGTGTGAATTAGGGAGAAGGTGGAGTTCCCTTTTATAAGAGGGGTGAGGGGCACCTTTTGAAAATATAGAAATATTATTTTATAATAAATTTATATTCGGTTTCTAATGGCTCAAAAGTGGATTATTTAATGTTCAATGTGGGTATGGGTCGAAAACCACTCAACCAATAGAATTTATACATGTTTGGTTCATTATATTAACCTTATCGTTTAGTTTTAACTCTTAGTTAATTAGTTTAACATTTACCATGTCACCTTGTATTTTTATATTATATAGTTAATAAACTTACTATATACATCCAAGAGACCCCCAAGTGGTCCATTAATTATAAAATTATCATGATATAATTCTCTTGGCAGATCTTTAGATTTTTAAGAATTTAATATCAATTAATAATATAATATTTGTTTTAAAAACTCTATTATGTGAATTTTGGCACTATTCAATAATTGATTTTTGTTAAAGTCTTAACAACATTATTAATTCAAAAAAATACATTTACTCAATCCTATAATGTCATTTTAATCAATAAAATTCATGAATTTCATCAAAACTTTCAAATTATAATAATTTTTACATTTATAATACCAATTATTTGATTCTTTCATTAATAAGGAAAATACTGCATCATTATTGTGTCATAAATAATATTAATTATTAAAGGTATAGAAATTATAAATAAAACACCATTATGAAGGAAATAGTTTTATCTTTATAATTAATATTTATAGTCAAACATCTAACATATATAACTCTATGTAAAAAATGTTTTGCTAAAAGATATATGCTTATGTCGTTTTTGTATTTATTTTAACTTAATTAATATAAAGAGTCATTATCACTTACAAGTGGCTCCATGGGGTCCGAAAATCGACCCAAAGATGACCATGGTCAGACCTGTATCACCCAATAAGGTTAGGACACGTTTTTGGGTAATTTATTATTATAATAATTTTATTTTTTTACCCTTATTTACCGGATTTACCCTTTAACCATGATAAATAAAATATTTACCGAAGTAATTATTCAAAATGTCTAAAAATAAAAGTTACCTATTTACATAATTTGTACATCCTGATTCAAAATATGGAATCCATTTTTCCATATTCAATACAAAAAAGTTGCATAAATTAATTTAAAATTAATTCCCGTTGTTAAAACAAAAATGTGTGTTTTTAAGAGATAATAATTATTAAAAGATTGACACTTGTTCATATCCGGTTTAATTGTGAAATAATGTACAATCACCAAAATTTTATTAAATGGTAAAAATATATTCTAAATATACTTTAAAACCACTCAAATTCATAATTTATCAATATTAATTATTTCGATTAAAAAAGTTGTTTTTAATTAAAATTTAGTAATTTTCACTATTCATCAAAATATAAATGTTATCCAAAAAGTTCCAAAATTTTACCCTAGGATAATTTTGATATTCAGAATCCAAAAATGAAGTCCATTTTGAGAGATAAAATTTATAAAATTTCAAAAAATTGGGTATTACTATTCATAATGGCTAGTTTGATTGGTTGTGGTGTGTATTAGAACTCGAAGTTACGTACAACACACGCTACTGTATTATTCAAAGGGAAGTGTACCATGGAATCTTGGGGTGTTACAATATAAACCATGGTGATTAAACTCATGTAAAATGTAATAACTATGAAGGTTGACCATATGAATTTATCATGCTTCTTAACCACATATAAAGATATAATTGAATATGCCTTTTAGTTAATTGATCATACACATTAAATAAACTATATAATCATTCTAATCACCCATGAATGATAACACTAAAAAGTACTAGATCAACCAAAATTATTAATGAATCAGAGGAATGATATTTACATAGGTTTCCATTTTAATTTAAGAAAATAATTGGGACATTATTAATTAATATTTAAGCCTTCCATCATCCATCAAATATTATAGATAGTGTATTAGACTCCAAAAACATTTTCCATTGACTTCCTTAAAGAACAACTACATAAGAATCATAATTAGTAATCTTCATAGAGATATTATAAACATAAATATGAATAATCCATGTAACTCTTCCTTCTCTATAAATAAAATATTCTTTTAACAAATTCATTTATAAAATACCAACCAACTTATATAATCATTTACATATGATCAATGGAAACGAATACATAATTTATCCATATTTTCCATCTAGTAACTACGTTTTCTTGAATCTCATTATATAACTCTATTGAATTTATTTTACTTAAATCTTAAGTATTAGAGGAAACCTAATTTACGTCTAAGATTTATGTAAGACTTCCAATCCTCCCACACTCAACATAAAGTGATAAATTTATTTGGAATTACATTCTTTTCAATAGTCAGGTTAGTTAATTTAACATCATTATAAGAGATTTTTATTCTTTTTATACTGACACACATGATAAATAATGCATTCCCACTCAAAGTGGGTTCATCAATATCCCCATATTTATTTTTTCCCCTACCAAATCTCATTTACTTATCTCTTCCCATTATTTACAATAATTACAATGAATTTGGGAGATTATATTATCACTGAATTTTCATTTAGTATGAAATCAAACATTACAATCCAATACTAAATGAGGCATGAACATTATAGAAAACAAGAGGGTTTGATTTAGACAATAAATTTTTCCATGATAAAAAAAATATGTTACCAAAAGTTACATTTTTTCAATTCTCTTCTTCTCGTTTTTCTCTCATGTTTCATGGAATATTCTAAAAGTAGGTATTAATTGGTGAAAATATTATGAAACATGTTCTACCTAAATTTTCTAAACTAATTCTACACACAAATTAAAAACCTTCAAGTTTTAAAAAAAATTAAATTCAAATAACCTTGGAAATATTCATCATTATTCATTTTTGTTATAAATTATTTTTTTAAATCCCACCCCCACCCCAATATTAGAATTGATTCTTGAGAAATTAAGGATGATTGAATAATCATTCATAAATTTTTTGATTAATTTTTTCAATAACATTCAATAAATTCTTGATTTTTGTTGAATAAATAAATCGGGTAGCTTCTCAAGATAATATTACCATCAAGGGATGATATCCTCATTCACTTTATCCAAAACAATCTCATTGTTAAATAATCTTTATGATTGAATTTTTTGAGATAACGTTGTGATGGAAGCATTATTTCTTTATTATGTTATATTCACATATTCAAATAAAAATTATAATATCTTGTAATTAATTTATTCAAATATGGGTAATTTTATATCTATGTTGTCTAGTTTTTTTAATAATATTCACCTACATCTTTGTTGGAATTTTTTACAGATGTTGTTTTGAATTTCATTTGATAAATCATACTAATAAGGTAAATTATTCATATTTGAAATATTTATTCCATCTTACTACATTTATTTAGTTGTACAACTGAGAACTAGAATATCATTTTATTCCTAACATGTTTATAACACAAATAAAATGAGAATGATTTAAGTAATATGTTGGAAATACTTTTAATTAATTTGGTAGGATTGATTTATAATTTCATCTAAACAAGTTTGCCATTTTTTATTTAGCTCCATGCCAAGATGGACTCTTCATAGTTTCACATTTATTTTTCATCTATGAGTTTTATTTTGGGAGGTTGGGTACTTTTATTCCATCTTTATATGGGATCTACTTTTAACATGATTCTTCAAGGAACATAAAAAACTATTTCTTTCAATATATTTTCCAAGATTTCTTCATTGAAATTAATAATGTTTACATGATCATTCATGTTATATGAAAATTTATTGTAACCCTAAAACAAGTCCTCGTGAGATTTTAGGTTATCACCTTTTTGAAAAATCTCATGAAATTCCTTTTCTCCTTAATATAGAATAAATTTATTCTCTTTTGTTGTTTCCATCTATTAGAAATTCAGTTATATTTTTTTGTACAAGTCAGGTGGCCAAATTTCTAAACACACATTATGAATGTTCTTAGAACTTTTGGTTTTTTACACGGTTTCTTAGGTTTACTCTTCACCATATAAAACCTTTAATTATTTTCTTGAAATTTAATAATATTTTTCTCTTTCAAAATTACATTAAAAGAAACACTTGTATATTTTTTGAAAAACAATTCCATGTTGTATCCTCTTTTCCACAACATATGTAGTCTATTTTTATTATTGTTAGAGCATTATTCTTGGCCTTCTTGGTTTTATTTTGAATTATATTTATAATATACCTATCTATAAAGGATAAATAACAATACTTAATCATAAACTTCAACAGAATATTCTTCTTAGAATATTTCTCAGGATTGTTTATAAAGGGTGGTTTATATCCATTTTATATATACTTTCCCATTTTTTCTCATTATTTTCAGTTTCATGCATGAATTATTTAAATTATCATAACTATTCACATTAACCACTACCATGACAAAATTAAATGTTACCTATGATAGTTTAGAATCAATTTTTTGTGTATAGAACATTAACATTCCTTTGTGATTTTTCCCTCAGCATAGACTTTCTCCTTCTATATGTAGGCTCCCCTTTTTCTATATGATGAAATATTGTACCAAAATTCCAATGTTATAAGGTAAAAACTATTATATTAAAACAATAAAAAACAAAATTTTGCTTTATTAATTTAACAACATGTTCTCTATATTTATCAAAACCAGTAGCTTTTTATTTTTTACCATTTATATCAGTTGTTTTAGCTTCATTCAGGGTGTCAGCTATCATAATAACTCTTCCAACAATACTTGACATAATTATGGGAATCTTATCACTTTTACTTAACCATATTTGTATTGATATTGAGTTTAATAGTTTGATGTTTACAAAAAAAGAATTAACACACTTAATTTTTTTGATGTGGATGTTTCCTTCTCCTTTTGGGACGATATATGTTTATTTATAGATGATATTAGGATGTTATTTCAACTAGATAAATTTTTTTTACCATAATATTTTCACACTACAGTTTTTGTGGTAGCATATTTATTTTTAATATGTTGAGAAGATATTAGTTCAAGTAAATCAAGGGTATTTAATTTAATTGTAGTCTTCAAGCATTTCATATTTAGTATGCTTCTCTCATTATCCAATGATTTCATTTTATCTACATAATAAATTTCTGTCTCTTAAACATGATGATTATTGTTTCATATATTTTCTCATAGTAGAAAATAAGGATCATCGATCCAATTTTTCCTAACCATGGGTTGAAAATTTTTATAGTAATTAATTATTCTTATTCATACCTTATTTCATAAAGATTTTTTGATTATTCTCCCACATGAAGTATATTTTTCCATTCATTATAAAAACTATTGTATCCTTCTTCAAGGTCCATATTAACTCTTTTAAAATATACTACCTTCTTGGAGAGCTTTATAGACGTCATCACCCTTTTTTCAAAGCATTCTTCAAAATTGTGTTCTCATTTTCATATTGGGTGATTGAAAGAGTCATATTTTGAATATGTTTTTTAATATAAAAAACACACTTTAATTGATTTTACATTCTAGTATTTCATTATTTTTATGTTTCATAGTAGGATACATAGCTTGACGAAAATGAACAAAAGGAATGGAATATAGTGATCTGAACACACTTCGTGTTTTGTCACAAAGTGTCATCAAATAACACTAGTGTTTGGAAGATACAATATGATGATTTGATGATGAATATGATGGTCGTGAGGAATAGAAAATTGAAGGATGAAATACCAATCATGAAAATGATGAAATGTAATAAAATTGGGTGAAAAGATATGAAAATCAACATTACACATCATATAAGTCACTTACATAATGTGTAACATGAATGGATACAAGGCAAGAAACATTCCATGATAATTTCAATGGTACATACATTACATGTCATATAAAAAATCTACATGACTTGTAACTCTTTTACACTGACTAACAATGGAAATAATTTTACGTAATTAAGGGTTATGTCCAAATTTATGACCACAAGACCCACCATGTTGACTTTTTTAACTAGTTTGTTACGCCATTGATGGATCCTGGTTTGGATTGGGGCCTATATATACAATACTATTCCATATAATAATAAATCATATCTCGAGGATCTTCTGATATGATGTGCTTTATTGATGCTGCTAATTTAGGATTTCTTTCTTTTTCTTTTCTTTTTGTTTTCTTTTTCCATGTAAAACCTTAATTTATCTTTTAATTCATGTGTTTCCCTTTTCTCTTCCATCTCCCTTTATCTTTGAAACCTAATCTCATTATCTCTCTCTTGTTTCTTTCCATCATGATATCTTTTCACTTTGCAATGGCAAGTGACTAACCTGATTCTTGTTCCTCAGGGAGGTTTCATTGTCTTATTAATTATTTCACATCAATTCAACACATTTTTATTTAATTTTTTGTTGATTATAAAGTATTTAATCAATGCAGAGGTTTTCCATCATGACATTATTTCTAATTCCATTCATTTTCTTTGATTCATTATTTTTCTGTCAATTGTCTTAGGAAAAACCATTGTATGGTGGAGGTGGGGTTTCTTGGATTGATGAAATGGCATACAACAGAGTTTGGAATTTTAGTAATTGAATTCTTAATTGAGGTTCTATCCTATTTGACTAATAGAGGATTTTTGTTTAGGTATTCCAAATGCATACTAAAATCTCACACTCAATAATTAAAATGAAATTAATCCCTTAATGTGGTTTAATCAAAATATTTATCACATTGAATTAAAAAAAAATAACAATGAATGAACCTGTTTTATCGAACCTCAGACCAAGATCTTTATTTGTTACCCTTATTTTGTGTTGGATTTTCATGTCATACAGTTTAATTATTTTATTGAATTGTATTTATTTTCATAAAAACTATAACCAATAAATTAATTTCTTTAATAAAATAAAATAAAACATTAAAAACAATTTGATTAAGTGATGAATTATTTATTAAACTGAATATGACTCTCCTCAAGTGAGATAGCCCTAGTTATCCTCTTCACTACATTGAGAAGAATTAAATTTTCACTTTTCATAGCATAAGAAATATGTCTTTCAAAACTTTTTAATGCAGAATAAAGGTGGTTCAGGGTCTTCTCACTTATGGAGAATCACAGTTGCTTCAATCACTAATTATAAATCACTTAGTATAATTTATTTTTGTTGTCTTTTATTATATAAAATAAAAAAAATTGGGTTATAGTTTTTAAGAAAAAAATTGAAAAAAATTAAAATAATAAAACTTTATAACATGAAAATGAAACATAGAATGAAGGTCAAAAAGAAAGGTTTTGGTCTAAGGTTTCATTACATGGGTTCATAAATTTTTTATTCTTTTAAATTCAATTTAATAATTTATTATATTATACCTCATTAAGGAATTAATTTCCTTTGATTTATTGACTCTGTGATTTTTGATTGCCTTTAGTGAATCTAACCATACCTACTATAATAGTCAAATAGGATATCACCTTAACCAAGAATGAAATTCCTAAAATACCCTACTCCACCATATGTCATTTAACCCCTTTCAGAAACCCCATCTCCACCATATGATAGTTTTTTCTAATATAAGGGATGAAATATCATATATTGGATGCGGGTCTTTTAGGAATTGATTATCAGTTAAGGGGGTATACTATTTGACTATTGGAGGAGGTGTGGTTGGGTGTAGTAAATGCATTCTAAAATCACACACTTAATAAACCAAAAAAATGTAACTCCTAAATGATGTTTCCTAAAATGAACTGTCAAATTTATTTTATAAAAAAATTAATGAACTGGTGTTATCAAACCCTAGACCAAGACCTTTCTTTCTGACTATAACTCTAAATTTCATCTTTATGTAAGGCAGTTTAGTTATTTTATTTCATTACATTTATTTTCTTAAAAACTACAATCAAAAAATTTCATTGCTTCAATAAAATAAAATAAAATGTAAATTAAGTGATTTATAATTATTTTTTCAAACTAATTTGATGCTACTCAAGTAAGATGACCCTGGTCAACCTCTATGAGGAATTACTAAAAATTAAATTTTCTTTTCACATACCCTATGACAGGAATGCGTCAAAACTAGACCAATTTTTAAGGATATAATAAGTTAATTCAAACATTATTTCATTTTCATTAAATTTTTTAAAAAAATTAATTATTTTCTTCTAAATAAAAAATATTTTAAAAAATTCCATGATATATCCAAACTGTTGTTATTCTTCATGCAGTATCTACTCATAGGTGAAGCATCAAGAATAATTAGTTCATAACATTGATCTAAATGATTGGTTGAAAATATAATTGATACACAAAATGATTTTGGGAGGAAAATGGTTTTGATAACATCATATTTTGATGTACCCATCGAGAAACATGATCTTGAACTCAGGGAAGTAAATCTAGATTTTCCAAATTTTTAAGAAGACATCCCTGAGGTTGAATCCACATATAAAGAAAACCTAAAACACAAAAATATAGGGATAAAGATACATGAATACCATGAATATATAGATAGTGAATATGAGTACTCACGTTTCGATAGGAATGTAGAAAAATATTTTGATCAATTTGAAAGTAACTTGGTAGAATTTGAAACGTAACAAGAACTTACCATCTACAATATTGTATTATAAACAGCTAACTACCTATTTCTATCCATAGAATATGAACAAACCAACCATGTGGTTGAATTCAAAGAAATACTAGTGGAGCTTTACTACCTACCTCTACCTAGAAAAGATCAACTTTAATAGGAGATTTCACCCAAATAATACATTCATTCATAAATAACTCGGGGAGATGATGCATTCTTGAACTCAAACTAATTTAAATTTATTGAATCTAATTTGAGTATCATATCTAATTATTTTTAATTTTATTAATTGCACAACCCTTATTATTCCTTATAAGAAGATTATGAAAATGAAAATAAACCTATTGAGTAACATCTAGAGAGCCCTAAAAATATTGAATATATACTATAGGGAGTACAAGAAGTGATCCTAGTGGATCTTCTTGAAAAACCAGTGACATAAGATGCCTGTATAAAATGGGGATAATCTAATATTGAATTTTCAAATTTAAATTTTATTAAAATAATAATATATTCTCACTTCCCCTTTGACAATTTTTATATGGTATTAGATTTTGAGCAAAAAAATTGACAGCAAAAATACATTTCATAAGTCATAAATCGAGAGGAGGATGTTTCATTCTTCATTCTACCCCTTAAATACAAATTATACATCCTTGTGAAGGGGTTGGATATTATGTAATTTATCCATGGTGTCCTCCTAACCACAAATAAAAAATTATTATATAGGAATAAAAACATAAGGTGGATCAAACCCATGAAACTCCACCCACTGAAAGATTATGGATAACAGTTATTATATCTCATCTGGAGGTAGTCGAAAACCCAAGGCACACTTGGGTGGTAAAATAAATAATTATCCCTTCATTTATTTTATTTAATTTCTTTATAGAAATTTCAATTTATATTTTTATTATATGAATAGATTATATTGAAACCATTTATCCCTCTAATTTTTTGATCTTATATTGACATGGACCTTTTAATTATATGGTCTATTTTATTTTATAGGACCTTGATGGTAAAAGACTAGATGAGAGTTGTGAAAGAAAAATTATCACCATCAAAATGATCTATGATGTGAACGGTTGTATAACATAATAGATCTTGTCAAACTGAGCTGAAGTTTTAATGGGATGGGAGTATGATCTTTAATTATTAATTTAATTTTTTACTTCCATTACTTTAATTTATTTATGATATTTATGGAAAATTAAATACCCAACTCTAAACCCTTATACTCTTTTGTTTATCCTTGAGATATATGTTTATTTGGATAATAATTATACCATGTTTTGATTTTCACTGTTAACATGATTGAATGAGTTATTTGGTAAAATGGATAAGTAAGGTCAAGGATGTGGGGATGACTTTTAAAAGTCATGATATTTGGGGATGAGTTTATTTTTTAAAATTAAATTATTCTTGTTTTTTTTATGTTTTGAATTTATGGAATTTATTTGGATTGATTTTTTTTCATTTCCATGTGTAATTGTCCCAAACCTTATGTTCTCATCCTTGAGAAAAAATTAAGAACAAATATTTCCCATTTAATTCTATAATATATTTCTTGAGAGAACGAGACATGCTTATCTTCTATAACTTTCTTGGAATCTTATCAATGTTATGAATGAAAAAATTAATTTTAAATGGGCCAAAAGTCATAATGGGTCATCTAGGTTCATTAAAAGTGTTCCTCCTCCATTATTTTTCATCGAAGCTAGTGTTTCTCTAAATTTTCTGAGAAATAAAATATATGTAATTGGTGTACACAAAGTGTAATTTTCATGTCCCTCAACCAACCCATGACAAGTTTCACAGTTTATATTCCTTCAAGTTAAAAATATTGTAAGTGACCTATATGATGTGTAATGTTGATTTCCAACTATTTTCCTCTATTTTTAGTAAAATTATTCATTTTTGATATCCTGATTTGGTCCTTAACTTTTCCATTTCTTATAGTCATCATATCATTATCTTGTAGCCTCAAAAATCTGGTGACATGTCAGGGCTCAAAAAATTCATCTCCTTTCGTTCATTTTCCTTAAAACACTATATCCTTACACAAAACATAAAAAAAATTAAATACCATAAAAATTAACCAATTAACATGAATAAAAAATATATTTTACACTAAAATAATTATGGGAAATATTGATCTGTTGGTGACCTCCACCTATATGATTTTGTTGGAGCTGCAAATATGTGTGTCTAGTTTACTATGAATTTTCTATAGGTTTTTATTCAGATAATCATATGAATCGTCATATTACCTATCACATGATTGTATATAGATGTGATCTTACCCTATTATGATTGGTTCTCCTTCTTCAATGACAAATTTTTCTTGATAAGAATTACCACATGGGGACACTAATATTTCTTCCATTTACTTAATAGTGGTGTATTCTAATGACTAATTTATTTAAGTGACATATTATTGGTATAATTTTTAAAATTAACTCCACCTTGAGTGGCTTAAATTAGTATAGATTCATTATTCTATCTGTTATTAGATCACATTTTTCTCAACATCATTCGTTATGACTTCATCTTCTTCACCAGTTTTATAGAAGATATATATTCCATAGGTTTATTGATAGGGAACTCGTGGGATTCTTTAAATATTCACTGCATTTGGAATTTCCAAAAAAATAACTTAATTATTCAATTAAAAACTGAAATAAGATAATCTAATTGAGGTGTAACATTCTATGATATAGATTATTAAGACCATACATGGATGTTTCTAAAACATAGGGGTTGGGTTGAATCAATTTTAATGTTATTTTAAAGAATTTAAACTTTATCCCTTTGGTACATCTTCACTTATTTAGTGAGTTGATCTCTTCCTATCTGTAGGTATTCTTTTATTGATATTTATATAGACATAGTAAAGTAGTAAAAATTAAATCCATGATTTTTTAACAATGTTTCCTCCTTATAAATGTATATATATATATTTATAGTGTAGTATAGTTTATATCTTACACACACAGCATTATTTTTATAATAAAATACAACATAAAAAAATATATAACTTTAGACTCATTATCCTGGAATCATATGAGTATAAATAATGAGAAAACCTACTGGTATATAAATTCTTATATTACTCTATAAATATCCCACTCCTCTTTGAAATCATCAATAATGAAGCTTTGTGTCCCTATTATAAATTATAGGTGATCTCATTCCTCAACAACAGCAATCAGGTTGAGTACCTCAAGGAACGTTAGACTTCTATAACATATGGATGAAGTATATCAGACTTCTCACATAGTGTTCTTATCCATGATCAATTTTTTTATTACACACATAATATCTTATTCTTATTCTTTATCAGTTCATGATATGAATCATTTACATGCAACATTTTCCCCTCTTTATCCCTCTTTGATACGTAAATTTTTACAATAGATATAGTATTAGGTTTATCACATTTATTTATTTCCTTTGACTTGAAAAATATAGAGTGGTTATAATCAATAACATACCATTCTTATCTTCATCATCTAATATTTTATATTAACCTTAGATTACAAATATGGACCATTTAGTTTCCATTATTTTTAATAATCATGTTCCCAAAATCATGAACTTCAATACTCATCATCTTCATCCCTATTTTAATTTTAATTTCCTTTTAATTTTTTTATAGTCACATCCTCAAATTCTATTGAGATATTAAAATTATCTATTTCTTCATTTATCACTTCCATAAAAAAATCCATATGCACATTCCATGCTTGCATGGTATCTGCTTCTTTACCATGCACTTATAATAGGGAAACATTAAGATATATCGAATCTCCTTAGTTCACGGTGCCCATATTACCCATGAATATTATTTCCTTTTTCATCAACATGGATCGTGGAAAACACCTCATTTTTATAAGAATATTAATTAATTCTAAAACCATTATTAATTTGGAAAACATAAGTATTTAAAATGATTATGAACTAAAGTTATATGATCCATCATTAAAAACTTATGATTCAATGATATATGATAAAAAATTTACAATTTTTCTCAAATACATACACACCTTAAATTCATATGATCTACTTATAATTTAAATGATTATCAGTGTGCTATGATCATGTTTTCCTTTTCCACCACCATGACCTCTTATATGGTGTAGATATTTTGAAAATGATGTTTTTTAATTTTATGAATCATGATAGGTATTCCTATGATATTGTCCCAACCATATTTTTCTTTTACAATGACCATGACTATCTCTACTGTGTAGTTTCCACTTCTTCATCATTGTTACTCTTTAAGAAATTTTATCAGCTCCAATTTTATATTCAATCTTTATAATACACAAGTTATTTAATCTTTTTATGAATCACATTTCATTATAATCATGTTTTTTATTCCTTGATCATATATACTTTTCATAATCTGATTTAAGTTATTTAAAAAATATAAATGGAAAATACTTAAATTATTAACCATTTGAAGATTGATAATTAAGATCAAATTCTTGTACAACCGATAGACTGTATAGATCAAACGAGGGAAGGAATTATGATTTTAAGCTATATATATATATTCACCTAATCGTTTCTTTCTATAAAACACATATAGATATCCAATAAATATAAAATCATTCTAATTGACCATGTCTAAAAATAGGAAAAATTAATAGAAAAAATCAAATATATTGATCTTCCTTAATAATGAACTATACACATGTATCCATTTAAATTAAAAAAAATATATTATTCATTTATTAATCAATCTTGGGGCCTTACATTTTCCATAAAGTGTTATATACTATATCCTTGTTTCTAGAAACACTTTCCCATAACTTCCTTAAATAATAAATCCATAATAATCATAATTAACAATTATCATATAGATACAATAGTCTTAAATAATTATACTCCATGGAGATCTTCCTTCTTTATAAATAAAATATACTTAAACCATTTTTTCAATATTGATGCAAATAATTGTACATTGCACAATTTTCTATGGGAGGACACATTTTGGTCATCTGTACATAATAATCCCCATGTCATAAATGATATCATCATGCAAAGATGATAAATATTCCATGTACATGTGTCATGGGATTAGAATATGTGAAATTTATGTGAAATCTTCCAACACTTTCCATGAACCCTTCGACATAGGTCCTTGACATGAAAATACCCTCAGTCGGTCTATGGCATGAAACAACCATGAATGCATGACACACCAAAGGAAATCAAAGAAATTTTCCATAACAATGTCAACATAACAATGTGAGATCCATAAATGAACACATGACACATCGAAGGCTAGAAAATTTAATGTACTTGAAAATTTATATATGTCATCATGAGATCAATCACTGATCAAAAGACACATCAAAGGTTAGAAAAGTGAATTTTCCTAACAATGTCCACATTTTTTCATGGGATCCATCACTGAATACATCACACATCTAAGGTGATAAATGATACTGTCTCTAACAATGTTTTCATGTCATCTCAATATCTATCATTGAATACGTGTCATATAAAAGGATAGTAAAGAGACTATCATTGATAATGCTCAAATGTCGCCGCAAGATCTATAAATGAACATGTGAAACATCAAAGGTGGGAAAATTGATTATCCCTAAAAATGTATTCTTGTAGTTACAAGATCCATCATTAAATAAGTGACACATCAAAACTGATCAAAGTGATTTCCCTTGACAATTTTTGCAGGACATCAAAAGATATATCAATTAACCCACAACACATAATAGGTGATCGAAGATAATGTCCCTAATAATGTTTGCATTCTCTGACAAGATCCATCATTGAATACATGACACAAAAAATATGAGTAAAGAGATTGTCATTTACAATGTCTGCAGGCTATCGTAAGATATATCAACGAACATGCAACACATCAAAAGATAAACATATAGAAGTTTCCATGAAATTCTCACACATCTCTATAATACTTTTTTCACATGTTGCATCATCTATGGGGAGAATTATTATCCTCAAAAAAATTCATACAATCTCATGAGATACCCAAACTTTTTAAAATAAGAAAATAAAATAAAAATATAGAAATGTAAGAGCCTATTGTGGTCGTAAAACTCATGTGACACGCCCATGAAGCCCACAAAATATCCTAGAATCCATGGTGAAATGTCTTCTTGGTCCCACAAGAGCCCGCTGGCATATCACCCTTATCGCATGAAAGGCTTTGGACATGCCCAGGAAGTCTTAGGCTCCCCCCTTGGATCCATAAGACAAATAGATAAGATTTTATATGAAATGATCGTGCATCTACCTATGACCATGTATTGGTCACACGATGCATCATTGATGGGATGAATGGTTTTATTCAAACAATACTTTTCACACTCTCAAGACCATCCTATATATATGCAATACACGCCATGGAAATAAGTGAATAAATGGGGTGGAGAGTCCTATAAATCACCCACCCCCATAATGAAAAATGGGGGGCTTTGTGGACAAAAAATCCTTGTTACCTCACATCAGCATTAGAGTGGATTTCCTATAGAGTCTAATAACATGCCTGGGATGTTCTATATTAGGTAAGATACTAGCGAATAGCTGGAGCGATCATGCAAAGAGCATAGACACATCATGTGATCACTTAAAAATCATATGAAGTACTTTTTGGTGGAGCACATGAATAGAATCCCACATATCCTATAAATCGAGAAAGACGTAAAACAAGATAACACTGACCAAATCTATGGAATTAATAATATAAAGGCTTGAAGAAAGACTAAAATATGGGAGACTTATGTGAAGGACATATATGTTGATCATCATGTGCTTTGCATGAACCACATGGGTCATATGATATCACCAATAAATTTCACCCAGTTCATCCGAAACTCCTTTGGAATACTATTTATCTGATGAAAAATTCCCTTGGACATGTTAAATAAAGTCATGTGGCTCCCCGCGGGAATGAAATACAGGTCTCATGAAACACTTCAAGATAGCCATCCATGCCTTTTAATTCCCTCTAGACATGTCACCCAGATCATATGGTGACATCAGTACATGTCATTTGAGTTTCACTATAGTACCAAGTCATGTCAGTAGGATCATGAGACGTCCCTCGTACATGACATTCATCTCTCAGGATGACACCCAGACAATTTATCCAGGACATGAGGCACCCTCTAGAAATGTCACATTGAATCTCATGACACCCTCCAAGTGTGTCATCCATCTTTCACAATGATCCCAAGAAAATTCATCTAGATCATGTGATTCCCACTTGATAAGCTTGTAGAGGTCATGTGGCGGCTTCTAGAAAATACAACTAAGGTCATGTGATGGCTTTTAGAAAATCCAGCTGAGCTCCTGTGATGGCTTCCAAGGAAATCCTAGCAGGTCTTATAATTTTCTCTCTGAAAAATAATCCTTGATCAGGTAATGGCTTCCAAGACAATCCAACCAGGTCTTGAGATGTTGTCCAAACACGTTATTCATGATCATGTAATAACATTTGGACACCCCCTCCAGATTATGAGACATCCCTTGTAAAATTCAACTAGATCATGCAATTTACTCAGTCATGTTAGGAATATATTATTCTACATGTCAAGTAGACAACCAAGGCATCTCAAGATGAAAATCAAATAATGTCAAGAATACAAGTATGCTATGGAAATAAAGGAATCCTTAGTGGGTATTCCATAACCAATGAACTATGAGAACTCATATTCTTATCCATTTAGGATACATAGGACTCCTTTCTAAGTCTTGAGGTCCAATGGTAATCCACTTAGGTGTAAGTCCCCTCATGTCTCTCCCAATTCAACCATCAAGACCCAATCATTCCTATGGGCTAATCATTTTATATCATTCATCACCAGACTTAGAATCCAATAAACTATGGGAACTATGATTCAATCCATATATTGGATACACAGGTTGCCTTCCTAAGGCCCGACATACAAAAGACATCCATTTTGTCGTAAGTCCCCTCATGTATTTGACATTTCATCCTTTGGGATACAATATCTCTCATGGGATAATCACACTTCCTCATCCATAAGTGGATGATAAGTGGGCTTGTACATAGTCATAATTTATATATTAGTGCTGACCATTCCCTCAAGTACCTCAATCCCATTAGCAGGTTAGGTATAAACTGAAAAACGATGACTTTGATTCTTGTTATAAAATAAGATATGTATGATTCCTTATTAAGGACTGATCTCCATTCCAAATCATCCCTTAGATGGGTAATCATACCTATCAAATGGAAACTTAAATGTGTAAGCCCCAAAAGGATGACCTCTCATGAAATGTGTTTGATATTCAGTTATCCATTGTTTCTCACACTATTCACAACTCAGATGTGGTTATAGACTTGTGATGATTGTACCAATAGCATGATGAGGATTCCCTAGTGTGGTCCCATTATTGGGATTTGATTCTGATTGTGTCTCATCTCCACTCAAAGGTCCATACACCCAAATAATCAATCAAGGGAAGTATTATATGCCTAAGTCCCGCCTAGGGCCTCTATTTTCATATCTCTCATGTTACAAATGCCCATTATAATAACTACATAGAATCTGATTCTAGACATAAGTATGATATATAGGATGCATCATCGAGGTTCAAGCCTAATATTTACATCCTTAATACATGATCTTAAATTGTATTCATGGGTCAATTCAGATATCCTTAATCTATATTAAACGATCTTTGTGGGTTTTGATTCTAGTTTTCATAGGGTATGTAGGTTTACTCTTAGAGTTTCAATCCCATATCCAATCCACTAACTCACTTCTTGGATGACAATAAACTCTATAGTTCCCAAATATGTCCATAACCCAAAGCATAATAAATAAATAAGATAGTTATATAGAACCTATGATATGTATGCAATTGTTCCTATCGATGAATGTTCATAATCAAGTCACTGATACAGGGGTAACCAGTCCTGTATCGAGGTCTGAAAAAGATTGCATGAACATGTATTAAATATATAAGAGAGTATTAGAGTAGGAAATAATTACCCAAAAAAGGTGTGATGAGACTGACCACCCATCCTCTCAACCAATGTGAGTTCCTAAGAATCATTGGCAATAAAACTCCAAAGGACCACCTACCTTTGGAAAGATGGTTTGTAACCAGTTATGGATGTGGGAACCATTCAGAGTCTCAAGGAATGATTAAAAAATAGGTTTCCAAATGAAAATTATTGATCAAGGAATTAAACCACAAAAAAAAATCTAATCATTTGAATTAAATCCCTTCCACTTCTATTTTCATAGAAAAATAAAATGATTAACCCTATGTGAAATCCATTGAATTTTTTATCCCTTTCATGGGTCAAAAAGGATAGAATATATAGTTCTTTTTAGGGCTAGTCTATTTCAAAAAAAATTAAAAATAAAATGAAAAAATCAATGTATTTCCATTAAAAATATTGAGCCATGCATAAAAATAATGGACCGCCTCTTTATATTTTAAAATGTGAAAGTTATGGATTGAACATGTAATATTATATATGATGCTACTATAATAAGGTGTATTGTTTCTTATCCAGGACATTCATGATTCCTTGAATCCAAAATTTTGTCATCAAATGTTCAAACAGATTATGAGATCATTGGAGGAGCTGCTTTATCCATGAGGCCTTGACATGCGTTATCACTAACACAACATTTCTAGTACCAGTTGGTGAAAGCATTGTTCGGGGAGTACCAAATCAACATCTCTATCCCAAATCTAGAATCTAACCACAAAATCCTTTATAGGAAGAATTCCCACTGGCTTTCATTCCCATGATAGGGAACAAGAGAGGAAGTTTCCCTCGATTCCATATTCAATCCCTTTAGGATCATATCCCTAGAGTGCAGAAACACATACCTTCCCTAAATTAGTGAGGTGGATGGGGAAAATAACCATGTAAACTCAATCACTCAAGATTTTCTTAGGAGGTATCCCATTAATTTTGGTCACCATTACCAACATGTGACTATAATTGTATAAGGAGATGTTGAGGAGGTTATGCCTACACTAACTTTCCATATTGGTGTACCCATCAGGAGAGCCTACTAGGGGCTTCCAAACAATGAGGCTCTAGATTATGTGTATATCCCCATAATAGTCATTCTTTATAAGTCCCATCGTAGTGTCCTGAAAGTGGCCCCAAATCAATCCCAGGTCATCAATATCTAGGAGACTGTGACTTTATCACATCTTTTCTTAGTAACATTGGGATCCCAGGTAGAAACCCAAATAATAGGGAAAGGAAATTTTTATCATATTTTACTTTAGTATTATCTTCAACATGGGAACTGACCCCTAAAATGGTACCATGCGAACCAACCCCTCAATTGGTACTATGTGTACCAACCCCTCAAATGGTACAATGGGCAACGACCCTCCAAATGGTATATCAAGCACCAAACTTCCAAATTTGATACCCCATTAAAGAGGGACACCAGCTCGCTTCTATATTAATAAATATGATATCAATTGGATATAATTATTCCTCATTAGAACTGGATGAGCACACTTATACAGAGTAAAATATTACCCTCTTGTATTCATATAAGTCACAATAGGTTAAATTATCTTCCATCACTGGAATAGGAAAAGAAACACTTCATGGTATATTTTAGGCATCTATGGAAGGTGATATTAATATTTTTGGTCTTTCTTAGGGTAATGATGATGGATAATATGAAAAATAAAATCAATGGGTTTGTTCTTTGGGATCCACTTTAGAACCCTCATCAACATCAACCCACCCTACCAAAGATAGGGAAGAGTTTGTTTTCATGGATCCTTCTAGCCGTCCACTTGAATAAGACAAGGAAATATCTATAGAAAGATGAATAAAAAAACTCCAATGAGGGAATAAGGATCTTTGAAAAATAAGTGT
This sequence comes from Viscum album, assembly GCA_963277665.1. NCBI lineage: Eukaryota > Viridiplantae > Streptophyta > Magnoliopsida > Santalales > Viscaceae > Viscum > Viscum album. The sequence continues at coordinate 222,978,396 of OY728123.1, read as the reverse complement.
GGGAATACCCCTGAGTTGTCTAGCTCAGAATGATGTACCAATATCTACTTAAGGAATCTCGCTTTGTAGTAAAGTTCCACAAAACAAAGGGTTGGGGGAATTTTTCATATTTTTTACCCCTTCCTCAGAAAAAATATAGACATTATTCAACCTCTACACATCCTATAGGGTTTGGGTAATTTCTATATTTTCCACCACCTAATCGGAAATATTATTGAACCTATCATCCCTAGGATGTTTCCATGAAACCTCTATGAGAGTTGATATATTTTAATTAGTGGGAAGCATATACATCTTGCAAGACCCAAAATGCATCAAAACCTACCCATGGAATAGAAAAGATCGAGACTATATACCCCATATCTAGACTCATCCAAGAATCCACATCAGTAGATGCATAAATAACATACAAGAGAAGAAGCATACTCAGCCATCTCTTGAGGAAAGATAGTGAAAATTGTATTACATCCAATCAAAACTTGTTCTGAGGTATTTCAACTATTCCATGGAAAATGTTTTGATATATATCTTGATAATGATAAATATGAGTAAGGTAAGGATATTAGACCATCATAATCGTTTCCCCTAACATCAACATATTAGGAACACAATAGAAGGATTATTTTCTTTTAAAGTATGGTTGTATGAATAGATGGACATGAGGATATTGGAAACAGAAATACTTGAATTCCTACTCTGATCATCTAGTCACATTGAATAGGACACACCAGTTGTGTAGAATACCATCAGTCACATACCTTTTTGGGATAAATGGCCATATTTCAATGAATATTAAAGAGAACCTCTCATTTCCAAACAGAAAAAGTCCCTATATATTTTGATTGTTCCATTGAAAATGGTTTGGTGGGACTCCCAAAAATAAGGAAGTTGAATGAGGTAGGGTTGACAGAAAAAAAAACAACCATTTTCCTTACCGTCGACATATTGGGAACATAATAGAGATCCAATTAGTCTTCATGAATTATTTGGAGATACAGGTAATTGAACATTTGATAGAGTTGAATGATACCAAATAGCATGCAATACGCATAATAGTTATCCAAGATCAATTGGAAGAGCCAATCCATGATTGGTTATTCACAGACATCCTGACCAAAAAATGTTAAACTACATGGTTATTGTCCTCAATTCAAGACATTAAACTGCATGATCAATGTCGTTACCACATGACATTAAACCGTATAGTTTATTTCCTTACCATAATAAATTAAATTGAATGACCAATTTCCTTATCACAAGGTGTTAAAATGTATGTCCATCATCCTTAGTGAAAGACATTAAAATTAATAGCCATTGTCCTTACTACAACACATTAAAACTCATGTCAATCATCCTTACCACAAGACCATAAACATATTATACATCATCCTTACCAAAAGACATTAAACTGAATTGAAGATGTCCTTACTTCAAGATGATAAACTACATGAACCATGTCCTTACAGCCTGAATTTAAACTGCATGGTCAATATCCTTACAAGTGACATTAAACTGCATGGGTTTCTAGAAATATGTACATCTTGATTCTCATCCTAATGAGATATATAGGGATTCTTGGATCATATATCTTATCCCAACCACCAATATCCATGTACTTAACGCAAGATGTTAAAATGAATGGTTGATATTCTTAATGCATAAAATTAAACTACATGGGTTTATAGAACTACATGCGGCTTGATTACCATCCTAAATAAATACGTAGGGGTGCCTATATACTATATATTGGACCAACCACCTATATTCACATCCTTACCATATGATGACAAATTACATGGAACAAGTCCCAATAATAGGAAAATAGCTATACAACTTTTCAATCTCTAGGATACATTGTCAGCATCATGTGGAAATTTTAGTAGCTATAAGCACCATATATATAGAAAAATCTTTATCCAAACTACATAATAAAATCAACAAAACCCTTTAGAGTCATATGGAGGGTGTTCTCTAATAGGTCACCTCACCAAAAACATAATTCAACGTGTTAATGAAAACTTTTTAAAATGTGAAAAGTTGTGGACTAGAGAGAGCTGGCTCATACCCCTAGTCACTCAGAGCAAGTCTATGGGTATATTCTTGCAAAAGGCATGGGTGAGGTGTATATCCCAACCCCCATTCATGAATTCCATTAGAATATTCTAGTGGCACAATTAAGAAATGAGTGGGTATATATCCCCACTACAATGCAAGGCATCGACGAACATACCATGGAATCTGAGAGTGTATATGTATATTTTATTATACATACCCTATTGAAGTTCTAATTCTCTGTGAGAGTATTAGAGGATCTCTACTAGTATATTTTGATTAATAAATAAAAACATATGCATAATAAAATCCCTACATCTGGGGTATCTCAACACTCTGGTTATTATGAAAAAGTGGTTTCTCTAGATCAAGCACATATTCTTTCCCCAACCCAAGAAGATTATCAGTATATTCTGATAAAGGAAGAGGCATAGAACTAGGATCATATTCCCATTACATTAGGGGATCACCAGGTGAGAGGTGAAAATTCCACAGGGCATTCTCATATCCTTATCGAAAAACCATGATGACGTATTCCAATGGCCCCAGATCGGGTTCAAATACCTGTTTTGGTCCGGGCTCACCAACTGAGAGGGGAACATTCCTCAGGACAGACTCATATTCCTTTCAAAAAATACCAATAGAATATTCCAAAGGCCAATGATCAGACTCATATCCCTAGATTGTTCGAGGATCACCAAGTGAGAGAGGCACATGCCTCAAGACAAGCTCATATTCCTTTCGACAAAGATACTCAAAATATCTAAATAGCTTGTAAAAGAAGGATCATATCCTGAAATCTATTCCATAGGTTGTTTAACATATTCCAATGGGGAATGCATATTTTTAGTGGTCTCGTACTCTAATTTCAACCAGATATCACCATGTTAGAGTAGTACATGCCTCATGACATGCTCATGTTCCTATCACAAAAGACCAAGGGAATATTCCAAAAGCCCAAGATCAGGCTCATATCCCTATTCTGGATGAGGCTCACCAAGGGATAGTGTCATATACCTTATGAAATACTCATATCCCTATCATATAAGTGGATTAGTATACTACAACCTCTTCTAAGTAGTGGCATCATATTCCCACAACATTAGACAGTTGTCAATATATTTTGGAATCCTTCACAGAGTGTGATTATATCCATGATCAACCCCAAAAGGTGAGATAGAATATTCCAAACATGATGCATAATAAGGCTCATACCCATGAACTTATCAATTCCAAGTATACTTGAGGTTTTCTGAGACACATTCTCAATACCCAATGGCTATGACGACTTATAAATCGAAGAATAAGGTGATCATTACCATGATAGTCATCCTCATGGTAGTGTGGAGATGGATAGTAGGGACTCTACTTCTAAGATCCAATCCTTTCAACCTCCACATGGTGATATATCCCATTGACATAGAAATACTCCCCTTACCTAGACACCTTTAAATAGAGATTTTCTCAAAAATATCAGAAACCTTTATATAGAGAGGTGATAAAAAATATTAGACACAATCTTATAGAGAGGTTCTCAAGGATATCAAGAACCTTTATATAGAAAGATTATCACAATTCCAAGGATAACTATATTTCCCCATAAACCATCAAGAGCACTTCACCACATCAGCAGTTGACCCAAAGAGGCAACCTCTATGGTCTAGCCTAGGTAAATACATAGTTCTGATGAATAAGAAAATTAAATGCAGATATAGAGAGTGTTAGCTGAAAGAAACCTCCCAAACATTCCTAGACACATTTCCATTTCTAATTATGAGATCCCAAATTGGTCAAAAAGGGAGTGCCATAATTTTTCCTAACCATGTGCTGTGAAATTGTATAGAGTTCATCTTGACCACATGATGTTAAACTATATGGATTTCTTCTTAGCCACATGATGTTAAACAATATGGAGTACATCCTGACCACATTACATTAAATTTTTTCGAGTCTTTCTAGTTACATGACATTAAAACTATACAAAATCATCCTGGTTACACGATGTTAAACTGACAAGACCATCCTATTAATAATATGTTAAACTGCACAGCGTATCAAGTCCAGGAAGAACAACATTAAACTACACAGTATCTCATGTCCTAACCACATGACACCAAAATATATAGATAACATCCACCTCACATGATGTTAAACGACAAGGTAAGAACCATCACACTAATGACTCACTACACACGAGACAAATCTATGAGAAGGAAGGATAAAATTCAATTATTCATGTGTGTGAGCTAGCTTCACATAGGGAATATCTATCCAATAAATACATGTTCCTTGATTCCTTCCATTTTAGGATATGTAGTAAAACCCAAACCTCTAGTATTGGGTACTGCATCAATATTATTATTCTTTCATATCGGGTGATCATTATCTTTTCCACATGATGTTAAACAGCACGGCAGATGTCCATACTGTCTGACATTAAACTTCATAGCAGATATCCATTCCACATGATGTTAAATTTCATGAAATATGTCCTTAACACATGACATTAAATAGGTTAAAAATATTATTATTATATGAAATTAAAATACACTGCAGACGTCCCTACTGCATGACATTAAACAACACAGTTGACTTCCTTTCTACACGACATTATACTATAAGGGTTTTCTAGAACTATATATAGCTTGATTCTTATTTTCAATGAGATTTTTATGGATTAATTGATCATAATATTGGTCTAGTAACCACATGGTAAAAAAATGATGCATGTACGTGATTTAGTTTCCTTTGCATGTTAAGAGGAACCCTGGTCATTCCTTGTATCTCACATAGATCATAGCTCACATTAGATTAGGAATTTCAGTAGGGGATTCCCTATATAAAAAAGGAATATTACATCACGACTAAGTTATCAAGATACTAAATTAAATACCTTAAACTGAACATCATGAGTCCTCAATACATGATGTCAAACTACACGGTTGATGTTTTTTTCACGATGTTAAAATTATACATCCTTATGGACCTTGCCTAAGAGAGACAAAATTATTGTCGATTTGTATCATACTACACCTCTATAATCAATGACAACATTTAAATTTATTCCTGGAACCACAGGATATGTAGTGACAGCAGGATAGTCAATCCTTGGTCCAGTCATAACAAATATGAGAATGTGACCTCCCTATGCGTGGGTCATACTTGCAGAGGAATCTCCTTCCTCAAGAAATATGTGTGTATTTATTCATATTATTTTGGGATATATAGTGATTCCTAGATCTATATCCTTAAATCAAGACATAGTTCCTCTTTTCACATTAGGATACCTAATTCCATGACACGTGATTTCAAAATATACGGTTCCTAGATAACTACATGTGGCTTGATTCCTGTTATGACAAGATACGTAGTGACCCAATGATATCTTATCCTAGGACTTACTATAAAAAAATAGAAAAAATCCCCACCTCTACGTACTAGTCAGACCTGCATAGAGAGTTTCTCGTTCAAGAACTTCATGTGGCTTGATTTATTCTATCCCTAGATATATAGTGACATCATGATCTTCAATCCTAGTCCCAGCTACAACGACTGACAAAAAACATCTCCCCAATTCCATAGGGAATAATCCATAAAATCCCATTTTTCTTATGTATGATTCATATCTATGTGTGGAATGTTTTATCTGTAATATATCTTGGACAATTTTTCACGTCAGTTCACATATCCTTACCATATGAATTTAAACTAGAAGGAAAACATCATGGTCACATGAAATTAAAATTGTGGACCAAATACATCCTTAACGCATGATGCTAAATTTCAAGGAAAAAATCATGGTCACATATCATTAAAAATGAATAAAAATATTTCATTACCATATGATGATTAAACTGCAAAGCAAATGTCCTTACCGCATAACATTAAAATTCACATACGTAATTATGTCCCTACTGCATGACATTAAAATGTGCTTTCCAACATGAATAATCATTATTTATCAAAGCACCAAAAGAGATATACCTCAGTCAACTAGATTACAGGGTGTTTCTGACATCTTCTAAAGCACATCAATCTATATACCACACATTATGTCTTGAGTGACTTGGGTTTTTGCAAACCTTTCATATACCTTGTAAAGGAAATGAGATCTCTTGAATCATCCATGCTATTGATGCCAAAGGTATTAGACCCACCAACCAGATATATCATGGCCATGTATAAAGGTATTTCTAATTCTTCTAATCCTAACGTCGTCATGATGGAACTCGGCACATGAGGGTGTTTTAGGTCATCCCCCGAATTATTTTTCCATAATATTACTCATGACTTGAAAACCTCATGTCCTGATTTAAAACATATTAATCTCTCTCTCAAAAGGATGTTGGAGTACTCTAGTCCATCGATATCCTAATTAGGATCTTATGTAACATCCCCCATGTTAGTTTCATCTGTTTCATGACCTTATACTTCCTTCTTATTGTCCAAAGTTGTACAGCCTTAAACATTAGCCTATAAGGGTCCAAATTTCAAGACCATAAAATGCTAGTTAGAGACACACAAAACGTTTCAGTTTGAAAACCCACAAAGGGAGGCCTAATAAAAATTCAAGTCTTTACTAGATAAAATCATCATCTCCAAAGTTTAGGAAACAATTTATCACACAAATAAATAAGTCATAAAACTCATAGGGACTTCTTTTTAGACCTATTAAAATAAAAGAAATTATCTTTATACCCCTGGTCCTGATAAAAGTTACATTAATGGTTTTTCACTTCTCATTGTTGTGATAACATGATCACTAGGCAGTGACACAACATTTAAGGTACTGAAACCCGTCTTGAATCGTACATTTTCCATAAATCACACTTCATTATTTGAGCATCTTTGATCACAAAAAAACCTTTCATTCAACTTGAAAAGGAAAATTTATCTCTCAGTTTGTCCATGATATAAATGTGGAAGGGTTTAGAACCACCAACCATAGAGATCCTGGCCCGATAGAAAGAAATTTCTAATTCTTGTTAGTATAATTTCTCAGTGGAAAAACTAAACACATTAGGGTGTTTTGGTTCATTCTTGAAGCAATTTTCTCAAACCTTCCTCAGGACCTGATCACATTGGACCATTATTTTGGACTCCCATGACCAAACTATTCAAGTGGATTCGACATCCTTGAAGATATGTCACCATGTTTTGTACCCTTTCTCAAATAAGGAATGAGACTCTCCATTTTCAAACCTTTGGTGGACCACACATCATGATTTGAAACCATGGGACATAGGTCATAATCATTACAGTATAAGAAAATTTCCCTAGGGTTCCAGAGCCCTTCTTGGATAACTTTTCTTACATACCCTACTTCATTGGTCAGACGCTTGACTCTTCATAGATCTTCCATGGCCCTCCGAAAATAGTGGGTATCAACTCTACATGTCCATACATGTAATCCCTATGGACTCATTCATAAGGTAATAGACCAATATGTTAGAGGAATATCCACTTTATAATAAAGCAACTCCAATCCTCGTGAGCCCCGGTGACACTGTGGTGGATCCTGTCACCTCATGGTGTTACAATTAATCCTTAGCATGTCTACCCCATCCCATATTCACTATCTTAATATTTTGGGTTATGATTTATAGTAGCCATACTCTAACTATTCAGGTGTACCAATAATCCATATTATTTATCCCTAAACCAATATTCCCCTAATAAATCTTCTATGAACCTTTGAAAAGAGTGGATACCCCTTTTTTGTCCATTCTGGTGATCCATAAGGGCTTTGACCTACCAAATAGAGGTATCTACCCCTTGACATAAAGGAACATAAATCCTCATAATACCTAGAAACACCATGGAGGAACTCAACACCCTAGATTGTTTTTATTCATCCCCAGTCTATCATCCCCACATTTCATATTCATTAGCCAATTACTTTAGGTATGATTTTAAATTACATAGATTCTAAAGGTCCAAGCTAGAAGACTGTAAAGACCCGTAAATTCCAAGGAAATTTTTTTTTCTTAATTTTCATTGGAATTTTACAAGAACGTAGTTTCTGACGGCGCCTGATTCCGAGGCCCGGTGTGCCCGGAATTAATTTCCAAAGTTTGGCTCGGGTACGTTCAGTGAACGAACGAGCGGGTTTTTCTAACTTTTGAACCGGTGCTCGGAATCGAATTCTGAGGGCACCGATGGAATCGCAGCGCCAGTATTTGCTTAGAAACGCCTCTTCTGGAGTTGCGTTTGCTCGGGTGTGGTTTTTAATTTTCGGGCTTAAAGTTAAGAAATAAAATAATTTTACGACAACTTTATTTTATTTCACTTAAGCCACTTGGAAGCCACTTGAAGCCACTTAAAAGTGGCTTAAACTGAGTTGAACCGGATAGGGTACTATCCAGAAATATCTTACCCTCTTGGTAAGATATTTATGAGGTGGTGCCTGCATGAGCCCCGCTGTTTCTTTCTGCTAAGTAACGCACCCGTGAAAACCCGTCTTTATGAAAGTCAACTGACGCGTTTTCTTAAATTCTTAACAGACCATTTAATTGGGCGGTTTTTTTTCGTAAATTAAATGAGCTGTTTCTTTCGTTGAATTAATTCTACGAATTAATGGTTCGTTTCTTATCTTTTGAAATTCAAATGTTTAGTTGTGTAAATAAAATAAGGCTTAAGCTTATTTTATTTTGGGTTGAAACTTGTGGCGTGGAGAGGATTTGGAGGAAAGCGTTCTTCTTCGGCGAAGAACGCGAAGAACGCGAAGAACGCGAAGAACGCCAAACCTGTGGAGATCGACGACGTGAAGCCTTGTACCGCGACGCCAACGGATCTCCCTTCGCGACGCTTCTTCCGCGACGATCCAACCCCGCGACAGCCTTCGATCGAAAACAACCAAGGTAGGGGGTTGCGCTTCTTTTTATTTTCTTTTTGGATTTCAACAACAACAGGGATTTAATTATTATTAATTAAATCCGTATGTTCTTGTTCCTCGGAGATCGTCGACGCGACGCCCTTCCGCGGTGTGACGATCACCTCCTTCCGCGACGGTCAATTCCGCGACGACCTCGCATCCGACAGCGACGGCGAGGTAGGGATTTATTTTGGGAATTACCCCCCTTTTTCTTTTTATATTCCCGTAATTGTTTCTTTAAAAAGTTAAAGAACTGGATTTGTGAACAATTTTAAAATTATTAAAATTGTTGTTTCCATTCAATTAAGGAACCGGTTTTTATGAAACAATTTTATTTCATTAAAAATTGTTTCGGATATGCGTTCATGTGTTGAACTTTAATTTCTCTCATTGTTTATATCTAACGCGGAGGGTGCGGGCCAAACGAACACGGCCCGACAACCCTCCGCTGTTCTTCGTTCTTGTGCGGATTTGACGGCAACGACGGAACGTGCCGCAATGGATGTTTGATGATCCCGCAGTAAAGAACGGAACCCGACAGGAACAACGGCATAGACGGGAAGGAAAACGGGCCACCGGAGCGACTCCGGCGGCCCGCGGAAGCTGGTGGCGGCGCGGGTCGCCGGCGCGGCGGCACCGGCGGCCGGAGGCGGCGGCACCCCGCGGGTGTCCAACGCGACACCCCGCTGGTGCCGCGGGTGTCCAGCGCGACACCCCGCGGGTGCCGTGGGGTTGTCACGCGGCACCCCACGGGTGTCCAGCGCGGCACCCCGCCGGTGTCCAGCGCGGCACCCCGCCGGTGTCCAGCGCGGCACCCCGCGGGTGCCGCGGGGTTGTCACGCGGCACCCTGCGGGTGTCCAAGGCGGCACCCCGCGGGTGCCGCGGGTGTCCAGCGCGACACCCCGCGGGTGTCCAGCGCGACACCCCGCGGGTGCCGCGGTGTTGTCACGCGGCACCCCGCGGGTGTCCAGGGCGGCACCCCGCGGGTGTCCAGGGCGGCACCCCGCGGGTGTCCAGGGCGGCACCCCGCGGGTGTCCAGGGCGGCACCCCGCGGGTGTCGCGGGGTTGTCACGCGGCGCGTCCGGCTGTCTGGCCGACACCCTGCGGGTGCCGCGGGGGTGTCACGCGTGGCGGCGGCTTTCCCCCGCGTCGGCCGCTCGGCCGCTCGGCCGAGCCGAGCCGGGCCGGGCCAATCGGGTCGGACCCGACCCGGTTCGGGCCAACCAGGGGGGGTCGGGCCGGGTCGGCCCGGGCCCGGACCCCCCGTCTTCGGACGACTTTCGTTCAAACGCCCGTAACTTGAGCTACAGACCTCCAAACGACTCGCTGTCAGTGGAAACGCAGTCCTTGGAGCGAGACGGTCATTTCGGTCTCTCTCACTCAAGGTTTCGGAATACCTTGGGTTTGGCCGGGTTGGTTCGTACATGAAACCAACCGGGCCCTCGGAGCGGAAACGCTCATATCTTGAGCTACGGACCGTACTCCACCTGCGCCCAAACCCCGGGCGGAGTGAGCCAAAAGATCCGTCTCACTAAGAGGAAACTAACAAAGCTGACGGTACGTCAATCGGACGTCCGTAGCTCAAGATATGAGCGTTTCCGCTCCGAGGGCCCGGTTGGTTTCGTGTACGAACCAACCCGGCCGAACCCAAGGTATTCCGAAACCTTGAGTGAGACAGACCGAAACGACCGTCTCGCTCCAAGGATTGTGTAGCCGCTGACGGCGAGTCGTTTGGAGGCCCGTAGCTCAAGTTACGTGTGTTTGAACGAAAGTCGTCCGAAGACGGGGGGCCCGGGCCCGGGCCGACCCGGCCCGACCCCCCCTGGTTGGCCCGAACCGGGTCGGGTCCGACCCGGTTGTCCCGGCCCGGCCCGGCCAGGGCCGGTCCGGCTCGGCTCTGCCGAGCGGCCGACGCGGGAGAAAGCCGCCGCCACGCGTGACACCCCCGCGGCACCCGCGGGGTGTCGGCCAGACAGCTGGACGCGCCGCGTGACAACCCCGCGACACCCGCGGGGTGCCTCCCTGGACACCCGCGGGGTGTCGCGTGACAACCCCGCGGCACCCGCGGGGTGTCGCCTTGGACACCCGCGGGGTGCCGCGTGACAACCCCGCGACACCCGAGTGTGTCGCCCTGGACACCCGCGGGGTGTCGCGCTGGACACCCGCGGCACCCGCGGGTTGCCGCGCTGGCCACCCGCGGGGTGCCGCGCGACAACCCCGCGGCACCCGCGGGGTGTCGCGCTGGGCACCCGCGGGTTGCCGCCACCTACGGCCGCCGGTGCCGCCGGAGTCGCTCCGGTGGCCCGTTTTCCTTCCCGTCTGCGCCGTTGTTCCTGTCGGGTTCCATTCTTTACTGCGGGATCATCAAACATCCATTGCGGCCCGTTCCGTCGTTGTCGTCAAATCCGCACAAGAACGAAGAACGGCGGAGGGTTGTCGGGCCGTGTTCGTTTGGCCCGCACCCTCCACGTTAGATATAAACAACAGGAGAAATTAAATTTCAACACATGAACGCATATCTGAAACAATTTTTAATGAAATAAAATTGTTTCATAAAAACGGGTTCCTTAATTGAACGGAAACAACAATTTTAATAATTTTAAAATTTTTCACAAATCCAGTTCTTTAACTTTTTAAAGAAACAATTACGAGAATATAAAAAGAAAAGGGGTTAATTCCCAAAATAAATCCCTACCTCGTCGTCGCTGTCGGATGCGAGGTCGTTGCGGAATTGACCGTCGCGGAAGGAGGTGATCGTCACACCGCGGAAGGGCGTCGCGTCGACGATCTCCGAGGACCAAGAACATACGGATTTAATTAATAATAATTAAATCCATGTTGTTGTTGAAATCCAAAAAGAAAATAAAAAGAAGCGCAACCCCCTACCTTGGTTGTTGTCGATCGAAGGTTGTCGCGGGGTTGGATCGTCGCGGAAGAAGCGTCGCGAAGGGAGATCCGTTGGCGTCGCGGTACAAGGCTTCGCGTCGTCGATCTCCGCAGGTTTGGCGTTCTTCGCGTTCTTCGCGTTTTTCGCGTTCTTCGCCGAAGAAGAACGCTTTCCTCCAAATCCTCTCCACGCCACAAGTTTCAACCCAAAATAAAATAAGCTTAAGCCTTATTTTATTTACACAACTAAACATTTGAATTTCAAAAGATAAGAAACGAACCATTAATTCATAGAATTAATTCAATGAAAGAAACAGCTCATTTAATTTACGAAAAAAACCGCCCAATTAAATGGTCTGTTAAGAATTTAAGAAAACGCGTCAGTTGACTTTCATAAAGACGGGTTTTCACGGGTGCGTTACTTAGCGGAAAGAAACAGTGGGGCTCCTGCGGGCACCACCTCACAAATATCCTACCAAGAGGGTAAGATATTTCTGGATAGTACCCTATCCGGTTCAACTCAGTTTAAGCCGCTTTTAAGGGGCTTCAAGTGGCTTCCAAGTGGCTTAAGTGAAATAAAATAAAGTTGTCGTAAAATTATTTTATTTCTTAACTTTAAGACCGAAAATTAAAAACCACACCCGAGCAAACGCAACTCCGGAAGAGGCGTTTCTAAGCAAATACCAGCGCTGTGATTCCATCGGTGCCCTCAGAATTCGATTCCGAGCACCGGTTCAAAAGTTAGAAAAACCCGCTCGTCCGTTCACTGAACGTACCCGAGCCAAACTTCGGAAATTGATTCCGGGCACACCGGGCCTCGGAATCAGGCACCATCAGAATCTGCGTTCTTGTAAAATTCCAAAGAAAATTAAGAAAAAAAATTTTCTTGAAATTTACGGGTCTTTTGGCTCACTCTGCCCGGGGTTTGGGCGCAGGTGGAGTACGGTCGGGTTGGTTTTGCCTTAAAAACCAACCGGGCCCCTGGGACGAAAAAGCCAATAACTCTCAATAGGGACCGTTTCTCAACGTGATCGTCTGAGAGTTATTGGCTTTTTCGTCCTAGGGGCCCGGTTGGTTTTTAAGGCAAAACCAACCCGACCGTACTCCACCTGTTCCCAAACCCTGGGAGGAGTGAGCCAAAAGATCTGTCTCACTAAGAGGAAACTAACAAAGCTGACGGTACGTCAATCGGACGTCCGTAGCTCAAGATATGAGCGTTTCCGCTCCGAGGGCCCGGTTGGTTTCGTGTACGAACCAACCCGGCCGAACCCAAGGTATTCTGAAACCTTGAGTGAGACAGACCGAAACGACCGTCTCGCTCCAAGTATTGTGTTGTCGCTGACGGCGAGTCGTTTGGAGGCCCGTAGCTCAAGTTACGGGCGTTTGAACGAAAGTCGTCCGAAGACGGGGGGGTCCGGGCCCGGGCCGACCCGGCCCGACCCCCCCTGGTTGGCCCGAACCGGGTCGGGTCCGACCCGGTTGGCCCGGTCCGACTCGGCTCGGCCGAGCGGCCGAGCGGCCGACGCGGGGGAAAGCCGCCGCCACGCGTGACACCCCCGCGGCACCCGCGGGGTGTCGGCCAGACAGCCGGACGCGCCGCGTGACAACCCCCCAACACCCGCGGGGTGCCGCCCTGGACACCCGCGGGGTGCCGCGTGACAACGCCGCGGCACCCGTGGGGTGTCGCCCTGGACACCCGCGGGGTGCCGCGTGACAACCCCGGGTGCCGCGCTGGACACCCGCGGGGTGCCGCGCTGGACACCCGCGGGGTGCCGCGCTGGACACCCGCGGGGTGCCGCGCTGGACACCCGCGTGGTGCCGCGCTGGACACCCGCGGGGTGTCGCCCTGGACACCCGCGGGGTGTCGCGCTGGACACCCGCGGCACCCGCGGGGTGTCGCGCTGGACACCCGTGGCACCCGCGGGGTACCGCCGCCTCCGGCCGTTGGCGCCGCCGCAACGGCGACCCGCGCCGCCACCGGCTTCTGCGGGCCGCCGGAGTCACTCCGGTGGCCCGTTTTCCTTCCCGTTTGCGCCGTTGTTCCTGTCGGGTTCCGTTCTTTACTGCAGGATCATCAAACATCCGTTGTGGCACGTTCCGTCGTTGCCGTCAAATCCGCACAAGAAGGAAGAACGGCGGAGGGTTGTCGGGCCGTATTCGTTTGGCCCGCACCCTCCGCGTTAGATATAAACAACGGGAGAAATTAAAGTTCAACACATTAACGCATATCCGAAACAATTTTTAATGAAATAAAATTGTTTCATAAAAATGGGTTCCTTAATTGAACGGAAACAACAATTTTAATAATTTCAAAATTGTTCACAAATCCAGTTCTTTAACTTTTTAAAGAAACAATTACGGGAATATAAAAAGAAAAAGGGGGGTAATTCCCAAAATAAATCCCTACCTCGCCGTCGCTGTCGGATGCGAGGTCGTCGCAGAATTGACCGTCACGGAAGGAGGTGATCGTCACACCGCGGAAGGTCGTCGCGTCGACGATCTCCGAGGACCATGAACATGCGGATTTAATTAATAATAATTAAATCCATGTTGTTGTTGAAATCCAAAAAGAAAATAAAAAGAAGCGCAACCCCCTACCTTGGTTGTTGTCGATCGAAGGCTGTCGCGGGGTTGGATCGTCACGGAAGAAGCGTCGCGAAGGGAGATCTGTTGGCGTCACGGTACAAGGCTTCGCGTCGTCGATCTCCGCAGGTTTGGCTTTCTTCGCGTTCTTCGCGTTCTTCGCTGAAGAAGAACGCTTTCCTCCAAATCCTATCCACGCGACAAGTTTCAACCCAAAATAAAATATGCTTAAGCCTTATTTTATTTACACAACTAAACATTTGAATTTCAAAAGATAAGAAACGAACCATTAATTCGTAGAATTAATTCAACGAAAGAAACAGCTCATTTAATTTACGGAAAAAAACCGCCCAATTAAATGGTCTGTTAAGAATTTAAGAAAACGCGTCATTTGACTTTCATAAAGATGGGTTTTCACGGGTACGTTACTTAGCGGAAAGAAACAGCGGGGCTCGTGCGGGCACCACCTCATAAATATCCTACCAAGAAGGTAAAATATTTCTGGATAGTACCCTATCCGGTTCAACTCAGTTTAAGCCGCTTTTAAGTGGCTTCAAGTGGATTCCAAGTGGCTTAAGTGAAATAAAATAAAGTTGTCGTAAAATTATTTTGTTTCTTAACTTTAAGCCCGAAAATTAAAAACCACACCCGAGCAAACGCAACTCTGGAAGAGGCGTTTCTAAGCAAATACCGGCGCTGCGATTCCATCGGTGCCCTCAGAATTCGATTCCGAGCACCGGTTCAAAAGTTAGAAAAACTCGCTCATCCGTTCACTGAACCTACCCGAGCCAAACTTCGGAAATTGATTCCGGGCACACCGGGCCTCGGAATCAGGCGCCGTCAGAAACTGCGTTCTTGTAAAATTCCAAAGAAAATTAAGAAAAAAAAAATTCCTTGGAATTTACGGGTCTTTACATTACTCCCACCACAGGGCTTTACGTCCCCGTAAAGCTTCACCACAAACTTAGGGAAACAAAGCGGTACTGAGCACGCATCTGAGCCTTCCACTCCCATGTGCTCACCTGGAGGTTCCCGCGCTGCCAAAGAAAGTGCACAAGAGGAATCGACCATCCTCCTAGGATCCGCTCCTGTCGATCCTCGATCCCCACAGGAACCTCCGTATAAGACACTCATCGCCACCGTCTAGCTCCTCATGGTCGATGATATGCGAAGGGGTCGAGCACGTATCTCCTCAGTTGGGATACGTGGAAAACGTCGTGCAACTAGTGTAACTGAAGTGGATGGGCCAAGCGGTAAACCACCTCGCCTACCCAGCTGAGGACCTAGAAAGGTCCGTTGAACCTCGGAGATAACTTGCCTCCCAGGCCACATCTCCGTAAACCTCGTCGAGGTGAGACCCGTAAGAAGACTTGGTCGTCATCCTCGAACTCCAGAGGTCTCCATTTCTGTTAGAACTGAAACTCAAAACGACTGCTGCTATGAGGGTAAGGTTGACCGACTCAAGAGTGATCGGTCGCACCCCCCTGTGCAAGAGTTACCCTGCACTACCTGGGGTTTCCTTTTCCACCGACCAAGGAAAACCCATCCCAAAGTTTGCCTAAAACCGTCAATTTGAGTATGAACAGTTATTTCCCATTCCATACTCAAACTAACGTCGTAAGGCCTCGACGCTTCCACCAAGAGATTCCAACCAGAACTCTCGCCTCGAGGGTCTGACCACACCGTCGGCGTAAGTGTGATTATCGAGTCTCCTCCCAAGGTATCTCCAGACGTGAGGGTCAAGTCCACGGCTTACCGGAAACTCTAGGTCTGGAACAAGATTTGTGGAAGCGAGGAATGATTCATATCGACGTCTGTTACTACAGCAGCTAGTAGTGGACATAGACTGTCCCTTGAATCATTTCTAGAGCCATTGGGTCACACTTATGGACCGCATGCAGCCGTATTCTTCCACCGCCCTCCAGATCCCTGAGCCTGGCGGGAATAACTAAGGCGGGTTGTTGTACCATGTTAGGATGTACACCACCTCATGTTGCTCTCCTAGCTGTGCCTCCACGTCTGCTGCTTTGTAGACTCATCTCTCCTTTAAGTTTCCTCTTCTTGAAACATTTAACACGCCCGAGTCTCTACGACTGGCACTGGTTTCCTGTTTCTTACTGCACTGTGCAGTCTTCATCCGCTCCTGGATGAACTACACCTCCTTTTCATACGATCTGGAAGAGCTGCTAAAATTTCTCCTTTGCCGAAAAGAGAAACCCGATCTCATCCCCTCTCTAGGTGAACCACGCCCATTGCCTAATACAGTCAATCCTGACATAAATGATGCATTCATGCCATGGATGACGTCGTAAGGCCTCGACGCAACTACTAAGAGATCCAACTGTCACTCTCACCTCCAAGGGTCGAGTCACACTGTCGGCATCAATGTGAGGTCACTGGGTCTCCTCCAGTAGGAATTTTGAAAGTGAGGGTCAAGTCAACAGTCTTAACCAGGACCACTTAGTAACATCACAAAAGAGGACAGGAAAGCAAACATCACAAGATAAGTGTCTTTATTTTATTGCAGCTCATGGTACAAAGACACAAAAAACAACATCAACATGGAACTAGAAGTACAAGAGACGTATCCAATAGTTCTGCTCCTGTCCACCTACTCCAGGAGCTCTACTTCCTTGTCCACTGCTCTACTGTTGCTCAAGCATTCGTCACTGCATCTACCTCGGTGGCTCCTCAAAAGCCTAAGGATCAACTGTACGAGGAGTCGGACAGTCACGTGCCAGGTGCCCCTTTCCACCGCACGAGTAACACAGTCTGCTTCTGGCATGCCTGGCTCTGACCCCACCCTGGGTGCCCCGCACCACCAGTCCTAAAACCCGAGATCTCCCAACTGCTAGTCTAGTCCTCCTGGACCTCTGCATCATCTGTCTACTGCCCACAGATGACTTGGCTTCTGATCGACAAACACGCGGAAAAGGCAGCAGCTCCTGAACACGCTCGGGGTGTAGAGCTACTGCAACAAACTCCACCCTGAAGAAGGTCTCGAAGTCTTCCCATGTGAAAGCCATCCCATCCCAAAACTGGAACAAGTGGCTCCACCACCTGCCTGCTGCTGCCTAAAGAAGGCTGGCAGTAAAGGTCACCATGAAGTCTGATGGCGTCCCCACTAGCCTGAAGACTCCCACCACAGCCTCCAGCCAATCCTCAGCCACCTGCGGGTCCGTCTCTCCCCCGAACCTGGGTGGCCTCTGGCGCTGGAACTCATGCAGTGCGCTCAAGTAGCGGGCATCACCTACTGCTGGGGCTGGTGGCATCGGTGGCCCAACGTATGGTAGTACCACTGGCGCCTCCGCTGGTGCCTCAAATGCAAGAGGGCCCTGTACCGAAGCCTCGTCACTCGACAGGCTGTCAGCACGCACATCCCTCTGGGCTCTAGCTGGTCGTCCGAGAAAAGGCATCCTGAAAGAAACAACGTAACACGGTCAAACGATTATACCTGGTGAGCTGACCTGGTTTGAGCTGTTTTAAGGGGGGAAACCTTTGAAAACAGACACGCAATTAGTGTTTTCGTGCACAAAGTCGGAAATCAGTTGCCAGGGTCCAGGTGTATGGATACGTCGGCCGCCCGCACCAACACTGGACTCCCTGAACTGAAAACCACACTCGGTACCCTTAACACTATTGCTTCACAGAAAGAAAGATCAGATTCGGCGGTAGAACCGACCATCTCTGATACCAATTTGTCACGACCCGTCCATGGGCCCCGTGCCGTGACTACCCCACATTTACACCTTTGGTGCTAGTCGCCAGCCCCTGGCCTATGGAAGGCGGGCTTGGGGTAGTCACGACACGGGCCCCGTGGACGGCTCGTGGCAAAGACCTTAAACTACATAACATCTATGCTTCATGCTAGATGACCATAAACTACAACACATCAATGGTCCAAGATAGAGGACCCTAAACTATAGTACAATGAATTTTATAGCTAAAAGACTCTAAACTATAGCACAATGATGTTCTGTCTTGGATGAACATAAAACAACCAACTAAAGGAGACATAATGCTCACCAGGTTAAAATCCAGATAAGGCCATCCTAGGAAAAAGTTGGGTATCTAATCACTATATATGCACGTTTTTTGATCCATGAAATATGGATAATTTTAAAAATAGAAGATGAACAAAAAAAATTTAGGTTAAAGACCTATAAGAAGGTGTCCTGAGAAAAGTAAAAGTTCATTCCCACTAAGACCTCCTCCATATGAATCTTAGAAACAAGTTATGGGAAAATAAATAAAGAGATAAAATGATTGTGGGGACTACCATATGGCCTTATAAAAAATCAATCTATGATTTCTAAGTCCCCTACCTTAGGAAAAATTCAGAGCATTTGACCTTTAAAAGGATACTAAGTCCAAATTGTCATTGTAAATCAAATGATCTCAAGACTGATGGATTAGGTGCATCAATGATGAATTTCATAACAATGGGAATTCATTAATATTTATCAAAGTGTAACCTTTTTGAAAGTCAAGCACTCAAATACAGAATATTGGATCTATTTTGTTTTACACACAAAGGATGGAAATCATGGATAATCTGAGTAAGATATCAACCTAAATATGGATCTCTACCCAGGATTTCATCACAAATCAATGAGATTCTCCTTCCAATGTATGAGTTTTATATACGTAAGTACATTTATCAGATATTTCTTCATCTATGAACCTATGTTCACAATGCATGAGTTTGATCTGCTCAATGGTATATTTCATAACTACATATGTATTGATTATTATTATCATGGGACACATATTGATGTCCAAGAATCTTACTTCAGATCCAACCTCAAGATCCTTTTCACTAAATCCTTATTCTATTCAGTAATTTATACACAATCAAATTTCAAGGTCTCCACTTCCAATATTATATTAATCCCATCACTCGTGATAAAAAATATCATATGGATAGCACCTAAAATTATTAAGTAAAATGATCAGGATAGACCCTCTCAAGATGTTCAATATAAGATCCTACCAAATATTTGGATATATAGAAAATCGATCTACATTTACCTTAGAATAGTATTTTTTTTCATGCCCGATGTATCTAATTCTATGGGGGGAAATTTTTTATGCTCATAATTGTGATTTGAACACTTTTCCATGGGAGGACGCATGCCAGTTAGGTGTATATTAGAATCTCTATGTTGCACTTGATATCTTCATGTGAAGAGGATAAATATTCCATTAATGTGTGTCATGTTATTAGGATATTCGACATTTATATGATAGGTTCCAATGTTATTCATGTACCCTTCAGTATATAACATTGACATGAAAACACCCTTGATCATGTTATGGTATTATACACCCATGAATACAACACATATCACTGGAGAGAAATGAAATTGTCCTTGAAAATTCCTAAATTGCATTTTTCGATCCATCAATTAACACACAACTCATCTAAATAAATCAAAGAGACTATCCCTGATAATGTATGGATATCATCATGAGATCGATCAAAGACCATGTGATGCATCAAAATTGAGAAAAGTGATTGTCCCTAACAATGTCTACATTCCAGTGCAAGATCCTTCATTGAATAAATAGAACATCAAAGGGATGAAAGGTGAATGTCTCTGACAATGACTTCATTTCCTTTCAAAATACATCATTGAATACATGTAGCATAAAAGGAGAGAAAAGAGACTATACTTGATGATGCCTTCATTCCATCATGAGATCTATCAATGAACATGTGACACATAAAAGGTGTGCAAATTGACTGTCCCTGACATTGTTTTCATGTCATCATGAGATCCATTATTAAATACGAAACACATAAAATTACACCAAAGTGATTTTCTATGAAAATGTATGCATGCATTTATGAGATCTATCAATGAACATGTGACACATCAGAAGGGAGAAAATATAATGTCCCTCACAATGTTCACATGACATCACGGGATCCATCATTGAATACACGGAACATAAAATCCATGTAAAGTTTTTGTCCTTGAATATTTTTGTAGGATATCAAGAGATATATCAATGAACATGTCACATATCAAAGGACAAACATATGGATGTTTCCATGAAATTATCAGACATCTCCATAAGAACTTTGATATTCATGCAATGTGTCACTAATAGAGAGAATGATTTTCCTTGACAACATTCATAAAATCTTGTTAGATAAAAAAACTTTGAAAAATAAGAAGTATAAATAAGAATGGATAAAATTGGGTTCCTCTTTCAGTCATAAAAATCATGCAACACACCCATGCATCCCATGAGACACCACATAATCCCTGGTTACATGTCTTCCTAGTAGACCAAGATCTTGCTAGCATATCATCCACTTCACGAAAGAGGTTTGGAAAGTTTCAGGAAGTCTCACACTCTCCATTTGGATCCATAGGACAAAAAATGGTATTTTACATGAAATTATTTTGAATCTCCCTAGGAACTTTTATTTTCAACATGGAGCATCACCAATGGGGAGATTGATTTTCTTTGACAACACTAATGCATACTATAATGACCATTATGGATTCGCTCGATATGTGCTGCACAATGTGGAAAATAACCAGGGTGGAGGGTCCTATAAATCCCTAACCCCAACATGAAAAATGGGGGTCTTGCATAGATGAACAATCCTTGGAACCTTACATCATAATCAAAGAAGATTTCTCGGAGTGACTGATCTTGCTAATGGGAAGTTTTCCATTAAGTAAAATATCGGAGAATAGCTAGAGCGATCATGAAACATGCATAGGTGCTTTATGTGATCACTCATAGATCACAAAAAGGAATTTATAGGATTTCAAGAATAACATATTGCATATATTCTAAATCACACATGGATTAAAACAAGATAACACTAAACAAATTGTAGGAATTCATAATATAAAGGGTAGAAGAAAGAGTAAAAGATGAGAGACTTATGTGAAGAACATATATGTCGATCCTCATACACTACGCAAGAACTATCTGGCTCTTTTGATAGCACCAATACATGTTGAACAAATCATCAAACACTCCTTTGGCATACAATTTGGATCACGTGGAAGTCCCCTAGACATGTCAGATCAAGTCACATGGCACTCCACGGACAATCCACCCATGTCTCATGAAACCATCAGGGAAAGCCATCCAAGACTTCAAATTCCCTCTAGACATGCCACCCATATCATATAGTGATATGAGAACATGTTAGTTGAGCCTCGTGATAACACCAGGGCTTGTCAGTTGTATCTTGTGTCATTCCTCAATAATTATAATCCACGCTTGTGGCAACACCTAGACAAGTTATCTATGACATGCAGCACACTCCAAACATGTCGCATGACTCTTGAGAAACTCTCCAGTCATGTAATTCATATTTCATGCTGACACCAGGGAAAGTAATGTAGATCATGGGATGATCTCAAGAAAATCTAGCTGAAGTCATGCGATGAATTTTAAACAAGAAATTTGAGGTCAGGTTATATCTTTTTTACAAGATCGTTGAGGTCATGTGATGGCTTCCAAGACAAGATGACCAGGTCTTATGATGTCCTCCTGAAAATTCACCCATGATCATGCGATATCTTATAAGATAAGTCAATGAGGTATTATGATTTCCTCTAGAAAAATCCATCTTTTATCATGAAACAAACTTCAAACACATCCTCCAGATTATGATAAATACCTTGGTAAAGTCAACTAGATCATTCCATTGGGTTTGTACATTTTAGACAGACATTCTCTAACATGTCAAGTAAACAACCAAGTCCTTTCAAGAAGACAGTCAATGCATGTCAGGCAGACATGTAAGCTAAATAAGGGAAACCTTGGTCTGTAGGCCCCAACCAATTAACTATAATAAATCAAATTCCTGTCCAAACAGGATATGTAGGATGCCATACTAATTCCTAGTCTCTAATGGTAATACACTTTGGTGTAAATCCCCTCATATATTTAATAATTCAAATATCAGCACCCAATCATTCCCATGGGTTGATCATTATACAACATCTATCAGCATACTAAGAATCAAATGAACTATGAGAAATATGATTCTTGTAATAGATGGGATAACTAGGAAGCCTTCCTAAGGCCCAAGATCCAATGTGCATCCAATTCGGAGTATGTCCCCTCATTTATCTAAAATTTCAACCATTGGGACCCAATCATTCCTTTGTTCTCATCACTCTTCCTCATCCATCAGTAGATGAGAAGTGAGATCATACATGGGAATAATTTTATAAATCAGTCCCGACCATGACCCCAAGTAACTCAAGTCCATAAGTGGTTAGGGATCAACCAAAATATAATGAATGCAATTCCTATTATCAAACAGGATTTTTTGGACTCTTTACTAGTGATCGATCTCCATAAAACATCATTTATAAGATGGGTAATCATGCCAATCAAAGGGAAACATAAATGTGTAATCTTTGTACAAATTTAAACTTATTAAACATGTCATATATTCTTCTATCTCTTGTTTATCATAGTGATAATGAATCATGTGGTCTTAGAAAATGGAAATGACTATCATATGATGAGGATTCCCTATTTTGGGTCCATAATTGGTATGTAAGTCTGATTGCATCTCATCTCCACTCAAATGTACATACTCTCGAATAAGTAATCAATGGAAGTCTTATATGAATAAGTCCCTCCTAGGGAATCTATTTTGGTATCTCTCATGACACAGACACTTGTTATAAGAAATAAATAGACTCCAGTTCCTATCTTAAGAAGGATATATAAGAAGCCTCACTGAGGTCTGAGACCAATATTTACTACCCTGGAACATAATGTTAAAACACATGGATAGTTCCCGTAACACGGCCTTATAGTATTTCAAAAAACCTAAATGGGTTTTGATTCCTATTTTCACAGGATAAATAGGATTCCTTTTAGAGGTTCAATACCATCTCTAATACCCAAACCACCTTCCTAGATGGTAATAAACTCCAGAGTAATCAAAAACAGTCGTAATCCAAAGAATCATAAATAAATAAGAGATTGATAGAGAACTAGGGATATACATTCAGTTTTACCTATCGATACATGTTTTTAATCAATTAATTAACATAGGGGTAACCAGTCCTATATTGGGGTCTGAAAATCATTTCAAAAACATATCTTAAATCTTTATAAGAGTCCCGAAGTAAGAGAAATTCATCCCAAAATGGTGTGTTGATCCCATCCTACCATCGTCTTGGCCAATGTGAGTTCCTAACATTTTTGGGAGTGAAACCACAAAGGACCACCTTTGTTTCGAAATATGGTTCATACCCAGTTATGGATGTGGGAATTATTTGGAGTTTCTATGCAATATTAACAAATGGGGAACCAGATGAAAATGATTGAAGGAGGAATTGAACCCCCCCCCCCTAATCAATCAAACCATTGTGAAAAAATCCCATCCACATCTCCTTTCCCAATGAAATAGGGAATATAAACTACCTATAATTTTAATTATTATTTTCGATATGAATAATGGAAACAACTAACACATTTAATCCTTTTTTCAATAAAGTAACTTGATCATATTGAGTCTCGTGTAAACACTCCATTTCATTTCACTTCTATTGCTACAGAAGTAGTGGGGTATGATTACCATACTTTTTAGCATAAAATAATAATTCCAATCCTCAAAAACTCAATATAAAGAGAAACATTTCTTGGGAAATAAATTAATTTTAATAGTAATTTTAGGTAATTCAACAGTCATAAAATCTATTTTTCCTCTTCACAAAATGAAACAAATTGAAAAAAATTAACATACAACACAATATGGTTCATAAATTAAATATTTTAAATATATAAAAAAAATTATTTAATAAAGTATTTAATAAATTTAATTTGATTATTTATGGGGTTAGATCACACCTGACCAAGTAGGAATC
Organism: Viscum album; assembly: GCA_963277665.1. Taxonomy (NCBI): domain Eukaryota; kingdom Viridiplantae; phylum Streptophyta; class Magnoliopsida; order Santalales; family Viscaceae; genus Viscum; species Viscum album. Next base: position 222,954,130 of record OY728123.1, on the reverse strand, counting down.
TAGCATTATGGTTCCCCTATCTCAATTTAAATTTCACAATACATGTTTTATGTTGAGAACTATATTTTATTTTATATGGTGTCCCTAATAGCCCATGAACTATGTTTAAATATTTTTAAATGTAATTCATGAGATTTATAGAACTATATAATTTTCCAACTTTCAATGTATTTTTATTCCAATGTTACTAATGTCATAAGATATAATTTTACCTTCATACATGTTATAGTTTTTTTAAGTTTCAATTTACATTGGTGGGTTTTTATATTTTATATCCCATAAATCTCATATAAATTATTATCATATAAAAATTTATAGGGTTTTAAATTATTATTTCCATTTTCTCACTCTTCATTACTCCATTCTTAAAAAATAATTTTCATAAGAAAAGATGACTCGATTTCTCATTTTTTATGGAGAATATTTCTCTTCGATATCCATATTATTTATGTTCATTAGATAATGTTATTTTAGATATATTTATTATTTATTAAAGATAATTTATTTAAATATTTACTTTATTTTCAAATTTTTAAAATTAATATTTTTTCTTTTATCTTGCAAGCCATTTTTTACATTTTTAACAAATTTGTGAAAAGAATCACTTTTTAAGATTTTCTGCATGAACAGATTTTCCTACTATCATAAACATTATTTATTATTCATATTATTTTAAATGTTTTTATGGTGTTAAAATGTAATATAGATTCATATTATTCTTTCAATTTTATGTTTTTATATTAATAGAAAAGGATATTCTTTTCATAAAAGATTAGAAAAGTGATTTAATTTCACAAATGTTTATTTTGGTCCTCCACTCCAGATTTTCTTACTTAAGAATAATTTCATATAAATATAAAAATATTGTAAATTATCTTAAAAATAATGTTTAAAGGTCTATTTTACGCCCCATGAATATAGTTTTGTAATTTATTTATAATATCATTTTTTCAACAAAGTTATAAAATTTTTAAGAATGTTATTTTTAATTTTTTAATTCTATTTTCATATAATTATCCCAAAATACTTGAATTTTCTAAAAACCATAATTTCTGATGAATTAATTGTATATTTCCATCCACTAAATATTTTTATTTTATACCATAATCAGTTTTTAGTGATTATTATTCATTCACTAACTTCCTTTTAAATATGATAATTATCACTCTTAGTCTTCTTTTTTAGATTATTTTTATCCATCATGTCCATGTTCATTATTATAATTGATTTATTCTAAATTATTTTTACTATTTACTCAGTCATATACCCATTAATCTAAAAAAAATTAATACCCTATATTACTTAAATCAGATTAGTTGGTGTTCATCAATAATGGTAGTTCAATTATTAATAAGAATAATAATGATAATTCATATATATTTTAATGAAATAATGATAGTTATTGTTTTCTAATAGAATATTTATTATATTATTGGGAATTTTTTAATATATAATCAAAATAAATATTTTCATTGGTTATCGAGGAAATTTGATTATATATTGTGTCATTTATTAATTCATTTTAATATAAAGAATGCATTAGAATTATTTAAGTGGCAGTTTGGGCTGTGTATAATATAGCTCCTCGATATATTTTGTAGGTTTTATGAGATAAAATAAAATGAGTATTTAGTGTATGGAATCCCATATAATTATAATGTGTTGGATGAGTCCCATAAGGTATAGATTAGATTTTTGATAATGTCGTGTCCAAGGCCTTGATGGTAATATTGTGATGTGTGACATTATTTATTTCATCACTATAATGACATTTGATGGTGTTCATATTATAAAGTGTTATAAAAAAGTTGGTAATGATAGAATAAATAATATTCATATTTATTAAAAAAATTAATTAGATAGTTATATTCATTATAGAAAAAAGTTGTTTTTAAAATCAAAAAGGAAATGCTTTTATTGAACTGTTTTCTTGTATGGTTTTAATTTAAAAGTTTAATTATTGAATTATGGAATTATAATTTTAAAAAATTAAATAATTTTTTAAAATTATCATATCAATATTAACATATGGATAAATTTTGTGATTTTTTTTGAAAATATTGATTTTTTAGTCAATAGAGAAAATAATAAATTTTGTAAACCAATCATTTTTCAGTAAGTTAAGTAATTAAAAAATTCCCATGATTATTTCAATTTTATTTAATGTAACATTACTATTATTTTTTTATATTTAATCCATTATATTAAATTTTAATCATATTTATTCTATATCTTACTATAAGTTCATTTTTGGGTTTAAAAACACATTTTTCCGAGAACTGTTTTAATGTGCATAATGTTTATCTATTTTAGTTAATTAATTAAAACCTTAATGAAAAATGATTGAAATTAAATTTATATATTATATATATATAAATATTAATTTAAATTAATATAATGATTTTTACCAGTTATAGAGTTACTAAAAAGTCGTCATGTGATTGAACATTATATAGCTTGAAAAAAAATCATCACATCTACTAGTTTTATTTTAAATTAAATTCTGAGACATCGATGAATTGAATTTGGAAAAAATTATTCCATATTTTAAATAATCATAATTTATATTATATAATTAGTTCAACTTAATTTTTGGTCATAATTAATACTAAAAATAATAAAATTATTAACCGTGATTTAGTTGAAAACAAGTTTATTGGTGGTTAAACAAAAATGATAAGGGTTATAATGACCTAAAAATATCTATATCATATTTTATGACCATATTTAGACCTTATATCATCTAATTATCAATAATTGTACATTTTTTATCCTTGTTTCATGATAGAAATGTGGGTATAACCTTTTCATTTCAAAAAATTCATTTGTGTTCACTCCCCCACTTATAAAATGTCACCCCTATACTCTCTACATCACACTTACAAATAATTTTGGTTAAGAAAATACCTAAACAATAAATTAATATATTCTATAACCACATCCTATAGTCCTTATTTTTCTCAAAAATCCAATCTTGTAAGGCTTTAGGAATAATCCAAAATAAGTGGTCCGAAGAAGAGGTATTATTATTAACCGAGAATTTTGGTTTTGTTTCCTCTTAAAACTACTTAATATATTATTAAACCATGATTATATTATAAAAAAATTATATTCTATAAAATTATATGTTATTATGTTAATTTCATAACTTAAATTCATCTCCTCTTCCATCAAATGAGAAACAAAACCATCATTCTTGTGTACAGTGGACTACCGCCTCGCGAATCAATGTAAATTGTTTTCCACAATAACCTCTCATATATGTTTATAATTATGGAATTAATTTTTATATATTATATTAGTGATAAAATTATCATTCTTAAAATATAATATATAATTTATTTTTTACCATATCATTTATTAAAAAATGATAATGTTATTCGTACGTACTTGTCAAGCGTCGCTTCTATAAAGCGATGTGATTCTTTTTTCAAAAACACATCACATGATTAATATATATAAGTATATTTAAATAAATAATATTTTGTTTATTATATTATTATAATTTATTAAAGATAAAATAATACTTCTCTTTTTCTATAATGATCATTTAAAAATGGAAATGTTACACATGCATGTGTATGACCTGCCATCTCCATGATTGTAACATAGTTCATTTTTCATAACTATATTCCATGATTGGTTTAAATTTTATAATTGATATAAAAATAAGATAAATATTTAATTTTTATCAATTTTATATTATTTAATAATGAAATATTTGACCATTTTCAACCTACTGAAGTCATGTTTGACATATAAGTTGAATACCATAAAAACATCTAAATTGATCTTAAATGATTGATTAATTGTGTACAACACAATAGGAGATAAATTAAATGGAATAATAAACCTGAAAATTTTTATAAAGGAAGAATATGATTAAAATAATTTTATTTTCTAGGATTAAAAATAACATACGTGACAAATCGGCCTTGAGGTAAGAGACTTTCTTTCTAAAAAAACTTCTTTTAACAATTTATTTTTGAACTCTTCTTCCTCTATGTCCATATTTTAAAAATTATTTTATGGATGTTTTATTATTTATATAAGATATTTATAATGTAAATTCTATGTCTCTTTTTACATTATTTCATAGCATTTCAAAAATGAATATTTTTTTGGAATTTTTATCTTTAATAAAAAAATACAAAAGGAATTCTAAATTTTAACATATACAGGGATAATTTCATTTCCAGCTTCCATAACTGTTATTTGATTTTTGACTTAAATTATATGGATACATTTATTATTAAAATAAAAAAACACACTTTACCCTTTTCATGGTATTTTCATTTTAAAATAGGTTTTCAAATTAAAGGGTATTTTGATACCCAAAAGTATTTTGAATACGTGCGTAAAAGAGTTTGTCAATAGTTTTGTGAAGAAAAGTTAAAATATTAAATGTTCTTATTCATGTTATGGTACATAGAAATTGTTTATATGACTTGTTTATCACTATTATATCTCATAGGTGATCCCATTATAGAATATATAATGGGTGTGCCTAGATATCACTCTAATTCTCCGGTGAATTATAATAGAAGTTAGCAGTATGGTTATTTTAATTTGTATGGTTCCATAAGGGTTCAATAAAAATGATATCCCAAGATACCTATTTTAATTTTCTAGGTTTTCTAATTAGTTTTCATGGAAGTAAATTATTTTCATAAGGTAATAAAAATGATATTTTTTAAATAAATATAATTCACTTAACATGTAAGGAGGTATGTTTTAAGAAAAGGATTTTCACAAATTTTCTTGTTTTTCATGCGACTAATAGTTTTATATATTTTTATGTCCTTAATAAGATTTTTTATCTCATACCACATTTTTAAATTTTATTCATTGGTCATACATATGGGTATGAAAAAAAATCCAGATTTAAAGTTAAGAATATTTTTCATGAAATGAATATGTGTTTTTTTAGAAAACATTTGGGGTTAAGATAATTGTCACAACCCATCCTTGGGGCCCGTTCCATGACTACCCCAAGCCCACCTTCCATAGGCCAGGGGCTAGCGAATAGCACCAATGGTGTAATCCGGATAAAAGGGGAAAGAATTTCCTTTAATAAATATATAAAAAACAACAGAGTACGCAACTAGAAGTAAAAACTAAGTAAAGGTGTATACAAAAGAAAGTGCTGAAAGGATAGGGGGATCGAAATACAATCCCAATAGTAAGGTACAAACAACTAAAATGCTAGTACTGCTAAAAGGTAAAACAGAAACTACTAAGTCGTCCTCCAGGAATCCCACTAGTTGGGTTGGTACAGATGGCCTCCTCAGCACCCCAGGTCTACATGTCCGTTATGTGTAGGTCTTTCCAAGTGGTCTACCTCCAGGTACCATCCAACTCTATAACTCTCTACCTCGATCAGTTATGTATGTCGTCTACAACCAATGCAACAAACTGCGGCCATACCCCGTGGAGGGGTGAGTATATAACGATACTCAGTAGGGACCCCGAGACCCCCGAAGGTCTCCAAGAATCCACGAAGGATAAACCACATAGGAAAGAAACAATCACAAAGTATCAACCAAACCTACTTAGGTATATTCCCATACACATACATAAGTTACCAATCACTGTTCGGCTCCAACTCTCGAGCCTAAGAACAACCCAGTCCACATAGGAAGTAAATTCAATCACATCGATGATAATGATTGAAAGACAAGACTCAACTCACATAGGTATACATCTTTTGTAGAGTGATAGAGATGATCATATGTAGTCATTAATTCATCTAAGTTATCGGACCCACAAAGGATAAAGGATGAGTTAAGCTGTCAGACCCACACAGGATATAGGACCAGCTATTCTGTCAGACCCACATAGGATATAGGAACAAAAGTCAGAACTATCGGACCCATGGAGGATCTCGGTATAGTAGTCATCATTGTTGAACCCACGGAGGATTCTGGTTCAGTAGTCATCACTGTTGAACCCACGGAGGATTCTGGTACATTAGTCATCGCTGTCGAACCCATAGAGGATTTCGGTACAGTAGTCTTCGCAGCCAGCCCTAGGGTTCCCGCACATAGCACGCTCGATTCCGGGAGGGTCTTCTCCTCGTGCAAAGTGTCGATACATCAACTATCACGAATTCATAAGTTGATGTATCTTGTAGTTCCTTCTCATTATAAGGAACCCAACGTGACAAGCGGCTTGTCAATCAGACGGCTGATCTGAGACTTATTGGCATTTTCATTCCAGGGGCCTGGTTGGATTTATGCTCGATGCAAACCCAGATGTTTTCCAAATTTGACGAAAACTCACTTAGATTATCGTAAAAGGACCGCCTCATAGTGAGGGTCCCATTACCGCAGATGACACGTCGATCGAGCGCGTGGTCTAGAAGATATTCGTATTTAAGCGAAGTCGGGTCGGGCCCATCAGGCCCAGTGGGCTGGCGGGTCGGTGGGTCCGACCCTGCGGGGGGGTCGGCTCGGCCCAACTTGGCGGGTTTGCCCTGACTGGGGGGTCGGCCTGGCCCGGTGGGGTGCGGCCCACCTGTGGAGCCGGCCCCCATTGCGGGCCAGTCCGGTTCACCCGGCGGTGCCGCCTCCTCCCTACCCGGCCGGTCGTAGCCGGTCCGTTCTACCCGACGCACATGGCCTGTGTGGTGGGCCATGGTTCCTCCCATTCGGTGCCTGTTGTAGCTGCGGTTCACCAGCCCGGCCGGCAGGCGGCTTGCCGGTTCGTCCAGTAGAGCGACCCGTGGAAGCGGGTCGCGGTTTTCTCCACGTGGTTCCTGCGGGCACCGTGGATCTCCAACTCGGCCGGCAGGTTCGGTTCGGCCAAGTGGCCTGTAGACATGGGTCGCGTCCTCCACCTCCATGCGGTACCTGTGGGAACCGCGGTTTCTCCAACGGGCCGACTGGTTGGCCGGCCAGTCGTCCTGCGCTCCGGGTGGCCCAAGTGGTTGTCGGACCCTCCACACGGCTGGCGCAAGGCCGCCGCCACCTCTGGTCGTCAGTGCCTCTTCCATTCGCCACATCCCACATGGTCGGGGCCCCATTACATCAGCACGGTGCGACGGAGCCACGCCCTGCCGGCTCCGCCTCCGTCGTCAACACAAACAAGGTTCAATGGAGGGACGTCGGGCTGTGATTGTTTAGACTGTGCCCTCTACGTTGGTTGATAAGAACTTGGTCACCGTCAACCAAAAACAAACATCGACAAATGAGGATATAATTCATATATTAAAATTAATCAAATCCCCCTAACTCTTATTCCGTTGTTGAACATTGACGAGTTGCAGAAGTCAGTCATTGCGGAAGACGGACATCGTTCTGTCAACGTCGGAGGGGATGACGTTGTTGTTGGCGACGTTATTCGTGGGCGGCGTCTTCCCTTTCTTGATCCGGTTGGAAAAGAAAGAGACGCATCATCATTCTTTAGTGGAAATGGTGTTCTTCATTGAGTGGATATCATTCCTCCAAGCGTTCTCCCAAAACTCCACTAATTCTCCCAACCAAGGAAAACTACGCGAACCATAATAATATAACACATATTATTATGCTCACTTAATGAATTCAAAATAATTCAAATTAGTTGAGCCAATTAATTAATTGCAAGCTAGATAATTAATTGAGAGAGTGAGTTGGCACATTAAGTGGGAGGGTGGATAGGCTCCACCATAAATTTTGAGTTAAATAATTAAAGGGGGTTTAAGGGGAGTTGAGGGGTTTGAGCTCTTGTGGTCCCCACAACAAAATATCCTCCCATGGGAGGTTATGTGGGGGTGGGTCCCACCTCTGACTTCCCTTTGGAGAAAATAACCACCACCCAAATAAAAATTAAGTCACATAAAAATTTTTATTTAATTTTGAGAATCCCCAAAAATTAACTTCCAGTCCAGATAAAACGCAACTGCGATAAAGGTCTCCTTAAGTGAATATCGGTGCTGCGAGTTCATCGGATTTCAATTCCAAGCACCAGTTAAAAAGATATAAAATGTCGCATGTACGTTCACTGAACGTACCCGAACAAAATTTTAGAAATTTATTCTGGGCACACTGGACCTTGGAATCAGGCGTCGTCAGAAACTGCGGACTCATAAAATTCCCGTGTATTTAAAAACAATTCCACGGAATTTAAGGGTATTTACAATAATGATAATATAATACCGATAAAATACTTTACAAAATGTTTAAGTTGAAATGATATAGCATTTAAATATTAACATGTTGATTATTCAAAATTATATTTGTTCAAAATGGTTTACTACTGTGGAAATAGGGGATATTTATTAGGAATATAGAAAGAGTAAAATATCCTTCCAAATCCGAAACTTCTAATTATTGGAATTATAATAGAGCAGTTTGTTGTTGTGATGGATACGTTAAAGGAAACTATAATTAGTAGTGGTATCCATGCTAGAGAGAAACCCTATCTACAATAAAGAAATGTTTATATAGTGGAGAATTTTTTGAGACAACATCCTCTAGAATTTTGTGAATATTATAACCTAGTTGTAGCATACAGATAGATTAATTATTAAGAAAATATATTTGAATTCATGGTGTGTTCATAAAATCAAAAGGTAACACTTTATTTTTATTATTTTGATGGTGAAGCTGATCGATTTTGGCTTTCAGTTAAGAATACCTGATAGAAATATGATCATTATTACATGGTATAAGACACATTTAAAAATATGTTTCTTAAGAAATATTTACTTTATGTTATTCAGCTTGGGATTGAGAATCAATTTATTCAATTAGGGAAAATATATAGATTATAAAGTTGTGTATGAAGCCATTTTTTCAATACAATCCATGTAAAAAATGGATTCTGTTTGGGAAATTAGTAGTAAAATTAAAATAATTTACCAAGTACTGAAAACATGATTATAAATATCATTGGCCGCATGAGAATTTAAATCATGTTAAAAAGTAGTTAATCATGTTGAGAAAGTTGATATGGAGTTTTTTGACACTTATGTTCCTTGAGATGAAAAGATTAAGAAAATTATTGAATGATAGGTAATTGGGAAGAATCTATCAATTAAATTTTATAGTAATAAAATCATATTCCCATATTGTGATAATACTCATAAAAATCATCGAGGATAATGTTTTATAAAATCAGGGAGGTGTTACCAAGGAGTAAAGTTTATACATATGTCTCATGACTATAAGGAAAATGAGATGAAAGTAACAAATAACCAATGGTAATATTCTTTATTTACAATGATATGGGGAATTATTCTAATGTTTTTATGAAGATAGTTTCATAAGATATAATTTTTCAAGAATATATATTGAATATTGTGGAAAAATAATTTTCCACTACTACAATTGATTTTGGACCATCAAACGAAGTGGTGAAAGGTGTATAACATGTTTTTTAAAATTATTCCAATCCCCTATTTAACTATGAGTATTTATACTCATTTATTTCTATAAATTTTAAAAGTAAAATTTTAATATTATAACATGAAAATATATATATATTTAGTGAAAACTCTATGTGGAAGTGTTAAATAATCCCAGATTTATAATAATTTTCTTATTGTTATTAGTGGGATTTTCTTTACTATAAATCTTGTTGAAATTCCAATAGTGGAGTTTTATATTATTTTCGGTATGGATTTTCTTTTTTTTATCCTCGAATGATAGATTTTAGATCTAGGAATTTTTTATTCAATGATTTAATATCGTTGATAACATACCAAGAATATAAGAAATTGATTGGAGATAGTTATGAATGTTACATGGATCTTAATGTTTAAAAGAATTAAACTATTCAAATTAGTGATGTTTCTGTATTAAATGAATACATCGAATTTTTTCTAATGATTTACATTATGTCATTCCTAATTGGGAGGTTGAGTTTTTTATTGAATTAGTGCCTCATGATAATCTTATTTAAACCCCCCATTATTTAATTGATCAAATAGAAATTTTAGAATTGATAAATCAATTATAGTATTTTCTAGATATATATTTCATCCAACCTATCACATCACCACAGGGTTCTCCGTTTTTTTGTTGAAAATAATTATTTTTCAATGATAATTTTCATTGAATATCGATACTTGAATAACATCACTACTAAGAACAAGTACCTTTTACCTCATATAAATAATTTATATGATTATCTCCATGGAGGAAAATTTCTTTCAAATATTTTTCTCGGTTCAAGGTACCATAATTTCAATGTTAAGATAGAATATTAATTATAAATACATAGTTTTAGACTTGATATGGCCATTATCAGTTTGTAGTCATTTCTTTTGGGTTTTCTAATGAAACAGTTGTATTTATAGACTATATGAATAGAGTTTTACATGAGTTCTTGGATAAGTTTTTTCTTAAAATTGGTGATAATATTTTAATGTATTCTAAATTTCCAAATGAATATGAAATACACTTATCTATTTTCATGAAAATATAAAAATATACTATATGGAAAATTTAGTAAGTGTGGATTTTTAATGAAACAAATTTATTTACCTTGATATATTATTTCAAAATATGGAATAATAGTTGATGTTTCTAAAAATAACGTTTTTAAATAATGTTCAAGAACCACCAATATGATAGAGATTCATAGTTTTCTTGGATTGGTGGGTTACTATGGGTAGTTTGTTGAAACTATGTTTAGTTTTTAGTCCATTGACTATGTTAACATGGAAAGGAGTTAAATTAATATGGATAAAATAATGTGGGGAATATTTTCAGGAACAAAAAATAGGATTGTTGAATTCTCCAATTTTATCCATTCCCTCCAATGAAAGAGTTAAGAAAGAATATAATGAGGATAATGTTTTATAGAAAATGTATATTTGATTAAGAAGGGTATGTTTTCTAAATATAATCTTGAAAAATAAGGTTTTTAAATTTTTAGAAAGAGATTATTTATGTCTTATGATTTGTATTTTAAGAGTGAATTTTTTATTGAATATCATAGTTCCCAATTTTATATTCATCCTGCAAGCACTAAGATGCACAGAGACCAGTAGGAGTATTACTGGTGTCATGGAAGGAAAATAGATATTACTAAATTTACCGTAAAATTTTTTACTTGAGAAAATTTTAATAAATAATGTCAACTATCGAAAGGAAGGATTAAATATTTTTATAGTGTTGGGGTGGAAATGGGAAAATATTTCAATGGATTTAGTAGTGGGATTGAAAAGAAATAATAAGGTAAAAATTTGATTTGGGTCAATTTTGATCCATTAAATAAATATATTCATTTCATTTCCATTTGAGATACAATTTCATTTGATCAAAATTCATGGATTATTTAAATTCTATAGTTAGGTTATATAGATTCAATCTCTCCATTGTATCTAACTGTGATCCTAGGTTTACATCAAATTTTTTTGAAAGGACTTTAGTAGTCTTTGGTTACTAAATTAAATTTCAATATAGCATTTCATACACATTCTAATAGATAATATAAATGAATAATTCAGACCTTGGAATACATGATTCATGATTATTCAATGGATTTCTAGAGAAGTTAGGATCGAATTCCTTCTTTGGATGAGTTTTCTTATAATAACAGTTTTAATTTGAGTATACAGAGGGAGCCCTTGGAGGAATTATATGGAAAATGATGTCGAACACTAGTTTTTTGGGATTAAGTAGGAAAAATGAAGTTGGTGGTACCAAATTTTGTAGATGAAATGAATAATAAGTTACCTTATATTTAGAAACATATGACGATGGCTCATAGAAGGAATAAAATGTTAATAGATAACCAGAGGAATAATATTTCTTTCAAGGTTGTTGATCATGTCTTTCTCAAAGAATCCACATAAAATTGTGTTATGCATTTGGTAAAATAGGAAAGTTAAGTATATAGTTAATTGTACTATATTTAATAATACATAATGTCATATTGGTTCCCTACAAAGTTTCTTTTTCTCAGATCTTATCCAAGGTACACAACTTATTTAATATTTCAATGTTAAGGAAATATATTCTAGATTAATCTCTTATTTTGAGATTTGAAGTTGTTAAGTTAGAAGAGAATATTTATTATGAGGAATAAAATATTAATATTCATGACTATAGAGTGAAATTATTATGGAATAAGTTTATCCACTAGGTAATTGAATTATGGTAAAACCAAATATATGAAGAAGAAACATGTGAATCTTAACATACTATGATGGAATGTATCCCCAGTTTGGTAATAAGTGAATAAATTGTGGGGACGCAATTTTGAAAAATGAGGTAGAGTGTAAAAACCTAGTTAAGGGTATAATAAATCATTTCCATGTTTACTAATATTTATGAATTATATAGTTATATTAATTATAAATATAAAACTTAATCATTAAAATCAAAAATGAAATACTTTTATTAAAAACTTTTCATATAAGGTTTTAAATGAAAAGATTAATTTCTAAATTATAGAATTTGATTTTGAAAAAATTAATTTAATTTTTTAAATTATCATATCAAAATCAAATTTGGGTGAAATATTGGGATTTGACATAAAATATAGATTTTTTAGTGAATAGTTAAAAATACATATCTCTTAAACATTCATTATTTATAATAAATTAAATAATTAAAAGTAAAAATATGATTTGAATTTTATTTAAAGTAATAACAATAATTTTTATTTTTATTTAATCCAATTAATTACATTTTAATCTTCTTCATACTATATTTTAGTATAAGTTTATTTTTGGGTTTAAAAAACATTTTTCTGAAAACTATTTTATAGTGCATAATGGTCATCATTTTTAATTAATTAAAAAACTCCACAATAAAAAAATAACTAAATAAAATTTAAATATTTTATATCTATAAATATTTATTTAAATTACTATAATGATTATTACTGGATATAGAGTTAATATATAATCATCTTATGCTTGAAATATATATTTCTTGAAAACCAGCTTTTTAATAACATCTATAGGTTTAATTTTAAATTAAATTCCACAAAAAATGTTAATTGAATTTAGTAAAATTGATTTAATTTCTGAAATAATATTAATTTATATTATCTAATATGTTAGAATTACATTTATTTCATAATTAATTGTCAATACAGTAAAAACAATTACCACAGTTAAGGTGAAAATGGGTTTATCGGGTGTTAAACTAAAATGATAAGGGATAAAATGATTTAAAAAAATATATTAATTATCTTATATGTAGATATCACGACCATTTATCATTTAATTCTCTTTAATTGACAATTTTTATCTTTTTATAAAGATAAAAATGAGGGTAAAATGTTTTTTTCCAAAAATTCCAAGTCTCTCCTCTCCCTCATTAATAAATGGCCACCCAAACTCCTCTCATTTTCACACATCCAAAGCCTTTTTGAATGGAGAATACTCAGTTAAATACAATAATTTATTCCCTAAAAATCCCATAGGCATTATTTTGATCAAAAACCTAATCTAGGAAGGCTTTAGGTATAATCCTAAAGAGGTTGTCCGAAGAAGAGGTATTGTTCATAACTGAGAGTTTTTTTCTTCTTCTTCGAAATACTTAAAATATTATTCAATCAAGATGATATAATAACACCATTATATAACAAACACATATATGTTTTGATGTTAATTTCATAACCTAATTTCACATCCTCTCCCATAAAATGGGAAACAAAACCATCATTCGGGTGTATGGATAGCAACCACCTCAAAAACTGATATAATAAGTTTTCCATCATTCCCTATAATGAATATTTATAATTATGTAACTAATGTTTATAAATTATATTAATTATATTTTTATCATTATGAAAATAAAATATATCATTTATTTTTTACCTTTCCATTCACTGAAAAATTCTAACGTTGTTTGTTCGTATGTGTTGACTACCACTAGGACTAAGCGATGTAATTCATTTTTTATCACTACATCACATAAATAACATATAAAAGCTTGTTTAAATAAATAATATGTTATCTGTTACTTTATGATCATTATATAATGATAAAATAATACTTACCAAATTTTTTAAAGATCATTAAAAAGTACAAATGTTATACATATATACGCATGACCTGCTGTCTCTATGATTGTAACATAGTTTATTTTTCATAACAATATTTCATGATTAATTTTAAAAGTATAATCAATGAATAAATATTCTAAATATCTAATTATTATAATTATTCACAATATGATATAATAAATACCTCTTGACCATATTTGACCTTTAAAAATTCATTTTTTACTTATAATTCGAATACCAACAAAACTTCTCAAATGAAATTAAATGATTAACTAATTATGCATAAAATGGTAAGAGATTAAATAAAATGAATAATAAAATAGAAAAAGGTTATCAATATAGTAAATAATTAACATAATTTTATTATTTCAAATGATAAAGAACATATTTGATGAGTCTTCCATGAGCTAATGGACTTTCTTTAAAAAAAATCTTTTACAGATTTATTTTTCAAATATTTTTCCTCCAAGTCCATATTTTTTAAATTATTTAATGGATGTTATTATGGGAACATGAAATATTTATCAAGGAAATTTTATGTCTATTTTTAAATTATTTCAATGGTTTTATAAAAGTAACATTTTATGGAATGTTTTACTTTCTTTACAAAACACAAAAGGATTGTTCAATTTTAACATATACAGTGACAATGAATTTTTCCACCACTATAACTATTATTTAATGTTTGGATTGTATTAAAATATTTAATTTATATCAAATAAATCCCCTATTTCAATTTTATAAGTATTTTGGTATTGAAATTGTGTTTTTTATTAAAAAATATTATTTTTTATATCCAAAAGAGTTTTATAAGTGGGTTTAAAAGAGTTTTTCTAGGGTTTTATAATGAAAAGTTGAAATATTTAATTATTTTAATCATGATATAGTCCTTAAAAAATAATATGATAGTTTAAGCCCCATTATATCTCATTAGTGATCTCATTATAGATTATATGATGGGTGTGCCAAGATATCTCTCTAATGCATTGGGTAATTATTATTTTCTATAGATAATTATATTAGAAGCCAGCTATATGGTTATTGAAATTTTTAAGTGTTCAATAATGGCTTTGTAAGGGTCCTATGAAATGATTTTCCAATTCATCTGCATGTATTTTTTATTTTTTATAATGGTATTTCATAGATTTGTTTTGTTTTTGAAGGGTAATATAAATGGTAATTTTAAAATAAAGATAATTCCCTTTCTGGCCACATAAGTATGTTTTTAAGAAAAGTATTTTCATGAGATTTCATTGTTACACTTAAATAATGGTTTTCTTTCTTTTTATGTCTCTTATTGATATTTTTGTGATCTTACCATGTTTTAAAGAAATTATTGGGTTTAAGGATAGAAAAGGGAAATGAGGAAGTCATGTTGAAATTCAATAATATTTTTACTAAAAATAAAACATATTTTATTTTAAAATTCATATATTATGCATAAAATGGATAATAATTCATATTTTCCACTTTTTAATATATGGTCTTTTTATGTAATAGTTATGGCCTAATTATATATAACTCTTAATCTTAAATCATAATAAAATGTAAGAGAATGAATTCTTAACTTAAAACTCAAGATTATGTGATGTTTAATGTTATTCTCTTATATTAACATTGAAATATTATCCATGGATATATATCATGGATGCGTAAAAAAATATATTGAATTATTTGATTTATATTGATTCTTCCATTTTACTCAAGTCTTGTTTCTCAATGATAGCTTCCATTGTATGTATGCCTTATTAGGTTCTTAACATAACCCTTATTATGTATCAATTTCTAAAAGCTATTAAGAAGTTTAATAAGAAAGATATTTCTAGACAAATATTTTTTTTTTAATTTTATTAGAGATTATATCACTTATTATAAAGTAAAATACCTTGGTATAGTTGGAAAAATATCCATTATGTCAGAAATATGTGGATTTTGTTTAGTAATGATTTTTTTTCAAATTAACTAAATATTTAAACCTATAATGGACTAGGATAGATATGTGACTCAAAAATTCATATTGATGATGTAATTATGGATGGTTAAAATTGGTTCTTGTTATATCGTATAAATCCAACAAGTAAAGATTACTTTTTTAGCACTGAGTCTGTGAGTTCAGGTCTTGGGAATCATTGTTGGTATCTGAGTGGAGTTTACATAACATAAGTGGTTAAAATTTTGTTGTTTACTGATAATTTAACAGTTATAAATATCATCAAAGGTTGATAATTTTATCTACTATCATAATTTAAAAGTTATAAATGAACTATTGACATCTTATGTGATTATATTTAAAGGTGATTAATGATAATTTTAGAAATTCTTATTTTGTTTAATAAGAATAAATTATTAAGGTATATATTACCATTGTAGTTAGTTTTTTATTTGATTATGGTTAATTGGAAAAAAGTTATTATTGAATTTTTGTAATATTGGTTGAGGGGTATGGATAACCATGTAGATTAATGATTAATTTTTTATCAAGGGGATTTATGTTATTTTAGAGTAGATTAATATATCCTTAGAATAATATATTTCCTTGATTTTTTATTTTGGGATATAGTATGAAATATTTTTAATAATTATTGAGGTTAAATAAATTTTAGATGAATGTTAATTTGATTTTGGAAGAAAATTTGATCAATTTCATTTTTTTTAATTTCCTCAATAATATTTTTGAACATTTTTTAGGGTTTAGTTTTTTTGGAGTGATTTATGTTTAAAATTGAGTAGTATTTTTTCCATTTTAGAAATTAATGTATCCCATCTTCATATAAAATTTTATTGATATTGGTTATTATCTTAAATTTTTCTAATTAACCTGGATTCGGGAAATGGATAGAGGAATGAGGAATAGATTTTTATTATTTTAAGGATCATATATTCCTTTAAAATTTTATTTTAGTTCTTAAAACATGAAAAATATATCATGTCTATTTATCATTTATAATTTTAGATGAAGAAGAGGTGTTAATTTGATTGAAACAAAACTAAAGGATGAAATTATAGTTATAAGATAAAAAGAAATCAAGTATAAATATTTTATCGTATTATTTATGTCAATGATAAATTAATTCCATAAAATAAATCAAAAAGAAGATAAATATATCAAATATTATGTAAAAAATATCTCTCAACTATCATGGTATTCTTTGGGAAACCTATTCATATGTATGATTCTTATAATGATACATACATGGTTTTAGAAATATGTAATGAATAATTTATAAGTTTATTAGTTGTAACTTTGAAATTATTTAAAATGATAAAATTAATATCTAATGTTATACCTATGTTAAGATAAATTCTCATTGGAAAGAAAAAATTAACATTTTTAGGATTAAATTTATTTAAATGGGGGAGAATTTCACACCTATAATTTTTGGCATGTATAGTATTTTAAATAAAACTGGTTTGTATGATTTATTATGATATAAGAAACATAAAATTAATGTGAATAGTGATTTATTAAAAATAAATGAGAGACATTATAATATTATTAAATAAAATAGAATTAAATAAAAGAAATTATTTTATAAAATTAAAAGAGGTGAGTTTTACATGGGAAAACACATTAATTCAAGAAAAATTATTTTGATGAATTACTTATTTTTTATAATTATAATACTTTTATTGAAATGATATAAATTAGATGTATTAAAAAATAATAGTTATTATTATTAAAATAAATTGCTCCATATAATTATTCATTAATGTTAATGAATGTTAACATAATAGTTTTTGAAAAAAAATAAATTTTTGTTTTAAAAATATAGTTTTTGTTATATATTTTGTATTTCATTTAAACGAAAATTTTATCTTATTTTAAGTAATAAATTTATTGAAAAATATTTTTTATACATGTAAATCAATTGAATAATCATTCCTATATTGATAATTAGTTGGATATATTTTAAGATAAACTCATTTTATTGTAAATTGATATATTTTTCTAAAAAAAATTATATGTGTATCGTATTTTTATCTTTAATTAATTAATTTGTTCAATAAATATGGATAATTTTTTTAAAATATATTAATAACATATATAATAATATAAATTAAAATGCATATAACTATCATTAGATATCATGAAATGAGAATAAATTCATTTTACAATTCCAAATTAAATTTTTCATAAAATGGTTTTTTTGCTTTATGTGTTCAGATATTAGAATTAATTTATGCCATCATTATAAATTTTTTTTGATGAAATAATTTTAATATTTGGTATCACTATAATCTAATTTTATAAATTTTCAATTTCATTTTTGGGTTTAAAGATAATTTTCCATGGTAAAAGTTATTTACTATAGTAAAAGGTTAAATTTTTGAAAAGGGGGTTAAATTAAGGTACAAAGAAAAAAATCACAAAAACTATTACCAAATTGATTTGTTTAGTGAATTATAAAACTACCTTTTATTATCTTAAATATTTTTCTAATTCATTGACACATTATTATAAAAGTATAGTTATCTATTTTTAATATTAATAATATTTACAAAATCTTCACACCTCTCACTTACAAAAGGATCCCTTCACCCCCTCCCTTATCCAAACACTATGAGCATATTATCTCCACCAATGAATACAAAAATACATCCCAAATCTCTTTAAAACTTCCAATAGGTTCTAGTAAAACTAAAATATCAATATATTAAGGCTTATTGTGTAATCCAAAGAAGGATATCCCAGTAATAGGTAATTTTTTTAACAGATCTCTTTCATTATCATGACTCGTCCTAGTGGGGAATGTGCCCCAACTCTCAAAGCACAACTCCAATAGGTCAGTGGTTGGTGACTAGCACTGAGTAGGCAGATCACTATCATAGGAGTCATTTCCTTAGTACCTACACACACACACACACATCTGTAGGTCCACAAATGTTGAAATGTAAAAACCACTAAGGAACAAAAAAGAATGCATAACACTAAACCCAACTAACAGAGTACAACAGAAATTAAAGTGAAGAAAAGTAATTGGGATAGAATATAATCCCTCCAAAATAAAGATTTTAAAAACTAAAAAGTTCAATGTGTAAATAATAAAGGTAACGGGACTAATTCTCGATGTAGAAGGAACACCTCAGCCTATAGGGAAGCTCACAAAGCTTGGTCTGGTCCTTTTCCACCCTAGACTTTGTCAAAAGGCTTCTCGTCTACATAAAACAAGTCATGTGTGCACAAAGCTTGTACATGGGTGATTATAACAATACTAAGTAAGAGACCCCAAAAACCACAAATAAATAAAAAAGTTAAATGTATAGTCATCTCAAAACCTTATATTTCAACAGAAACTAATATAAGAGAAACATATAGATATACTCGAAACACATAACTATATTCTAGAGGTAAGTCACAACGACCCCCATACTCAAACTAGGGATTCAGTTTGAATATTCCAAAAATATCTCATTTTGGATAACTCACTCCACAAGTGTGATAGATATGATGATATATGTCTTATAGGTATTGTTCATCCGGAAGTGTCACGAGAGAGATAAATTTCTTGATAGATCTAAAGAGAGAACATATACATTCATTCTGGGAGAAATCAATCCTGAACCGAAAGATCAAAATACACAGATGATGATCACTGCCAAGTCCTTGGTGTATACCAACACCCATTTGGATTCACTTAATAAGTAGAGGATCTACATCCGGTAGGATTGGTCACACCGATACCTGACTCAACCTAGGGTTAATAATAGATAGAGGATCTCACTTCGGGCCTCCTAAAAGGACTCTGACTCTAACCAAAAAAGTCCAACTGAATGGATCATACTCCTTCATATAATAAATGATACATGAAATTCATGGGAAAAAGAAAGGGGAAATAACCCAAATGAAACTTATCAAAGATACGATTGACATGGAGATCAATCCATGTACAAGAAAGTACACGGTGTGTAGAAGTGTAACATCTCATGTCCTCTAACCCCGGGTACTGCCCATGTACAATTTCCTATGTATAAAAGAGGATTTCATGTTGAAAAATATATACACAACATGTAGAAGAGTAACACATTATGTCCTACTATCCAGGGGTCACTCCATGTACATTGGCCGTGTTCCCATACACAGCTTTAAACCATGTACTGGTATATGGGATAACCCATGTAATTAGCCTAGTCTGGCCATGTGGTGGAGTACACACTGTGTACTCTACCCCATGTATGTGTATCATCTGAGATACATGTCGTGTTTTTGGTAAGGTCCCACAGATCGGGTGATAGTTGTTACACTCTGTGTTCAACCCCTTTATCACCCAAAACCCTAGTCTCCCCTCAACGGGGCCCACACTCCATGTATCATGGGATACACGTTGTGTTCTTCAAAATTTTCTAAAAATTATGTTCTTCCACTGTGTGCCTCCATCGATCATCTGGTGTTCATTCCAGAAATCTTTTCTCCTCTAAAACGAATATCCAAGGTCTTCCAATCATGGAAACACTAAAACAGTAGGTTTCAGGTCTTTGATTGATTCCAAAAAATTATTTCGATCATCTGCACGAAGAACGTTTGAAGAATTATTTCTCTACAAACATTTTTATTCATCTATCGCCATCATCAACACACCATCATTGGTTAATCATGATGTTGGATCTATGATTTTGTATCGTTGTGTTGTGATATGAGAGCGCAATGATCTGTTGTTGATAACCACACAAGGAATGAAATGATTACATGAGTCAATGAAGAGAACAAATTCATATAAAAAATCGAGAAATTAACCTCTTCTATTGTTCTTTATGTCTCAATTTATGAGGATCAAGTATAATGAAACAAACATGAAATAGATTCCCCAAAGTAAAAACCCATTAATCATAACCTCCTGCAAGAATGAACGATCTGCGGGTCAACCTATTCACGGGTTGATCTGCATTCATCGTTTAAATACCAGAATGGGGAAACAACCTCTTCCTTCATAGTCAACGAAATTTGTATTTTATGTCATCTTTGGTGAGATCTGATCTTGTTTTGCAATGAAAAACACATTTTCATTGTCTTCTTTTGTTGAGAGTTCTCCAAGGGTAGATCCTCTCCAATTCTCTAGAGGTCTCCAGGTTGTTTTCCAGTGTTATAATCCTAACCCTAGGCTCCTGGTTATCTAAAAGAATAATATTCTTCATTACGTCAAAAAAATTAAAATAAAATAAATTATTATTTTATTTTATTTCCTTTAAAATGCCCAAAAATTTAACTTTTGTAGTCGACCCATGTTAGTAAATGTTAGACCTTTATAATGTAAAGTCACTTATCTGAATGAAATGGTATCCTCATATTTCTAATCTGGAAACCCATTTAAAATTCATTCCAATTTTATAGGAAAATCACTCACGCATTCTATTTAAAAGTTTGATTTTTTTAAAACGTTTATTCTCACCACTATGAGCCTCGGAATTGCACATCGTCGCAAAGCTTGGTCTCGAATTAATTACATATAATATTTAAATATAATATACAAAAAAATAGGGACATTACATTCCCCCCACTATGGGATTTACATCCCCAAAAAGCCAAAAAATGTTTCTCAAATAGTTATGGGTAGTCTGCATGATTCTAAGCCTCCCAATCCCATGTTCGCTCCTAAATATTCTCATGACACCACTAGAAATGCACTTGGGGAATCATTATCCCATGAAGGATTCTCTCCTACTGATCCTCAATCTTCATGGGGTACTCCACAAAGGTCACTCCATACTAGATATCCATCTCTCCTCAGTCAATGATGTGCAATGGATCATGCACATACCTCCTCAGCTGTGACACATAGAATACATCATGTACCCGATGTAAATTTGGTTGTAGAGTTAGGTGGTATGCCACTGCGCTAACTCTATGAAGTATCTAGAAACTTCTGATGAACTTCAGGGATAACTTCCCACCCTGGAAAAATCTCCACAACCCTCATAGAGGTGAGGCCCAAAGGAAAACATGGTCTTCCTACTTAATCTCCAGAGGTCTCCATCATCTACCAGCATAAGACTTCTTTCAGCTCTGTGTAGTCTTCATCCACTCCTAGAAGATCTGCACCTTCTCGGTGGTCACTATCATCAACTTTTGAACCATGAGTACTGACTCTCTTTGGTTGGTCCAACAAAGTGGTCAAAAGTAGGGTCACCCATATAAATCTTCAAAAGGATTCCTACTGATGGTGAAGTGGTAGCTATTGTTGTATGGAATCTCCACCAATGGTAGGTGGTCCTCTAAACTGTGAATAAAGTCTAAGATACAGGCCTACAACATATCCTCCAAAAACTAAATGGTCCTCTCCATATAACCTTTTTTTGGGGATGGAATGTAATGCTCAAGAATAGATGAGTCCAAAATGCCTCCTACAATCCCCTCCAAAATCGACATGCGATGCTTGCATCATGATTTGAGACTATTTTCAAAGGGACGCCATGAAGCCGAACTATCTCATCCATGTAGAGGTGTCCCAAGTTCTCTACTAAACTCTTCTTTCTACTAGCTAAAAATTGGGCTGACTTGGTGAGTCGGTCAACAATCACCCAAATGGTTCCATGACCCCTAGTCATTCATGGTAATCCTATCATGAATCCCATATTAATTCCATCCCACTTCAACTTTGGAACCTCTAGAGGGTGAGCTAGTCCCATTAGAACTTGGTGCACATCCTTCACCTGCTAGCAAGTAAGGCATTGAGAAATGAAATTTTCCACTACCTTCTTCATTCCTGTCCACCAAAACTAACATCGGAGGTCCTAATACATTTTTTCCACTCTAGGATATACCTCCAAGGGGGATGTATGAAACTCCCTCAGAACCTCCTCCTGGAATGTCACTAGTACAAATGTGCTTCCTCTAAAGATTATGATGTTCTCCCCACCTTGAGAATATCCATCAAGATCATGTCATGTGGATAACTGAGTATGTAAAGCCTCTCAGTCGACTTCTCCAACTTTTTCCTCTATAACTCAATGAAATAGTGAAGGGGTAACAACTTCCAACTGAAGCTAAGTCGCATCATATCCATCCATGAAGGATAACTATAGTGACGCCAACTACTCAAAATCTTTGCTCAGCATCTGTGAACTTGATCTCCGGATGAGAGCCTCACCCACTAAATTATGCTTCCTAGGAGTATAGATGATCTTGAATTCATTATCCTGGAGGAACTACAACCCTCAACTCTACCTTAGATTCATATTCATCTGTGAGAATATTTACATAAGGCTCCTATGGTAAAAGTATATGATAAATCATTCACCCATCAAGTAGTGCCACCACATATTCAAAATGAAGAATACCACTACCAACTCGATATCATGGGTCACATAGTTTAACTCATGTGGCGTCAGCTAGCATAACCCATGATAAATCACCACTTTTCTCTACATAAGAACATGTCCAAACCAAATCCCTAATGAATCCCATAAAACTACATACTTGGAACCCTCTTCTGTAAATCTCAAGATCATGGTGGTCATAAAGATCTTTATCAACTCCTAAAAAGCATACTGCAACTTCTCCATTCACACATTAGGTTGTACCTTTCAAGTCAAAGATATCATCAAGGATGATATTTGGGAGAATTCAAGTATGAGTCTCCAGTAATATCTTTCCAGCCCAAGGATGCTCTTCACATCTGTCACTCTCCAAGGTTGATCTCACACTACAGAAAAACCGCCGTTTCGCGGCGGTTTTTTAGCGGCGGTTTTTAAAACCGCCGCTAAAAAAAAATCTGGGTGGCGTTTCGCGGCGGTTTAAAAACCGCCGCTAAAAAACCGCCGCGAAACGGCGGTTTTTTTTTTAAATTTAATTTTTTCGGTGATTAGCGGCGGTTTTTTAAAAAACTGCCGCGAAATGAAATGAAAAAAATAAAAAAAATAAAAAAAATTAATATATTGTTATATAAATACATTTATATTGATATAAATATAATATATATATTATAAATATGTTTTAGATAAATATAAATAGACTACTACATTTAATATATAAGAAATTTAGTGAAAATGGCTTCAAAATATTTTTAAAAAATATTATTAATTAATAATTTTCTATTTATTATCGATTAAAAAACATTTAATAACAATTTGAAGGGTAAAAAAAATTAAAAAAAGATCCAAAACATGTTGAAAACGGAACTCAAACTTCAAACGGCCATAACTTTTGACCCGGGTGTCCGTTTGAGCTCTACCACATATCAAATCGAAGCCTGCGACGAGCTCTACGTCGCTGTGACTCGGGCTAGCCCAGTCAAGGGTTTTTCGACCCCAAAAAAGGCCTAGAAGGCCTCCAAAACTGAGTTTTTAGCCGGGGCACCCCGATTTTTCAAAATTTAAACAGGTATAACTTACGATCCGGATGTCCATTAGGCCTGTACCACATATCATATCGTAGATTGTTTCATTTTCTTCGATTTGACTGGTTGTGGCGTTGAAACAGGATTCTAGATTATATGTTATGGTTGTTTTAACATTATATGGCTTTTCAAATACACACACATATATGTATTTATTCGTAAATATATATGTGTCTGTGTGTGTGTGTGTGTGTATTGTGTGTATGTATAGATGTATTTATGTATTTATTCATAAACACACATAAAAAAATTTTATAAATGTATTTAAAACTAATCTTATAAATATATATTAATGGTTGCTCTATTTATTACTATTTATTTGATTTTCTATGACTTCTTATCTTTATCAATGGTTTTTTGGGGTTATTATGATGATTATGTTAAATTCTTAAGAGGTTTTACAGAGTTTTCAGGAGTTGTCATGAGTTTTCATGCATTCTCGTGCTTTCTAATACTTCTTCATGCTTCTCTATCTATTTTCATGTGTTTTCATGATTTTTTATCCCTTATCACGCCTTTTCATACTTTTTCATGTGTTTCAGATACTATATATCATATATTACTTATTATATATTATATATTATATATTATATATTATTTATTATTTATTATTTATTATTTATTGTTTATTATTTATTATTTATTATTATTTTTTCTTTATTATTTATTATTTATGATTTATTATTATTTATTATTTATTATTTATGATTTATGATTTATGATTTATTATTTATTATTTATCATTTATCATTTATCATTTATAATTTATAATTTATAATTTATTATTTATTATTTATTGTTTAAAATTAATTATTTATCATTAATTATTTAAAATTAAATATTTATTATTATTTATTATTATTTATTTATAATTTATAATGTATTATTTATTATTTATTATTTATTATTTATTATTATTTATTATTATTTATTATTATATATTATATATTATATATTATTTATTATTTATTATTTATTATTTATTATTTATTATTTATTATTTATTATTTATTATTTATTTATTATTTACGATTTATTATTTATTATTATTTATTATTATATATTATTTATTATTTATTATTTATTATTTATTATTTATTATTTATTATTTATTATTTATTATTTATTTACGATTTATTATTTATTATTATTTATTATTATATATTATATATTATTTATTATTTATTATTTATTATTTATTATTTATTATTTATTATTTATTATTTATTATTTATTATTTATTATTTATTATTTATTATTTATTATTTATTATTTATTATTTATTATTTCTTATTTCTTATTTCTTATTTCTTATTTATTATTTATTATTTATTATTTATTATTTATTTATATTTTACGATTTATTATTAATTATTATTTATTTATTATTTATTATTTAATATTTATTATTTATTATTAATTATTAATTATTTATTATTTATTATTAATTATTAATTATTTATTATTTATTATTTATTATTTATTATTTATTATTATTTATTATTTATTTATATTTTACGATTTATTATTTATTATTTATTATTTATTATTTATTATTTATTATTAATTATTAATTATTAATTATTTATTATTAATTATTAATTATTTATTATTTATTATTTATTATTTATTATTTATTATTATTTATTATTTATTTATATTTTACGATTTATTATTTATTATTTATTATTTATTATTTATTATTTATTATTTATTATTTATTATTTATTATTTATTATTTATTATTTATTATTATTTATTATTTATTTATATTTTACGATTTATTATTTATTATTTATTATTTAATATTTATTATTTATTATTAATTATTAATTATTAATTATTTATTATTAATTATTAATTATTTATTATTTATTATTTATTATTTATTATTTATTATTATTTATTATTTATTTATATTTTACGATTTATTATTTATTATTTATTATTTATTATTTATTATTTATTATTTATTATTTATTATTTATTATTTATTATTTATTATTTATTATTTATTATTTATTATTTATTATTTATTATTTATTATTTATTATTTACCATTTATTATTTATTATTATTTATTTATTATTTATTATTTATTATTTATTATTTATTATTTATTATTTACGATTTATTATTTATTATTATTTATTTATTATTTATTATTTATTATGTATTATTTATTATTTATTATTTATTATTTATTATTTATTATTTATTATTTATTATTTATTATTTATTATTTATTATCTATTAGTTATGTATTATTTGTTTTTTCAATTAATATATATAAGTATATTAAATTCTGTTTATTAACAACATGGCGGGCTTGCTGGAGTGGTAAAGTCTTTGAATAATAAGCAAGAGGTCAGAGGTTCAAATCTCACCAGACGCAGATTTTATTTATATTGCATGGGCATGTGCATGGGCAGCTGTCATGCAGGCAGCTGCATGGGCATGTGCATGCATGCATGGATAAAGTAATACGAAATTAAATAAAATAAAAGTGAATTAGATAAAATAAAAAGGAAATAAATAAAAAACGAAATAAATAAATGATAAACGGAATAAATAAATGATAAACGGAATAAATAAATAAATAAATAAATAACGAAATAAATAAACGAAATAATAAACGAAATAATAAATGAAATAAATAAACGAAATAAATAAATAATAAACGAAATAAATAAATAATAAACGAAATAAATAAATAATAAACGAAATAAATAAATAATAAACGAAATAAAGAAATAATAAACGAAATAAAGAAATAATAAACGAAATAAAGAAATAATAAACGAAATAAAGAAATAATAAACGAAATAAAGAAATAATAAACGAAATAAAGAAATAATAATAATAAAATAAACAAAAAATAAAAAATTCAAAAAAATTCAAAAAAATTCAAAAAAATTCAAAAAAATTCAAAAAAAAAATCAAAAAAAATTCAAATAGCGGCGGTTTAAACCGCCGCTAAAAAACCGCCGCGAAACGTTCCGACGGTTTTGAAAACCGCCGCGAATAGTTTCCCGACGCCACATTTAGCGGCGGTTTTTGAAAACCGCCGCCAATCCATTTAGCGGCGGTTTAAACCGCCGCGAAACGCAAAAAAAACCGCCTCTAAATGCTTATTTTGACGTAGTGTCATGATAACACAGCTTCGACCTTGTCTAAGACCATACTAATCCATCTGTTTAGATGTCATGTCCCAGAATGTGGACCTCTTGTATCCAGAACTAGCACTTAGATGTCTTCCCCTAGAGCTGGTGCTCTCATAGTATGTCTCAAACCATCCAAATGTGTCTCGTGTTCTCCTCCTCTGATTTTGAGTACATAAGGATGTTGTCAATGAAGAATACTACAACCCGGTCTATTTATGGATGGAATATCTAGTTCCTGAGACCCATGAACATTGTGAGGGAGTTTTTCATGCAGAACGGTATCACCAAGTAATCATAGTGATCATAGAATCATATGATAGCTATCTTGTTCTCATCCCCATCTCATACTAGAGGCTGATGATAACACGATCAAAGGTCAAATTTCAAGAAACGCTATGACCCTCTAAAATAAACAAAGTGGTCATTGATCATTGGAAGTGGATACGTTTTCTTCGCTATCACCTGGTTCAGGTTCCGGTAATCCATGCAGAACCTAAGACTCTCATCTACCATTTGGAAAAAAACGGGGGCCGCCTAGGGTGAAACAATGGGTCTTACAAATCCCTTCCTTTGCAAATCCTCTAGTTACACCCTCATTTCATGCAGCTCTGTGGGATCCATCTAATATGCTGTTGAGGATATCGTTGTCTTTATAGAAGTCAATCTCTCAGTGGGTAGGTAACCCTAGAACATATTTTGGTAACACATCCTCATAATCTGCCACTAATACTAGGAACTGAAATCTCACAACATATCCTACTTTGAGGGTAAGGCTAGCCAACTCAGGAGTGACCTATTACAGCCTCCTAAGAATGAGCACATTCTTTGATTCTTGGGTTTCCTTTTCACCAAAAAAGGAAATCCTCATCCAATTACTACAGAAACACCGCACCCTTCACCTAAAGTAGTCAATATGGTCATGGATAGAAGATAAATGATCCATGTTGAGAATGACAACATAAGGCCTTGATGCTTCCACCAAGAGGTTCTAACTAAAACTATTGACGTAAAGGGAAATATCACACTCTCATAAAAGATGAATGATCATCAAGTCTCCTCCCATAGGTTTCTCCAAGTGTAAGGGTCGAGTCAACGACTTTACTGGAATCTAATTTTTTCTCATAAGACAAGTGGTGAGGAAATAATTACTAGGACCTGTGTCTATAAGTACAACATATAAGGTAGAAAAGAAAAATATGGTACCTCAGATCATCCCTAGATTTTCTGGGTTGTACGCCTTGACTGTAGGTAGCTGCTCCTTCCCCTGTCCCCCAGATCCCTGATCCTAGTGGGAACCTCCTAGGGGTGGTGGTGGAAGCATGTCAAAATTTTGACCTCCTCCTGCAGACCTCCTTACTCCTCTTCCACATCTGCGACCTAGCAGGTCATCCTACTCCACTCTTAGCCTCTGCCTTAGTGGTATATCCACCATGTCCCTGTTATCAGCTCTACAGGTTGGAAAGTCTCTAGTGAGATGTCCTCTGCCATCGTTTGTGTAGCATTGCCTAACCCTATGCTGACTGGATCCATTCTGAGAGACCTAGACTACAGATCCCCTGTCCTAGGACCTCATGTGATTTCTACCACATCCAAATCCATGTGCCTAACATCATCTTCCTACTATTGAGTTCTCTGCACCTGTCTGCCTGGAACTAACTACCACTGGCTATCTCTGCTTAGCCAAGAATCTCTCGACCAAAAAATCTTTCTCAATCACTCCAACATAGGTTATAATTCATAGATTCATGATGCTATCTTGGATATCCCATTGTAAACCTCAATCTAAGGTCCGACCTTTGAAGTATGGATCCGTGGGAATATCCATAGAGTACCTGGTGAGGTTGTTAAACCTTGATGAATAGTCAAACACCATAAAACTACCCTGATAGAGCTAATGAAACTCATATATATTCACTAATCTCTGCGTAACCGGAGAGAAGTCCTACCTAAATAATTGCTCGAACTCTGACCATGAAAGAGTCTCCTCATCGAGAGTCTGTGTTGTCAATCTCCAACATCGCCCTACCGAACCTTGAAGAAGGCTTGTACCTAGGATCTTTATATGGTTTGCTGGTGTCCTCACTAGATATAAGACTCTGTTTACCACCTCAATCCAGTCCTCATCCACCTATGGTTCAGGCTCGCCTCGGAACCTGAGGAGTCTATGTCTCTGAAACTCATAGAGAACGCTCATTCTGCACTCATATCCTACTAGTACAGTAGGTATTACATTCTTCTCCACTAATGGTGGAATATTTAGTGAACCACTTGGAGGTACCACCTGGATAAATGGACCTTGAATTGAAGAGTCATCACTAAAGGGGTAATCCTCATGATCGAGCTACTGAATCATAGTTGGTATGTGTCATGGAGGAATCATGTACAGAAACAAGATGCACTACAATCAAGGAGTATATCTTGATAGATGACACAAAAGGAAATGGAAAACACAAACCATTTCTATATGATTCATGTGCCATTATTTTTTTCCTTAAAACTATTAATCCCATGTACCGAGTCGAAAAGATGGTTATCAGTGCCCTGGTGTATGGATACATCAGTCGCCCGTAGAAACACTGAAGTCCATGGCCTAAAAGTTGAACTCAAAAAACATAAAACTATTTCCCCAAACTGATCTCATAGAATCTCAGTTTTATGGTATAACTGACCACCTCCAATACCACTCAGTCACAACCCATCTCAGTGGGGCTCGTGCCATGACTACCTAAGACCACCTAAAACAGGCCAACGGCTAGTGACTATAACCGAGTAGGCATTTCACTAACATGGGAGGAATTTTTTAAGTACATGTACACACACACACACATATCCCCAAGCCCATAAATTTTGAAATATAAAAACCACTAAGGAATAAAAATTCATGTGTATCACTAAAAACAACCAACATAGTGCAACAGAAAGTAAAGTGTAGAAAAGTAACTGGGCCAGAATACAGGCCCACCAAAAGAAAGAGTCTACAGACTACAAAGTCCTACCTGTAAACATGAAAGGTATTGGGACTATTTCTCGACACCAAAGGAACACATCATCCTATAGGGATACTCAAAAATCTCAGTCCAATCCTATTATACCTTAGACTCTGTCAAAATCCCGCTCATCTGCACATGACATGACACGTGCGGGAAAAGCCCGTATAGGGTTGAGTATAACATTACTCATTAGAAGACCCTAAAAACCACAAAGAAATAAACAAGGTAAAGGTATAGTTATCTCTTCAAAGTATATGTATAAAAAACATATAAAAATAGTAAAATACAGATATAATCAAAACCCAGAGCCATAGTCTACAAGTAATTCAAAACAACCCGCATACCCATACAAGAGATTCAGTTCAAAGATTCCACAAAGCACTGATCTGGTAGAACTCACTCCACAAGTGTGAAAACTCTGATGATGTATGTTCAAGAAGTATTGTTCATCGAGAAGTGTTACCATATATATAGATGCACTAATAGATCTAAAGAGATAATAGATGCACTCACTCTAGGAGAACTCACTCTTGAATGGAAAGATCAGGATATACAAATGAGGATCATTGTCAGGGCCTTGGCGTATACCATGACTCATCTAGATTCACCTGTTGTTTATAAGATTGAAATCCATTAGGATTAGTCATGTAGATACCTGACACTACCTAGGGTCAATAATGTATATAGGATCTCACTTCAGGCCTCTCATAGGGACTCCGACTCTGACCAGAAATTCTTACTGAAGGGATCATACGCTTTTGGATAAGAAATGATACTTAACCATTAGGGGAATGAGTAAGGGGGCTAAATTGAATAAAACCTATCCATGATATGGTGTAAAATGAGATCAATCCATGTACAAGAAATTACATGGCATGTAGAAGTGTAACACGGCGTGTCCTCTGACCCTGGGTACTACCCGTGTATAACGACCCATGTTGAAAATAGCATGTTGTGTAGGAAAAGATATATATGGTGTGTAGAAGAGTAACTTGTCATGTCCTACTATATATGGGTCTTCTCCATCTACAATGGTTTTTTTCATGTACATGGATTCATCCCATGCCATCCAACCCATGTACTGGTACACGGGGTGACCTACATAACTGGCCTAGTCTGTCTGTGTGGTGGAGTACATGTCACGTACTCCACCCCATGTTCGTTTATCATTTGAGATAAACGCTGAGTTATAGGTAAGGTCCCACATGCCTTGTGGAATTTTTCATGCACTTTTTCAACCCCTCTATTTTCAAAAACCCTAGCCACTACTCAATGGGGCCCACAAACCATGTATTATAAGATACATGCTGTGTTCATCAAAATTTTCCAGAAATGGAATTATTCCTCTATGTTCCTCTGTCAATTGTACAATGTTCGTTACGATGATATTTTTTCCTCAAAAATGTATATCCAAGGTATTCCCATCATGGAAACATAGAAAGGGTAGGTTACAGGTCTTAAATCAGCTCCAAAAACTTATTTCGATCATCTGTATGAAGAATGGTTGAAGAACGATTTCTTTTGAATGGTTTTGATTCGTCAGCTGTAATCATTGTCTCACCTCTTCCAGTTCATCACGACGTTGGATCTTTGATTTTTTATCTTTATATTGTGAGATGGATGTGCAAAAATATTTTGTTCATAACCATGTAATGAACTTGAAGAACACACGGGTCAAAGGGGAGAATAAATTCAAATAAAAAATTGAGAAAAGAACCTCCACCATTGTTTGTTACAGTGTTGATATTATCCCGTTATAAGGATCAAGAAGAATGAAAGAAACATGAAATTGATTCCCCAGAATCAAAACCTGATAATCAGACTCTCAAGTAAGAACGAATGATCCACGGGTTAACCTGTTTGTGGGTTGATCCACATTCATCATTTAAATCCAAGAACGGGGAAAATGCAATTGAAATAACAACCCCTGCCTCGAACGTCAATGAAGGGTGGATTTTCTACTGTCATTAGTGAGATATGATCTTGACACGCAATGATCCAAGCATTATTGTTCATCTTTGTTCATCGAGAGTTCCCCAAGGTTGGCTCCTCTCCAATGCTCCATATGATTCCAATGTGTTTTCCAGGGTTATGAACCTAACTCTTGGATATTGTTTATTTAAAACTATAAAATGTGTTACTATGTCGCTAAAAGGTTCAAAAAAATAAATTATTATATCTTTTCTTTTCTTTTCTTTTAAAATTTTCAAAAAAATTACCTTTTCATCCGACCCACACAGGTCGATGTTAGGCCTCACCTAAGTTAAATTTACTACTCTAAACGCAACGGTTCCCTCATATTTTTGATCTAGAAACTCATTTTAAATTTATTCTACTTTTTTCAAGAAAACCACTCACATGTGCCATTTAAAAGTTTGATTTATTTCAAACATTTATTTCGGGCACTAGGCCTCAAAATCGCACTTCTTCACAAGGTTATAATGTTTTAGTGATTTTTATATTAGGACTAAAGAAATTCATATGGAGTTAAGTGCAATAATTATACTATAGAATAGATTCATGAAGTGATTTTTTTGTTCATAACTTGATGTATGATCCACAAAATTAATGGTGTGGTCACATAGTGATACTTTTTTTTGTTATATCTAGTGTAATTCTATAAGACCCCATCCTTAAACATTATATAATCTAGAGTTTTAAGTCAATAATTCATTTTCATACATTTGAGGATATTTTCTAGTTTAGAGTTTTAAAATGTTAGGTCATAACTCATACATAACAAAACCATATAATACAATATAAATTCCACTGATTAGTATACATTTTTTCAACTAATGAACATTTTGAAACAAAACATGATTTCTTTTCATGAAAAATATTCAAAACATTAATATTGACATCCTCTTTTCCCTTACCAATCCTTAAACACTGGGAAAAAAATTTAAAACACATTATGAGCCCAAAATTCTCAGAAAGGGACATAAAAAAATAATGAAACCATTTTTTCATGATAATTATAATAATTTTCTCTTTTCTAAATAAACTTTGGGCTCATAATAAATATTTAATTACTCAATAAATCTTATTTTTATCATATTTATCTATAAAAAGCATAATAAATCATAAAGGGAAAAAATAAAATTCATAAAGGTTTCTTTGGAAACATGAAAATCACATGAAAATTTACACTATGTTATACTTTTAACCCCTAATAGGTATCATATACTTTTAACATAAACCCAATAACATACCTTTTGAAAAAAATGAGATTCATGTAAAAACGATTAAAAAAATCAGATAGGTAACTTGGAGAATAATTTTCTAATAACACCTATGTATGTATTAACCCTCATATATACCATATAATTTAACCCTAATAGATACCATGAAATAACCTTCATGGTTATACTTGGATGTAACAATCAAATTACACTTGGAATAACCATCATGGTCAACTTCAAACATACCCAATAAATTAGAGGGATATCATAGCCCCACCCATATTTGGTTTATAATGGAACCACCCATCATCATAAACAATTCCCAATAACCATAACATAATCATAAAACATGAATTATTTCATCAAAAAACATTCTTTATGAAAAATTAATTATTTTGAAAGAATACTACGCACCTAAAAAGAAAAGAAAATTATTTAAAAATAACCATTTAATATTATAAATAAATATTCAACACATTATGGAGTCCTAAAAGAGTAAAAATACACTATTTATTTATAAGTTAAAAAAATTTCTTTTGATCTTTTTAAAACTAAACATTAAAATAGTGTTTTTAAAAGGAAGTCCCTTACAAATATTATATCATTGAAGTGACTGCTAATAAAAATAATAGTTTATGTGTATCATATATAAATCCATATAAAATAATTGAAAATAAAATATAATATAATTAAAATTCATTTCAAAGATATACTTATCATGTTGTAATCAATTAAGTAGAAATTTAACTCAACGAGTGGAAATCGAGTTAAGAATTCATTTACCTGGAGTCTGATTTTTCATGTATGTCATTATCTTCCTCAATAATAAACATATGTTAATTATTTACATTATTTATAACCTTTTCAAGTTTATTATTCCATTTATAACACATTTTTCTATGGAATAAAAATTATGTGTTTATTTAAGTTCACATTGGAAATTTTGATGATTATTGGTTCATATGGCCAAAATACTCAGGTATGTAGAATTTCGTAAAAAAAATAATTATTTTACCATATATAGAATAATAATCATAAAATAATTATAATTTTTATAAATAAATTATACTTTTAAATCCGTCCATTAAATATGGTTAGGAAAAATGACATGTGTTACAATCATAGAGATATTAAGTCATATGTACACATGTGTAATGTTTCCATTTTTTCAATGATTATTGCTGAAAGAAAGTAAGTATCATATTATATTATCAACTTTATTATAAAATAAAATATATCATATAAATTATTTAAATATAATTATATATGTTATCCATGTTATGTGATGAATAAAATTGAATCACATCGCTTTGTGGAGGTGGTAATCCACACGTACGCACAAATGACATTATCATTTTTATTTTTTATAAAAATTCAAGAACATAAATGATATATTATATTTTAATAAAGATAAATATTTCATAAATATAATACATAAACATTAATTCCTTCATTATAACCCATCTTGAGATATGGTGATGAAAAAATAAATACATCGGTTTGTGAGGTGGTAGTCTATCGTACACACGAATGATTAATTATTTTCTCAATTAATGTAAGTTGATATGGATATAGAAAATTCCACTTACATAATAAAATATTTTTATGTTGATGATAATTTTTTTATTTTTTTATTTTTTGTAGAATTTTTTGTGGATGTAGAAGAAGAAACAAAACTAAGAACTGAAAATAAAAACTATACCCCTTCATTGGAAATCCCCATTTTTTTAACACCTTAACAATAAAAATGATGCTATTATTCTTAAAACATGAACTAAAGAATTTGTGGAGGAATTCTTGGATATTATTTGGGTATGTATTTTCTGAACCAAATGAGTTTTTTAATTTTATGAAATACGAATAATGGGAGCACTTTTAAAAGAGAGGGGAGAGGCACTCTTGGAATTTCTCAAAATATAAAAAAATAATATGGTTATTCTAATGCCAATGACTTATAAATTGACTATAAATGAATAGGGGATGGAATTACTGACCACATATTATCCCCATTTTTCTTATTTAATATTTTAGTCATTTTTATTAATTTAATAAAATAATAATCCCTTCAAATATCATTATTGTCAAATTTGATTATATTCATTACCTTAACATTAAAAACATCATGAAAGACAGTTAAATTTCAACCAAATATTTTATTATGTCTTATAAATGAAAATTTTATCTATAATATTAGTTTACAACATTTATTATATCAAATTATATTAATTTTAAAAAATTTAATACCATTTATTTTATTTTTCCAATATTAAAATAGTTACTACATTAGCATTGTGCATGCATTTATGATAATTATTTATTCACTAAAATTTAGAAAAAAAATACTATGTTGAAGATAAATTTTTTATATTTAAAAATAATTTTTTATGGTAGAAGAAATATTCTAGATAACTATATATTAAATTTTTCATACTTATTAAAAAAAGTGGGACATGTTTGAGTTTTATTTAAATAAAATCTTACAAAGAACTTATTGTCATCCATGTGGTAAAAAAATATCATAAATTGGAACCATGTGTTATTATGGTCAACTCTTTCTAATATAATAGAATTGGGTCATGTTTGAGGGTCATTTTCTAATCATTATTATATTATGCTTACCCTTAATTACCTAATTTACCCATAAAAGTGGTAAAAATTTACAAAGATTACTATTCATATTGAAAAAAAGTAAATGGGGAATATTTAATAAATTTGGAAAAATGATTCCAAATATAGAATCCATTTCTAAAAATTCAAAATAAATAAGTTTTGAAATTTAATTTAAAATTAAAAAAGAAAAATGCTATGAAAACAGTGTTTTTTTTAAATGTCATTTTTAAATATAAAATATAATTATACTAAATTCAAGTATAAAATATTTTTAAAATTAATCTAAAACATAATTAGACCATATAGAAAAAATACGGTTTTCAATAAAAACCATTTTTTATTCACTATTCTTTGAAAAATAAATAATTTCAGAAAATTATCAAAATTTAATTATAAGAT
The DNA here is from genome assembly GCA_963277665.1 of Viscum album. Classification (NCBI taxonomy): domain Eukaryota; kingdom Viridiplantae; phylum Streptophyta; class Magnoliopsida; order Santalales; family Viscaceae; genus Viscum; species Viscum album. Next base: position 222,917,507 of record OY728123.1, on the reverse strand, counting down.
TCTTTTGACTTGATGAATTCAAAAATTTAATTAATTTATTTAGATTAAAATTATATAATTTTAAAATTGATATTTTAAATAAAATCTTATAATAATATAACTATATATTTTAAGAATACTAATAAATATTAAAATAATTTACTCTATTATTACCAAGGTTGTTATATCTGCCACCTTGGTAATTGAATCCTAAAAAATATATTCACTTATTAATAAAGTGGGTATTCCTTTCCCTCATATAATTTTTAGATTCCCATTTTTCTTCATCAATAATGTGTTTTGTTCATAAACCTTAACCTAGTGAATTACCTTGTTCCTCAATACTTGATATCTATGGTCTAAAATCTAAATAGTCTACTCTTCATAAGAAATGTTCTCTTCTAACTGAAATAAATCATGGCACAAAACATTATATGAATCCGGAACACATTTCCTTAACATTGAAACATGAAATACATTGTGTACATGAGAAAAAATTGGAGTCAAGGCCACTTGGTAGGCAGAAAATCTGAATTTATTTGTGATTTCATATGTTCCAATAAACCATGGACTTAATTTAACATTATGAAAAAAACTCATAACAATTTTCTATTTAGATACTTTAAAAAAAACATAATCACCTACCTCTAATAAAATTTCATTCCTACTGGTGTCTACATAACTTTTCTACCTACTTTGTGCTATCCTCATATTTTGATATATCATCTTCACTTCCTCATACACTTTCTCTACAAATTATGGTAAATAAACCTCATTTAACCTACTTCATCGAAAAATTATATAGTTCAACACCTATTTTTTATAATTCTTAAAAAGGTTCCATTTGTATTTTGGAATAAAAATTTTTATTATAAGAAAACTAAACTAAAGAAATATTATTGATCCCATCTTCAATTTTAATCCATTTTAAAAGGACAAAGAATATCTTCCATGGTCTGAATTGTTCATTTTGACTATCCATATGATTGAGGTAAAAAGTTGTACTGAAATTTAATTAAATACCCAATTACTTCTAAAGGCCTTTCCAAAAATTTATGTGAACCTAGGATCATAGTCCGATATAATGGAGAGATGTAATCAATGTAACCTAAATATCCCTTTGAGGTACAATCAAGAAAGTTGATCTAAAGACATAATATCTCTTATAGGATTAAAAAATTTTATATTTAGTTAGTTGGTCAATACAAACCCAATTTTCATTATAACCATATGAAGTATTTGGTATTCCCACCATAAAATCTAGGGATATATTTTCTCATTTCCACTACAACACTCATAAAGGCTTAAATATCACCTTTTGTGATTGTTATTCTTATTTAACCTATTTACAAGTCAAACATTTCATGGTGAAGTTAGAAATACCTATTTTCATTCCATCCCACTAGTAATACTCACAAATACCTTATTAGCTCAAAGTACTTCTAGGATAAACTAAAAAAAGAATTATAAAGTTTATATAATAATTCCATCTTCAACTGAGAGTCGCAAGGCATGCATTATCCTTTTAAAAATCTTAAAATATATTATTTATCAACATTAAATTAAAGAAAATTTCCCTTATTAACCAATTTTATATTTTCATATAAATCATAGTCTTCTAACTGATCTTACTTAATTCTTTTGTACAAATATGATTACAATGACACCTGAAACAAAACAAAGTAATTTTCTATACTCGTAACTTCTAGGAAAGAATTAATAAAATCCTTAATCAAAGTGCCTTTCTGCCATGTAACATGGTTAAATATGCGTTATTATTTTGATTAAAGGAATATTCAACTTTTTTTCTTTTATGGGATGGTAATTGATCATGAAATCATAATATTTTATTAGTTCTAATAATCTTCTCTACCTCATGCTAAATTTCTTTTGAGTCATTATATACTTCAATATTTTATGATTATTATATAATATAAAATTGTATCCATATAAATGATTTATATTACTTTTTAAAGGAAAACCCATAGAAGATAATTCTGAATCATGTGTAGTAAAATTTAACTCATGGTTTTTTTATTTCGGTGAAGCATAAGAAATTACTGGATCATTATTCATAAGAATGAAACCAAGACCCTTAAAAAAGAATCACTTTATGATATGAAATCACCATTTCTTGAGGGTAAGGCTGAAACTGGAGTATTCACCAATCATCCTTTTAATTCCTAAAATAAATGATCATATTATTTTTCCAAATAAATTAAACCCCTTTGGTGTTAAGTTAGTTAGTGGGATAGATAACTATGAAAATGTTTCAAAAAATCATCAGTAATAGCCTACTGATCCAAGAAAACATTGAATCTCAATAATATTTTTTCTTCTTGTCTATTCTACAAACACTTTTTTTACTAGATCAATAGTAATTTCATCTTTAGAAAAATGTTCCCAATTAATGAAATGGTTTTTAAATAGAAATCACATTTTCTAAATTTCCCATAAAACTTCCTTTATTTAAGGTTTCTTATAAAAATACTTCTATATTTTTCATTATCCTCATATATTTTTTAATAAAAAATAATATGATCTATCAAAAAAAACTAAACCAAATATTCACTAAAGACTCTATTCATAAGATCCATAAATACAAGAGGACCATTTTTAAAACCCAATATAATAACTATAAACTCATAATTCAAATATCTTGTTAAGAATGTTTTTTTATAATTTCATCCTCCTTCACCTTCAACTAATAGTACCCAAAAATAAGATAAATATTTGAAAACTAATATGCACATTAGAGCTAATCAAAAAAATCGTAGATATAAGTAAAAAGATACTTGGTCTTAATAGTGATGTTATTAAATTCTCTATAATAAATTAAAATATTTATAAAACCCTATTTATTTTAAAAAAATAGAATATGGGAGCCCCAATTTTAGGTACATGAAATAATGTAACTTTTATCTAGAAACTCTTACAATGGAATTTCAGTTTGAAAAGTTCAACTCGTGCCATTCGATATGGGGGTTTTGAAATATGTTTAGAATCATGGAATGATTCAATTATAAACTCAACCTCCTGATCAAGAACATAACTAGAAAAATCATTATAAAAAACACCCATGTATTCATTTAACACTGGAACATCAGTAATATGAAGAGTTACCATGTTTATAACAATACGTGAAAGATAACTTTTATTTCCATATTTTTACAGTTTCTCAGCATCCCAATATATAATCAACGGTATGGCTTCATTCTTTTATAAAAACTGATACTCTTTATAAAAAACATCATTATCTATAAAACATATCTTATCAAGTTAAATATGAATCTAATCTATATTAATAATAACATCAAACTCTACCATGGGAAAGATAACAAGATTTGAAGGTAAATTCCTTCCACTGCCAACAATAGGAATATTATTATAATTTATTTTTACTTTAAAATTTACTACTAGTGTTTTATCATAAGTTATGGTTCTATATCTTGATGTGAAATTTCCAATTTACCATTAAATTTCTAAAATATGAAATAATATTTAGACCTTGAATAAAATAAGACATCGATATAATTTGAAAAAACTATCAATGTACCTGATACCACTTCGTTTGATATCAGAATATCTTTTGAATTATTTAAAAAGTATTTTATCAAACCTTTATACATATAGTCTGACATTTTTCCATAATTTGGGTTCTTATTTGAGAAATTATGTTCATAATTCCCCATCTGACCACAATTAAAATACTTTTTAGCCTGCTTATCAAAATTGAACTTACCACTACCAAGATATTTTTAATTACAATCATGGGCCATATGTGTAGACTTACCACATCAGAAGCACTTCCTAGATTTTATAAGGCATTCCCCATGGTTCTTTTTACTACACCTTCCACAAATTGTAAAATAGATATTCTTACCTAAAATTTTATTTTATTGGTGCTTACCTATTTTCTACCATATGAACCTTTTCATATTATTATTTTTTTAAATTACATGATCATCTAAAAACTCCATTTCTACCCTCTCAACACATCAAACATGTTTCTCATTATATTTTAATTCATGGGAATCCAATTCCATTTTATATATTGGTCTCAATATTATGTAAAAAATGATTGATTTTACTATCAAAATCCCATGTAAAATTTGGATTGTACCTTGACAATCAATTAAAGTTTACTTAGTATAAAAATACTGAATCATCCTCCATTTTTCAATTCCAGGAAATGATTTTCCATCATGAGCCAAACAACCTTATGAAAATTTTTCTCAATAAAAATATTCTTAAATTCATCCCACTCCAAGGAATCAATCTCATATATTTCTCAAATATTCTTAACCATTGACCACCACTAGTCAGATTCACCTTTAAAATGATAAAAATAAAGACTAACCTATTGTTGATCTAAACACCCAATGACATTGAAAATATTTTATAAGGCTCTAATCCATCCCTTAGCTACCACCGGGTCAGAAGATACACTAAATATAGGAGGGTTTTTCCTTAAAAAGTTCTTCTATTAACATGTTTATTTGTGGTTGATCTAACTTCTATCAAACAGGGATACCACCACCAATGATTGGTTGTTTAAACAAATCCATTACTATGAAAAAACTCCATTATTCTGATTCCAACCATCATCGGATGCTGAATTAGAAAGAAATTTTCCTCTTGATTCCTTCCTATATAACTTCCATATTTCTTTTATGGAAATCCATTCTTAATAGATATATTTTAGATGAAGAAACATGGTAATATTATAATGAAATATCTATTTAAACAGAAATTAAATTATTTTAAGGGTATTATGTCAACATTATCATAACCTCTAAAGTTATCTAAACCATCCTCTGATACTAATTGTAAGGACCCAACCATAAATATTACGTAATCTTGAGTTTTAAGTCTGGAATTAACTTTAATCCATTTAATGATATTTTCAAGTTTGGAGTTTTAGATTATTATGTCATAACTCATACATAAAAACCATATAATAAAATATAGATGATGCCAATGGGTATCCATTTTTTTCCACCATATCAATCTTCTAAAATAGAACATAATTTATTTTCTTGAAAAATCAATATAACTTTCAACTTAACGTCCTTTTTCCCTTTCCCAAAATTAAAACCCATAAAAAAAAATTTTTAAAACTTGGAATGAACACAAATTGATCTATAGGTGACATAAAAAGAAATAAAGAAACTATTAATCCATGATAATTATAAAAAAATCCCTTTTAGAAATAAAATTTGGTATCATAATAAATATTTTATTACTCAATAATTCACATTTTCTTCCCAAAAGTACCCATAAAATATTTCATATTAAATATTAAATGAAAAATTAATTCCATATAGAAATATTTGAAATCATTAAAAACCCATGAAAATATTTTCACAATGTTATACTTTTAACCCTTAAGATGTCGCATATACTTTCCCTTGAACATAAACCTAATAACTTACCTTTTATAAATATGAGATTCATATAAAAACATAAAAAGAATTAATAAATCATATCGGTAACTTGGATAATAATTTTCTTATCATACTTACTTATGTTGTAAACCATAAGGTATCTATATGATGTAACCCTCATAACTACCTTGAAATAGCCATCATGTTTATACTTGGATGTAACCATCACATTCACACATTTAATAACCATCACAGTCAATTTCAAACATATCTAACAAATTGGAGGGATATCAAGGGCGCACCCATATTTTTTAAAATATAACCACCCATAATCATAAAAAATTACCATGAAACGTAACATAATCAAAAAACATGAATTCATGGGTAATAAAAACATTAATTAAGGAAAATCACTTATTTTAAAAGAATACTATGCACATACAAAGGAAAATAAATTCATTAAAAATATCCATTTAATCTTGTAAAATAAGATTGAAAACATTAAGGTGTTATGATAATTGGAAAATCTTCTCATGTCTTATTAGTTAAAAAATATTCCCTTTTTACTTTTGTAAAAAGAAACATTAAAAGTTGGTTTTTAAAAGAAATTCCTTTATAAATATCATATCATTGAAGTGAGTGAGTGTTAAATAAATAAAATATTATGTGTACAAGTATTAAATAAACATAAAAATTTTAAATAAAAAATAAGATAATAAAATATGATTTTACATGTAATCTTATCATGATGTAATCAATGAAATAAAGGTTTGACTTAAATAATGGAAATTGAGTTAAGAATTCCACTGCCTTGAGTCTGATTTGTTACATATTTCCTTTATTGTCCTAAATAATAAACTTATGTTAGTTATTTAAGTGATTGATATCCTTTTCAGGTTTATTATTCCTTTTATATCATAGGTTACCATGTTATAATAATTGCATAATTATTTATGTTCACATCGAACGTTTTGATGATATTCGGTTCATATATCCAAAATAACTTAGGTATGTGGACTACTATTAAAGAATTAAATATTAAACCATATCCACAATTGTAATAATGTTTTAATTATCATTTTTATAAATCAATTATAATTTTAAATTCATCTATTAAATATGTTTATGAAAAATAACTATGTTACAATCATAGAGATGGTAGGACGTACATGTGCATGAGTAACATTTCCATTTTTTAATGATCATTACGGAAATATATTAGGAATCATATTATCTTTATATAATGATAATAATATCACATATCTCATATTTATTCTTTAAATATAATTATATATATTATCCATGTGATGTGGTGAAGAAATATGAATCACGTCGCTTTGTGGAAATGGTAATCCACAAGTATGCACAAAATATATTATCATTTTTATTTGAATAAAATGGTAATAACATAAATGATATATTATATATTAAAAATTATAAATAATTCATTAATATCATATATAAATATTAATTCTATAATTATAACCTGTTTTGATAGAGGGTGATGGAAAAATTATGAAATTATTCATAAGGAGGAAGTCTGTTCTACACAAGAATGATTAATTATTTTCCCATTTTATAGAATTGGACATGGATATAGATCATTACACTAAAATAATAACAACTCATAATATACAAGGTATTATACTTATTATATTAGGATGTTTTAATAAGGTTTTTTGGGGGTGATGAAACAAAACTAACACATGAAAATAAAAACTATGCATATTCTTTGGATATCCCTCTTTCCTTAACACCTTAAGATTACTAATGATGGTATTATTGTCGCAAACCATCCCAATGTTGCCAATTCCATGACTTCCCTAATCCCTCCTCTTATTGGGTGGCATCTAGCATTGAGTAGGCATATGCCACAAATGGGAGGAATTTTCCTAAGAACCTATACACACACATATATATCCAAGACCAAAATACTGAAAAGTAAAAACAATAAGTAAAACAATTATTCATACACCAAGATACCATCCACAAAGTATGACCATAGAAAATTTGGAAAGTAAACAGGGTCAAAATACAAGCCCACCAAAAAGTGTCTGCAAACTAGAAAGTCCAATCTGTAAACAAAGGTACTGGGACTACTATCTCTAGTCAAAGGAGAACACCCCTGTCTATTTGAACTCACCTAGAACCGTCTAGTCCTGGTCTTACTAGAACAATATAATGAGTTTTAATGTCTCCACAAGACATGACACATGCAATAAAATCTTGTTCATGGGTGATTAAAACAATACTCAGTAGGACACCGTGAAAACACAAATAAATACCATAGAGGAAACAATGAAAAGAAGATACAATGCAGAAATACCACAAAGGGAAAATGTGACTAAGAAGATATTGTTATATGAACACAAGTATATGTCAATATCACATATAAAAAGACCCTACAGTTATACCCATAAAGTATTCCAAGCCTCAAAGTCTCATCCATTGCTAGCTACGCGGTTTTGCTCGTAGCATGCTCATCTTGGGAGATCTCACTCCTCGAGATATCTGATAGAAGCATGTAGAAAAGGTGTACCAAAATTAACCATGAGAACACTAGGGTCTTGAAAAATTACATATTTCCCCTAAGACATCTAGTCTCTCTAATACATGGAGTTTCGGTAACACACAAAGTGTCTGTAACACATAGAGTGTCGGTAGCACATGGAGTGTTAGTAACACATGGAGTGTCGGTAACACACGAAGTGTCGTTAACACACAGAGTTTCGATAATTCATGAAACCCCTAATTCATATATTCACTATGTCACAGAAAAACATCAACCACTGAAGACTACCTGAAGAAAACTCATCGAGTCTTGTCACAAAGAATGGACAGAATATTATCTCGATACATAGATAGGGGTCAATGCCTTGGGCTCACTCTGGGGACACTTAGACCTACTAGAAACATCATCCTAGATTGGGGATAGGTGCATGTGTAAATATTGGTAAAAAGTTCTCCAAAAACCCTATCTAAGGTACCATGAAGAGAAGTGAGTATTGACAAAGACGCTTAGTGTGATACATGCTCCAACCAGCTGAGTCAACTCTAAAAGCTGGTCTGATATAACTCACATCGTAATATGGGTCATCCTCTACGACGGGAAAAATATCCTACATCGAACCCTCATATGAAAAGAACAAGGGTACACTTTCAACCTCTTCTAATCCAACTAAAAACCCACCAATAAATCTCAAAAAGTACCTCCCCATAACAAGGGTCCCAACATGCTCTGTTTGAAAGATATGGCTATTTTAGTGAAAAGTCCTGATTCGGGTCAGGTCCAATTATGAAACAACCCACCGGAGCCGACCCGGGCCGCCAAACAACCTAACATGTCCTAGTCTAGCTCAAACTGTCTAGGAACACTATGTAACTATAGTATCCTAGCTCATATGGTACTTCTCGCACTACGGGCAGGTTTGGTTGCACTGCATGTAATCCACCAACCGCTTGCCTCTGCCTGGTTAATGCGGTGTCGTCGCGTTCAACGTGAATAGCCACCGCATCCCAGATCTACCATGGTCTTCTTCCACTATATTCTCCATGTGTACCCCATCCACATATGTGGCTCCCTTCACTACATCATAGGTCACCTCCCGCGGCACCACTCTGATCACGGGGTCCCAAATGACCCCATCGGGCCACATTCCACCTTTGTCAGTCACCGTTGGTGGCCCTTCATTGTCTATCGCATCCACACACGGTCACTATGCCATGTCACCATTAGATTTTGGTGCACTGGTGGCCCCTAATGAGGGCCACCGATTCTCCTCTGGTGCTCTATTTTTTTCTAAAAAAAGGAAGCACGCCTATAGTCGTTGGGTAATGTTCTTCATCAACCTATTCTTGGATCGACATCGCAATCCATTTTATTGAAAATTCACTCAAATATCTATATCTTTTTTAACTTATTTGATCTATCCATTATCATCATCATTACACCTCCATCATTCCATGATGATCCTATATCTATGATATCTAATCGTTACACCAAGTATTGAGTGTGAAACAATCGATCAATCGTAACATGTTGACTCACGGTCTAATTGAATAATTCTTGCGACAAATAAAGAATGGGGAAAAAACATAAATTATCCAAGAGGAATGAAACTTGATTAATGTTCCTATTGATCGTGGTTTTTTTCCATTGGAATGAAAATTGAAATTTATCAAATAATCAGAAGATCATTCTACCATCAAAACCCCACAATGTTAAATCCCATCCCACAATAACGATCGATCCACGGGCCAATCTGTTTGTTGATTGGTCTTCTTTCATCTTGGAATTCATGAACAGGGAATAGAAATAAAATCACAAACTCCCTATATCAATTTATTTTGATCCCTAATGAAGGACACCCCTTGTGTCATTATCGTGGGTGAATATCCTTAGAATCTGAGGTTCATTGTTGATTGTCGATCCACGATCCACCATCATTTTTCTAGAGATATATGTCTCCTTACTTCAAAGGAATTATAGGGTTATGTTAATAACCTTGAATTATCTGACAAATGAGTATTAAAATAAAAAATTTCATTTAATCAAGAATAAAACATTTTTATTAAAATAATTTAATGACGTTTACGTCCAAAAACTATCTTTCACATCCTATCTGTATTGGTTGATGTTAGGCCTCACCTAAGGAAAAATACCCTTTTGAACTTAACGGTGGTCTCCTATTTCCAATATCAGTTACTGTTTATGATTTATTGGGATTTTAAAATAAAATAATCTCATTTAATTATTTTATTTATAGTTATTCCCCTAGTGGATATTTATACAGATGACCCACGCTGACCAAGGTTAGGTCGCACCTAGGGTAAAATCACTGTTCTGATCTCAACAATGCCCTCAGATTTCTAATCTTGGAAACCACTTAAACATTATTTCAATTTTTATTAAAAGTCATGCGTGAATTCTATTAAAAACATAACATTTTTCATGGAATTGTTCTGGGTTCCCAGGGCCTTGGAATCACACACCGCCTTAGCACCTAGTCTTATAATTTTTTCAAATAATTTATACAATATAATTAGGGAATTCCATGTAATTATATTCTCCCCACCTTAGAGATTTATTTCCTCAAAATCCAAAAAAATGGCTACTCATACAATTAAGGGTACTGAGCATGAATCTGATCCACCCACTCCCATGTGCTCTCTTGGGTAATTCGAACAAAGTGGTGATCTGAAAGTTCACCCATACCATGCCTTAAATGGTGTCATACCGATGGTGGAGTGGTAGATGTTATTGTATGAAAAATACACTAGAAATAGGAGATCCTCCAAACTATGGACAAAATGTTTCATGCAATCCTGAATCATGTTCTCTTGGGCCTAAATGGCCCACTCATTCTAGTCACCCACCTGTGAGTCAAACTATGTTCTCAGATGTAACTGAGTCCCAAATACCTCTTGTAATCCCTTCCTAAACTGAGATGTGAAGTGAGCATAATAATATGAAACAATATATGATATAACTCAATGGAGTAGAACTATCTTCTTCTCATAGGGGTATCCTAATATGTCTTCAGAACTCTACTCCTGGATAGTTAGGAAGTGGGCCAACATGGTGAGTCCGTCAATGATCACACCTATGGTATCGTTCCCCCTATTCGTACATGGTAAACCCATCATGGAGTCTATTTTTATCCCATACCACTTCCAATCTGGCACCGCAAGGGGTTAAGTGAAACCCCCTGGAACCTGATGCTTAGCCTTCACTTGTGGACAAGTAAGAAATTGAGACAAAAACTCTACAATTTCCTTCTTTATCCCTGATCACCAAACTGACATTGGGGGTCCTGTTACAACATTTCCACACATAGATGTACCACTAAATGGGACACATGAACTCCCATATAACCTCCTCTTGAAATGTTTCTACTATTATTGTGTATCCTCTAAAATAAATAGTGTTCTCCCCACCTTTTGAATATACATCAATGGAATTCTCTGTGGACATTTGAGTATATAGAGTTCCGCAATCAGTATCTATAATTTTTTCCTCCCTAACACAACGTAAGAGTAGAGCGATGAAAACCCTTGAATGGAGATAATCTTCCCCAATTCCATCCACAATGGATATCTGTAATGATTCTAACTTCTTTAATGCATCATTCAGAAACTACAAGATAGATCTCCTGCTTATAGTGTCTTCTACCACGTTCCCCTTCCCAATAGTATAGACAATATCCAAGTCATAGTCCTGGATGAACTCTAGTAATTGCCTTTATATAAAGTTATAATCCTTCTAAGAGAAGATATACTTGAGACTCTTGTGGTCAAAGTAAACAATAAATTTCATTCTCATTAGGTAGTGTCACCACAAATTCAATGCAAATACTACTATGGATAACTCAAGATAATGGGACATATAGTTCTACTTGTGTGATTTGAACTAGAGTTAACCATAGGAAATCACTTCTTACCTCTACATTATGATAGAACCAAGACCAGTTCCTGATGCATCATATAACACTATGTACTAAAAACCCTCCTCTTGAAACCTCAAGAGGAAAGAGCTCATCAAAATATTCCTCAACCTTCACCAGATCAATTGAAACTCAAATTTCTGATATTACATGTCCTAGAAATAAAAATGAACACTCAATTCCATGAATGACACTTCAAGATCATTCCATGTAGCTGGTGATCTCGATTTGTGTCTAGGGCCATCCTCAAGTTCCTTGCATGCTCCTTCTTAGACATAGAGTACACTAGGACATTATCACTAAAGACCACCTAGGGTTTCCCAAGGTAAAACACTAGGTCTCATGAATCCCTTCTTCTACAAGTCCTCCAACTACATACTCAACTCATGATGTTCTCTGGGAACCATCCAATATGCTGGTGTAGATATCAGTATCGTCATGGGGTGTTGATCAATTCATAATTTTATCTCTCTGTAGAGAGGTAAACCTAAAACATATTTAGGGAATACATCCTTATACTTCACCACCATTAGAAGAAACTGAGGACCAAAACATCCACTGCACTATGGGTCAAGATAGCCAACTGAAGCATAATCGGTTGCACCCTCCTATGAGTGAGTCCTCCTTAAGCTGTAAGGATTTCCCTTTCACCAATAAAAGTGGAAATATGGTTCTATTATCATGGACAAACCTAATATCTTTCCTCAAAAAATCAATCTGAGAATGAACTATTAATATTATTCCATACCGAGAATGACTTCTTAAGTACTTAACTCTACTACCATGAGATCCCAACTGAAACTCTCATCTTTAAGATTCAGTTAAAACTATCGGCACCTGTGTATGATCATTGGGTATCCTCAAATACAAGTCTCTAAACATGATGGTCAAGTCAAATATTTATCTGGAAACTCTAACTATTAATCAAGAAAAGTGGTAGGAAATAAAATCACTAGCATAAGTGTCTCTCAATACCATAGTTGAATTAAAAAAGACCCACATCATACCTTGAATCATTCTTAGAGTCCTAGGGTCAAAGAATTGACCACCTATAGTTGTCTCCTAGCCTTTTATCTAGCTCTCTAATTATAGTATGAACCACTTAGGGGTGTTGGTGCTAACACGTCAAAACATTGGACACCTCCTACTGCTTCCCAACTCTTCTTCCACATATTCAACTTGACGGATCTATCTACCTTTCTGATACATCATCCTTGGAAGATCATCAAACACCTATCTGAATTCATCTTCAATAGTGGGAAAATATCACATGGAATGTCCCTTACCATGATAAGCATAGAAATACCTCTTCCTTGGGGAAATACCATGCCCCTGTAACTTCGGATGAAACCTCCAATTCTTCGACTAACATTAAGAACCTACTATCGGTAGGTTTTCCTGAACCTGTATCCTGGTTCATTGCTACCTTGGAAGCCTATGATACACATTCAAACCCTGTGCATCTTCATTCAATTCCAAAAGATCCATCCACAACTCAGTCTGGAAAGATGTGTCCACCTGAACCACTGGAGGTGGATCTAAGAACTGAACAATAGGAGAAAGTTCCACCTTCTAATCATCCTAAATAAAAACTTCCCCGTGAATGGATCCCCTTAGGGAAGCATCATAAAACATTAGGTTTAACTCGTAATCCTATTGAGGAAACCTCACTGGATGGCATCAAGAATACATCATATAAGAAAAAAATATACTTCCTGGTTAAAAGGATATACCTAGTGAGCTTACTCAAGAAGGACATGGAAAACACAAACCATTCTTATATGATGTATGTACATTTATTTTTCCCAAAAACTAGGGTTTTCATGTACCAAGTCGAAATTCAGGTGTCTATATTCCTAGTGTATGGATACATCGGTCGTTGCACCAGCACTAGAGTCCCTAGCCTGAAAGTGGAACACGAAACACTTAACACTATTTCCCCAAACGAATCCTATAGACTCTCGGTCCTAAAGTAGTACTGAACAACTCTGATACCAATATATCATGACCTATCCTAGTGGGTCTATTTCATGACTACCCTAACCCTACCTCCAATAGGCCAGGGGCTGGTGACTAGCACCAAGTAGGCATATCCCACAAATGGGAGGCATTTGCCTAAGAACATGTACACACAAACACATATCCAAGCCCAAAATAATGAAAATTAAAAACACTATGTTAAAAAAGTATGAATACACTAATATACCAAACATAGAGTATGACATTATAAAATCTAGAAGGTAAACAGGGCCAGAATACAAGCCCACCAAAAATATTTTTCAAACCACAAAGTCTAACTTCAAAACAAAGGTACTGGGACTACTGTCTAAAGTTGTAGGAGCACACCCCAGTCTGTTTGAACTCACCAAGAACCATTTGGTCCAAGTCCTCTTAAAACATCATAATAAGGTAGAATATCTGCACAAGAAACAATACTTGTGGGAAAATCCCTTGCAGGGTTGAATAAAACAATACTCAGTAGAATACCACAAAAACCCAATGGAATAACACAAAGGAAACACCATGAATAATATACCACAAAAATTACCACAAAGGGAAAACTCCACTAATAATATATAGTCATATCAACATAGGTATATGTCTATAAAACATATAACAAGATCCTCCAGGTATACTCATAAATGATTCCAAGTCTCAATGTCACATCCACTACTAGGTATGCAGTTCCACTCATAGCACACTCATCTTGGGATATCTAACTCCTCAAGCTATCTGATGGAAGCACGTAAAACAATTATACCAAAACTACCCAGGAAAACACTAGGGTCCTCACAAGTTATGTAGTTTCCCTGAGACATCTATTATCACTATGAATTAGAGTTTTGATAACACATGATGTGTCAGTGACACACGGAGTGTCGATAACACACTGAATTTCTGCAACACACGGAGTTTCGGTAACACACAAAGTTTCAATAAGTCATTCACCCCCCCCCCCCAATTCATGTATTCACCAAGTCACATCCAAACATAAACCATTGAAAACAGCTCGATGCACACTTGTTAGGTCTAGTCCCATAGAATAAAAATTATATGAAATTGATACATAGATAGGGTTTTATCCCCCAGGGCTCCCTGGGTGGACACCTGGCCCTACTGGAAACATCATCCTAGATTGGGGAAAGGTTTCCATGTAAATATTGGTCAAACCTTCTCCATAAACCCTATATAAGGTTCCATAAAGAGAATTGAGGACCTATCGAGACTCTTGGTGTGATATGTGATCCAACCCACTGAGTCAACTATTAATGTCGGGCTGAGATAACTCACTTCAGAATACAGGTCATCCTCTATGGTAGGAACGGGATCCTACATCGAACCCCTATAGTAAAACACCATGGGTAGTCTCTAAACCTCTTCTAAACCAACTAAAAACCCAATAATCCATCACAAAAAGCACTGCCCTATCATAAGGTTCTTGTATCCATAGACGACTCATCAATCGGACACAATGTTGGAAAGGTATGTCCAATTTAGTGAAAAGCCCTAATTTAGGTCCAGTTTGGGTCCAACCCGACCCGCCGAACTAGGCCCGGCTTAGTCTGACTCGAACCGGCCTCGCCTACTGGGATCATCACACTAGGATGGGCCCACTATTATTCACCCACTATGCTCGGCCATCTGGCCCACTAGAGTGGCCCAACTCATCTAGTCTGGCCCGCGCTATGGGCTAGTTCGGTTGTACCGCACGCGGCCCACCAAACAGTGTGCCTCTTCCAGGTCAATGTGGATGACCACAATGTCTCATCTCCCCTGCCACCTACTACTACGGGCTCCACATAGACCCCGGTCATATACGCGTATCCATTCACCGCATCCTGGGTCTCTGCCTGCGGCACCACTCCGGCCGTAGGCTCCCACGTGGTCCCACCAGACCGCGTTCCTCCTCTACTGATGGCCTATAGTCATCTATTGTATCCTCATGTTTTAGCCTCCACATGCCACCTCCATCAACCGATGCGCTGGTGGCCCCTTCTAAGTCCACTAGTTTACCTCCGATTCTTTGTTTTTTGAAAATGAATCGCACCTGTGATCCTTGGATCACGTTCTTCATCGCCCAGTGCTCGGATCGACATCAATATCCATTCTGATGAAATAAGTCAAAAGGTGATATCTCCTGCACTTCTTAGATCTATCCAATTTCATCATCATCGCACCTCTATCAAGACATGTTGATCCCAAATCTATAATATCAAATCATTGTGCCAAGGATCGAGTGTACAATGATTGATTGATCACAACATGTCGTTTCATGGTCTAAACGACGAATGCTCACGACGAATGAAGAGCCGGGGGAGAAAAACATAAATCAACCAAGTTTAATGGATATTGATTGATGTTCATGTCAATCTTGGTTCATTTCCATTAGAAATAAAATTGTAATCCAACAAATTATCAAAAGATCAATCTCTTATCAAAACCCCACAAAGGTAAATACTGTCCTGAGACAACGATCAATCTGTGGACCATTTTTTTTTGATTTGTCTGAGTTCAATATGAAGTTCATGAAAGTGGAAAAGAAATAAAATCACAAATTCCATACATTTATTCATTTTGATAGTTGAAGAATAATAGTCATCAAGTAATTTTCATCGGTAAAGATCCTTTGAATCTGAGATTCTTCATTGATCGTTGATCCACAATCTCCCACCTTTCATCGAGAGTGCTGCATATCCTTTCCTTAAATAAATTATAGGGTTATGGTGATAACCATGAATTCTCAGGAAAATGCATATTAAAAAAATTGCTTCATTGCATCAATAACAAAAAAATTAAAATATTTTAATGACTTTTTCATCGAAAAACTATCTTTCATAGCCAGCTCCTACTAGCTGATGTTAGGCCTCACCAAAGGAAACCACCCCCTCATGAACTCAACGGCGGTCTCAGATTTCAAATATGAGTTACTGTTTATGAGTTGTTAGTATATTAAAATAAAATATTTTTATTTAATAATTTTATTTATGGTCACACACCTAGTATCTTTTTCTACAGATGACCCTTGCCGACCAAGGTTAGGTCTTTCCTAGGGTAAAGAAACTCTTCTGAGTTCAATGGTGCTCTTGTATTTCTAATCTAGGAAACCACATAAAAATGATTTCACTTTTTAAGAAAAGTCACATGTGTGTGATATTAAAAACTTAACATTTTCAATGAATTGTTTCTAGCACAATAGACCTCAGAATCGCACGTCGTCTCAGCGACTGGTCCCAAAATTTTCACAAATAATTTCTAAAAATACAATTCTTAAATTCAAAGTCATTATAATTATTCTTAAACCAAGACCCCTATAATTTGGGGAGGGATTATAAGAAAGGATTTGGGGAGAAAGTTTCTGAACCAAATGGGTTTTTACATATGAATAAATGGGAATAAGGGTTCCCTTTTATAAGACAAGGGAGGGGCACTCTTGGAATTTCTAAAAATATTGAAATATAATAAGGATATTCTAGAACCAAAGACATATAAATGGCCTATAAATTCATAGCGGGTGAAATTTTAGACAACATATTATCCCCTTGTTATTACTTAATATTTTTATTATTTTTTAATAAATTAATAAAATAATAATCCCATAAATTATCATTGTTGTCAAATTTGATACTATTCATTATTTTGAAATTAAAAACATCAAGAAAACAATGTCAAATTCAAACAAAATATTTTACAATATCCAAAAATATTTAGCATCATCTATAAATTTTTTTATCACATTAATCATAAAAATTATATTTATTTTAATATTTTTAAAAACATTTATTTTATTTTTTCATTAATAAAATAATTACTGCATCAGCATTATGCATACATTCAAGGTAATTTTTTCTTCCTTAAAAATTAAAAATTAATTACTATGATGATGATAAATATTTTCAATTTTAAAATACTATTTATGGTCAAAATATATTCTGGATAACCTCATATTAAAAAAGTTGTATTTATTAAAAACAATAGTGTGATATATTTGAGTTTTCTTCAAATAAAATACTATAAAGGACATGATGTCAACCAAGTGGATACAAATGGTTATAAATTTGAAACATGGATTATTATGGTTTAGAAATACCTATACAATATTATTGGGGAAATTTTTATATCATTTTCCAATCCTTATCATATTATTTTTACCCTTAGTTACCCAATTTAAATTTAATAGTGGTAAAAATAATTACCAAGATTAATATTCATATTGTAAAAAATTAAAAGAAAAAAATTTACTAAATTTGGATCCACTGATTTGAAATATTGAATTCATTATATAAAATTCAATACAAAGACAATGCAGAATATAATTTAATAGTAAACTATAAAAATGCAACAAAAAAATTGTTAGGTCCATTAGGTTAGATACCCTGAGAGGGGGGGTGAATCAGGGTATGACAGATTAAAACAACTTCCCATATTGATCTTCTCTCATTGTTAAGAAAGACATTCTTCTCTTTCTTTTCTGCAACAAAGTATAAACAAAAACTAAATCATGCACAGGACACAGCGATTTTTACTAGGTTCACCCTCACTGGGCTACGTCCAAGGAGCATACACCGACAATGTGTTGATGTACCAAATCCACTAAAAGTGCACTGCTATTTACAAATTTCGGGATAGATCACTTATATTCCCAAGCTCAGTTCCTTTACAATGTTAGGGTCAGCTCACTGCTTTCCCAAGGTTCAATCCTTGTTTCTCTCTCTAGCTCACTGCCGGTGCAAAGGATCACCTTCTTCCTCTTGCTTTGATCACTGCTCTAGAAAGAATCCACTCACAGTTTATAGACATTTATTTCAATTAATAATCACTAATGAATACATCCTATGTTGTATGTAGATTCTCTGTTGACGTCCAAATTTCACCCATAGATGAATCTCTCTTTGCACCGAAGGTATCAGGAAATCTTCTAGATTTCACGCAGCACTAAAATGACTGGTGTGCTTCAACCATACCCCGCCCACTTCTCCAAGACGGTGTCCAAGTTCTGGCGCACAAGTTCAAACCGGTGCACAAGTTCACCTCAACCACTTGTTCGACACTCACTTCTTCAACTCCAAACTTGTGTGACTCACACCCTTTTACGCCTAAACCAATTATGGTGTGCAACTATCAACTGTCGCGCTTCTTCAAATCTTGGCACGCAAGTGTCACCAAACCACCTGTTCAACACCCCCTTCTTCAACTCTAAACTTGGGAGACACACACCCTTTCTCGCCCAAACCACTTTGGATGCACAACTATCAACTGGTGCGAAACTTCTGAATATCTCTATACTTGTGCGACCAAACCACCACTTGTACGACCACAACACCTACGTGATGGGAGATCTGATTTCTATAAGTGTTGAACTCGCTACTGAATGAGGAGGGGTCGACCTCTATTTATAGGCAATTAGACACCCTGAGAGATGGAGAGCAAGTTTCCTCTCGGTGCACAAGTCCAACCGCTCTAGTCTCTGTTGCCCTAGTCACTTGCGCGGCCAAACATAAAACTTGGGAGACCCTTTTTCCATTGACATATTTTGATGTTCTGATCTTGAAAAACATATGGCGTGCAAGTTTCCTAGCCTCCAAGACACTAGCGCGCAAGTCCCTTTTCCAAAAACACATTTCTCCATTTGTTGATTTTTAGGTCCAAATATTTTCCAGTCACTGGAAAACGGCGCCACCTTGTATCTTCTCTTTTTGAACCGCCTCCAGATCGATCATTCCGTTGTAAATGTTCTTGAATCAATTATGAATCGTTAACTATATCCCTTGGACTCAACATGCCACCATGAAATCCCCTTTTTCAACAAATTTGTATGTCATGTTTTGCTTTTTCAACAAACACAACACGAAGGCCCACTTTTTCAACAAACACAATCACCTCAAAAATGCTTCAATGATACCTTGAGGTATTTTTTCCCAACAAAAATATTTTTGGAAAAGTTCCCTTTTTAAATATAAAATATTTTTATACTAATTTAAATTATCAAATCTATTTCAAAAAAACATAATTGGATTAATTTAAATCACAATTTAGTAAATAAAATTTAAAACTAATCGAAAACATAATTTAACCTTATAGATAAAATATACATTTCAATAAAATCTAATCACAATTCATTCAAAAATCAATGTTTTCATAAAATTTTAAAAAATTAAATCTATGATTATCTTGTCCTGATGAATTAAAAAAATTGAATTAATTTTGAAAAATTAAAATTTTATAATTTGAAAATTATACTTTTGAAGAAAATAGTATAAGAATATAACTACATATTTCAAGAATTCTAATAAATATTAAAATGATTTATTCCATAATTACCTATTTTTATATAAATTCTAGGTTGTGAATATTCACAATGTGAATTATATATTCCTAAAATTAATTATTTTGGGGTTTCTATTATCTTGGAACCTTGATTCTATATAGATGTTAGGATCCAGTCAATCACGGTATAAAAGAACCTTTTTCAATGTGAATTGGTGGTCACTTGAAGATTTCATGGAATGATATATATTGTCATTTCATGAATGGTTATTTTTCTATATTATATATAAATTATGAATCCAATCTGAATTCCCAAGTTTCCCACTATTTATTATTATACCCTAGAGAACCTGGGGGTGATTTTAGAGGTCTTTAATCGCATATTTGACAATATTTTCTATATTCTCCTAGAAATTGTTTTTTTGTGATACATTGTAAGTTCTATCATATTTTTTCCTTTATATCTACCCATAAATTCGATTTATATTCTTTTAAGTGTGGTCATTTTATGATGTGGTGAGATTTTAATGATCGAATCATTGTAGATTGGTTGTTTGGGGTTCCTCTCATGTATACTAGACCTCGTGGATTTTTTCTTATACATCTCATCAACCCTAAAATGATTATGAAGAATCAATAAAAGTAAGGGATCTATAAACATCTCATTAATCTTATAGAATAATATTTTTTATTAAACTTTTCATGACCCCTCCCAAAAATTCTAATATAATATCCTTTTAAATTTTAATTATGATTGTTATTGATTGATGGGAATAGATAGATGGAATGAATAAAAATAAAAAATTAGTTAAATTTGAAAGTGAATATGGAATTTAAATAAATTTTATACAGTATTTTTTGATTAATATTACTATTTTTCCAACATTAATGTATATTGAGATTTTTTTGAGGAGACCAGTGTTTTACATACATAAATATTACATCATTTTAGATAAATATTCAATAAATCTCATGAAAATACATTCCACATAACAATAAATGTTTAGTGAAATTGAGGAATATGTACATAATCATCTTTATTCATAAAATATTTTCAATATCTCCCACAAGTTCTTTCAAATGGTACACATCATAGACATACCCTAGTTAAAATCTTTCTTCATAAACTTCAGAAATGAAACATAATAAATGTTAATCTAGGATTCTTAGTATTGGTAAACATGGGAGATATCAATCAATGGAAACATATGAAATGGTGATCTTAGATTTTCAGTAAGGGTAAACAAGGTAGATATCAATAAATGATAATATGTAAGAATATCATGTGTATAAGGGTATGATAACCTGATATTAACTTTTTAAATTCAACCAAACAATTCATATATCATAATTAGGACATTAGGCTTTGGAATATCCTAAGACCATAATCATATAAAATTAAAATAATATCATTTGTGAGATCATATCAAAACCATAATAACATTTCATACATAGTGGATTAAAATTTGTGGAATAATGATAATTATAGATATTTTTGGACAATTCTACCCATCAATACATTCATAGAATATTAGGATTGGGATAACCACCTATGTACCTACTACGGGATCTAGGTAAACTCATGTGTACACTCTTTTAGAATTGGGATAACATCTCATATATCCTTTTAGCTCATAAATATTATTCATTACACAATTCATTGGAGTTATATAAAAGACCCATCCATTTTATAATTCATTCATATTTATCTGAAAATATCATTAAAACATTTATAATTTAATCACAACTTAACCCATTAAAAGTAAAATGTGTTTAATAAATATTCTATCATGAAAATAAAATCCATATATTAAATGAATAAAGATGATTTCATTAGATAATTTAACAAGTGAATCATATATAACACCGATGTATGTTTTCATATATGAAAATACATTTAAAAGTTTAGTGGAATGTATATTGAGTAAAATACCATCTTTATTTTGAATTTATATATCTAATATATAAAAAATTTCAAAATATTATGATAAATATTTTATATGTAAAGATACATGGAAATGTTTTAAGGAATATTTTGAATAAAAGAGTATCCATATAGAATGAAAATCTTTTAGTGTAGTGTATGTTAAAACAAAGATTCCATTAATACATTTGGTAAAAAGTACCTCATTTAGAAAATTAAAAGAATATTCCTTTTAAAATATTTTATATAAAGTCAAAATTAGTAAAATTTACTTTAATCAATATTTTCATTATAGTAAAAGTATTTAATGAAAATATTGACAATGAAGAAAAGATACTTGTCCAAATAAAAAACAAATTGTGTTTCACTAAAATAAAAGTCGATTGAGTACATAAAGAGTAAAAACTAAAAGGAAAAAATTATAATTTCCATAAATAACCATATGAGATGAAAATAAATAATATTTTTAGAGATATATCATATTATTTCATTATAATAAACTTTAATCATAAACAATCTCATTAAAAAGTATGAATGCAACTTACAACCCTTATATCATGTTCTAATTTCTTCATAAGAACTTTTAACCTAATTTATAATAAATTTAAATTTATTATAATTAAATAATAGAACTATAGGAATACTTATAATACCATACTTGTTTTACTTATAAAATATTAGAAACTATTTGTTAACAATATTTTATTATCATCATCATTTTGGGTTTAACTGCTTTGTTTTTCATGTATGTTTTTGTTTGTAAGTTATGGTCCCCACACATTGATCATGTTTTAAAAATATAAATAATTTTAATATTGATATAAATTTCATAAATATTAATTATATATAAATTTATAACTATTAATATGATGTGGTGATGAAAAGTGAATTTCAATACTTCATGGATATGATAGTCTATACATATGCATTAGTGATGTTTCTACTTTTTGATGGACAAAACGAAAATGGGTAAATAATAATTAAAAATTTAAAAACAAAAAAAATATCATTAATATAATATATATATATATATGTATGTATTAAATATTTCATTATAACCATTAATGTATAGTGGTGATGGAAAAATATTCACATCACTACGTAGAGGTGGTAGATCGCACTTACACACAAACAATAATTTCATTTATCATTTGATGGAGAGGAGGTGGAAATTGGTTATACTATAGTCATAATAATATCATAGAATATTTATGACACTTTATTCATTGTGTTATTATGGATACAATAAATTCATAGTAATTATAAGAAGAAATAATCTCTAAAAGAGTGGGGTAAGATGATTACCTCTTCTTTGAGTGACCTCCATATGATTACAACGTAATCCTTCTAAAGATTGTCTTATGTTAAGAAAAAAAATATGATAAGGAAGGTTGTAAGGTATTAGGGTAGGTAATGTATGAGATATATGGGTCAAACATTGTTAATAAGGTAGGATATTATGTTCCCTTTAATAACTGAGGAGATGAATCATTTGTAATTACCTGAAATATTTAAATGTAATTAATGTATTCCACATGTATAATTCTTAAAAATGACCATGGATTATAATAAAAATAAGATAAGGTCTAAATATCATTAAGGAAAAAATAAATTTATGTTTTAGGGTCATTTTAATCCTTATCTTTTCATTTAACCCCTTTGTTAACTCTTTTTAGCATTGATCATGGTAACAAATTTTTTAGAATTTAACGGTCACAAAATTTAAATCTAAGGTTATAAGTTTAAATAATTAGTAATTGGATGATATTATCATCCATTTCTCATTTCACCTATCCTTTTTCATGAATTTTGTGGGTTTTAAATAATTTAATAAAATATCATATAATATAAAATATCAATAATGTTATTTTTTTGGAATATTTATTTAATTTAAAATTAAGGACATCAAGAAAATAAATAATCAATAATATACAATATTTGAAAATAATTAATACATTATTTATATTAATAAAATTCTTTGAACATAAAAACTATCCAAAAAAATTATTTTTTTAATTTTTTTTAAAATCCTTTAAAATATTTTTCCTACTATTTTTTCAAGCAATGACTCAATATTGCATAAGAATTTAAGGAAATTATACAATCATAAAAAATAAAATAAATTTCCAACATTAATATAATTTATTTATTTTCAAAAAAACCTTTTATATTTGTTCATAAAATATTTCTATATATGTTAAAATATATATATTAAAATCAAGAGAGTGAGATTTTGTAGTTTTCATTTTCATAAAATAATATAAATTTTATAATCAAAGGAAATATGGAATAAATATTTATATATTCATATATAGAATTTATTTGGTCAAACAAAATCACTCATACAATAGGATAAATTCATGTGTTATAGATATTTTAAAGCCTTATCACATAGTTTTTACTTTGTTTTACTAGTTTTACCCTAACTGAGGTGACATAACATTACCATGGTTACTATTTATAATTATCATAAATAAAATATAATAATCTACAATATTTTAACCATTAAATTTCAAATATGTAATCCATTTATCAAGAATAAATTTCTATTGGTGCTATAAAAACATTATAAATAATATGTGCAAAATACAATGAAGACAAGTTTTTAGAAGAAAAAAATTAGCATAAAACTTAATTAATTCCTATTACATTATTAATAAAGATCATTAGATGAATGTTAAAGAAATTTGTTGAAAATTTGATATATAAATTTGATAAAAATCATTAATCAATAGTGATTCATTTATGTTATTAATATAAAAATATGTTTTATGAAAAAAAAAATTCATAAAAATATCTATTTTTTTACATTCATATTATTTTATCTTTATTCTTAACTGTTAGATAACTAATGTATGTGTGATTTTTAATTTATTACCAATATATTTATTTAAAATAAATTTTTAATTGTGATAAATATATTTTTCTATATAAATAAATGCAACACATAGAAAAATACCTTTCTTTAGGAAAATTGTTCTTTTAATCATGAAGTGATTTTATTAAAAGTAATTAATGATTATTTATTAGGAATTAATCAATATATTTTATTTAGCAAAAAAATTATAAATATTTCTTAATGTGGTTAAGTTTACTCATACCAATCAATCCAATGGATATGTTATAAAATTTTTAATATATCACGATTCATTTCAACTTGAGGTTTTGTGTAAATTAAATTATCAAATACTTCAAATTTATTTCAAAATAATAGATAAAAAATATCTCGGTGTTATATTATACCAACAAATAAATGAATATTATTCATGAAATTATATCACTCAAATGTAAAAAAAAATAGTATACTTCTAATTAATCATATCCTTGGGTTACCATATATATTATGAAAAATTCTTGTTCCTCCATATAACATTAACTAGGTAAATAGTCTTGTTCTATTGAAATTTTTCTCTATGATCCAATATTTATAATTATTTTTATTTATAAGAAATATCATGATATAGTTGTATGATCTCTGATTTCATTACATTTTAAGGATTATGTATGTACTTCCTCAAGATAAATATGTGGAACATATCATTAACATGAGAGAATTAGTAGAATTGGCCTAAAAAAAGAAACTCTCCCAATACAGTTGAGAATATCAATGATATTTATATATCTAGTTATAATATATCTCTTATTTATAAATATAATAACATTAATATATGGATGTATTCATAATAATTCCTTATCACAAACTTAAAACTCAAGATCCCCATGCAAATCATCATCTTAAATTTTCAATCGGCTGTGAGCTTTCTAGATGTGTTTCTTAATGTCTCCAACCTTCTCTGTTATTTTCTCAGCTATAATAGGTCCTAATAGATTTCTTTATCTAACTTTATCCCAATATTTTGTATTTGTACACTTCCTAAAATATAGAGATTCATAAGGGTCCATCTAAATTCGTGACTGAAAGATATTGTTTAAAGAAAATTACACTGAATGAAGTTGTTGATCTCAACAACTATTAAAATCCATAAAACAGAATCTAAAAATATTTTCTAGATTTTTAATGTTCCTATCATACTATCCATATGTTTGAGAATGATAGGAACTATTGAAATACAACTCTATATCCAAATCTTGTGGAATACTTATCAATAATTTTGAGGTAAATCACAGATCTCAATCAAATAAAATAGAATGTGATACTCTATATAACCTTAACACTTCCATAATGTATATTTTGGAAACTTTTCTAATATAAATTAAATTTAATAACATTTTATTATGATTAACAACTACCTAATTATAATTATTCCCTCTATATGTTTTGGGGATTCCTATGAGGAAATCCATGGTACAAAAATTCACATTTCCATACCAGTATGGGTAATGGTTCTAACATTCCCTTAGACTTATACCTATCATTCTTAACTTGTTTCAATACTAATAACCAAGATAGATAATCCATAATATCTCTCTTTATTTTATCACACAATAAATACTCCTTATGGTCATTATACATATTCTTACATTCAAAATGAATAAATAATGATAAGTTATGATCTCCATTCTACCACTCTAGCTTCAATTATGGTATAGTGGGACACATACCATGTTACTAAAACTTATCATTATATTATAAATAAGACTAAAATAAGGAACATTTCTCACTTATTTTGTAGTTATAAATCTTTCTTATATTCCTCTTTAAACATCACATATATAGTTGGTTGAACACTTATTTTAGAAAGATAATATTTATAAACTTATTTCTAGATTTATAGGTCTGTCATTTTCAAATAAATAAATAATGGATATTTTTTTCCCTTATCAAAAATAATTGAGCATGGTGCATTCAACTAAAAGCACCATCCACCTTATTCTCTTTCATATAGGGGTAATATATTGAGTAATAATGGTCTATAATTAACTCCAACCGTATCTTTTATAGAATATGCATATCTTTTTGGGTTATTATATACATTAAAACTTTTTGGTTATTATATATATCAAACCATAATATATAATTATAATATATATATATATAGGTATATCTTCAATGGAAAATTTAGAAATCGTAGCTCCAAGTCATGTGTTAGGAAATTTATCTCATGATCCTTTAATTGATGATAAAAATAAGATACCTTTATTCCATTAAACAAGATTACACATTATAAACCCCTATTTGATGAATCAATGTAGATCACAAACCCTTCTCCACTATAGGGATGTGAAAAAACAGTTTCACTAACCAAATTTCGTTTTGGATCCTTGAAATTTTCCTCATGTTCGTATTTCCTAAGGAACTTGACACCCATCTTTTTATCTATGTAAGTATATAATATTTCCATGAGAAATTATTTATAAAAAAATTATAATAACCAAAAAATCCAATAAAACTATGAATAAATTTATTAACAGTTGGTCTGGTTCATTTCTCAATAAATTTCATATTTCAATGATCCCTCAATATACCCTCACATGAAATTATATGACCCAAAAATGAAATATTTTGTAACAATTTTTAACACATGATGAATTTTTCATATATTTTCTCCATCATGAGGGTCTTCAACATAATACTTAAATGATATTTATTCTTTTCCTTTATCATTGATTATATAAAAATATCATGCATAAAGACTATCTAAATCGATCAAGTAATCTATTGAGACTCTATTAATTAATTAAATGAAGATAGGGGATAATTATTATATTCAAAATGAATAACTGTAAATTCATAGTGTCCATAACTCATAAAAAAGGTCTCCTTAGGTGTGTATTCACTTTTAATGCTCAATTAACAGTATCTAGGATGATGGTAAATATTATAAATATATTGAACTCCCCATATTTGGTCAAAAAAAGCTTCAATATAAGGTAATATATACTTATTATTGATTGTGATCTTGTTAAATTTTTTATAATCAATCCATAATCAAATTGATCCATATTTCCACTTAAATATATTGGTGAACCCTATGGTGACACACTTGATGGAATTAATCTCTTATAAAGTTTCTCCTATAGTTACTTATTCAATTCCTGAAACATAATTAGGGATATTCTATATGGGGTATTCTAAATAGGTTCAGCATCAGGTTTTATTACTATTGGAAACATAATGTCATGATTCATAGGATTACTATAAACTCCTCTAGAAAGGCATCATTAAAGTCCCATAGAATATGCATTTTTTAAGTTGAGTTCAACCAAAGCCATTTGAGGATAATATCTTATATAAATATGAATCAAGACCCATAAAATGGAAGTAATTTACAGTAGAAATTTGTGTTCATCCATGCACTAAAAAAATTATCGGTTCATTCAAAATGTGAAATGTGACTTCCCTTCCTAGGAAATTATTATGAGCACAATATAAAGATAGATAATTCATGCCCAAAATCATATCAAATTTAGCTATATAGAGAAACAAAATATTTATAGTTATAAATTTCCCAAAAACTTCCATCATAGAAGAAGTATATACTTGAGATTTGAAAATTATTCCATTAAGATTTTTCATTTTAATTTGACATCTAATCATTGAGATAGTAATGTGTCACCATTATAAACATTTTCAAATATAAAACAGTGGGATTAAATATAATCCAATAATATATTATCAGTTCTAGAGTGGATGGTATGTGTATATTTCCCCACCTTTTTCTCACAACCCACATCAACAGTAGTGATAGATTGAGATTTCCCATTGTATTTGGTCTTAAGAAGTTACCGGTGAAGATCATTGTCATTACTTCTCGTATTCAAGAATTGTATAGAGTAATACACATACTCCTTTAATTTTAAACATTTGAGTGTGTTTGGATCATTATATGGTTATTTATCTCAATTTCCATCACTATATAACCAAATATTATCACTTCAGAAATTGATTACCCAATTACTTTTCATTTCATAAAAAAATCATGATAGTGATAGGCGACTCCAATCAATATTTCAACCATGATAGCACATAAAATGACTTAAACATAGCTACTAAATTCTAATAATTGTTTCTTCCTTTAGAAAATTTGTTTTAAGATGTTAAAAATTAATCAATCTTACTTATAGTTTTAAAGATAATACCAAAAGTATACCAATAATGCCTTGTAAAATTTTTCTCATAATTAATAATGGATTCATAATCCTTAAGTTTCAACGTAAATAATTCCATACCCATTTTCATATAAATAAGATGAGGAAATAAATTATTAAAAATAACCTTCTAAATTCATCCCAATCCATAGTGTAAATTTCATAATGTTTCCTCTTGTTCTTGATAATATTCCACTATTGATTTTATTCACCTTCCAATTGATATACAAGTAAAATAACTTTTCCATAATCCAAGAACTGGATAATGAAAAATATCTTTTCTATGATACTAAATCATTCCTCGGTGATTAGTGGATAATCAGATTCACTAAAATAATGTGTATCTTACCACATGATGGAATTAGTGTTATATCATTGCCTCTATTAATCATATAGAATATAATCCAAATTCATAACTTTATAAAGATGTATAAGAATTGAAAAAAGATTTTTTATTCAAAATCTTATAACATTTAGTTTCTAATGGGGAAAACAAATTCATTTTCCATCATATTTATTGTTAAAATGATTCCTCTTGGTTCAATCAATTTTATATAACCAAAAATCATAGTGTGATAAGGAATAATAATTTTGAGTAGTCATATAATCATGAAAAATGATTTAATGGATATCAAAATCATGAAACCTTTTTCAAATCTATGAATCCTTTTTATAATACAATGTCATCCATTATTATTATCTAGTAAAATCCTTTTTAATGGTTCATAATGAAATTGTTAATTAACCCAAGCATGTCCCCAAGAGTATCTAGCCATCTGTTTAGTCATAGATCAACTCATCAGGAACCAGTGGCGATATAGTTAATACCTAATATACCCCTTTTAGAGTTTTTTTATATTGAACATTAATTTTATTACATATTTATTAAATCTCATTAAAAGAATATTCATTATATAACATAATGATACATGACATAATAATATATGTATATTATTTTTTTAAATGATAATACATAAAAAAAATGTGTTCAAAAATGAACTACATCATATCCCACTTTGTTCTTCATAACTAGATCCCTTCATACACGTGTCATACATAATATCTTAATTCATAATCTAGGGAAAAGAAACATACTAAAGGGTGATCTCAGATTCATAGTCGGGTAGATAGGGTAGATATAAACATAACATGATCATAAGTGTTTGAGAACATAATAATAAAATTTTAAAACCATCCAATTCAAATCATATATCATAAACATGATTCATGTAATAAATCGTGGAAGTTCTTAAGACATGAATATGACATGAATTGAATAACATAATCCAAGGTATCATAGCATTATCATAAGACCTAGATTTTTGATATACATATAATCATGAAAAATCTTATGTCAAGGCTACCTACAAATACATTCGTAACATTTAGGCTTGGGATAAACACCCATGTAGCTACTTCAATCATGGTATAATATCTTGTGTACCCTCTTTTTCGGGGTTGGGATAACCTCCCTTGTACTCTCCTTTTAATTTTTTGGATAACCACATGTGTACCGAATTTTGGTCTTGTGATAACCTCCCATATACCCTTTAATATCATTGAACATTAGTAATTACCGAATGTATTGGGGGATATATAACTCTCGGATCACAAATAATAACAATAAAAATAATAAATATTTTTTACAAAAAATCATTCATCGTATCATAACTCATGAAAATTAAACAGGATTCAAAAACAATTTATCATAACAAAACCAGTGGGAAAGAAATCGGTTTCATAAAACAAATTCAACATAATAAAAAACCATACAGAGAAAGGATAAGGATTGTATCATTAGAAGAAATACCTAGTGAATATTATTAAAAATAAATGGTATTTCTTCATTAATTAATATAAATTCTATAAAAGATCATTAAAACATTCATGTGGAAAATATGCTTTCTATTTTTAAATCACTTCATTAAAATAAAAAAAATTCCAAAATATTAAAGAAAAAATTCTCTTGGAAAATAAAATTGGAAAATCTTAAACTATATTAAAATTTATGGAGAGAATATAATGTAGCAAAATACAACTAATTCTATAAATGTTAAAATAAATATTTCTTTCACATTTTTAGTAAAAATTCAAAAGCACCTCGTCTGGAAAAAGAAAAAAAGATTCATTTTATATCCTTTTTTAAAATATAAAACATGGTTAAATGACATTAAAAAATGTTGGTATAATAGTTTAAACATTCTTGAAATCTTTTTTAGAATACATGGACATATAGGAGAAAGTATTTTCTAACAAAGAGAGTAATAATGTTGGTTTTTCCTTAAAAACATTATTCTGAACTATTAAGTACATAATGAGATGCAAATTAAAGGAAAACTTGCAATTCTTATAAATAACCATAGGATAATAAAATTATAGAGTTTATTTATAGTTAGATCATATTTTTTCATCATCATAATCTTAGTCATTTATAATCCCCAAAAATGATGAGAATCTATTATAAAACCCTTACCACATTAGTAAATTTTGAATCATAAGACCCACGAAAAAGGGACCTTATATAGATATGAATATATATTAATAATAATAATAATAATATAATAATAATAAATTAATATTAATTATATACACCACATAAAATAAATAAGTGGTGAATAAGACATGTGTCCCATGGAAATAACATTGAGATGAAAATCCCTTACCTCGGGTCTGACTTCCCTTAAACATGTTTGAACCTTCAGTATAATAAATAAAGAATTATTGTATATCTATTATATAAACATAATAATATATTTAATATAATAAATTATTTAATTATATAATTTTATCACTCATTTATTAACTATTATTTGTTAAATTCACTATTTTAGGTCATTAATGCTTTTCTTTGCATGTATGTTTTGGTTCATTAATTTTGGTGATTTTATATTGATTATGGTTCCATAATCTCATAAGTGTTAGTAATTTTAAAAATCACTTATATATTAATTATCTAGGTATTTATTTTAATCCCTAAATATACATATAGAATAATAAATGACACCATTTATAGAGATTGTAGATTGTGTGTATGCATGAACATTTTTTCATTTTTCAAAGGATGGAATGAATGAAAGGTAAATATTCATTCACATTTAAAAAATAATTTTCATATTATAGATATCATATATATTCATTAAATCTATTCTTATTAACAACTATGATAAAATAAGATGAAAAATATATCACAATGCTTCGTAGAGGTAGTCCACACATACACACGAGTGACGTTATCATTTTCTAAAAGATTGCAAGGTAATAAGTATTATATGATATTATAATTCCAGAAGTTTAATTATGACATAAATATCATATATAAACATTAAATCCATCATTATATCCATCTATGAGATATTGTGATGGAAAATAAATTACATCAGCTCATGAAGTGGTAGCTCTCCATACACACCATCGATTGTTTTGTTTACCATTTAATGGAAGAGGAGATGGAAATAGGTCATAAAATTAACATAATAAAATATATGTATGTGTAATATTTTTTTATTTCATAATATTTGGATAATATTTTATTTATTTTCAAGAAAAAATAAAAATGAAAATGTATGGTTAATAACTACACCACTTCTTTACAGAACCTCTATATGTTTATACCAAAAGCCTTCTTAGGATGGTTTTCTGATCAAAAAAGGGAAACTAGGTAATGGGGACGGCAGTATGGAATGTGTTTTTTAGGTATTTTTTTAACAAAAATAATTTTTTTTGAATATAAGATGAGATGGGGTTCTATTTTATAATTTAGGTGAGTGGAACAACAATAACATCTCAATGTTTTATAATAATTTCATGTCACTTTCTTTGTAAAAAGGGTCAAAATGGAAAATTATCTAGAATTTGATGAGTTAAGCTAAAAATATGGAAATTAAATATCAAATAGACATTTTTTAGTTCACATTAAAAATTATCATTTTAGTTTAACCCTGGTAACTCATTAGTACCATAACCATAGTAATTAGTTGTTACTATTTTTACTATTCATTATGGACAAAAAATAACTTTTACTTATTACATAATATTAATTATTATAATTCCAAATATGGAATCCATTTTACCAAATTCCATTAATTTATGTGTTAGAATTTAATTTTTAATTAAACCATCAAACGCGATGAAAATGTGGTTTTCCAAAGAAAACGTATTCATAAATATAAAAGATTTTATATAAAAATTAAACATAAATTGATTATAATGACATAAATTATATTAATAATAATATAATTCAACTAATATTACTTTACACCATTTTAAAACAATATGTAAAATTATAAATTTTTTAAATGAAAAGGTAGTTTTTAATAAAAATCAGTATTTTTCACTATTCATTGATAAAATTAATCTTTTTAAAACATTATCAAAAAATAACACTTCTTGAATTTTAAAATTTTTATTCAAAGAATTAATTTAATTTATGAAAATAAATTTTCTCTGTGTAAAAATTTATTTTAAAATAAGTGTGCAGAATGCGATGAAACCACTTTAAGAAAAATACAGTTTTAAGCATAAAACTATATTTATTCTTATCCCATGGATAGAAAAAAATATTATATTAATTATAAAACATTTTATTGAATATATAACATAATATTTTAATTAAAATCATTCAAAAATAGTGATTATTATTATTTATTATGATAAAAATACAATTTGTTCATAAAAACAATATTTTCAGAAAAAAAAAACATCTTACTTTCAATGATTTTTATCTGTAATAAATTAATAACCAATGGATTTATTTTATACATGTTTAAAACATATAATTTACATATTTTATTTAGTTCTATTAATATCCAACAATTTAGTAGATAGGATATAACTGTCACTGTAAATAATAATATTTTAATAGTATATCATGGTTCCTTTAAACTCGGTATTTCATGTAATGTATGATATCATGAAATTAAATATTGTGGAAAAATATATTTCATAAAATATAAGGGTGATACATTTTACACCCCATAAAATGAATTTTTTCCTCGAAATTATATCACTCTGACACAAAAAACCGAGGATACTTTAGCCTCATCATATCTTTAGGTTCCCATGTAGCTTCCACAAATTGGTGGCTTTTCCAAAAAAACATTTATTTTTGTTAGTGTCCTTTTTTCATAGAAAATTATCTCTATGGTATAGAATCTCCATAATTTTTTCATGATTAGAATGATCTTTTATTATTGGTATGAACTCTATGTTCAATACATGTGATGGTTCATGTATGTACTTCTTCAAGAGAGATACATGTAACACATCATGAACTTGAGAGCAGTTTAGTGGGACTGAAAATAAATAAGCTACCATCCCTACTTGATAAAGAATATAGAAAATTTTAAATATAACTAGGGATAAAATTTACATTCTTATTAAATATCATAAACCTCTTCCAAGTATCAATTCATATAAAAAACCTTTTCACCACCTTCAAACACTAGATCATGTCAATCATTTTCAACATAAAATTTTTGTTGACTTTATGTTACCGTGAATTGTTATTAAATGGATTTAAATTTCTTTACCATTTACTTAGTTATAATAGGTTCCATTTTATATTTCCTTATCTAACTTAATCTAAGAATTTTTGTGTTCTAAACTTCTTTCCATAGAATGATTCATGAGGATTCATCTGAATACATGAGTGAAATCAATTGTTCTAAGAAAACTCAACTACTAAAAGTTGTTGATCTCAAACACCTTTGAAATCCATAAAAAAAATATGTAATAATATCATATTTTGGTTGAATGGTTCTCTCAAACTGAACATCTATATTAGGATGATAATCTAGTCTGAAACATATCTCCATATATAGATCTTTCGGAAGACATCACCAGACCATCAAGTAAAATGTTAAATCCTGGTTAGATAAAATAGAATGTGGTAATCCATGTAACCTTACCACTTCCTTAATGGATATTCAAGGAAAATATTAAAAATATTAATCTTATCTAATATAAATTATGTGTGAATAATTTTTAAGTATATTGACTAC
Source organism: Viscum album (assembly GCA_963277665.1). NCBI lineage: Eukaryota > Viridiplantae > Streptophyta > Magnoliopsida > Santalales > Viscaceae > Viscum > Viscum album. The sequence goes on along the minus strand of OY728123.1, from coordinate 222,882,460 downwards.
AACCCAAATAGCATTATTTCCTTTATAAATTTTTGGAGATCCTGATGACAAAGTCCATGGCGAGGTTTTTTCATTTCCATTCTGGGATGGGTAATAGTTTTAAAATCACCTTAGACATTTTTATCATAGACTTAAATTGATGAAATACTAATAACCAAGATTCATAGTTCGTAATATCTCTCTCTATGATACCCTACCATAAATACTCCTCCAGATCTCTATACATATTTGTAATTCCATGATGAATAGAGAATAATAACAATGTGCCTCATCCAAAATATCCTTTTTAAAATATGGTATGGCTAAACAAAAACATTGTTAATAAACCTTATCATTCCATCATAATTAAGGTAAAACTTAGGAACATTTTTAACCTTTTTCTCTAGTTCTACATCTTCCTTCTACACCTCTTTAATCTTCACTTCGAAAAATAGTTGAACACTCTTTGGAAAAAATATATTATTTCTCTCCTTATTTCAATATTTCTAAATCCATCATTTTAAAATACATAAATATTGTATATTTTTTGTTTCTATTCATAGATAATCTAGTCCGATCCATTGAATTCAACACATCATCTACCTTTTTCACTTTACCATGGAGGTAATGTATTGAGCATCCATAATCATTAATAAGTTCCAACCATATTATATGGATAATATTTAACTACTTCTATGTGAATTTATATTTCAAACTTGGATGATCAGTATATTTATCAAAAATGTATCCCTAATAATAATAAAACCATATCTTTAATGAAAAAAATACCATAAATATCTCCAAATCATGTGTTGGGTAATATTTCTCGTGGAAGTTAAATTTTCATGAGGAATAAGCTATGAGAACTTAATTTTGAATGGGCATTCATACCAATAATTTCTATGATGTATCACTATAGAATAGAAACACTTCTCCAATCTAGGGTAATGTAAGTACATGTTCACTGACTAACCTTCCCTTCAGTTACATGAAAATTTCACCATATTAATATGTCAAAAGTAACTTAGTGAGTGGATTGGATAACCCTGATAAATTTTTTACAAAGAACTTCTAATATCTAACCAAACTAGGAAAACAACATATCATAGTCACCACGGTTGGTCTGGGGTAATATTGAATAGACTCTATCTTTTATAGACTATTGATAAACCCTCTCTTGATTTTCTATCACACAGAAATGAAATTTTTATTTCCAAAATTCACGTTATGAAAATTTTATATATATTTTCTCCATACATAGGGTATTCAATACAAATATCATGTGATATTCATGATCATCCTTTCTCATTGAATATATAATAATATAATCTATACAGACTACCAAAAATTGATCAAGGTAATCCCTAGAGCCTATATTCATTAAATCTATGAAGATAGTGGGGGAATTAGTAGAACTAAATGGCATAACTATATATTCATAGTGTTCATTCATTGAATGAAATTATGGAATACTTATATCCTTCTTATTGACACAAAATTAATGATATCTAGAATGAATTTCAATATTAGAGAAGTATTTATCTCCATGTAGTTGATTTAACAAATCATAAATACATGGTATAGCATACCTGTTCATTATTGTGATTTTATTTAGTTATAGATAATCAATACAGAGTAACATATATCTATCTTTATTATTAATAGAAACAATAGGTGAACCCCATGGTGTCACACATAGATAAATAAATCCCTTTTCAATATTCTCCTCAAGTTTATTCTTTATTTCAAGCAACTTAATTGGGTTTATTCTTAAGGGAGTCTTAAAAATAGGTGTAGCATCAGGTATGAGTTCTATTGAGAACTCAACATAATTATTCAGTGGAAGAAGGGTAAAATCTTTATAAAAACCTCATAGAACTTTTACATAATAGGAATATCATCTATGTTTCGTTTGTATCCAACCATATAAGATAAAAACCCATTTTGAATATGAATCAAAACCCATAAAATGGATGTGATCTCCATAGAATTTTCATATTTATGATCAAAATGATAAAAGATCATAGGAGGGATTGTAATATAAAATGTGACTTCACTTCCTTGATAATTGATGTTGGATTCATATAGATAAATACAATCCATTTCAATGATAACATCAAATCCAACAATATGGATGATAATTGGATTTTCCGAAATCACATTCCAACAATGTTCAACCAAAGAAGATTAATAGTCTTGACATGTGATCATTATGACATTAGAGGATTTGACCACTAATTCAACATCTATTTATCAAGGATATAAATTAAAATTCATAGATCCTTTTAATGATATAATGGAATTAATATAATTCATCTTAAATGGGATACATAAATATTTGAGTGTACTATTCCCCACCCCAACTTCATTATTATATCTTCATTCCCTTAGTAAAACCAAAATGGTTAGCATAACCATCAAGTATCTTTGATTAGAGTTATCAATAATGAAAAATCTTTAATAAGATGTCTAAATATTGACCCATCCTTTTCAATATATGACACTATAGGTTTTATCTAGGTTATTAATAATCATTATCTATTCAAATACATTATGACGATTTGTAAAGAGTTTGTGAATTTCCAAAACATATCTCATGGGAGTGTCAAACAAAGTGTGTGGAAAGGCATGTAATCATGGACCATGTGATGATCGAGTAAAATCTCAATGCACCATGTTATATGTTATTAATCCAAGGTAAAACTATTCTACAGACACATCCACATGTAGTGTCCATAATGGGATGTAATTTCGTGGAAACCACTCTCTCTATCCTTCACTAAAATTCCATTAAATTTTTCTATACTTTGACTTATCCCTAGGAAACCCACTAATATTTTATCGTCCTCGTTTCCAAATGTTTAGTATGAATTGAACTGATATAAACTATACTGACCAATAATTCTTATACATAGATATTACATCTTATTTGAAAAATATTCATTATATAACATAATGATCCTTTCCTTAACCATATATGTGTAGTATTTTTTGGAAACATGGATACATAAATAATTGGTTCATAATTAAAATACATCATCACACACTAATTTCTTTATAATTATAAACCTTCATTGAAATATCATACATAATACCTTTACTTATAACTTGGGGAAAGGAAATATAAGAAAGGGTGGGCCCAAATACTCAGTAAGGGTAAATAAGGTAGATATCATCTAAATATTAGAATAAGGGTATGAGAACATTTGAATAAAATTTGAAACCCATAAACTATATATCATGGATCTTAAAAAATAGTCATGGAATACATATTTATACATCAAAATACACTATTCATAAAGGAATCAATGAACATAATCCATCAGAGCATAATATTTCCATAAGATATAGAATTTTTGAAGACACATATGCATAGAAAATATTATGTCAATGATACCCACCAAGACATTCATAAGATGTTAGGAATGGGATAACCACCCATGTACCTAAATTGGTCTTGGTATAACCTCCCACGAACCCTCTTTTTCAAGCTTGGGATAACCTCATTTGTACCCTCTTTTTTGGTATTAGGACAACCTTCTCTATACCCTCTTTTGGGATTAGGATAACCTCTCACGTAACCTTTGAGAAGATAAATCATTAATAATCTACCAATGCATTGGAGGGATATATAATTATGGGCCCACCCATCACAATAATGAAAATTAGGCATATACATTCCATAAAATTATTGATCACATTAGAACCCATTAAATTAAAGTGGGCTTCAAAGACATTTCACATTAGAATAAATCATGTGAAAGAAACAAATTTCCTAAAAAATTTAAAAATAATCATAATCCATCCAAATAAAGTATAAGAATGATATCATTATATTATATCCCCTATTAAATCATAAACAACATCCAAGGTTGTTTTCATTATTGAATAGAAATTCAAATAAAAATATCATTAAAACATTCTAGAGGAAAATGTACTTTCCATTTTAAAATTAGCTCATTAAAATATAAATATTTCCCCAATATTAAATAGAATATTTTCTATGTAAATAATTTGGAAAAATGGTAATGGAATTTTTAAATAGTTGATAAAACATGAAGGTTAAAAATACTTTTTCATGTCAAATATTTTAAAACAAATATTTTTTCACATTTTTAATAAAAAGTAAAAAATACCTCGTTAGGAAAATGACAAGAATATTCCATCTAAACCATTTTTTTAAAATTAAAACATGGGAAAAATTAATTAAAAATAATTGGAAAATATTATAAATATTCTTGAAAACATTTTCATAAAAAATAGACATGGAAGAGAAAGGATTATTTCCTTAAGAGAGAAATAATATAGGATTTCTTTTAAAGTATTATTTTGAAATAATATGTACATATATAGGGTAAAATGAAATAAAAACATTAAATTTATATAAAAACCCATAGGAGAATAAAATTAATGAGTTTATTGATATAGAAATCATAATATTTCATGATCATAAACTTTATCAAATATAATCCTGATAAATATGAGATTATATCATAAAACCCTTACCACTTTAGTAAATTTTGAATCGTAAGATCAATGAATGAAGTAACCATAGATGGATATATATATATATAACATAATTGTTTTGATAATAATATTAAATTAAATTTATGATCAATATTTATACCATACAAAAGAAATAGGTTGTGAATAATGCATATATCCCATGGAAATAAAATTGAGATGAAAATACCTTACCTCACATTTGAATTCCCTCAAACATATTTGAACCTCATGTGTAATAAACAGAGGTTTATTATAAATATATTATATAACCATAATCACATATTTTATAACAAATTTTATTTATTTAGAACCTTTTATCACCCATTTCTTAATAATTATTTATTGATATCTCAGTTTTGGGTAACAAATAATCTATTTTTCATGTCTGTTTGGTTATTTTTTTTCCATTGTAATTTTATTATGGATAAATCATCTCCAAAATTTTAATAATTATATAAATACTGTATATATTAATTATATTTTTTAGTAAACCATAAAATTTACATATAGAAATAAAAATTACACCGTTCATGGAGATGGTACATCGTACGTACGCAAGAATTTTTTTTCATTATTCAATGGATGGAATTAAATAATGGTAAATATAAATATAAAATTTAAAAAAATTATATCATATATATCATATATATTTATTAGATATATTGTTATTATTTTCCATGTAAAAATAAAATGGAAAACATATCACATCTCTTCATGGTGGTGGTAGTCTACACGTACACCTGAGAGACGTTATTATTTTCTAACATATTGTGTCACAACCCCCCCCCCCCCTATTTAATGTGAAATAAGTGTCATGAACCTCATTTAAAATGGAGAATGTTTTGTGACCCTCCTTCTTTAAGATGAAGAATGAAAGATAATGACCCCCGAGTCCCACCTCTAGTAGGGCCCGGGGTGGCGACCAGCACCAAGGGTATAGAATATCACAAAATGGAATGCAATAACATTTTATAGGAAACAATATTTAGAGATAAGATAGCCCATCCCAAAAAAACTCCATGAACTATATATAAAAAATCCAAAATCCATCCCACATGCACGTTTAAAAAAATTGTAACAAAATACAACAAAACTCCAAAAAGTGCCAAAAGTAAAGCTAAGCAATGACACAACAGCTATCCCAAAGTCTGAGATATTAATGCCAAGAATAGTCCATGTATTCCTCCTAGAAACCTAAAAGTTGTTATATATGCATAGTTTGAGCATACAAGTATACTTAATAGGAAAAACCAAGGTCTCTTATGCACTAGTGGAGGAAGAAAACTAATTCCCCTTTGATAAAACATCAAAAACCAATAGCACCTAACAAGGTATAAAATCCACCCCAATCTCACCAAGGCATGCTCACCAAAATAATTCAAGTCAGTTAAAGTAATATAGTAATCACATCAATGATTTGGATACCCCACACCACTGCCCATTAGTTAGATACTCATACCCTAACGAAAATCATACTGGTGCTCCTACCTCTTCTACAGGCCCCATGTTATTTCCTACCTTCACACACCTCGGCTATACAAACCACATCACATCCCCCTAAAGACTCATAGGGTATAACCACACCACATCCCACCCACATACGCATAGTCCATAACTACAGCAAATCCCTCCAACAGACACCTAGTACATAACCACAACACATCCCACCTGCAGACACCTAGGCCACATGACCACACCTCATTCTGAAAGAACATGGGAATTACAACATATATCATCCAGAAAACACCTGGGAATTAACAACTATCCCACAAACACATGGTCCTCACAAACCACACTACAAACTTCTATAGGAAACTTGGGCTACCAATGTTTAGAAGAGGGGGCAGGGAAGAGCAAGTAACCAACCATCCATCCTCCCATAGGGATGTTGAGAAGGACACTATCCCCCCTAACAATGGGAGTGTTTAGAACATAGTGCTCTACTAGGGTGGGTACATATATAAAACAAAATGAAATACAGTTGTACATATATATTTTCAAAATACGAAAGCCCAACCTATGGTTTCTCAATAAAATAATCAACCACCCCATAACAGTGCCAACTTGCTACTACCTATAAATGCTCAACCACAAAGCATGACATAACTCGTTTCTTACCCCTATCTAATTAATTTATCCAATTCTCATTCTTTATTAAACATTTTTTTTATTCATTTCATCCTTACTTAGGAAACTACCTAGCACAGCACATGTTAATCCACATAGAAAAATTCACATAGAGATAGAAAAGAACCATGGTAAAATTAACCCAATTCATCATCCTTCTTCAAATTAATCCCTCCAAATCCATAATCTAAATCCAAAATGAAGCCCTAACTCATAGATTCACATAACATAACTGACCACAACCACACTTAATAGCCCTATTTCACAACACTTCTCATCCATTCCATAATCAATCAATCTATTGACCTGAAATTCCATTACACCACCTGAACCACCCCACACATAGTCATTCTATTAACCGCATCACCACACAACCACATAAAGAACAAATTTCCATATTTAATAAGGAATCCCTTATTTAGTTCATATTGTTAATTCAGGGGTTATCATAGTATAAGTTTGATCCTAAGGAATCTATTTATTTAACTAAACATATGTGGTTAATAAATTTCACATATAAAGTCATTCCATAAAAGACCCAAGACAAGGATTCAAAACCAACATAGGTACACAAAAAATACCAACAACAGCCTCTATTTTTAGCTGGTATACAACCTAAACAATTCACAACATGGGTCAAAATAAAAAATAAAGCCTAATCATGCGTAACTTTTCTCATACCATGTCATTATTTTAAAACAGATTCGATTATATTTTTTGAATTTGGATTCAACTGTATTCACCAAGAGATATACATACACCCACCCCCATGATACATAATTTAGAGAGATGAAAGGATTCCTACATCAAAGAAAAAATGATCAACACCTCTTTACTACTCTAAGATAGGGGTTGCACATGTAGCAGCAAAAGACTAGGTAAAACAGGATCCAGTCCCACAACACAAATAGACGACTCCTCTAAAAGAAAGGTTATGGGGAAGGTCCTGTATCAAGAGAAAAGGGAAACACATAGAGAACGAATCTCGACATTTGAAATTATAGATCATATATCAATGGGAGTAATAGTTTTAAAACCCATTAAAGGAAGATCTTGACCAAGACCATATGGTTTGGTAATTTAGAATTATTCTTAACTTTTAGGAAAATAAAGATATGGTCTATAGTCCTTGAAATGATTTTAAACCCATTTAAATATGGTCTTAAAGTAATTTTATGTCAAGGGAAATTTTAATGGGATGAAACTAGAAAAAATGGAAGAAAATAACAATTTTTAAAAACTATCTGAAATTAATCATCGTTTAGTGAGTCGCCATTGGGAGTCAGTAGTGGGTTAGTCACCAGTGTGAGCCACCAATGGATGAGTCACCATTGGGTGACTCACCATTGGAACAGGTACCGGTGGATGATTCACTGTTGGGTGACTCACCATTGGATGGGATACCAGTGGATGAGTAACTGTTGCAAGTCATCACAAGGGACATACCATTATGACTCAACATCATAACCCACCATTATGAGTCACCATTGCAAATAATAGTTAGCAACTCGCCGTCGTGAGTCACAATTGCAATTCATTATCAGTGACACACTGTCATGATCTGTCGTCACCACCTACCGTTCCTAACTTACTTGTCCTAACCCACTGTTGAGAAAACTGTATTTTTTAAAAACTCTGGAAATGAGTCCCGGTTGCCTCCCAGAACACCTCAAACACCATATTTTCAAAAATTAATGGATCAGGGAGGTTTGGGCCATTACATCAGATAACTCTTAAAATATTATCACCCCAGAGAATTAAAATACAAACCCATAAAAAATATGGGTCCAAAAAACAACCACATGATATACCTATCAAGGATCCCGCTACACTTGAAACACCACTAATGACATCAAATATCAACGATAAACCAGCCAATTTGGTTCAAAATATTGATTGAAACCTCAACATATAAGAACACATCATCCGATATTTGCTAATACAACCAACAAAAATACTAACCATACAATCATAACAACCACATTGTCATAAACACACGAATCAAGGAGTTCCTCCATCCATGTCAAGATACTATCCACTATGGGTGGCACTGACTCTCCTGCATAGGTGTAATCATATCTCGATTAATGTGTCACAGTTAGGAATTTGGTCCTTCCTTTCCCACATGTTAGGACTTCATCACAAATTATATAATAAGGAAACAACTAATCTCATAAAAACAAGGTTCTAACATTAAATTCCAAATAAAAATTTAACAAAAAAATAAAAACAAATATGAGTACTGGGAAGGCATCTATGCTTCTAACTCCCAATTAGTCTCCTCCAAGACAACATGCCTCCACAACACATGAACCAAAGGAATGTTCCTCTCATACATCACCTCATCTCGATGATCCTAGATCTCTATTGGTCAATCAAAGAACGTTATGTAGTCTTAAATATCCAACTCTCCCCAATCAATGATATGGGAGTCAACGTGATGATACCGGTGAAGCTGAGAGATGTGAAAGATGTTGTGGATACTCTCTAACTATAGTGGTAGTTCTAACTGGTATTCCACCTTTCTAACTTGTCCTGACACCTATAAGGATCTGATGAACCTGTGAGAAATATTTCTCCCTCTACCAAACCTCTACTACCCATATTGAGGGGAAACCTTCGAGAATACATATTCCCCAACCTCAAACTACAAGAGCCTCCTCTGACAATCAGAATATGACTTATTCCAGTCACGTGATGCATTTATCCTCTCACAAATGATTTGAAATTTTTCAGTCAAGCTTTTCACTACCTCAGGACCAAGAACAGTTGTCCCCCAACCTCTATCCATCACAAAGGTGAATAAAATGTTCTTCCATAAAAATATTCAAATGGTTCCATGAAAATAGATTAGTGATGGATATTATTGTAAGAAAACTATACCAAGGGAAAGTATCACACCCAAGATTTACCAAAATCTAAGATGCATGCTCGCAACATATCCTCCAATGTCTGGATAGTCCATTCTGTCTGTCGGTCTTTTTTAGGGTGGATATCTGTGTTGAGATATAGTTAGGTGATGAAATAATGTTGTAATCCCCTCCAGACTCATGAGGTAAAACATGTATCTCAATATGAGACAATGGATCTTGGATATCCATAAAGTGACATCACCTCATCCACATAACTCATTTCAAAGGCATCCACTGAGCTTGTCTCCATAATCTCTAAAACGTGAGCCAATTTATTTAGTTGATACACTAATACCTAGATTGTATCATATCCTCATTGATCTCTAGTAACCTTATGACAAAATACATTGAGATGTCATCCCACTTCCACTCAAGGACATCTAAGGGATGAAACAAACCATTAAGAACATGGAGCTTGACCTTCACCTACTGGAACACCAAGCACTACGCCACAAACACTACTACTTCTCATTTCATCTTGAGCCCCAAAAGTTATTCCCTCAATCCACAATACATCTTGGAAACTCTTAGGTGTACTACTAACGGTGATCTGTGAAACTCACAAAGGACTCATTCACACATTTTCACTTGAACAAGAATCCTTACGTGGAAGAACATTTGATTCTGACCATCCCTATAAAGCATCACCATGGTAAACACAGTCAGGCATCACCTCTACCTCGGAGTCTCCCCACTGATACTCCTCTACCTATAGCATCAGGGAATATTTCACTATCATCTGAAACAAACATGATTGACCACCATCAATTTCTACATCCAAGTATAGGGATATCAACTCCTCCATCACCTTTCGATCATCCATAGATTTCTGAAAAACCTCATTTTATGACTTCCTACTCAGAGCATTAGCCAAAAAAATTCCCTTACCTGAGTTGTGGGAGATCTCGAAATCATATTTCTAAGGAAACTACATCTACATCCACTATTTCAAGTTCGTATCTCACTGGGGAAAGACATATCTCAATTTCTTGTGATATGTGAACAACACAAAGCACTCCCCAATGAGGTAATTTCTCCACAACCTCAGCATAAAAATTACCATTTCTAAATCTAGATCATGGGTGGAATAGTTACGTTCATGGGGACGTAACTTTCTAGAGCCATACGAGATCACTTCCCATTGTTTCATTAACATTCATTCAAAACCCAAATAGGAAGCATCAAAAACACCTCGAACATCAACCTTTCCTCTAGAAAAAAGAGTATTGAACAACTTCCCCTTTAAATAGTCAAACGCTACCTGTCACTACTCTCTCCACACAAAATGTTGGTCCTTTTTTGTTAGAACTATCAATGAAGATACAAATTGAGAGAAATCAGGCACAAATCTCTAGTAATATCTCACCAGACTAAGAAAACGACAAAACTATAAAACATTATTGGCTGCTTCCCAAGAAAAAACTACATCAAAATTAAAATGCTACACTACTACACCATTCTAAGACACCACATATCCTAGGAAATGTACCTTTCATGTCCAAAACATGATCTTGGAAAACATTCCCTAGAGATGGTGGAATCAATGGACACGCAAAATAGGTTGGAAATGCTCATTATGCTCCTCCTCTGACTTCAAGTATATCAATATTTCTTTCGTAATTATGATGAAAAACCGGTCTAGAATCTCATGGAAGACAAAGTTCATGAGACCCATGAACATTGATGGTGTGTTCATAACACCGAATAGAATGACTACAAAATTGAAGTGCCCATAACTTCACCTAAAAGAAGTCATCATGATATTTCCTTCCTTCACCATCAACTAGTGATATCCAAACCATAGATCGATCTTAGAAAAAAAAACTTTCTCTACTCAACTGGTCGAAAAGATATTTTATCCTCAGAAGAGGGTAACAGTTCTTGATCGAAACTTAATTCAACCTCATATAGTCTATCCACAACCGCATACCACCATCTTCCTTCTTTTTAAACAAAACTATAGAACCCCATGGTGACACACTAGGCCGAATAAATCTCTTATTTATCTGATCATCAATCTGAATCCTTATCTCCAACAACTCAGAAGGTTACATATAATAAGGATCCATTGAAATTGGGTAATCACTTGGATGTAATTCTATCCTAAACTCAATGTCACATTGAGGTGGTATATTCACAACCCTTTTAGGTAAAATACCCAAGAACTCCCCAACAACTCTAGTAACCTCCACTATATTAGTATCCATCGGTCTTACTAAAAGTTTATCTAGCAAGGAAAGAAGAGGCTTCACATGTCTACTGCCCACGTGGAAACTCTGCTCATCAACGAAAGCCACATGCCATCCATCCATGTTTGAAAACTCAACACTACTCCGGAAGTAGTCGATAAAAGAATACAAAAAAAATCAACCATTCAATGCCAAGAATGACATCGTATGGCTACATCTATAGAAAGAAAAGATCCCCATGGGACTGATATGATCCCATAATTAGTTTAGATCCTTGGAATACATCAAACAAGTTGATATGACCTCCAAATGGTTTACTAAACATAAGAGGAACAAGAATACTCTCTACATCTAATCCCAGAGCATGGTCTAGAGCGGGTGCAATAAAGGAGTTCAAGCTCCTGAATTAAACAAAGCAAACGAAATAGTACTAAACAAAATAATAGTACCTCAAACAATCTCTTGACCTACAGGAATTTTTTCCCCTACCGCAAATAGCTGACCACACCTATATCATCTTCCCCTCTACTATTGAATGCCTCCTTGAACATGCCTAGGTCGAGTTACCTGAGGAACACCCTGAGGTAGGCCTCTACTTTCTCCATCTCCCTTTAGGGGAGAATGGGCATGTTGTCCCTACGGCATGAACTACCCTGTCAGCAATTACTGTTAATGCAGGCACTGAACCTACCCACCTCCACTATTCAGAGCTCGAATAACCTTCAAGCACTGACTCGGAAGATTCGCATAGGCTCCAAAAATGAAGCACTTTGGTCCTAGGTTTATAGAAATGGTAAGAGGGATGGAAGGTTGAAAAGGAAACTAATGGGGTTGATTCCTTGTTGGTAGAAACCTCGAAGGCCCTATCACCTAATACTTGATTTTAGTGGACTTCCCCCACGAATAACTGAACTGAATCCACTCTCACAGTAGACCTCATTATGAGTGCATAATCTCTATCACCTCTACCTTCTTACGGACCTCTAAATACTTCAGCAAGGTAAAAGGAGTAACTGTGCACAAGATAGAAGGATGAAGAACCTCCTCTAGGTGTCTCACATGAGTCTCCTCATCTGAATATAGATCCAAGGAAAAGAAAATGAGATCCTTGAACTTAATCCCAAGTTATTGTACCACCATACTCCCCTTATAGAGGGATAGTAACTCATGCCTCTTCTCAGCCTTCATGGTCAATGAAAGGAATTCTTCTCGCAACTCCTTCTCGAAATCAACCCACAAAACATCAGCCAATTTACTCTCCCCAAGGTACAACATCCACCACTAATGCACAAATCCCCTCAGCTAACTCACTACCAAGAGAACACAATACTCCATCAAATCCCGAATTAGACTGAATGTGATATCAAGATCCTAGAGCCATCTCTCTGTCTCCATGTTTGAAATACTACCCTCATACTTTCTTAAGGTTTATCACTAGAAAAAACGTAATGTTCTCTGCCATTGGTTGTCCTCCCCCACTAGATCACCCTTTGTCGATCAACCATATCAGCCTACAAAGCCTCAACTGCCTGAGCCACATATGGATGATGACTGAGTTCTGTAGCTGAAAAGGTATGCAAGGAAATCCTAATCTCGAGTAGTATGGAATTTTATTTAAGAATCATTTTAACTCATTACTTATTTCAATTTCCACCAAAATACCCTATTCAAATAGGAACAGAAGTCATTAAGATACATGTACCCCTCCTAGGTCCTCTAACCTACAAACATTGTATCCTCACTTAGTCATTCGGTAGGCTCAAATCCCTTGCATCGGATCACAGGGGGGCCTAAACTTCTATGTCCTAGATGGTCTTCTCTGTCCTATGTCTTGAACCAAGATCACCTGAAATTGTTTCCCTACAAATCCATGAATTCCTCACTGTTTCTAACTCCAAACTCCATCCTATCTCTCAAACATCAGCCTCTGATACTATTCGATCATGACCCCCCTTGTTCAAGATGAATTAAGTTTCACAAACATCATTCAAGGTGTAGAAAGTATCATGAACCTCATTAGAGGTGAATAAAAGAATAAAATGACCCCCCCCCCCCCAGTCCCACCTCTAGTAGTCCATGAGGTGGAGACCAGCACCAAGGGTGTAGTATCTTACAAAATGGAAGGCATTACCCTTTTATACGAAACATGATTGAGAGATAATATATTCCAACCAAAAACAACTCTAAGAAATATATATAAAATAAATTCAAAATCCATCCCACATGCATGTTTAAAAATAAAACTATTACAAAATACAAAAAAACTCCAAAATGTACCAAAAGTAAAGATAAGCAGTGACACAACAACTATCCCAAATTCTGATATAGTAACGCCCAGAATGGTTCAGATAGTCCTCCTAGAAACTTGAAAGCAGTTTTATATACATTGGGTGACAATAAAAGTATACTCGATAGGAAAAACCAAGGTCTCTCATGCATAAGTGGATGAATCATACTATTGACCCTGTCATAAAACAATAGAAACTAACAACACCTAACATGGTATACTAGCCACCCCAATATCTCCAAGGAACACTTTCCAAAATAACGCAACTCAATTAAAGTAATATAGTAATCACATCAATGATTTGGGTACCCCACACCACTTCCCACTGGTTAACTACATATACCCTGATGAAAAACATCCTATCACTCCTATATATTTCACAATCCCCACGTCACAGCTTTCCCAAACACATTTGGGCCACACAAACACATCATATCCTGTCCAAAAACACCTAGGATATAACCACATCACACCCATAGACATCTAGGCCATAACCACATCACATCCCACCTGCAGACACCTGGGCCATAACCACATCACATACCACCCGCAGAAACCTGGGCCACACAACCACACCTCATCTTGAAAACACATAGTAGGAACAACACCTATCATCCTGAAAACACTTAGGAAAGCACAACTCACCTATAGACACCTAGGCCTCACAAATGAAACCACAACCTACCTAGGTAAACTAGGGATACCAATCCCTAGAATAGGGAGAAAGGGAGAGAAAGTAACCATCCATCCATTTTCTCATTGATATATTGGAAAAGAAACCCTCCCACATAACAATGGGGGTTTTGTAATATAGTGCTCAACTAGAATGGGGTGCATATAGAAAATACAAGGAAATAAAGGTATATATATTTAGTATCAAAATACTCAAGCCCAACCTATGGGTTCTCAATCAAACAATAAACCACCCCATAAAATTGAAAACATGATGCTACCTCTAAATGCACTACCACACAACATGCCCTGACTCATTTCATACACACAACTAATTCATTTATCTAGTTATCATTCTTTATTAAATAATTAATTAATTTATTCTATACCTACTTGGGAAACTACCATGCATAGAACATGTCAATCCATACAGAAAATGTCACACTGGGGGAGAAGAACCATGGTAAATTAGCCCACTTCATCATCCTTCTTCAAAGTCATCCCTCCCAATCCATAATCTCAACCCACAAAGAACCTCCAACTCACAACTATACACAACACAACTAACTAAAACCACACTCAGCAGCCCCGTTCCACAAGAATTCTCATATATTCCACAAATAAATCAATCTCTCAACCTTATATTCCATTACACCACCCAAAATAGCACACACACAGTCATGCTATCAAATGCATCACCACACAAGGCACAAATTTCCAGATTTAATAAGGTATCCCTTATTTAGTTCAAATTCTTAATTCAGGGGTTATCACAGGACAAGTTTGATCCTAGGGAATCCATTTATATAACCAAATATATTTGGTTAATCAATTTCACATATACATCCATTCCACAAAAGATCAAAGACAAGGATTATCAACCAAAACAAGTTTGAAAAAAATACCACCATCGGACATGATTTTCAGTAGGCATACAACCCATAAAATTAACAACATGGATCAAAATAACAATAAATCATAAGCATGTGTAGATTTCCCCAGCCCTTATTTATTGTTTTAAAATAGATCCAATTAAATTTAATGAATTTGGATTCAACCGTATTCACCATGATACATTGATACACCCACCCCACATGATACACAATTTAGAGAGACGAAGGGACTCCTACCTCTAACAAAAAATGATCATCACATCCATATTGCACCAAGATAGGGGGTGCACATGCATTAGAAAAACTAAAGATAAAATGAAATCCAAGCCCATAGAATAAACACATTACTCAAGAATAAAGTTTCTAGGGAACATCCCATATTAGGTGAAAAGGTAAACACACAGATAAAGGGGTCTCGGCATTCGAAAGGCCAGATCCTATATCAGTGGGAGGAACGGTTTTAAAATCCATTAAATTCGGATCTTGACCAAGACCACATGGTTTAACCATTTAGAAGTCTCTATGAATTTTATGAATATAATATATGATACATGGTCCTAAAAATGTCTTAAAAACCATTTAAATATGGTATTAAAATCATTTTATGTCAAAGGAAACATTAAAGGGGAGAAACTAGAAAACTGGAAGAAAATAAGAATTTTGAAAAACTGTTAGAAATGACACACCATTAGGTGAGTCACCACTGGGAGTCACTGATGGGTGAGTCACCAGTGCGATCCACCGGTGGATGAGCCACCTTTGGGTGACTCACCGTGGAGGAACTACTAGTGGATGAGTCACTATTGGTTAACTCATTATGGGATGAGATATCGGTGGATTATTTATCATCATGAGTCACCACTGGTGACCTATCATTATGACTCACCATTGCGAGTTGCTATTGAAAATCACAATTAGAAACCATTGTGACTCATCATTATGGTATCATCATCGCAAACTACCATCACCACATACCATTCCTAAATCCCTAGTTCTGACCCACCATTGGAAAAACTATATTTTTAAAAAACTCTGGAAATGAGTCACTATTTCTTCCTAGAACACCTCAAACACCATATTTTCACAATGTAATGGACTGGGAAGGTACGATATATTACATATTAAATTTAATAAGGTATATTTTATGTTATAATTATATAAATATAATTATTTAATAAATATAATATACATATATTCATTAAATCCATCATTATACCCATCTCTGAGAGGCGGTGATGGAAAAAAAATTACATCTATTCACAAGGTTGTATCCCACCGTACACATGATCGATTATTGAATTTCCCATTTGAGGGATGAGGAAATGGATATTGATTATTCCATTAACAAAATAAAATATTAGTATATGTAAGATAATTTTTTTATTATTTAATAAAATTTTGAGAATACTTAAAAGAAGTGGAAGAAGAAATAAAATTAATGTGCACGATTAATAATTATACCTCTTCTTTGGATAACCTCTTTAGTTTTATACGTAAATCCATCCTATGATGGTTATAAGATAAAAATAGGTACTATATATCATATTAATATATTTAAGGATGGTGTTTGGGAAGGAATTTTCTAAACCAAAAGTACTGTGAATTGTGAAGTGGATGGGAGATGGGGTGCCCTTTTATAATTGAGGTGAGTGGTGAACTTATATGTTTTAAAAGTTTTACAATAATGAAAAGTTACTTAATTGGAAAAAAGGGATTCAAAATTTTTAATTATCAATACATAGATGATATAAGGTCTAAATATGCCTATAAAAATTAATTATACAAGTTTTTAGGTCTTTTTAGGTCTTATATTTCTAGTTTAACAACTTGATAAACTCATTTTATCCTTAACTATGGTAATTAATTTTTAATGTATTTTTATTAATTATGACTAAAAATTAAGTTGGAATTATAAAATAACAATAATTATTATTATTTTAAATATGGAATATATTTTACCAAATTTAATCTATATAACTATACAATTTTTAATTTAAAATTAAACTCTCGGATGCGATGATAATCAACATTCCAAAGAAAAGATTTTCATAAATATAAAATGTTTTTATATGAAAATTAGAAGAAAAAAATTGATTCTATTGAACTAATTTGGATAAATAATAATATAATTTAAATAATTTTACATCTAAATCAATTCAAAATAATGTGTAAGTTTGGATATGATTTAGATAAAAACATATTTTTTAATAAAAATCATTATTTTTTAACATTCATCAAAAGATTAATCCATTATTAAAATTAAAAAATCACTCCAAGATAATATTAAAATCCTTGTTGAAAATATTAATTTAATTTTTTCAAATAAATTTTCTAAAATTAAAAAAATATATATAATAAGTTTTCAATATTCTCCAAAACAAGTTTTAGAAAAATAATGTTTTATACATAAAAATGGATTTATTCTTCTCCCATGCCTAGAAAAAATTATTAGATGAATTATAAAAAATTTGATTGAATAAAAAATATAAAATTAATTAAAATTTTTCACCAATAGTGATAAATTATATTTATTAAGATAATAAACAAAAAACATACCTAAAAATAGATTTTTAGAAGAAAAAAAATTATTTTATATACAATTGATTTTTATTTCTAATCGATTTATAAGAAATGAATTTATATCATACATATGTAAACTATATAATTTTAATAATTTATTTATTCATATTCATACCCACTAATTTTATGTCTATGATATAACTTTCACCTTAAATAATAATATTTTAATAGTATATCATGGTATTCTTAAACACAATGTTGTGTGTAACTTAAGTTATCGATCAAACTAAATTTGTCTAAACAAATATATTTCATAAAATATTTGGGTGTTACATGTTACCCCTCTATGAATCTATTACATAGCTACATATACATTCCATTATATAGAATGGGATATATTTCTAAGGAATACAACAAATTATCTACTTTAACAAATCTTAAGGGTATAATCTTATGTATAGAATTATCCCCTGGTTTTTCAGTAAAGCTACCTCATAATAATCTTCAAAAACTACTAAAACCTTATCTAATTAAAAATGAGATGATCCTAACATTATATAAATAAATATTTCATCCTTTTAGATGAATATTCAATATACCTCATAGTAATATATTCCCCATAACCATAAAGTTTTTGTGCCATTTAAAACTAGATACATTATCATATTATTACATAAAATGTATTCAACATATCTCGTAAAGTTATTCTCATAATGTATAATTCTTAGTCATGCCCTACTTAAATCCCTTCATCATAACCTGTGGAAATGAAGCATAAGAAAAGGTGAGGCCAGATACTCAGTATGGGTAAATATGGTTGATATCAATCAATGATCACATTTAATAATATCATGATCATAAGGGTATGATAACATGTTCATAAAATATTAAATTCAAACTACAAAATTCCAAGATTATAATCATGAACTAAGTCTTTGGAGGAGTATAAGACATGAATCATAGAGGAATCAATGATCATGAGCCATAATTTCATATAATAATAATAGTATGTCATAGAGATTGTCATAATCATAACCATTGAAATTTATATCAAATATTCCCATAATGAAGTTTAATATATGTTAGGTGTGGGCTAACCACCCATGTACCCACTTTGGATTGGGATAATCTCCCATTTCCCCAATTTTAGGCTTGGGATAACCTCTCATTTACCCTCTTCTTGGACTGAGATAACCAACCATGTACCTTTAGAGTTTGTAAACACTAGTAATTTCCCAAGGCATTTGAGGTCTATAATATATTTACCCAAAACAAAATCCATTCATATGTATTCCATAAGATTATTAAAACATATATCCTTTTATCATTGCTTAACCCATTTAAAATAAAATGATTTATATCAATATGTAATCTTCATAATCATAAACCATTCATAAAATGAATAAATATAATATCATTGGATCATATCCCATGTGAATAATATATAACATCACTAAATTTTTTCATTAATAAAAATGACTTTAAAAAATCCTTGGAATGTTTTTTAAAACAGATAACCTTTTTATTTTTAAACAAAATATTTAAAATCACAAAAATTAAAAAATATTAGGAAAAACATCTTTAAAAGTTTCATGTAAACATGTAAAGGAATATTTGAAATAAATATTATTCACGTTGTAATAAACATTAGTTCATTTGGTGTAATTTTAAACAAATATTTCATTCATAGCTTTGGTAAAAATTGCCACATTCATAAAATTCAAAAAAAGATTCCTTTTAATCATTTTTATTGAAACAAACAACATCGTTAAAAATAAAATTAATAAATTTTTATATAATAGAAAAATATCCTAAAACCATTTTAAAGAAAATATGGATATTAAATAAAATATTCCTACTTAAATAGAAAACAATTTCTAGCTTCCATGAAAACATCATTTATGAACATTGAGTACTTAGAGAGAGTAACATGATAATACATCATGTGATTTAGAGAAATAATAATTGGTGAAGAAAATTCATATCATATGTGATATATAGATCAAATAATTTCAACATAGTAAAATTTAAGTGCAAATAATATGAGGAAAAATCAAGATTATAACATAAAACTCTTACCTCGAGTCTGACTTGCTTCATAAGTGCTTTTAACCTCTTTTATATTCAATTTATATTTATTATAATTTTATAATTTAACAATATTTAAGATAATAATAAAATAAATTTTTTACCTATAACATCTAATCTCCATTAAAAATATTTCATTATCATCATCATTTCATGTGTTAACTGATTTGCTTTTCTTGTATGTTTTGGCTAGACAGATATCATCCTTATAATTTTATCATGGTTATATCGTATCTAGAATTTTAATCATGATAAATATATAATATTTATTAAATTAATATATATTTATAAAAAAATTATATAAATATGTGAAGATAAATTAATTGAATTACTTCATGGACATGGTACTCCATAAGTATGCACGAGTGATATTTCCATTTTTCAATGGATAGAAAGAAAAAAGGGTAAATTATAATTCACCATCAAAGAAACATAATAATTTCATATACATTTATAAAATTCATCATTATAACCATTAATTTGAAGTGATAATGGAAAATGAATCACATCATTGTATGGATGAGGTAGTCTATGCACACACACACAAATGATATATTCATTTATCATTTGATAGAAAATAGGTGTAAAATGGTTTTACCATAATAATAATAACATATATTTTTATTTATTATTTTGTATTAATTATTTAATTATCGATATAATAAATTTTTAGGAATTAGAAGAATAAATAATGTGTAAAATTGTATGGTATTCAATTAACTCTTCATCATGAGACCTCCTTTGTCTTGTATCTTACGTATTATTATGATGGTCAAGGGTATGAAAATAAGCACAATAATTAAGATAAGTAAACAATGGGGGTATTTGTGATAGGATTTGATAAGATATGAGGCCCAAACATTGTGAATTAGGGAGGATAAAAGGATCCCTTTAATAATTGTGTCGACGACACACTTGGAATAACTTAAATTATTTAAATGTAGTTAATGTTGTTCTCATGTATAATTTTCTCAAATAAACATGGATTCAATGAAAAAGTGGTTAAGGTCTAACTATAATCATCTAATAAAATTTAGATAGGGTTTTCTATATGGATTCCATTTTCAACCATTTCACATTACACCTATCCTATTAAAATATTTTGGTGATTTTTAAATCATTTTATAAAATATTATTTAATATAAAATACTATTTAGGTCATTTTTTGGAATATTCCTCTAATTATAATTTAAATTATTTAATATAATAACGGATTTCAAATATAAACTTGTTTAACACCAATTATACGTGATAATTTACCATAAAATTCATGAAACACCATGATTCATCCAAAAAATATATATTTTAATTTTTTTAAAATCATTTACTATGTTATTTATACCATGTTGAAAAGAACTAAGTCAGCAATGTGTAATAATTTAAGATAATTAATCTATAACCAAAAATTAAAAAAAAATAAAAATAATTTATTTATGTTCAAAAGAACTATTTATATTTTTTAATAACTTCTTTTTCTCTCTATCAACACATTTAGGAGAAATTAAAATCAAGATAGTGATATTTTTTAATTATCATTTTCTTAATATAATATAAGTGTTATAATAAGAATAAAATGAGAATAAATTTCCATATTTTATTATATAATATTAATTTTCTCAAACCCCACTCATACAATATAATAATTTATTATTTTAGTGGTAGTTTAAATTCTTATCCCATAGTTTTAATAGAGATTTACATATTTTTCCCCTACTGAGCTGAAAAATATTTAATATAATTACTATTCATAATGACAAAAATAAAAGGGAGATATTCCCAAAATTTTACCCCTACGATTCCTTATATGTAATCCATTTTTCAATATTATATTTCTAGAAGTGGATGAAATTAAATTCAATAAAACCAGGTAAAATGCAACGAAAAACAGTTTTTAAACAAATGTGTTTTTAAGAATAAAACTAAAATTGATTATAATTCCTTGGTTAGTAAAAATAATTAGATGAATGTTATAGAGTTTTATTGAATATATAATGAATTTATTTAATTAAAATAATTCATCAACAATTATTAATTTAATTTATTTAGATAAAAACATATTGCACGCATAAAATATTTTTTTACAAAAACAACTCTTTATACTTTTTAGTGATTTTATCTTTATTCCTAACCATTAGATAACTATTGTATGAATGTTTATTCATTAATTTAACAATAATTTTCATTAAAATATTTTTTTAATAGGGATAAATATTATTTTTTAAATAAAAATACATAACACCCTGAAAAATAAATTTCTTCTGGAAAATAGTTATTTTTTTATGAATTGAATTTATTAAAATAATTATTGATTATTTATTAAGAATTAGTAAATAAATTTTAGTTAAGTAAAAATTATATATATTTCATAATTTGGTTAATCCTTTTCATACAAATCAATCCAACATATGGGTTATAAAATTCATTATATATCATGGATTTTCTAATCATGGGATTACATGCAATGAAATTCATCAAATAATTAAAATTTATTTAAATGTATTACATATATAATATCATGGGATTATAGTTTTTATAATAATTTCTTTTATTATTATAAACTAAGACTTCATGTAATGACTTATGTGATAGTACCCTTTAAATGGTTAATAATATAAAGTTTATAATTTAAAATAAATATATGTGCAACTTTATGGCATTGATTCATGAATAGAGTGGTGGTATTGGTTGGGTTTGCTTTGGTAGCATTTTTTTATATGGAAAAATAGTATAGTAGTAATTGAAGGATTTTGAAAATAATTATTTAACTTGTTATGGTTATAAATTTCATAGGAAAGGTTTAATTAATTAAAAAATAAATTATCTAAATAACTAAGATACAAAAATGATATTTTTTCTGAGTATAAATAATTCATTGGTTTAAATTTAAAATAATAATTAAATGAACAAAACTCGATGACTATTCATTGAATTAAATTATGGGAAATCTGACATGGGTTGTGGACCATTGTGTGACATTTCTTGACAGTTGTATTACATTAGTGGAATACCTTGGTGGAACGTTGATGACGATGTTGGGTGATAGTGGCTTCTCATGTGAACCCATATGTGTGGTATCATGTGAAACTATTATATATGTGTTTATGTGTGTGTGTTATTTATGTTTTTTTGTTCACCCCACATGAGTTGAATAACATTACCAATACTCAGTTATAACTGGGGTTTCTTACCCAATATATAGTATGAGCAGTATACATATGTATTAATACCCCTCTTTCTTAATCTCCCTTCAATAATAGCTCTTGATGATTCCGGTGGTATATAGTTCGGGGGGTGGTACCTGGTGGTGGATATTGAGATTTGGTGGGGGTTATTCATTGTAGGAGGAGGGAATGTGGGTGATATCCTTCACATTCATGATACCCTACTTCCTCAATTTTTAAATATGCAGTTGGTGTTGTGAGATGAGATATGAGGTTGGTTTTGTGATATGTGATATGATGTTAGTTCCATGAGATTTGATATGTGGTTGGTTTCATGAGACTTGATATATGGTTGGTTCTATTATTTTTGGATATATATGGGATAGAAGAAAATTATTTACTCTCATTTTAATATAGAAGAAAACTATTATGGAAAGTTGATGTGACACTCTTTGACATGTATTACTCTTGATTATACTTTACTATTCTTAAAACAATGTCATTGATTATTTTAGCCATGATTTGGAATGCTTTTTATTATACCTTTGACTATGTTCGACTAATGAGTACTATTATTATTTTTTGGTTGTTATCCTAATTATTTATTCTTTCATATTATTTCACATGGATTTTGACCTATTTAGAGGGATGATATTACTGAGTACTGCCAAATTTTTCACCCAACCATAGTTTTATAGTGTATCTAGGATAGAAAAATATGGTTTGGAACTACTTTTTTGGTAGCTTGGTCATAATTTAGTAGATATTTAGTTTTCTTGTACTTTACTCCATGTATTTTAAAATTATTTTATATCATGTCCATGAATTTATTGTTATGGGAATGAAGATGATAGATTTCTAGAGTTCTTTTACTTATATAAAGTTTCACTGGTAGTTGTTTATAACAATTTTTTCGATTTAAAAGGTTACTGCTTCCCATATGGGTATTTTATACCCATATAGATAGTCTCTAACTTAGGGCCTACTAGAGGCTGGACTCGGGGGTTACTTCATATTTTCACTACCGGCCCAAGGGGGTTCCAGTGGAGGGGGATCATGACCAAGTGGTATCATAGGTGTTGGTTGAGTGATAGTGTGGGGATTGAAGTCAAAAATAAGTGAGGGTTTAATGGAATAGAAGGTAAATGGTTAGATTCAAGCCTCTAATGTGATTTTGACTAATTATATTGGATAAGGAACATATATTTTTGGCCTTCCTAGGTTTCGATGCATGGACATTGATGACCAACTGTACATGTTTAGGTAAAAGTGTAAGCTTTTCAGGGTAGAAATTATATGTAGGTACATGAATAAATGTTATTAGTTTCATTATCTATGATTATAAATATGTTTTAGTTGTTAATGAACCATTAATTTGTGTCTAATAAGTCATATAATTTAAATTATATGTGTAAATAGTAATTAACTAATATGGACTGTATTTTTCTAAACCATATCAAGGCATAAATATCATATTATCATGACTAGTATAATATGATCCTTAAAAAATTAAATTTTCTCTCTATTTTTAAAATACATATAATGATCAAATATTTTCCAAATATTTATATTTATTACTGAAACATGCTTTTTGTATTTTTAGAGAGTAGCTATTGAATTTTTTGAACCTCTATGGAACATTATTCCTTAAGTAAACCTCATACTATGATTCTAAAATAAATTTTGTTAAAACCACATTTAAGAGTATTATTATTCCCTTTTTAGTTGATATACTATGAGTTTTTTTTAATTTATGACGAATTATAAGCATTTGATAGGTATTAATTATTGAATTTGGTTTTGGTAATTTAAATTATGGAATTCTTGGAAAATTACAAGCAATTTTTGTCAATAACCATCTATAATATGAATAATTTTACATGAATAACATGTGTGTTTCCTTTTTTTCAAAACTATAGTTTTATATTAATAATAAATTAACATGTCACATGATATATTTATAAATACATAACATGTCTTAAATTTTAGTTTACTCTATTTATAAATATTTAAAATTGGAAAACGTGCTCAGTGATAACTATTAATGATCTAAAAGTCTGACAGATAAAAAAATCTTTCCCACTTTACAATAATGATTAAATAATTCATGAAAGATTATTTAAACATAAAAATGTGAGTTTTATTCCATTTT
This sequence comes from Viscum album, assembly GCA_963277665.1. Classification (NCBI taxonomy): domain Eukaryota; kingdom Viridiplantae; phylum Streptophyta; class Magnoliopsida; order Santalales; family Viscaceae; genus Viscum; species Viscum album. Next base: position 222,856,974 of record OY728123.1, on the reverse strand, counting down.
TTACATTTTTTCACAATATATGTAGTGCATAGGTCTTAAGAATTTATTATAATTGTAGGTTTTGATTATTTGTTTTAATTTCTAGGAAAATGATGAGGGTGAATTTTGCTAAATGTTTAAACTTGAATCTCAATTAAATGAACGAAACTATTATTCTGTGATTGAAAAAATATAGTACTTAAATAATTAGTCATTAAATGTTATGTCATGAGATTCATTCCATGAGTATTTATTGAAATAGAGATGATATTTTTATGCTTGATCATTGAAAATTAATCATGTTATTCAATATAACATGGGAAACAAGTCTAAAGTTGAATATTTTTAGATGTTTTTTTATGAAAATGTTATCATGTAACTCTCAAGCATGTTGAATTTATAGTATATTGTAATGAAAATATGAAATCATGTTATGATTTGATCATATTCTGTTTAAATAAGTATGTATGTTCATGTTACCATTTTAGTGGTGTTATAGAATGTTTTACTGAGTGATGAAATGTTTAATGAATGTTTCTTTAGAATGGTAAACATGACGCATGAGATAAAGCATGTGAATTTTTTTTGTTTTTGGAATAATTTTTACCCTGATATTAAATATTTATCTTATGTACTAAATGATTGATTTATAGAATAACAATAATCGTAGTCTTTATCTTTAATTTTATCCATGTGTTGGAGAGAGTTAAAGATAGGGCATGATGATTTCCAAGAAAATGACATAAAATTTATGAGTACACATTATGATGGAATTACTTATCATTTGAATTAATTTTTTTATGAAACTTTCTAAAAAATAATTTATAAATAAAAAAATAGTCTTTTATTAGTTGTTTAATAAGTGGTTATTTTTAATTTAAACTTAAGTAATGAACCTTAATTTGTATATACATCGAAACTATGTGAAGAGAAAACTGAGATGATGTTTATTATTGTTGTGAACATATATCTATATTACAATTTTACGATTTCTTATAGTTGTATTAATTGAATCACCCACCTCCCTAAAAGGTTAATCACATAAAGCTAATAATAGAAAAGGTTTATGGGAAAATTGTGGAAATTATAAACATTATATCTCCTTACAAACATAAATTATTATAAATAAAGTGGTGAAAGTGTTTGACTGCTAACATTTTTTTGGGTTTATTGTGATTTATTTTATATTATTGGAATCTATTATGGAATCAAGCATGTAAAGATAGGGAAGTCTTGTAACATCTTGTCTTTTCATAGGTGTATAGATTCTTTTAGATTCATTCAAACCCCCATTGGGTTTTCTTTCTATTTTAGACCTTGGTGATCAAGCCCTTAGGCTAGTCAGTTTGATTCTAGGACGAAAGTATCAAGGGTCTGAAGGTTGGTTATAGGCCAAATACAAGATTTGTTTTATAAATACACAGTGTGTATATATAATACAAGACATGTTATGGGCTGGCTAGAAACCCTTTCACAACGTGCACTGGTTTCCCCTTGGAGGGAAAAAACCCAGAGATTTACATGGCGTGAAAATTTTACATGACCTTTAAATACCCTGGGTTATTTTTTTAAGGAGGAATGAACTCTTATTTTGACAAAATACCCATCATCCTTCTCCGAAAGGGAGCCACCTTAAGAGCTTGTCTCTTTCCTAAACCTAGTTTCTTTGATATCTCATGTATCTGGTGTCCATTTGAGCCACCTTCTGTTATGTTTGATCCCTCTCAATAAGATATTTGATCCATTATTCCTTTTCTTAGTTTACCTCATCATTTTATTAATTATTTTTGTGCAAGATGATATTCCCTATTTTCATGTTATTTGATTCTTTTATCATTTTCTTATGTCTCTATTCAATCCAAATGTTAATACTAGACGAGGGGACTTTCATGGAGCTAAGGTAAGTGGTCTATTAATTTTTCCCTTAATGTTTAAATTTTTTATACCATATTCCATTATGCCTCATGCCATAACATTTTGTGAATTGATTAAAAATTTCATTATTCTATTAAAATTGATTGAACCATGTTTTGATGTCTCCCTTGATCCTTGTTAAATTATTAGAGAATGTATACCTCATTGGTTTCTACCCCTTTGGGTGTGTCGAATCAAATTCCTCATTATAAATTTTTAATAGACTAATCCACATACTATGTGGCTTGAATTGACATCAAAGAGGTTTTTCATATATCTAAATTAAATGAATTAATTGGACTAAATGGAAGTGAGTGGAAAGGTCGCATCGTATGTTATAAACAGATAATGAATTATTTAATCTTGTGTCACTCATGGCTAGATTGTTTTTTTGAATTTAATTTGTTATAAATGAAATATGATTTTATTATTATGATTGACCATGGATGTTGGTCATTGGACAATGATTAAGGAATTTTTTTAGCTTGGAGTTTCATGCTTCCTTAAGTTGGTTTTTGGGAATGACATCTCACACCGCATGGATGATGGGAATGGCATCCAACGTTCCCTTCAATTGTTTTTTGGGAATGAAAACTCACCCTGCTATCACAAGTGATGGGCATGATATCTCACATTCATTTGAGCTTCAATGCTAGTACCCTTATTGGAGCCTATAGCTCATTAGACTATGCATGGACACATGTGTTACACCCCATGTCTAGCTAGCACCTTGTATTCATGTATATGCCTATATACATCCTCCATATAGAAATAATCTACATATATACAGATTATATATGATTAATTATAATTTTATGGACATGTTAAACTAAAATCATTGTTATCTTGGGTTATATTGAAGAAGGTAGTGTTATCCTGTCATCCCATAATAACATGAGCGGACTAGTATATGTTGGAAATCCTTGTTTATTATTCCTTATACCTACACATTTCAATGATGTACACACTGACTAAATTATTCTAAACACCATTCATGATGACCTATTGAGTTTAGCTCACACCCGGTTCAGGCCGTTGATTGGTACCCGGATAGACCTTATGGTTTCATGTAGGGAAAATTGAAAGTGCCATGTCATGGATGCTTGATCTATTTTTCTTATATCATGGGACCATGGGAGAAAAGAACCATGTGTATGCTCATGATTCTAGTGGAGATGTGTTTTTGGTTTTTACATTTTGTTCAACATGTTGTAGATTCATGCACTATGTACCACTATATCCACATTTTTTATATCATTGTGACAAGAAATCAATTTGTATACGACTCTTCTTATGGATTTTTATTATTATTACAGCTTGGATGTTTCCTATTCCACTGTGTTTTATTATGGTATTAGTTTCTGTTATGCTATTAGCCATCTTTTCTATTTCTTTTATTATTTCACCCATTTCCATTCTGTTACTCTATTATGAGGGTATAGTCACCCCATCTAACAACCTTAGACCCTCACTGCTAGCCAACAGCCTGTAGCATATGGGGAGGCATGCCTAAGACCATGTGACCCACCGTTTCAGAGCGTTGTTTTAGTGGCTCCCAGGTCGGGAGGTAAAAAGGTTGCATAAAAGGGTTTCACTGTGAAAAAAAGCGTCATTTGCGAGGGGTTATTTGCAATAGGGAAGGGTCGGGATGTAAATAGTCCGTCAAGAAGGACTATTTGCGATGAGATCCTTTTTTCCATCACAAATAACGAATTATTTGTGATGGGATGTGGTACCCTGTCACAGAACATTGGTCGTGAAGTGTGCACCAAACCACAGGAAGGGTATTTGCGATAGGTACATTCACCCATCGCAAAAACCCTTCGGTGGGTTGTATTATTTATGACTGGTCCCATCACAAATACCCTTCGGTGGTTTTTAGTATTTGCGACGGGTCCCATCACAAAGTATATATCGACAGGAAGGTATTTACGACGGGACCAGTCACAAATATCTTTTTAACTACTGCCCCTAATTAATAGGGGGGTTAGCATTTGAGATAGGTCTTGTCATAAATACTTCTGTCACAAATAATCTAACCTATATATACCCCCATCTGTTTTTTCTTCATTTCACATCTCTCTCAACTCCTCTCTCTCTCTCTCTGAACTATAATATTTCTCTGAATTTTTTTCTTTTTTTAAAATTTCACTTCGGAGTGATTTTCAAGCTCTACATTGTACAAAACACACTATTTTAAGGTATTTATCTATTGGTTTTATTTTTTAATAAATTTATTTAATATTATATTAGTTATAATTATTGTTAATTAGCAAAAAATAAATTAAATTAAAATTAGATACTATTATTTTTCATTATTTAATTTTACAAATATATTGTTTCAATAGTAATAGATACTAATAAATTGTAATGATTAACAGTAATTAGTAATAAACAGTAATAATTAGGAATAATTAGTAATAAATAGTAATAAATATGAATAATTTGGAATAATTTGGAATAATTAGTAATAATTTGGATTAATTAGTAATATTGAAGAATAATTAGGAATAATTAGGAATAATTAGGAATAATTAGGAATAATTAAGAATAAATAGGAATAATTTGCATCAAATAGTAATAATTGGGAATAAATAGTAATGATTAGAAGTAATTAGTAATAAATTGGAATAATTTTTAATCAAAAGGAACCATTCCTAATCAATTCAACTAATTTGTAATAAATAAGAATAATTTGTAACAAATTGAAATAATTTGTAATAAATAGAAATAAATTTAAATAATTAGTAATAATTAGTAATAAATATAAATAATTAGTAATAGTTACTAATAAATAAGACTAATTAGTAATTAATATGAAAAAATATGAATAATTAGTAAGAATTAGTCATAAATAACAATAAATAGTAATATTTTGTAATTATTTGTAATAATTAGCAATAATTAGTAATAATTAGTAATAAATAGTAATAATTAGTAATAGTTAGTAATAATTGGTAATAATTAGTAAAAAATAATTATAAATAGTAATAAATAGTAATAATTGGAAATAAATAGAAATAAATTGTAATAATTAATAATAATTGTTAATAATTTGTGATAAATAGGAATAAATATGAAGAATAAGGAATAATTATGAATAATTAAGAATAATTAGTATAGTTAGTAATAAATATTAATAATTAGGAATAATTACTAATAAATTTTAATAATTATTAATAAATAGTAATAATTAGGAATAATTAGTAATAAATGAGAATAATTTGTAATCAAAAGAAATAATTTCTAATCAATGGGAATAATTTGTAATAACTAGGAATAATTTGTAACAAATAGGAATAATTTGTAATAAATCGAAATAAATATGAATAATCAGCAATAATTAGTAATAAATATGAATAATTAGTAATAATTAGAAATAAATAGAACTAATTAATAATAAATAGGAATAAATATGAATAATTAGTAATAATTAGTCATAAATTGAAATAAATAATAATAAATAGTAATAATTAGTAATAATTAGTAAAAATTAGTAATAATTAGTAATAGTTAGTAATAGTTAGTAATAATTAGTAATAAATAGTAATAAAGTGTAATAAATTGTTATAAATATTAATGAATAGTAATAAAGAGTAATAATTAGTAATAAATAGTTAAAAATAGTAATAAATAGTTATAAATAGTAATAATTAGTAATAATTAGTAATAAATAGAAATAAATAGAGATAATAAATAATAATTAGTAATAATTAGTAATAACTAGTAATAAATTAAAATAAATAGGAATAAATATGATGAATTATGAATAATTAAGAATAATTATTATAATTAGAAATAAATATTAATAAATAGTAATAATTAGTAATAAATTGTAATAATTAGTAATAAAGAGTAATAAATATTAATAAATGTTAATAAACAGTAATAAACAGTAACAAAAAGTAATAAAAACTAATAAATAGCAGTAAATAGTAATAAATATTAATAATTAGTAATGATTTGAAATAATTATTTATAATGACTAATATTTAGTAATAATCTTTAATAAATAGTAATTGTGCTTAATAATTAGTAATAATTAGTAATAATTAGTAATAATTAGTAATAGTTAGTAATAGTTAGTAATAAATAGTAATAAATAGTAATAAATATTAATAAATAGTAATAAACAGTAATAAATACTAATATATATGAAACACTTGTAAACATTAGTAATAATTAGCAATAAATAGGAATAAATAATAATAATTAGGAATAAATATGAATAAATAGTAATAAATAAAAATCATTTGAAATATTTTGGAATAAATAGTAATAATTAGGAATAACTATGAATAATTATGAATAATTTCGAATAAATAGAAATAAATAGTTATAAATAGTAATAATTTTTAATAAATAGTAATAAATAATACTAAACAGTAATAATTAGTAATAATTAGTAATAATTAGTAATAATTAGTAATAATTAGTAATAATTGATAATAATTAGTACTAATTAGTAATAACTAGTAATAAATAGTAATAATTACTATTAAATAGTAATAAATCGTAATAATAAGTAATAATTGGTAGTAAATATTAAAAAATAATATTAATTTGTAATAAAAAGGAATGAATATTAATAATTAGGAATAAATGGTAATTTTTATGTCCACTTAGTTGAGTACCCTGAGAGGGGGTGAATTAGCGTATGATAGATTAATAATCTTTCCCCTTTTGATCATGTTTCGTTGTTAAAAAAACCAATTCTCTCTTCCTCCCATAGAAATATATAAAGACATAATAAATCATTCACAGGATGCAAAAAAAATTACTTGGTTCACCCTCACTAGGCTACGTTCAAGGAGCATAAAATGGTTATGTGCGGATATACTAAATCCACTTAGGCTCATGGCCAATAATGAGTACAATGTTCGGGATAGATCTTCTATGCTCAGGCTCACTGCCTTTACAAGGTTTATGGTTTTCTCACTACATTTCCAAGGGTCACTCCCTATGCCTCTTTCTTAGGATCACTGCCAATGGAAAGGGTCACCAACATCCTGTTCCTTCGCTCACTGCTCTTAGAAATGAATCCACTCATAATTTATGGACTTGTAAGTCAAATACAGTTTGTGGACATATAGGTCCCTTCATTTTCATTAATTCCAACATCCCCAACTTTAGATAGATGCTCTATTGAAGTTTCTTTTTCACCCGTAGATGAAGTCCACCTTCCCGTGTACTTCTAGGTAAAGGAAAATACTTCCAGAAACTGATTTTAATCTTTCAAAAGTTTCCTTATAAAAATTGTAAACCAACTTTCTCCTCTACACACTATGTACCTAGTGTGGTACATAGAACACCTCCTCCACATACTGATTCTGCTTCTGTGAACCTCCCTTCGTCCTCTAACTACCTCTGCCTTCTCTATCGTGTACCTCTTCTATGTACCGACTTCATAAACATCCTATGTAAAATACCCTATGTCCGTGAATTATTCTTCATTTGCAGACTACCTTCTCTAACCCCCTACATATTGTTCATTCTTGTTCTGTGTACCACATTATTTTTTATTTATAGTTCTCCAAAAAATCCTTCAGTGTAATTTCTTCTACGCGAACCACTTCAACCTTCGCGGGATTCTCCCTCATGAACTTCCTTCAGACTTCACTGAATTCCCATAGTGAAAATATGTTCTTTAATGATATTTGGTCACAATACTAACCAATAGGATTAGATATTTATAAATAAGGAAAGATATTTTAAATATCTGCTAATACAAGATTTACTAAATAATTGATCTGGTACATCCTTCATGGCATACCGATCCTCATGTTGTCGCGAACTGTAAGTCTTATAGTGAACCATTTTTCAAACGTGGTATGCATACTATCTTTTATCCTATGAAGTTGATATCCTCCGCCAACAATAAGCCATCCATGTACCACACTACCTTCCGCTGCAAACCATTTTTAGTTTCGGGGACCGCTTCTGTGTACTGTTCCCGCTGCCTAGTATGCGTTTGTGTGCCCTTCCCAAACATGGTACGCAATCCATGTCCTGGGCTCCAAATTTCTCTTTCTTTTCCAATTTCATTCACTATTCTTCATACCATCCAATATTATGAAGAAAACCTTACATTACCAAACAAAAATTCCTGACATTGAGGCCCAAAAATTTGGAAAACACTGGGAAACTGTGCCACCTTAAAAAAATGTCTTCGGTAAATACCAATAATACTCATTTGCATTCATCTTTCTTTGTCAACAAACAATACCACACCCAAAAAAATAATAATAGGACACCATTTTTGGCCGTTTTCCCTTTGGTACCACTTTTTTATGGAACATACATTTTGAGAGTGTCACATCTTACCACAATAAATAGCATCTTATGTGAGGTGCATTCGTATATGGCAATGATGCATCACCAGTTGTTCCTTGAGTTCGATTCTGGTTCGAACCCAAATCATTCTTTAATCTTGGAGTGGGTGATTTTCATCTGACTTAAACCATAACTAATTTATGTTTTATATCAAGACTCATACTAACGTTATTATTCAAAATTGGTTGTTTATTCTGTTCTAATAGACCACTCTGGTAAAATATCCTCTTCTCTGTTGCCTGTATGATCTTATTTCATGATGTCAAACTGAGAGTTCGCATTTTGTCCCAATCATCAATTGTTTATTGCAGACTGACGACATCCTCTTATAGTTGTTTGATACGTTTTATTTGATCCTTTACAGTTCTAGTCAAACTATCTAGTTCAGTTTTATGTTCTTCAATTTTTAGTTTGTACTCAACCACCTTTTCTGAGGTTTCTGGCATTGAAGACCTCAGCTTTTCAATTTCTGTATTCAACTCATAATCCTCTTCTTCTTACTGCTGCATAAAGAGTTTGGCTTCACAAACAACTTTTTTAGCTTTCTTTGTTTTGGTTCTACAAATATCTACCACTTCAAGGATAGATTCTAATTCATCATGAAGATAAACTCTTCCTTCAATTTATCCTACTTCTTTTTCACTTTCTTCTCTTGTTAATGATTTTCTAACAACTTCCACAAAGCATAAATTTTATAATTCTTACAGTCCTCTAACTCTTCTACCTCATATTATTCTGAACTTTCATCCTCTTTTGAAATCATATTCTTCTTTTTGAATAATTTTTTCCAAGTACTCCTTGTCCCTTTCTCATTTGATGAATAATTCTTTTGGGAAATTTCATCATTTTTGTCATTTTCATCATCAAACTTATTAGGACACTTTTCTACAAAATGCCCAATTTTTTGCATCAAAAGCATTAAAATGGAAGTTTACCTTTAAACATCCCTTTTCCCTTTTGCAGATTTGAGGAGATAAATAGCATGACATCATCCTTATTGTCCTCCTTAGGAATATCTTCAATAGAGTGATTCTCTGTGGCATTGAATGCCACTTCTTTATATTTACCCTTTTCCATTGCATCGTTATCATCATTTCTCATTTCATATGCTATAAGGGTACTATGTAGGTTATCTACTGTCATCTAATTTGGGTCTTTGTCTTCTAATACTGAAACTTTCTGATTGAATCACGGTGGAAGTTTTCTTAAGACACATTTCACAATATTTATATCTTCAATGACTTCTCCAAGACCCATCACGTCCTACATAATAATATTTATCCATTCAAAGAATGAATCAATAAGCTCATTGGGGTTCATTATAAGGTCCTCGTACTTCTTCCTTAGAACCTGCAGCGTTGCTTCTCAGACTTTTGTGTCACCCTCGTAAATGTTCAAAAAAAATTCCACATGGCATGTGATGTTTTACAGGACATCACCTTCGTATAAATTTCATTTGATAGGTCTCCCCCTAAATCATTGATCCCTTTAGCATCAATATCCAATTCCCTTAATTCAGCTTCTGATAATGCACCACTGCTAATGTTAGCAGATATTCCATGCATAGCTACTGTGAAGACATCCATCCCTACTGATTAGTAGTAGTTATGCATCCAATTTTTCCATAGCTAAAAATTATTTCTGTCAAAGATCAGAATTCCTTTATGATTGACCACCTCCAGGTATTCTTCTTGAGAGAGAACAACTAACACTCAACCTTCCCTCTAATACCAATTGTATGTCCACTAGGTCGAGTACCCTAAGAGGGGTTTGAATCAGGGTATGAAAGATTAATACTCTTTCCCATTTGGATCTTGTTTATTTATTCAAAAAATCTCAATTATCTCTTCCTCCTGTAGAAATATATGAACAAATATTAAATCATTCACAGGACATAAGAATTTTTACTTAGTTCACCCTCACTAGGCTACATCCAAGGAGCATACAATGGCGATGTGCTAATGTACCAAATTCACTAAGGATCACCACCAATAATGAGTAAATTGTTTGGGCTATATATTATATTAATAGGATCACTGCCTTTACAAGTTTGAAGGTCTGCTCACTGTATTTCCAAGGGTCACTCCATATGCCTCTTTCTCTGGATCACTTCCAGGGGAAAGGGTTCCCATATTCCTCTTCTATCGCTCACTACTCTTGGAAAGGAATCCACTAATAGTTTATGGACTTTTAGGTCAAACAAAGTTTATAGACATATAGGTCCCTTCATTTACATGAATTCAAGCATCCTTAACTTTAGGTAGATACTCTATTGATGTTCCTTTTTCACTCGTAAACGAAGTCCACCTTCCCGAGTACTACTAAGTACTAGAAAATACTTTCACAAACGGATTTGAAGCTTTTGTAAGATTTTCTGTACAAATCGTGAACCACCTTGTTCCTCTACATACTATGTACCAAGTATGGTATGCGAAACACCTCCTCTGTCTACTGCTTCCGCTTCTGCAAACCTCCCTTTATCTGTTGAATACCTCCACTTTCGTTAACATGTATCGCCTCTACGTACCGACTCTGCAAACCTCCGTTGTGAAACACCCTATGTTGACAAACTATTCATCGTTTGCAGACTTCCATCACTAACCACCTACGTATCATGCCTTCTTCTTCTGTGTACTATATTCTGTGTGGTTTACAGTTCTCCGCAAAAGCCTTTGACAGAATTTCTTCCATGTAAACCACTTCAGCCTTCGCGGGACTCTCCCTCTCGAACTTCCTCTGGACTTCACTGAATCCCCAAAGAAAAAATATGTTCTCTAATGATATTTGATCACACTCTTAACTAGTAGGACTAGAGATTCATATATATGTAAAGATATCCGCAATATCTGTTAATCTATGATTTACCAAATCATTGATTCGATACAGACTTCACTGCATACCGATCCTCCTATCACCGCAAACCATAAGCCTTATAGCAAATCATTTTTCATACACGGCATGCGTACTATTTTTGCTCATATGCGGTCGATCTCCTCTACCGACAACAAGTCATCCGCTTACCACACCGCCTTCCTTCGTGAACCATTTTCAGTTATGTGGATCACACTCACATACTATTCCTGCTGCTTGGTACGCGGTCGCATACCCTTCTCGGATATGTTATGCGACCCATGTACCGGGCTCCAGGTTTCTCTTCCTTTGTCGATTTTGTTCACCATTCTTCACACTGTCCAATCCTATAAAGAAAATCATACATTTCCAAACATAAATTTATGACTTTAACACCCTAAAATTTGGAAAAATTTGGGAAACTACATCACCTTAAAAACCTATCTTCAGAAAATCCCTACTATGCTCATTTATGGTCATCTAGCTTTTTCAACAAACACAACCACATGCAAAACATACTGAGAGGACACCTTGAGATATTTTTTTCCCAATAGTAATAATTATGAATAATTAGGAATAAATAGTAAAAATTAGGAATAATTAGGAATAAATAGTAATATTTAAATAGTTATAATTAGGAATAATTAGTAATAAATTGGAACAATTAGTAATAATTAGTAATAATTAATAATAATTAGTAAAAAAGTAATAATTAGTTATAATTAGTAATAATTTCTAATAATTAGTAATAATTAGGAATAATTAGGAATAATTAGGAATAATTAAGAATAATTAGGAATAATTAGAAATAATTATTAATAAATAGTAATAATTTGTAATAAATAGTAATAAATAGGAATAATTAGGAATAATTAGGAATAATTAGGAATAAATATGAATAATTAGGAATAAATATTAATGAATATGAATAATTATTAATAATTAGGAATAATTAGTAAGATATAGGAATAATTAGTAATAATTAGCAATAATTAGTAATAAATAATAGTAAATAGAAGTAATTAGTAATAAATATTAATAAATATGAATAATTATGAATAAAAAATAATAATAAGCAATAAATTTTTATAAATTGTAAAAATAGTAATAATTTGTAATAATTAGTAATAAATAGTAATAAATAGTGGTAAATAGGAAAAAAAGTAGTAAATAGTGATAAAAATGAATAAATAGTGGTAAATAGTGATAAATTGGAATAAATAGCAGTAAATAGAGATAAAAAGAATAATTAGTAATAATTAGTAATAATTAGTATTAATAAGGAATAAATAGTAATAATTAGGTTAATTAGGATTAATTAAGAATAATTAGTAATAATTATAGATAATTATGAATATATATAAATAATTAGTGGTAAACTGTAGTAAATAGGAATAAAAAGAATTAAATAGTTGTAAATAGGAATAATTATGAATAATTAACATTTTTTCTTTTTTTGGATTATATTTTTCTTATATCGAATTTACCATAAAAACTAATTATTTTATATTTTTTTGAAAAATACAGAATAAAGAAGTTAACAACAATCATTATTAGATGATTGTGCTTGGATAAATCAGTACATGAATACAAACAGTTATGGAATAAATCATGTATATATTGAGGGTGTTGAAACTTTCCTATTATTTACATCATCAAAAGTAGAATTTGTTTCAGATGGGAAAATTAAGTGTCCATGTAAAAACTGTTCTCTCATGATGTTTAACACATTTGATAATATTGGGGGGTCATCAATGGAATTTTGGTTTTCAAGAAGATTATGTTTTTTTATCATTATGGTGAACGCAGATATAGAGAACATACTAATAATTTGGTTTTAGATCCATCACGGTTACAAAATTTAGTACATGATGTGGGATGTCTATCTTTTCAATAAAATAACACTTAGGATGATATTTATTTAAATCTTAAGTTGGAACCATCTCTATTTTATGAGTTTTTGACGTCCGCTGAGGTTGACTTATGTCTTGGTTGTAAGATAAGAAAATTTGAAGTGGTTGAAAAATATATGGCTATTAAATCAAATAATGGAATGTAAAATAGTTGTTTTGATCAGATATTCTCTTAGGTAAAAATATTGTTACGTAAAGGAAATGGTTTTCCTATAAATTTCAATGAGAGGAAGAGGGTTGTTCGTAATATGGGTCTGGGTTATCAGAAGATTCATGCATGTTTAAATGATTTCATCTTATATCATGGTGAAAATGATTTTTTGGATATTTTTCCTACATGTGGACAATCAGGGTATAAAAAGGCTCAATTAAGAAATTCTAGATTGATTCTTGTAAAACATTTGAGGTATTTCCCACTTATAGCTAGATTACAGAATTTATTTATCTCTCATAACACAGTGACATTGATGGCATGGAAAAAAACCAATATTTCGACCAGTAAAATCTTAAATCATCCCTCTGATGGTGATTTAAGGAATAATTTTGACCAAGTACATTCGTATTTTTCTTCATAAGCCGGAAACATGTAATTCGGTATTTCTAGTGATGGTTTCTGTCCATTTGGTTCTTATAGTATTCGGTATTCATGTTGGCATGTCTTCATAACTCTTTATAATTTACCTCCTTGTATGTTGATGAGGGATCCATATATATATTTAGCCTTAATAATTCCAAGACATCAAAAAAATAATATTTATATTTATTTGAATCCATTGATTGAGGAGTTAAATTTATTATGGAGTAATGGTGTTAGTAAATATGACATTGTTGTGAAACAAAATTTCCTACTGAAATCTACTTTGATGTGAACAATTTTTTTCATCCCATCATATGGAATGTTATCTAGATGGAGTACATAAGGTCCAAAATAATTTCCATACTATATGAGAGATAGAAATTTTTTTATTCTCATTAATGGATGAAAACCTTATTTTTTTCAACTGTCATTGCAGAGTCCTTCTAGCCGATTATCCTTTTTGGAGGAATAGATATCATTTCAGAAATGGAATAATTGAAAGAGGTGGGCCTCCAAAAATGATCTCTGGTATGGATTTATAATCATGTTTCTATTCATTACCTCTCATTGAATTTTGATCAACTATAAACCAATAGAAAATTGATGTCTTTTGGAAAGAAAATAATTGGATAAAATGGAACATTTTCTGGAATCTGCTATATTGGTCTTATTTTTAGGTCCATCCAATGTTGGATATCATTCAGATTGAGAAAAACTATTTTGATAACATATTTTATGTATTTTTTGATACACTAGGTAAAACCAAATATAATGTAAAGATATGATTAGACCTTTCCAAAATTTGAAGGAGACCAAAATGTAAACTTTTGAAAATGTCATATCAGAGAAGTTAATAAAGCTAAAAGTATCTTATACCACTACTAAAAAATACGCCTTTAACAACTCTATAAATGAACTTTATCAGTGCGATACAAGTGCTAACTACATGAGTGAGGTTAAAATCCCTGGTCTTTTATCAGAACTGAAAAAACACAGATTAAGGTGTCCTTTATCGATGCTAAAAATAGTGATGATAAATGAGACCATTATCAGCACTTTTAGAGGTACTGATAAAGGAACCATTTATCATCTCTTAAATTTAGAACTGCTAAAGGAACCATTTATCAGTGGTTATAGAAGATCTGATAATGTATACCTTTAATAAAACTATTAAAAGCGTTGATAAATGGTCATTCTATAGTGTGCTATAACAACACACCACAGCACCAGAAACACACAAGATATCAAAAAAACAAGTGACAATACTTGATTTAAATGAAATGAAATTGAAAACACAAACAAAAGAAAAAACACTATATTATATATGTTTCAATCATTGGTTTATATTATTAAATAAATACAAATTATTATATACATTCAAAAGCGTAAATGTTTCTTTATCTTTTAATCCTAACCCGACTCATGCTATTGCTGAACAAAACACCCCTGATTGAGAAAAATAATACACCTACATAAGAAAACAATTATAATTTTACGAATAATATATATAAATAAACTAACAGAAAGTGTAAATTATACTAAAATTGATGTCAATTTTAAATAAAAATATGCACTAAGAGTCATACTTGTAACATCGTGCATTGGATTGAGGTGAGGATAATTTCAACATGTCTCAAATGATTTTTGGATCATTTTTTATAAAGTATTTATACAATTTTAATGTGTATAATTTATTTTGAGTAGGATATTTGGCCTTTTTACTAAAATTGTTGTCAATTTTAAATAAAAACTTGCACTTGAACTCATATCGATCACACCGTGGATCAGATTGAGGTGTGGCTTATTCATGGACATCTAAAATAACTTATGGATCATTGTAGTAAAGTATCAAAATAATATGAATGTGCTTTTTTAGTTTTGATGTTACTCTGATTATTGTAAATTCATTACACATTGGGTCATAGCGGTCACATTGTGCGTCAAATTGAGGTGTAGCTGATTTATACATGTCTCAAATGACTTATGGATAACTTCCTTAAGTGTGAATGAAGTACACACCTCTATAGACCTCTTTTTACAATCATATAAAACCATATAATTTTTTTAATAAACAAACAAAATATCTCAAACCAAAAAATGATCCCACAAAAAAGGCACAATGAGTGATTTCCACAAAAATAGACATTTCCAAATTAGCATAATAGAAAAAGGGGAACTAATTCATGAAAGTAAAACCATTCAATGGTTCAAATTTAGAAAAAAAACCATTTGAATAATTAAAGGATGATTTCATCGTACTTTTATAATGAAAGATGAACTTAAAACATACAAAAAACAAAAATGAAGAAACTATGAATGTATTCATCCCAACACGGGAGACAATAACTAAGCCAATGTGTTGTATGGTTATTTTCAGCCAAAAAAGATTCCTCTACAAACATCTAAAAATGGAGATCCTTGGAGAAGAAGACACGAACCTTAATGCCTAGATGAAGACCCCCAATGAAGAAAGAATCTTTCAAGAAATCTTGTGATCCCACCTTTGAGGAATTAAAAACCATCTCTTTGAAGTGTTCAACATAAGTTTCCACTATCCGCTGACCTTACAGGACACTCACAAGCTATTCCATTTTCATCATCTTCACCTCCTTATGTATAAACCATTGAAAAAATATGAACTTAAAAACTTCTCAGGCCATACCAACTTGTATCATTGGTGGGACAAATGACTCCAATTCATCCAAATCCAGACCCCCAAGTAGACATAGAACTATACGAACTCTAATGGCTTTGGGAGTTCCCAACACTTGGAAGACACTATAAACATTATTCAAGACTTTTCACTGCCTCTAACAAACCTCAACTTCCACAGAAGATGGGAAGAAACTAAGGGGAACTAGAAATAGGGTGAGACCCACTAGAAACTTCAGGGACTTTTTTGGGTGGCATATTCTTGATAAAACAAAAATCAAAAATTTATGTTTATATTCAATTCCTAACATACAGAACATATGAAAATTCTTATAAGGAATATCGAGGATCACACTTAGCACTCTATCACAAAACCCAATAATTTACCAAATTTTACATCCAAATTATTTTCCTTTAAAACACATTTTTTCCAATCCAAAACCATTTGAAAGAATTCATTTTAATATTCAAAATCATTTTCATTATAAAAGATTTATCACAATAACTAACACCAAAATAAGATATAATTTATTCTAGACCACCAGAATAAAGAACTAGTATTCATGATTAACCCAACTACATGGTAGTATGACATAGTTTACTTAGTATACAAGTTTACTATGATTAAAAAATCAACAACCCCCAACAGTAATCAAATATCAAAAGTAACACTATATACATAATATTAGTACATTGGGTTCTTAGTTGTGTTAAAAGTGGTCCTACTTAAACTAGACTATCAACAGGTACCTGGTTTCATTCCCTCAGGTACTTAGTTCTTACCACACAAGGGTATATCTATCTCTTCACCACTCTCTCCTATCAAATCATATAGCCCCTCTTTTAACTCCTCTTCAACACAAAATACATAGATAATGAGAATAAGATACTAACATTGAAGGGGATTACATGGTTAGATTGGATGGGGAATTTAAAACTTCCATATCCCCAAGAATTTCATATATAATAAGATTAAACTAGATTCTTTAGAGAATATATTCATCCATTGGGTTTTCATATGTGTAGGATAGCTATTAAGAAACTTCCTATAATTTTCCAAGAATTTTAAAAGGTTTTATGGATTTATAGGTTAATTTACTCTTCTTTCTAACCACTTAGTAAACCAATCTCAAGGAAACATAAATAAACCCATTATAATTAACATTAAATTATATGGGTCAGCTATAATGATAATTTTAGGACATTGGTTGAATTTGATTAGTTTAAAAAGGTTTTTGAATTAACATCACTCATACTATTATTTCTTAGACAAGACTAGTGCTATTTATATGATATTATTTTATATTTATCCAACAAAAAGGAAAGTGAAAACTTATTTAATATAATTATTCAAATTGGTCCATCTGGATAAGTGATCGATAACTATTTTTATAAGATAGTTCCACCAAGGAAATTTAATCATTCCAGGAGTCCTTTAAGTCACCAATTTAGGCTCAAAGAATATCCTCCAATATCAAGATATGTAGTTTAGAATGACCGTTAGTATAAAAAATAATGTAAGTATACAATTTCACCCATGACCTCATTTAAAATTAATTTCATTACTAAAACTGAGATATAAACATCATATCCCTATAATATACAACACTATATGGGATACCTGGAGCATTATTATCTCTTTAACATACAATTAATCAAGTTAATCAACTGAGGAAGCCTATTCAATATATAATAAGTTGTCTATATTAGTTAGGTTATCCACTATAACCCACACTAAATATTTCTATTTAGTTGATCTTGATAAAATGTTCAATAAATCCATCATGATTTCATCACATTTTATAATTTGAAAAGAATGTATTGAAAGATTACTTTTTCGTTTTCTGTGTTTTTCCTTCACTGGGTTATAGGTAAACAATTTAGAAAGGAATATATGATTCATTTCATCATTACAGGACACAAAAACTATGGACTAATATCATGGTATATCTTTATGATCCTTACATGAACCTAGAGGAGTTGCACTAGTAGTGGTAAGAAGACGAGATGTAGGGTTCTCCATGGTTAAGAACAGTGCAAAACGCAAAACTCAAAATCTAGAACCCAGAGGATCAAACAACAACATATGGAAAGTAGAAAATAACATACATTGGATTATAGCCTTAATTCATCTGAGGGAACGTAGAGGATTCACGCTAGCAGCAGAGGAATTCCGTGAGAGCTTGAGAATCATGACTGACTGAGTACCGGTTATGGTATTTTAAAATAGATTGGGAACACTTTTAACAGTGTTTTAGGAAAGAGTTAATAAATATACCTATTATCAGTATAAAACTGATAAGTTCTAATAAAAGGGATACTTATCAGTGCTAAAAAAGCACTAATAAAGGATCTATTTAAATAATTTTATTATAATTTTATATTTATTAAATATTTATAATTATTTATTTATAATTATATGAATACTTATTTAAAAATTAATTATTATTTATTTATAATAATTATATATTTATAAATATAGTAAATATATATTTATAAATGTTGATTTAAAAATATATTTTTAACATTATTAGTGGATATATAATATTAAATACATGTATTTTAAAAAAGAGTGAAATTGATTAATTCAAAATTAGTACACTTTAAAAATATTGAAAAAATGGATAAGTTGTATTAATTAAAAATTAATTTTTTGAAAAATAAGGATATATATATATATACATATTTCAGTAAGATGAATACATATTGAAAAAAATAAAATACAGTATATAAATATATATAAATAAATAATAGAAAATGATCAAATTCAAAAATAAAATAAAAAATATTAAAAATATTAAAAATGAATTCCCATACTATAATAGTATTAAAAATAAAAAATAAACTCACTGATTAAAAACATAATATATTAAATGTATCATGTTATAATGAAATTCTAAAATATACTAAAATTTGAATAAATTAAATAAAAATTACGTGTGTGGGTTTCTATATATTGCGTAAATATATTTGTATGTACGTTTGTATATAAAACTGCATTAATTATATATATATATATATATATATATATATATATATATATATCAGTGTGTGTGTGTGTGAAATCAATGTAACACGTGACATTTGATATAAATATATATATGTTAAACTGAAAAATCAAACAACATTAAAAACAAATACGACGTTAATATGTTTTTAATTAACATGTTATTAATTTTTTATATATTTATATTTAATATATATTATTTATTACTAATTATAATTAATATATATATATATATATTATACTTATTTATTTTTATTAATAATTGTTTCAATAATAAATTTTTAAATAATTTTTTAATTTATTCATTTTTAATTTTTTGGTTAAATTATATATTAATTTATTTATCTACATTTAATAAATATTATTTATCAATATTTAGAATCTATATATATTTATATTAAATTTATTCATTTTTATTAATAATTATTTAATTAATAAAATGTTCAATATTTTTTAAAATTTACTCATTTTAAATTTTTATTTGTTAAATTATTTCATTTTATTAATTTTACATATCTATATATATACTATATACTATTTATTAATTTTTAAAATTTATATATATGTATATTCAATTTATTCATTTTTAACAATAATTATTTAATTAATGAAATTATTAAAAAAATATTTGTTTAATTATTTCATTTTATTGTGGACATTTATCAGTGCTAATAAAGAACTGATAAAGGTTACCATATATCAACACTTTATTTTTAGTGATAATAACGGGTACTTTTTATCATCACTAGAAATAAATCACTGATAATGGGTAATATTTAACAACACTAAAATAAAGCACTAATAAGTGTTATATTTTATCAGCACTAAATATAAAAACACTGATAAAGGCATCTCTTTATCAGTGATTTTATTTAGCATTGATAAAGGTCCCACTATATTAGCGCTTATTTTAGTGCTGATAAAGATGGACTTTCTCAGCACATTTTTTTAGAGCTGATTAATTGTGGAACTGTTAAAGGCATGTTTTGTAGTAGTGTACACTTTTCCAAAGAAAATTGATTATTATTTTGTTTGTGGATTTCATATTTACAACTTCCATATGGTCATGTTTCCAATTTGGGCATATCTGTCAGAAATGGTCATATTAACGGATTAAAAAGTAATGACTTTCATGTTATAATGGAAAGACTTATGTCAATTGGATTAAGAGTTTTGTTGAATTATATTATTTTGGATGTTCTAACAGACATATCATATTTTTTATGAGACATTTTTTTAGAAACAACACATTGTGATGCACTAAGAAGAATGCAAGAATATGTTGTTTTAATTTTTCGTAAACCGGAAAAAATATTTTCGTCATCTTTATTTGACTCAATGGAATATTTGACATTACATTTTATGCATGGAGAAAAATGTAGAGGTCTAACACAATTATGATGCTTATACCCATTCGATAGATCCATACATAAATTGAAGAAAAAAGTACGTAACAAAGCATCAATTGAAGGATCAATTGTAGAAGCGTATTTGCTGGATGAAATTTATTTTTTTGCTCTCATTATTTTCAATCTGAATATCCCTAAAAAAACCACATGGTATGTATTGAATGAGATGTTAATGATGAAATTAGAAATCAATTATCCTTTTTTAATCAGCTAGAACATGGATTTGGTGGAGTTCATTAATGTTGTCTTTCAGATGATGAACACCACAGAGCTCATACATATGTTCTGCTCAACTGTGAAGAAATGACACCATGTGTACTGTGATTTCTCCTATCACTTATTATATAATATTTTTTGCAATAAATTAATATTATTTTGTTTTTAGTTTATATGATAATCATTTCAAGAAACAACTTCCACAAATTACAGCCGTTTCTCTAGAATAACATTGATAAAATAATTTTTCTTACTAGTTTCAAAAACTAGTAACATAAATTATTTAAGGTTTAACATATAAAATCAATTTATTGCTTGTTATATTTATAATTGTTCTAAAAAAATTTAGGTATCTCAACATGATGATAAAATTGATAATTGATTTTGTGTATTGAGTAACCCACTGTCCAAAATGGTAAAATATTATAATTCATATGTGGTTAATGGTTTTCGATTTTATAAACGTGCATATGGGGAATAAAAAAAGAATTAATAGTGATGTTTTCTTGAGAGAATCTCATCATAGAGAAATTTTAGTTGACTTTTATAGCATACTGTATGAAATTATTGAAATGTGTTATCTGAGATAGAATTACATAATGATATTAAAATGTCAAGGGTTGGGTACTGAGAGAGACTTGAATGTTCATTTGAGTCATGGAATCACTGATATTAAATATAAAATACTTCTTGAAGAAAATAAACCACTTTTATTTACTCATCAGACACATCAAATTTATTATATAATTTAATGTGCTACTTTAAGAGAGTTGGGTGATTGGAAGATCATAATAAAAATGAAATATCAGGAAAATTAGTTTATTCAAAGTGAATTTGGTTCCACTTAAGTATAGGAAATTGATATTTTTAAAGAGACTACTCCAAATCCATATTTTATAGGAAGAGAGACAAATATCAATTATGACACCCGCACAGTTAAG
The DNA here is from genome assembly GCA_963277665.1 of Viscum album. NCBI lineage: Eukaryota > Viridiplantae > Streptophyta > Magnoliopsida > Santalales > Viscaceae > Viscum > Viscum album. The sequence continues at coordinate 222,835,183 of OY728123.1, read as the reverse complement.
CGTTGATTCTTATGAGGATGTTATTGAGGTAAAAAATGATTTTGAAATAATAGGATGTGATAAAACTAGAACTTTTATGGAAATTGATGATAATGAGGATGAATATGAAAATATTGACACCTTCATGAACAAATATGATGATAGAAACTATGATTGAAAAAGTTAAATGTTGTTTATAATCATATAAAATATATATGTATATATAATAGTTGTATTAAATTATTTTCTATCAACATTTAATTATTATTTCAGATGGACTTGAATATACTTCGTGAGTTGGAGGGTGCTGATCTACCTAATGATGAGTAGGATGTTAGATCATATGACTCTTATACTATTGGAAATGCAGCAAGGACTCGAAGGAGTCGTGGTCTTTCGAGATTGATAATTCCTGACCTTGTCCCCAAGTGATGTCCATATCTCAACTTCGATCCACGAATGCAGAGGTATGTTAACCTATGTGTGTTAGTTAGTTTTCATTAATTATCATTAATTTATTTATATACAAATTATTTTATTTTTTTCCTTTTTTCACATCTTTTTGCATATTTTGTTTTTGGAAAAGGGAGTGCTATATTCCTAAATTATTTTTCTAGACCATGGGTTAATGGTATCACATTCTCATAGAAGTTCAGCACTTTATGTTTAATCATTGGCCAGTACGTAAATAAAAAAAATTTATTTTTAAATTTATTTTATTAATAACATGATATTATTATTTTTTTATAGGTTTTATGGTATCCTATCAATGAGATCATACATGAATCTATCTGGCAAGCATGGGAGGGTTGTATGCATCAGTGTTGTCGTCCGTATTTTTACAATTTGATGAGGAAAACAATGAGGAAAGAAGGAGTCACAGAGTTAGATCAATCCTGTTGCGCCCATATATCTAATTAAATTTCATATTAGGAATGGGATGGATTAATTTCATACTGTATGAGTGGTCATTTTCCGTGAAATTCATTAGTAGGTCTACAAAATCAATGGAGACGGGAGGTGACACCTCGAGCTGGTATCTATACATTCAATACACATTGGAAATGTATGGTAAGTACCTTTTTTAATTAATTTATATAACATTAAATGTAAACTATTTATTTTATATTCATATAGGGAGTAAAGAAGCTCAATATTATGGATTTCGACATTTATAATAGGATGTACAACGATCCTATCACTAGAGATATTAGAGGTGATCGCTAGCATCAGATTGTGGTTAGTATAATTTCTCTTTGAATTTTATAATTATATAAAAGTAATATTTTAATTTCTTTTATTTTAAATTGCAATTGAAGGAGTCATATGAGTCCGTGAAGTCTTAGACACAGACTGAGAGTCAATCCAAGATGGATGATCATACCAGTGCAACAAGATTTTATTAGGCAGTGTGGATGTAGGATACTAAGTATTCTTTCAAGAAAGGTTGACTTGTTGGTATAAACCCTCGATTGATGTTTGGGAGTTATTATCGTACCAATTCAATGTCGGTGTTCAGCTAGAGAGGAGCTCGTTGAGATTCATCATCATCTTCAGCATTGTATCAGGAGCTGTTGTAAGATCAAGTTGAGATTATAGAGAGTATGTGTAGAGAGCAGAAAGAGCTCCATCGATTGCAGCAACAACAATAAGAGGATATGTGTCGATGGCGGCAGTAGCAGCATGAGCAGACAATAGAGTACATGTGATGTTTGACTCATAGTTTAGGGATGGATTTCCCTCCACCACCTCCTCCACCTTCCTCACCTCCTCTAGAAGAAACTCCCCCCAGTGATGTTTTTACTTTTTATGATAAAACATTTGAATGAAAATTTTTTTGTAATATTATATATTTACATTTCTATAAACTGTGTTTTTTATATTGTTGTGAATATTTCATTTTTATGATTTTATGATTTTATTACTTTATTATTTATTTAATTTTATTATTATTTTTATTATTTATTTTTCATTTTATTAAAATTATTATTTTTTATTTTTATTTTTTTTATTTTTTTTATTATATATTTTTATAAATATTGAGGTTTTTATTATTTTATAATTTTCTATACTTCTATTATTTTATTAATTTTAAATTTATTATTGTATTAATATTAATTTTATTATTATTATTATTATATTTTTATTATTATATTTTTATTATTATTGTAATTTATATTAATATTAGTAATATTATTATTTTTTAATATTATTTTATTAATATTATTTTATCATTATTATCATTTTTATTTTATTCAATTTTTTTAATATTAATTTTTTTTTATTTTTTGAAGTTATTTGTGATTGGCCCATTGCAATAGAGTTTTTAAATAAATTGCAGAAACTGTTTATGATAGGAGAATTTACCATCACAAATCACATTTTTTTGTAATAAACAATCGCAAAAAATACCATTTGGGACATCATTTTCTGCAACGGGGTATTTATAACAAGTGTTCGTCGCAAATACCTCAATTTCCAATAGTGTTTATTTTCCTTTGTCTTACCATTTGGGAATCTTAAATAGGATATTAGGAATGTTTCAAAATTTTCTAATGATCCTATGCCTAAGAGTATCTAACCCACATATAGGGGGAAAGCTAGACTACTTGGGATGCGATATTATTGTTTTGGTTTTTCCTATTACAGTTGAATTGATTTCCTTGTTTGGTGATTCACATGATATGTAATGTATTATTATAATTATAATGATATGGGATATTATACCTAGATTATTATGGTAGGGAGATACTTGAGAATGCATTGTTATTGGAACTTCAGGACTCACGTGTCATGAATTCTGCCATGGCATATAGGTGCTTTTAGTTGCATGTAATGCTTGGATTGCTTTTGTTTTCAATGAGTGCATGACTATTATATCTATAAGTGTTAAAATTATTCTTTCAGGGTAATGAGAAACATAATTAGTCTAGTAAAGTGACTTCATAATCCTAATAGTTTTTTCCTATAAATATTGATGGTGACACCTTAAGTGGTCAATTATGGTACGTTGAGTCATGGACCATTAGTTGCATGGGATAGAACATTTTTGTGGTTGTGAATTAAATGGATTCCATATATCAATTTATAAGGAGTATGGGCCCTTATAAGTTGGAAAAGTTTATGCATCTAATTAAACCATTTAACATTTTTAAATATATAAATTGTCCTTTATAAATTGGAAATAGTTAACCATATAATTCATCAATCTCAAGTTATTTCTATATAATGTTTACAAAATTTTCAATATTTCAATTTTCAATTTAAAGGGTGATGGTTCAATTGCAATACCTTTTTTCATTTTGAAATGCTATGTAATGTGACATCTTGACCCTGACCCGGCTTGAGTAGTGGGCATAGGGTGTGAATTTTTTGTTTTATTATGGTCTCCTCACCACCAAGACCAGGATTTTGGAGTAGGTAGAGAGGTGTTACCCTTTCCATAAGAATGTAATGTACCTATTCTATTGTGTATCTATGATCTTATTACTTGAAAATTATTTTCTAAGGAGTGTGTTTATAATTGTAGAATCATGCCACCATGATGGCCTTAATTCATACGCTAGGAGGGAAATGAAGACCATGCTTCATAGGTGGTGGGACCTAAGCCACTAATATTAACTCCAGTAGTGACACCATAGGATCCACCAATTATTCCAAACTAGTTAACTGAATACCAGTTTAGATAGAGTTTTCTACATATGATGCATTCTATATTGGGAGTTGTATGACATATCTCTACTATGGAAGAGTTGACTATAGAATTCTAGTAGCAATGTCCACCTAAATTTTTTAGGGATAGTGGACCTTAAACTGTAGAGACATGGATGGATTTTGTTCTTTCTATACTAACATATTTGTAAATGAATTTGGAGAGGAGGGTCATTCCCACAGCTTATATATTACAAGGTTATGCCAAGAAATGGTAGGATGTCAATACCTAGGTCGACTGATATAAAGATCTGATCTGAAGAGACTTTAAGATGTTATTATATGATTACATATTCCCACAGACATTGAGAGATAACTGAACTATAGATTTCATGAATTTATATTACGGAGTTATATCTATAATGGATTATTCTTCCCATTTTACAAAGCTTCAGCAATTTCTGATGAATTTTGTTCTAGATGAGATCATGACTATGAGGCCATTTGTGGATGGTCTGGTATACACCATCCAATCACAGTTTAATGATTTTCGATTGACTATTATTTTTGAGAAAGGAAACAAGGACCTCATTATTGAGAAAAATCTAAGGGAAGATAAAGGTGACATCTAGGGCCGTTTAGTACCCAAACATGGTAGTAGTTATTATAGATAAAGGATGTGTCACTTTGAGGTTATTAGTAGATGTAGTGGTGGTTATACAGATCATACTAACAATTTTGTTATATTTCATCAGTATGGGATGTTAGGGAATACAAAACCCCAATGCACGTTATATCCAGTTGAATGTAGAGGTTTTGGAAGCATGGTCAATATTCAGCACTTCTACAGGACGTTCCCACCCATGCATAGTGACATGGGGTCTACACAAACTCCTCATTTTCAAATGGGGAATGTATCACCTTGCTAGGTAGGCAGCTAGAATACCACCAACCACTCAGGTTGAGGAGGTGGTTGAGGCAGAGGGAACCAGAACTAGGATTCACATCATCATCAAAGCAGTCCTGCTTAGGGAAGTTAGGTTGTATCTTAGGGCCATAGTACGGGCTATTAACATGTGGTGAAACCTATTCTAGAGGGGAAGATATTTGTACTTATATTTTCATAGGAACTATTATAGTATCCTCCACTATAGTGTCTACATTGTTTGATATAGGTTCATCACACTCTTTTATATCTTTAGAAATTCTAAGGAGTATGGGCCTTGAGATAGGGTTTTTCTATGGATTTATGACACTCTATACCCCCTTGGGTATACAATTATATAGTGTTATCTGATTTGAATAATGTCCCTTAGAGGTGGGTGGTTATCTTCTTGTGTGGAATCCTATCATCCTCAAAATGATATGGTTTGATGTAATTATCATTATTGATTGGTTGATTCCTTATCAATCCCATATTGATTTTTATCATCATAGAGTGACTTTTACATAAATAAATGGTGGTATAAATATTCATTAAGTAGAATGGTATGTTCATGTGACTCGAGATGGACTTGAACATCAAGATCTTGGTAGAGTGTCATCCCATAGCAATGATCTCTATTTGGATAATCAGGGTGTGAAACCTATTTTTTCCTTAATGTGGTCGATTATTTCTAGGATGTCTTCCCTAAAGTATTTTCTAGGATACCTATAGTGAGATAAGAGGAATTTACTATTGAGGTAGTTCTAGGAGTGGTAACAGTGTCCATTTAATCTTACCAAATGGAACCTATGGAACTTCAAGAACTCAAAAACATTTGTATGGATTAGAGGCTAAGGCTTTCCTAATACCCAATAACTCTCCTTGGGGTTCACCAGTCCTTTTTTCTAATAAGTAAGACATTACCATCATACTTTTCATAGAATATTGATAGTTGAACCAGCTTATGGTTAAGAATCTGTATCCATTTCCTAGAATATATGACCTCTTCAACCAGATCTGATGATCCTAGGTTTTCTAAATTATCTATTTGAGGTTCGGCTATCACTAACTACATATTAAATCCTTAGATATAACTCACAGAGCTTTTTATAATCGGTATAGTCTTTATGAGTATCAATTTATGTTGTTTGATATCATGAATGTGCCTACAGATTTCATGGATCTAATGAATCAGGTTTTTTACCTGTATCTAGATTATTTTTTAGTAGTATTTGTGCGAAATATCTTGGTTTATTCTCATACTCAACAAGACTATGAAAAACATATTGAGATCATACTGAAAACACTATGATAGAATCAACTCTATGATTATCTCACTAAATTCCACTTTTGTATAGACAAAGTTTGCTTCCCATGTCATATCATCTCATATACGAGAGTATCAACAAACCCAAAAAAAAGGTGAGAGGTATAGTTTCCTAGGATCATCCCAAGAACATATTTGATGTAAAGAGTTCATTATTCCAAGATGGTTTTTATAGACACTTTATTAGAGAATTTTCATGCCTAGAAGAACCTCTTTTTTTCCTCACTAAGATGGATGTAAAATTTGTATATTCTGAGGCATGTAAGAAATCCTTTTAGGATTATAAGGGAATACTGAGTTTGGCATTGAACCTAATTATTCTAGAACTAGACATAAGTTATACATTTTAGTGTGATACATCAAGCATCAGGATGATAGATGTTTTGATATAGGATGAGTGAGTCTTATCATATAGGTCTCATTAACTAAGGCCACATAAGAGAAGTTTCCCAATACATGATCTCAAACTAGTAGTTTTTGTTCATACCATGCACTGTTGGATGAATTATTTGATGGGTGGGAATTTTTTGGTGTTTACAGACCACAACAGTCTTAGGTACATATTTACATGGTGTGATTTAAATTTCAAGTAGCGCATATGGGTTGATTTTATATAGTCCTTCGATGTTGAGCTTGCCTATATGAATGGTGGGGGAAATGAAGAAGATGATTCTTTGATCCATAAGACTCAGACTCATGATGTTATAGAGGCCATTGGTGAGTTGAAACTTATGGATTTGTATTCATAAATGATTTTTAGGGTTCATGTGGAGCACATGAAGAAAATACTCATAGATTTAGAAGCCACTTAAATCCTTCTAGAGTAGTTAAATATGAGATTGGTTTCTAATTCAGATGGAATAGTCCTAATTAAATATATCTCATATGAGGATTCATCTCTTAGTTGGGATATGGAGGGGGATGAAATATTATGCATACATGGGAATGTATGGGTTCCATCAGACATCAAAGAGGAATTGATGTTAGAATATCATGTCTAATCTTGGGTATTACATACCAGTGTTACCAAAATATAATAAGACTTACATCTCTAGTATTGGTGGCCTAGTATAAAATGGGAGATATCCAACTTTATTACTTAGTGTTCCACCTATGAGTGGTTGAAGTTATTTGGTGTTCCACCTATCAGTAGTTGAAGACAGAACACTAGTGATGGGTAGGACTCTTATAGCCATTTCCCAATAATAGATGGAAATGGGATGATGTCACGATAGATTTTTTTGATAGGTTTTCCTAGATGACCTCAATGAAATGATAGAGTTTGGGTCTTCATTGACTATTTTATGAAGTTCTATCACTTCTTACCTATTCTAGAGACCTTTTTAGTGGTTGGGATAGGGATTTTATACATTAGTTAGATCATATTCCTTCACAAAGCTCCATGTTATATCATATCATATTGAAAATATTATTTCACATCATAGTTCTAGAAGGGGTTATATAAGGCCTTGGGTATATAAGTACTTTATAACACAACCTATAACCCTCATATTAATGATCAAACAGAGCTTATGATTCAGGAGTTAGAGGACATGCTTCATTCATGTGTATTTTATTTTGGGGGTTCTTTGGAAATGCACATACCCCTAGTTGAGTTCTCTTAAAATAAAATTTTCAAGCTATTATTCATATGGATCCGAAAAGGACCTTATATGGTAGGAAATGATGATAACTTCTATACTAGTTAAAGTTAGGGGAGGAAGCTTTACTTAGGCCATTTCTTATTCAGGAAACTACATTGTGAGTTTGGTCGATCAGGAAGTGAATGATGAATGCTCAGTCTAAGAAGAAGTCATATGCCAATCTTTATCAATGACCTCTATAGTTAGAGGTCATGAATCAATTTTTCTTATGTGTTTATTTTAGGTTGGTCCATCAATAGATTCAGATATTGGGTAATCAGTCACCTCAATTTTTTAGACCCTTTAATATTTTTGAGTGGGTTGGACCAATGGCTTATAGGATAGAACTTCCTCATATATACAAGTTTATGTGCAACATGTTTCACATTTCACAATGTCATAGATATTATCTTGACCTTTCACATATTATAAAACCTGAATAGGTTGAGTTAGTTAAGGGTACTTATCTTTAGGAGTACCCAGTACGTATCATAGATCGAAGCATTATGACACTATTAGGTAGGTCAGTTCCTCTAGTGTGGGTGATATAGAAAAACAACCATGTGTATGATCATACATGGGAAAGAGAGGCTGATGCACTTGCTTAGTGGACAAAACATTTCTCAAATCATGCTCTACCACACTCATAATGGAAACTCAAGGACAAGTTGTTTTAAGAAGGGGAGGCTATGAAGTCCCAGATTTTCAGAGACATATATATTATTTTAGATTTGTTCAAACCCTCATTTTTTATTCCTTTTGTCTTACACTTTCGTGATTGTGCCCTTAGTCCAATCATTTTTCTTATGGGAAGAAAGTATCTGGGGGAATGAGGTTGTATGTAGGCCAAATACATTATATATATTATAAATATATGGAGTGTGTTTATTATACACAATGTGTAATAAGCTAGTAATACCCCCTTGCACATCATGAACTAGTTTTTCCTTGAAGGAAAAACCAAAGACACACACAGTGTGTAAAATTTACACATCATATGAATACACTATGTCAATTTTTAGAAAATGAGGTAGGGGCTCTTATTTTGATAGAATACCCTTCTCCTTCTTTCTTTAACTAGGAGCTACTGTAGGAGCTTCCTGCACATCTAAACAAATTTTCATTGATCTCTCCACCATTAAACATATTTTTGAGCCACCATTTTTCATGTTATATCTATCTTGGTAATATCTTTGATATATTTTATCCTTTCCTTAGTTTACCTTTCCATATTATTCATTGTATTTGTATAACCTAATATTCCATAATTTCAGGTTATTTGTTTATTTTGTAATTTTCTTCCATTATTATTTTATATAAAGTCTAATAATAGATGAGTGGTCATCCCCGGACCTAAGGTATGTTGTCTGGTTATTTTTTCCTTCATATTTAGTTTTTTTGTAGAATATGTAATTATGTTTCATGATGAACCATTCATGCATTTCCGTAAATATTTATTCTTATTTTTAAATTGATTGAATCGGGTTTTTATGTTTCCCTTGAGCCTTATTAAATTATTATAGAATTATTACCTAATTTTTCTCCACCCCTTTGGGTTTTTTGAGTAAAATTCCTCCTTATAATAAATTTTTAACTAACCAAACCACCTCCAAAGTGGCTTGGATTAACTTTAAATTGGTTTTTCCTTGGTCTAAATTAAATGGTTTTATTGTATTAAAGGGAGGTGAGTGTAAAGGCCACATCACATAATATAAATGGATATTTATTATTTATTATTTGGGCACCCATGGATATATTGGGTTATTTAGTGTAATTGGTTATAAATGAAATATCATTTTATTATTATTATTGGCCACACATGTTGGTTGTTGGAAAATGTTTAAGGGATTTGTTGAGCATGGTTTTTCACACTCCCTTACAATGGGTGTTGGGAATGATGACTTACACCACTAACATAGATGATGGGAATGACGTTCCACATTACCTTATATCGTGATCTAGGCATGAAGACACGCCCCACTATCCTAAGTGAGAGGAATGAAATCTTGCATTCATATGAGATTCAGGGCTAGTACCCTTGTTAGAGCCTATAGCTCATTAGACTACGCATTGGCACCTGAGTTTCACCCCATTTCTAGCTAGAACCTAGTATCTATGTATATTCCTATAGATTTACTCACATATATAGTTCATATACATATATATACAAATTATATATGATTAATTATAAATTTATAGACACAATAAATAGAGATTAGATTTATCTTGGTCTATGTTAAAGTATGTAGTGTTATCCATGTATCCCTTAGGAACCTATGCTGACTAGTTTATGGCTCTCAAATTTGTTTATTACTCCTTATTCATACACACTACAATGTTATACACTCCAACTAGATTATTCTAGACATTGTTGGTGGTGGTGTACTAAATTGACCTCACACCCTCTTTAGGTCACTAATTGATACCCATACAGATCTTATGGATCTAGGTAGGGACAAAGGAAAGCACACTGTCATGGAATCATGATCTTTTTTTCATATATCATGGGAGTATAGGACTGAGAATATTCTCATGATGATAGTAGAGATTACTTTTTGGTATTTTGTATTTTTTTCAATATGTTGTATATGTATATACTCTCTATTCCTTATATCCCCTTTTTATATGTCAGCATGGCATGACATCATTTTTTATATTATGTAGCTTATAGATTTTGATTATTATTATTATTGGTTGGATGTTTCCTATTCCACTATTTTTTATTATGGTGTCTATTTTTGTTGTACTGTTAGTTTTATTTTATGATTCTAGTATTTATTATTTCTCTTATTTATGATATTTTACTCTGATATAAGGGTATAGTCTCCCCACCATACCAACTTAGACTATTTCTAATATTCAAAAGATTCTGGGATATGGGGAGTTACACTTGACCCCATGTGACCCACCAGTTTAGTGTTTTATTTTAGTGGATCACAATTCAAGATGTTACAATTCTTTTCCCTATAAATACATAATATATTTATTACACATTCTAAAAACAAAGAAGGTGAGTACAAGACACCCAAACCAGACAATATCATGATGTGGTGGGTGAATCCTCTTAATTTATGTGCCTAAAATAGTAAGGGTTTGACTGATAGTGTGGGATGTGTTGGGCCTGGGGCTACAACAATTTTCCTTGGTGGGCATGGGACATTAATATTTTTTGTGGCCATAGTGGATGGTTGGTTATGTGAAAATGATATGTATTGTTTTTGCTATGTATTGGTATGTTTTAAATATATTGGTAACATATTTTATGACTAAAATTGTTTGAATAGGTGTAATACCTTCTATAATAAGAATTATTCCTTTGGAAACATTATAAAACCATGTTGGTGAGTCAGGGCCCCCAAAGTCAGTAATATCTGGTTGTAGTGTAAGGGTTTTCTCAAATTGTATGTCCTTGGACATTCAATCAGTGTTATTATGTTTTTTAGTTATTGATTTTATTTTTATTTTTTATTTTTCTTAAGATTTTATTTTCTAGTTAAATGATTTGTTATTAATAAAATAAGAAGGTTTGGGGTGTTAGAAGTAGAACGAGAGATATTAGGATAAATATTTTCTAAAATTATAGTAGAAAGAAGTATCAGATATATTTGGTGGATACTCAAACACAACTATTTATAATTATATAGGGGAATTAAATGTTTTATTTGGGTTAGTAAAGGCCCTAGATAAATTACTAGTTTCTATGGTGTCTAGATTGTTTCGAAATGAGGATTAGAGATTGTTGTATTTGATGTATAGTGATTCTAGAGAGATGGATTGGGGGAAATTCCATGAATTATTCTAGGATGTTTTTAATTTCTGAGTTTATATTCTTGATCATTTTATGGATCTTTATGAGTTTCTCTATGGGGATGGGAATGTTCTTAGATTTGGGAATAATTGTCTTAATCTGATTAGTGTTTTCTACATTTTCTTCCCAAGGAGATAAAACTAGTGAATATATTTTATTCTTCTTTGAGACTATAGATTTGTTGCTTATCTTCAGTTAGATTTATGGGATGTAATGAGAGACTTAAAAAATTTTGTGAAGAGATATTTATCTCTAAATAAGTATTTTGGTGAATATTCCTTCCAGGCAGTTGGTAGGGTGAATGTGAACTCTATGGGTTGTGTGTCATGATTTTCATAGAATAGGAGAGTGATTTGTGAACTGGGGTTGAGTACATCAATATTTCAGATTATTGGGAAGTATGATCTATTTCTTATGTAATGTTTCTAGCTATCTTCATTATAACTTCCCCAAGATTCAATATATTTCTCTCTCTTTGTTAGATATTTAATATAGGGGGGAAGTATTTTTATATTACTCCTTTCAATGAATATTAATGGTTTATTTTGGAATATGTTTTGAAATTGGATTTTAAGATTTTGGAATCTAAATACTTTAGTTCCATAAAAATTTCCAAAAATGAAACCATCATAAATAAAGTTAATTTTTTTAAATTATTTAAACAATATATATTTCCAAGAGTAGTTGTCTTGAAAACTAAATAATTTGAAAGGATCAGTTGGAGATATATTCAATTATGAGTGAGGAGGATGGTACCACATTATCTTTATCTGATGGTGTTGGTGTTATTTTTTATGAGGTATCTCCCATTTTTTAGAGTTCTTCAAGTGTTAATAATGTTGAGGGAGTTATATATTAGCTATTTATGAGGTTGTTATAGGTGGGTTTTTCCTAGTTGAGAGATATCATCTAGGTTATCATTTGGTAGTTCATTAAGTTTTCCTCATTGGGGTTATGTTTTAATTTTTGAGGAAAATAATTATTTAATTGGTATCTAATGTAATGGTCCTAACATTTCATGATCATTACATTTTGAGATTATGGTGTTAGGTGGTGCTTAAAGTAGTCTTGAGAAAATTTTGATGTAGTTCGAATCTAGAATTTTACTGCTGAATGTATTTATGAAATGAATGTTTACTTCATACTATGATTTTTTTTATTGAAGTAATGGATTTTTTGTGGAATTAATGGTTTTTGGGAAGATCCATGATAAATTTATGGCATGAATATTCATGACATGAAGGTTATATTCATGAAATGAATAATTTTGGGGTTTTTAAGATCAAGGTTCCTTGAATTTTGGTATATGTTATAATTAAATAATCCATGGTATGATGAAATGTTTAATGATTTGAATTAGTGGTTTATCAAAGATTTAATAAAATGAAATATATTGGTACACTTTGAATTGGTTTTTTCCCAAATTCACTATAAATTCAAAATCCAGTCTGAATTACTTTTTTCCCTGTTCTTTCTCATAAAACCATAGGTGATATAGGGTGTGATTTTTTATGTCCTTTATCAACATTTTTCTGATATTATCCATATTCTCCTGGATATTTATTACTTCCAATCCATGGTGAGTTCTCTCCTCATCTACCCATGGTTGTTTCCTATATCTTCTTTGTAAATTAATAGCTGCAGTGTCAATTCATAATGTGATTTTATTTTGATGATATAATCATTATGGATTGGTTTATTGGGGTTCTACTCAAGTGTATTAGATCTTGTGTCTTTCATCATCATATTCTTATTAAAAAAACCATATGGATTTTGAATAACTAGTTGTGGTGGGGAATCTTTGAACTTATCATTCATAATCTTGAATAATATTTTTGATTAAACTTATGTTGATACCTTCCACACATGCTAATATAATATCCTCCTATTAGTTTTTTGTGATTATTATTGATTTATGGGAATGGGGAGATGTAATTCAGAAAGATAAACAACTGGTTAAATATGAAATTAAAGAGTGGATTTATTGTAATTATATGTATTATTAATTTTCTTGATATTATTTTTGTTCTCCCATGAAGGGAACTTGAAAACTATTTCCATTTTCATTCCATTATTTTTTTGAATTATGTCTTGATCTGATGAATTGTGTGATAATAGACTTTATGTGATTATTATCTTAATGTTGGTAATATAAAGTAAAGATATGTGTGGCTTTGTGGCCTTGATTTGTGGGCGACATGGTGGCTTTGATTTGTGAATGGATTGGTGTACTTGGTTAGGATCATCTTAGTGGCCTTATTTGTATTCTAAAATATTTAAATACTAATGAAATGAATTTTCATATAATTCATTAACTTTATATTACGTAAATTTGATTGGAAAGGTTGAGTTTATTAATAAAATAGAGAGTGTATAATTAACTTGAATATAAAAGTGATATTTATACTGTGGATAATGATTTCATTGATGTGATTTTAAAATAATAAATAAATGAATAGTGGTTGGTGGATAATAGTTGAATTAAATAATGAGAAATATAACCAGGTTTGAGGACCTTTGTGTAATTTTTTTGGTTGGTTGAATTACATTAGTGGTAGTGCTTGGAGGAAAGTTGGAGACAATTTCAACTGACAATTATTGTATTATGTGAACAAATAGGTGTGGGATTGTGTAAAAATATTATATATATATATATACCTATTATTTTTGTTTTTTATATGCACCCCACCTGATTTAGGTAACCTTATCGATACTTAGTTATACCAGGGAGTATTTTTCCAATATATAGGATGGGGGATAGAGTTTACTGTCGACCCCTATCTCCCACTACACATTCAATAGTATCTCTAGGTGATATCTATGTTACATAGTTGGGGGCAGTACATGATGGTGGATATTGAGACATAGTTAGGCTTATACATGTTAGGAGGAAGGCATATTGTTGATTTCTTCATTTTCATGATACCCTATGGACATGGTTTTGAGATAAGCGTTCGGTTCCATGAGATGAGATATGTGGATGGTGTCGTGAGATGTGATATATGGTTAATACAAAGAGATGTTATATGTATCTAGTTCTATGAGACTTTATATATGGTTGGTTCCATTATTATTGGATATGGATAAGATGGGAGAAATGGATGTATTATAATTTGGAAGTATGTGGAAATGTGTAAGGAAATTGGAAATGAAGAACCTTGACATATATAATTCATGATTATATATTACTAAACTCAAAATATGAAATTTGATGATTTTTTCCATTCTTTTTCCAATTTCTATTTTTACATTTCATTATGTTTTATTGGTGTCTATTGTTATGATTTCTTTTTTGTAATCATACTTGTTTACTCTTTTACATTATTTCTCAAAAATGTTTACATGATAAGAGGGATGATCCTATTGAGTACTCCCAAAGGTCTTACCCCAAAAATAATATTTAGTGTTTTAAAGATAGAGAGATATGTATTGAATCTATTTTTTAGGTATCTTTGTTAGTATTTATATGATTATAGAGTTTTATTGGATTTTCCTATATGTATTTTATAATTATTTTACAACATGAACATTGAATTTGGAAAATATAATTGAATATGAATGGTTTATGTTTCCTTTTTACTGATATGTAATTGTTTCAGTGGTTTTTTGTATCTATTTTTTTGGGATATAATTGGTTAATTCCTCCCATATGATAATTTTATACCTTCTGTGCTAGTCAACAACATGGGTCTTACTAGAGGTAGGACTCAGGTGTCACTTCTTCTCTTCACTTTTGTCCTAGGACGGATACTGGTGGAGGGGTAGAGGGGGGTTTCTGAAATATATACAGAGTAATATTATATAAAAATGATGAATTTGAGATGTTTTAATGATTTTTTATATACAAATTTCCGTTCACTAATAAAATGAAATCATTTTACAGAATCAAAATATTAAAAAATATATATTTAAGCATTCCATATGAATAAACATAATAAGTTGTATGAATCAACCATGGAACACTATAACTATATCAACCATATACTATAAAACATTATGAAAATTTTTAATATAATGAAACTATTTTATAACTCCTTTGACCATAGTCAACATACCTAAGATATTTGATTGAAATTTATCGAACAATCTCAAGTGGTCAATGTAAGAAAAAACTATACCATAAATTAATGAAATATGAAAATAAATGAAGTGTAAAAATAAAATATATATATTAAAAGGGTTCTTAATAATGTATTTAATAAATTTAATTAGATTATTAATGATTTAAAAGTTATTCGACCATGTAGGAATCAAAATTTAGGGTTTCTTTACATAAATTTCAATTTTTAGAGACACATTTCATATTGTGGACTATATTTTATTTTATATGTTATACTTAATATCCCATTAATAAATTTTTACATATTATTTCATGTAATTAATGTTATTTATAAAACCATATCATTTTATTTATTTTTAAAGTTACCAATGTCATAAGGGTTTATTTTACAATCACACTTTTTAGTATTTTTTGTTTCTATTTCTATTTGGGAAATTTATGTTCTTTCACCCATAAAAACCGTCTATTTTTTTATACAATGGATATTTTTAGGGTTTTTATATATTAATTCCATCTTCCCTCACTTCGGTACTCAAATTTTCTGAATGAATTATTATAAGAAAATATGATTCTATTTTTATTTTTTAGTTAGGAATCATTATCTTCCATATAAATAGACTTTATTTTGTTTCAATAATGTTGTTATTTGTACATCAATGATTTCTTAATTTTAATTTTTGTTAATTTTTTTATCTTCCTATTGAAACTTTTAGTGGAATATTTTGAACATTTTTTATACAATTCATTTTAGACTTCCTTTATAAAAGTGTGAAAAGAATCTTTTTTTATGTTTTCTACATGAATGGATTTTCCAACTATCATGACCATTATTAATTGCTTATATTCCTTTATATGTTTTTATTGTTTTCCAAATAAATATATATTCCTCTTATTCTATTAATTTTTCATTTTTATATTTAAATAAAAGGGTGTTATTTTCCTAATATTTTTGAAAAGATATTTCATTTCACGTATGTATAATTTGGTTTTCCGCGCCATGTTTTCTTTATAATCATAGTTTCTTATCGATATTACACTATTGTAAATTATTTTTCAATTAATAATTTAAAATTATATTTTAAACCTCAAGAAAATGGTTTTTGAATTGTTTTATAATTATATTTTTACGGTATAGATGAAAAATTATGTAAGTTGTTTTTAATGTTTTTCTTTAATTATAAAATATATCTCCAAAAAGAATTTAATTTAAAAAAAAATAAATAATGATGTATTGATGGTCTCCTATCATCCCCTAATAATTTATGACTAATAACTTAATTTGTGTACGATGACTATTCTATGTTCACTCGCTTCCTTGTGATTATACTCTTTATCACATTCCATCTCATATTTAACATTATTTTTATCCTTTATGTATATGCTCTTTATTATCATTGATGTCTTCTATATCATTTTTGAGTACTTAATTAGTATTATTCTCATTATTATTTATGGTGTGAATAACATATCATAAATAAACCAGATTAGAGGCTTTTCATCAAGAATAGTAGTTCAATTATTAAATGAAAATATTTAAAAAAAATTATATTTGTTAATTCCATGGGTATGACTATTTATTTTTAAAGGAAGAATAATTATGTACTAGAAGGAATTTCTAATATATTATCTTAATGAGGATAATTATTGATTATTAAGGATAAATGATTTTTTATTTTATAGTTTATTTATTCCATTTCATATGATGAATTCACTAGACTTATTTAAGTGATGGTTGGGGAACAGTATAATAAAACCCATTGATTCATCAGGTAGGATTCATGAGAGAAACTTGAATAAGAAATTAGTGTATGCCAACCCATATAATTATAATTTCATGTCTTAGTCCTTGATGATATTGGTTATATTATTGATAATGTCTTTGAAAAGGAGTTAATGGTAAGATTTAGATGGCTCAAATTATTCATTTCATCACTATAAATACTGTTATTGATATCCAATTGATTATTTATATTATTATGTTATTCAAGAATATATTTTATCTCATAATAAATTATACATGTAATTATTTGACTAATATTTTTTCCTTCCATATTACTCATTTTTTATTTCTCTATGATAGATTCAATTATACACAACCCTTTATAATATTTTGATATCACACTTTTTATATTTTCATTTCCCTAGGTTAAGAATATTAATTTTACGAATGATATTCCTTAAACAGTTTTATGTATAGATAATTTTTTGAGAAATGTTGAAGAATTTTAATGGAATTTAAAAATTTTGATATATTTTTGTCATATCCCCATCCCAACTCACTACACATTAACCAAATGAGTGAATAACCAAAACGCAGGCCCACCTCCCAATATACTATAGGAGGACAACATACAGCAAGGATCTATGGTGATATAATGGGGATATTATATCCTCATATAAGAGTTAAATAATAGTATAATTAATTAATAACACATAAAATAATATGGGTAAATATCCCACATCATAAATAGTTCCAACAAATCACATGACTCATGCAACATCAAAATCAGGTTATATACATTTCATGAAATTTATACATACAAATAGACACCCCATGGAGGATCATATTTAATGATATCCTAAAAATAAAAAAATAAAAAATTGTAAAATCCCCAGAAAAGGTCTCAACTATTATAATGGTCCCATATCCCATGATCCACACCATTGAAAAATCAATAAATCATCATAGGGTCCTTTCCTTTTTCCTTCCCTACAACTATAGAGTCTGCTCAGGTACCAATATTGGCCTAAGTAGGGTGTGAGTAAAACTCAGTAGGACACCACCAACGATGACTATAAACATATCCTATTTGATTAAATTTCATTGTAATGTTCATAAAAAATAAAATAAAACATAATAATCAAGCCACCATAGAACATTATATTCTAAGGGGAAACTTGAGTCGACCATAGTTACTTCATCCAATGTTAGATGTCTCTAATAAATGTATTCAATGTTAATTTGATAGAATCATGTCCAGTGAGAATATCCAAGTTATTTCAAATCTATAGGATTATTTCTAAATATAAATAGTGTTCCCAAGGCATTCCATATCACTATTCCTAAGGTTGAATCTAGGGAGAATATCCTAGGAATTCCCTTCAAGTGGGATCAATGTCAAATTTATGGAGTATGTTGAATGAATTATATATCTATATGAATAAATCTAAATATAAGGAGGGGTTCCCTAAGGAAATAAACTCCATTGGGATACCACCAAATATATGGGGTATATAACATGTATTCTAAGTCAATTGGATCTATCCCATATCTGAGGGAGTAATTTTAAGGCATTAAAAGTTAATAAAAATATATTTGAATTCATGGGGGATTCACCTAATGCATTTCATGTCATTAAGAAACCATAAAATTCTAGGAGTATATCCCATGTGTTCCCAATAAATGGGTACATTTCCAAACCCATGGAGTATACCCAAGGCATTCCAAGTTAACAGGATCAAGGCTGAATACAGGGATCAAATCTTAGAAATTCACAATAAATGATATCAATGAAAAATCCGAGTATGTTCAAAGAGTTACATGTCTATTAGTATCAACTTTAATAAAAGAGATATTTATTAATTAAACTATAATTAGTATATATGATTATATATAAACTAATTTAATTTAATTATTTTATGGCTCATATAATAGGTATTCACTCCATATCCTAGGATATGCCCTAGTAATTCCAAAGGCATAATAAATAATTAGCTAAAGTCTATGGAACCCCTTGGGATGACTCTTAGTCCCATGGTAAGGTCAGGAACAACTTATGTAGTGGTTACTGTTTAATTTTAAACAACCCATTATACTACTAACAACTCTTACTATGGTTTAAGTTGAAGAAACTAGATCACATAATAACTATTTCAATTTTTAGGTCAAGAATCCATTGAATTGTCTTGACCACTCATCACATGCATAATGAAAATGATGAGACTTCTAAGGGTAACTTCAAGACCACATACCTTAGGCTCATTAAATCCCACTCATTATGTATCGACCACTAACCCAAGATCAAATGAGGATAATTAAAAAAATAGAAAAAAAATCTGAATTAGGGCATAAACATAATGGGATCACTAGATTTAAAAAGAAACAAAAATGATAAAATGAAATCATAGACCAACCCATATCATGTCATAGGAATAAATAATGTTCAATTACACCAATAACAGAAATACAAATTTCCCAAAATATTTAAGGTAGGGGGTAGATGTGTTTAGGAGGATTTTTGTTTTGAGATGGGAAGAAACATTGGGTTTTGGCTATATTAACATCATAGGTGAATTTAATAATATTATTAAATTTTAATTAACTATCCACACTGCATGGTTTGGCAGTATACATTTCCAAAATATTTTTCAACTATTTGGTTAATACTATTTTAGGAACCGCATTGTGCGCAATTATCCTACATTATTGGGAAAATAATTTGAAATAATCCTAAAAATTATTGAAAGTTTTACAAGACCTCCTATAAATATATGTATGGTTTTAGGGACTAAAAACTAGGCCTTTCCCTTTCATATGGTTTTGGTGCACAGTAAAATCTCACCATACTTTAACTATACACACCTATCTATAACTGTAGGTTCTGGGCACAGTAGAAGCACGTTGGTGGGGCAGCCCAACTTTTATTTTTGCATTAAACAACGTTCAAACCGAGATTCGTCACTATATAAAATGCCGGATCTTCAGAATATAACGAAGAACAAAAAACAAAAGAGGTAGTCCCAAAACCATTGAGATAGGATCATCATATGTTGGTTATAATTAATTTAATTAGTTCACAAGAATTACCCTGGTGGAATTATTTCTTCGTTGATGTCTCTGGTCACGATCTTGTGACCCATCGTTGTGTCATAGAATCCAAGTGTATGATTCCTCTAGTGGTGATCCACACATGTTCCACGTATCTCTGGACATCGCTGAAGGGATCTTCGGGTGCTAGCATAGAAGAACCTTATCTTGAGATGTCCGCCTTCGATCTCCTTGATCCTATGGTCGAGGATCTCTCTCGGTCTTGAGATCATCCTTGGAGGAAGTAGTTCTTTCGGCCTTTAAATAATTCTCCATAATTGTTGTGCACAATGATTAGGAAAAAGTTTTGGGGTTGTGAGATATTTATAATCGGGATTGAGGTCATAGAGTTATGACAATAAATAAATACATTACGTGTTTTATATATATCATTAACTCTTATTGAAAACACCCATGTCGAGTTATTAATTCTTTGACATGCACACATGTTGATTATAATAAATATCATTTAACAAAACAACATTATATCATCAAAATTCTGACTGGAAAAACTACATGTCGTGTAATCATTAATACATGGAATGTACTCATTTTCCATAAAACTACATGGCATGTATATTTAATATACACGATGTGTAATTTTATTTTCCATTTTTCTTTATTTCCTCCACCACATTTATTAGACCTTGAGTAATAGCTATTTATTTATTAAATAAATTTAACTACATTACCCGCTAATAAATATATTATTTCGCCAATAATATATTCTCTCAAATAACTAGTGTCGAAATAAATGCGATCATGCATCCTTAAATAATTATTAAACCACAGTCTGGAATAATATTTATTTAACTTGTTAAATTAATATTTAACTGAGATACATGGACACACTTAGTGTGTGACCCTCTGGGCCTCTTTCTCAGTGGCAGTAGGTGGAGCCTTCCAAAAGTCCAAGGTTAGCGTCTAGAAACATGCCAAGGCACCCATAGAGAAAGAAGTTAACACCACAATGACGTGTCACCTCATACAAACTCTTACCCTATAATATAATCCCTTTGTCTCGATATCTCTAATCAAGTGGGTTTCATGCTAGTGCCATCAACCCATGTGATCGATTATTCATTCTTTGACAATCCGGAATTGAACTTGCCCATTCCTTACCATGGCCATGGATTTACTTAGGCTATATCAATTCCAAAAAAGGGCCTAAGATATCTACTTCTGTTATAGAATATATGTAACAAATCCTTTCTTGAATTATCTATTAATGTTGTATTACTCATGATGCATCCAATGTATCCTACCTCACTGCGAACAGTGTGTCATCACAGTTTTCACCAATTCATCTAAGTGTTCTAGTTATAATGCCCATTAATAATAATATTAAAGTCTAAGGACCAATACACACGTCCGCAGATAGGAACATCCAATTACACTATGAAATGTGTATTTCCTACCGACGGGTCTCCTTCTCATAATATCTTTATGGATATTACCAAGGGCGCACACCATGAGAAGGTTCCTCAAAGTTTTATGAGTCCTCACCCATAATGGCCTGTATTATTTGTGTCCCTCAAATAACATCATCCAGTCATAGAACATATATTCAAGAATAGTGTTATGGCACTTCTGGGTTCTCATCATAGTAGGGATCCACTATGACCCTTTAATGCAAGAACTATCCTTGGGACATTATCACGTGCATTTTCGTGCAGAAGAAAAATCAAGATGTGATAATATGTTTATTTAATGAATAAAGTACAAATTAGTTGGTTCTAGTCCACCAACTCCAACAGACTCCCAATTGGACTAGAGCCAACTGCTAACAACTGTTAACCTGCTAGCTCTCACATGATATTTATGCTTCTGATGAGATAGGCCTTTAGTCATGGGGCCAACCACAATCTCTTTTGTGGACACTCTGCTCATTGTAACATCACCCCTTTGATAGAAATCCCTCAAGATGTGATACTTTCGGAGTATGTGCTTTGTCCATTGATGTAACCTTGGTTCTTTTGAAAGAGCCACCGTTGCAGTATTATCACAATACAATGTAATGAGATCATTACTTCTAGGCACCACATTAGGATTCTGGAAAAAGTTATAAATCTATACTGCTTCCTTGGCTGCATTAGAAGCCTCTATATATTCGAACTCCACTATAGTATCGGCGACAACTGGCTGATTTGAACTCTTCCAGCTCACAGCTCCTCCATTGAGACAACATATATATCCAGATTGTGACTTTAGATCATTCTGATCTATCTGAAAACCATCATCAACATACCCTCTGATGACAAGCTCCTCGTCCCCTCCATACACCAGGAACATATCCTTAGTTCTTCTCAGATACTTAAGGAGAGTCTTAATAGCAGTCCAATGTTTTTCTCCTGGATCTTCTTAATATCTGCCTACCATTATCAGTGCATAGGAAACATCATGTCTGGTACATAACATGGAACACATGATCGATCCTATATCTGAAGCGTATGGGATATTACTCATTCTATCTTTCTCTTGTTGTGTCTGAGGACACATTTTCTTAGAAAGATGTAGGCCATGTGACACTGGAACCAATCACATCTTGGATTGTTCCATACTAAATCTCTTTAGTATCTGGTCAATTTATGTACTCTGACTTAGTCCATGAAGCCTCTTGGATCTATCACGAATGATCTTGATCCCTAGAATATAGGCTGTTTCACCCAAGTCCTTCATGTAGAAACACTTTTTCAACCAGTCCTTAATTGACTGTAATATTAGTACATCGTTTCCAATAAGAAATATGTCATCAACATATACTACTAGGATAACGATTACATTCCCATTAAACCGCTTATAAACACATGGATGGCATTCATTCTTAATGAACCCAAATTCTTTTATGGCTTCATCAAATCGAATGTTCTATGACCTCGATTCTTTCTTTAATCCGTAAATGGATTTATGCAAATTGCAAACCTATTTGGCTTCACCTGGTGTCACAAACCCTTCTAGTTGTATCATATAGACATCTTCCTAAAGGTTCCCGTTAAGGAATTCCATTTTTGACATCCATCTTCCAAATATCGTAGTCATGGTATGCTGCTATGGAAAGTATGATTCTTATGGATTTAAACATGGAAACTGGTGAGAAGGTTTCATCATAGTCAATTCCTTGACGCTGTCTGAGTCTTTAGCCACTAGCCTTGCTTTATAGGTGCTAACTTGACCTTCCATGTCGATTTTTCTCTTGAATACCCATTTGCATCCAACAGGCTTTACATCAACTGGCTCATCGACTAGAACCCATACTTGGTTCTGATACATGGAATCCATCTTAGAATTCATGGCTTCTAGACATCTTGTAGCTTCTATGCTTTCTATTACTTCCTTGTAGGGGAGAGGTATATCATTTTCCAACAATAATGATTCACCATCCTTGGTGACTAGGAAACCAAATCTCTCTAGTTCCCTTACCTCTCTTGAGATCCTACGTAGTACTTGTGTTTCTGGAACCTCTTCCATGGGGACCTGTGGAATTTTTTCCTGTACCAAGTATTTTGTATCTTGAGCATCAACATCATCAAAGTAAATCTTTCTCCCACTATCCTTCTTGAGGATGTGGTGCCTATCAAGAAAGACGGCTTGTCTGGCGATAGCCAATTTCTTGTCTGAAGGGTTATATAGGTAATATCATTTCGTTTCCTTGGTATATCCTATAAAGATACACCTCATGCCCCAGGGTGCTAGTTTATTGCCTGAGAAGGCCTTAACAAACGCTTAACATCCCCATACACGTGTATGAGACAAAATGAGTTTCTTTCCATTCCATAGCTCGGAGGGAATTCAATTTTCCACCTTATTTGGTAGTAGATTTAATATGTATGTTGTAGTTTGTAATTCATATCCCCAAAAGGATAATGGAAGATCTACATGACTCATCGTCGACCTCACCATGTCCAACAAGGTGTGGTTCCTCCTTTCACTAACACCATTCCATTGTGTTGTATAAGGAAGAGTGATCTGAGATAGAATCCTAGACTCCTGTATAATATCGATGAACTCTTTATTTAGATATTCTCCTCCTCGATCCGATCGAAGTTTCTTTATCTTCTTACCAAGATGAATCTCTACTTCATTATTGAATTCCTTAAATTTCTCTAAGGCCTCTGACTTATACCTCATTAAGTAGATATAGCCATATCTAATCAAATCATTAGTAAAAGTAACGAAGTAATAATATCCACCTCTATCTTCTACTGGAAATGATCCACACACATCCATGTGCACCAATCCTAGAAGCTCTGTGGCCCTTTAACCTTGTCCACCAAAGGGCGGCTTGGTCATTTTTCCTTGTAAACAAGAATGACATCTATCAAGTGGTTTTAGATCAGTAGAGTTTAAATAACCATCTTGGCAGAGCTTTGTCAAATGCTTCCCATTTACATGACTGAGACGGTGATGCCACAACTGGGTGATGTATGAGTCATGTGAGTTTGTTTCGTTATCGATTTCCAACACTTGGTTTTCGTAATTTAATACATACAAACCATTATTTAAATGTGCCATACCATAACATATGTTGTTCTTATAAAAGATACAACCCTTATTTCCAAACATGAAAATAAATCCATCCATATCCAGACAAGATACTGAAATTATGTTCTTGGTAACACTAGGCACATAATAACAGTTTTGTAAAACCAAAATCTTTCCAGTTGGCAATGACAGGTGGTAATCACCAATAGCCAACGCAGCCAACCTTGCACCATTGGCAGCTCGAAGATCCACCTCTCCTTTTTAAATCTTTCTAAATCTACTTGGTTCCTGCATTTGAATACAGATGTGATCCCCACAAGTTGTATCTAATAACCAATGTGTAGAAATAGAAAGATTACACTCAATAACAAACGTACATTTAGAATCCCCATGCTTCTGGGTGCAGTTCCTCTTCCAATGGCATTGCTTGCCACATGAAAAACACACTACCTCCCATTCCTTTCCCTCCCTCTGGATCTTCCCCTTCTTGGAGGGATGGTGCTCGGGGGCTTCAGACCGTTTATAAGTCTTTGGCCGCTTTTCTTTGTCCTTCCTTTTGTTATTCACTATAAGGACTGTGGGTTTGTCATTCCCCATGTCCTTATCTACCTATAGAATCAAGGTCAGAAGTTCTGATAGACTCTTCCCATTGTTTCTCTTGTTGTAGTTGACAATAAATCTAGAGAAGGTCATGGGCAGTGATGATAGGATGAGATCTGTACTCAAATCATCTAGGAATTTAATCCCTAAGATGTCCAGGCATTCAATATAGCCAATAATATTGACTACATGAGGCCGAGATGGCACGGACTATCCAAGGTTAGTTGTAAAAAAATCATTGGTGATCTCATACCTCTCATGTCTCGCCTTCTCTTGGTAGAGATCTTTAATGTGAGACATCAATCTATACGCGTCCATGTTTTCATGTTGCTTCAAGAGGTCATTATACATAGATGATAGCATGACAAACTGGACATATGTGGCATCATCCATTTGTTTCATGTAGAGAGATAGTTCCTCATCACTGGCCTCTTTTCCAGGCACAACTGGAATAGGCTCTTCATGTATATACAATTTCCTTTCGTGGAAAAGGATGATGCGTAAACGCTACTGCCACTCTTGGAAATTAATGTCAGTGAGAAGGTTTTCCTTCTCAAGTATAGTTATCAATGATATGTTTGAATTCATTAATCTTGACATTTATAAAATTTAATATGATAAAGGTTTAGTACTTTATTACAAAACTGATACAAATAAATAAATTAATACTAATTAGTCTTCCACTATTTTATCAAAATCCAATAGCCCTCACCATTGACATCAGAATATTCTGTTTCCTGAATATTTTAGTGGCAAGGATCCATATTTCCCTTTGAATTACCCCAACTAGGGTTGGTCAAGAAACTTAAAGGGTTTTAGGTAGGCATTCTAAATGACAACTGCATTAACTCACATCTCCTTGATCTGCTAAGTGGACTCCCCAATCCTAAAATCCTTTTATTTTGGATTTCCTAAACCTTTTCCTCTTGGTCACACCAAGTCCTGCTGTGGAAGTCAACCCTTGATGCGAACTAATTCAAGTCAACCCAAAACCTTGAATTAGAATTACCTGATAATTGAAAGTACCCCAAATAGTTTTGGTGAAGTACTTTGAACGATGGTTCGATTCTAACTGAGATTATGGAAGGCTATACCGACTTAATATTTCCTTTGAGGGATTTTATCCTTATATGTAAATTTCCATTTTATTATCTTTGATTACATGCTTATTAATATTAAGTGGGATATAGTTAAGTGATTAACCATGTCAAGATAATATTTACACATAGGTCGATCTTATTTTAGTTCCATCTTACATGCTTGTTTAATTCATTAATTGTGTGATCGTGACAACACCTCCACAATAAATAAACCCTGAAACTGATAGAAATAAAATAAATGGCATGATCATGAGCTTTGTTCTATTGGTTAGTTTATCTAGTAGTTGATAAACTAACCCAAGACCTACGGGAGAAACACCTTGAACCTTTTGGGTTTGTGTTTACAGATTTCCACTTGTCCACCTTTGTATCTCTTTGGATTGGTTTAACCTTGGATCCTGACTTGAGATACCTCCACTTTCTTGGGAGATCCATCCATTACATATGCATTTATCTCACATGTAGGTGTGGGGTAAAAGGGGTTTTTACATAAAATAATCCTTGGTCATGCAGGCCCTACATATTAATGAGGAGAAGGCTCGTAGGACAACAGATTTAATTTAAATAAATAAATTAAAAGAAACCATTCACATACAAAGGTCTTGGTCTAGTTCATGATCATCCATACATGCAATGATATTTACGCATAAATAAAACTAGAATTTAATTCTTTAATCGTTCTTGTTTTAGATAAATCACACTCGAATTAATTAATTATCTTTAATTAATCAATCCTTTTATCTTAAACTCTTTTTCTGAATTTCCTTGAGATTCTCATCCATCATAATTTTAAATAAATTAAAATTGTCCTTGTGCGTAACTTGTACCTTGGAGGAAACCCGGTGAATTCCCATTTATTATGCAGATGTTAAATTAAACACACATATATAAAACACCTATCACATGTTGTGCCTAAGCTTTACGCCTACACCATGGTACACATCTCAAGGGTTTGTATAATATAATAATAAATTTTAATAAATCTGCGTAATTTTGGTGAGTACACGACATGTAGTTCTGACTACATGGCGTGTACTTTTCTTCACCATTCATCCAAAGTACACACCTGGGGACATGGTGTGTTAATGTACATCAGAAATTTTTGGAGTACACGGTGTGTTCTTTTGGAAACACATCATGTAGTATCTGCATTACACGATTTCCATCCAGGAAATCCGTGTACGGGGTACACGGTCCAACCCTAACCCAAAGGGACTACACGCCGTGTTCATTGGACAACACGGTGTGTAATCCAAAAACAGTGTGCCACCTGTTCCTGGCTAACACACGGTGTAATAAATGACTTAGATAGGATCAATACACAACCTGCTTTGGAGGACCAATCTGATGCCTGAACCTAGACTACACAGTGTGTACTTCCGAATACATTCCATGTATTCTCATGTTGTATGTCCATGAACGTTTGGCTCCTCAGGATGAGATCCTCTATTTTATTTTAATCAATATTAAAATAAAATTTCATTTCTGTATGGTTAATGAGAAACGATAGGGGAGGAATAGAACTCGAGATTCAGATTTAGAGAAAGACTAACTTGAATTGAAACAACTAAATTATTAAATGCATCAATCACCAATAAAAAAATAAATAATTATAATCAACGATATTACCCCTCTAATACCACTTTTAGGTTCCGGGCGCAGCAGAATCACGTTGGTGGGGCGGCCCAACTTTTATTTATTCATTAAACAATGTTCAAACTGAGATCCATCACGATATAAAACTTCGGATCTTCGAAATAGAACGAAGAATGAAAAACAAAATAGGGAGTCCCGGAACCATAGAGATTGGATCATCATATGTTGGTTATAATTAATTTAATTAATTCACAAGAATTACCTTGGTGGAATTCTTTCTTCGTTGATTTCTCCAGTCATGATCTTGTGATCCATTGTTGGGTCGTAGAATCCAAGTGTAGTATTCCTCTAGCGGTGATCCACCTTTGTTCCACGTATCTCTGGAAGTCACCAAAGGGATATCTTGGTGCTATTATAGAAGAACCTTCGCTTGCGATGTTCTCCTTCGATTGCCTTGATCCGATGGAGGAGGATCTCTCTCGGTCTTGAGAGAGTTCTTGGAGGAAGTAGTTCTTTCATCCATGAAAGAATTCTCCATAATTGTTGTGCACAATGATTTGGGAAAAGTGTTGGGGTTGTGAGGATATTTATAATCAGGTTTGAGGTCATAGAGTTATGACAATAAATAAATGTGTTACGTGTTTTATTTATTTCATTAACTCTTATTAAAACCCCCATGTTGAATTATTAATTCCTTGACATGCGCCCATGCTGATTATAATAAATATCATTTAATAAAACAATATTATATCCTCAAAATCCTGACTAGAAAAATTAAACATCGTGTAATCATTAATACATGGTGTGTACTCATTTTCCATAAAACTAAACGGCATGTATATTTAATATACACGGAATGTACTTTTATTTTCCATTTTTCTTTATTTCCTCCACCACATTTATTATACCTCAAGTAATGGATATTTATTTCTTTAATAAATGTAACATCATTACTCGCAAATAAATATATTATTTCACCCACAATATATTCTCTTGAATAACTAGTGTCATGATAAATGTGATCAGGCATCCTTAAAAAATTATTAAACCTCATTCGGGAATAATATTTATTTAAATTTTTAACATAATATTTAACTGAGATACATGGACACACTTAGTGTGTGACCCTCTTGGCCTCTTTCTCAGTGGCATTAGGCAGATCCTGCCTAAAGTCTAAGGTTAGCGTCTAGTAGCACGCTAAGGCACCCATAGAGAAAGAACTTAAGGTCGCAATGATGTGTCAACTCATATTAATGCTTACCATGTAATATAATCCCTTTGTCTCGATATCCCTAATCAAGCGGGTTGCATGCTAGTGCCATCAACCCATGTGCTCGATTATTCTTTCTTTTACTTTCTGGAAATGAACTTTCTCATTCCTTACCATGGACATGGATTTACTTAGGCTATATCAATTCCATCAAAGGGCCTGAGATATATACTTCCATTATGGAACAGAAGGAACAAATCTTTTCGTGCATTATCTGTTAATGCAGTATTACTCGTGACGCACCCAACGTATCCTACCTCGCTGCGAACAGTGTGTTGTCACAGTTTTCGTCAATAAATCTAAGTGCGCAAGTTGTAATACCAATTAATAATAATCTTAAAGTCTAAGGACCAATACACACGTCCGCAGATAAGAATATCCAATGACACTATGAAATGTGGATTTCTTAATGGAAGGTCTCATTCTCATAATATTCTCCTAGATATTACCAAGGGAACACACCATGAGAAGGTTCCTCAAAGTTTTATGAGTCCTCACCCCTAATGGCCTATATTATTTCTGTCCCTCAAATAACATCATCCGGCCATAGAACATATATTCAAGAACAGTATTATAGCACTTCTGGGTTCTCATCCTAGAAGGGATCCTCTATGACCCTTTAATGAAACAACTATCCTTGGGACATTATCACATTCATTGTCCCACAGAAGAACAATCAAGATGTGATACGATGATTATTTAATGAATAAAGTATAAAGTAGTTGGTTATAAGCCACCAACTCCAACAATAACATCATTTTTCAAACATTTAATCCTCTAATGCCTAAAAAAACTTTAGTACCACTCCAACTCCCTATAAACACTTCCCTGAAATACCATCTCAAGAAAATATACAAGTCTCAACATTAATTAAATACATTTTAAACTTATAAATTTATAAGGGCTTTCAAGTGAGAAAAAGGTCCATTGTGTGAGAAATATATGTTTTTTTAATTAATGATTTTTCTAATTATCTAAATCTCTAAACCTAAAAATTTGTTGGTTATTCATTTAAAGTTGTAATTATGGAATTTTAAAATTTGATCTCATTATTTTGTATAAAACCAATGGGTAAATATTATTTTTTTAGTACTAGATCAAGGAGTATTGATCGGGTCATCTCACTATGAATTTTAATCAAAGAGAAAAAAAAATTTCATTTGATCATATATATCTTACAATATTATAAATTAACCTTTACCCTAATAGAATTCATTTAGAGACCTTAATATTTTCTATATATCTTTATTACTTGAGAAAAAGAGTCACTACAATACTATAGTGAAATATTCATGTGCTTCCAAAAAATATAAAACATGTAAAAGGATATATTTGAGTAAAGATTAAAATATCACTAGGAATTTAAGACAAAATATTCATGGGTGGAAATAAAATTTATGAATTAATTTACAACAAAATAATAATAAAATTTTGATGTTTTATAATAGATGAAGTATGATAGGTTTTTGGATAAAAAATATTAATTTTTTATCCTTGAATACATGTTCGTTTTAATTGGCCTTCGATTCCATTCTTTGAGTTAATTGATTTTTTTTAAAGAAATCTATATTTATAAAAATCCTCTTAAAGATAAAGGGATGATATAAAAATATAAACATCTGGAAATCCACAATGTAAGAATCACCCATAAATCATTAACAAGTAATAAAAATAAAAAAAACCACCAAACAAGTACAATCACAAAAACACATCAACACTATTAGTGCTTCTAGCTCTTTTTTTACTTAAAATCAAAGAGGTAAAATAAATTTGAGAATAATTAAGTAATATGAATTCATAATGAGTTACACAAGAACCACGAAGTGGCACATAATCATCCATTGTATTTCTATCTTCTTGTATGATGCATTATAACAGGGAATATTATTCAGGTACAGAAATGGATTGTGACTCATTCAGTAATATTTTAAATTTTATGCAATTTTGAATAATAGTAACATATACCTCTTATAAACATCTAAAAGTGAAATTTCTTTTAATTTCATTACTATTATTGATTAAAGGTATATGGTTCTTCTCAAATGAACTTGTATTCATGATCCTTTTCATTTTCCTTTAGTTGTTTATTTTTCCTATCTGGGAAATGGTAAAACATTCTTCATTAGTGTCAGTATTCTTTTATTAATTTTGACTTTAGAAATGGGTAGTCAAATGAGAACTATCTAGATGCGAAAAATTTAGATAAAAACATTCAAAAATAGAAGTTTCAATAGGAGTGAAAATATACTTTTCTGGTTCTAAATGATAAAGGAATGGAGAATTAGCATCATGAATGCCTCCCTTGAGTGAATCATTCTCCCTGTGGGGAAGAACGAAAGAGTATACTATCGGTATTAAGGCATGTCGCTACTCCTAATAAATACTACCAAAGTTTATTACATCCTTCTCTAGAAATTTTTAAATGTCAAATTTACAATAATGAGACAATGATTGAGTATATGACATTCTTTTAGGGATAATAGTGTAAATTTTACTTTCTTTGGTAACAACAACCTAATGTGGTAGTTCCAATTACGAAATGAAAATTACTCCAAAAAAATTTCAAGCCCCTAATATCAGATAGTATTTCACTAATTCATTAGGATTTCCCCCCTCAAAAACAAGAAAATTATACACTTTATAGGGGAATAATTAAATTACAGAAGAAGTTGGGATATATAGTTGAATATTATCAGTGTATACTTCCACTAACCCATTATCTCTTTGGTGTGAGAATGGTGAAAATTATTCTCAAATACTAGAGACACATTTTGGATAAGAAGCATATTGTAATTTTCTTGATCATCCATGTATAATGAGGATGTAAAAAAGTTATATACTTCATTTTTATAACAAGTATGTATAACAATAAGGTTGTATAATGATGATTCTAGAAAAAATTAACATTTTTACTTACTCGTGAACCATTAATTGACTGAAAATTCTATTTTTTTGGATTTTCAAAATGACCGCTTTGTGGTTGAGCGGTAACCGAAACAGCAAATTCAAACCATCACACAGGAATAATACCATAAAGCCAATTCAAAATAAAAATTCAAAAATTCACAAAACCTGAGGATATTTGGAACCGAGATACGTGTGCATCACCAAAGTCACATCGCCTGCCTTCTCAGACACTGCAGTCGACGTCGCCATACATACCGTCGTTATCACCATTGACTTTCTGCATCATATCCAATCACCGGCATGAACCAATCAGACCTCATCCCACTGGTTAAACCTAAAGACGGAGAAAAATCCACTACGAGACACCACCTGGAGCGCTGAAGACCATTCGAACTCACAACCCAAAACGCCGGAGAAACAACCGTGCATATCCAAATGGTGGAATCCCAGAGTAAGAGCAGAGAAATTGGACTCGGGCCTCGACGGGGAGCTCATATCCATCACCAACCAACATCGATAGTCTCCACATCATCAAGAAACACGCATCACCAAAACCAGAAGCATAGATCGAAATTGACTCCAAACAAGCAACATAGCTTGATCGCACCATGGAATCGTATCCCATAAAGCCAGTAATAACCAAAACACCAAAACCAAAATCAAGTAGGAGCACCTCATGGAAAATCTCAAACCATCAATACGCCACAATCAAGAACCAAAAAAACAAACCATCTCCGAAAACATGAGGAAGAAAACCGAAAAACACAAACACAAACTAGCGTTGAAGATCCATGTCTAGAATGATGGTGACCGCCAAACCACACCTCCCAAAACCAGGTTGTGACCACCACTCTGGCTCTGACCAGGAGAGGAGATGGGTGAAATTAGGTCAGAGCAGTGGTAGAGTGGTCGAGATCTCCAAACGGCGGCAACGACAATGAGGAGAAAACCAAAAACAAACAAAACATGAGAAAGTGACCAACAGCACCTTGAGATCCGTAAACCGCCAAGATGCACAACCCAAAACCACCTAGAACCACCGCTCTATAACTGACCTAGAGTGGTGCAAGGGAACAGGAGGTCAGAGCACAGAAATGGTATCTGAAGGCCTCTGCAGCAGACAACCAGCATCGGAACACTAGGACCTCCTTGTAGGAGAAGTCATCGACATGATGAAATGAACTGTAGCACGCCGAAAGGGAAGAAACCCGAGATGAGGAGGATGCGAAAGCACCGAAAACTGGTGGAAAAATGGGGAACCATCTCCAAAGGAGGATAAACCCTGGAAGTGGGAGAAAGAGAAGAAAGAGCACTGAAAACAATAAGAAAAAAAGGGGGAACCAACGTCGATTGACATGAAACCTTGATGACATATAATCATGATGTGGTAACTTATGTTGGGTGAATATTTTGTGATATGACATTAATTGAATACATAAAGAAAAGATATTTATATTTTAGTAAATATAAGAATAAATCTCTATTTCCACAATGAAAATGAAAAAAATACTCAATAAATTGATTAATTGAGTCCTTCAAAAAAAATTAACTAATTTAAACTTCCCACTAAATGTTTATTGAATTTGTCCTTCTCTTTAATCAAGTAATATAACTGAATTAAAGCAATGATATATAACCTAAAAATATTTTTATAGTGGTTTAGGATTACAAGATCATCCCCTATTCCACTCCATCAAAACATTAATTATCTAGACCTTTCCATCAAGTTACATTGTGATTGTTGGGCATTGGAGGTGTTGAGAGGAGGATCGAGGAAGGAATAGTAGATTTTATGCTATGAATTGATATTGGGGATAGGATTTTAGTGTAGATTTTTGTGTAACAGTGTCAAAGGTCTTATGGATGGAAATATTATGGTTTGAATGGAAAACTAAACCATGGATATCGTTGTGTCATGATTTGGGGGTTCTAGCATTCCAAGGTCCCTTTCTGTGTGGAACTTTGGATAGTTCATGGTGTTGTTCTAAGTTCTATCATGATTAAATATATGTTTTATGGTATTTTAATTGTCCTTGAAACTATATAATTAATCATATATGGTAGGCACCTTGTATCTTCATTCTTAAGGGTTGTCGTAGTGGGGTGTTTGATATTATGCTATAGTTTAGTTCTAAAGTAAATAATTTGTTCCATGGGGATGACCCTTTCCCTGTGGTTTTCTAATAGGTTTATCAAATCATGTCTTTTACTATTAAATTAATTATAGAGTGTGGTTTTTATTAGGGAAATTGTAACATATCCACCCTTATTGCGTCATTGTTCTGATAAATAATATAACTATTGGGTCTTGGTATAAGTGTTGTTCCATATTGAATTTTATTTTTCCATATTGGTTATAAATATTGTGGGTACCACAAATTATAGTTGTTCACCATTTTTTCCCTCAACTCTTCTATGACTTGGGTGAAATATTGGGAAACCTTTCAACCCCGCTTCCTTAACATTAATCCTTGGCTTCAAGAGGCCGGCTATTAGTGATCCAAAGTGATTTATTCCACTTTTCATCTTGGTTTTTTTCCATTCACCATATATAGAAGTTTATGGCTCTAAAATATAGATGGACTATGTGAGATTTAAGAGATTGGATGATAATGGATATTGTGCTCTAGGTTTTTGAATTTTCCCATAGAATTATCTCAATCATGGGATTGTTTCCTCCTTTCCTTTTCTTCACACAATGATTAAGAAAGCTTCATTTGAGGTGGAGAATATGTGAAGTATCATATATTTTGGGAATAATGTGGCACTAGAATGCTTTTATTTTTTGGGTAGATTTTATGGATTTTTCTTTGAAATATAATGAATCATAATTAAAGGAATTGCTGTTAAATGGTTGTTTTATAAGTTTTTAATTTTATTTTTTCATTTAATTTCTCATGATACTAAATATTTTTCACAGCTATTTCAAAAAATAATTATTTTTGTAAGGTTTTGTGTTATTATTATGAATGTGTTATTATAATCCCCTCTCATAAAAGGATAAATACAGATTTTTGTTAAGAAAATAGTTATGTGTGAATCTTAGAATTGATTTATTATTTCCCATTTATGAAATATTTAACAAATTAACTATGATGACCCAGACCCCCCTTGGTCCCTTCCTTTTCCAAAATCCGGATCCTTGAGGGGTACGGATCGGTGCGACCGATCGGTGAGACCGATCGGTGCGACCGATCGGTGTGACTGATCGGCGGAACCGGCCGACGTCACCCGGCCTTGCCAAGTTGTTCCAGTAACGCGCACAAAAGTTTAATTAAATACTAAATCGGCTCATGAGTCGGTTTAAACCACTCAGCACCTTTAATGATGAGTCAAGCCGCGTGGTCAACCCACGACTTCCACGTCTTACGCGGTTCGGCGTTTTTATCTCAACCGTTCCCGGCTCTTATAAATTAAGGGTTAGGTCGTGGTTTCCCCCCTTCTTCGATCGTGGCTCTTCTGGTGCATCGGGACCGCCGCGTCGTTATCCGTAAAGTTCCGCACCCCCGGCCTAAACGTCGATCATCTATCAACAGGTAGGGAATTTCTCTCGTCTCTCACTTTTTTGTATCATGCGGGGTGGGCGTTACTTTTATTCCTATGGAATTGGTTGAACTGAACCCTAATGAAGATAATAAACGAAGTTCTAAAGAAAGAAGGGGAAGGGGTTGTGATCGTTGTTTATGCTTAATCTTGTGATCATCCCTTTTTGTTGTACTGGTTTATGTTTTCTGAAAATTGAGGCCGTTGGTGGTCGTGTGTGTGCACTTGAATCCCCTCGTGATGTTTTAAATGGGTTGCTGAAATTGTGAACTCCTGCTGTGAAATTGGTTAATCACGTATATTCGGCTGAATAAGTTGAAAGCACCAGGATCAACCATTCTGTGATAACTCCCGGTTAGAACACACGGAAATTTGAAATCATGGAGTGTGTTAAATCTTTTAAACCTGAAAATCCCTGACTTGTGTTGGTAGTGGTAGTTGGTTGTTTTACCTTCGGGCCGTTTGCTGGAAATGTGGGAGGGGATGGGATCCCCTGTTCTTTTTATACTCTCGGTGGCTGTGTGAATTTGGGGGATGGGATCTCCTGTTGGTATGGTTTCAGTGGTTGTGAGTTTTTATCACAAATTGGGGAGAGATCCTCTGTTGGCAGAACCGGGTGTGAGTGTTTTGGTTGATCCTTGCTTTTGACGCTTTCCTTGGTTATGCTTATGGTAGTTGCCCAGTAGTGCTTAAAATTAATTGAACATTTTGACTGAACGTGAAACAAGAATGGGACAAATGGTTTTGTGGGGAAGGGTTGTGAATTGTGACTCGGACTCAGTGGTGTTGTGTTCTGTAGGTTGGCTAGGAAAACCTATGTTTTGGGTGAGTGTTTGTTACCTATATCTATACTTTTAGCTTTGTGTTTCTTATTCGCGCCCCACCCAAGTTGAGCACTTAGTGCCGAACACCCCCATTTATGGGGGAAGGGTGTTTTTCCCAACACTATACTTAGTGGCTGGTTATTATTTCCTTTTCTGCTCCCTTTCCCGGATAGCCCAAGTACCTTCGGGCAGGCTGTGATGGCCTGAAGTCCATTATTAGCCCAAGAACCATCGGGCAGGGTGTTGTGGTGGTTGGACAGGTGTGTGCGGCAGGTGGTTTCCCAAGTGTCTTTGGGATGAGGCCCAGGTGTCTTCGGGCGTGGCAGTGGATCCTTTAGCCCAGGTGTCTTCGGGCGTAGCGGTGGTTGTTCTGGACTAGGTGTTTGCAGGCATGGTTACATGTGATAGTTGTGGCCCAGGTGTGTGCGGGCGGGATACGGCAGTGGGACTGCGTGTGGTTGTGGCCCAGGTGTGTGCGGGCGGGATTCGGCAGTGGGACTGCGTGTGGTTGTGGCCCAGGTGTGTGCGGGCGGGTGTGGCAGTGGGACTGCGGTGAGAATGGCGGGATTGGTCCGATGCGTAGGATGTCTCAATAACCAGTGGGAAAGTGGCGAGGGGTACCCAAACATCGATGTGCTCTTATATATATATTACTTGACTTGCGTTATTTTGGGAGCGAGGCTTGGTGAGTCCTGTGATGGATAGTTGCCTTGTTAGTTTCTGGTTCTTCTCTTTTCTCACGAGACTTTAGTACGTTCCCCCACTTGTGCACGAGAGTCTTGGTTTTCCCTACTGAGTGTACTTGTATGCTCACCCTACGTACATAAAACTGCTTTCAGGTTTCCAGGAGGACTTCGGGGATCACGCAGGACCTTACTAGCTCGGACTTTTGGGGCAGTTGCAGTTGTTGTTTTTCTTTTTGGTACTTACCTTTTAGTCACCTTTTTGCACTTTGTGGCTTTTACTTTTGAAACATGCATGTGGGAATGGTTTACTTTTGGCTTTACTTTTCTTTCTACCTTGGTGTCGTTGGGTTTTCTTCTCCTTATCTCTCGATCCTATAAAATAAAAAGGGTAATGCCTTCCATTTGTGAGAATTTTCTATACCCTTGGTGCTAGTCGCCACTCTGGGACCTATTGAAGGCGGGTTTCGGGGGTCATTATCTCTCCTTCAACATAAAGAAGGAAGGGCATGACAATCTGCTGACCCTTCCCTCCTTTTGGTGAAGGCGGGTCGTGACAGAATGGTATCAAAGGCGGAGGTTGAGAGATAGGACGGAGTCTGGAGTTAGGCACAGTGAGTATTGCATGGGATGGTAAGGCAACGGTGTTGGGTGACCTTGGAGTGTGAATTAGGCCAGGGAAGACCGGCTAGGACATGGGATTTTAGGGCCCCCCGTGATCCGATGCAAGGACTCTGGGCCTACCGAACGACCAAGTGAGGCCACACTGATTGCGGGGTAGAGACCCTAGGAAAGGTACATGCATCATAATGACTTGTGTTCTTGTGTTCTGGGATGTTTTGGGAATTAAGAATAAATTAAATCTTAATAAGTTTTAAGAACGATTTTCTTTGCACTACTGGGCTTAGTCATTCCTTGTTTACCTTGCAGCTATGGCGCCTGGAAGGCAACCACGTGTGGTACAGGCGATCGAGACTCCTGAGACTAATTTGGCCAATCGGCAGAGAGTTGATCGAGAGGAAGAGGACGACCAGTGGCAGAAGACTCTTCGAGCCTTCCAGCGACAGGCCCTCGAGAAGTATGAGGGAAGCACCTCCG
Source organism: Viscum album (assembly GCA_963277665.1). Lineage (NCBI taxonomy): Eukaryota > Viridiplantae > Streptophyta > Magnoliopsida > Santalales > Viscaceae > Viscum > Viscum album. Next base: position 222,796,880 of record OY728123.1, on the reverse strand, counting down.
ATATGAAGACGGAAGGCTGGCTAGAGGAGCTAGTCATAGCCTTAGGCCTGATTCGGGCCCCGACCGAGTACTGGGTTCCTCTGGCTGTTAGCCAGATGCGAGGAGCGGCACGTCAGTGGTGGATGCTTCACCTGGGGAGTAGGAAAGAGTCTGAGGTTGCCTGGGCGGATTTCGAGAAGGAGTTCCGGGCGGAGTTTCTCTCCTCGACAATGAAGGCGGAGAAGAGGCAGGAGCTACTCTCCCTCCAGCAGGGGAGCATGTCCGTGAGGGAACTTGGAATCAAGTTCAAGGACCTCCTGCGTTATGCTCCGGACCTCTTTCCCGATGAGGATTCTCGGGCAAGACGTTTGGAGGAGGCGCTCCGACCCTCCCTCCAGTATGCTGTTACCCCCTTTACCCTTCCGACATACTTAGAGGTTCAGAAGAAGGCCGAAGTGTTGGAAAGGATGCACGCTCTGGGCGGAGTGTCACGAGAAGGGATCCAGCTGGGACCATCGAAGGGGAAAGCCGTCTGCGCCAGGCCTCCAGCATCAGGACCCTCGAGGTTCCGACCCACAGGGAGCAGGCCGCAACAGTTTCAGTTTCGATCCCCTGGCCCACGTTCTTTTCTTTCAGGCTCAGGACCACGGTGCTTCATCTGCGGGAGCCCTGGACATCTCCAGAGTCAGTGCCCCGATCGGGTGCAGTACAGCAGTGGCAGTCATCCCCAGCATCCGCCGCAGCAGCAGTTTCCAGCCAGACCCTTCCGGCAGAAGCAGCAGGGACAGCGAGCTCCCGCTCCTCCGCAGGCAGACATAGGAGGGGGAGGCCGACCTCAGGGCGCTCCCCAGGGACCTCGACCAGGGCGTGGTCGGGGAGGTGGCCGACAGCCGAGGGGCAGGGGAGCTGGGCGTGGACAGTTACACGCCGCAGAAGCAATAGTTCCAGCAGGGCCAGAGGTTGTTCGAGGTACGATCAGTGTGTTTAGCACTCTTGCTTATGCTTTGTTCGATACCGGAGCTTCGCACTCCTTTGTTGAACCCAGTCTAGCCCGCGCCTTGGGTCTAGATGCCGAGAGACTTCCAGTGCCCCTGGTGTTGAGCACACTAGTTGGAGGTCAGACCAACTTGCTGTTCATTTGTCGGGGATGTAGACTGATGTTAGGACCACATCAGTCGGTTAGGGATCTCCTTCTACTACAGATTCAGCCGTACGATGTCATCCTAGGAATCGACTGGCTATATTCTGTGTGTGCCGTCATCGACTGTTTCCAAAGAAGGGTGGTGTTCTCCGGTTTGGACGGCCAGCGTGTTACTTTCACCGACGAGCGGAGCTGTCCGAAGGGAAACAGGAGGGAGGAACCTCTCCTCTCCTTGTTGACCGAACTGACGATAGAATCAGTAGATGCGGAAATGGTGGAAGTACCAGAGATCGTTCGTGAATTTATGGACGTCTTTCCTGAGGAGGTGACGACTCTACCCCCTCGACGTGATATCGAGTTCGGGATAGACCTGCAGCCCGGCTCTCGACCAATCTCGATGACTCCTTACCGGATGGCACCTTCGGAGCTACGGGAGTTGCGGATACAGATTGACGATCTGATGAAGAGGGGTTATGTTCGTCCAAGTGCGTCACCGTGGGGTGCCCCAGTCTTGTTCGCAAAGAAGGCAGATGGTGGCCTCAGGTTGTGCATCGATTACAGGAGGCTGAATCAGGTAACGATCAAGAATCGCTACCCTCTTCCGAGGATAGATGATCTTTTTGACCAGCTGAAGGGGGCAGGATGGTTCTCGAAGATCGACCTGTGATCTGGATACCACCAGCTGAGGGTAAAGGATAGCGACGTCCCGAAGATGGCTTTCAGGTGCAGGTATGGGCACTTTGAGTTTGTGGTCATGCCCTTTGGTGTTACGAACGCCCCGGCCGTGTTCATGGGGCTTATGAACTCCATCTTTCGGGAGTATCTGGATCGGTTTGTGGTGGTATTCATCGACGATATCCTGATCTATTCAAGGTCAGAAAAGGACCATGAAGAGCACCTGAGGACAGTTTTGGAAGTCCTCCGACAGCACCAGCTCTACGGGAAGTTGTCAAAGTGCAAGTTCTGGACACGAGAAGTGCACTTCCTCGGGCATGTAGTGTCTGAGCGGGGGGTAGCGGTCGACCCATCAAAGGTTGAGGCAGTTGTTTCTTGGGCAGCACCCAAGAATGTGGCGGAAGTCCAGAGCTTCCTCGGACTGGCAGGTTACTACCGGAGATTTTTACCCAACTTCTCCCGAGTAGCAGCCCCTTTAACGGCTTTGACCAAGAAGGACCAGGTTTTCGTGTGGAGCGAGCAATGCGAGCCGTCCTTCAGCTACCTAAAAGAAAAGCTGGTTAGTTCCCCAGTGTTGAGATTACCAGAAGAAGGGATGGCCTATGAGGTATTTTGTGATGCTTCAGGACAGGGTCTGGGATGCGTGTTGATGCAGCAACAAGGGGTGATCTCTTACGGGTCCAGGCAGTTACGCCCCCATGAGCGTAACTACGCCACCCATGACCTGGAGCTTGCAGCGGTCGTTTTTGCGCTAAAGTTATGGCGGCACTACCTCATCGGGGAATGCTTTGTGGTATTCGCAGATCACAAAAGCTTAAAGTACATATTCTCCCAGTGGGACTTGAACTTGCGACAACGGAGATGGGTGGAGTTCCTCCAGGACTACGACTTTGAAATCTCTTATACTGAGGGCAAGGGCAATGTGGTGGCCGATGCCTTGAGCAGGAGGACGCAGAAGGATGCGGTCCGAGAGTCGGAAAATACCTGGAAGGCAATGGAGGAGTTGGCTTCCTTACACCTGGATGCAAAGATGGATAGTGGCAGAGGCTGCCTATATCAGATGATAGTGCGGTCGTCTCTGTTTCGACAAGTGGAGGAGTCTCAGTGGGGAGACCCCGAGTGCGAAGTGATGCATGATCGGGTTGACCAGGGCGATGCTCCGAGAGAATGGACAGAGGATGGTCAGCACCGGATGCTTTTCCAGAGAAGGTTGTTTGTTCCAATAGTGATGCGTGGCAAGGTTCTCAGTGAGTTCCACAACTCACCCCTGGCAGTGCACCCAGGAGTTACCAAGATGTACCAGGGGATGAAAAGGCAGTTCTGGTGGCCCGGAGTTAAGCGAGCGGTGGCAGATTTCATGGCCAAATGCTTAGTATGTCAGCAAGTGAAGGCTGAACACCGGGTTCCAGGCGGCCTACTGCAGCCTTTAGCTGTTCCCGAGTGGAAGTGGGATGACATCTCAATGGATTTCGTCACGGGACTACCCAAGGTCCAAGGAGGGTGCGACGCCATTTGGGTGGTGGTGGACAGGTTGACGAAATCAGCTCACTTTCTGGCAATCAGGGAGTCAAGTACTGTGGATACTTTGGCACGGAAGTACGTGAATGAGGTGGTGCGGTTGCATGGAGTTCCGAGGTCTATAGTCTCGGATAGGGATGCACGGTTTACCTCACGAATCTGGAGAGGATTGCAGCATGCGTTTGGCACCCAGTTACGCCTTAGCACTGCTTTCCATCCCCAGACAGATGGACAAACGGAGCGAACCATCCAGACCCTGGAGGATATGCTACGGGCATGTGTTCTGGACTTAGGAGAGTCGTGGGTGCGATACTTGCCTCTAGTAGAGTTTTCCTACAATAATAGTGTTTCGGTGCAGATGTGCGTCGGGTTACGCTGTTCCGCCAGGACGCGTTCGCGCGTGCACCCGTCAACCCGAGGGGATGGGCGCGCGGCTTGTGGTCCCGCAGTCCCGCTTTCCAAGGGCGGGCGGCATTCGTCCCTTATTCAGGGGCGTCTGCTCCTTGATCGAAACCGGGATGATGGGATGTCGGCTCCTCCTTCCTTGGACGTCTCCTCGGAACTCGTCGCCTAATCCGGGTCTCCCTCATAGACTTAAGAATGTTCGTGAATCTCGTTCCTGGTGCCATATCTTCATGGACACCGGTTAATTACGCTGCTTCCGCCCGGACTCTCCAAGGAGTCTGGGCGGGGCAGCAACCTGCAGTGAGAAGGTCGGGTGGCTCTGGGTGCTGGGGGCGTGTCGTAACACTGCGGCTCTGCACGTCTGTCTTCCGTCCCTAATAGGGCTTCTCGAAGGCATGATGGCCTGAGGCATCCCGTACTGGGTGCGGGGAACTGTGTCACCTGAGGTTTTCCTCAGCTTCCCATGTTTAACACGGGGTATGCCGCGAGTTTAACGTCCAGCGGGGACGGCATCGGACCGATCAACACGAAAAGTGGATCAGATGACAGAACCCCTTGCGGGGAACCTCCGACGCTGGGGCCAGCACATGGGCGGCTTCCCAAGTAACGTGGAGTGGAGTGAAGTGGCATGACCCCACCGGGATGTGGCGGCCCGGGTAAGGATCAGGATGGATTATGGAGTGGAGAGCTTGGACCCCGTAGGGGTTTCCTACGTACCGCGCGTTAGCACGGATCAAAGTCAACGTAGTTCGGGTATATAGTTTAACGTCATGCTGGACGTCGGCAAGCCGACTCACGAAGAGGTCGAGGCCGCCGGGCGGAGGATTGAACCGAACCACCTCGCACAGAGGGGGATGGAACGGCCGGGTGGATCACAGTTTCACGTCATGCTGGACGATAAAAGGAGAAATGGAAAAGGGGGGCTGTGGGGAGGCACCGTGGAGATACACACGGGCAGTCTCCCACAGGGGCGGATTCATAGGTGAATTGACGCAAGCGTGAACCCTGGAGGGGTCCACTGATGGACGAACCGACGTAAATACGACCGGGACGACCAGGTGGCGGGCTTGGACCTCAAGAAGGCTTCTTACGTACCCTGTTTAGAAGACAGGGATCAAAGTCCACGTAGTTCATTCTGTCAGGACTTACGCACTTGAGGCAGCCCGGATGCGGCAAAACTCAGTTGGAAGGGACTTGGACCGAAAGCAGAAGACACCTCGATCCCAGTCACACCCTCTACTGGCTTCGGCAGTGGGGAGGCGCAATGGAGATACACATGTGCAGCCTCCCACGAGGAACTAGGGGTTTGTAATACCCTGCCCCCGTAGGGAAAAGCCACTCCCATTAAATCGTCCCAAAAGCGGGACAATCCCGACATCCCTGCAGAGACGAGCGGGTGGGGGCCACGTCCAAACCGGGGGAGACCCTGCGTGCAGAGCACGGGATCGGAAGATGCGGACGGTTTAGCATCTTGCCAGACGAAGTACAGTTTAACGTCGTGTGTTGAGGACGAAGCGGACGGTTTAACGTCTTGCCGGACGAAGCACAGTTTAACGTCGTGTGTTGAGGATGAAACACTTGGCAGTTTAACGTCTTGCAGCGCGGACGATGGGGGCTAGGCAGTTTAGCGTCGTGCAGCTTGGACGGATGTGCAGTTTAACGTCATGCTGGACGTATGGGCAGTTTAACGTCATGCGGGACGAATGCGCAGTTTAACGTCATGCTGGACATATATGCAGTTTAACGTCATGCTGGACATTGTGCAGTTTAACGTCATGCAGGACGAATATGCAGTTTAACGTCATGCTGGACGAATGATTGCCGCCGATGGGTCTGTGTCACTTCGCACGAGCCTGGAAGGCTGCACGGGAAGACAGCGCACGGTTCGGGTGCCCAGGATGAGGATCATCGGGCGCCACGCAGGCGGGTACCCTCAGGGGGTCAAGGGAGGCGACCCTGGCGGATTGCGCGCAAAAGAGGAGCTTTGCGCGCAAAACCGCGGGTCGGCGTGCAAAATGGCGGGCTGGCGCGCAATTGGGCCAGCGCTTCGCGCGCGGATGATTGGGATTGCGCGCACCGGGCTTCGGGTAGCGCGCGGGGGCAACGGCTCATTCTCTAACGAATGGCCACTTTGAAAATGGGGGGTGCGCGCAATCGGGCTGGATTGCGTGCACCCGGGGGGCAATTGCGTGCAAGAGGCTTCTTTTGCGCGCAAAGGCCTTCGGGTTGAAATTTATTCAAAGGAAATGAGCCAAGGGGATTGCGCGCGAAGGCGGACCCCAAGGCTCTATTGCACGAAAGAAAGGAGGTTACCTGAAGATCGGCATTGCGCGCGGAAGGGGTTGGATTGCGCGAACGAGCGACGCTTCGGATTCCGGCAACCTTCAAAACATCGGGGGTCTCCTTATATTTATAGGCAACCCCGGGCGCGGAATCCGGTCTCGGGCGCGCAATTCGCTTCGCGGGCGCGGAATCAGGACCCAGCGCGCAAAGGCGCCGCGCAGGCCGCGGGCGCGCAAAATAGCGCGCCGGCCCAGCGCATTGCGCGCATCCCGGGAGGATTGCGCGCCGCGACTCAACTTTGCGCGCGAGCCTCTGAAATTTCGCGCAAGTCCTCCGGGCCCTCCGGAACGTGCCTCTGACTCCAAATATCACTTCGCTTTCCGCATCCGGAGCTTCTTTTGGGAACAACGGACTTTTCCGGCGTCTACAAAAGCCCCCCCTCGGAATCTGGTCGGCGAGAGGTCGCAACGATCGGGTTCCGAGGGAGACGCCGGAATGCCGAAGTCCTGGGCGGCGCGGGACTTAGGCGCGCAAAAAGGGGCGCCGGGCGCGAAATTCGCCGCTGCGGTCGCGCAAAGCGCTTTCCGCGCAGCGCGGGCCCCGGCCTCGCCTATAAATAGGGGCCCTGGGTCCCGCGTTCCGTACTCAGGCCTTCCGCGCGATAGGCTCCAACGCTCTCGTGCGCGAAATTTCCTTTTCCGGCGCGAAATTCGCCCGATCGGCGCGCAAAACCGTCCGAAATTCGCCTGTTTTTGCGCGAAAACCCGGAACTTTGCGCGACATTCTTCCCAATTGCGCGCCGTCCACTTGGATTGCGCGCCACCCTTCAAACTTCTCTACCAGCCTCACCCGATCCCGCACGCTTCATCCCTTAGCCCGCACGACTCCCGAAACTTCAGAGATGGTCGCGCACAGAGGAAATGAGGGGGATGCCGCCACTCGCAGGGCTGAGATGGCGGTGAACGAGGAGGTTTACGGAGCCAAGGAGATTGTTTCCAACAATCAATCCTTGTTCGACTTACTAACGCCGGCCCAGAAGACATATCCACTGTCGGACAACCTGCCGCTCTGGAACTTCGGCATCCTCGATGAGGTTCCGGTGCCAGGGTTCGAGGTTGATGCGCCACGGACCTGGGTGACTCGGGAGGACGAGCTTCACCGCTATAACATCACCAACAATGGGCATCCTGCCAGGGAAACCAGGCACTTGGATGTCTACGTCCTGAACCCGAGGACGCGGACCATTGACGGGGGTGAGCCTACTGCGGAGAATTCTCCAGTCCTCTACTCGAGCACATATCGCCAGAGTGTCACTGACGACACCAAGGGCTGGCTGAAGGACTGGGACTTGCGGTCTGGGGGCAATTTCACCAGTGAGTGGGCCTGGGCGTTCTGGGTACGCCACACTTGCGATCACTTCGCAGAGGAGCTGCGGTACATCGGCCTGTTCGAGGCGGTGTGGACGTCGCAGTTCCACTTTTACCAGCAGTCCGAGCTCGGGCCGGAGCTGTTCACCCGATGGTCTCCGGATACCAACACCTTTCATCTTCACCATGGGGAGGTCGGCATCGGTCTCTGGGACATCCACTGCATCGGAGGTATCCCGCTGGAGGGATACCAATACGATGAGTTCCTGCCCCCGAAGAACATCTGGGAAGACAGGTCACGGACTCCCATCCTGACATGGCATCTCCTTGACCTGGCTACGCAGCGGCTTGGGATCAAGGACTTCCAGAAGGACATAGCCTACAAGGAGTGGTTCGGCCAGTTCTTGGAGCATGACCCAGCGGTCAAGATGCCAGGTAGGGGGAAGCGGTGCCCGACCGCAGCTCAGAGGAGCCGGAACGGGTCGTACTGGCGGGTCCTGGAGACGGGCGACTACCGCTCATGGGGGTACCGCGTCATCGAGGCCCGGGACCCAAATGTCCGGTACGCGGTGTTCCTGGCCGCCTTTCTGAGTGGGTGGCTCCTGCCAGTGCGGGACGCGAGAATGGGCGTTCGCCCGGCGACACTGGCGATGGCGGGCACTATGGCCGCCAACAAGAGATACAACCTCGGGGTCCCAGTGTTGGCGAGGCTGTATGCCATCCTGGGACGCATCTCACGAGGGGGGTCGCCACGAAGGATCTGTGGGCCCTTTCAGTTCTTCCACGGCTGGGTGGCTGCTCACCTCGGTGGGTACACGTTTCCGAACGCCATCATTCCTCCGGGCAACGGCCTGCGACCCTCCCTGCTGAACATCGCGGGGGTCGCTCCGATGACCCTAAGTGAGGAGGGCGTGCGGATCCAGATTGGCAATCATGCCAACTTCAACTTCAGTCCGTTCCCCACTCCCGTCGTCCAGATGATCGACAATGGGCAGGGTCCGCCGGAGCAGCATGAATACTTCCTGAACATGCGGGGCGGGGTGCTCGTGGCTCGGATCGACGGGAAGGTGATCTGCGAGCCTTACATGCCGACCCGGTTCGCCAGGCAGTTCGGGTGCCTTCAGAGGATGCCGAAGAGGGTATTCACTGCTGTCCGGGAGGAGACGAACCCTGGCGTCCTTCGCCAGATGTGGCTGATGTTTGCCGCTTTCGGCTCTGGCGACGTCATCACTCTCCCTCCTACCGGAGTTAACGCAGGCTTGGCAACCGAGTACGCCGAACACTGGGCCATCGCGTACCCCGAGGGGCTTTTGCGGAAGCTAGTTCGGCGGCTCGAGGTTACCCGTGCGGAGACCGGGCGTCAAGGAAGGAGGCGAGGCGCCGCCACACGGGGGAGAACGGAGGCGCGCCAAACAGCGGAGCCGGCGCGGGCAGGGACTTCGGCGGCGGGCACATCGCGAGCTGCTGCCACGACCTCAGCGCCCAGAGAGGGGGCACGTGCGGTGGTCGACGAGCGGCCCGGGAAGCAGGTGAGACGTCTGCTCGAACCTTCCCATGATGCGGTCTTCCCGGCGCTGTGGTCGGCCTGGATGACTCTGCGGCAGTCACTGGGGACCGACGCCATCTGGCGAAAGATACTCAGAGAAGGAATCTATCTGCCAGAGGTCGGGCGCCTCCAGATTGCCGACAGAGTGGACTTCAACCGGCAGTATGTGTATCTGACGGCCATGGACGAGTACGCGCGCCAACGTGGTCAGCGCGCGGAGCCATCCCTTCTGGTGAAGGTGATGCTCGGTCTCGAGCCCGCTCCGGAACAGATGCCGCCGGAAGAAGATGACAGTAGCAGCGACTCCGAAGAAGAAGAGGAGGAAATGGGGGAGGATGAAGGCTCCGAGGGAAGATCCCATCAGGGGAGCCCACGGGAGAGCGGCGAGGTGGCCGGCTCTGACAACGTTGATGTCACTGAGCTCCTCGAGGTCCGCTTCTATCCCTACTCAATCTGCTTCATCCACTCTCTTATGCAGCTTCTAACCCATTTCTCCATCTATCTCAGGAGCACACGGATGTCGGTCAGGCGTCCTCAGCGGGAGTAGGAGAGGCGCCAGCAGGACAAGGCGGGGGCCAGGCACCCATTATCGAACTGACAAGCGCTAAGGGGTCCCCTGCTGCAACTGTTCCTGCGGCGACCGGGATAGCGGAAAATGACGCTCCGAACTCCCGTAAGTCTCCCTACTTTACTGCTGGTGCTTGCCGTTGACGATCCGTGACTAACCATGGCATGCCCTGCGCAGTGATCTCAACACTGGAGGCTCATCGGGTTGCCGAACCCGGGCCATCCACGAGTGGACCGGTGGCAGACATGCCGCCTGCTCCGGAACAGTCTTCCCAAACCGAGCCGGCCCCACCAACTGCTGATCAAGGGGCTGCGGACGTCGACGGTGCTGCCATCGGAGAGAGGTTGGGGGCTGACGAGGGTGTCAGCGCCGCTGGGGAGAGAGAAGAAGGTCGCCCGGATGTTGGGGAACCTATCCCTCGTGAGGACCTCCCAGGGGCGGACCCTGCAGCAGACCTGCTGGCTGCCTTCCCTGCCTACCGGCCTGCCGATCCCGAGGAGATGTACGACTCAGACACGGAGGCGGTCGAGGAGAGCCGGATAACGCGCCGTAGGGGGTGGAAGTGCATCCAGCGCTTCCTCAAGCGAGACCCGTCGGAGTGGCTGGGGCACATGGGATCACTTCAAACCTGGCTGCGCTTTCTGTGTGCCGGGGGAGCTGATGCTCAACGCCTCCATCTAACGGTCCGTGATTTCATGGCCGAAAAGATGCGCGAGAGCTGCCGGCGTGCCGACGTCACACAAAGTCGGGACATGTCGGAGAGCACGCGGGCGCTCCTCGCGGCGGAGCAGGAAGTCCGGCGCCTCGAAGGGCAGGCGGCAGAGAAGGAGGCCTTCGTCGCAACGTGTACCGAGCTTGTGGAGCAACTAGCAGCCCAGCTGGTTGACGCCCAGGTACAGCTGACGGAGGCGGTCCAACAGATGGTCACAATTCAGGTCGAGCGGGAGCGTGCACAGGCCAGAATCGACGAACTGCGCGCTGCGACCGCCGACGAAGAGAGGGCACGCAGAGAGCGAGAAGCAGCTCTGGAGGCCACCAGCCAAAGGGTAGCGGCATTAGAAAGACTCATTCAGCACGCTAATCCCTAAGGGATTTGTTTTGCCATTCCCAAAACATTTGCTTCCGCTACTTTGATCCATCTGTATGAATCAATATATTTATCTGCATCTTTTGGTTTAACATGCTCAACCACAATTCGTTGTCTTGCGGGAGTGTTAACCAAGCATCAGGCATCCATAATTGGGCCTGGATTTCTGGAGAAAAGAGGGAGGTCATTCCTAGGAAAGGAGACCTCAGACCTAATCAATGTACCATCCCCCCAACCTGTTCCAACACACGAGCGGGACAATGCTAGGGGCGTTGAGATTTTATCCGAACATAGGGAAATGAGAAAAAGTGAATCGCGCGTCCCGAATCCAGACATCCACAATGGTCGGCCTTCCAGGAAATGCCCAAGACGGTAGGCGGACAGTGGACCGACCGTAACAACTGCAATAGACGGACCGAAAAAGGCCATCATTCATATTGCAGGAGGCGGACCACATGTCATCATGAATACTACTTTGGGGTTCCTTCAGACACAAGGGTGGAAATCCAGATCAACAGGGCATGCGAAGCGTGGGGCGAAGTGACGATTTGTTCGGACAGAATCCAACGCTCTCAAAATTGCGCCACCGTGGGGAGAGCGTATTAGGCGGATGCACTAATCTGGCCGTGAGTCACCTCAATTCTCAGACAGCACCTCTCTGACGAGGAAACCGTCGCTTCCCATCCTTGCGATGGGGCATCCCGAGCTGAATCGGGGAGAATATCACAACTGCACCACTCTACCCGAAGTCAGGCCAGACGGCCGGCGACGAGGAGGGGCGGGACTTAACGATCCCTGAGGCTGGACCCGAGTCGGAATGCCCGGGCGTTCCTACGTACTCCATCAGGCTGGAGATCAAGCCACGCGTAGTTCTGAGAGTGCAGTTTAACGTCATGCAGGACGTAGGACCCCATTTGGGGAGATCTTAGTTTAGGGTCGTAGAGCTCGGACCATAGGGGTAGATCTTAGTTTAAGGTCTTAGAGCTTGGACCATAAGGGCTAGATCTTAGTTTAAGGTCTTAGAGCTCGGACCATAAGGGGAGATCTTAGTTTAAGGTCTTAGAGCTCGGACCATAATGAGAGATCTTAGTTTAAGGTCTTAGAGCTCGGACCATAAGGAGAGATCTTAGTTTAAGGTCTTAGAGCTCGGACCATAAGGACCTCAAAGCACGCCACATCGTGGTCATATCCCCTGGATATGCGAAGATGCACTGAGGGATAGTGTCAAGAGTGTCGAGGTTTCGCCTGGCCGGAATGGGAGGTGGAAAATGTGAATCATGCGGCCATTCATTCAAGGACTGGGGGCACCGGCGTAACGATATGGGAGTACTGCCGACCGTGGCGGAAAAGCAGCATCAATATCGCACTAACCGTTGGTGGAATGAGGCAGCAAACGAGCATCGACCGCTCAATCGCAGGATTCATATCGATTTGCTGCCCGAGGCCATTGGGGGTACCGGCCCGAGTCGGTGGGAGAGCACTGAGGCATTGTGTCCGAACCGTTCACGGGGGCTCCACCCAGGGCGTAGACGATGGGTCCGAATGAAAGGGAGCACGAAGCCTGAAAAGCGGAGGAAACCTAACCAAGCGGATCCTGACCCTCCTGGCAATAAACCAGAGTACTCTTGACACCGGTGGACCACTGCAAGGGGTCGGGGAACACGCCTTGAGGGTGACCTGAAGGCGGCGGATTCCCCAAAGAAGGGGGAATCTCTAAGAGGTGGGGGGCTGGACCCGAAGTTTCAAACATCCGGGCGTTCCTACGTATCCCATAAGGATGGGAATCAAGCCGCACGTAGTTCTTGAAGCGCGGCGCAACACAATCGGGCACCAGCGCGGGGAAGAGTGCGGGTCTGACCCTCGCACACAGAAGGAGCGGCATTTGATATTTCTTGTTTGTCCTTAAAGATGAATGGTTTTTCTTTGTGCGGCGACGCGCCTGGGATTGAGAAATCTCTGGCGTCGCCACAATAATCAAGCCATGGAAGGCATTGATGAATGGCGTGGTTATTAACCAGCGCCCAACATGAGTGTCCCCCGAGGAGAACATCACGATGCAGTGCCGTTTCTCGTCGGGCGGCCAAGACGATCACAGTTTACGGTCGTGTGGTAGGACCAGACAACACAGTTTAAGGTCGTGTGGTTCGGACCATGGAGGAATCCGCTTATCGCGGTACGGCGGACACGGCGGAGGTGGGAACATACCCAGCCCTGCGGTCACGCACGATTCCAGGAGAAGAGTCTTGGGATAGGGGTCTGCGTATGTCCATCACCCGAGGGGCAGAGATGCTAGCCTCCAGATATACTGGGCCCAGAACGCGATTGTTCGGGCGACTCCCTCCTCCTTATGGGGACGAGGGTCCAGCTACGCATGGCCCTTAGGGAGGATATCCGCATATATCCCTGGTGCTCAGATCATGGGAGCCTCGAACGACATCATTACCCTGGTTGGTCTGCCTAACGTGTAGAGGTGTACTGGAGGTCAGTATGAAGAGAGTGTCGAGATTCCACTACAACGCATAAAGGCGGAGTGTGATGAGGACTGCGCAATCCAATGTTCAGAGCCTAAAAGAGCCGACATGGCGATCAAGGACGTTGCTGACCATATTCGCAACACAACATCCGATCGCGTCAGCCTAAGACGGGGCAAGCAAACGAGCATCAACCGCTCAATCGCAGGATTCATATCGATTTGCGGCCCAGGACTCGCCGGTAAATCGACCCGGAGCGGTAGGAGAGCACTGAGGCATCGTACCCAAACCGCCAACGAGGATCCCTTTGAGTGAAGGCTCGAACAAGAGGAAGCGCGAGGCCTGACAAGCAACACAGGACTTGTCGGGATTGAATCTGACACTACGAGTCCTAGACCGAAGTACCCAAAACATGTTAACAGATCTCCGGAAAGGGTCGGAGGACTCACCCTGAGAGCAACCAAAAGAGGGAAGATCCCCGTGATCAACCAGGAGACGGGGCTGGACCTGAAACATCAGCGTCCAGGCGGTCCTACGTATCCCATAAAAATGGGAATCAAGCCATACGTAGTTCTGGAGAGGCAGTTTAACGTCATGCAGGACGATGAGGGGTGTGAGATAGTCCCACACACGGGGGAGGCGTACGGCGCGGCCAGTAGACTGACGTGAATGAGGACATAATCCCCCGCTCACGCGATACGCCTTGCACAAAAAAGGAGGGGAACTGGGGCCAGAGGCCCAACGCGGGATAGAGATTCCCGGGAAATGGGGCTGGGCCTGAAACATGAATGTCCAGGCGGTCCTACGTATCCCATAAGGATGGGAATCAAGCCATACGTAGTTCTTTGAGAGGCAGTTTAACGTTATGCAGGACGATGAGGGAAAAAGAAGGGGGGAGCAGAAGGCATCCCCAAATGTGGGGGGCGTACAGCGTGGCGAGAAGACCGACGTAAATGAGGACATAATCCCCCGCGCACGCGATACGCCACATACCCAGAGGCAACTGGACCAAGGGCCCGGGATGGGATGGAAATTCCCGAAGGATGGGGCTGGGCCTGAAACATGAATGTTCAGGCGGTCCTACGTATCCCATAAGGATGGGAATCAAGCCGCACGTAGTTCTTGAGGGGCAGTTTTACGTCATGCAGGACGAATGCTGAACAGTTTAACGTCTTGTAGCTCGGACGTAGTGCAGTTTAGCGTCATGCAGGACGAAGCACTTGGCAGTTTAACGTCTTGCAGCGCGGACGAATGCTGAACAGTTTAACGTCTTGTAGCCTGGACGAATGCAGTTTAACGTCGTGCAGGACGTAGCACTTGGCAGTTTAACGTCTTGCAGCGCAGACGAATGATGAACAGTTTAACGTCTTGTAGCCTGGACGAATGCAGTTTAACGTCGTGCAGGACGTAGCACTTGGCAGTTTAACGTCTTGCAGCGCGGACGAATGCTGAACAGTTTAACGTCTTGTAGCCTGGACGAATGCAGTTTAACGTCGTGCAGGACGTGGGCACACTCAGACAAAGTACTGCTTGAGGAACCTAGCGTTGGTGGGAGGAGTGACACGCTCACCATCCATAGTTGCTAGGGAGTACGCGCCATTGGGATAGACCTTGTGGACAACAAAAGGTCCCTCCCACTTGGGCTCCAACTTGGGCGGCTTCCTGCCGGGGATCATCGGCGCTCTTAGGGCTAGCACTAGATCACCCTGCAGGAAGGAGCGGAGGCGAACCTTCTTATTGAAAGCTCGAGCCATTCTGCTTTGATGCCTCTCTAAGTTGTGCAAAGCGCGAAGTCTATTCTCATCCAGTGCTTCCAACTCGACTAGACGGGCTTCAGCAACTCTGTCCGGCGCTTGCTGGTCGTAGACCGCAGTGCGCAAGGACGGCAACTGGATCTCGATGGGCAGGACGGCCTCAGCTCCATACACCAGGGAATAAGGGGTCATCTGGGTGGAATTGTGAGTCGTCGTCCGATAAGCCCAGAGGGCATTGGGGAGCTTGTCCGGCCAACTCTTCTTGTTCTGACCAACCATCTTTTGCAGAATGTTAGAGAGGGTTTTGTTGAACGCCTCGATCTGTCCATTCGCCTGCGCATGATAGCGAGATGTATGGTTTGAGCGAATGTTATACTTGGCGTACAACTTCTTCAACTCAGCTGCTCGGAAATTGGTTCCGTTATCCGTGAGGATAGCGTGAGGCACTCCAAATCGATAGATGATGTTGGAGGTCACGAAGTCAGTGATCGAACAGGATTTGACCTCTCTGAGCGGAATCGCTTCTGCCCATTTGGAGAAGAAGTCCGTGGCGGTCAGAATGAACCGGCACTGGCGAGCTGTCGCCGGCGGGTAAGGTCCCACAACGTCCAGTCCCCAGACTGCAAAGGGCCAGGAATACCTTGTGGTATGGAGAGGCTCCGGCGGCCGATGCACAAAGTTCGCATGAACCTGGCACGCATGGCACCTCCTGGCATACTCGATGCAGTCATGGATCATAGAGGGCCAGAAGTATCCCAACCTCCGAATCTGGTGGGACAGCTTCGGCCCAGTCTGGTGGGCGCCACATGAACCAGCATGAACCTCTTGCATGACTCGTGGGATCTCAACTCCCTGAAGGAAACGGAGGAGAACACCATCAAATCCGCGTTTGTAGAGGATCTGCTCCAGGCCGGGACTGCTCTGGAGGACGAACTGCGATGCGCGGCGTCGAACTCGCTCGTGCTCGGCCCGATCCGATGGAAGAATGCCATGTTGGAGGTACTCAACCAAAGGAGTCCTCCAATCAGGGGCTGATCCGACTGTCATATCTGGGGTACTCGGGGCTCCGGGCATAGGGGCAACCGTGGTGAGGTTACTTACCAACGGGCCGCGATCTTCTTCCGGGATAACGGGAGCGATGAGCCTGCGGCGCATCACGCGGACGATCAGGTTGTCCTGTTCAGGCTCCGCAAGTGACGCAGCGAGGCTGGCCAAAGCATCTGCTCGACCGTTCTGCGACCGGGGAACATGGACAATTTCCGGCCGAGAAGGGAACTGGGCCATCAGAAGGAGGGTGCACTCCAACAATGGCACAAGTTCCGGCTTCCTGACAACGTAGTCGCCATTGATCTGCTTAACGACCAGCTCGGAGTCCCCTTTCACGCACAGACGGGGCACGTCGATCTCGAGAGCCAACTCGAGGCCGGTGATGAGGGCATGGTATTCCGCCTCATTGTTGGTACAGCCCTCTGACAACAGGAAAGAGTATGGCAGCACGGCTCGCTCCGGGGTAATGAAGACGATGCCCAATCCCACTCTGTTGAGCTTAGGATTATCGAGTCTTCTACCGGTGGGGCTCCGGGATGCACCGTCAAAGTGCATC
Organism: Viscum album; assembly: GCA_963277665.1. Taxonomy (NCBI): domain Eukaryota; kingdom Viridiplantae; phylum Streptophyta; class Magnoliopsida; order Santalales; family Viscaceae; genus Viscum; species Viscum album. The sequence continues at coordinate 222,780,483 of OY728123.1, read as the reverse complement.
TTCCAGCATGGATCGGCTCGATCAACTGAGAGAATGGCCTCATCAGGAAAGCCTAGATCCAGCGGCTGATCCGCGGAGGTCGGGTGAGCTGCCAGAAAGTCTGCCAATGCTTGCCCTTTGATGGCCTTCTGAGACACATACCTGATGTCGAACTGCTGGAGAATCACAGCCCACCGCGCTAGGCGGCCAGTCAACATAGGTCGGCTCAGGATATATTTCAACGGTTCTACCCGAGAAACCAACTGTACCTCATGGTGCTGCAAGTAGTGCCGTAATTTCTGTACGGCAAATACGAGCGCCAGGCAGCTCTTCTCGATGGGGGAATACCTAACTTCCGCATCAAGGAGCATGCGACTGAGGTAATAGAGGCTATTCTCTGTTCCCTCGTTGTTCTTCTGGGCGAGAAGGGCACCCAGGGACCGTTCCAGGGCGGTCACATAAAGGACCAGCGGCTTTCCGGATACGGGCGGCATCAGGACCGGAGGTTGAAGCAGGTACTGCTTGATTTCCTCGAAAGAGGTCTGACACCCTTTATCCCATACATAGGTGGCACCTTTCTTCATGAGCCGAGAAAAGGGCTTACACTTGCCGGCCAGATTCGCGATGAATCGGCGTATATAGGCTAAGTGGCCTTGGAACCCTTGCTGTTCCCGGACGGTACCTGGGGAAGGCATCTGGCTAATCGCCCTGATTTTCTCTGGGTCGATCTCAATACCCCGGTATCTTACCACAAATCCAAGGAACTTTCCGGAGGTTACCCCAAAGGCACACTTCAACGGGTTCATCTTCAGGCAGCGAGACCGGAGGAAGCTGAACACTTTCTCAAGATCTTTGAGATGGTCCTGGCGCTGGCGCGATTTGACAACCAAGTCGTCGACGTAGCATTCCACCAGTGTGCCGAGGATTGGCTTGAATATGCGGTGCATCGCCCGTTGATAGGTGGCACCTGCATTCTTCAGGCCGAAGGGCATGACCCAGTAGCAAAAGGTACCTTGGGGGGCCCTGAAGGCAGTGAACTCCTCATCCTCAGGGGCCATCTGAATTTGGTTGTATCCGGAGTATCCATCCATGAAGGAGAGGGCTTGGAACCCTGCCATGGCATCAATCAACAGCTCTGTCACTGGAAGGGGAAAATCATCCTTCGGACAGTGGCGGTTGAGATCGCGGAAGTCGATGCAGACTCTAATCTGCCCGTTCTTCTTCCTGACCGGCACAATGTTGGCCAGCCATTTGGGGTACTGAACTTCCCTCACGAAGTTGGCTTTGATAAGCTTGTCAACTTCGGCCTCAACCATGGCACCGTGGGATGGGTGCATCTTCCTGGGAGGCTGCTTGAACCCGCGATGGTTCGCCGGGAGACCAAGGCGGTGGACGGCTACCTGAGGATCTAGCCCCGGCATCTCGTCATAGCCCCAAGCGAACACATCACGGTGCTGCCTCAGAAAGTCCACGTACTGCTGCCGCTCCTCAGAGGGCATGGCGGCACTAACCAATGTGGGTCTTGGATCGGCCTCGGTTCCAAGGTTCACCTGTATTAACTCATCGACCATGGCGGGGACGCCCTCCTCAAAGGCTGGGGGTGCGTCTTCCATATCCTCTCCGCTCGGGGAGGGATCGTCCACGGGAGAGACTGCGTTGGAAACTGCATTGGGGCTACCAGATCCTGCTGGGCCACTGGTGTTGGCGCGGGCGGTCGCGGCCATCTCATCAGGAGACTCGCGGACCGTCAAGACCATGGCGACGTCCAACCGGTGAATCGGGAGGACGTAAGCGTCATCCAGACTTGCCCAGGGATCGCTTGCAACAGCGACAGGCTCAACCTCACCTGCCAGGATCTGCTTATCCTTGCTCTTGTAATAGTTCGCGTCCAGATAGCGGGCTTCACATGAGGCAAAAGGAGAGGCATCTCCTTGAAGCACGCCTACTCGACCATTAAGGGAGTATTTTAGGCATTGGTGGTATGACGAGGGAACCGCCGCGTGAAGGTGAAGCCATGGCCTGCCCATCAATGCGTTATACGCAGTGTCCTGAGAGACTACCATGAATTCGGTGTTGGCAACCAAGTCACCGAACTGGGTCTTCAAACGTATCTTGCCGACCGGGGTTTGCTCGGTGCGGTCGTACCCCTGGATCCTGAGGTCAGAGGGAATCAAGTCATCCTCAGACAACCCCAATCTCCGGAGCGTCCGAGTTGGAATCAGGTTAATCCCGGACCCCGTGTCGACAAGACAGCGCCGGACTTCAAGGCCATTGAACTGGCCAGTGACATACAGCGGACGGATATGTCCCTGTATAGGAGGGTCTTCATCCTTACCAGAGAACGAGATAACTGCCTGACATTCGGCGTCCTCGATCGTTTCGGCGTGAAAGGCCTCTGCAGCCGCAACCTCTGTCTCAAACTGGAGGGGGATTTTCAGGGCTTCAGCGAGTGCCTCGCGCATCTCAGATGACATGCGCAGAGCCTCAAGGATGGAGAGCCTTGCTGGGATGTCGGCCAAGTGCTTCAGGACATCATACTTTTTGGCCAAGCGCGAGCCCCTGGTTGCAGGAGGTTGCTCTGCGGTTGGTGGCATGACGGGCCTTGCCGGTTGGATCGGCGGCCGACTGGTACTTGGCGCATCTCGCTGTTCACTGGTCGCAGTCCGGGAAATGGTCACCGTACTGGAGTCAGGAGGCCGGGATGGACTCGTGGCAGGGCGGAGCTGGTCGCGACGCGGCTGAGGCGGTTCTGCCTGGTCCCACACCACAAACAGTGGCGGAGGCGAATCCGTCATCCCCGGATGGGGGGGCTGCGCGCGCTGAGCTCGGTTTTGAGCCTGCTGCCTAGTCTCAGTGGCGTGCACGGCCTGGCTAGAGGTACCAACGGCTGTGCCCCGGCGACTCCTGTTGCTGCAGTTCTTCCGACGGTAGCGACGACCGGGGACACTAGGGAGGTCCACCTGGTGTTCTTCAACGTCGGGAACCGAAAAGGGATTTACCAGCTCGACGGTATTAACCGAAGCGTACCCAATACCGTCATCGGACGAATCATCCATCACCGGGCGGATCCGAGGAGGGACCCCCATCTCCGGGGGCATGAAATCGCCGAGAGTGCGGGATAGTGGCGGAACCGGCGGGGCGCGCTCTTCCTTCTTGCGCTGCCGCCGTTTGCTCCTCTTGGAAGAGGCAGGCTGGGACGACGATGCCGAAGCAGCACCCGCAGGTTCTGGGGGCTCAGGCTGATTCAAGCGCGCACGGATGATTCCATGGGCGCGAATGGTCGTCTTGCGGGCCATCCAGTTATTGTACTTCTGGGTTCCGCGGTCGGAGACCAGCTGCCATTCGTCCTCGTTGCCACTATCGTCATCTGATCCCACAAATACGCCCGCCACTTGTGCTGGAGCTGGGCCCAACCTGATTACATTGTTGTTAATCTGGTCTTGGAGCCAATCCTTAAACACATAGCACCGCTGGATGGTGTGCCCCAGGGCTCGATGGTAGGGGCAGTAGCGGGGGTTATTCATAAGATGTGCCTCCTCTGGCCTCCAACACTCAGGCAATCGCACAATCCTCTGCTCCAGGGCGCTCCGAAAATAACCGGGGACCTGATCCTCGTGGAATGAGTAAGTCAGGTGTCGCGGGCCCCTGGGAGCGTGGTCTTGACGAGGGGCTGGAGGGGCCGGCCGAGGAGGTGGACCCTGATTATCTCACCTGGGTTGCGGCGGTACATTACGCGGAGGGGTCGGCCGGTTCTGAGGCTGCCGCTGCTGGGCCGGGAACTGAGCCCGTGGAGGCGGATTCCTGTGAGGCTGTGGAGCTGGCCTCGCCGGCAGCAGCTCCAATGGCCTGGGGGCCTCTATCTGGGCGACAGCAGCGGGCTCAGCCCTGCTGACTCTCCTTGCAGGAATCATTGGAGGCAGCGGGTGTGCCTGGCTGGCCTGTTGCAGGGCTTCCTCAAGACGTTGAGCTTTGTCTGAGAAGTCCCTGAACCCTCCGGGGTAATTCTGAGTGATCAGGGAAGGGACCAGCTCGGTCTTGACGTTCCCGACGCACATTGTTAGCAACTGCTCCTGAGTCAATGGCATGTCAAGGGAATACGTGAGACCCTTCCATCGGGCGACGAAGTCCGCGACTCGCTCATCAGGCCTCTGCTTGCACTTGAAGAGGTCTGCGATACTTGTCTTCCGGGTCGTGGAACTGAACTGGTAGAGGAACTGTCTACGGAGGTCCTCCCAGCTGGTTACCGACCCGACGGGGAGCTGGCTGTACCAGACAAATGCTGGCCCTTCCAGTGTCTGAACAAAGCAGTGAAGCTTAGCGGCCTCCTGCTGCGCCGGAGTCCCCAACATAGGCCCGCACCTCGAGTTGAAGTGGGCTAAATGCTGTGGCGGATCTCCAGTTCCGTTGAAGGGGGCGAAAGTGGGATTCCTGAATCCCGGAGGCGCCGGCATGTCATCCACCCATGCTGGGTAGGGCTTGCCGTCCGGTGGGATCGCCACCTGCCGAGTCTCCAAGGCTTCCAAGCGGGCAATGAGTGCCGCCATCGGATCGTCCGGACATGGGTTCCAGTCCTGGCGAGGATCTCTAACCACGAGCGCATTGCATGGCCCTTCAATCGGGTCGTCGACCGGGTCGTCGAACTCGGCAGCTCGTGGGATGGCAGGCGGAGCGGCCCTAGGGGCAGCGGGAGGAATCTGAGCGGGATCTCTCAGGTAGTCACGCCGCTCGGGAGGGTGTGGCGAAACATACCGCGCCCTCTTGCCATAGGAAATGGCCTCTCTCCTGTCGGCGAACACGGCGTAATCACGGTTGCCCGGGAGAGTCTCATCGAGGAGCGGTTGTTCCGGTCCCTGCGGTCCTGGCCTGGGATCACCGTAGTCAGGCCGCCGTTCTGCAGCGCGCTCGGCGAGGAGCTGGTCAACCAGCTTCTTCTGTTCGGTGAGCTGCTGACGTAGCGTAGCCTTCTCGGGATCCTCCTCTGCCCTCTGCATGGAGGCAGATGGGTCGTCGGGCCTTATAGCCTCGCTGTGCTCTTTTCCTTTGCTGACGTTTCGGCTCGACGTCAGTGCTTCAGTGGGTGCGGGGAGCCCCAGGAGGTTCCTATGATGACGAGTAACTCTCACCGATGGATCTGACGACGGCTTGTCTTCGGGGGGGAAGCCCCCGTCGAGAAGTTCCAAGTCGTTCCCCTCTCCCGACAGGTCAGCCATATTGACTGTTTCTGTCCCTGGGGATATACCCTCAGGGCCACCCAGCGAATCGGGCTGTCGGTGAATCACACTGAAGCGTAGGGCAGCGTACTGCCCCCATCCACGGATACACACGTGGGGAGTGGCTTCCTCGATAACTTTGCGGAGTACTTGAAAACACTCAACGCATCGTTGTTGGAGGGCCTCGTGGTGCTCAAATGACCCGGGGTGCCGAACCGCGGGGAGCATGGCCAGGTCAATTTGACGGCACTGCTCACCAATATCCTCCAGGTGCGATTGACTCCCGGGGTATGGCATTTGTAGGCGGTGAAGACAGGAGCGAGTCTCCCGGAGAGTTCGGCGGAAGCATTCGAACTCATCCGGGGTGAGCGATTCGAGTGCATCAAAGCCCGGTCCTGCGACTGGCCAAAACTTCTCAGGGAAGTGGCCCTATGCAAGGACGGTCCAGAAGCTCCACGACTCAAACTCGGGACCCAGATCTCCTTGGTCCTCTTCCATGGCTGGGAACAGACGGGGAACTGGTAGTGGTGCCGAGGCGGGCCGTCGGGCTGACGGGCTGGCCGGCGGTGAATACGGCGAGCAGGCCGATTGGCCTCCATATCCCGGGCCGTCCTCTGAGGGTGGCGGTGCCATGGCTACCACATCACGATAGGACGGGCCGGCGAGCGAACATCCTGCCGTAGCATCGGTGCTCGCCGAGGGCGCACCAAATCGTGGTTCGACCGTCGGTCCCCAGAAAAAGTCTCCGGCTTCTCCGATCGAGACGGAAGGCACTTCCGGAGGGGCCGGTACCAACCGCAAGCTTGATCCTTGGGGGTCTACCAGGCCCTCGTTACTCCGGATATACCTTCGGAGAGAAGCGGGGATCACATCGATCTCGCTCTCGGGGAGCACGAGGCTGACGTGCCGCATTCCTACCCCTGCCCTTGACTGGCGGGATTGGGGAAGGGGCTCTGTCGCCGAATCGTACTCCGCCTCTGAGTCAGAGAAGCAAACCGGTTGGATCTCTGTCCGGAATTCCGTAACATTCCTCCCTCGGCGTCGACGCCTTGCCTTCCTGCCCCTGGGTGGTTCTTCGGGGCAGGGCTGATCTCTGTCCTGGCATCCTCCGGCCGCACTGGTGCTGGGGCCAAGAGGACTGGGAACCAAGGTGCGAGGGGCACCGGGACAGATATCAAAGGGGACGCGGGGAGAGATGATTCCGGGCAGGCCTCCGGGCCGGGATCGGAAGGTGGGATGACCCATGCCTCCTGGATCGGCCACACAGAGTAGATCCTGCCGGTGAATAGCGCTACCGCGAGGTGGTCCGCGGTGGCTACTGCCAGTGCCAGCAACCGGGAGAGTCGATCCAACCTACCTTTGGGGCGGTCGGGGCCTCGATCCAGGTCGGGCATAGGAGTTCCCCTGCTCAGGATGCGCAGAGGCCTGGCGACTGGAGCCAGCAGTGGCTTGGGCCAATGCGGCCGCTGTTCCTAGAGCCCCAAGGTGGGCATCCTCTTCCGCTCGTGCCCGACGTTGGCGTCGAGACAGACGAGTCGGGATGAGCGGCGCGGGCAGGTGGAGAGCCCGCTCTTCGACTGGAGAGGCCTGGCGGCGGTGTCGCCGTGGCCTGGCGGGAGTCCTTACCGTAGATCTCTAGAGAGAATCCCGGATAGGGTGATCCTGGGCATCTTCCACCTCATCCGCATAGGGAAGGGAACTGTCAGAGCGCTCCGGGGATAAACTCCCGAAGCGATTGGACGTTGAGGTAGGCAGTGGTGCCTCCCTGCGCGGCCCTCGGGGGCGGCGGTGGTGGCGAGGCGCAGCCTCCTCAAGGTCTAGGCGAGCCATTTCCCTAGTGGGGATGACTCCCTCTTCCTCGTATCTCCGCACCAGGGTGTTGATCACCCTTCTCTGGATGACCTCCGAGGGGGAGAGAGGGCGTGGTCGTCCCGCAATTGCGGCTGCTGGGACGACTGTGGAACGGGCAGGACCGCGCGGAGTAGCCGCGTCGGTGTTTCCCCTATCCCTGCGCCAGTGGGCGGGTGGCGATCGGGCACTGGATCGGGCGACCTGATTTCTGAAAGCAGGGAGAAGAACCCATTAACACTGACAGGAAAAAGGAATCGACAACCAACCATTAGCGCCACGACGCCTTCTGTGGGGGGAACCCAGGCCCTCGACGTTGCGAGACGGAGTGCCCGATTTCACTTCCCCAGCCCCTGGCGGGTAAGACTGAATGCTTGGCCGGGCAACATGCCGGTCTTCCAACACCTCTGAAAGCCATCGGTCTTCGTATTGAGGAGAAGAGATTCACGTCGGGTTCACCATTTTTCTGTTTCGGTGCGGATGTGCGTCGGGTTACGCTGTTCCGCCAGGACGCGTTCGCGCGTGCACCCGTCAACCCGAGGGGATGGGCGCGCGGCTTGTGGTCCCGCAGTCCCGCTTTCCAAGGGCGGGCGGCATTCGTCCCTTATTCAGGGGCGTCTGCTCCTTGATCGAAACCGGGATGATGGGATGTCGGCTCCTCCTTCCTTGGACGTCTCCTCGGAACTCGTCGCCTAATCCGGGTCTCCCTCATAGACTTAAGAATGTTCGTGAATCTCGTTCCCGGCGCCATATCTTCATGGACACCGGTTAATTACGCTGCTTCCGCCCGGACGCTCCAAGGAGTCTGGGCGGGGCAGCAACCTGCAGTGAGAAGGCCGGGTGGCTCTGGGTGCTGGGGGCGTGTCGTAACACTGCGGCTCTGCACGTCTGTCTTCCGTCCCTAATAGGGCTTCTCGAAGGCATGATGGCCTGAGGCATCCCGTACTGGGTGCGGGGAACTGTGTCACCTGAGGTTTTCCTCAGCTTCCCATGTTTAACACGGGGTATGCCGCGAGTTTAACGTCCAGCGGGGACGGCATCGGACCGATCAACACGAAAAGTGGATCAGATGACAGAACCCCTTGCGGGGAACCTCCGACGCTGGGGCCAGCACATGGGCGGCTTCCCAAGTAACGTGGAGTGGAGTGAAGTGGCATGACCCCACCGGGATGTGGCGGCCCGGGTAAGGATCAGGATGGATGATGGAGTGGAGAGCTTGGACCCCGTAGGGGCTTCCTACGTACCGCGCGTTAGCACGGATCAAAGTCAACGTAGTTCGGGTATACAGTTTAACGTCATGCTGGACATCGGCAAGCCGACTCACGAAGAGGTCGAGGCCGCCGGGCGGAGGATTGAACCGAACCACCTCGCACAGAGGGGGATGGAACGGCCGGGTGGATCACAGTTTCACGTCATGCTGGACGATAAAAGGAGAAATGGAAAAGGGGGGCTGTGGGGAGGCACCGTGGAGATACACACGGGCAGTCTCCCACAGGGGCGGATTCATAGGTGAATCGACGCAAGCGTGAACCCTGGAGGGGTCCACTGATGGACGAACCGACATAAATACGACCGGGACGACCAGGTGGCGGGCTTGGACCTCAAGAAGGCTTCCTACGTACCCTGTTTAGAAGACAGGGATCAAAGTCCACGTAGTTCATTCTGTCAGGACTTACGTACTTGAGGCAGCCCGGATGCAGCAAAACTCAGTTGGAAGGGACTTGGACCGAAAGCAGAAGACACCTCGATCCCAGTCACACCCTCTACTGGCTTCGGCAGTGGGGAGGCGCAATGGAGATACACATGGGCAGCCTCCCACGAGAAACTAGGGGTTTGTAATACCCTGCCCCCGTAGGGAAAAGCCACTCCCATTAAATCGTCCCAAAAGCGGGACAATCCCGACATCCCTGCAGAGACGAGCGGGTGGGGGCCACTTCCAAACCGGGGGAGACCCTGCGTGCAGAGCATGGGATCGGAAGATGCGGACGGTTTAGCGTCTTGCCAGACGAAGTACAGTTTAACGTCGTGTGTTGAGGACGAAGCGGACGGTTTAACGTCTTGCCGGACGAAGCACAGTTTAACGTCGTGTGTTGAGGACGAAACACTTGGCAGTTTAACGTCTTGCAGCGCGGACGATGGGGGCTAGGCAGTTCAGCGTCGTGCAGCTTGGACGGATGTGCAGTTTAACGTCATGCTGGACGTATGGGCAGTTTAACGTCATGCGGGACGAATGCGCAGTTTAACGTCATGCTGGACATATATGCAGTTTAACGTCATGCTGGACATTGTGCAGTTTAACGTCATGCAGGACGAATATGCAGTTTAACGTCATGCTGGACGAATGATTGCCGCCGATGGGTCCGTGTCACTTCGCACGAGCCTGGAAGGCTGCACGGGAAGACAGCGCACGGTTCGGGCGCCCAGGATGAGGATCATCGGGCGCCACGCAGGCGGGTACCCTCAGGGGGTCAAGGGAGGCGACCCTGGAGGATTGCGCGCAAAAGAGGAGCTTTGCGCGCAAAACCGCGGGTCGGCGCGCAAAATGGCGGGCTGGCGCGCAATTGGGCCAGCGCTTCGCGCGCGGATGATTGGGATTGCGCGCACCGGGCTTCGGGTAGCGCGCGGGGGCAACGGCTCATTCTCTAACGAATGGCCACTTTGAAAATGGGGGGTGCGCGCAATCGGGCTGGATTGCGCGCACCCGGGGGGCAATTGCGCGCAAGAGGCTTCTTTTGCGCGCAAAGGCCTTCGGGTTGAAATTTATTCAAAGGAAATGAGCCAAGGGGATTGCGCGCGAAGGCAGACCCCAAGGCTCTATTGCACGAAAGAAAGGAGGTTACCTGAAGATCGGCATTGCGCGCGGAAGGGGTTGGATTGCGCGAACGAGCAACGCTTCGGATTCCGGCAACCTTCAAAACGTCGGGGGTCGCCTTATATTTATACGCAACCCCGGGCGCGGAATCCGGTCTCGGGCGCGCAATTCGCTTCGCGGGCGCGGAATCAGGACCCAGCGCGCAAAGGCGCCGCGCTGGCCGCGGTCGCGCAAAATAGCGCGCCGACCCAGCGCATTGCGCGCATCCCGGGAGGATTGTGCGCCGCGACTCAACTTTGCGCGCGAGCCTCTGAAATTTCGCGCAAGTCCTCCGGGCCCTCCGGAACGTGCCTCTGACTCCAAATATCACTTCGCTTTCCGCATCCGGAGCTTCTTTTGGGAACAACGGACTTTTCCGGCGTCTACAAATAGCTACCACTCTACCATCGGTATGGCCCCGTTTGAGGCTCTGTATGGGAGGCCATGCCGTTCACCTGTGTGTTGGACCGAAGTAGGAGAGGCAGGCATCCTTGGCCCGGAGGTAGTTCAGAACACGACGGAGAAGATTCAGCTCATACGGGAAAGGATGAAGGCGGCCCAGGATCGACAGAAGTCGTATGCTGATACCAGGAGAAGGCCCTTGGAGTTTGAGGTTGGAGACCACGTGTTCTTGAAGGTCTCCCCGCGGCGTGGACAACGGAGGTTCGGCAAGGGGGGTAAGCTTTCCCCCAGATTCGTCGGACCCTTCGAAGTGTTACGGCGGGTCGGCGAAGTGGCTTATCAGCTAGCGTTACCTCCGCCGCTGCTAAGGATACATGATGTCTTTCATGTATCCCAGCTCCGTCGTTATCTGCACGATGTTTCACACGTCCTTGATTGGGGTGAACTGGACATCGAGGACGACGCAACCATTTTGAAAAAACCAGTGATGATCGAGGATCGCAAGGAGAAGGTGCTTAGTGGGAGAGCTATTCCCTTGGTTCGTGTGTTGTGGAGACATGGCGGGCTCGAGGAGAGTACGTGGGAAAGGGAAGCACAGATGCATGCCCAATACCCCGAGTTGTTTTGAGCTTTGTTCCTTTTGTACCTACTGTGGTGGAACGTTTTACCTTTTTGGCTATGAAATGTACTAGTTCCTTTCCTCTATTGTGTGTGAAAATCCCCGGCTAAAGGGAAGAGGGAACCCGACCCCTAATCAAGGCGCATTAAGGTGGATGCGATTGAACCCGTGCGGGCGAGTCAGTGCCGCCCAAAGCGGATAATATCTTGACATGGGGGAGGGGAACTCCCCAAACCCGCATGACCGGGCTGTTTGGCGTGGTATGTTGCTTAGTTCTTGTCAGGAGAGTGTTTTTAGTTAGCAGAAGTTCACTCCTAAGAGGTATCTTTCGAAGATGGTTGTTCGGACCCTCTCTTTCCTTCTGGTTTGTTGTGATTCTCGAGGACGAGAATCGTTTAAGAGGTATCTGATGTGATGACCCAGACCCCCCTTGGTCCCTTCCTTTGCCAAAATCCGGATCCTTGAGGGGTACGGATCGGTGAGACCGATCGGTGAGACCGATCGGTGTGACTGATCGGCGGAACCGGCCGACGTCACCCGGCCTTGCCAAGTTGTTCCAGTAACATGCACAAAAGTTTAATTAAATACTGAATCGGCTCATGAGTCGGTTTAAACCACTCAGCACCTTTAATGATGAGTCAAGCCGCGTGGTCAACCCACGACTTCCACGTCTTACGCGGTTCGGCGTTTTTATCTCAATCGTTCCCGGCTCTTATAAATTAAGGGTTAGGCCGTGGTTTCCCCCCTTCTTCGATCGTAGCTCTTCTGGTGCATCGGGACCGCCGCGTCGTTATCCGTAAAGTTCCGTGCCCCCGGCCTAAACGTCGATCATCTATCAACAAGTAGGGAATTTCTCTCGTCTCTCACTTTTGTGTATCATGCGGGGTGGGCGTTACTTTTATTCCTATGGAATTGGTTGAACCAAACCCTAATGAAGATAATAAACGAAGTTCTAAAGAAAGAAGGGGAAGGGGTTGTGATCGTTGTTTATGCTTAATCTTGTGATCATCCCTTTTTGTTGTACTGGTTTATGTTTTCTAAAAATTGAGGTCGTTGGTGGTCGTGTGTGTGCACTTGAATCCCCTTGTGATGTTTTAAATGGGTTGCTGAAATTGTGAACTCCTGCTGTGAAATTGGTTAATTACGTATATCCGGCTGAATAAGTTGAAAGCACCAGGATCAACCCTTCTGTGATAACTCCCGGTTAGAACACACGGAAATTTGAAATCATGGAGTGTGTTAAATCTTTTAAACCTGAAAATACCTAACTTGTGTTGGTAGTGGTAGTTGGTTGTTTTCCCTTCGGGCCGTTTGCTGGAAATATGGGATGGGATGGGATCCCCTGTTCTTTTTATACTCTCGGTGGCTGTTTAAATTTGGGGGATGGGATCTTTTGTTGGTATGGTTTCAGTGGTTGTGAGTTTTTATCACAAATTGGGGAGAGATCCTTTGTTGGCAGAACCGGGTGTGAGTGTTTTGGTTGATCCTTGATTTTGACTCTTTCCTTGGTTATGATTATGGAAGTTGCCCAGTAGTGCTTAAAATTAATTGAACATTTTGACTGAACGTGAAACAAGAATGGGACAAATGGTTTTGTGGGCATGGGTTGTGAATTGTGACTCGGACTCAGTGGTGTTGTGTTCTGTAGGTTGGCTAGGAAAACCTAAGTTTTGGGTGAGTGTTTGTTACCTATATCTATACTTGTAGCTTTGTGTTTCTTATTAGCGCCCCACCCAAGTTGAGCACTTAGTGCCGAACACCCCCATTTATGGGGGAAGGGTGTTTTTCCCAACACTATACTTAGTGGCTGGTTATTAGCTCCTTTTCTGCTCCCTTTTCCGGATAGCCCAAGTACCTTCGGGCAGGCTGTGATGGCCTGAAGTCCATTATTAGCCCAAGAACCATCGGGCAGGGTGTTGTGGTGGTTGGACAGGTGTGTGCGGCAGGTGGTTTCCCAAGTGTCTTCGGGATGAGGCCCAGGTGTCTTCGGGCGTGGCAGTGGATCCTTTAGCCCAGGTGTCTTCAGGCGTAGCGGTGGTTGTTCTGGCCTAGGTGTTTGCAGGCATGGTTACATGTGATAGTTGTGGCCCAGGTGTGTGCGGGCGGGATACGGCAGTGGGACTGCGTGTGGTTGTGGCCCAGGTGTGTGCGGGCGGGATTCGGCAGTGGGACTGCGTGTGGTTGTGGCCCAGGTGTGTGCGGGTGGGTGTGGTAGTGGGACTGCGGTGAGAATGGCGGGATTGGTCCGATGCGTAGGATGTCTCAATAACCAGTGGGAAAGTGGCGCGGGGTACCCAAACATCGATGTGCTCTTATATATATATTACTTGACTTGCGTTATTTGGGGAGCGAGCCTTGGTGAGGCCTGGGATGGATAGTTGCCTTGTTAGTTTCTGGTTCTTCTCTTTTCTCACGGTACTTTAGTACGTTCCCCCACTTGTGCACGAGAGTCTTGGTTTTCCCTACTGAGTGTACTTGTATGCTCACCCTACGTACATAAAACTGCTTTCAGGTTTCCAGGAGGACTTCGGGGATCATGCAGGACCTTACTAGCTCGGACTTTTGCGGCAGTTGCAGTTGTTGTTTTTCTTTTTGGTACTTACCTTGTAGTCACCTTTTTGCACTTTGTGGATTTTACTTTTGAAACATGCATGTGGGAATGGTTTACTTTTGGATTTACTGTTCTTTATACCTTGGTGTCGTTGGGTTTTCTTCTCCTTATCTCTCGATCCTATAAAATAAAAAGGGTAATTCCTTCCATTTGCGAGAATTTTCTATACCCTTTGTGCTAGTCGCCACTCCGGGACCTATTGAAGGCGGGTTTCGGGGGTCATTATCTCTCCTTCAACTTAAAGAAGGAAGGGCCTGAAAATCTGCTGACCCTTCCCTCTTTTTGGTGAAGGAAGGTCGTGACATTCACTAACATGATAACAAAAATTTGTAAATGGAATTTAAGTGTGATTGTTATTATTTTTATTTATGCCAGGTTCTAGTTGTTTAGATATTGTGTATTTTTTCCCTGGTTGGGTGTTTCTTGTGGATGTTTTAACATGGGATGGGTTAGCTAATGAGTTTGTGATAGTTATCACATATTGGATAGTGAGGATGTGATTGGTTGGCATGGTATATATTGTGGGGTGAATTTTCAGTGATTTTTAATGGGGGGATGGGATATTCCGGTGCCTAATGGAATGGGTTATTTTGGGTTTGATTCATTTGCTGGTTTGTGGTATTGTATTTTTTAGTGGTGTAAGTTCATGTAAATGGTATTTTTATGGTGGATGTAGGTTGTGGTGGTGTTTTATTGATGTAAACCCATTAGTATAGGCTTTTTTGGATATATATATATATATATATCACTGATTTTCATGAGATTTATTTATGCACCCCACCTGACTCAGTAACCTTACAAATTCCCAAATTTTAGGACTCATTGGTGTTTTTTAAGCTTCTAAGTCCATTAAGATTCATGTATGGATACCCCCTCTTCCCCACTCTCCCTTCGGGCATTTTATGTGGTGGTATTGGTATAGTATTGGTTGTTCATGTTAGGAGGATGGAATGAGGTTGGTATCATTCATGTTCACTATAAATTAATCTCATAGAAAAGGATGTATAGATTAGATTAGGATATGTGGTTGTTAATATGTATATGTAATTATAGATTTTGACTGATAGAAACATGGGATGTTGATCCCCACAGGAGTCTAGGGTAAGTAGGGTTACAAATCAACTCATGTGATATATATATATATATAATGGATTGATTCTTTTGATGTTTAATATTGGGGGGTGAGAGAGAAACATAAGTACAGAACTAGTAATGGAATGTCATTTATTTTATATTTCCCTGATACTATTTTATTATATTGGATGTGATATTTGGTGAGTGAACCATGGTGAGGCTGCGTGATAGTTGTTATGCCCCAACCCCAAAAACTCAGAGCTAGTGCATTATTTTATTTCATTAGAATGACTGCAAGGAATAAAATCCCAAAGGACTGACCAATTTATCTGTTTTGTAAAGCTATATTACATACATGATACCCATAATGCATTGGAAACAAATAAAACATGATACATAAAAAAATGAAATAAATTGAATCCTTGAAAATCATTCAAAGGATTCCTATTCAAAACCTAGGAAAATGAAACATAATAATTGTGAGCTCAAAAGCCCAATAAGGGTTTGTAAAATAGATTCAATATTGAATCAATGAGAATAAATCAACATGGGATTATAAATAAATAATAACATCTAAAATTCAAATAAATAGATAAGTAAATATCAATATAAATCGTAATAAACTAAAAACATTATATTTAATCAATAAACTAGTAATAGAATTCATCTATATATATTTCAATGAAAATATTTCATGGATGAATAATAACTAAACTTGAATAAGGGAAATGTTTAATTTTTGGATGTCATGTCTGAGGCACAAGAAAACATATACCATCAAGTCCTTTTTCAAGAAGTTTTAAATTATTATTATTTGACTAACTTCTTTGTCTCATGAGAACCATCTGATACATAGAACAACTATATAAAGTCTAGGCCCCACCCATCATTTCCAAACCAAATAAATCCCCATATCAAATAATTGAGATAAATACTTAACAATAAGCCATACCATAAAATATAAATATTTAATATATAAGAAAAAATTATCAATAATTCCTCATTATAGAATATATTACAATAAGGTTTGTTGATTTCTATGAATGGAAATACTATTAAAATATCATTAAAAATATTCTTGTGGAAAAAAATATTTAAACATTCCAAATAATCTCATACCACATTAAAACAATTGAATCATAATCCCCATGAAGTAATATCATTAAATAAAACTTATAATATGATTAGATTAAAAATATTCATGATATAACATGTCAAATGGAATTATATACACCATATAAAAGCTAACTGGTGCATAACAAAAAATAATTCTCAATGTAATTTAAATTGAGTTGAAATCCCCTACTATGAGTCTGGATTGTCACATGTGTATTTATCTTCCATAATAATAAACTTATTATAATTATTTACTTACTTCCAAATATTTTTCAGGTTATAATTAATTTTACTTCACTTATTACAATTTTTATACAACTCTTGACATAATTTATTTTACATTGGGTGTTTTGACCAAATTCAATTCATGTGTTAAAAATGACTTTGGTTGGAAAACTATGGTCAAAGGGGTCATTAAATAAACATATATAGAATAATTATAATAAAATAATTATAATATTTATGAATAAATTATACTTTTAAAACCAACTATGAAATATGGGTATGGAAAATGAACCAATGTTACAATCATGGAGACACTGGGTCCTACATACGTATGAGTAACGTTCCCATTTTTTAATGATCATTGTGAAAAGAGGGTAAGTAACATTATATATCCATATAATGATAATAATATCATAAATACCATATTACATAATCATATATACTTATATATATAATTTTTTTATGTAAAAGGAATCACATCATGTCAAGGAGGTGGTAGTCCACATATCCATGACGAATGTTGTCACTTTTTAGTGTGGGAAAAGGTTAATAAATAAAATGATATATCATATATTCAGAAAGGTAATTATGAAATTAATATAATATATATGTCATTTATGTCACATGTTTTTAATTAAAACTATCCTTTATATATTCCATGTATCAATTGAATGAATCACTTCACTTTTAGGAGGTGGTAGTCCATACTTCCACAAATGATGTTATCATATTTACAGAAATTCGAAAGTATATAGGTATGTGTTATAAAATGATTGTATAATAATAAATAAGTAATAAGTATCATATATATCATATAAAAACATATTCTTCATCATAATTTCCAACCATGAAAAGTAGTAAAGGAAAAAATGAACAGCATCATTTTGTGAAGCGTTACTTCGTTGTAAACATAAATGGTAATTTCATTACCCATTAAATGGTAGTGTGTCTAATTTTAGGTATAACCCTTAATATAAAAAAAATCAGTATATTTAGGATAATTTTGTTATTATATAATCATGTAATTATAATAATTTAAAGAGTGGAGAAATAAATAAAACTAAAGAGTTTGAGGAAGTATATTTCCTCTAATTCAGGTAACTCCTTTTGGTTTTCACCAAAGGCCTTCTTTGGATGGATTTATAACCAAGGGTAGTGTTCTAAGATTAAGGATGTATTTTGAGGAGATATTTGGGAAGATATTTTTCAATATAAATTGGATTGAGTGGTGTGAGTAAGTGGGAGGGATGAGTGTCTTTTTATAGTAAAGGAGGAGTGGTACTATTGTAAATATCAAAAGGTATACATTATTGGTAGATATACCCTACCCAATATTACTCAAAAATTCAAAAATAGTGGATTAAATATTAATTATGATCCATAAAAACCTCAAACACACAAAAATAAGTGCATTTTTATAATTTATTTCCTTAACATCTAAGTTTCCCCAATTTTCTCATTTTGGTTTTTATTAAAGTTACTATATCTCTATCGTATCTAATTTAATAATTAAGGCAAAATTAAAGTGATGTTTATTATAAAATATAGAAAAAATAAAAACAAATATTATATATAATTTACAAAATATAAATCTTCTATTTTTTGGAAGTTAATTTTAAAACAAGCGCATGTAATACGCAAAAACACTAATTTAACCCAGACAATGAAAACAATGTTTTTACT
The DNA here is from genome assembly GCA_963277665.1 of Viscum album. NCBI lineage: Eukaryota > Viridiplantae > Streptophyta > Magnoliopsida > Santalales > Viscaceae > Viscum > Viscum album. The sequence goes on along the minus strand of OY728123.1, from coordinate 222,762,865 downwards.
ATTTATGAGTCAATATGTTAATTATAAAATATAAATTGGTCCATTAATAGACTTTATTTTATATTTATTTATACTTCAAAATCACTTTTCTGAATATAGTATTTTTATTAATTTTAATACATTTAATAAAATATCATTTATTATAAAATAACATTAATGTCAATTTTGATATTTATTGTTTAATTTTAATTTAAAAATATAAAAATAATATTTAAATTAAAATTTATTAAGTTAACATATTTTTAAAATAAAATATTTATCTAAAAAATTAATTATATACAATAGTTAAATTAATTTAATTCTTTTCTAGTATTTATAGTATTATATATTTTAGATAATTATTAACTAATTAATCACTACATTGGCATTTCATAAGAATTTAATGTAACTAATTCATATCTAAATGATAAATCATTATTAAAAAATAACTTATTTATCTTTAAAAAGTATATTTATAACCAAAAATATTTTGTTTATTCCATATCTCAATGTTTTAAAAAAATTTAAGGTATGGAATGTTTCTTTTTTGTCTTGTTCCTTACTTAACTTATCATATAGGGAACTTTCTTGAACATGTTTCCCAATAAACGATAAAATTAGAACAATGTTGGATATATTCAAAATATTTTCACTTAATAACCTCTTTATAAGTTTTTAGGTCATTTTTCCTCTTCATTTTTTGCATTTGTTCTCTTATTAAGATTAATTTTACCTTAATAACTTCATTTTATTTTAATTAATTTAACTCATATTTTTTCAGGAAAATAATTTTATATTATTAGAATAAAATATAATACTTATTGGAGGCATTTTTATCAATTTTTTTAAATTAAATTTACATAAGTAGTTAAACTAAGTTTAACACTAATCCTGCAGACATGGCGAGAAAGAATGTTTTTAAAGTAAAAATGTCCAAACGTTTAATAAGTCTTTATATCCAATTTAAATATAAAAATTACTAAAATGACCTAAATTGGATTAATATATGTATAATTTATCTATTTTTACTTTAATAACCTATTTAAAATATAATTTAACATCAATAATTATTTAAAAGAAAAAGCAGTTTTTAACTCAAATGTAGTATTTTTCATTGTTCATCAAAAAATGAAAATTCTCAGAAAAATACCAAAAATTATCTGTAATATAATTTTTGAAATTATAAATTAAAAAAATTAAGTTTTTTTTACAAATAATAGTTATAAAATTTCCAAAATTTAATTTCAAATAGGTGGACTATTAAAAGGCGGTAAAACTCAGTCTTGCATATAACGCAAGCTAACTCACTGTTGTTTATAGTGTAAGCTTAACATGGTGTTTCATATAAAGAAATATAGAAACAAATTATTATTATTATAAATTAATAATATTTTAATGTTTTTGGGTGTTACATTGTCCCCAACTTCAATAAATTGCATCCTCACAATTCAAACTTTATCCTGATAATCAAGGGATTAATATTTTAAAATATTATTAATGGAAAATACTCATCATAAAGAGGATCAATAACCCATATTATTAATAATATGGAAAATGAAATGTAAATTTCACCACAATACTTGGCTTTATAATTTGATAACATTAGTGAAAACCTAGACATGGAAGGGAAATATAACCATCATGTTCTGATGGACACTGACATAGAACATGTTCAGTTGAAAGTTATTGACCAGTAAACTATAATCTAGAGGTGTTAATAAAGGTAATTAACATCATATAAAAAATTATAATAGGCAAAAAAAAATCAAGTCCATTTTCCAAGATTTGAGAAATTGTTTCAAAATATCTTCCTTTGATTGCACTTTGAACCATTTCTACGTCATCTATTAGAATAAGATAAACTATATAGTGATGTAATAAAATAATCTATAGACCCTAATATAAAATTCAACATAAACCATTTCATAAATGGTTAACTTTTTAAAAATATTATGATCAAACATTTTATAAAGAATTTCAATCATTTTAAAAAATTAACTTATCATTAGCCTTTAATCAACATGAAGAAACTCTGAATTATCACATTCTAAACACGTGAATACCTTTATCATTTATTCTCTCAAATTATATTAATAACTTGGATTTCCATAAATCCTTATTGAAAACATGTATTCTTTCATATTCTTTAAGTAAAACACATGTTATTGGATATATTACTAAAATCTAAAAGTGTTTTAAACTCCATTAGTGATAGCATAAAACACATAGTAAACAAATTATTAATTAGTTACAAGGTAGTCTGTAATATCCAATATACATATCCACATCAATCATATATTTATTTTAAAATTATTTTCTTAGTATCTATAACATATTAAGGGTTATATTTCCCTCATCAATGTGTTTTCCAAAGAAAATTATTTTTTATTAAAGAATTTTCCATGGTTATATGCAGCATGTGATCTCAAATCCTTAATGAAAAGGTATTATAGTACAATCTTAATATATTAAAAAATTATTATAACTAGTACATAATTGATAAAATACTCAAATGAAATAATTATTTAATAGTTATATTAATCATTCCTCTTCATCTGTAAAAGTATTATAAATTGACCATTATCCATTAGTATCATTTAGGGAATATTCCTTTGATGCTCGAGGCATTGATTTCAATAGTGTCTCATCTTCTTTCATTTGAAGCATTGTAAATTGGAAACCTTTTTATTACCCTTTAAATTATAAGAATTGTGTAATTTCTTTCCACACTTGTATCAACCTCCCATTTCTTTTAGGAAAGTACTAGGGTGTTTCTTTCCACAATTATCACATGTGGGAAAGTAATTCTTTCCCTTCTTCCCTTTATCCATATTTTTCTCTACCATCCTCTTATTTATTATCTTACCTTCAAAGCCATAGGACTTGGATAATTATTTAACTATCCTGTTATCACATGATATTATTTCCTCATATGATTAAAATACTTAGGAGACTATTCCCCTTTGAAATGTTGGATTGAGACCATAAAAAATTTGATCCTTCTTACTATTTGGATCGTGTGCATTGGTGGACTTTACATTCCTTCTTCAAGGCTCCTTTTCAAAATGAATACATACACTAAATTAGATAATATAATTATGAAACATAATGTATAATATTTAATATTATTAAATACATAAAAAAATTAAAAAAAATATTTGTATCTACTATCATAATCATAAACATGATTTATTTGGGGAAATTTTTACTTTAAAATCATTAATAATGGTTTCTAATGAAAATATGAATTATCCTAAGTATATCCCCCATGTGTGTTAAACTAAGTGTGTATTAAGGCTCATTTTCATGTACCAAGTTACGCTGATTCAGGTTTGACATGCCTTGTCGGAGTTGTTACTTCTAGGTACATCAGTTCTAGAACCACGTCCACTTGTAGTATCCAGACATTGATATATTCTTATTAATACCCATATAATCTCTACCTTACCAAAATTTTAGTATTTTCTTCTATAATTATACTCAAACTCTATCTTAGGGTTATGTTCCTTAATATATGTTTTATAAATCTAATATCCAATGTTGTTACTAAACTTCCACTAATACCAGATATAACGCCCCGACCCCAGAAGCCTAGAGTTGATGCATAATTTTATTACATTGGCATGATTTCAAGGAATAAAATCCTGAAGGACCGATCATTTTATCAGTTTTGAAAATCTAGATTACATACATGATACCCATAATACATTGGGGAAATAAAACGAAACATGATATATAATAAAATGAAATAAATTTCATCCTTGAAACTCATTAAAATTATTCCTCTTCTTAACCTGGGGAAATTAAACATAATAAGATTGATATCAAATGCTTAGTAAGGGTAATTAAAATGGAAGCAATGATGAATCAATGACAATAAATCAATGTAGAAAGGTAAATAACTGGTAATAATTTCCATTCAAATAACTAGATAAGAAAATATCAATATATAAAGTTAAGAAACTTAAACACATTCCATTTAATAAATAAACTAATAATATAATGCATCTATAGATACGTCAATGGAAAAATCTCATGGATGAATAATAACTGAACCTAGATGAGTGAAATACTTAATTTTTGGATGTCATATCTAAGGCGCATGAAAACCTATACTATCAATACCTTTAAAAAGATGGTTTAAACTATTTGGATTTAGAAAACTAATTTTTCTCATGATAACATGCTGATGTATAAAGGGGATATATAAATTCTTATTTTCACATGTTATTTCATGTCAAAATCATTCCTCCTATTTAATAATTGAGATAAATAATAAATAATATATCTTAACATAAAATATCTGTATTGAATAGGTAATATGTACTTATCAATAACTCCTTAGTGGAGGATAAGTAACAACAAGGGTTGTGGATTTTTATGAATGTAAATACAATTAAAATATCATTTAAAATATTCTTAAGGAAAATTATATTTATAAAATACAAAGAATCCCATACCACTTTGAAACATTTGAATCATAATCCCCATGAAGGAATTACATTAAATAAATATTATAATATCATGATAGTAAGGATATTAATTATATAACATGTAAAATGGTGGAATATACACCATATAAAAGTGAATTTTTGCATAAAAAATATGTCTCAATGGAATTTTAATAGAGAAAATGTCCCTTACCTTGAGTCTGGATTGTCATATGTGTCTTTATATTCTTGAATAATAAACATATGTTAATTGTTTACTTTATTTAAAAAAAAAATCAAGTTTATCATTACTTTTACTTCACTTATTACAATGTTATATACAACTACTTAAACAATTAATTTTATATCATGTGTTTTGACCAAATTCATTTCATGTGTTAAAAATGACTTTGGTAAGTCAACTATGATCAAAGGAGTCATTAAATAAAAATTAATAGAATAATAATCTTTAAATAATTATCATATTTATACCTAAATTATAAATTTTAAACTAACCATGAAATATGGGTATGAAAAATGAACAAACATTATAATCATAGAGATGGTAGGTTGTAGGTTCGCATGGGTAACATTTCCATTTTTTAAGGGTCATTATAGAAAGAGGGTAAGTAATATTATATCTATATATAATTATCATTATATCATAATTTCCATGTTATTTAATCATATATACTTATATATATAATTATTATGATGTAAAATGAATCACATCATGTCAAGGGGCTGGTAGTCCACACATCCATGACCGATGTTATCACATTTTAGTGTGTAAAAAGGGTAATAAATAAAATGATATATTATATTTATATAAAGTTAATTATGTCATGCATATCATATATATATTTAATTTATGTAAAATATGTTTAATTAAACCCATCCTTTATACATTCCATGTATCACGTGAATGAAACGCATCTCTTTTAGGATGTGGTAGTCCACACTTCCACAAATAATTTTATTGTAATTAAATAGTAATAAAGAAATACTAATCACATATATATCTTATATAAATAGTTTTTCCATCATAATTTCCAACCATAAAAGGTTGTAAAGGAAAAATGAACGATAATGTTTCGGGAGGCGGTGGTTCTCTGTACACATAAACGGTAAGTTCATTACCCATTAGATGGAAGTTTTTATAATTTCCAGTAAAACCCATAATATAAAAACATGTCAGTTTATTTAGGAAACTGGAATTTTTATATAACATGTAATAAGAATAATTGGCAGAGTGGAGAAAGAAATAAAACTTAAGAGTTAGCAGAAAGATGTTACCTCTTATTTGGGTAACTCCTTTTGGTTTGCACTAAAGGGCTTACTTAGATTGATTTATACCTAATGGGAGGATTCTGGGATGTGGTTATGAATATTTAGGAGCTATTTTGTTATATATTAGTTGATCTTAAGTTTCTTGATTGGTGTGAGGAAGTGGTAGGATGAGTACCTTTTTATAAGGGAGAAGGATGATACTCATGTAAATAACAAAAGGTATACATTATTTGGAGGTCTATATTACCTAATGTGACTCAAAAATGGAAATATTATGAATTAAATAGTAATTATAGTCTTTAAAAATCTCTAAAACAAAAAATAAGTTATTTTTTATAATTTTGTTTCTCAACTTCTATTTTTCCCCAATTTTATCATTTTAGTTTTTATTAAAGTATCTATATTTATAACCCAAGTATTTTAACAAATAAGACTAAATTAAATTGAGATATATTAAAAAATATATTCCCACTTAAATATAAATATTATATCTATTTTAAAAAATATAAATCTCATTCTTTTTGGAAATTAATTTTAAAATAAGTGCATGTGACATGCAAAAACACTACTTTAACCCGGACCGTGCAAAAAATGTTTTTTCTATCTATGGGTTGATATGTAAATTATAAAAGATAAATTTTTCCATTAATAGATCAGATTTTTTATTTATTGAAACTTAAAAATAACTTGTAATAATATAGTATTTTTATTAATTTTAATTTATTTAATAAAATATCATTTAATGTAAAATAACATTAATGTCAATTTTGAAATTTCTTATTTAATTTTAATTTAAAATTTTCAAAAAAAAATTGTAATTCATTTTTATTAAGTTAAAATACGTGTAACATGATATATTCATATATCATAATAATTAATGTCAATAATTCTATCAACTTACTTCATTTTTAATATTTATAGTATCATTTATTTTAGTTAATTATTAACTGAATAATCAATCTGTTTGTGTTTCATCAGAATTTAATATAACTAATCCATCTCTAAAAATTAATTATGAATAATTATGATAAAAATAAATCATTTATATTTAAAAAGGATATGTATAATTGAAAATATGTACTTTTTTCCATATCTCGATGTTTTATAAATGCTAAAGGTAAAGAATATTTCATTTTGTCATTTTCCTTACTTAACTTATCATAGAGGGAACTTTCATGAACATGTGTCCCAATAACCCAAAAAATTAGAAAAATTTCGATTTATGGAAAATCTTTTTTCATTTAATTTCTTTTTAAAATTTTTTTAGGTCATTATGTCCCTTAAGTATAGGGTTTAATCCCTTATTAAGCTTAATTTTAACTTCATCGTTGTAACTAATTTTAGTTACTTTTACTAATATTTTTTGTCAAAAACACTAAGATGATATTATTAGACTAAAAAATAATACTCATTAAAATCATTTATTTTCATTTTTACAAATTTAATTTATTGAAGTTTCTAAATTATGTTTAATTCTAATCCCGCAGATATAACAAGAAAGTGGGGTTTTAAAGTAAAAAATGTTCAAAAGTTCAATAAGTCTCTATATCTTATTTCAATATAAAAATGATTCCAATAAAGTAAATTGGATTAATATATGTATAATTGATCTATTTTTACTTTAATAACTAATTTAAAATAAAATTTAACATTAATAATTTTTTAAACAAAAAGGTAGGTTTTAACTAAAATGCAGTATTTTGGACTATTCATCAAAAAATAAAAATTTGGAAAAAAATACAAAACAGTCACCATAATATAATTTTAACATTAAAAATTCATAAATGGAATTTATTTTGACAAATAATATATATATATATAATTTCCCAAATTTAGTTTTAAAATAGGTGTGTCATTAAAAGGCAGTAAAACTCGGTCCTGTGTGTAATACGAGTTAATTCAGTGTTGTGTGTAGTATAAGCTAAATATGGTGTTTCATATAAAGAAATATAGAAAAAAAATAATTATTATTATAAAATGAGTTTTTTTAATGTCTTGGTGTTTTACAATAGTTTACATGATAATCATTTTTTGCTCATATTTTTTCTATAGATTCACTAATATGCTCTTTTCGAATGTTCATGAGATATATTGAGTATGATCCTCCTAGGTATACATGTTATGATCACCCATATCTATAAAAAATAATTTTTATCTCCATGTTGAGTTTAGTGTCCATGTTGGAAATTACTTGTTTGCAGCTGGGTATTGGTTATTGAGTTATTGCATTTGACATTTTATAGTAATTTTATTTATAGACATGTATTTCTTTGACATATTCATACACTTTGGTATTATTATGAATATTGTTTTGTTTATATAATGTTATTTATTTTTGTGTTTAACATTATGTTTCTAGGATATATGAGGGTAATGAAACCCATTTTCATGTTTTATACCCTCGGTACTAGTTTCCAACTTCATGTCTATTGGAGTAGGCCTCAAGAGTCACATTTATCTTCATTGTAGGCCCAAGATGGGTTCCTAGTGTGGGAGAGTCATGGTAGAGTGGTATTAATACTTTTATTTGAGATTTATGATGAATTTTTGAGTAATACACTGGTGATTATTACATGGGTTAGTAGGAAAAGAATAATATTTGATCTTAGTCGATTATGTAATCAAATAAGACCGCATAAGAAATAGGATTTCAGATCTCCTTAAGATCTATGATGTGGAAATTAATCTCATATAACATACTAATTTATGTGAATCTACTTTCAAGGTAGATACCTTAGAGAAGTACAAGTATCATTCTTGATTTAACATTTATTTGAATTGGAGTGATTCTAGGTAAAAATTAAAATGAATCCAATAAAATAAATTTTATGGAATAAATTCCATGATATTAAAATTTGGTGTTTGGTTATTTTATGCAGATATGTTAGATAGTTTCCATGTATTAATGGTCTATATTTGGGGGATTCATTAGGCTGTCCCATCTAATCATTAGAGTGTTTAACCGATCAAGGAGGATAGGCTATAAAGGAAGGCATTTTATGAGTTGCAACATCAAAGGATATCTATTTATGAGGGGATCATATCTGATTTATAGGTAAGGGACTTAATGGAGGGTCATTAAATTTCATTAAGCTTAATTCATGTCAAGGTAGAATATGGGGTACCATTGGTTATCAATCAAATAAATGGAGTAGTTTGTTAGTGGTGGATATTTTATCTGGTGGAGTATAAGGAGGAAAATGTTTCATTTGAGGATTTTCAAGAGTATAATTTTTCAGAGTTTCTATAGTAAATGATCAGGTAGGTGAATATCTAGTATCTACTATATCTTTAATAGAGGATTCCTCATGTGTGAGAGATCAATATTAGATTTAATTCCTCCTTATATTTCTTCATGGATTATTTTGGAATGAAGAGTTTAGGGCTTTATTCTTAGAAGTGGTGTTAAATCCCTTGATTATATATGGATTCACCCCATTTATGTTTTCTATATACATGGAGGCATAGAAGATGACTAGGTTCATTGAGAGGATGCATATTCAGTAAGGTTTATCTAAAGATGGGATCCCTTAGAATTTGTTGAGGGGTAGAGTTGTTATTTTAGGATATTATGTATTTAGATAATATAGGATTTGGTAGGCTAGGTGTACTATCCCATCATTTTTTTTAGTTATTCCCCTCTTTGAGTTTTGGTTGAACCTATTTTATTTGGGTTTTATTTATCCTTTAAGACTTGGGGGTCAAGTACCTTTTAGGGATGGAGAAAATTTACTGTGGAAAATAAACTAATATTTAGGGATCTATATTTGTTTGAATTAATAGGTTTTGGTTATAATTTTGGTTTGGGATTTTCCTATAGAATCTGGGTTGTTTAATTTTCTCTAAAAAGTTTCACGTCATCAATTGGTTACACAACATGAAATTTTCCCCAAAAAAATGTCATAAACTTTTTTAGATCATGAAAGTTTATATTTTGTGAAACTAATCCACACTATGAAATGGATTGTTAGGTTTATTTTAACCTGAGTTGATGAATTTTTTAGTGTATCTTGTAAATTGATAAATTTATAACATGAAAGGGTTTCTTATCCTGAATATCTCAGGAACAACAGTTTTAAACCATGTTGTGTATATGATTTAATTTTATCTGTCATGAATCTCTCTCTCTCTATTGAAACCTGTGAAATTTTAGGAGATTTTGGAGTTATTATTTCTCTTTTCAACATCTTCATCAGACATTTAATCCTGGGTGAATTTCTTTTCTTTGTTCCCCTATATTATTCTGGTTTTTCATTATCATGGTGTAATTTATTGACCACTTTTGAACTAGTTTTTGATATCATGTGATCTAGGATTTTCCTTTTGATATCCTTCTCCTTTATTCTTTATTAGAATTATCAGTTGGAATATATTATTTCATAACCATATAATGTTACGTGGTGTAGAACAAATCCCTATGGTCTATTTCAATTTTTTTAAGTATGTATAATATTATGAAATTGTGCCGACACAATTTTAACGTAAAAAATAGAATAATGGGTGTTGATAATCATGTGTTAAGACTATTCTTTATATCCCTTTGGATCTGATAGTGTTGAAACATGGCTTACGGATACCCATAGGGTGAGCCTACCCATGAATAATAAATAAATTTATAATGTCTTAAATATATGTTTTACCATTAAATGATTACTCTAGTGAGTTCTTGTGATGGATTCACCTTGGAAAATGGATAACTTTATTATGGAAATGACTGGGGATAATTGGTATCAATTAGGTGTGTAAAGTAGCATGATAATTGATTAAGGAATAATTTAATGAATTAATAGATAGTTTAAAGACAAATTTTAATTAGTTAAATTGACCATTTAAACTTTTGATGTAATGTTGTGTTATTTTGGTTGTTATAACATCTATTTTGATTTATATAGAAATGATTAAATAAAAGGATTTTCCCAACCATACTGAAATTCTTATATAAAGGTATTTTGTTAGAAATAATGAAATGATTACATTAATGTATTTTCTTAGTGATGCTAATACTATTATATAAAGCTATTTTTATAATGATTCTGAAATACTTATATAAAGGGATTTTCTTGGTGATGCTAAAATGCTTATATAAAGGGATTTTTCTAGTGATGATAAAATTATTATATAAAGATATTTTAATGATGATAATGACATGATCATATAAAGGGATTTTTTGCATGATGTTGAAATTCTTATATAAAGGGATTTTCTTAGTTATGTTGAAATTATTATATTAAGGGATTCCCCTAGTTATGTTGTAATTCTTATAGGGCTTGGACCGATTATGTGATTATTTTATAGAATTATGGTTACAATTAGAATATTTGTGCTACATGCTCAGATATACTCTAGAACGGTGTCGAAGTAGGTTGATTGTTGTATCATGTTAATTGATTAATTAATACTATTAATTATTCCTTTATTATATTCACTAATTATTAGACTGGTTTTGGTTTAGACATAGTGGTGTTGACCAACTATGTTTTACTCACACCCTATTTGGTTTTCTATTTTTTACCCAAGAATATTTCATGAATTCGTGTTTGGATAAGGTCAAAGGACCTTATTGTTGATTGTTACTTGCTATATGGGTTTGAGCTTAGATATGGGACCCACATGGGGTTCAAAATCGGGGGCATTTGATTTTATTTATGTATGTCTGGTATTCTATATATATATTAATTTTATTTTTACATTTAGATACATTGTAGCATGAAATTACATGGATTATTATTATTTGGTTTACATGGTTCATCCTTTATATTCTATTTTTATGATATATTGTTTTCTCTATTTTCATTACTTTGATATTTGTTTATGTCTATTATATTACAACTCTATGGTGGAGGGAATAGTCTCCCCACTATGTAATCTATACCCACTCTACTAGACGTAATCCTTTACCATATGGGGAGGCATGCATGAGGTCCATTAATCATCCCTATTGGGCCAAGTGAGAGGGTGTCGGCCTAGGGGATGTTGCATGTGGTATCAGAGGATTAAGTTTCTTTTTTATTACATTACTATTTACAAAAGGTATAAAAGAGACTAGGATGTGTCAGGAATTGGTAATGACCTTATGCATGGGAATAGCTAACACATGCATGGGGAATCTAAGTACCCATGGACGGTATTTTTGTTCATGATATTTATTTGTTATGGTTAATGTTATTTCACCTTGGTTGATTCATATATTATGTGATATTGTTGTTTCTTGAGATTTTTACTCAAGGCCTGATATTTCATGAGATGAGTATGAATTAATCATGATAGAAACATGTGGTTATATATTGAAATTTATTTTTCATGATAGGGACATATATATTACATGTGATATATTTTCCATATGAACTATGAAATGAGATATTAATTATATATGATAAATGAAATGAATGAATGGTTATGTCATGATGATTCACCTATTGAGCCATGTTTATAGATACCATGACCCAATGTTTCTCTATTGTTATCACTTTTTGAGGTTTACATTATTGTTAACCAGTGTTCTAAGGAGTTTTTTTATTTTATATAAAATTTCTCATCCTTATATTCTAACTGAGCGTCAGGAGAGAAGAAATCAGAACACTCCAAATATTGTCGAACGATAGATTATTATAACTCTTAAGGATCAAATGGATGCTCAGCTTCACGAAAACATTATTAATTTTATTCAATACATGTAATTTGAGACTGTTCTCACCATACCTTTGATGTCTGGGATGATGAGAGAGTTTCATTTGAGGAATCCACCTACATCCACTAGGGAGGGAGGACCCCAGAAATTTGTGTTATAGAATAAGTTAGTCCAAACAATATTCATGTAACTTGATACACCTATATATAAGAGTGAATATTGTTACATACATGCTTTATATACTAGCCAAGAATTAGTGGGACATGGTAGATCATTTGGGTAAAAAGAGGAGTTATCGTAGAAGGACATAAAGGAAAATTTTCTAAGTCACTTCTATCCTAAAATGTTAATAGATGATACATATTACTATTTCATGAACCTGAAGCATGAGGGGATGTCAGTAATGGACTATGATGGATGTTTCCCTGACATACAGTTCTTTTTTCCATATTTAGAAGCTAACGATATTGTCAAGGTGAGGTGTTTCCAGGATGAGATTTATTATGAGATCAGGTCGTGGGTGAATGTTTTTTTTAGTGTATTTTTGTACATGATGAATCATGATCACATCACATAATGGAATATGAGTGAGTTCTTATGTAACTTCTAATATTTTTTAGCAGGGTGAACTAGGATATCTTCTTATAGTGCAAATATGAACTTCTATGATAATTATAACCAAAAAAATATTGGGAAGAGTGGTCAGGGTTGTGGGAATCCATCTCATGATCATGTTCCATTATAGTACTATTAATGTGTCATGTTTGATCAAAATAGCCCTAAGTATATATACCTTTATTTGGAGTGTTTTGATTATGGTAGGTTGGGTCACCTGTAGAGGTTTTGTAGGGGCATGTAGTAGCAGAGCAGTGTTATGGGATTAGATTAGTACCAGATTCCAGGAGGGACTCAGCTACCCCTTAGCAGAATGGTAGCAATAGTTCCAATGGAATTTCAGGTCAAGGATAGGTTTGTTATACTCAAGTTAATAGTGTAGGGGGAGTCATACTGGAGCCTTAGGTAGAAGGGAAAGTCAGTTTCATGCTATTCATACTATTCTATCTAGATTTGATGTAGGACCTTCTACTGTTAGATGTAAAATTCGTATATTATATACCCTTGTATTTGTTTTTTTTATATAGGGTAATTACATTCCATTATATCTTCTATTTTTTCAAATGGTTTGGTATTGGTTATAGAAATCTTGGATGGTGTATTGACTATCAATACACCATTGGGAGTGTGGTTAGAGAATATCAAACATTGCATGGAATTTTTCCTAGAAATTGGTGGTTATCATTTCCTTAGAGAACATTTTGTGCTTGAAATTATTGTTTTTTATTTGATTCTTGGTATGGATTTCTTTAGTTTTATATCAAGATCATATCAACTGTTATCGGAGGAGAGTTACCTTTCTATATCGAAAAAGGAGATAACTATTTTCACCTGGGTGAGTGGGATATTCAATCCGGTCACGTAAGTCCAATTCAGTGTAGATTGGATTGTATCATATCTTATATATCATAACTTTCCCTAGATAATAGTTAAATACATAAGGATAATTTTCCTCGAGTGGTAGACCATTTTTAGGATGTATTTCTTAATGAGTTCTAAAACATACCACCCAAGTAGGAGATCAAGTTCATGATCTATTTGGTAATGGGAGTAGAGTCAGTTTCTATCCCATATTATAGGATGGAACAAATAAATATTCATGATTTGAATGTTTAGTTGGAATATTTAGAATCCATGGGATTTATATGTCCTAGTAATCACCTAGGGATTCTCTAGTTATTTTCACCAAGAAGGATGATGGGACTTGGTTTTTATATGTGGACTATTATAGATTGAACTAAATGATGGTCAAGAATTGATATACCCTCTCACACATAGATGATCACTTCAACCATATAATAGGTGATAAGATCTTATCCATGAATTATGTGAGATCAGTACACTAACAATTGAGGTTGAGACCACCAAAAATACCTCGTACTGCTTTTAAAAGAAGGTATTTCTTGTATGAGTTTGTAGTGATGTCGTTTGTTTTGATGAACACACTTGTGGTATTTATGGCCTTGTTGATTCAAATATTTCATCCTTATCTGGATTAGTTTGTGGTGGCTTTTTTATATAATATATAATTTTTATCTTAGTTATTGAATGGCCAGGCCCAACATCTTGACATTATCTTGAGTACATTGAGAGGGCATTAGATTTAGTCCAAGATAACCAAATGCAGTAACTAGATTGATAAATTTCACTTCAAGGGCCACGTTATACTAAATTATAGAGTCTGAGTGGACCCTAAGAAGGTTACATCCAAGGGATCTTTGGATTGACTGAATAATGACTTCAATATTTTGAGTTTTATGGGTTTACTAGGATATTATCATCATTTTATCCAGGACTTCTCCTCTATGGAAGCAACGTTGTCTTGGATAACAAAGAAATAGGTGATGTTTTTTTAATTGAATGCTTGTGAGAGATATTTTCATAATATTAAGGGTAAGATGACCTTATAACGAATCCTCACCTTTCCTATGTTGAGTAAGGAATATACCATGTACTGTGACACATCTGAAGTTTGACTTAGATCATTTTTTATTCATGAGGGATGAGTGGTTGATTATGGATATAGATAGATGAGATTTCATGATAGGAATTATCCTACTCATGATCTAGAGTTAGCTATAGTGGTATATTCCCTAAGATACAAAAGACATTATCTTATGGGCAAGAATTTTGTGGTGTAAATACTCCACAATAGCCTCCTGTATATCATTTCTCAGCGGGACTCAAACCTTTAGCGAAGGGTATGTTTCAAATATCTGAAGTAATTAAATTTCTAGTTGTATTATACATCGATAAAGGGAAATGTCATTGTCTAAGACTTAATATAAAATATGAAGATAGAGGTGGTGTGGGATTCTTATGATGATTTGTGGATGATGGTTCTCTTTTTTAACAAGCATCTAGATATTCAGAAGTCTTAGGGATGAGTAGATTTGATTTTGACATCAGTTATACCTATTCTTCTTAACTAGAACATTATAGAGTATTTGTCTGATCTATAGGTATTAGCTCTGAGAGATAGCTTATATAGTGGGGATCCACTAGGATGGCCACTTATTAGTGATAATGTTCTTATTTTACATGGTTCAGTATGTGTTCCTAAGAGATTTTATAAGGATATGATGAGAGAGTTAAATAATTTTATATGGGTGGTAAATCTATGGATTAAAAATATATATCTTGATCTCTTTAGATAGTACTAGTGGATAGGAATAAAGAAGGAGGTAGAGAGATTCATGGAAATATATTTCAACTATCTGAAGGTGAATTTCAAGCATTAGAGGAATGATGGACAGTTTTGGACTCTACCCATTTTATAATAGAAATGAGATGTTTTCACTATGTATTTTATGACAATACTACCAAGTACAACTTATAAAAATGATGTATTATGGGTGATCTTGGATCAACTAATTAAGGTAGCCGACTTATTTTGGATCAGTGAGACCTTTATTATTAATGATCTGGGTAGTATTTATATATAATAGATATTTTTATGTCATGGTGTTATGTGGAGTATCATTTATGATAAATATCCTCATTTCACATATTAGTTCTGTAAGGGTCTTCAAAATGATCTAGGATCAAAAATTCTTCTAAGAATGTCATATTATCCATAAACTAACAGACAATCAAAATGGACTATTTAGATTCTATAGGATATGTTACAAGACTATGTTTTGAATTCTAGTGGTTCATGGGAGTGTAGTTTAGTACTCATGAAGTTTTCATATAATAATAGTTTCTAGGAATCAATCCAAATGGAACATTTAGAGGCTATGGATGGTAGTCATTTCCATTCATCTCTTTACTTGTTGGAGGTAGGTGAGTTAGTTATTTTTGGACCAAGTCTCTTGTAATAGATATCTAATCAGGTTTAGATGATTAATAGGTGGTTGGTGACCATGAAGAGAAGGTAGAAATCATATTATAACAATTAGATATGACCACTAGAGTTTGAGGTTGGTCATCGTGGTTTACTTCGGGTGCAACCCAGGTTGGGGAAACAATATAACAGAAAATAGGGAAATCTAGCACCTAGGTTTGTGGGGACATTCGAGATAGTGGAAAGGGTTAGTCTAGTGGAATATTTATTGGCTCTTCCATAGAA
Organism: Viscum album; assembly: GCA_963277665.1. Taxonomy (NCBI): domain Eukaryota; kingdom Viridiplantae; phylum Streptophyta; class Magnoliopsida; order Santalales; family Viscaceae; genus Viscum; species Viscum album. Next base: position 222,746,352 of record OY728123.1, on the reverse strand, counting down.
CAATAGTTCCATGTGCAGCCTAATTCACATATCAAAGCATTGTAGATATCATCCAGACCCTACACACATGATAGACATTGATGAAATTGACCTTGGTGTATATGCATCCTTTGAGGATAATCTGATATGGATTGCGGTCCATAGTGAGAATTATCTCGGAAGAATAAATATACCTCTAGTTTGTGTGTAGTGGTAGCATGGGTGTATTCAAGAGGAGACCAGGGAGAGGGAACTTGATATGTGATCATAGTGTCTAGACTTTTTTGAAGATACCCCATAGTGATTATTAGAGAACCTCAAGAATGATTAGTTATATGGTGAGGATTTTGTAAGATCCCATATTTTTTATAGGTGTCTCCCTCTTTTAGTTTGGGTTGATCCTCTTTTAATTGGGTTTTCCTTCTTCTTTAAACCTTTATGGTTGAGTACCTTTTTAGATATAAAGATAATTTTATGCGGAAAATTACTTAAAGTTTAGGGATATATGTTTTTTGAATTAATGGAGTCTGGATATAAATGTGGTTTAGGATTTTCCTTCAGAATTTGGGTTGTTCACTATCTGTTGGATACTTTCATGTCATGAAAATGTTACACAATGTTAACTTGTTTTTAAGAAGATGTTGTGAAATGGTTCTGATTGTGAAATTTTATACACCATAAAATTGGTTCCTGTATTCAAATGGCCAATTGCGGTTATTTTAACCCATGGTGATGTGTTTTTTACTGTATCTTATAAATCAATAAATTTAGATTGTAAAGGGGTTTTACGTCACGAATATCTCAGAACCAGTGGTTTTAAACCATGTTGTGTTTATGATTTATTTTTATCCACTATAAAACTCTCTCTCTTGAACCCTATGGCTACTCTAAGAGATTTTTGAGTGATTATTTCCCTTCTAAATGTCTCAATGAAGAATTTAATCTTAGGTGAGTTTCTTTTTTTGGTTTTTCCCTATCTTCTTCTTATTCCCCATTATCACGATGTAATATCTTGACCGTCGTTAAACCAAGTTTGTATCTTAAGTGATATAAGTTTTTTCTTAAGATCTTTTTCACCTTCATTACTTGTTGGAATTCTCAGTTTGAATCATTGGTTTAATCTCTAGATAAGGGTAGGTGGTCTATAACAAATCCCTATGGTCTATTTTTTTTAGTTTAAGTATGTGCAATTTTATGTGATTGTACCAAGAAAACTTGTTCGTTAAAAAATAGAATAATGGGTGTTTATAATCATGTGTTGGGACTATTCCTTTGATCCATTTAGATCTAGTAGTATGGAGACCTAGATTTTAGCTACCTATAGGATGATCCTACCCTTGAATAATATATAACTATATAATGGATTAAAGATATGTTTTATCATGACATGATACATCATGTGATTTCTTGTGACATATTCACCTTATAAAATGGATTACGTGATTATTGAAATGACTGGTGATAATTGAAATTAATTAGGTGTGTACACTGGAATGATAACATGTTAAGGTATAATTTAATGAATTAATTGATAATTGAAAGAAAAATAGTAATTGGTTTAATTGAACATTATGATTTTGATGTTATAGTGTTTTATTTTTTTCGTTATGAATTGTGTTGTGATTTATTATGAAATTATTATATAAATGGATTTTCCAAGTGATGTTAAAATGCTTATATAAAGGGATTTTTCTAGTGATGCTAAAATTCTTATATAAAGGGATTTATCTAGTGATGCTAAAATGATTATATAAATAGATTATTTGGTGATTCTAAAATGATACTATAAAAATATTTTCCAAGTGATGCTAAAATGGTTATATAAAGGGATTTTCTTGGTGATGTTAAAATTATTATATAAAGGGATTTTCCAAGTGATTCCAAAATGATTATATAAATGGATTTTTCTGATGATGCTGAAATTCTTATATAAAGGGAATTTCTGGGTTATGCTGAAATTTTTATATAAAGGGATTTTACTAGTTTTGATATAATTATTATAGGTCCTGGCCCAATTATGTGATTATTCCATGGGCTTGGGGTTACAATTGGAATAATTATGCTACATTCTCAGAGATATTCCATCATGGTTCCAAACCAAGTTGATTATTATATTGTTTTAATTAATTAATTAATACACTTAGCTATCACATTATTGAGTGCACTTATTATCATACTTGCTTTGGTTTGGACATTGTGGTATAGAACTACTGAGTTTTACTCACTCCCTATTTGGGCTAATGTTTGATACATGAGAATATTTTCATGGATGTGGTTTTGGATAAGGGAAAAGGACCTTGTTGTTTATTTTTGATTTCTGGATGGGTTAGAGCTTAGAGATGGGACCAACTTGGGGTTTGGGACCATGGTATTTTTGAGTTTATTTGTGTTGGTTTGGTCTTTTATTGTTATTTCTTTTAGTTATACATTTAGATACATTACATCCTGACATTACACGGATTATTATTATTATTTAATGTACTTGGTTCATACATTATCTTCCAATTATATGTTGTTATTTCCACTATTTTTGTTACTCTGGTATTTTTTTTATTTCTATTGTATTAGAAATTTTTACGGGTTTTTAATCTCTCCAGTATTTTCTCTTAACCCCGTTGCTAGTCGATAGCCTCATGAATATGGGGAGGCGTGCTTGAGGTTTAATAACCAACCCGATTGGGCCACAAGAGAGAGTTTCGGGCTAGGGGATGTTATATAGGAATTCATACTTAATAGTTTCCTCCATCATGTTTCTCTAGGTCTAGTAGTTCTTATACCCCCACTAGGAAATCTACACCAATGTTCATTTTAAGTGGAGTATGTGGTCTTGAATGAGCTTATTTTCTAACCATTCTTGGGGATTAACATAGTATGGGAGACCATATCCCTTATCAACCCTAGTAGTAGAATTTGACTTAAGAGATATATTTTATATAAGGGAAATGGTCTTATGTTCTATTGATAGGAGATATAGATCATATAGGTCATCCTCGTGATGTCCCTTTCCCTCAAGGTTATAAATTTGAGCTTGACTATGGGGGTGGTATCCAATAGTGAGTTAGAAGATCTAGATATGGAAAACTTTATGCTATAGATATTCTAGCACTAGAGGGGCCAGATACCATGCAAGGTACCATATATAGATCCTCTATATTGTATTATTATTTATTCAATACAATATATTCACACTCTTTTGATACACACACTTTAGTCTAAGACTTGGGGTTAAGGTGTAGAGGATTCTAGTGCCCCTAGTGTTGACTATACCAATTGGATGTCAGACGAGTCTGTTTGATTCGTGATGGGTTTTTGAACCAATGATGGGGAAACATCAGTTATCTAATGTTATATTTATTCTTTAGATATAATTATATGATGTCATTATTGAAATAAAATGGTCATGCTTTTTGTGCGAAATTATTGATTTCTTATACAGGAGTATTGATTTCAATGAAAATGAGGTCTAATATATTGTCTTTGTTAGTGAGAAAAATCATTTAATGTGCCATGGATGTTTATAGTAATTATTATATTAACTATAAACCATATATTTGGAGTCATAATATGTGAATATGAAGGAGTTCCTTAGAGTCATCAAGGATTTTAGAGATGTTTTCCTTGAGGAGTTTGTGGCCTTACCCCTTGATGTGATATCAAGTTTGGGATAAAGTTATAGATTGGTGCCTATCCAATTTTGATGGATTCTTATCAAAAGGAACTTTATATGGTGCAAGAGATACTAATTCATGTTAATGATCTATTGAAGAAGGGTATTATTCAGCTTAGTGTGTCTTCATGGGGTTCTCAAGTGTTGTACACCAAGAAGGTAGATAGTAGTTTGCAGTTGCATATAGACTACGAGCTATTAAATATGATGATAGTAAAGAATTAGTACCCTCTTTCTAGGATTGATAATTTTTTATACTAGTTAAAGGGGTCCAAATAGTATGTGAAGATCTATTTGTAGTCATGTTGGCACTAGATGGGAATTAGGTTGGATGATATACAAAAGACTGCTTTTATGTGTCAGTTTGGGAACTTCAACTTCATTTTCATGTCTTTCTATGTTTTTATTTCCTTAGTTTTTTCATGGTACACATGAACTCTATGATCCATGTCTTCCTATATTAATTTTTTGTTATGATAATCAAATAAATACTTGTATACTTGAGGTGATAGGGGGAGCTTTCTGAGCAACTTGGGGATATTTTACAAGTTCATCAACACTATTAGCTTAATAAGATGATTTCTAAGTGACTTTTTGTGATATATGTGGTGAAATTACTAGTATATTTGGTGTCTTAGTATATTGTGGTAGTGTATCTATCAAATATTTAATTTTTTGTTTCTTGGGTTTCCCCAAAGAATGTTGTGGAGGTATTTAGTGTTATCGGTCTTATGATTTATTATTGAAGGTCTATATCTAAATTCTCTCAGGTCATGCGCCATTGATATCCTTAACTAGGAAAGCCCAATAATTCATATAGACTAAATGTTAAGAAAATTTTGACTTCATAAAGGAGAATTTGATCAGTTCTCTCATTCTTCACCTTATAAAGAAAGGTGTGATCTTATATGTGTACTGTGACACTTACCTTATCTATTTAGGTTGTGTTATGATGAAGTATAGGGAATTGATACATTATAGGTTTAGGTAGTTAAATATCTATGAGAATGACTATTCCATACATGTTCTCTATTTAGTGGTAGTGGTAAATTCCATGACACTATGGTGGAAATACATTATCATTGAGAGATTTAGATTCTTTATAGACCAATAGAGTTCGGGGTATATTTTCTATCATCATGATCTAAATATAAAAAATTATAGTTCAATGGAATTTTTTAGGACAATAAATTTAAGAGCTCAAACAGCCTAGGAAAGGGGAAATTTTTACCCTTAGTTTAAGGTATTTTACTTTTTAATATTATAATTTCATGTTATGACATGGTTTGGTCGAGGTTTAGGTTTCTTTTTTAGAGTTTTTTGAAGTTTTGGAGGGTTGTGGGAGGTTGTAAAATTTGAGAATGGTTATTATAAACCATGTGTATCTCCCCAAGTAACCATGAGGGAATTTTTTAAGGCAACAGGGTAGGTGAATAAATAGTGCATGATTTTCCAGAAACCATGAAAACTTGTAAATTTTTTGAACAGTAGCTATTTTCACTATTTGTGTTTGTTTTTCTAAATCTTGCATCCTAAAGTGTCATCCAGTAACACCTATAGGATTGGATCATTTTTTTCAAACATTTTAACATTATTTAATAATTATGGTAATTAAATTTGTATTCTAGTTTAAGCCTTGTAACCCTCATTCATCATCGACTGATTAGGTCTCTTGAAATCCAAGGTTACTTTGGGTAATTTTGTGGATTTGATTAACTTTATAGGATGATCATATTGGATCATTAGATTTTGGTATAATGAAATCAAAGGGAAGTATTTTTTAGAATAGATATTCAAGATTACGGTGTGATTCCATATAATGAACACATTTAATTAGGTGGATTTTCTCTCTATATCTCTCCACATTTCCAAGAACATGAATCCTTTGATTTTAAAAAAATAACCATTTGTGTTTCTTAATAAAAATAAATGACAATTATCCTTGTTTTATTGGATATAAAAATATGGTTTATGGGCATCACCCACATTGTGTTTGATGAAATAATTGAATGAGACATTGATTTCAAATAAATTTTTGAGTTTGAGAGCATGAAATTGTTGTGTGATGTGTAACTTCTTGTTGCATATTGGTGCCTTGTTTGATTCAGAAATGGTTGTCATACAGATTTGGGAGCTCTCTGGATTATACTACAAAATGACAACCAAGGTCTAGAGGGATGATATCATCTCATGAATTAGTAATGTTTTTTTGATATAAGGGATAAGATCCAAATGGTTAAGAATTTTAATGAATGTGTGTGTGTGACATGGGTGAACATCATAGTGTTAATTATTATCACTGATTATATATATGTATATCTTCTATAACCATTTTATATTAAATTCTAGATAACTTATTCTTATTCTAGTGGCATGTGTGGGAAATATTGGTTATTTCCTATTATGTTGTATACTCGCCCATTATATATTCACCTTGGTGTATATATAGATGATTTTTATCATTATATATGTCATGGGAAGGTATTTTAATTTTCTAATAGAGTATCATGATGATGTAATATTTTTATATGGGAGTTTGATATTAGATATGTCCTACAGTGGATTTAGTGATGATTCCATAATGGATCCTTGGTTCTTATTGGTGTCTTTAGGTATTTTGCTAATGTATAATTGTTAGTGTCTGTTTTACTATTGTGGGTCTAATTATACTTATGGATTCTTATGTCATTGGATTTATTTTGGTTTTTATATCATGCACCATGGTCATTTTACTCTTTTGAGTTTTCCTACGATATGTTACATTGTTTCAAAGTAAATTTCCCCCAATTATTACATATACCCTTGGAAGTTATTGCCACAATTTAGTGTCTAGGGTATGTCACCTAATATTAGTGGGACTTATGTCCCTCCCAACCAAATGGGTCAGTTATATTAGTGTTTTCAAACATTTTTAGTTATTTAGTCACCACAACATTGTGGGTTTATCTAATGAGAGTCTAGTATCATGAATTATAAAAATAATTTCCACATAGACTTCATCATTAATATTATATATTATGATATCTTATGTTATTATTTTATATATGGTATATGATATGGGATTTTTAATGCACTGAACCCAGAATACCAAAGTTTTTCCATTATTTTATTACATTGGAATGATCATAATAAATCAAACCCCAAAGGACCAATTAGTTTAGTAGCCTTGGAAAAACTAGATACAAACATAATTTTTACATTACATCATGAAATGAAAAACAACATATTATTGCCATTAAATTACTCATATCCCTTAGACTATCCCTGAAGGTCAATCATAATATACCTCTTCTAATACTGGGGAAAATGAAACATAATAAAGGGGTGAGATTAGATGCTTAGTAAGGGTAAATAATATAGCATAAACTATAAGAATAATCTTTTATATCAAGGTACATAATGAAAACAAAAGAATTTAAAACATAATATTGAGAATAATATGGAAATGATAAATCAAAAAAATCCATATAAACATTAACATAGATATTCTAGTAGTCTAATAATCACATGTAATATTAATAAAAAATTTCATAATTAGGGAATGCATAATTTTAGACATTATAAACATACCGTCAAGGATTTGGCCAATAAACCATACATAAACAGGTAAAAACCCAAAATAATTTGTCTCATTAGACCTACTGATGCATCGAGGGGATATATCAGGCCCCAACCATCAATTACTATGTCCATTTCATTCCTCTTATGAATGGGGTAAAACAAAACCAACATAAACATTCATATTAAAACTAGCATATGAAATCTTAATACATTATCTATAAACCATGAATGGTATAAAAGTAGCACATCCAAATTCAAACTATTTATAAACCCTTAAATATAATATGATATGTTGTATCATAATAACTCAACCTCAATTAAAAATAATATCCAATAAATGATGTTGAACTAGATGAATTTTTTTTAATAAAATAATTTGAAACTTCATTAGAGAAATACCCCTTTTATTGAAAATAGTAATTTAAAATTCCATACGATTTAAAAAGAAAATATTTCCATTGAAAATAATCTTGTAATATTGTAAAAGAAGTTTCAAAATTTTAAGGAGTCATGACGGTGGAAAACTCTTCTCGCACCATATAAGTTAAAAAACATTCTTCTTGTATTTTGTCAAAAAAGTCAAATAATGTACCGCACAAGGAAAACGAAAAATGTATTCCTTTTATAAACTAAAACAAGGGTAAAAATTATTTAAAAATTTTAATATTATAGTAATAATGTTTTGAAATACATTTTAAAAAAAATTTACATGGATGATAAATATTTCTCAGTAAATTCTTACGTAAAATCAATCCCAAATAATAATGAGATTGCGAAATTAACCCTTACCACATACACTCCTTTCGTTAAGGGTGTGTTAACCTCCTATATAATGGTTAAATAATTTTATTAAGTTATACCATTATTATATCCATTATTTATTATATCATATATTATCCAGTTATATCGTTTTCTTAATAATATTTTCATTATTATCATTATTTCAGGTGTGAACTGCTTTATTTTATTATATTTATTTTGTCATGTAGGTCTTGTTTCTTATGAATCGGATATATATTATTTGTATCTAGAATTATATTAAGTACAAAAATATTATATTCATACATTATATAAATCTTTATAATCATTCTTAAATGTTTGTATTGGATGATTAATCTTATCGCATCGTGGAGACGGTAGGTCATACGTATGCATGAGCAATGGTATCATTCCCATAATAGTTAAATGTTATTGAATTGGATAGTATATTAATTATAAAGAATAATTAAAATTTCATATTCATTATTAATATCCTTTATACTCATCATTATACCCATCAAAATAAAGTTGTGTTGAATAAAAAATTACACTACGGCATGGAGATAGTAAGTTGTACGTACGCACGCATGGTGAAATTGTTTTTCATAGGATAGATAAAGGGAGAAATATGGTTATCCCATAATCATAATAACATCTCATAATGTACATGATACTATAGTTATTAATTTATTATGTAAATAACATAGTAACAGGAGGTATAAGAAGAAAATAAATTCAATTGAATTGCTAAAAAAATTACCTCTTCATCAAGTATCTCCTTTTGATTTTGACACAATGACTTCTTAGGTAAATTTTATTCACAATGTATGGATTCTATGATGAATTAAGGGAAGTTTTAAGGATATTTGGTTAGTGTTTGTTCAAGAAAAATGGATTTAGTGATGTGAATAAAAGATAACGAGGGGTGTTGTTTTATAAGAGAGGGGAGGGACACTTTAGGAAACTCCAAAAATATTAATTTATTATAAATTGTTTTTCAATTCCAAATAGCTCAAAAGTGAGTTATATTAAATAAAATATCAGTATGATTTGAAATAATCTCAAAAAATAAAATTTAGACACGTTTTGATTTTATTTTGAACATTATAATTATTATTTATCATTAATTAATATATTTAATTCTAATTGTAGTAATAATATTCTAAATATTAAAATGTTATACATATTTACATATGTGGTGTAAATTTTCCATAAATGGAAACTTTAGGAAATTTCAGACCTTATAATTATAACTTTGTAGTTTTTAAATATTTTTATGATTTTTAAATAATTTTATAAAATATTATTTTTATAAAATATCAATAGTGTCAATTTTGACACTATTTATTTTTTTGAATTTAAATAAAATTCAAAAAATATAAAACATAGAACCAAACCATTTAATATAATAATAACATGTTATAGTCACCTGAAAAATTTCTGAAGTTCCTTAATTAATTAAATTTTATTTCTTTTAATATTTTTAATATCATTTATTTTATATTTATATTAATAAAATAATTTCCACTTCACTATTGTGTAATTATTAATAGTAACGATTTAATCTATAAAAATTATAAATAAAATACTATAATGTAGATACTTATTTTATCTTTAAATATACTATAAATGATTGAATTATTACATGTTTATCTCTATATTAATATTATTATACTTATAAGAAAAGAGAATGTGATATTTTGTCACATTTATTGATTTTAATAATATTCATGTAATATTCATGGAAGAGTGTCTATTAAATGATTCAATTTAGAACCATATTTAATAATGTTATAATTTAGTCATCCAATAGGTTTTTTTATAGGTTTTAGGGTATTTTTATAATTTATTTTTACCTTTAATTACACAATTTAACCTTAAACGCAATAATTTTTTTACTAAAGTTACTATTCATAGTGTCGAAAAAATAATAGAAACATATATACATAATTTGACCTCACTGATTGAAAATATTGAATCCAGTTTTAAAAATTCAAAACAAATATTTTTTAGTAATTAAATTAAAATTAATCATGTTGATGGAATGAGAAAATTGGGTTTTAAAAGTAAAAACCATCAAAAGACTGACATGTGTTTATATCCAATTTTAATGTGAAAATAATTATAATTATCTAAATTATATTAAATTATAAAAATAATACTAATTATACTTTAAAACCAATAAAAAATATAATTTAACCCCATAAATTATTTTGAGGAAAAAGTTGTTTTCAATTAAAATTTAGTATTTTCACTATTCATCAAAACATGAAACTTATCATAAAAAATAAAAACAATTGAACCAAAGTAAATTTTGATATTATTATTTCAAAGAATAATTTTATTTTTTATAATGTAATATATAAAATTTTCTAATATTGGATTCAAAATGGGTTTGTCGTTAAAAGGTTGTGAAATTGCTTTTAGAAAAAAAATGCCTTTTAACATGTAAAATTGGATTAATTAATATATTAAGCCTATAAAATCATTTGGATGGATGTAAAACATTTAATTAATTTTCTATTATATAAATATCATAATTTTGTTAATAATACTCATAACCACTTTTTAAATGGCTAGTTTGATAGATTATGGTGTGCTTGAACTCGGTGTTGTGTACAGCACAAACTATTAAATTATTTAAAAAGAGGTGTATTGTGGAAGATTGGGGTGTTACAAGATTAAAGTATTTAGTTGGGATATATTGGTTATTTCTCTATAACTATTATAAAATGATGCTACTAAGCAGTTTTAGGAATAATCTAGTGGATACTAGTGAGAATGTGGTTCCACCTGTGGATTAACATGTGAGTCAGTAACTTGTAAAAGGAACCATGGAGGAATTATATGCTTATTAGAAGGTAAATAGTAATGATAAACCAAATCATGTGAATGGATCATTTGAATTCAAAGAAACCATTTATCTATCAGGGTAACTTGAGACTTAAGTAAATAAAGGTATTTCTTGGAAAAATGAACATAATATTTGATTTCCTAGGAACCTCGGTAGAAATTAACTTGAATATAGTTGTGTATATGATTAAGGACCTAGAACCATAATAGTGAAACCTTTCCATCCAAACTAAGTTCTAATATGATCTTAATTGGGTAGTTTTTGAGGAATTATTCATTAAAAAATTCTACGTTTGTGCCTATTTTATTTTACACTTTTGTTTTATATTATTTTATTGACTCTTAAGTATTAAAATAACTGGATATGGATATAGAAATTATGCCTCACATTATAAGCGTCATGAAACCTCTTGATCAATGAGAGTTAAAAAGGTTTAAATGGTCAACATGTTATATTGTCACTGAATTAGTCTAGTTTTTGTGGAACCATACTTTCTTGGACATGTATTTCTTAAATATCATCTTTGGATTATATTTTTTGTTAGTATTTAAGTATTATATTGAATTATATGCCTAAAAAGTGATTTTTACATCTCTTGGTAGACTTTCTTAGTTATTACAATGGGAATGTGATGTGAATTTAGGTTTAGTAGTACCTTTAGTGGAGGTGGTTAGAACCATATCATAAGAATCAGAATTGATAACATTGGAGACTATTGATGTAGTTATACATAGATATTTTCCTAGAACAATAGATTTATGTGCTAGTTCTATTCTGAACAAATTATCTGGACCACCATCTGAATGGGAGTGAAAAATTATATTGATTTAAATTCATAAATGAATATAATTTTACTTATATCATATTGAATAAAACCACTATAATTATCAGAATTAAAGGTCCATCTAGAGGAATTGGAAATCAAGGGACACATATCACCAAGTACATCACCTTGACCTGCTCTGGTTCTTTTTCATAAGAAATATAATGATACACTATTAATATGTCAATTATCATAAGATGAATCATGTTATTATAAAGAATTGATATTTAATTCCTAGAATAAATGATCTATTTGATCAGTTTATGGGATCTAAGTGGTTCTTAAAAATGATATCTGATTGTGGTACCACCAACTCCAAGTCCTGAAGGAGAATATTACAAAGATATATTTTATAACTAATTATGACCACTATGAATACATGATGATATTATTTTGTCCCACTATTTTACTAGTGTTTTTCATGGAATTAATTAAATTTATATTTCATAGATACAAGGCTTCTTTGATTATGGTATTCATTGATGATATCTTAATGTATTTTCAATAGAAATATGAGCATTGAAGTTACATTGATATTATGATGATTATATTGTGATACCACCACCGTTATTAGAAATTCATTAAATTTTACTTCTATATATAGGTAGTTTTTTCCTTGGTGAGGATAGTTAGGAATAATCATGTAACACCCCGACCCCACTAGACCGGAGTCGGTGAATTACTTGTCACATTGTTGTGGTTATAAGGAATTAAAATCCTGAAGGAATGATAAATTTACTAGTCTTGAAGAAACTAGATACATATATGTAACTAAATTTACATTGTAAAAGGTTACAAAAAACAATACATAATAAAAACTAAAAATAGCATCCACAAAAACTCAATAAATGATCTCCACTTCATAACCTATTGAAGGTAAACAAATGAAAGGGGTGATCTCAAATGCTCAGTAAGGGTTACAAATAGTAGAATCATAAATTCAATAGTAAGTTAATCATAGAAAAATTGACATAATAAATATGGCATGGTGAATAATTGAAAAACTCACACCATTAATAAATAGAGAATAAAACTGCACCCATAGATTTTGTCATAGTGAAAACCTCATGCATAGTAATAACTGATAATGAATAAAAGAATCATTATTAATTAAACTTCATGTATTTGACACATGATACCATAATACTATTAAAATGGTTTAGTTCTATGTGTAGAAACCCATCTAATTTTTTTGGAAAAAAACTCGAAGGTTTTTTCGCCAACTGATTTGTCTCATGAGACTTGTTGATGCATCGGGGGATTTAGCAGGCCCCACCCACCACTTCAAGTTGAAAAAAAAAAATTATACATAGATTCAATACAATTAAAAATTTACTTCCCAATATCTGTATATATTAGAGGATACAGATTCATCAAAGGATGTTGGTATAAATAAAGATAATTTTAAATGAGAAAATTGAAAAACTCTTGAAGAAATAACCCTTAAACATTACAAAGTGTCCCATTCCACCTTGAAACATTCAAATAATAAACCCTTAGAATATAATGAGAATAAGGAGACTCTTGATATGATATACCAAATGGAATTACATACACCACAATTAATAATTAATTTCTGAACAAGAAATATATCTCATAAAATATAAAGTGAGATGAGAAAAATCTTTTTACTTTGGAAAGAAGAGTTCTTTTGGAAAATAATTTGAAATTTTTGTGAAATCAGATTGTAAACATGTATATCCCATAAAATAAAAGTTTATTTCATTGAAATTATATTTTTTTATTATATAAAATCTCATTAATGTGAAATCATTTAAAAAGAATTTTTAAAGAATCTTTATAAATAAAACATTTTAGTGTGTTTTAAAGAATTCATTAAAGAGATTTTAAAGTGAAAAGGCATGATTGATTTCATAAAAAAAAGAACTAAATATCTTTTTGAATTTAAAATGTGTTATTTTTGAAAGATAAATATGCCTTAAAATAGATTATATAGTGAACTTCAAAATAGGTTAGAATTTGAGAAGATCTTTGAATCGAGCTTGTGTTTCGGGATGATTTTTTTTAAAGATACTTTTAAAACATATAACATCTCATAAATGAAAGTAATATTCTGGTTGGTACACATATATAGAACATTCACACAGAATTTATGAGGAGTAAATAAGAATAAATAATAATATCATTGAGGTGAGTAGAGAATAAGAGAAATCCGAATGAAAATGGAGGTTCAGGTAGAAAATGTTTAAAACATTGTAATCAATCGAATCGTCTTCCCAAAATTAATAATCATCAATGATAAATATATTATCATGAAAATAAATATATTCATGATATGAAACATCAAGGTAATTATATATATACACCATACACAACTAGTAGTAGTGAATACAAAATATCTCACAAAAATGGAAGTGAGATGAAGAAACCACTTACCTTATGCTCGAGTGTGTTCTTCAACTGTTTTAATGAACTGAATAATAAAATTTATCTTCATTTATTAATAATTCTAGAACTTAATATACATTTTAATTATTTATTATAACTTTATTTGGTTTATTAATGACCCTTTTGTGGGTTTAAGAGGTTCAATTTTATTATTTTGAAAACATTTTCTTCCTTGGTTTTCATGATCTCTTTACATGTATTCATGAATGGAAGTTTGTTTGAAATGTGGTTAAACATCCAGAATTGTTAATATATCTTATTAATGACATTACATATATATAAATTATCTTATAATGATTTTGGTTTATATACCATGATGATGATTCATTAGTTAAAAGATAATTACAAATTTTAGGATTAACTTGGCGGTTTTGTTCATAATGAACTTGTTTTATATTATTATTTTATATTATGAGTGTGTAAGGATTAAAGAAAATTAATTAGATAAAATACATATATTCTGATTTGTTTCAACCATAAAAATTGTTTCATGACCATAATTGAAGATGGTAATGAAAATTGAGACTTTTTCGTTCTTGAATGTGATAAATTAACACATCTCGGACAGTGTTTTCATTTTTATCATAAGAGCAGGAAAAAAGAGAGATGATGATGAAATATTACATTAGAATAATATAATTCCAGTTCATGTAAGGATATTTAATTATTATATAATTTTTATGAGGGTATATGAGTAAATAAGTATAAAATAAAGGAACTCAAAATAGAAGAAAAATTGAGAAATCTCTCACAAAAATTCGGTAGCATAACAGTGTCACTTAAAATTTCATAAAATATTTTGATGAGAGAAAGGGTGTATCTCATCAATATTAAATAATATGGGTAGTAAGGGGGATATATAATGACATATCCCAATATAATAAAATTTAAAATAAAATAGAAAACATAAAATGAAAGCTTTAAGAAAAGAGAAGGGTGGTTGATTCTCTTACTTTGTATAGTAACTCCCAAAACATGATGGTTGGGACCTTAGGGGTTTTAGGACACCTTGGGAGGACTACTAGGGAGGTAATAATTCCAGATATTTAAGGATAAGGAGTTTTCAATGAAATAAAATGAAGGGGGTGAGTGTTTATTTATAGTAAATGAGAGGGAGTTTTTTATTAATTAAAAGGGACACCTCATTAGTGGTTTTTGAAAAACCATGGGATTTCCCATGGTATTTGCCTATGGTATTAGACACTTGGGAAAACTACTATCTTATTGTACTTTACAAAAGTATACCAGAATTATTTATTAATTATTACATCATTATGATGTCATCAAATATATCGAAAACTCAAAACTGTATTTTTACTATTCATAAAAATCAAGTATTTTAGAAAAATCCCAAAAATTCACCCTAACCATTTTTTGACATGTAGAATTAAAAAATTAAATCCATTTTTTGAAAATAATTTTCTAAATATTTTAAATTTAATTTTTAAATAATATCATAATTTATTCCAAAAAAACTACTTTAAAACTCTAACTCATTTTATAAGACCTTGAGAAATTAATCAAGGTCCTATAAAATTATCTTATAATAATAATAAAATAAAGTAAGAATTTGTGATAAAATTTTATAAAAATACATTTACATTTTAAATTATTAAATTAATCAGAAAATTGTAATTTAAATATTTATGTCATTCAAAAATATCAATACTTATACAATGTTCGTTGTTTAACTTTTAAGATGTCTAAATTGTATTTATACATTTATGGGTGGAGTTTGTATTTTTTATGATTTACTATTCAAACTATTAATTACTATTCAAAAGGGTATGTCACTATTCATAAGGTTATGTTACCATTCACAAAAAATTATGTTTTCCTTATCAAACTCTAAATATCTTACTGAACGCAACTGTGTATGTCATTTTTTCAAAATTCAAAATCACAGTGGTGTAAAATTAATGTTTACTTGACTATGTTATAACAAAGTGGTGTTTTTTAGAGAATCGGTGTTTCATGCATTCTATAATAAATCTATTCATAAATTATTGGGGTGTTTTATTATCCCCTCCTTAAAAAAATTCGCCCTCGAAATTATGAAATTTAACTTTGAAAGTTAATAGTTGATGCTTTAAAATTACCTTGTGAAAAAACCACATCAAGAATATTGTTAAAATATTCTATTAATAAGAGGAAAGGTAAAAGCATCGGTTACTAAAAAAATGCATTATAATAGGAAAACATAGTCAAGTAATAATAACCAAACCATCATGTAGCGACATTAAACTCTAAAACACATATAATGATCAAATTAATCCATGTCATAAATGGTTAAAAATTAAAAAATATAATTATTCAACACATTATAATGGAGGCTTCTAAATTTCCAAGATGAACATATCATTAACCCTTAATCAAAAAGAAGCAGCTCTGAAATTCACATTCCAAACATGTGAATAACATCATCATGTATCCTCTTGAAATATGGTAATAACTTGAATTACCATAAAAACATATAGGAAACATGCATTCCTCTGTATTCCTTAAGTAAGATACATTTTATTGTATATTTTCCTTAAATCCAAAAGTGTTGTAAACTCTATAGATGATAGTATATACCACTTCTCAACAAGTCAATAATCTGTTCTAAGGTAGTTAGTACTTATCTGAATCAATCATTTCTTCATCATTATCTCAGTATGAGATATATATATTAAGGGTGTTCTTTCCCTCAATCATGTGTTTTCTAAAAAAAATTATCTTTCTAATAAATCACTTTTCCTTTGTACCATTCACCATATGACCTAAATTCCTTAATGAAATAGTACTGCAGTACAATCCTTATAAATCTCATAATTCTTACAACTAGTAAAATACTGATAAAATATTCAAATGACATGATTCTTAACTTGTAATATTAATCATTATACTTCATCTATGGTAGCATCATAACTAGATCATTATCCAAAATCATCATTTGGGGTATATTCCTTTGACGATTAGTACATTGATTCACATACTGTTCAATATCCTTCTAGTTGAAGCATTATACATTGGAAACCATTTTCTTACCATTAAAATCATGAACATGGTGTCCTTTTTTCTTCACAGTTATAAAAAATACACATTCCCTTCAAGAATTTACCAGGGTGATTCTTTCAACATTTATCACATGTGGGAAAACAATTCTTTCCCTTATTCCCTTCATCCATGAATCTCTCTTCCACCCTCTTATACTTTTGATTCCATTTAAATCAATAAGAATCAGAGAAGTTTTTACATACCTTGTTAACACATTATATTATTTCATCATATGATGAGAATACTTTGGAGACAATATTCCTTTGAAAAGAAGGCTTCAGACCATTAGAGATATTATCCTTCTTACTCTCCACATCACGTGCATTGGTGAATTTCTCATTCCTTATGCTAGGATCCGTTTCTAATTGATTCCATATTATATATTAGCTAGTAGAATTATGAAATATCTATGACTCTAAACATGGTATAGCACATAGTATAAATTTATTCAACGTAAATACTAAAACCATATACTTTGGTTACATTAGAGGCATAAATACTTCATAATGGTGGGTAAATAAATTGTGAATTATCCTAAGAATATCCCCCAGTGAGTTTTAACACCAAGATTACAAAAATTCCCATTGCTGTGTAACAAGTTACCTCGGGTTAAGCCCGAAACTCTTTGTTGGAGCTTTCACTCCTAGGTACATTTGTGGCAGAGCCACCTCTACCTGTTTGTATCTAGACAGGGATGTATTTTATAAAAATATCCACATAATATACTCTTTATTAGAATACCAGGATGTTCTTGTATGATTATCCTCAAATACTATCTTACAGATTTGTTCCCTAATAAACATTTTCTAAATATAGTTTCCATGTTTTCTACTAAACTTCCTCTGATACCAACTATAACACCCCAACCCCTATAGACCAGAATCGGTGCATTACTTGATACATTTCCATGGTTAGAATTAATTATAAGTTTAGTAGTATTTAATAAACTATATACATATATGCAACTCAAATTACATTGGAAAAGGTTACAAAAAACAATACGTAACAAAAACTGCAAACTACATCCATAGAAACTCAATAAATGATTGTCTCTTCATAACTTGTTGAAGGTAAACAAATGAAAGGAGGGAGATCAAGTGATCGTTAAGGGTTAAAAATAGTGGAAGCATGAATTAAATAGTAAGTTAATCATAAAAAATTTAACATAATAAATATGGAAAGGTGAATAAATGAAAAACTCATGCCATTAATAAACTGAGAATGAAACTACATCCATAGATTTTGTCATAGTGAAAACCACATTGATAGTAATAACTGATAATGAATAAAAGAATTATTATTAATTGGATGTCATGAAATTGGAACATGTTACCAAAATATCATTAAAATGGTTTAGTTATATGGTTAGAATCCTTTCTGACTTTTTTGGAAACAATCTCAAAGGGTTTGTTGCCAACTAATTTGTCTCATGAGACGTGTTGATGCATCAAGGGGCTATAGCAGGCCCCACCCACCTTTTCAATTCCAAATCATTCTTTATACATAGATTAAATACAAGTAAAATAATCCTTCCCAATATTATTATAGATTATAGGATACATATTCATCAATGGATTCAGATATAAAAAAAAGATACTTTTAAATGAGACAATAGAAAAATTCTTGAGGAAATAACCCTTAAACATTTAAAAGTGTCCCATACCACCTTGAAACATTCAAATAATAAACCCTTATAATATAATGAGAATAAGTAGACTCTTTATATGATATACCAAAGGGCAGTACATACACCGCATGTAAGAAGTAATTTCTTAACAAGGAATATATCTTATAAAAGATAATGTGAGATGACAAAAATCTTTTTTACTTTGGAAAGAAGAGTTATTTTGGAAATTCATTTGTAATTTTCATGAAATCATATTGTAAACAAGTATATCATAGAAAATAAAAGGTTAGTTCATTGAAATTATATTTTATTCTTAAATAAAATCTTATTGAGGTGAATTCATTTAAAAAGAATTTTTAAAGAAGCTTTCTAAATAAAACATTTTAGTGTGGTTTAAGGAATTAATTAAAGATATTTTAAAGTGTAAAGGCATGTTTTGTATCATAAAACAAAAAATGAAACAAAATATATTTTTTAATTTATAATGTGTGATTTTCTAAAGATAAATATGGCTTAAAATAGATTATATAGTAAACTTAAAAATAGGTAAGAATTTGAGAAGATCCTTGAATCGAGCTTGTGTTTCGGGAAGAATGTTTTTAAAGATCCTACATATAAATTACCATAAATGAAAGTAAGATTATTGTTGGTAAACATATATATAACATTAAAAAATAATTAATTAGGAGTATATAGGAATAAATAAGAACATCATTGAGGTGAGTAGAAAATAAGTGCAATCCGAATGAAAATGGAGGTTCAGGTAGAAAATACTTAAAACATTGTAATCAATCGAATCGTATACCCAAAAATTAATAATCTTAAATGATAAATTTATTATCATAAAAATAAAGAGATTCATTATATGAAACATCAATGGTAATTATATATATAAACCATAAACAACTAGTAGTAGTGAATACAAAATATCTCACAAAAATGGAAGTTAGATGAAGAAACCCCTTGCCTTATGCTCAAGTTTGTTCTTCATTTCCTTTAATGACCTGAATAATAAAATTTAGCTTCATTAATTAATAATTCTAGAACATACTATAAATTTAATTGATTTATTATAACCTTATTAGTTACATTCATGGCCCTTTTGTGGGTTTAAGAAGTTCAATTTTATTTTTTTGGAAGCATTTTCTTCTTTGGTTTTCATGATTCATTTACCTTTGTTCATGAATGGAAGTTCGTTTGAAATGTGTTTAAACATATATAATTGTTAATATATCTTATTAATGAAATTACATATATATAAATTATCTTATAATGATTTTGGGTTATATACTATGATGATGATTCATTAGTTAAAAGTTAATTACAAATGTTTGGATTAACTTGGTGGTTTTGTTCATAATGAAATTGTTTTGTATTATTATTTTATATTATGAGTGTGTAATTATTAAAGAACATTAATGATATGAAATACATATATTTTGATATGGTTCAACCATAAAAATGTTTTCCTGACCAGAATAGAAGATGGTAATAAAAATTGAAACCCCGTCGTCCTTGAATGTGATAAATTAACACATCTCGGACAATGTTTTCATTTTTAGTATAAGAGGGGGAAAGAGATATGATGGTGAAATATTAAATTATAATAATATAATTCCAGTTTATGTAAGATACTATAATTTTCATAGCATTCAGATGAGGGGATATGAGGAAATAAGTATAAAATAAAGGAACTCAAAATAGAAGAAAAATTGAGAAATCTCTCATGAAAATTATGCCGTCTAATGGCATCACATAAAATATAATAAAATAGTTTGATGAGTGAAAGGTGGTATATAATAACTCTTACATAATATTTCACGTAATGGATATATATAATGACATACCCCAACATAATACAATTGAAAATAAAATAGAAAACATAAAATGAAAGATTTAAGAAAAGAGAAGGTTGGTTGATTCTCTTACCTTGTAGAGTAACTCCAAAAACATGAAGGTTGGGACCTTGGGGGTTTGAGGACACATTTGGAGGAGTAATAGGGAGTTAATACTACCATATATTTGAGGATAATGAGTTTTTTATGAAATAAAATAAAGGGGGTGAGTGGGTATTTAAAGTAAATGAGAGGGAGTTTTTTATTAATTAAAAGGGACACCTCATTAGTGGTTTTTGCAAAACCATGGGCTTTCCCATGGTATTTTCCCCTGGTATTATCCACTTGGGACACCTAATATATTATTTTACTGTAAAAAGTCTACCATAATTCTTTATTAATGGTTACATCATTATGATGTCATCTAATATACTGAAAACTCAAAACCGCATTTTTACAATTCACGAAAAAATAAAGTATTTTTTAAAAATCCAAAAAATTCACCCTAACCATTTTTAAAGGTGTATAATTCAAAAATTAACTCTATTTTTTAAAAATATTTTTCTAAATATTTTTAATTTATGCTTTAAATAAAATCATAATTTATTACAAAAAAACATTACAACTATAACCCGTTTTATAAGACCTTGAGAAATTAATCAAAGTCCTGTAAAATTATATTATAATTATAAGACAATAAAATAACATTTTTTTATTGCATTTTATGAAAATAAATTTCCATTTTAAATTATTAAATTAATCAAAAAAATTAATTTAAATATTTATGTCATACAAAAATATCAATACTTATACTATATTTGTTTTTTCACTTTTAAGATGTCTAAATTGTATTTATACATTCATGGGTGATGTGTCTTTTTTTATGATTTATTATTAATTAATATTCATAAGGTTATGTCACTATTCATAAGGGTAGGTTACTATTGACCAAAAATTAAGTTTGTGTTATCAGACCCTAAATATCTTACTGAACGCAGCTGTGTATGTCAGTTTTTCAAAATTGAAATCACAGAGGTAGAAAAATTATGTTTACTTGATTGGGTTATAACAAATTGGTGTTTTGTAAAGACTCATTGTTTCATGTATTCTATAATAAATATATTTGTAAATTCTTGGGATATTACAAATCGAGTGGATACTTATGCGAAGGTATTTCCACCAGTGGATCCACATGTGAGTTAAAAACATGTAAGAAGCATCATAGAGGAATTATATGTTATTTAGAATGAAAATAAACATGAGTAACAACTTCATTTGGATGTATCAATGGAATTCAAAGTTAAAAACCCACTAATATATTGAGGTGACTCAAGACCTGAGTAAGTAGAGTCATTAATTTGAAAAATGAACAAAATATTTGATTTTCTAGGAATATCAATGGAATTATATTGAATCTATATGTGTATATTATCAAGGACCTAGAATGATAATGGTGAAACCTTTCTGTCCAAACTACGGTCAAATAAGAGATTACATGGGGGGATTTTGTGAAATTGTAAAGCAAAAATTTCTACCCACATACCAAATGAGAATTTAAAACCATAGATTTATTATAGATAAATAAATAAACCCTATCAATTTTGGAATATGGATCTTAGTTTAAATATTACTCTATATTTTCATTAGTATTTGAAGCTATTGACTCATTCAAGCAATGAATGCTTGAAGTAGGGTTGGAATGATGAATAATCATTTGAGTGGTGATGTTATGTATTTAAAATTACACAAACATGGTGAAAATGATTATAATGGCATTGAAGGATAGAAATAGGAACCTTAGTATAGGGAACACTTTTTTACTCCCAGAAATATGTAGGAACTATAGTGATGGGAATATATGCAAAAGGGGAGAAAGTACAAGGGTATCAGTGCAATAGAGAACCATTCCATCGGATTGGTTTCATTCCATCTTTGTCATAGTAACAAACCTAGTTTTTTTCAATGTTGTTTGATAGGTCACATTAAGAGGGAATGAAAAAAAAAACTTCCTTGAAAATACCATAATTTTGGTCAGAAGGGGCATCTCAAATGCTATTTCACAAACCATTCAAACCCACCTTGTGATAATTGTTCTGACCTCTCCCTAGATTCTCCTAGCAAACCAATATGATCTCATTAGAACAATTATTTTCTTAATAATGTATGTTTTCAGGTTGAATTCATAGAAGCATCATAACCTCAAAATAAACCTC
Source organism: Viscum album (assembly GCA_963277665.1). NCBI lineage: Eukaryota > Viridiplantae > Streptophyta > Magnoliopsida > Santalales > Viscaceae > Viscum > Viscum album. Next base: position 222,723,586 of record OY728123.1, on the reverse strand, counting down.
CTTATCATGGGAGAAAAATAAACTAGGAGGAGTGAATCAAAAACTTTTTAGAGTAAATAAAATTAAAATAAATGGAGATACAGTTCCATCAATGGTTTAAGGTTATATTATCCATGACTCTACCTTTATTCTTTTTTTATTCTACACTAGTGTTTTATATTATTTTATTTCTTCACATGTATAAACATATCAAGATATGGTTGTGGAAATGATGCATCACATTATGAGAATCATGAAACCTCTCAAGTAATGAGAGTGAAAAGTTTTAAAATGATTGACATGTTCATTCACCATTGAATCTATCCAATTTTTTTGTGGGGCCTTACTATCATAGAAATGGATATCTTAGATCTAATATTGGGAATGGATTGGATAGTAGTATATAATCATAATATTGAATGTTAGGAATGATAAGTGACTTTCACATCTCTCAAAATACTTGTTCTATTATTCAAATGGGAATGTTATATTAATGTAAGAAGAGTATTAATTTTAGTTATAGTGTTTTGGACCATCTCATAACAATTTTCATCGATCGCCTTGGGTATAATTGATGTATTTGGGCATAAGTATTTTCAAATAACTATAGATTGATACCCTAGAGACAATCCAAACAACTTCTATATACTGCCATCTGAATGCGTGGGAAATTTTCTATTAACCAAAATTAAATAAATAATAATATTTTAATTCTATCATATTGAATAAAACCAATATAATTATGAGAATTTATGGTCCATCTAGTGGAATGGGAAAGAAAGGGAATCATATGACCAATTACGCCACCTTAACCTGCTCTGGTTCTTTTTTGTTAAGAAAGAGAGAGGTACACTCTGAATCTGTGTCAATTATCATTACATGAATTAAGTTATGATAAATGATAAATATGATCTTCAATGAATCAATGATATATTTTATTAAATTATGGTATCTAATTGGTTTTCCAAAACTGATCACGGATTAGGGTACCACCAACTCCAAGTAAGGAAGAAGGATATTCCCATGATTGCATTTAATAGTCATTATGACCTCTATTATTACCTATTCATGAACTTTGGTATGAATAATTTAATACAATTTTTAATGTAATTAATGAATCATTTCATTCATATATAAAAGGATTATTTCATTGTGGTATTCGTTTATGGCACTTTAATGTATCCTAAAATGAAAGATAACCTTTAAAGGCACTTTGAGATTGTGATGAGTGACTTGTGAGACCACTACCTTGATTCAAAATTAATTAATTGTGAATTTTGGATTCATGTTTTCCTTTTACTCAGTCATTTCATCTTTGAAAAAAGAATATAGATCAATCCTGAAAAAATTGAGGTTGTTATTTCTTGGAAACCACCCAAGAATATCTTTGAAATTTATAGCATCAAAGGATTAACATCCTATTATCTTTTTCTTGTTTGATATTTTTCATGTATCACTTCTATAATAACTAGGTTGAAAAGGAAGGATATTACATTATATTGGAGCATAAATTTTAAGGTTTCCTTCAAAGAACTCAAGGCTTAGATTACTTAAACACATATCTATCTCTTACTAGAACCGGGTGAGGGATATATGGTCTTTTGTGATGTTTCTGGATCTGTATTGAGTTTTGTTCTTAAAAATGGAAATAATTTCATAACTTATGGCTTGTGAAAACTGGGGATATGTGAAAATAACTATCCATCATAATATTTATAACTAATTGTGGTGGTACGTAATTTAAAATCAGGTAATCGCTATATATTTTGTGAAAAATGTACTTCATCCATTAATTAAAGAAGCTTGAAACACATCTTTTCACATTGGGAATTGAACTTTATAAAAAACACTAGATGGAATATCATCTGATGTTCATATTTGACTTAGTCTGTATACCTAGGAAATTAAATTCAGTGGCTAATATTTTACGTTGTAAGTGGTAGAATCAAGTGGTTAGAGAGGTTCTTGACTAATGGAAGTTGATGGTGGTGATTACGTAAATACACATGGAATGGGTTGAATAGGATGATCATGTGATTTTCTTCTTGGAACCCTTCTTCCATAATTAGTCAAACAAGTCAAGGAGGCTCAACATTTAGACCCCAATTATGTCATAATTAATTCAAACCTCTATATTAGGGATACCATTGATGGATGTTTAGAAGATTAAAATTATCTATGATGATTTCTAGATCGTATTTTCATTCCACAATCTTTCCAAGACTACCTTCTTCGAGTTTATCATTATTCAAAATAGGCATTCCACCCTTTTACCTAAAAAAATATACTTCAATAATGTATCATTTCTCTTTTACTCATATGAAAAGAAAAGAGGTAAAATATATTTTAGGATATCCCACTTTCCAACAAGCTAAATTAGAACAATAATGACCATTCGACTTGTTATACTCATTTCTTATACCCATATGGAAATAGAAGTATATTTTTATGGGCATTTTCACTAGTATATAAAAAACACTTCAAAATCATGATTCTATTAAGGTTATTGTAGACTAAAAAATGAATTCAACACACTTAATTCTAATCTAAGAGATGAATACAGAATTTTAGGAGCTCAATGTCTATGAGGTGGTCAAATTGAATGGATTCTTATTTTTATTGTCCCCTGTATAGACCCTAGATTAACATCATGATTTTTTTATCCTTGTAACATTACCTTGGAATACATTTGACCATAAGAACATAATGTCACCCAAAAATGGATAGCTTGTTAGAGTATACAATTTAGATGTTGGAGGACATGCTTAGATCTTGTGTGATGAACTTTGTTGGTTCATGGGATGACCATTTATATTTAGTGGAGTTTTATTATAAAACTTGTTATCAGGAAATGATATATATAGACCCATATAAATCATTGTATAGACTCCCATGTGACTCTCCACTATTCTAGCTAGAGACTAGGGGGAAACACTGATTTTACCAATTATTTTTCATGATACTAAAATGAAAATATAAATTAATAGAAAAGTATTACGATAGACCATAACCTTTATAGATCCAATATAGATCATCATAAACACCACTTATCTTTTTAAGTAGATAATCACATATTCTAGTAATTTTATCAAAGGTTGGATAATCATCATTTGTGTAATAATGGAAATTTTTCTCCTTAGTATAATGGACCATTTTGAATTCTTGAACATATTGGAAAGGTTTCTTATCATCTAGATCTACCACCAAGATTTAGTTCAGTTTATAATTTTTTCCATGTCTCATAATTAATGATGTAACAAACCAGTCCTAAACATGTGATTAGTTAGTATTATGTGACTCTAGATCCTGATAAAATATTAATTCACATATTGAATCACCTTTTGGAAAGTAAATAAAAATTATTGTGTGGAAGATGGGTATAATTTATTTGAGTATTATGGGAACATGTTTAAATGAAATAAGAGACTTGGGAACTAGAGAATCATAAGATAGAGTAATGGAGAGATATTTTCCAAACCCCCAATAGCCTCATGATTTCTAAGGATAGAAATATCAATGATGTGGATAATGTGACACCCTTGGTTTAAGTTATTCTACCATTTTATAATATAATTTCATATTATGAAATGGTTTTGTTGAGGTTTTTTATGTTTAATAAAAATTTTGGATGTGTTGGGATTCTACAGGTGGATACATGTTTATATAATGGTTGGTATAAATAATGTATAATTCCCCATGTAATCATATTGAAGGGTTTGGGGAAAATTTAGAAAGTTTACAATTGGAACATGGTTTGGCCTAAACCATGTGACTTTGTAAATTTTTAAATAGTTTCTATTTTAATAGTTGGTGTATAATTCTTGAAAATTTGTGTCCAAACCATGTGGAATTGGGTGTCTTCTAGTATAACCTACTTGGTTGGTGTGGGGTTTTCCAAAAGTTGTGTCCAAAACATGCAACATAGTTACATAATATTGAAAATTAGATGTTTAATCTTTTATAATCCTTGAAAACAACATTCTTCCCATATGATTAGTTTTGGGTGAATTTGGGGATTTTCTTCACTTCATAGGATTATTATAGCTCATCATTGTACATTGTTCTTGTGAAATATAAGGGAAGGTATGAAGGCATTAAATCTATAAAATTTTGGTGTCATTACTTATAATGAATCTATTGAATGTAAGTGTATTATCTCAATTTCCACATTTCCTAGAAAATGAGGGGTTTGGTTTTAAAAAAAAATCTTTTTATGTTTCTTGATAAAAACTCATCATGAATCTATTAGTTTTATTAGTTTTGAAACTATGGGTTGTGGGCTTCACTAATAAAGTGTTTAATGAAATTATTGAATGAGAAATTGATATTAAGAAAAAAAATTGGGTCTAAGAACTTGAGATGGGTGTGTGTTGTGTGATATCATGATTCATATTAGGGATTGTTTGATTTGGATGTCGTTGTTGTGTTAGTTTAGGAACACTCTGGACTATACTTCTAAGTGATGTCCTTGGTTTATAGTGATGAGATCTTCTCATGAGTTAGTATTGTTTAGTGAACATATGTGATGGGATCGCATTTGCTGGGATTTGGAATATATGTATACTTTCATGGAATGGGTTATTGTCTTGGTGTAAGTTATTATCATTTCTTTTGTATATTAATATCTTACTCAAATTTTTAAATTAAATGTTACCTAACTTATTCTTGATCTAATAGCGTGTATTGGAATTATTCAGGACTACCCACTAAGTTTTATAATCACCCCTCATATAGTAACCATGGTACATATATAGATTATTTTAATCGTGATATAAGTAAGGGGAAGGACTCATACTTTACTATTGGAGTTCCATTTGGGAGTTGTATATTATAAATATATTGTAATTGATTTGGTCATGGTTCCATAATGGTTCCTTAATTTCTCATGGTGTCTTTGTGTATTTTGTTGATGTAGACATGTGGGTGTATTTTTTATGGATGTGACCCTTGTTATTTTTATATTTTCTTATTTAATTTTATTTTTATATTGGTTTCAATATTTGGTATCATGTTCATTTTATTCTATTGAGTTTTTTTATAATAGGTTGCATTGTTTTTGGGTAAATCATCAACCAATGATTACATATAACCTTTTAATTTATTTTTACCCTTTAGTTTCCAGGGTATATAAATCTTAATTATTGGAACTTTTATACTTCCCAAGAAAATGAGTTTGGTTCCTATGTTTTGAAAAACACTTTTAGTAATTTCGTCACCTCTTCATCAGTGGTTTAGTCAATAAGAGTATAATATCATCTCTTAGTAAAAGACTTTCAACCAGGACTTCATCATTTAAAAGATATTTTAAAATATTCTGTGGTGTGATTTGATATTTCGTATATAATATAGGATTAAAGTATTCGATTTTGATTAAGTGGTGATTTCTCTATGGCTAAAGAATAATACCACTTGTCAGGATACATAGTAATAACTGAGAGGACGCTGGTAAGAATGTGGTTCAACTTGAGTATCCATAGGTGAATAAGTAACTTGTAAAAATAATAATTCATGAATTATAATATTTTTATAAAGGAATTAAACTTTATAACCCATGTCATATGGTTGGATTAATGGAATTCAAAAGGCATAGCCCCTCCATCTTTTGGAGTGACTTGGAACCTAATAAATTAGAGGCATGGATTAGAAAATTTAACAGAATTGTTGATTTCTTGGTAACAACTATGTAAATTAAATTTAATCTAGATTTATATATACTTGAAGGCATATATACATAGTGGTGTGACATTTACATCCAAACTAATGTTGACCAAGATCTTAATTGGGTGTTTTTTTAGGATTTTTTCAATAGAAAATTATAACCGCATACATTCCTTATACTACAAAGTGAAAATTTATTCTATTGAAATCGATAAAAACATTCAATTATGGAATATGGAGGTTAGTTTCAATACCTTTCTCACATTTAATTATAAGTTGAATTCATTGACTCACTTGAGGAATGAATTTTTTAATTTGGTCTATATTCAGAAATTCCCTCTAGAGTGGGGATGTTATGTATTAAAAATTATGCTGATAAAGTGAAATAGGCTATAGTGAAGTGAAATATTTAGTTAGGAACCTCAATAGAGGGGATACCTTCATCCTCCTAGACAAATTTCTGAAATCCATTGTTAGTAATGATCCCAAAAGGGAGAGCTAAACCTAGGGTAGAAAAGCACCAGATAACTAATCCATCAGATCAATTTCCTTCCCTTTATGTCATAAAAACCAACCAGTTTGTTTTTATGTTGTTTTTAGAGAACATTAAGAGGTATTGAACAAACCTTCCTCAACACTTTCATAATTTTGGAAGGAATATTTATCAAAAACTGTCTTATGCTAATTGGTGCAGATAGCTATAAACTATCTAAACCTTATCATGCTCATCCATGATGATCTGTTCAGAACAATTTCCATCCTCGAAATTGAGGTAGTCAGGGTGATTCTAGAAATACCTTAGTACCTAAGCAAGTATTACCATATCATGGAGGTAAAAAAAGTGAGGATAAGTGTATTGAAAATATTTTTGAGGTGTCAAAATCATACCAAAAGATGATATTAGTCCATCAACAATGGAAGATAATTTTACCCTTCACTCTAAATTGATTATTATTTTATTTTACACTAGTTATTCTCAGTATTTTTTTCTTTCTGACTAGTAAAAAACTAGAATTAATTTTATAAATGATGTCTCAAATTATTGGAACTAATACACCTATCGGTTAATTAGTGTGAAAAGGGTTTAATCGTCCATTATATTCTTTCTCCATTGAATTAGTCCACATTTTTTTGGACCCTATTATCTTTGATCAATATCATCACAGGAATTAATTATAATATATTATTCAAGGATCATATTGACCTATACACATGAAAATTAACATTCACATATCCCAAATGAGTTTTTCAATTATTTAAAGGGTAATGGAGTGTGAATACAGAGATTAAAGTACCTATAGTGGAAGTGGTTGGAATCAACTTGTAACACTCCAAAAATTTAAAGGGGAAAAACATTAAATGTTAGTAATTATGTAAATAAGGTGAAATTTTATTTTTGGGAGTGTAACTAATTAGAAATCCACTGTTAACCATTATTGTACTAGAGTAGTACTAGGATGGGTGACCACCTAAGAGGTTTCTTATGGTGTGTGTGAGTGACGATATAGTGTACAAAAAGAATGTGATTTAGCATGCGGGGGGAAGTCATTAGTATGATAAGTGACCCCGGTGTGTAATAACATGTGGTATGTTTAGATTTAAATTGAGGTGTTATAGGAGACCCATGGGTCCATATGACCATGTTCATATTGCGAGGAGGTAAGGTCATGATAAATTGTATAAGAGTCTAGATTATTTTATCCATTAGAGCCTATTATTACAAACACACTTTTTTTATTTCAGTTGGCATGGTAATATTGAGTTATAATTCGTCATTGGAACATGATAGGTATGTGTATGGTGATTTTAGTTGTCTCTTTTCATCCATGATCCTTTTGTTTTCATAATAATTGAGATTTTAATCTTGATTTTCAGATTTTATTGGATTTACCATTGATGTTATATTTATCCTCAGTAGAAAGGTGTGAGTTTCCTTGGGGGTTATGTTGAATATTTGGATTGAAAAGAAAATAGGATTTATGACATGAGGTATGTTTTCAGAGCCTGATAAATCAAGGCACTAAATAAAAACTGATTTCTGAAACATCTTAGGAAATTTTTTATGGATGGACTATGGTAAATCAAACAATGAGATTGATTCAAGCATGGATCCACATACTATTTTTTTTTGTTATATTGAACTCACATGATAGATCCCAAATAAATAGAGATGACTCATGTTGGGTCTTGTGATATGTTGATGATGTGAATTAGGTTTTGATATATTTGTTATGTGCCCCATTTTTGTGTGATTTTAGTGTGAAATAGATTTTATGATAAAATATTATATCATTGTAAATAGTTCTTTTGTGTGTTAAAATATGTATTGGACCTTATTTTTAAAATTGTTTTGTATTTTTGTAAATTATTTAAGAATTGCAAATGGTTATTAGTTTAAGTGTAAGGGGTTTTTTAAATCTATTTGGGTGTGTTTTAAAAATTGATGTTTATATTTAATAAATATGAAACATTAAATGTTTGGAATCATATTTATGGAATTATAATGTGTAATATTGAGTGATTTTGATGTTTTATAAAGGGGTTGGTTGTTTTTAATGATGGGATAAATGTTTTGTAAATCCCTTCAGGAATTGTAATTTTAAATGATGTAGAGTTATTTAAAATTAATGGGTTATTTTAAAAGAATTTTTATTTTAATAATTTGAGAATTTGGTTATTTTAAAACAATTTGGTTTTGGGTATGTGATTTCCCTTGTTTGGTTGAGTTTCTATTTTTCATCCCTTCAATTAGGTTAGGACCATTTTCTTTGATTTAGGGAACATGTATAGTTCAAATACATGTTATGTATCATGAAATGTATTCCCCTATAAATGTTTCGGTAATAGTGGAGTGGTGTGAAGTGTTCCATTAGTGTGGTGCAGTGGAATGTTGGCTACTACTTTTCTTGGGGAGCCTATTCTAGGTGAGGCTTGGATAATATGTCGGGTTTAATTGATAAGGATAAATCTTCATGGGATAATGGGTTGCTTTGATAATTTGTTCTTTATGAGTTTAGAGCCTTGGATCATTGATGTGGATTTTATTTAGTTTTATCTGTTGGAATCTATTTTGTGAATGATTTTGGATCATGGATTGGTTTGTTTTACTATTAGAATTTTATGGCCTTGGGATTTTGGGTTTGGGTGTATTTGATGCCATTTAGTTTCCTTATTTTTGGAATTCTTATGATTTCAAGTGTTTTGACCTTCAATTTGATGTTTATTTGGTCGAAAATATGAGAACTATAGGTCACATCTTGGATAATTAAGATGGATATTTAAATTGGGTAGTTGAGTATCTGATGGTGATGTTATAATGGGGTTTATTATGGAATTTGTTTCTTATAGTGGATTAATTATTTACCCATTGAGTATGGTGACTTGAGTCATGTTCTCATGTTTTTAGTTGTTTTCGTATACTCATGAATGGTTCATCATGATCCTTGTGGTTGAAAATCATATTGTTTTTAGTGATTATCATTGTTTATGTATTTTTAGTTCCTTTAATATGATTTAAATTGGGTTTTAAAACCGATCAAAGGATCTTGAATGTTATTTAGCTTTAGGGTCCTTTGAGTGTCTCTTGGATTGTGATTCGTTTTTATAGATAAGATCGATATGAATTTCCTTAGTTAATTAAATCTTGTGGTATCTATTATGGTTTTTATAGAATCATCATTATCTTGTTTATTATTCCTATTATAGGAGTGATCATTTTTTCCTCCATGTATTAGATTAATTCTAAATGTTGTGGAGACCTCTATTCGGTCTCCTTCCATTTGGAGTTTCATATTTAATGACTCTGGGAGATACCTATATAAGGTTATTATTATTCTTTTAATATTTTAGTGGTTACTTTAAAGTGGAGCATGTTAAGTTTATATATTCTATAAGTCATAATGGTTGATGTATTTACATTAGAAACGGATTTTATGGGAGAATAAAGTGTCATGATGGGGAGGTTTTTGAAACATGTTGTGTCACTATGGCATTAATTAATTAATTAATTCATCATAAGCAGTTGTTGGATCTCTAGAATTTTGGGTTAAATTTTTATAATTTCAAAATAAATTGGTATTCTGCACATTTTGTGCATGGTTATAAGTAATCATGAAACAACCACGCATGAGGGGTATGCACTTACCAGTGATTTTTTTCAAGGTTTGAGCATGGTTAGCTCAACCATGTGACCTACTTTGGGTTTCCATGAAATTTCATAGCGCTTTTATAGTAGGGATAGTATGGTTTAAATATATTTTTCTAATCCATGAACTTAAACCAAAAGTGATTCCCCTAATATTAAAAATATTTGTTTCTTTCAAATTGTTTCCTTTTAATTTAAAAAACCTCAAAGTCCTCACTTGGCATAAACCTTATGTCACATGAATTTTCCTAGTCGAGACCCCCCTACACCACACCTCCCCTTCTCTAAACCTCCCTCCAAGTGGAATTTTTCTCCATATTTATTCAGTATTATTTTTTGAATCTCCATGGTAATATTTCTTCTTCCATCCTTCCATATTTTTTAGCGATTTCCCCTCTTCTTGTCTCCCCATAGGTACAGATGAACCATTGGTCAAGGGGTTTAACCGGAATTTTTTATTCATACATTGTTAGGGTGTTCTATGGTTCACTTTGATATCCTTGAATCATGATTGGTCATCTACTGCTGAAGGATATACTTTTCTGAATGTTTTATATTTCCCATAATTGATTTGAGGTATATGTCTCTACAAGACAACATTGTATTACATGTTATAATTTATTAGTGTGCATTAAATTCTTTATTGTAAATTTATAATCATTGTGTATGTTTTAGTAGGCTCAAGTTTATGTTTAATTATCTTTTCAACTTGGCCTTGACCTATGCCTCATGCCAAGTGCTTGAGTAAATTTCCATGTGTCCCTTTAAAAATAGTTTATAGTGTTTTTGATATTTTTCTAGGATTTATAATTTTCCTTCATATCCTAGTTTGTTTTATAATATATTTTAAATATTTAAAATACTTTGAATGTATATAGGTCACATTCCAAGTGGTTGTTAATGCCTATTTAGATTTTCAAAAAATATTTAAATTTTTTAACGCATGTTTTATTTTGGTTCTATTTTGAAATGGGTGTGATTAATTTTAAATTATTGTTCCATAAAAAATTTGGGAGTTGATTATCTTTTATTTTTTTTATAATGTAGTTCTCATGGTTATCTAAAAAATCCTTTATAAAGGGAATTTGAGGATTTTTAAAATTACTGTTTTCCATTATTTTTTATTATTTGAAAAAATTACTTTATTCAATGGGGTGAATTGATTTAAAATTTAATATTAATGGAAATATTTGGATTTCCTGGTTATCTTTAAAATTTTGGTTTGGTCTTTAAAGGATGTTTGAAATGTTATTTTAAAATGGTGTGAAAAAAGACATGGACAACTGAGATCTTTTTAAAAGTATAGTTTTCACTTTATACTAAATAGTTTTATAAACGGGTGAGACCCTGTTGAGACCTGTGTATTTATCTTTTACCATTATGAAATATGACTCCATGGGGGATGCTTTGCATTGATATTAATTTTTTGATTCTCATATATGGATAAATGGTTGGGGTTGTTTCATGTGAGGGTGTGAGAGGTGAGTGATGGGATTTTTTCAAAGGGTTTATTTTGTATTCATGTGATTATTGATTTGTAACCTCCACTTGAAATTTCATGGGAGTCTTAGGGATAAATTTCATATGTAAGGTAAAACCCATATGAAGATTTTGGGTTTACTAGGGATTGTTTCTTATATAATTTGAGATGGATATTTTTGAAGGAGTATCATAACTTTATGCTAGTTATTATTTGGATTCCATTGGATGAAGGAATTATAGGGATTTATACTTTGAATAGTTTTTTACCAGACTTTTAGGGATGGGTAAGGTTCAGTAGTGTCAACCTAGGTTCCTTGTTTCATGATCAAGTCTATTATTACTAGAGCATAGAGATGATTCCCATGATTCTATGACCTTTTAAAAACAATAAGGTATTTCATTTTAAGATTTTATTATATCCCCTATATATATTTTATGAGAACCATTAAATGTTCTATTTCCTTTATTCTTAGTTGCCTTTTGTGGTTTATGAATCACCTTGTATCTATGTGTAAATGTTATATTTTAATTTTAAACAGGTTATTTGTATATGGTTTGAAATTCTGGTTTAAAAAGTAAAAATGTATTTGGTTACATTTCTTTAAGAGTTTTAAAGAAATTATTTTTCCTTTAAACTATTTATGAAAAATAAATTTTCATGATATTTTTACAAAGCATAAAAAATTTGTTTTGTTTTTCTCAACGGTTTAGATACCCTATTTCCATGGACAAAAAAGATTAATTTTAAAATATTTTTATAAATACTTTGATCTAAATTTTATTCATCCTTGTTTTTTTTACAAAATAATTTATTTTTAAAAAAATTTCATGTGGAATATTTATTATCATTATTTTATAAAATATGTGAAAACCTATTTTAAACCATATTTTCAATGTAAAATTTTATAACCTATTTTATTAATGGTATTCTTTATATTTTGTGGGTTTTTCTGGTCTATTGAGTGCTTTTGTGCTCATTATTATTATATCTCAGTTGTTGGATTTTATTTCTAATTCTAACCCCACATTGAATATTGATTTTATCTAGTTATTTGATATATGTTTTTATTTTACTGTGTTTTTTCTATGGTTCCATTAACATAATTTGGTTGGAAATACATATACTTTTATATAATTTCTAGTATGCATCCCTTGGTATGATTTACTTTTTCTAATTAGGATATTATTTCTTTCTATGAATAAAGGGTACTTAAATCAGTAGAATGACAAGAGGGAACTAAAGGTGGATTCAGTTTTCATTACATGGGATGAAGACTGAGGGTAAGTGGAAGGATTGTTTATTTACTTAAATTTACTACATTTTCTTTTTTTAACATATTTTATTCTTCATGTATTTTTGATATAAGAATGGGTCATACCGGTTTTTTATTTGATTTATGTTGTTGTTTTAACTTCGATTATTGGTAAAATCATTCTCAAGTTTATTCCTTTGATTACCATAGACTAGTTTCCAACACATGGAGATCATAAATTTCCTTTGAGCCAATAGAAGGACTCTTTGGGCCTCCATCAAATGGATAGTCTAAGATAGTATATTATAAAGGGTATCAAAGACAATAACCAACATTAAGTGTTGAATCACTACCTAGATTTTAGGTGTGGGCCCATAAAGAGGGTTTTTTCTTTGAGGGGGTTGGAATGTAATACCTAAAAAATTTAAAGGGTTAAAATTCCAAATGTTACTACCCATGTGAACAAGTAGCACTTTTTTTTGGGATCCTTCTTAATTAGAAATCCAGAATTATGCGAGCATGGATTTGAGTAGTGTTTATATGGGTATACTCATCTAATGTTTCATAGGGTTTGTGTCACTAAGGAAAAAGAACACTGAAAAAACATTTTTGGCCTTTGGGGACAATCATTAGTCTGTTAGGTGACATTAGTGGGTAATTTCATATGGTTTTCTATAAAGGAAACCAAAGTATTATAGGATTCCAATGGGGTCATAAGTCCAATTTTATGGTCGGATTAGTTCAAATAATGACACATATCAAAATAATCGGAATAAATGATCGTGGGATCTATTGATGCAGTTGGACATAAAAATTTTCTTAGCATAGTAAATTGATACCTTGACATCTTTCTGGAAAATATCTATAGACTACCATATGAAAGAGAGTGAAATTTTCTAAAAACCTAATCACATGAATAAATATTATGTCACTTCCATCATATAGAATGGAAGAAATATAATTACTATAATTGAAGTTCTAACTAGATGAATTGGAAAGTAAGGGCTTAATAGGACCTAGTACGCCACTATTTCCCACTCTGATTCTTTTAGTTAAGAAATAGGATGGTATGATCTATCACTAGGTTGATTATTGTAATATTAATCATGTTATGATGATGAATTGATACTAACTTCATCAAATCAATGATCTATTTTATCAGTTAAAGGAAATCAACTGGTTATCTAAAATTTATCTATGATTGGGTTACCAATAACTCCAAGTTAGAAAGGAGGATATTTCAATGAAATATTTTAGAGTTGATTATGACCATTATAAATACCTTTTAATTCAATGTGGTCTCGCTTATTAACCATAAATATTCATGTAATTAATTAATTGTATCTTTTATAGATACTTCGCTACTTTTTTTTGTTATTTATCAACAAAATCCATGTTTATTATCACATGAAGATGACTATTGAATTAACTTTATTATTGTGATGAGTGTATTATGGAACCAAATCCTTTATACAAAATTATCTATATATGACTTATGGATACATGAAATCCACTTCATTAGGCATTCCATCTTTGAAAAAGGTATATTAGTTGATCCTAATAAAATTGAGGCTATTATTTCTTGGAAACCACCAAAGAATATCTTTGAAATACACAAGATACTTGGATTTTTTGGCTATTATCATCATTTAGTTTAGGATTTTTCATATCACACTACTCTCATGAATCATTTATGTGGAAGGTTATTTCATTCTACAAGAGAAGTGATTCTCATATGTCCTCATAGGAACTCGAGGAATATTTTACTTCAGTATATATCCTTCAACGTTCCATGCTTTAAAAACATAGATCAACTATCTATTTGGTGAAAATATCACTGTGTTCACATATCACAAAATATTAAAACACATATTCTCACAATGGGACAAAAAATTGACAAAATTATGTTGAATTGAATATATTTTGATGTTTGAATTTGAATTTTTCTATACACATAGAAAAGTAAATTTATTCTTAAATGCATTAAGTAGTAAGTGGTATAATCATGTGGTTGGAGAGACTTTGATGGAAGTGGTTATAAAATACTCTTTGAATATTTTGAGCGGGAGGATTTTATGATTTTCTTTTTAGCCACCCTTATTCTTAAAATGGTCAATCATGTCAAGGAGGCTCAATATTTATACCTGTCACGACCCCCTCCCACCAAAGATGCCCCTCCTGATCTGGAAATGGTGAAAGGGAGATAATGACCCCCGAGTCCCGCCTCCAGTATGCCCCGGGTTGGTGACTAGAACCAAGGGTATGAGTTTTCATGTTTCATGCAATGGTTTAACAAATTATTACTACTGGGCAACTAACATCCAGACAAAACCTTTCACAAACATATCCCTGCCATCCACAACCAAGGTTAGGTAAAACGAAAGCAACCACATTCCATTTCATTTACAAAAGATTATCACAACCATACAACATTCCATCATTCATTTATTTCAAAGTTCCACACATAAAACCCTTTCCACACACAAAACATTTCCGCATTTGAAAACACCTTTTACTTCAAAACACTTTTCATAATCAAAACACTTTTCATAAATCAAAACACTTTTCATAAATAAAGGCATTTTCCACAACCAACCACTTCCCATTTCAACCCCATCGTTTACGAAACATTTCAAACCTCCACGTTTCCACCATCAACCATTCCAATAAGATCACCACCCAAACGTCGCAGCCTCGCTGCTCACCCAAACCACAACAGCCCACAAAACACCCCCAACACATGCCACGTAACCAAGCTGACACCCACATGTTCATTATTCCATTTTGGTTCAACCGGGGTGATCACACAAGGGTTCTAGATTTTCATTTAAAAAGTCAACTTTACGTGATTAACCAATTTCCACATTTCATGAAGTTTCCATCCATAAGAAAATACAGAAGGAGAGGGAAAAATTTAATTGCGTAAGAAAAGGCCCCCAACGACTGTGATTTTCAGTAGGTAGCAGCACATTCAATTCACAAATATAATATCACAGGATATAAAAAGTAAGGTAAAAACAATCACTAACTTCCCAACCCCATTCTTTAACCAGTTATTATCTTTATTTAAAGGTTCAACCATTTCTCATGAAAACAAAAGGGTACCTGCCACACATGATACACAAATTAGAGAGACAAAGGTGAGATCCCTACCTCAAAGGGTCCCGATCACGTCGCTTCCGATGACGTCCTTCGGTGTCCTCCGCCTTCACCAAACCCGACAAAAACCTCCTAGGATGGAAGCTGGAGAAGGAAGGCCAGAATTAAAGGTGACAAGTCCGGGCTTAGAAGCTTCGTCTCGTCGCTACGATCATGTGGCCGCTGATGGATCGTAATTCGGAGCTCGGACAAAGAAGTTAGAGGAGGAATACTTCTCAATCGTCCAAGAGCGTCGTCGTGCGAAGAAGAAAAGATTGGTCTGGAAATAATCCGCGACCCTTTCTTATGTAGGAAACGAATAGGTAAAACAGTATTCAGCGTGTATTGATGAATACACGGTGTGATCGTACACCCGTTACGTGTTTTGACTGGTCAACACACGACGCGTCACGCGGTTTCCATGCGTTTTAATAATAAGACGTTAATTTTATTAATATGTGTGTTTCGTTGACCCGAGACATAACTCATAAAAAGGTATCCATCACTGGTCTTAAAATGACCGTCTTAATTACAGGATTACACTACCACTTACGGTTCGTCATTCCGACACCATATGAAGAAGTTACGGTCAAATTAAGATTATATAACCCAAAACAAAAACATTATTATTATATTATTTAATTTAATTTAACACTTATTTTCTTTCCACCTCAAATAAGAACCCACGCTCAACATGTCTTAAAGTGAAGAGCATAAGCCCCCATGATTGACTCCAATTTTATATTATCATTATTATCATTTAATCATTATTATATTTTAAAATTTCTCTCTCTAATCACAATTATATTTATGCCCCTTTATTTCCCCTCACGCCCAGCACATCATAAGATTTCAATTTTTTTCATTTCACCTTATTTCCAAAATTATTATCATAATAATAATTAATACTACACCAAAAGTGGCACCTCCCTTCCTAATTCCATGCCCAACATGCCCCAACCTTCATTCCTTTATGGTTTTTATTATTTTCTTTATTATTCCATCACTTTTTAATCTCTCTCCAATCTCACTTCAAAACCATTATTAATAAAATTAATATTAATAATACCCATCATTAAAGTTAAAATTTAGTCCCATTAAATTATATTACCATAATTATTCTTATATTAAACTAAAACCATTCCATGTGACTCAAAACCATTTCATTTAATTGAATTAAATGAAAAAACGAAATTAATATAACTTACATATTCAACCCCTTTTTAATACATTTAATTTCATTAATCTCTCACACATAGTTTTACATCATCATTGTTATTACTCTTTTTCAATAATAATAATAACAATTCATTATTTCATTTTATTAACTCATTGCCATTATTATTTTTAATAACAATAATATTTATGCTCATCGCATTGACTACATTAAACCACTGCGTTGGATATCTGAATCCAACCATGCCACATCAATGTCGCGTAACATACGTCAATTTAATTATTCAATTATATTTATTTTATTTCACATTGATTAAACTAAAACCATTTTAATTTAATTAACACCAAATATTTTCAAGCCATCATAATAATAATAACACTTACGCTATGCATCTTCATTTATTTACTTGCAATAAATATCATAACTCATTTTATTAATTTCTCATTAATATTATGAATAATATTAATAACGCAACACCTATTATTATTATTCTAATTTAATTCCAACAATTTCTCAATTAATATTAAACTAAACGCCTTATTTTTTTAAATTCTTATTTAGAATTAAAACCCCTTTTAATTTAATTAATCGCGCACTTTATATCACCATCTTTATTATTTAATATAATAAACTGACAAAACATCTTTTAATTTTTTTTAAAAAATCTTCTGCGTTTTTATCATTAATAATTATCATTGTTATGCGCGCCGTGTTGACCACATCGATTTCAACAACGAAATGGACCGGAGGGGTCCGGTCCATTACATCAGATACCTCTCAAAACATTCTCGTCCTCGAGAATTAAAACCAACCCATAAAAGGGGGAAAGGTCCGAACAACCACCCCTTAAGATACCTCTCAGGCCTCTTGTCATAACAAGAAACAACCGACAACCCTAATTATGTGAGTTAGGAATTCCCTCTCCTATGTCGAGATATTATCCGCTTTAGGCGGCACTGACTCGCCTGCACGGGTTTAATCGCATCTGCATTAATGCGTCTCGATTAAGGACTGAGCCTTCCCACTTCTATATATTAGGATTTTCCAACTTACACTGCACCCAAAAACATACAACCCACACACTGCCCGGACACATGGCTTGAGGAATTCCTTCTCCCATGTCGAGATATTATCCGCTTTAGGCGGCACTGACTCGCCTGCACGGGTTAAATCGCATTCACATTAATGCGTCTCGATTAGGGATTAGGTCTTCCCCTCCCCACATGATAGGGATCTTCACGTACATTTAATGAAAAGCGGGAAACAACATAGCATTAAAAACTCACAAAAACAAGGTCCAGACCCAGAGAATGAGAAAAAGAGTTCCAACAAAGGAGTGTGATGATATTGAATTTAAACAAAACATAAGTGAGAGAATTTAAGTAAAACTGGAAACATCCCTCTCAATCTCTGGCCTTGCTAGGGTTGCCACTTCTATTGCATGAAACTGTCTGTGTCCCACTCCTCTGCCGTTCTGTTGACGTCCAAGTGCCATAGTTGTTCGGTAACCAGGGAACGCCTAAGCCCAAGTAGTAATGAAAAACTCAAAGTTTTAATTATAATTTTATTTTAATTTATTTCCCTGAACACCCAAATCAAGTAAAACACAAACATGATGATGTATGTACCTCCCCTAGGGTCTCTACCCTGCAATCAATATAGTCTCACTTGGTCGTTCGGTAGGCTCAGAGTCCTTGCATCGGATCACGGGGGGCCCTAAAATCCCATGTCCTAGCCGGTCTTCCCTGGCCTATGTCACGCACCAAGATTAACGAACATTGTTGCCCCACCATACCAAGCAATCCTCACTGTGCCTAACTCCAGACTCCATCCTATCTCTCAACCATCACCTCTGATACCATTCTGTCACGACCCCCTCCCACCAAAGATGCCCCTCCTGATCCGGCAATGGTGAAAGGGAGATAATGACCCCCGAGTCCCGCCTCCAGTAGGCCCCGGGTTGGCGACTAGCACCAAGGGTATGAGTTTTCATGTTTCATGCAATGGTTTAACAAATTATTACTACTGGGCAACTAACATCCAGACAAAACCTTTCATAAACATATCCCTGCCATCCACAACCAAGGTTAGGTAAAACGCAAGCAACCACATGCCATTTCATTTACAAAATATTATCACAACCATACAACATTCCATCATTCATTTATTTCAAAGTTCCACACATAAACCCCTTTCCACACACAAAATATTTCCGCATTTGAAAACACCTTTTACTTCAAAACACTTTTCATAATCAAAAAACTTTTCATAAATCAAAACAATTTTCATAAATAAAGGCATTTTCCACAACCAACCACTTCCCATTTCAACCCCATCGTTTACGAAACATTTCACACCTCCACGTTTACACCATCAACCATTCCAATAAGATCACCACCCAAACGTCGCAGCCCCGTTGCTCACCCAAACCACAACAGCCCACAAAACACCCCCAACACATGCCACGTAACCAAGCCGACACCCACATGTTCATTATTCCATTTTGGTTCAACCGGGGTGATCACACAAGGGTTCTAGATTTTCATTTAAAAAGTCAACTTTACGTGATTAACCAATTTCCATATTTCATGAAGTTTCCATCCATAATAAAATACAGAAGGAGAGGGCAACATTTAATTGCGTAAGCAAAGGCCCCCAACGACTGTGATTTTCAGTAGGTAGAAGCACATTAAATTCACAAATATAATATCACAGGATATAAAAAGTAAGGTAACAACAATCACTAACTTCCCAACCCCATTATTTAACCAGTTATTATCTTTATTTAAAGGTTCAACCATTTCTCATGAAAACAAAAGGGTACCCTCCACACATGATACACAAATTAGAGAGACAAAGGTGAGATCCCTACCTCAAAAGGTCCCGATCATGTCGCTTCCGACGACGTCCTTCGGTGTCCTCCGCCTTCGCCAAACCCGACAAACGCCTCCTAGGATGGAATCTGGAGAAGTAAGGCCGGAAGGAAAGGTGACAAGTCCGGGCTTAGAAGCTTCATCTCGTCGCTATGATCCTGTGGCCGCTGACGGATCGTAATTCGGAGCTCGGACAAAGAAGTTAGAGGAGGAATACTTCTCGATCGTCCAAGAGCGTCGTCGTGCGAAGAAGAAACGATTGGTCTGGAAATAATCCGCGACCCTTTCTTATATAGGCAACGAATAGGTAAAACAGTATACAGCGTGTATTGATGAATACACGGTGTGACCGTACACCCGTTACGTGTTTTGACTGGTTAACACACGACACGTCACGTGGTTTCCACGCGTTTTAATAATAAGACGTTAATTTTATTAATATGTGTGTTTCGTTGACCCGAGACATAACTCATAAAAAGGTATCCATCACTGGTCTTAAAATGACCGTATTAATTACAGGATTACACTGTCGCTGACGGTTCGTCATTCCGACACCATATGAAGAAGTTACGGTCAAATTAAGATTATATAACCCAAAACAAAAACATTATTATTATATTATTTAATTTAATTTAACACTTATTTTCTTTCCACCTCAAATAAGAACCCACGCTCAACATGTCTTAAAGTGAAGCGCATAAGCCCCCATGATTGACTCCACTTTTATATTATCATTATTATCATTTAATCATTATTATATTTTAAAATTTCTCTCTCCAATCACAATTATATTTATGCCCCTTTATTTCCCCTCACTCCCAGCACATCATAAGATTTCAATTTTTTTCATTTCACCTTATTTCCAAAATTATTATCATAATAATAATTAATACTACACCAAAAGTGGCTCCTCCCTTCCTAATTCCATGCCCAACATGCCCCAACCTTCATTCCTTTATGGTTTTTATTATTTTCTTTATTATTCCATCACTTTGTAATCTCTCTCCAATCTCACTTCAAAACCATTATTAATAAAATTAATATTAATAATACCCATCATTAAAGTTCAAATTTAGTCCCATTAAATTATATTACCATAATTATTCTTATATTAAACTAAAACCATTCCATGTGACTCAAACCCATTTCATTTAATTGAATTAAATGACAAAACGAAATTAATATAACTTACATATTCAACCCCTTTTTAATACATTTAATTTCATTAATCTCTCAAACATAGTTTTACGTCATCATTGTAATTACTCTTTTTCAATAATAATAATAACAATTCATTATTTCATTTTATTAACTCATCGCCATTATTATTTTTAATAACAATAATATTTATGCTCATCACATTGACTACATTAAACCACCGCGTTGGATATCTGAATCCAACCATGCCACATCAATGTCACATAACATACGTCAATTTAATTATTCAATTATATTTCTTTTATTTCACATTGATTAAACTAAAACCATTTTAGTTTAATTAACACCAAATATTTTCAAGACATCATAATAATAATAACACTTACGCTACGCATCTTCATTTATTTACTTGCAATAAATATCATAACTCATTTTATTAATTTCTCATTAATATTATGAATAATATTAATAACGCAAAACCTATTATTATTATTCTAATTTAATTCCAACAATTTCTCAATTAATATTAAACTAAACGCCTTATTTTTTTAAATTCTTATTTAGAATTAAAACCCCTTTTAATTTAATTAATCACGCACTTTATATCACCATCTTTATTATTTAATATAATAAACTGACAAAACATCTTTTAATTTTTTTTTAAAATCTTCTTTGTTTTTATCATTAATAATTATCATTGTTACGCGCGCCGTGTTGACCACATCGATTTCAACAAAGGAATGGACCGGAGGGGTCCGGTCCATTACAATACCCCAATTTTCTCATAATGAGGTTAATCCTCAATAGTGGGGTGACCATTAATAGATAGAAATAAGATGAAAATTATCTATTATGCTTTTGAGATTATATTTTTATTCCCCCATAATTCTAAGACCAACAACTTAACTCTTAACATCATTTAAAATTGGTAATAAACCAGAGTACCTTGAAAATTTATATGGTAATAAATGATAATTTCTATTGGTAATGAGTGAATTGAAATCTGGAAGAATATTTTGTGGTATGCATCACTTAAAAACAAGTGAATTCTAGATATTAATGGATATTTGGCATGTTACAATTATTACTCATACCAATATTGAAATACGAGTTGATTTTTATGGGATTTTTCACTAGTTTACCATAAACTCTTCAAATGCATGATTTCTTTTGGGTTATTGTGGATAAACACATGATTTTGTCCCACTTTATTAAAATCCTAGTGATGAATCCATTAGATGAATTGGAAGATCTACAACCTGAGATTTTACACATTAATTAAATACGACATTCAATGACTTTCTCCACACACAATACCAAAACCAAAACAAATATACCATTATAAGGTAGCTGTAAATTATAATGAACAAATAATAGTAATATAATTATGAAATATATATATATTTCTTTATTTATAAAAACAAAACCAAAAAAAATAAAATTCACTTTAAATATCGATACAATTAGTATAGTTACTCTATTAATAAATTTTTTTATTATACTTCAAATTTATTTTTTAAAATTTATTTTTTCAATTATGATATATTTATAATTATAAATAATTTTAAAATAATAGTAAATATGAAAAAAATTATTTCTTATAAAAATATTTTTTCATGATATCTTCTAATTTTATATTAAGGTTACATTTATGAATTTTAGGATGTGAATTTGATAAAATTGACACAAAAAATTACTTACTCATGATCATTTTATCTTATTATGAATTTTTGGTATATTTTAATATAAGAAATTTTCAAGTGAATATTTAAAATACTGATTTTTTTAATATAGACAATTTTATGAAATTATTTTATTATATGAGTACATAGAAATTTTTTAAAACTTTTTCCAAATAAATTATATATTAAAAATATTAATAAATAATTTTAAAATATTATATTTATTTATAAACTCATGCTCAATATTTTAAATATTTATATTGTGTTTTAATGAAAACAGTTTTTACTATTTTTATTAATTAATAATAGCATGATTCAATGAAGTTTTTGATTTATTTTATTTTTAAATAAATAATATTTTAACAATTATTATTATTATAAATTTATTAAAATAAATGGAATTGATAATTCTTCCCTATTCATAAATGTTTCTTCTTAAAAATAAGCTTTTTTCAAAAACCCATTTTTTAGAAGTTTGTGTTAAAATTAATTTTTCATATAGATAGAAATTTTTTTATAAATTATATAATATATATGGAATTATTCATTCCATATTATGTAATAATTATCATTTTATTTTTTGGCTAAAAGGAAAATTTACTTCGGTAGAAACTGGTTATCGTGGTGAAAACTAAAATTATAAAAGTGAGTAACCTTAGATGTAAAGGGAATAACATGTTTAAAACATGTTTCTTTTTTAGTAGTGGGGGAGTGGATCAACATTTATTCCCCCCACTGCATAATTTATCAATTTTTTAGGAAATGTTTTTGAGATAGGCTTCCCAATGTTTAATTTATTTGAATATTTAGAAAAATTATACTCCTTTTCACATATAAAAGGGGCACCAATCTCATCACTTACCATCACTCAAAAAACCTCAATGTTAGGTCCAAAATATACCCAATCCCCTTATAAAAAATTTTATCCACCTTAATAAGGTTTTTTTATTCTAAAAATTCCACCCCTAAAATGTTTTGTCCCCTTTATAAAGGCGATAATCAAATAAGTGAGGTATATGTTCTAGAACCTCTATTTCTTTTTCTATTTCATTATACACATTTCTTCATCATAAAATTTTATTTCACTATATTAAAATAATAAAATCAGTATCATTATTATACTTATTTGTTATTATAATTATTTTACAATTATTAATCACCCCCCCCCCATTTAAATTAAGAAAATTGAAAACATGAATCGTGTGTTGTGTGAACTGACACCTCCATGAATTAAAGTGTTTCATTTTTTCCTTCACTTACACACATGGATTGTTTTTTATTATATTTTATAAGAATATATGATATTTATATTAAACATATATCATTAATATGTTTATTTTTTAATAAAAAAATATGTACTGATCATTATAAGATAATCCATCGATATCAATAAAAAATATAAAAGTAGTTCTTCTCCATTTTTTTTTCATGAAACACAACTAAAATCCCCATGTAATAGAATTATATCATTATAATTATTTATAAAAAATAAATTATATGACTTTCAATGGTTTTTAAAGGATTAAACTTGTGATATAAATGATTATTAACACTACTTTTAAGAACCTTTTTCAAAATGTTTAGGACTATTAATACCCCATGTTGAAAAGAGATTACCAAACTATAATACATGAAAAGAATTATTATTAATGAATAGTATTAATAAAATTATAAATTAATAAGGTTATGAAATTATTAATTAATATTTTTATCATTGTGATGCGGTGGGTAAAATAATTTCACAGAAATCAAGGGTAAGGGTAAGGGGCTTTGGGAATCAAAATCCTTTGATTCAATTACACAATATATTTTTTAACTTCTTTTTTCAATAAACATCCATTATGATTAATTTTATTTCCCTATTTATAGAGGAAACTAGTTTTTGGAAAAAATTAAATTTCATGGATGGTATTATTTTCATTTCTCTTAAAAATAATGGGGACATTTTGAAAAGGACTCGTAACTATGACTTTTACAATGATAAATACAAAATGTTTTCAAAGAAATTTTTTCAGGATTTGGTTCTCACTAACATAAAATGATATATCTACTAAGTAGTGATGTTTTATATTTTATTATTTTATCAAACCTTTTTTATAATTATATTTTTATATCCAATTATTTCATAATTTCTTGTTATGTTATATGTTTAAGAAAACTATTCTTTTTCTCCATATGTTATTTAAGGTATGATGATGATTTTTTTAAGTGGAACACATATCCATGTATGATGATGGGTGGGATCTTATATTTCCCTAAATTTATTTTATATGCTTATATATCATGAGATATAAAGTCATGTACATAATGGGTTTGTTCACACAGGCATGGTTATGATGGTTTTCTCACATTTTCTGACATAGACATAATGAGTTTCTTCACATGAGCATGGGCATAAAGGGTTTTCTCACACATGATTTCATATTTTTATATATGTGCTAAATTTTCATTTTTATCATGTTATAGAAAATTTTAATGTTGTTTATCAAGTTACTCCAAGTATCAAGATGTATTTTATTTCCAATAAATTCCATGTTTTTATGATTATGCCTTTTCAAGTATCCCACACATTATATCATGTTCATATGTTATATATTTTATCTTTATGTTTCCTTAATGATGTTTCTATGATCTTTTGTGGATTTATCATGTTTTTTTATTATCATACATTTTATTATGATATATTATTTAGATATATATGTTTTTATCAAATTCTATTCATGTTTATAATCTAATACTTTATGATATGTCTTTTCCCTTACTATGAATTTGAGATCACTCCTTTATTATGTTTTCATTAACAAGGTTATTAATATGGTTACATTATGGGATATGTATAGGAAATTTTCTAGAGGATCCAAATTATGGAAAATATTTTCAAGTGTGAAAAGATAAAATGTTTATATAACTAATTACCAAGACATTAAACCTTTTTTTCCTTGAATTATGATACTATTTTTTAGATGTATTATTTAAATCATGTGATTAATGTATGCTTTATGTTATTTTTATCATGGGTCTCTATATTTGGTATCATAGTAGGTTTTAATTATTTATGGATATTAGTTTATATAACAATAGATTAAACACTAAGGATATATTTAATATGACATACTAATGTTTTGTAATGTTTAGATTATGTGGTTTCCTTGTAAAACACCCCTATCTAGATTTTATAAGTGTGTATACTTTTGGAATAGATGGATATTGGGGTAATAACTTTAAAAAGTGTTATTAAAGTATATCTCAACCATCATTCTGGTTCATGGTGAATGATCCCTCACTACACACCTATTTTGAAATTCCCTAGGAATATTCTTGGTTAATCACATTATCTATAAAAACCATTATGAAGTATTTGAATAAATAAAATTATTTTTGTTAGAAAGATAATAATGTATAACCAAGATTGAAACCTAGAGATTCATTTGCTAACATATGACCTTCCTTTATGAAATCCCTATGAAATAAAATTATATAATGGGGGTTATGATACCCAATAATTTGGTAATAATTGATCAAATTATCAGGGGGAAGTTAACATTGATAAAATTCCAATTGTATGTGAATATACTTATGTATTTATAGATTATATTTATTGTAATCTCCCATAGAATGAGGTTGTGTGTTCAACAAAAATAACACCTGGATTCTTTCCTATCTTAAAGAGACTATATAGAATAGTTCTAATTTAATTATAAGAGTTAAATAAGAAACTATAAGAAAATTTGGACAAGGGTTTCATATATCCGGATACTTCACCATGGATTGAACAAGTCTTAATTTCCAAAAAGAAGGATGGATTTATCCATATTCTCATTGATTATAGTAAGATTAATAAAATCATGACAAAAAAATATTGTATACCCTATATTGATGATATATTCCATAAACTGTGAGGGGATAAATACTTATTGAAGATTAAATTTCGATATAAATATAATCAATTAAGGGAAAATGGAGAATATATCTAATATGGATTTCCATAAAAGGTATAGAAACTATGAGTTTATAGTGATTTTTTTTACTTAGAAATGTCCTTGTTGTCTATATAGATCTAATTAATAGAGTATGTAGATACTAACTTGATCAATTTATTGTTGTCTTTATAGATGATATTCTTATATATTAATATACAAAGGAAGAGTATGAAAATTAATTGAAAAATTTGTTAGATACCTTGAGAAAGGATAAGTTGCATGCCAAATTCAAAAAATGTTAATTATAACAAGAAAAGGTGTCTTTCTTGGGTCATGTAATCACAATCAAGGTCATATTAGTCGGCCCATAAATGATGGAAGTTATTGAGTTATGGCCCAGACCAACCTCTATAACAAAGATCCATCATTTTCTTAGGTTAGTAGGATATTACTGACCTGTTGCCAAAATTTTCACAGAACTATCAAATCCAATAATCATGTTGACAAGGATTGTAACACCCCAAGCTTCTATGGTATGTTTCTCTTTGAATAATACAATATCTTGTGTTGTACGCAACTTCGAGTTCTAAAACACCACAACCAATCAAACTAGCCGTCAGGAATAGTAATACCCACTTTTTGAAATTTTATAAATTTTATTTTTCAAAATAGTCTTCAGTCTTTTATTCAGAATATAGAAATATTCATAGGGTGAATTTTTGGAATTTTTCTGAAAACTTTCAATTTTTGATAAATAGTGAAAAACACTACGTTATTGTTAAAAAACAAATTTTTATTTAAATAATTAATTATTTTATTTAAATTTATTTTAGGTTAAATTAGATACATAATACCTATATAATTTCAATGTAATTCATTGGAGTCATTTTATAATAAGTTTAGATATATAAAATTTTATTAAACTTTTTACCGTCTTTTACCCACCTCTTAGGAGCATTTTCAAATTTGCATAAAACATAATTTTACCGCTTCTGTGAGTTGAATTAAAAAATTCCAAGAGACACAGTTTATATCAGCAAGTAAAATGTGGTTCAATAAGATGGAAATAATTTTTGGTGAATAGTAAATTTTAATTTTTATTTACCACGGTTAAGAGTAAATAGGGTAATTAAAGGTAAAAATGATATTATTATTATTACCCTAACACATGTACTAATTATATTGGATAATTTCATTTAAACAAAAATAAACCTTAGTAATAAATTAAAATCCTTTTGGTTCACTTGGATTTGATTAGTATATTTATTATAATTGTATTTAAAGAAAAGTTAAAAGTGTTAAATTCAAAGTTTAATAACTAAACCATTTTTAATATCGGTTTATACATAAGATAAGTTCGACTATAAATATTAATTAGAAATCTAAAAATATTTTCTACATAATGGGATTTTATTTATAATTTTTAGACATTAAATAATTAAATTTATTTATGACACAAAGATGATGTAGTAATTACCTTATTAATTAATGATTAAAATAATTGATATTATAAATATAAAAATAAATGTAATTTGAGATTTCTGAGGAATTACACTAATTTTATAAGTTACTATGGCATTTTAGGGTTGATTCAGTGAATCTTTTTTGAAGTAATCATGTTGTTATGATTTTAACACAAACAAAATACCAAATATTGTCAAAATTGACATAAAAGAGTTTTTAAAAAAATATTATATTATTAATTGATATAATATTCCTCAAACTTTAAGGTTTAGATAAATGAATTATATAATTATATTTATATCATTAATTAACCACTTGAGGTTCTCTTGGAATTTTATAGAATGTTTATTAACCAATTATTATAATAATACAAGAATACCAGGTAAAAGTTAAATTATTTAACAAATAGTTAAATCTAAAAGATAAGGTTAATATAGTGACCCAAACCTATATAAAACCTATCGGTTGAGAGTTTTTTGACCCATAACCATATTATCCATGAAATAAATCATTTTTGAGCCATTAGAAACCTAAAATTATTTTATTATAAAATAATATTTCAACTTTTTCCTAAAGTGACTCTCACCTCTCTTATAAAAGGGAACTTCCCCTTCTCTCAAATTCACACCTCCAAATCCATTTGGCTCAGCCAAACACTACCCAAATATACTCCCAAATTCCCTCAATTCAACCTAAAGTCCTTAGTTTGATCAGAAAGCCAACCTAAGGATCCCTTTTGATCAAATCAAAAGGAAAACCCCAAAGAATAGGTAATAATTTCACCACCCTTTTTCAAAGTTCTTTTCTCCTTCCAATTACTCTTTATTTGATATTCACATACCAAAGTAATAACTCTGTTACATTATACATAATGTGATGTTATTATAAATATGGTACAATCATATTCATTATTAAATCCATCCTCTGAATGATATATCACCATACGTGCGTACGTACGGCTTACTATCTCCACGTCGTGGTGTAGTTGTTATTCAATACATTATTATTTGGATGGGTATAATAATGATTTATAATTGATATAAATAATAAATATACCATTTTAATTATTTTTTATATATGATATAACATCTATTTACATAAAATTTTAAAATCAAAATAATGGTATTGTCGTTGGTGCATACGTACGGATTACCATCTCCACGAACGCGATGAGATTCATTCCCCATCATAACCATTCAAGACTAATTATAGTTTGATGGTTAAAAATAATGTTTAAAGACATAATATCATTCTATATATGAATCAGATACATTCTATCCATAACAAACATGTCTTACGAAACAAAAAATATAAAGGAAAATGAATCTGTTAACACCCGAAACGATGATAATACTGAAATATTATTAACAAAGCAATATTAGAAGATCATATATGATATCATATATGATATAATATTTATGATATGGTTCTTGTATAATTTAATGATTTCACTATTATATACGAGGTTAATTTACCCTCTTCCAAATAAAATTACAATTTAAGGGTTAATTTTACAATCTCTTTACTTATCTAAGGTTGTTAATACGTAAGTATCTACTGGGACCTCTTTATCATCCATATCTATGTTTTCTTAAAAATGTATTTCAAAACATTTTTACTATTTTCTAGACTATGGGTTAAATTAATTTATACCCTTATTTGACCTTATATGTTTTTAAATTAATCTTTCCATCATTTTCCAAACAATGTAATTTATAACCTTTTCGAAAAAATTATGGTAAGAATGTTTTTTTAACTTATACGGTGGGTGCGGCTATTTTCCGCCATTATAACATCGTCAAAGCTTCCCTTATAAGCTTATAAGAATATTTGAAAAATAAGTTTTTTCTTTTATAATTATGTTACTCTTAAATTATTTCAAAATATAAAGAGATATTTCTCTCAAATAGTTTTGATTTCATCTATGTCAATATCCTTTGATAAATTTTACACTTATTTGAAGTTTATTTATTATGATAAAAATCTTCCATATTGTATTTAATGTTTTATGATATGTTTGACTATGGATGTGTTATTTTATACCATTCAAGGTTTATGGTTAAAATATTGACATTTCGTATGCTATTTTTAATATGAATGTTTTTGTTATGTTTCATTCTTTTCATATGAGGAATGTATTGGACCTAGTAAGTGACAGGTGGAGACCGTTATAGATCCTAGATGCATCAGAAAGACTCATGAGACAATTAGATGTGGAATTGGATGAGTCCTTTCCCAATTTTTGATATATGGTTTTGGCTGAGGCCTTAACCATTTTTATAAGTCTTGGTTGAGGCCTTGACAAAATGTTTTAGAATGTCCCACATTATACATTCCCTCATTATGAAAATAATATTGATGGTTCATGTTGTTATTCGACTAGTAGAATACCCATGATTATGTTTTATTATATAATTATTTACTCAACTCATATTTCTGGCATAAAGTGTTCATGTTTATTATTTTTAAAGGCATGTGTTTTCAATTATTCAACATGACTAATATTTTTGTTATCTTACGATGTATTGCTTACTCTTACTGAGTGTTTGAGCTCAACCCTTTATTATGTTTCATTTTCCCAGGATATGAAGAAGTAAATTATGAGTGACTTGTAGGCATAATCTAGGAGGCTTGGATGTTATAATGGAATAAATTAGTGTTCTTTTTCTTTTCAAGTTGTGATGTTGAACATATGTATGTATATTGCTTCCAATAATACTAAACTGATTGGTCTTTTGGGACATGATTCCTTGTATCATGCCAATGTTATGTAATAATGAACTGACTCTAGGTAACTGGGGTTGGGGAATTATAGTTGGTATCAACGGAATTTTAGTACAAACCTTGGAAGCTAGATTTAGATAAACACTAGTTCAAGAACATTACCCTATGATAGACTTTGAGGATTAGTATAGAAGAACTTCCTAGAATTTTGGTGATGTAGAGATTTTGTATATTTTCCAAGAAATAAATTGTTTTATGTATATGAGTAGATAGAGGCGGCTCTAGAACAGATATACCTAGGAGTGAACACTCCGACAAGGAGTTTTGGGCTTGACCTGGGGTATCCTGGTATACGACAACGGACCTTGTTTCACTCTTGGTTGCGACACTCCTGGGGGATATGCTTAGGATAATTTACATTTTATTTACAAACCATTATAAATGATTTATGAATATATACCTTCTCAAAGAAAACATTTTTATGATTATGGATTATATCCATAATCTGTTCAATTTATGTTATGTGTTTTACAAGATTGGAATTATGTATTTCGATTCATAAACTAATCTAGTGTATGATATTATTTAGAAATGGTGCATAGTGGAAGGAATGGAAGTAGTATCAGCGCATGTAATCCATGTAGTTATTTCCATCCTACTTAAGATAATTATAGTGGAGCTGGTGATGCAACTGAAGTTGATCATCTTATCACCATACTGGGACTACTCACTCGGGTTATGAATAAAAACCTTACCCATATAGAGCACCCTGATCCACAAGGTGGAGGATCAATGTTAGACCGATTAATGAGGCAACAACCACCAACATTCAATGGGATTACAAATCCATTTGTAGCTAAGAAATGGATAAGTTCTTTAGATAAAATATTTCATGCTTTGGGGAGTAGCAAAATGGAAAAAGTTGTCATGGAAGTTTATCAACTCATAGGAGATGCAGATCAATGGTGGTCATTGATTCAAAACACAAAGGAAGATGATGAAGTATAAAATATATAATAGAGGGAGTTTAAAGATATTTTCATAGAAAATTATTTTCCTCATGACCACCGAGCGGATATGGAAAGACAATTTCTGAAACTAAGGCAGAAGGAGGATGAGAATGTCGCAAAGTATGATGCTAACTTTACAAGGATAGAAAGGAATGCATCAGATTATATACATAACCCAAGGCGTAATATTGGTCGATTCTTTGATGGGTTAAAACCATTTCTCCTTCAAGTATTAGTATCGAAATCCTTCTTATCATACGAATATATAGTATCATGTGCTATCAAGACAAAAAAACTAATTCTCTAATTCTTATGACTTTAATGAAAAACAAGAGAAGAAGAGATATGCTAAACACTCTAGGAAAGGAAATAAAGAAACAAGGAAGTTGGGAAGAGTTGAATTTCCACCCTGTGATAATTGTGGAAGGAAGCACCCCAGTGCCTATCTAAAAGGAAAAGGAGTATGATACAAATGTGGATAGAAATTCCGTCTTACTGGTGATTTTAAGGGGAATAAGGAAGTTACCAATGATTAATTCTATAATGGTAGGGAGATGGTACATTATGCACATGAATGTCCTAATCTCTAAGTAAACTTACCTTAGAAAAGGCCAAGGGAGCAAGGCTAAGTTTATGTTATCACTACTGTAGAGGTTGAAGCTCTAAAAGACATGGTGGAAGGTAATTTAATGGTTTCCCCATGTTTATTCAATGCTTTATTTGATTCTAGATCATCACATTGTTTCATATCTTTACAGTTTTCTATGAAAATTAGATATTCCCAATTTGATTTAACAAGGGAGTTGTCAGTTAAAACTCCTAAGGTAAGTATCATTGAAACAAAGTTTTTTCAATCAATTCCCATTAAGGCATATAAATGTTATTTATCTGTTTATCTCATCATCATTCCCATGATTGAATTTGATATAATCCTTGGTATGGATTGGATTTTGGACCATGATGTGAAAATTTATTATAAGAAGAAAGAAGTTTCAATTTTTGATGAGGATGATAAAGAACACCTTATCTTCAGAGTAGAAATGTCATCATCTGATTATAATCTAGATCCACCCCTAGTAGCTCTACTAAATTCAATTATTGGGGAGGAAGAGAATGAAATAACTATGGGTGAGGAAAGAAATGTTCAAATAGATTATGTACCTATTTTGGTAGAATATGTTGATGTGTTTCCAGAGTATTTACCTGTACATCCTCCAGAATAAGAAATTGAGTTTTCCATTGACTTAATTCCTGGTTCTCAAGGCCCATATCGAAGACCCATTATAGAATGGCCACTGTGGAATTAGTGGAGCTAAAGAAACAACTATAGGAGTTGAGTAATAAAGGATTTATTCACCCTAGTGTTTCTCCATGGGGATACCCTTTTCTTTTTATTAAGAATAAAGATGGATCTATTAGGTTGTGCATTGACTACAGGGAGATCAAAGATATAAAAATAAATAACAAGTATCCCCTGCCTCACATTGATAATTTATTTGACCACCTTCATGGAGCTCAATATTTTTCAAAGATTGACCTATGATCTGGATATAATCAGTTGTGTGTGAAGAAGGAAGACATTTTGAAAACATCATTTTGAACTAGGTATGGGCATTACGAGTTTACAGTAATGCCTTTTGGGATGACTAATGCACCCTCTGTTTTCATGGATCTAATGAATAGAGTTTTCAAGGAATATCTTGATGACTTTTTAGTGGTATTAATTGATTATATTTTGGTATAATACAAAAGCTATGAAGATCATGAAAATCACTTGCACAATATTCTAAAGACTCTAAGAAGAAATGAATTATATGGGAAGTTTAGCAAGTGTGAATTTTGTATTTAGGAGATTTATTTTCATGCACATATTATCTCTATGTATGGAATCCTTGTTGATCCTTCATAGACCAAGGAAATAAAATAATGGCTAACACCAACCAGTATAACTGAGGTACGCAAGTTTATTGGTTTAGCAAATTATTATCAGCACTTCATCCAGAATTTTGCCTGATTGGCTAACCCTTTAACCAAGCTCACACATAATGGGGTATAATTTTTTTTTTAAAAAAGAGTGTGAATAATTATTTGAATAACTGAAGATAAGATTATTCAATGCTCCTATCTTGACTCTACCATCGTGGAATGATGGGTTTGTTATTTATAGTGATGCTTCAAATAAAGGACTTGGTTGTTTCCTTATGCAGAATGATAGAGTTATTGTCTATTCATCATAACAGCTAAAATTTCATGAGCAAAACAATCTCACTCATGATCTTGAGTTAGCAGCTGTAATTGTTTCTCTAAAGATATGGAGACACAATCTATATGGACAAAAATGTGAGATTTATACTGATCACAAGAGTTTAAAGTATATTTTCTCACAAAAAGAACTCAACATGATGCAAAGGAGATGGCTTGAACTGCCCAAGGGATATGATTTCACTATACACTATTACCTGGGGAAGGCAAATAAGGTGGAAGATGCTTTGAGCGGAAAGGATCATGGAGTTTTGAACAAGATGATAGTTGAAAGGGACCATATTTTCATGGATCTAGTAAATATGGATATGAGAATAACCATAGAAGGTGAAACATCAATACTTTTTCAAATGGTTTCCAAACCATCTTTACTAGAAAAGATAAAGAGCTCTCAGACTGATGATGAGGAGTTTTAAAAAAATATTAAAGCCATGAATGATGGGAGATTGAGTGAATTCATATATAAAAATGGGATTTTGAAATTTGGGAAGAGACTTTGTGTTCCTGATATATCTAATATAAAAATGGAATTTTAGGATGATATACATAGCTCCAATTTCTCTATACACCCTGGTAGAACTAATATGTATAAAGATTGGAAGGAACATTTTTGGTGGGACAACATGAAGAGAGAGATTGTTGATTATGTTTCAAGATGTATGGTTTGTCAACAAGTGAACGCTGGAAGATAATATCCTAGAGGATTCATGCAACCTCTTCCCATACCTGAGTGGAAAGGGGATGATATTATGATAGACTTTGTCATGGGACTACCAAAGACTCCTAGAAGGAATGATGTAATATGGGGCATTGTTGATCATCTTACCAAGTCAGCATATTTTCTTACTATAAAATAATATTTACCACTTGAACGTCTATAAAGACTATATATTAACGATGTTTTAAGACTTCATGGTGTACCCCTATCAATTATTTCTAATTGTGATCCCCATTTTACATCAAGATTCTGGAAAAGTCTTCAGAAATCCCTAGATAGTGAACTTCATTTGAGCACTGCCTACCACCCTTTAACTGATGGACAATCAGAACAGACTATTCAAACCTTAGAAGACATGTTGAGATCTTACTCACTTGACTTACAAGGTATGTGGGATCAGTATTTACCTATGGTAGAATTTTCCTATAATAATAGCTTCCATTAATGTATTCAGATGGCACCATATCAAGCATTATATGTAAAGAGATTTCGCACACTAACTTGTTGGGATGATGTTGGTGAAAGAAAACCAGTATGCCTAGAACTTGTTGAGGAAACAATGTAAAAGGTGAAGGTTATCCAAACTCACATCAAAGCAGCTCAAAGTAGGCAAAAGAGTTATGCTGGTAACTGAAGGAATGGTTAGGAATTTCAAGTAGGAGATCATATTTTCTTAAAGGTATCTCCATGGAAGTGAGTTATAGGATTCGATAAGAAGGGTAAATAAAGTCCCAGGTACATCGGACCTTTCAAAATTCTATAACGAATTGGGGCTGTAGCTTACTTTTTGGAAATTCCACCAAGTCTCTCCAAAGTCCATGATGTGTTCCACATATCACTATTGAGAAAATACATGCCTAACCCAATGCATGTACTCACCTATGAAGAAATAGAAATGGAACTCGATCTGTCTTATTTTGAATAGCCTATCAAGATTCTAGATACCAGAGAACAAGTATTGAAAAACTGGATGACTCGTCTAGTAAAAGTTCTGTGGAGAAACCATAAGATGGAAGAGGCGACATGGGAACCCAAGGAACTTATGATGAAGAACCACCCAAGTCTTTTTATATAGTGATATTATAGAAATTTTGAGGACAAAATTATTTGAATGAGGAAAGAATGTAACACCTGAAGCTTCTACGGTATGTTTCTCTTTGAATAATAAAATAGCTTGTGTTGTATGAAAATTTGAGTTCTAACACACCACAACAAATCAAACTAGTCATTATGAATATTAATACCCACTTTTCGAAATTTTGTAACTTTTATTTTTCAAGATATAATTTATTTTTGTATTCAGAGTATCGAAATTTTCTTAAGGTAAATTTTTGGTATTTTTATGAAAACTTTCAATTTTTTGATGAATAGTGAAAAACACTACATTATTGTTAAAAACCGATTTTATTTAAATAATATTGTATTTTATTTAAATTTATTTTAGGTCAAAATAGATGCATAATACATATATAAGTCCAATTTAATTCATTAGAGTCATTTTATAATAAGTTTTGACATATAAAAGTTTATTGAACTTTTTACCGTCTTTTACCCACCTCCTAGGAGCATTTACAAATTTGCATAAAACTTAATTTTATCACTTCTATGAATTGAATTTAAAAAATAAGAGAGACATGGTTGATATCATTAAGTAAAATGTGGTTCAATAAGATACAAATAATTTTTGGTGAATAGTAACTTTTAACTTTTATTTACCACGGTTAAAAGTAAATAGGGTAATTAAAGGTAAAAATGATATTATTATTACCCTAACACATGTCCTAATTCTGTTGGATAAGTTTATTTCGACCAAAATAAATATTAGGAATAAAATATTATCCTTTTTTCTACTTGTAGTAGATTAGGACATTTATTATTATTTTATTTAAAGAAGAGTTTAAAGTGTTAAATTCAAAGCTTAATGACTAAAAAAAATTTATTATAGGGTTATAAATAAGATAAATTCAACTATAAATATTCATTATAAATATAAAAATATTTCCTACATAATGGTATTTTATTTATAATTTTTAGACATTAAATAATTAAATTTATTTATGACACAATGATGATACAGTAATTTCCTTATTAATGAAAGATTAAAATAATTGATATTATAAATATCCAAATAAATGTAATTTGAGACTTTTGATTAATTAAACTAATTTGATAGTTTACTATGACCTGTTAGGGTTTATTTAATTAATCTTTTTCTAATTAATCATGTTTTTAGGACTTTAACAAAAACAAAATACCAAATAGTGTCAAAATTGACATAAAAGAGTTTTTAAAACAAATATTATATTATTAATTGATATAATATTCCTAAAAATATAAGGTTTTGAAAAATGACTTATATAATGATATTTATATCATTAATGAACCACTTTAGGTTCTCTTGGCATTTTATAGTATGTTTATTAACCAATTAATATAATAATATAAGAATACATGGTAAAAGTTAAACTATTTAACTAATAGTTAAATCTAAAATATAAGGTTAATATAGTGACCCAAACCTATCAAAAACCTATTTTTTGAAAGTTTTTCGAACCATAACCACCTTATCCTCGAAATAAATCGTTTTTTATCCATTATAAACCGAAAATTATTTTATTATAAGATAATATTTCAAGTTTTTTCTATAGTGACCCTCACCTCTCTTATAAAAGGGCACTTCCCCTTCTCTCAAATTCACACCTTCAAATCAATTTGTCTTGGCCAACCCCTGCCCAAATATCCTCCCACCTTCCCTCACTTCAACCTAGAGTCATTATATTGATATCAAATCCAACTTAAGGAGCCCTTTTCATCAAATCAAAAGGAAGAACCTGAAGAAGAGGTAATAATTTCACCACCCTTTTTCAAAGTTCTTTATTTCTTCCACTTCCTCTTTATTTTTCATTCCCATACCAAAGTAATAAATCCAGTACCTTATACATAATGTGATGTTATTATAAATATGGTACAATAATATTCATTATTCTATCCATTCTATGAATGAAATGTCACCATACGTGCATACGTACGGCTTACCATCTCCATGTCGTGGTGTAGTTATTATTCAATACATTATTATTTGGATGGATATAATAAAGATGTATAATTGATTTAAATAATAAATATAACATGGTAATGATTCTGTATATATGATAAACCATCTATTTATATACAATTTTAATATCAAAAGAATGATATTTTCAGTTGTGCGTACGTACGGATTACCGTCTCCACGAACACGATTAGATTCATTCCCCACCGTAACCATTCAAGAATAATTATCATTTGGTGGTTAAAAATAATGTTTAAATAATTAATATAATTCTGAATATGAATCAAATACATTATATCCATAAAAAAATGACTTACATAACAAAAAATATAAAGGAAAATGAATCATTTAACACCCAAAATGATGATAATACTAAAATATTATTAACAAATAAATATTAGAATATAATATATGATATCATATCTATGTATATGGTTCGTGTATAAATTAATGATTTAACTATTATATAGGAGTTTAACATACCCTCGACCAAGGAAAAGTACAAGTTAAGGGTTAATTTTACAATCTCTTTACTTATCTGAGGTTGTTAATACGTAAGTATCTACTAGGACCTCTTTATCATCCACATCCGTGTTTTCATAAAAATGTATTTCAAAACATTTTTAATATTTTATAGAATATGGATTAATTTCATTTATACCCTTATTTTACATTATATGTTTTGAAAATAATCTTTCTGTTGTTTTCCAAATAGGGTACTTTATGACCTTTTCGACAAAATTATGGTAAGAATGTTTTTTAACTTAGCGGGTGCGGCTATTTTCCACTGTTATATCATCATAGAAGCTTCCCTTACAAACTTATAGTAAGATTTTTTTTTAAAAAAATATTTTATAATTATTTGACCCTTAAATTATTTCAAAATAGAAAGATATATTTCTCTCAAACAGTTTTGATTTCATCTTTGTCAACATCCTTTGATAAATTTTACCCTTGTTTGAAGTTTATTTATTATGATTCAAATATTCTATATTGTATTTAATGTTTTGTGATATGTTTGACTGTGGATGTGTTATTTTTATACCATTCATGGTTTATAATTAAATTATTGACATTTCATATGCTAGTTTTAATACGAATATTTATGTTATGTTTCATCCATTTCATATGAGTAATGTATTGGACTTAGTAAGTGACGGGTAGAGCCCGCTATAGCTCCTCGGTGCATCAGTAGGTCTCATGAGACAATTAGAAGTAGAATTGGTTGCGGCCTTTCCCAATTTTTGATATATGGTTTTGGCTGTGGCCTTAATCATTTTTAGACGTCTTGGTCGAGGCCTTGACAAAATGTTTTAGAATGTCCCACATTATACATTCCCTCATTATGAAAATAATATTGATGGTTCATGTGGTTATTCGACTAGTATAATACCCATGATTATGTTTTATTATGGAATTATTTACTCATCTCATTTTCCTGCCATAAAGTGTTCATGTTTATTATTTCTAAAGGCATGTGTTTTCAATTATTCATCATGCCTAATATTTATGTTACCTTCCGCTGTATTGCTTACTCTTACTGAGTGTTTGAGATCACCCCTCTAGTTTGTTTCATTTTCCTAGTATATGAAGAAGTTAGTAATGAGTGACTACCAGGAATAATCTAGGAGGCTTGGATGTTCTAATGGAATAAATTAGTGTAGTTTTTTTTCGAGTTGTGATGTTGAACTTATGTATGTATATTGTTTCCAATAATACTAAACTGATCAGTCTTTCGGGACATGATTCCTTGTATCATTCCAATGTTATGTAATAATGCACCGACTTTGGGTAACTGGGGTCAGGGCATTACATGGATGGGAGTATTGTTCATTTGGATAGAGGAATATGAATAATATTTTGATGAACTAAAAAGAGTTTTGTCATTGTTCTTATAATTACATTACCTTATAATGGGGAAGGGTATGTTATATATATTGATTCTTCAAAAAAGGGTTTGGGTTGCATCCTCATGCAGAATGATAAGGTATCTACTTATGTTTCATTCCAATAAAAACTCATGATAAAAATTATTCAATGCATGATTTAGAGCTGGTGGTAGTGATCTTTATGTTGAATATTTGGAAACATTATCTTTGTATATAAAAGTGTGATATATATATATTGATTATAAGAGCTTTAAATATATATTTACATAGAAGGAATTGAATATGAATCAAAGGATATGGTTGGATTTGGTAAAAGATTGTGAATTTTCAAAAAATTACCACCTGTGAAAGTAAAATAAGGTTTTAGATGCACTAAGTAGGAAAGAACTTCGTACTCTATCCATGATTATGATTGAAAAAGACCCAATACTCATGGATTTTTAGAGGATGAATCTTGAAGAAATTATGGGCAGAGATATATCCTACATTTCTCATCTAAATTCTTAACCTTACATTTATGTAATTATCAAAGAAGCATTAAAATATGATGTATAGCTATAGAATATGGTGGCATGTATTCTGGAGTTCAACTTTGATAATGATGTATTTTTAAGGTTTGTAACCCTGATATGTGTATTATAAAAGATGAAGTTGAAAGTGGAAATTTTAGATGATTCACATAGATCATCCATTTATATACATCTAGGAAGTATGAAGATGTATAATATATAAAATAAAGCATTATATGGGTTATTGTTAATAGAAATATTAGAGAGTATGTATCTCGATGCTTAGTGTGCTAATAAGATAAAGAGGAATGAAAAAATTATAAGGTTATAATGACCCCATTACCCATATTATTATTGAAATGTGAAAATATCACCCTGGAATTCATTATAGGACTACCCAAAACTTCTAAAGCATAAAACATTATTTTTTTGGTTTCAACCACCCTATAAAGTTAGTGTACTTTATTTCCATCAAAGAAGTCTTATCCTTTGAACCACTCACCAAGATATATTTGTGTGTGTGTGTGTTTGTGTGTGTGTGTGTATGGGAAGTGTTGAGGCTATATAAAGTACCATTATACATTTTTTATG
Source organism: Viscum album (assembly GCA_963277665.1). Lineage (NCBI taxonomy): Eukaryota > Viridiplantae > Streptophyta > Magnoliopsida > Santalales > Viscaceae > Viscum > Viscum album. The sequence continues at coordinate 222,682,903 of OY728123.1, read as the reverse complement.
ATTGTGATCCTAGGGAATCCTTGAGATTCTAGATAAGTATTCAAAAATCATTGGAGATAGAGCTGAGCATTAACACAACAAAACATACTCAGATAGGTGTTCATTCTAAGAGGACAATTTAAACTCTATATGATATTGTGAGATCATGTTCAATGGATTTACAAGGATTTTTTTATCATCACATTCCCATGATAGAGTTATCATATAACAATATATTCCATTATAGTTTTCATATAGAACCATATGATTATATATATGGGAAGAGATGTTGGACTCTATATATTAGGATAAATTTAGAGAGAGGAAGTTGATAGGTCTGGACCTTGTCCATGAAATGGTATATAAGGTTAAAACCATTCAATGAAATTTTAATGTAGTTCAAATTTAACAAAAAATTTAGTATATAATAATCGACGAGATTTATATATTGAAGTAGGTGATAAGTCATTCCTTCAAATATCTCCAAGGAAGTGATTTTTGAGATTTGGGAATAAAGGAAAGATGATCCATACATACACCAGGTCCTTATAAATCCTTGATCATGTAGGATTTTTAGACTAAGGAATATTTCTCCCTTCATAACTCTCCCAAGTAAAAAATGTGTTCTATGTGTTTATTTTTAGAATATACATACCAGACAATCACATGTGCTAATATCAGAAGCTGTGAAACTAGAACATGATCTATCATACATGAAAAAATAGTGTAAATTTTTGATTTAAGATATAAGATGTTGTGGAATAATAATACTCATCTAGTCAATGTTCTATGGAGAAACCATAAGTTTGTGGATTATTCATGGGAACCTGAGGATGTGATGAGTGAAAACACTCTCACTTTTTTTCTTCCATGTAATGAAATTTTGAGGATAAAGTTGTTCTATGAGGTAGAATGTAAGGACCCAAGTTTTCCACCTTAATTAATAATCATGTTTGATTACTTGATACATACACAACAATAAAAATAAACAAAAATAAAACGTTATAAGGTAGCTGTAAATTATAATTTATAAAATTTAGTAACGAAGTTATGAAATATATAAAAATAAATATATTTATAAAAACATGAAAAAAAACTCACATTAAATATCAACACGGTCTGTAAAAATAATCACCTAATAAAATATTCTCTTATACTTAAAATTTATTTTATGAAATGGATATTTTTTAAGGTTTTATATATTTATGATTAGCACTAATTATAAAATAATAGTTCATATGATAAAAATGATTTCTTATAAAAATTCATTTTTCATGATATTTTATAAGTTTATTTTAACATTATTGTTATAAATTTTAGGATTTAAATTTTAAAAAAAATAACATCATTTTTTGATTTATCATGATCATATTATTTTATGTTTTTTTAATTTTTTGGCAATAATTAATTTTTAGATGAATAGTAAAAATATAGATTTTATTAATTTCATCACTTTTATGAAATTATTTTATTATATGAATAGATTAATAGTTTATTAAACATTTAACTATTAATTTATATATTATAATTTATAATAAATCATTTTAAATTACTATTTTTAATTTATAATCTCATGCTTAACATTATTAAGATTTATGTAGCATTTTAATGAAACCGTGTTTTCGACTGTTTTGTTTAATTAATTATAGCATGATGGAATGATGTTTTTTATTTATTTAATTTTTTATTGAAAACACATTTAATTATTATTAATATAATTTTATATTCATTAAAATTAATAGAATTGATAATTCTACACTTATCATAAATAATTTTTCTTAAAAATAAACTTTTCAAAAATTATGTGTTCTATGAGTTTGAGTTAAAATTAATTTTCATTATGCATAGAATTTTTATCTGATAAATTTTATATCATATATATAATCATTTTTTCTAAATTATATAATGAGTTACATTTTATTTTAAGTCTTAAAATATAAATTACATTGGAAAAAACTAGTTACATTGCTGAAAATACAAATGGTAAAGGTGGGTATCCTTAGATGTAAGGAACATAACATGTTTAAAAATGTCTCTTATTCAATGGTGGAGGTTTATATAGACCTTATATTACCTAAAATACATTATTTATCAATTTTTTAGGCACTTGGATTGAGGGTGAATTTACATTAGTGAATTTTTTGAGTATTTACAATAATGTCACTCATTTTAACATATAAATGTGGCACACCTATTCTCACTTACCCTCCCTCCAAAACCAAATATTTCAACCCAAACTCAGCCTAAACATATTTTAAAAAATATTATCCACCTTAAGGAGGTTTTTTTATTCTAAAACAATAAACCCTAAATGTTTTAATCCCCTTAACAAAGGCATTAATACAAGAAGTGAGGTATAGGTTATAAACCTCTAATTATTTTTATATTTCTTTATACAATTTTATTATTCCTAATATTTTATTTAAAAATATTAAAATGATAAAATCAATATCATTATTATAAAATTTATTTTATTATAGTTATTTTATAATCATTAATCACCCTTCGGTTTTCCATTATGAAAAATTAAAACGTGAATATTATATTGTGTTGACTACCACCACCATGAATAAACTTGTTTTTTATTCAATTTAATACATGTCTTGTTTTATTTTATATTTTAAAAGTAATATTTATAAATAATATATTTAATTATTTTTTTTCTTTTTTAATAATACAAAACATAATAATTATTATAATGTAATCCATCAATATCATTAAAAACTAGAAACTAATTCATCAGTATTTTCCTTTTCATGAAATGAAACTAAAACTAAAATGTAATAGAATTATAAAATTATAAGTCTTTATAAAAATAAAATTACATAAATATTTAATTATTTTAAATGGTGATAATTAAGAGAAAAATTAGGTTCAAATTTTTTTTACTAACTGAGTTCAAAACATTTAAGATTATTAACACTCGATTTTGAAAAGCGGTTACAATAATATAATACATGAAGATAGTTGTAATTAATGAATAGTATAAATATAATTATAAGTGAATAAGGTTCTGAAATAATTAATTGATAACTTTATCTTTAATATTTCAAAGGTTAAATCATTCTGTTGAAATAATAGGTAAATGTAAGGGACTTGGTAACTCAAAATCCTTTCCTTGAGTTATGCAATTTATTATTGAATATAGATTTTCCAAGACCTTCCATTTTTATTGTTTTAAATTATTTTTTATATGAAAGAAGTTTTTTTGAACCAAAATAAATTTCATTTAAGGTATTCTTCTCATTTCTCTTAAAAAATGGGTACTTTTTGAAAGGGTCTCATAAACATGACTTTTATAATGAGGAATACAAAATATTTTCCAAAAATTGTTTTCAAGATTTGGTTCTCATTATAATTCAATGATCTATATATCTTGAAGTGTTGTTTTATATTTTATTATGTTATGAACCCTATTATATAATGATATTATTATATTCTATGATTTATTAAGTTCATGTTATGTTATATATTTAAGAAACAAATTATTTTTCCATGGGAAATTTATGTTATGAAGATGATTTTTTTAAGTGGAACACATATTTAAGAATGATGATGTTTGGGGTTCTATGTGGCCCTCTAATTCATTGGTATAAACATCTATTTCATGATATAGTCAATTGTGGACATAATGGGTTTGTTTACACGTGTGTGGTCATGATGGGTTTACACATATTTTCAATCATAGACATAATGAGTTTGTTCACATAGTAATGGACATAGTGGGTTTTATTTTTCATGTTTACATATTCTTATGCATGTGAAAAATTTTAATTTTTATCAAGTAATCACAAATTCACATGTTTTTTATAAATATATACCATGTTTAAAGATGCATTTTCTTTCCAAGAAATTTCAGGTTTTCATGATTATTCCTTTTCAAGTATATCGTTCCTTATATAATGTTCAAATGTTATATGTTTTATAGTTAATGCATTCTTCATAATAATTTTATGATCTTATGTATCTCCATTATTTTTTTGAATTATCATACATGGTCTTATTATCATTTATTTAGATATTTATTCTTTCCTCATATTCTCCTCATGCTTATGATCTAATACTTTATGATGTGTATTTTACCTTACTAAGAGTTTGAGTGAACCCCTTTTTATGCTTTCATTCCCCAAGTTATTAAAATTATTACATAACATGAGATGTATAGGAAAGGGTCTAGAGGAGTAAAATTATGGGAAAATGTAATCAACTATTACAAAATAATATTCTCATGTAAATAATTTTCAAGACATTAATCTTTTTAGAGCTTTAATTATGTGACTATTTGTTAGAAGTTTTATTTGAATCATGATATTAATGTACTATTTATATTAGGTTTAATAGGGTTGTTATTACTCTATATTTTATGGGTGGTTAAATTGCATGGGGTACCCATTTTTGTTTCAAATAACGACCCCAGATTCACCTATTGGTTTTTTATAGTCCTTGCAATAGGCCCTTGGAACCAAGTAGACCATGAGCACAATATATCATCCTTGAACAAAAATCTAGTTAGAGAATACAATTCAAACATTGGAGGATATGCTCAAATCTTGTGCGATGTAATTTAGTGGTTCATTAAAATACTATTTACATTTTTAGATTTTTCTTATAACAAAAATTATTGGGAAATGATAAATATGGCCTTGTATAAGTCATCACACATGTGCCCATGTTGTTATCTACTTTTTTGGGTATATACTAGGGAAACATCACTGATTGGACCAAATCTTTTGTGAAATCCTACTATCAAGATACTGATGATTGGGAAAAGGGACGAGGTAGTCCAAAGCCTTCAAAATATTATAAATATCATCATCATTGTCACTTATCTATTGAAATAGATGATCAAGTATACTCACATCTTTCTTTAAGTATAGGGCATCATAATTTGGATATATAATGGATATTGGATCCTCATTATGTTGGACCTTTTGAAATTATTTAATGGATTTGTGAGGTATCTTATCATCTAGATTTAACACCAAGATTTAGTTCAATTCAAAAAAATCAATGTCTCTGAACTCAATAATTACGAACATAGTCCTGACCATGGGATTGATTAGGATTATTTGACTCTTAAGCCTAAGGTGATATTTATTAACATCCCTATTCTCATTTCGGATAGGTAATTAAAGTCTTTGGGTAGAATATGGATATCATTTCTGTGATTATTATGAAAACATGGTCAGATTCCAGAAGAAACATAGTAATAAGAGAAATATAATATAGAGTAATTATCAGAGATATTTCAAAACATTGATGGACTCAATATTTCTACTGAAAGAAATCAAAAATTTTAGGGAGAATTTGACAATCCTATTTTATGTTATTTTACCATTTTATACTATACTTATAGTTATGAAATTGTTTTTTATGTTTTATATGTTCTAGATATTTTTTTGATGTTCTAGGATGTTGTGGGAGGCTACACAATTAGAGAACGATTAGTAGAAACCATGTAGAACTTCCCAGGTAACCATAAGGGTGGGTTTGGGAGAAATTGGGAATATTCATAGTTGGAACATAGTTTTTCCTAAATTGTGTAGCTTTTGAAATAATCAAACAGTGGCTATTTTCTAGGTTAGGGGATGGTTTTCCAAACCATATAGCCAAACCATAAAGCTCTAGTTGTTATCCAATATCACTTGTATGGTTGTTGAATGATTGTTTAAACCATGTGATGTAATTAATTAAGTAAAAAATTTAGATGCCTAACGTGGTTTTATCCCCAAAACCCTCATTCTTCCTTTTATGATTATATATATCAACTTCCAATGTTACTTTGAGTGATTTAGGGGATTCCCTTCACTCTATAGGCCTATTATTGTGGATCATTGGGAACTAGACCTAGGAAATGAAAGGGAAAGGGAGGGGATCATAGATATAAAAGATCATAGAATAATTCATTATAACAAACCCATTGGATGTAGTATGCTTCTCTCTATCTTAACATTTCTTAAAAGCATAATTCTTTGGTTTTTATAAATGATCTACTTTCATTTCTTTTTAAAACCTATGATGATTCTCTTTGTTTTGCTTTCTTTGAAACTATGGGTTATGGGTTCTTCTATCTTTTTTTATACTTAAAATAAAAGGGGGTAAAATAACTGTAAGAATATCTAATAAATATACCATTAATATGAGAGATAAAATAAATAAGGTGCACATAATCATCCCTGATAATTCCACCATCATGAAAGTTGCATTGTAATAAGGAATCTTATTCATGTACTCTAAGTGATTGTGACTCATTGAGTGATATTTGAAAATTTATTACATTTTTAATCATAATAACATCTTTCTCTACCTCATGTCTCAAAGGGAAATAGATTTTACCCATAGGGTCTTTACCTTTAGTGATTAAAGGTAGTTGAGTCGTCTCAAATTACCATGTATTCATGGACCTTTTCATTCATAAATATTCATTCCATTATCTATGTTTCCTATATAGGAATGGGTAAAACCTTCATAATCAGTGTTAGTTTTCTTGAATTTAATTATATTTGAGTGAAATTATGTCAAAGGAGATCTATCTAAATGATGAGAATTATAAGAAGATTACCCTACAGAGATCAAGGAATGTTCTAGCTCCCAATAACCACTACAAAAGATGATTTCATCCTAATATTCAAGAGTTTAAATATCAAATTTATAACCACGAGCCAACTCTGGAGTATCCCACATTATGGTAGAGATTATATTATCAGCATAACCTTCAAGGGAATAAAAATCCCAAGGTAAAAAAACTAATTCAAATGTAAAAACTTCTCTAGAAGAGACACAAGCCCTTGCAATCATAGAGGCTTATAGTCATTAACTAGGAGGTTCCACCTTGGTTAGGGATGTACTAACTTGGTGGTTTTGATGCATATGGAGAGGATCAAAATGGGATTAATTTTAGTTCTAAAATTTCAAAAAAAAAAGATATTTAACAAAACTACCTATATACTAGTTCTATAAAAATGAAAAAAACAATAATGGCATAAATCATAAAATAGTAATTTAAAACCAGTAATTCTAAATGATTAAACTATAATGAACAAAAAAAGAACTAGTATTGGGTAATACATTAATAAAACAAACAATTAAATCTTACATGAATTCTCAAAGAAGAAACAACATATGTACAACATGATAATAAATTACTAAATCAAATATAAATTTAAATAAGTTTGAAAATGTTAAAGTATATAAGATTAAAATAGAAACAAATAACCAAAAAAATAGCATTAAAAATTAAAAAAAATTAAAAAAAAATTAATTAATCTCAAGCATCAACATTTGACAATACAAGTCAAATAAAAATACACATAAATTAGTATATGGAAACAGTGACTTATGTGTGTCGGCTAATTGGCCTACGTACATAGGGTAGTATCATCAAAAGTTTTCACTATGATAGAATAAAGGATTGCATGATATTTTGATGAAAAAATAACAAGACAATGGGACCATGGAAAATAATACAAGAAGGAGGATCTCATTGCACTAGAGACTATGACCAAGCTGAGTTCGAGAATTTGGTATATTCCTTAAATCATGATTGACTCAACACAATTCACACAATCAAACCCTTATAAACCAGATATATGTACAATTAATCAAAGTGAAAACAAATAAATCACCATGAACAATGACTCCTTACTAAGGATCAGTCACACCCCTGACGATGTTGAAATTCCTAGGATCTTATGTGAATAGTCCTAGTAGTTGAGAAATCGCACAGGTATGTCACTGATGCCCAAGTTTGATTCCATTGTCCAAGTCTATTACTACTATCTGATACCAGCATTCCATTAAAATTTACTCATCCTTAGGGTTTAAGTACTGCACACTAATTTTCAATATTTTAAATACTACCCAAGTTCATCATCACCCATCTTTTCCTTACCTAGGTTCAAGAACCAGAACCAGTAGCATCCTTACAAAAAAACCTCATGTGTTGTATTAAGGAGACTCCAAGAACATGAACCGATCTAGAAATGAATAGTTCATCCACCATCCTTGTCAGTGAAATATGATAAAATCACTAGAACAAATTCCTTCATCTCCCTTAGTGAAGGGAGAGGTGAACTAGAGAACACCACATGCAGGAATGTGCTTCTAAACTGAAGAAAATCTCCAAAAGTAAAATAGTACTGAGTAGGTGGTGAGGCCTAATTAATTCACATGTGGGGGGAGGGGGTCTTTAATCTAGTACACATGACAGGTAAAAAAATCCAATAAGAAAGGACATAGATCAATATATCAAAATCAAGGGAAGAGTCTCGTATAGTATAGTCCAAATTGAGTAGGCCCATCCACAAGTTTAAAAATGAGCATATGATATTCAATTAATATAAGGAATATAAAAAATTAAATATAAAACATTAATATAAAATTCACAATTACCTACCTTGGAAATTAAAATTCATGAATGTAATTTAATATGAAACATAACCATATAAATTCCACATTTAAAATTAAAACATACCCTAATGATGATTCTACATCACCTACCATTATCAATTTGGTAATCACATCCTAAATTGGAAAAAAGTATACAATACAATAGTAAGATGTCCCCTAATGTGCAACAATGTGAATTACACTACCAAAATTAAATAATATTCTAATGTAGTTAATCATGCATGGAATTTAAACGACACCAAACATAAAAGGGGTACATAACTTAACCTAGATGAGTTTCCCTCTGTGATTATGTCATCAAGAAAATATTGAATTAGCCTCTAATACCTTCACACAAGTAGAAAACACAATATAACCTATCATCTAAAACCATGGAAAAACTTATAAATTCATAATTAATTTACTCAAAAAATAATTCCATCATGAAACTAGAAGTAATAAAATAAGCTATCAGGCATAGGAAAATAAAAACTATTCTCCATGTAAACCCAAAAAAATCAGTGTATTAAACTATCATAAAGAGGATCCATAATCTCAAACTATTAAGATTTAATAACCTAAACCCATCCAACATGATAGATCTATGATAACTGGGTACCAATGAAAATCCCATGCAGCCCCAAGGTCCAAAGGGTAGCCACTAAACCTGTGAAAAACATCAGAAATCTATGGGAAACCACATACTAACCCAGAAGAAAACTCTTCCCATTATAGTTTCTTAATTACATCTAAGTACTATCCAAAAATTCTATAGATATACCAATAGAACCTCTATAAATCTTGGTCATTACTGAACCTATTAACATGACATTGTCACATTAAACCACTCATATGACCAATCAAACTCTTAATAGGTCAATACATAGAGACCCCAGTCTTACATGAAACAAACTGAGTAATGAAATCATATCTAAATGTCAGTTATCTCCTAAGTCAATAGGTAGAATATAAGAGACCAATGAAAGTAGAAGACCCTTCCACAAAACCACACTACTAACCAAGACACTCTCACCTAGATCAATGACATGATAACCCATTCCTACTTAAAATAAACCAATACAAAACTAGGAATAACCTATTAAAGGGTCTTTATTATTCTTAAATAGAAAGAAATTAATGGGAATACAAGTAGGGGACATCAATCATAATATATAAAATATTACATTGAATGAGATTAAATGGAATATATGAAAAAATCATCAAATCATATAGAAAAATATAAAATAAAAATCATTTAATGAAATTAACAATGTAATCATAAATATTTATGACACAAAATTATTCCCAATTTAGCTCTCATACCAATTTTTTTTATTTTCTAAGGTTTAATTCTACATACATTGGGTGGGGATCCTATTTGAATTAATTTTGATTTAAAAAAATTAGAAAACTATATATGTAAAAAATCCTTATATGTTGCTTCTATAAAAATAAAACAAATAAGTATGTCATAAATAGTAAAACAAAATTTAAAAACAAATAATTCCAAATGATAAAACTATAGTCAACAAAAGGGTATATGTAGTGGCTGTGATCCAAAACAAAAAAAAATCTTTCATGAATTCTCAATGGAGAAAAAAATTGTACAAAATATAAATAAATTCTAGAATAAAATATGAATTTATATACCTTTAACCATCTTTAATTTTTTAAGATTCAAATAGAAATCAATAACCATAACCAACGACATTTAAAATCAATAAAAAAATTCAAAAAAATAATTGAATTAATCTTAAGAACCAATGTTCAATATTACAGGTCAAAAAACAAAATGTGGAAGTCAGTAAATAGATATAAAGATTTATGTGATTGAACCTATTTTTATACATTTATGGTGTAAAAATAATCATTGGTTTTCACTATTCTTGTATAAAGGAGCATATGAGATGCAGATAAAAACTGAAGAAAAATAAAAGGACCATGGAAAAAAAACCTAGAATGAGGATCTCACTACACAAGAGACTCTCAACCAGTCCAAGTTAGAAAAGTCTACCGATTCCATAAATATGGATAGAATCAACATAATGGACACAAGAAAATGAATCTAAATTAGATACATGTATAAATAATCCAAATAAAAAAATAACTCAATATGATTGATTCTACAAAACCAAGGATCAATCACATATTCAAGGATGTCAAAACATCTGTGATCTAATGTGAATGCTCATAGCTGAGCTACCATCAAGGTGTGCCACTACTGGAAAAGTCTAATGCCACTTTCCATTTTCAAACCTATTATCAATGATTGAAGTTCCATATATATTTATTATCCTCTAGTTTCAATAATAACACACTACCTTCCAAGCATCTCAATACAACCCATGATCATCATCGTCCATATTTTCTATACCCAAGTTCAAGAACTAAAACCTGTATCTTCCTCACAAAAAACCCTTATGTGTTTTATTAAGAAAAATCTAAGAATGTAGACTGATTCAGACATGGATTGGTCCTCTAAAATACCCATCAGTGAAGCACTATCAAATCACTAGAATTGATGCCTTCATCTCCCTCAGTGAAGGTGGAGGTAAATCCTAGAACTATATATATAGAAGTTCACTAATGAACCATAGAAACCCCCAAAAACTAAATAGTAATGAGAAGTATGTGAGCCCCAATGAAACTGCAAGTGGGGGATAGATGGTGTGAATATATAAACTGATATTAAATGAAGAGTATCGAACTATCAAAACTAGGGGAATTGTTAGGCACAGTAAATACCAAATTTATTAGGTTTATCCCTAAGTTTAAAAACAATCATATAATATTAAATTGAAAAAAATAAATATAAAAAATTAATTTTATGTAACAAAAACATGAATATTGTTATGAAAAAAATGAAATGAGTAAAACTGTAATAGTAGATAAATTTGAGCAGAAAGAAAAAATCGGTATTTTATTTAAGCTTCCGAAGTTTCCCTTCTATCTGTTGTACTACATCCTGGAGGGTTTCAATATTCTTTTATAGGAAGTGAGGTAATTTTGGTTAAGGTGTATTGGTGGGGTTGGGAATCCCACCCCCATTGAAGACTAAATCCTCCATTAGTAGCTTCATAACACTCCCCCTTGGGATACACACCCTTACCAATGTCATACATGATTTGATACTACCTCATTCAAAACATTTTCCAAAAAAAACTAGTTGGATAAAAACTGAAATAATGAAAAGAGTAAAATCACGTAGACTCCACCTTAAAGTTACCTTAAATTATAAATTTTTCAATACATGCATCCCTATATTATATATACAATTTATAAATATAAAAGTTGGTACTTCCTTTGTAAATAAATATGTACGGTTGTCACTAGACCGAATATATTTCATGTTGATATCTCTATTCTTGATTAACTCTTGTGTAATGGATAAAAATTTCAGTGGTATGCGTTTTGTATGATCATTCTTGATGAATCCTTCCTTTAATTGTGTGATTCATATAGTATTATCTTGAAATAAAATTATTGGGATATAATCTATAGGAAATCCACTTGCTTCTCAAATGTGTTTAGTTATAGACTGCAACCAAACACATTCTTGACATGCATCATGTAATGTTGTCACTTATGAATTATTTAAATATGTTGCGATGAGTGTCTGCTTTTGTGATCGACAAGATATGATAGTACCTAATATTTTGAACACAAAACTAATTTATGACGTCACATTATACAGATTAGAAAAATAATATACATCTAAAAAACAGGCCATATTCCTTTCTAATTTGTTATACTAGAATAAATCCAAATTTATAGTGCCTAAAAGATAATGAAAAATATGTTTAATTACATTAAAGTGTCTTTTTTAGGGTTTGAACTAAATATTTCCAATAAATTAGTAGAAAAATATATATCAGGACGAGTTTAATTAGCAAGATACACTAGCACTCTGATAGCACTATGTTATGTTACTTCTCGACCAACCAACTCCTCATTTTCTTCCCAAGGTAAAAATTGATCATTCATGGTATTAAAATACCAAAAAAACAATTGGAGTACTTAAAGGATTTTCTTTATTCATATTAAATCATTTTAAGTCCTTTTTAGTGTAATTTCACTAATGAAAAAATATACCACTTAACATGTGCTCTATTTTTTATCTAAGATAATACATGGTTTCCCTAGGTAATTCATTTCAAATTAATCCTTCAAGTTTCTCATTTCTTCATTTATCTATTCTAGAGTTTTGGTGATATTTAAATATTCAACATAAATAAAAATTATTTCCTAACTAGTTATTGTTTTCTTAATAAACACACATGGAAATATTGGGTTATTTACATACCCTTTATTTAAAAAATATTCTCTCAAACAATTATACCACATATTTCTAGATTGTTTTAATCCGTTGAGAGATTTCTACAATTTAATTGAATATAGGTATTTGGGTTTTGATTTCAATAATTTAGGTATTTTAAATCCTTCAGGGATTATCATATATATACTACTATCAATTAGACCAAATAAATAAGTTGTAACAACACCCATAAGATGCATATTAGCCTTATCAACTACAAAAAGGATAATTATATATAAAAAAGTAATAGCATCCATAATAGGAGAATATGTCTCTTCCTAGTCAACTACATGTCTCTAAGAAAAACCTTGTGCTAAAAATCATGATTTTTATCTTATAAACTCATTTTTCTCATTATTCTTACACACATAAACCCCTTTATATCTAACAGGCTTCACAGCTTTAGGTGTGAACATGATATGTCCAAAAAACAATCAATAAGTGAATTTGATTAAACTTGCATTGTTTCTTTCCATTTATTACAATCATGTCATTTTTTACATTCCATAACAGACCTTGGTTCAAGGTCTTCATTTTCTATATCATGTAGCCTAGAATATGAAAATAATTCATAAATATTTTCCACATTACTTTGATTCCATATATCACCTATAGTGGAATAATTAAGAGATATTTCATTATTTTAAAAATATTTAGGGTTTTCTATATTCTATGTATTCTATTTATTATTCTCATCACGAATTTCTTGAAATAACACTTAAATTATGTGTTTCTTCTAGAATAAATGCCTCCATAATGGGGTTTTCAATTATACTCATTCCTTTTATTTTTCAAGTTTTTTTATCCTTAGAGCTAATTTTTATTACATGATTTAGGAATTATTTTTATATTTATATAATATCATTATATAATTGCGTCTTCAAGACATCAATTCTGGATGATTAATTTAAATTCGGTACATGTGATTTATTCACTCCCTTTGAATCAATAAATGCATCAGACAATTGATTTTCTAGTTCTTGAAAATGTAAAATATTTTTTACTTTCATCTCACATTATCAGGTGGGAGAATCGAGAAAAGATAACGTTTGTACATTCTAGGAAATATACTCCCATTTTTTTGTCCCCATAATGCTGGGAATACTTCTTCATTGAAGTGAAAATTAGAAAAACATGTTTTAAATACATCATCAGTTTTTTATCATGATATCTGATAATGGATGAGTATTCATATCCTACAAATATTCCCATCCTCCTTTAAATTCCCATATTTGTACATTGTGGGGGAGAAATTTGTACATATACTACACAACCAAAGAATCTTATATAGAGACCCTATCCTTTTACACATATAATTACATGATTTTAGACATAATTAAAATCAAATTAAAAGACAAGGATTGTAAATTATAGTGTATTTAAAAGAACAGGTACATAATTAAACATCATGAAAATATATTTTATTTAATATCCATAATTATATCCTAAATTTATTTGATAACTTATATATTTATAGTATAACCTAGTGATAACATGAATAAGGGATGAGATAAAAATCCTTTTAAGATAATAAACATTAAAATAAATCTTAGCACATGGGTTAGAAGGCATAACATAATGATATAAAAAACATGGAACATGATTAAACATATGGAATAATAACATATAGAACATGGGATAATATAATCATGGAATCATAGTAATGTGGTAGAAATATAAAACTTAACTTCAGTATTAGTCAATTCTTGTTCCACATAGAGGATTAGGATTCAAGGCTTACTATCAAGACTATTGCACATGGAGCACGAGTCAAGGCTAACAACCAAGAACATTGCACATAACGTCTCATGAGACTAAACATTACCCAATGCATTGGAGTTATATCTGGGTGCACTCATCACAACATGTTCATGAATATTATTTCTATATAAATAATCATATATAAGAAATCAAACAAAAACATAAGGATTACCCATGGAAATAATTTGGTATCATAATCATGTCGTAAATCATAATAAATGGGTGTATCATAAAAGTGTCCATGGAAGAGAGGAATTAAATCATACATGGGAATTAATATAGGATAATAGGAATATATCATGATTATTTATATCAAAATAAGTTTATACCATGTAAAAATAGTATTTAATAAACTTTATAATTAATACAATTTAGTGCGGTTCAAGGAAATTATTAAAGAGAATTTAAATAAGAAAAGGGAATAATAATTTATATAAAACTAGAAGTGAAGCTAGAATTTTTTCATAATAAAATTAGTGATTTTAGAAAAAAAATAATGGGGTATTAAAATAAAGTATAGAGTTCAACTGAAATTGGATAAGAATTTGGGAAATTCCCTTAAATCGGGCTTGCTTATCAAGAATAATAGAGTAGGGAACCCATTTAAAAACATGTATATCCCCAAAAAAATAAGGATGAATGGATCTTGATACATGATTTTGGAATATATATACATCATTTATAATATTTACATGAAAATAAAATAGAATTTAATTTTGGTAAAAATATAGAAAGAGTAAACTAAAGGAATAATGGAGGTTCGGGTAGAATCTCTTATCATAAGTCTAAAGGTATTCTTCACTTGATCAAAATGTCCAGGATAATCAAATCAGATCCATTAAATAATAAGTAATGAACCATTTATATATTTATTTATTTTATTATAACTTATTAAGTACATTTATGTATTTTTTATGGGGTAAGAGGTTTAATTTTCTCGTTTAGGAATGTTGGTTTCCTTGGTTTTCATGATCAGTTTACTTGTATAAATGTACTAAAGGTTGAATAATGTGGGGGTAATTATCAATAATTGAACTTATATGTTATTAATGATATTATTTAGGTTACATTGGTATTAAATATTATTTTTTTATGAAATGAGGATGAATAATTAGATAAATATTTAATGATAATCGTTTGGGTTTATTTTGGTGGTTTTCAATCACAACGAACTCATTTTGTTTTATAAATTAATATCATGTATAAAAACTGATTCTATAACATTAAATAAGATGTAATAAATATATTATAATATTTTACAACCATAAAAATGGTTTTATGACCATCCTTAAAGATGGTAATGGAAATTGAAAACTCTGTCGTCCTTGACTATGATAAATTAATACATCACGGACGATGTTTTCATTTTTAGTATAAAAGGAGGAGAAAATGAGATGATGAATTATTACATTATCATGAATAAAATTATATTATATGTATTTTATTGGGTTTATCATACCATTTTTTTGAGTATATGTGGGGAGATAAAAAGAAAATAAAGGAACTTGAAAAGAAATTAAAATAAAAAATAGGATTTTACCTCTTGATTCCTTCTTAAGAACCTCCTTAGGGGACTGGTTTTGGTATTTTATTAAAAAAATACCTTATATGTGGGGTAGTGTATTTAGAATATATTTGAGTTGAATTTGGACAATAATCAAGTCTTTAGAATTTTTATTAGAAAAGACGATGAGTGGTGGTATTTGAAACGGAGGAGAGGGGTATTTTCTCATTAGTTTACTCAATATTTTATTATTTTTCACAATACAAGAAATAATATTGATTATTGAGAGTAAATAAATAAAATTTAGTGCATTTTAATTCAAAAAAATGGTCACTTACATCATCCATTACTCAAGCATGACTCAAAAATTCTTTTATTTACTTATACACTAAATTATTGTATTTCACTATTCACCAAAAATTCAACTATTTTAGAAAAATACCAAAAAATAAATCTAAATTTTTTTTGATATTTAGAATCCAAAAATGAAATCCATTTTATGAAAATAATTTTATAAATATGATAAATTTTAATTTTAATTAAAATCGTCATTTACTTAGAAAATGCAGATTTTAAAATTATAACTCTTTTTATATCACTTTAAAAAATTAACTAAGGTCTCATAAATTAATATTATAATCAAAATAAGTAAATAATAATAATTTATGAATACATTTTATGAAAATAAATATTCTTTTAAATTACTAAATTAGTCATAAAATTATAATTAAATATTTATGACTTACAAAAATACCAATAATTATTTAACAATTTTTAAAATATGTATTTACTTATACTATGATATAATTATATCATATTGTCACTTGTAAGATGGATAAATTTTATTTATACTTTTATTGGTGAGGTTACTTTTCAATTATCCAATTTACTATTCCTAAGGGTCATGTTACTATTCCAAAAGTCAAGTTACTATTCCTTTGGTATATATTCCTTAACTTCTAGAAATTTCTTTTATTTCATTAATTATTTTTTTATAAAGTTTTTATTGTGTTCTTTATGAGATTTTATGTGATTATACTATACGATATAATTATAATAAGGGAATTTCATTGATAAAAGTTTTGGGTCATTACATTCTTCCCCCTTATAAAATTTCACCCTCGAAATTTCATTTTACACTATATGTTGAAAATTTGTGTGGGTACTTTTCCTTCATCACTTCCTATGATTCCCATGTTACCACTTCATACTTCTGGTTCCTCCATAGTACTTTGACAAAGTGAGTAGTCTTGTTGCATAGAACATTATCTCTATGATTCAGGATCTTCACTGGAAACTCCTCATAAGAAATATCATTCTCCAATTGTACCACCTTTGAATTCAGTACATCTGATGGATCTGGTATGTACTTACTCTAGAAGGATATGTGGAGTAAATTGTATACTTGAGATATGGTTGGTGTAAGTGCTATTCGATAGGCCATAGCTCTAATACAATCAAGGATCTATAAGGGGTTGATGTAATTAGGACTTAGCTTCCCTTTCTTCCCAAATCTCATGATCCTATTTTGTGGAGATATGTAGAGGAATACCATGTCTCCAACTTTAAAATCTAGGTCCCATTGATTATTTTCTGCATAGATATTTTATCGACTATGGGATTCCTTGATGTGTTGTTGAATGTTTTTCAGATTATCCACAATTTATTTGACCATTTTAGGTCCTAAAAGCTTACATTCACTGACTTCATCGCATAATCTTGGTGTTCTACACCTTTTCCCATTAAGGGCATCATATGGAGCCATTCAGATGCTCGATTGGAAAAGATTTTTTTAAGAGAACTCAACCAGAGGTATATGTTGGTCTCATCCTCCTTTTAAGTCCATATAACAAACTCCCAACACGTCTTCTAGTGTATTAATAGTTCTCTCAAATTGGTCTTCAGTTTGAGGATGATAGGCCATATTGAAGTTCAACTCAGTGCTTAGAGCATATTGAATTATTTTCTAGAACTTCAAGATGAATCTTGGATCTCATCGGATATAATCAATAGTGGTACTCCATAAATCCTTACCACTTATTTGATATATACATGTACAAGTTGATCCCATGATAAGTCTTCTTGAATTGTGATAGTGAGTTGTCTTTGTAAGATGATCCACAATAACCCATATAGCATTGTTTCCTTTGGATGTCTTTTTAAGTCTAGTGACAAATACCATAGTGATTTTTTCCCATTTCCATGTTGGTATGGGTAATTTTTTCATCATTCCTTTATACTTTTTCCTTTTAGCCTTCACTTGCTGACATACTAGGCACTTTGACATATATTTGACAATATTTTTTTCATATTGTCTCAACAAAAGTTCCCCCAGAGATCTTGATATATATTTGTGCTCCCTTGACGAATAAAGAAGGTCAAGATATGTGAATCATTCAAAATATCCTTCTTTATCTCAATATTGTATGGTACACATAATCGGGGCCCAAATCTTATGACTCCATCCTCATCAATCATGAACTTGGAGGATTTCCCATCCTTGATAACTTCCACCTTTTTCTAAATTTCAACATCATTTATTTTATCATACTTTATTTTCCCTAAGAGGGATGGTTTAGAATCATTTGAGAAAGGATTAATGATGTTCCTCTCTTAATGATTCCCATTTCTATCCTTCATAAGTCTAAGAATATTAGATCCTTCTCAATTCTCATCATTGATAAAGATGTAAGATATTTTATATTTAGAGTATTTACCGCCTTATTTTCCTTACCAGGATGGTAGTAGATTGAGAAGTCATAATCCTTAATGATCTATAACCAACTTCACCAGAACATATTAATCTATTTCTGTGTGAATATATATTTTAGACTCTTGTGATCATTATATATCTCACACTTCTCCCCATAGAGATAATTCTTCCATATTTTCAATGCAAAGATCATAGCTCCCGACTCCATATCATACATAGGATATTTTTTCTCATGAATTTTCAACTTCCTTAAGGTATAGGCTATAAATTTATCATTTTTCATCAGTACACAACCTAATAATTTCTTTGATTATTTTCTATATACTATAAATAGTTATCCACTTGTCAGGAGTGTGAGTACTAGAATATTGATAAGCCTACTTTTGATCTCCTTAAATCTTTAATCACATTATTAAGTCCATTAAAACTTTACTCCATTCTATGTTATCTTGGTTATTGGGTTTTAAAATCATTAGAAGTTATTCAAAAATCATTGATAATACCCATCTAGGATAGGGAAACAATGGATCTTTGTTACATATGTTTTCTTGGGACACTATTTGATTATTGTTGTCTTTAAAGGGTCCACATATATCTATTTTATGGTAATAACATGACCCAATAATGATACTTCCTCCATTTAGAACTCACATTTACTATACTTTTCATAGATTTTCTCCCTTCATTAAGTCTGTAACACAATATTCAAAATCTCCTCATGTTACCCCTTTCTCTTGGAGTATATCAAAATATCATCGATAAAGACTACCAATTTTTTTTAAGGAAATACCTAAAGATTATGTTCATTAAGTACAAGAATATTATGGGAGAATTAATGATTCTAAAGTTAATCACTATGAAATCATAGTGTTCATACCTTTTTTTAAACGCAGTCTTTGAAATATCTTCTTTATTCACCTTTAATTGGTGATATCCTAACTAAAAGTCCACCTTAGACAAATAAATAGCACCACATAGATTATTAAACATTTCATCTTTATGGGGAATGGGATGCTTTTTCTTTATCATGATTTTATTGAGCTCATGATAATCAATGTATAGGTACATTGACCCATTCATCTTCTTGATAAATAGAATTGGTGCACCCCATAGTGAAGCACTCAGGCATAGAAAACACTTGTCCAGATTCTCCTGTAACTATTTATTCAGTTCTTCCAGCTCAATGGTGGTCTTTTAATAAGGTTTATTTGATATAGTTGTAGATCCAGGAATAATTTAAATTGAGAACTCAACCACTCGATTAGGCAGAAGACTAGGAAAATCATCAAGGAATACATTAGTGTAGTACCTCACAATGGGAATGTATTTGAGCATTATTATCTCCTTTATCTCAATCATTTGATCTATATTTTCTTCATCATAAATAATTAATATACACACATTATAAAATGATTCTAAATAAGATTCAAATTACTCCTTACACTTATATAGAATTGGAGGATTATTTGGGATGTGAATATTGATCTCTTTTTCCCAATAGTTGATGTTTTATTTGTATAAATATAGTCAATCCATTCCCAAAATAGCATCAAACTTCACCAAAGGAAGTAAGAAAATATTTTCTTGGAGCTTCGGTCCATAAAAATTAACTGGGGAGGGAGGAGTTATGTACTTTAGATGAAATTATTTACCAATTATTTATTCTCATAGATGAATCAACCTCTATATTTTGAGGTGGTGTTTGAATATTTCTATTAAACTTAAAAGATATGAAATAATTCATAGAACTAGAATCAAATTTTATTTTAAATATTTTGAATGAATAACTATCATACCTTTAACCACATCATTGCTCGGCTCCACCATAATAGTATCGATAACATATTCACTTCCTTGTTTCCATGGAGGTTGTTATTTATTACCTCTAACAACCTTATGCTTACGGAATTGGTTTACAAAATGTCCATGTTTCTTACAATTGAAACAGTGAACCATAGGTTTAGTGTTGATCTGAACCTTCCTTTATTCTTCTACATTACTGGAATTGTTCATATATCATCATCAATTCCTAGCCAGATTCCCCATTCTTCCACATTTGAAGCACTTCCTGGTTCCCTTTAGATAGTTCCTAGGATGCTTCTTCCCACAGTTATGATACACAGAATATTCATTCTTCTTTCCATCATGGGATTTATTTGCTAATCCATCCATATTAGATTCAATTTTATACTTTTTTCCATTGGGATCATGAAATGAGTGAGAATATCCTATCTCAATTTCAACCTTGAGGGAACAACAGACTATCTCCTCATAATTTTCAAATTCTAAAATCACCAATTCTTTACATAAACTCAGATTTACTCCACTAAATAAGTGATTCACCTTTCTTTTGGTGTTCATGACAAAGATAGAGGTGTATCTTTCAATCCATGTAAAGTTTGCTTCATATAAACCAATAGACTCATCTTCCTTCTACTTAAGTATGAGGAACTCTCTTTCTATCTTGACAAGGATGGTTTGGGGAAAAACTTTATTGAAAATTTGTTTCTTGAATTCCTCCAAATCCATGGAATAAATTTCCTTATTTTACTTTGTGTTTTTATCATCTTCCACCATTGATCAGCTTCCCTACCAAAACAACAAACCACCATAACAAATTTATCTCTATATGAGCACTGAAGTATAGAGAATATCTTTAAAATTGAGTTAATCCACTATTCCGAAAAGAGGGGATGAGAAGATCCACTAAACAAGGGAGGCCTTTTTCGCATGAAGTATTCGATGATAAATTTCTCATTCCTTAGAGAAGGATGGTGTTCCACATGATTCATGTTATTATTCATAACCTGAGCCAACTGATCAAGTACTATCATAAAGTTTGGAGTACTCATTACCATAATATTTTTCATATCATTAGGTCAATCATCACATTCCCTATCACATTGATTGTTGGAACATGTTATTCTATATCCCACTATTAACTAATAAAAATAAATTGCAATTATGGGTATTGAATCATTATCTAATAAGTATAAAAAGTAAATTTCCAAAATAAAGGATAAACTCTTAAAGGAAAAGTATATCCTAACTTGTAATTCGATAGGGATTTGTAATGACCCAAAAAAAATTTAATGAAAATTCATCTTGATCAAATTAAATGTATTATTATGTAAAATGGTTGTATAAAACATATTTACTTCATTGGTTTTGTGTTTTTAGATTTTAAAATACCATTAAGAATTGTTACCGTTGATAATATAGAAGTTTAATAGTGATCACATGATTAGAATAAATATAGTTCTTTAACAAATCCAATTTACTCAGATAAAGGAAGCGATGTCCTCATCGAGTAGAATTGCTTCATATGAAGCCCATTTATGGGGGGTCAAGAAGGAGGTTGAATCACTGTGATTCACTTAGAACCAATCCCAAGATGATCTTTAACTTTTTAATCTTGAATGGAATCGCATATAAGAGTAGTGGAAGTTAATAGAGATTACCACCTGAGAGATGTTATCTGAGCCACCCCAAGAGTATGTCACCATTGCACACCTTAGCCTTAGGTATTATGCGGGTCTTATAAGTGGTTATGTAACAAGGAATTAGTTAATTTTTGTGTAATCCCTTTTATAAATAAATTTCTTATTCCATCAATTCATGTATGAGAATATATTCTCTTAAAATATAATCAATTAGATAAATTGATTTTTTGGGTAAAATGGTACTTTTTAGAAATATATAAATTATTATAAACTGGGTTTTATTAATATAGTTATTATAATAGTGTCATAATAACACTCCTTTTAATTATAAATGATTATTATATTTATTTTTTGTATTCTATAAAAGATTAAGTATTCAGTTTGATAAGAATTATATTTTTATACGATAAAACAGAAATTATATTTTTAATTAAAGAATTTATTTTGATGAATTAATTAATTTTTGGAATAAATTATATTTTAATAAAATGTTAATATTATATAAATTTTAAATATAAATGATTATAAAATTTTTATGTAGTCAAATGTATTTTTTATTAAGGTTTGGAAATTTTTTTGTCAAAACCCATTAATTTTCAATAAATGACGGTTTTTATTTTAAAAGTGAAAATTCACATATTTGAAAAATTATTTAGATAAAATAAATATTATTTTAAGAATCAGGATTTCTAAATTATCCAATGGTGAATTTTTCATAATTTTCTAAGCCAATCAAATTTTTTTGTAAAAATTAAATACTATATAAATATATAATATGTTTTATGACATCATAATGACCCAATAGTGATGTAATAAAATACTATAAAAATGTTTATTCTGCCAATATATGTTTTAACATTAAAATAATTTGATTTTATAATTGTCTTATTAATTTTATAATACCTTAGTGGACCCTCCAAGACTTACAAAATATTTTATCATTTTAAAATGATTTCCTTGAGAGTGTGACTCACCTCCATATAAGTAAGCCTGATATATTAATAATTTCTACCATTGTACTTATAAAATAATTTCTTCCAATCACCTTTGGAAAAAACCATGGGCAAAAACCTTTGTTTGGTTTGTGGTTTTAAATATTTAATTATATAGACTCCCAAACCTAAGTTTGTGAAATATTAAAGAATTTCCCTCTTATTTCCTATATAAACCCACCAAATCTCACACTTATCTTCACTAAAAATACTTTTAGAACGTCCATAATCTTCCCTTTTCTCTATATAATCCTCCCAAGGTTTCCCAATCTCTCAATAATCCCCTCCTCATGGTCTTTAATTCACACACTCAAGTAAGGGATCCTCACTTTCCTTCTTTATTTATGTCCAAGTTTTCTTATATTGTTATGCCATTTTATTTTCAATTAAAAATGTTAGTGTATTATTTTTAACCTCCTATATACTTCCCTAACTATTTTTTAATGATTATAGACCCATTTATCTCTTATTAATTACTCCCATGTACACCTGTTCCCATGCCGAAATTCTGTAAGGGGTTCCTCTCTCCTCATTTACATTCAAGAAATTATTTTATATTATGCATCTAAATTACATTAAATATGTTGGTATATTATGTTCTATGACCCCCTTACTGTTTATTTCATTTATAAATGATGATATACCCCTTTATCTCTCATCAACCCATTTTACGATTTCTATTTGACATTGTTATGCGGATGAAGTTACACGAAAATTTCCCATGCCAAAATCATCATGTAAGATAATACTATACCCATTTCTATATCAAGGGTATTCACCTTTATGAATATTTACTTTTTGATTTAGGACATACATTTATGTATTCCACATATCTTATTCATGGAATAAATTATTATGTTTAATGAATCCATATTGTATGGTCTATGTGGCACACTTATTCATGAAATGAAATGATTAAGAAGGGTGTACCCTGATAGTTCTCTAATGCATTAGGTAAAGAATATTATCATGTTACGTCATGTGAAATGAGTGTTGAATCATGATAATTCATGTTAAATTATGTTTTAATCATTATAATTCATTTTCAATGAGGGTTTACTCATGTTCCATGTGCAACGATCCTTGAATCAAGATAATATCATGTTAAATGTTGTTGTCACATTTCCATGTTATGATAATCATGCTATATCATCCATTTTATGTTAATTTTTCCCCTGTGATCCACTGATATTACTATTGAATAACATGTATTTTATTCTTCATGTTATTCCTTTTTTACTCCCTTATTAGGATTTATAGCTCACCACTTTCTTATGTACGTCCTCAGGTTATCCTATGCAGTGCTAAGTACGAAGGAATAATGTGGTCATGTAAAAGAATATTTTAATAACGATGTGTATTTCATGTTTTAAGTTGTTATTTAATGTTAATAATCCCCAAAGACACTATACCTCTCTATCTTTTATGTTTTATCAAGTGATAATTTTATGTAATAAATTATGTTTAAGTGTAAAATAAAGAGAAGGGTTGTTATAATTGGTATCAGAGGATAGATTTAGCTATTTTGGGGATTAGGATTATGAAACCCTAGTGAAAGACTTTGGGATAAGACTAAGTATAATAAAAACATCCCTAAATTTTGGTGAGTATAGATTAAGTGGTTTATCAAGAAAATACATCCCTGTCTGGATACGAACAAGAAGAGGTGGCTCTGGCACATATATATCAAGGGGTAAAACCCAAAAACACCATTTTGAGATAGACTAGAATGGGAATAGGTGCATGAAAATGGGCCTTTATTCACTTTTATTTTGACACTCCCAGGGGATATTATTTAGTAAATTCATAAGATTAGTATAAACCATTATTAAGGGAATAAAAAAATTCCCCCAAGAATATATTTCTAGAAGTAGATCGTGGATAACATAGATTGAAGCCTATAAATTCAGAAGTTAAGGAAATGGATGTAATTTATAAGTTATACCTTTCTTGTAATTGGATTTCCCTTTATTTGTTACCCCTAAAATTTCTTTTATTCCAGCCAATGTCTGGTAATAGGAGGAATTAGGCTAACAACTGATGTGAAGATCAATGTGATGACTGTTCTAATGAGATTCCCAATCCGATGGGAGTGGTAATTGCAATCTTTTTTACTATAATCTCTCAGTTAACTAAAGTTTTGAATAGAAACATGAGTCAATAGGATCATCCAACCCCCCCCCCCCCCCCTAATAATGAACAAGCCACAATTGAGAGCTTCATGAGGCCTCCTACTTCAATGGATCATATGATCCTTCAATCATTGAACAATGGATAAAATCTATTGAGACGATCTTATATGTCCTTCAATGTTCCGAAAAAGATAAGGTTCTTTAGGATACTTATTTTATGGAGGTTGAAGCTAATCAATGGTGTACATTTATCAAAAATATGAAGCTTGAGGAAGATATTGAGGTGTTTTAACAAAAGGATTTCTAGAAAAAAAATCTATAAATATTTTCCTCGCACCCTCTGACTTAAGATGGAAAGTGACTTCCTTTCCCTTAAGAAAAAAAAGACGATGAATCCATTGGAGCATACGATTCAAGATTCATAAGACTTGCATGATACAACTTTGGCTTTTTTGTTACCCCTGAATTCAATTTTTTCCACTTATTTGGGGGGACAAAACCTAAACTAAAGAAATCCCTAGTGATCCATGACTTCGATATCTATGAGAAAATTGTCTGATGTTCTCTCAAAGTCAAAATAGAGATCGGATAATCTCATGGGTATCATTGGGATAAGAGGCAGAAATTGGACTTTAATTCTGGCAGTCCGATGGATAAATCTAATGGTTCTAATAAATTCAAACACCCCACTTTCCAAATGTGTAGAAAGAAGCGCCCTAGAAATTACTGAAGGGGATGAGGAAATGCTTTAAGTGTGGAAGAGAAGGGCACCTAGCCATTAATTGATGATAAGAAAAAAAATGTTGTTGTGAAATAGGAAAGGAATGATCTGTTCGAACCTAAATGCATTGTTCATTACTTCAACTACAAAAAACTAGGACACTTTGCAAACTAGTTCCCTATGAAAAGGGTTATTTGAGGAAACCAATAACCTCCAAGGCATCAAGGGTGAGATTTTTACATCACTATCACTGAAGAAAATCCTGAAAATGAAGTGGTGATAGGTACACTAGTTATTCATTAAATAATAGTGAATGTACTTTTTGATTCTAGTTCTACGTATTCTTTTATATCCCAAAAGTTTAGTAGAATAATCCCAACACCACCAAAAATCATAGAAGTATAGATATCGGTGAGAACGTAAAATGGGATAATTATTGCATCCCATGAATATAACTCCTCACCTATCACAATTTTTGGATTGAACTTCCTATTAAACCTCTTCATACTCCCTCTAGTGGAATTTGATGCAATTCTTGGCATGGATTTTCTTTCCCTATATAGAGCCAATATAAATTGTCGTGAGAAGAAAATCACTCTCCATATAGAGAATTGACCCCCGATTCTATACAAGTAAGGAGGTGGATGAATATTCTTTAGCATATCATCTCAAGCATGGATATTAATTCCCTATGAGAACCTGTATCTTGCTCAGATGATTGAGTCTAAAGAAGCAACCATCCTTGACTACATGCCTATTGTGAGGTAATTTGCTGAATTGTTTCCCAAATAATTTTTTGGTCTTCCTCCTAGAAGATATTTTGAATCCCAAATTTATCTTATAATTGGGGTATTTCCAATATCTAAGACTCTATATAGAATGGATATTTTAGAGCTTGAGGAGATAAAGAAATAACCTCAAGAGAATCTTGAAAAAACGTTTATACGCCCAAGTGCTTCACTATGGGGTGAACTAGTCCTCTTCATCAAGAAGAAGGATGAATCAATGCACCTTTTCATTGATTATCGTGAGCTAAATAAAATTATGATAAATAATAGGTATCCTTTTCCATGAATTAATGTATTTTTTGATCAGCTATGTGGAGCATAATACTTATCTAAGGTGGATTTACAGCCGATATATTACCAAGTAAGGGTGAAGAAGTAGGATATCCCCAAGACTACTTTTTATACAAGGTATGGGCACTATGAATTCATAGTAATGCCTTTAGGACTCACTAATTCTCCAAAAATCTTTATAGACTTCATAAATAGAGTATTTAGAGATTACCTCGACAAATTTGTGGTATTATTTATAGATGATATTATAATATACTCAAAAACCAAGGATGAGCATGAGGATCATCTAAGCACTATACTAGAGGCCTTGAAAATAGAGAAGCTCTATGGAAAGTACATAAAGTGTCAGTTCTGGTGGAAGGAAGTCTCGTTCTTGGGTCATATCATTACAATCAATGGGATATCTATGGATCCCTCTAAGAAAAATGAAATTGAGGGATAGATAAGGCCAATACTATGACAGATATCTGTATCTTCCTTGGATTAGCTGGATATTATCACTAATTTGTGAGAAATTTCTCACGATTGTCAAACCATCATACTAAGATAACTCAGAAGGGATTCATGTTTTCTTAGAGTGATGAATTTGAAGATGGATTCAAGGATTTGAAAAGAAGTTTTATCACTATCCCCGTACTCACACTACCCTCAAGTGGGAAACATTTGTAGTATTCGGTGATGCTTAGAAGAAGGACATGGGCTATGTGTTGATTCAAAATGAAAAATTCATTACCTATGATTAAAGGTAATTGAATGTTCATGAGACAAACTATCCAACACATGATCTAGATTTCGCTTCAGTAATATTTGCCTTAAAAAATTGGCGACATTACCTCTTTGGGGAGAAGTGTGAAATATATATGGATCACAAAAGACTCAATATATATTCACACAGAAAGAGATGAATATGCACCAACGAATACGGTTAGATCTTATTAAATACTATGAATGCTCAATTTACTACCATCTGGGGAAAGAGAATAAAGTGGAAGATGCTCTAAGAGGAAAGGACCCTGTGATTTTATCATTTATGAGAATTGAAAAGGATTCAATATTCTTAGATTTGATGAAGATAGACATGGTAATCATAAGGAAGGGAACATCATCAATCCTTTCACATGTTATTACTAAATGGTATCTTTTGTAAAGGTTAAAGGATTCTTAGAAGGATTATGTGGGAATTCAGAAGATAGTGGAAACTATCATAAAATTGAAATAATCAGATTTCAATGTTAATGAAGAAGGAATTGTGAGATTTGGGTCAAGACTATGTGTTCCATCAAATCCAGAGTTAAAAAATAAACTTTTGGATGATGCACATAGTTATAATTTCTCCATTAACCCAGGAAACAAAAAGATGTATCAAGATCTCTGAGAGCATTATTGGTGGGATAACATGAAGAAGGAGATCGCTGAGTATACATTAAAGTTCCTACTATGATAGAAAGTAAAGGATGAGAGGCAGAAGTCTAAGGGGATGAAGTAACCATTACCCATAATAATGTGAAAATAGGATAACATCACCATGGAATTTGTTACTGGACTTTTGAATAAATCCAAAGGAAAAATGCTATCTGGGTTGTTGTGGATCATCTTACAAAGACTACACACTTCATTGATATTCAAGATGATTTCTCATTGGATCAAATGGAACAGATATAAATCAGAGAAGTGGTAAGGCTGCCTGGATTTTCACTATAAATTGTATCTGATCGAGATCCAATATTCACCTCTATGTTCTGGAAGAGACTCCAACACACTCTTAATATTGAGATGAACTTTATTATGGATTATCATCATCAAACTGATGGACAATATGAGCAGACTATCCAAACACTTGAGAACATGTTGAGATCATTCTCAATGGACTTCAAAGGAGGAGTATGTCCACATCTTCATCTGGTTTAGTTCTCTTACAATAATAGTTTTCACTCAAGAATCCAAATGGATCCTTATGAAGCCCTTTATGGGAAGAGGTGCAGAACACCGGCATGTTGGGATGAATTTGGGAAGAAAAAACTCCTCAGTCTAGAAATGGTTGAAGAAATGGTGGAGAAGGTTAAGACCATCCAGAAATACATTAAAGCTTCTCAGTGTCGACAAAAGAGCTACGCTGATAATCATCGATAAGACCTAGAGTTTAAAGTTGGAGACATGGTATTCCTCCCCGTATCACCGTGGAAGAGAGTTATGATATTTTGGAAGAAGGGAAATCTTAGTCTCAGGTGTTGGAGTTGGTTTCCTAGAACCAACTACTTTGTACTTTATTCATTAATAAATACCTTATCACATCTTGATTGGTCTTCTACGTGACAATGCATGTGATAATGTTCTAAGGATTGTTGTTGTATTAAAGGGTCATAGCGGATCCCTTCTATGATGAGAAACTGGAAGTGTCGTAACACTATTATTGAATATACGTTCTATGGCTGGATGATGTTATTTGAGGGACACAAATAATATAGCCCATTAGGGGTGAGGACTCTTAAAACATTGAGGTGCCATCTCATGGTGTGTTCCCATGGTAATATCCAGGAGGATATTATGAGAACGAGACCCACCAGTAGGAAATCCACATTTAATAGTGTCATTGGATGTTCCTATCTGTGGACGTGTGTATTGGTAATTAGCCTTTAATATTATTATTAATGGGTATTGAAACTCACGTACTTAGATGTATTGATGAAAATTGTGATGACACACTATTCACAGCGAGGTTGGATATGTTGGGTGTGTCACGAGTGATACTTCATTAATAGATAATGCGAGAAAGGATTTGTCCCTTCTGTTCCATAATGGAAGAAGATATCTCAGGCCCTTTGATGGAATTGATATATCCTAAATAAATCCATGGACATGGTAAGGTATGGGTGAGTTCAATTCTGGGAATTCAAAGAAAGAATAATCAAGCACATGGGTTGATGGCACTAGCATGCAACCCTCTTTATTAGAGGTATCAAGACAAAGGGATTAAATTACATGGTAAGCATTCGTATGAGGTGACAGGTCAATGCGGCATCAACTTCTTTCTCTTGGTTTCCTTTACCCATTACTAGATATTAATCTTGGACTTTAGTCAAGCCCGCCTAATTCCAACGAGAAAGAGGCTGAGAGGGTCACACAAAAAAGTGTATCGAAGTATCTCAAGTAGAATAAAGATTATTCCCGCATGTGGTTTAATAATTATTTAAGGAATCCTAAATCGTTTTAATGTTGGAGGAAGAATAAAATGAAAAACAAGATATATATGTTGTGTATATTAAATGTACACGCTGTGTAGTTTTCATTTTGGAAAGGAAATGAAAAACAAGTACACATTGTGTATTAATGATTACACATCCTGTAGTTTTTTCAGTCGGTATTTTTAGGAAATAATATTGTTTTATTAAATTATATTTATTATAATCGGTGTGGGCACATGTCAAGGAATTAATGATTCGACATGGGGGTTTTCAATAAGAGTTAATGAAATAAATAAAATGTGTAACGTGTTTATTTGTTGTCATAACTCTATAAACTCAAACCTAATTATAAATATCCTCACAACCCCAACGCTTTTCTATGAATCGTTGTGCACAAAAATTCTAGAAAATTCTCTCATGGTCGAGAGAACTCCTTCCTCCAAGAACGTTCTCAAGATCGAGATAGATCATCCTCCATCGAATTAAGGCGATATAAAGCAGACAACACAAGCAAAGGCTTCTCCATGATAGCACCCAGTGATTCCTTTGGTGACGTCCAGAGATAAGTGGTGCACATGTGGATCACTGCTAGAGGAAGTCTACACTTGGCTTCTGCGATGCAATGACAAATCACATCAAAACGTGACTGGAAAACATCAACAAAGAAATAATTCCATCAAGGTAATTCTTGTCAATTAATTAAATTATTTATAACCAACATCTGATGATCCTATTTATGGTTCTGGGAACCTTCTCTTTCTTTTCGTTATTCATTCTATTCCAAAGATCTGGAGTTTTATTATCGTGACGGATCTCGGATTGAACGTTGTTCAATGCTAAAATTAAATTTGGGAAAACCCACCAACGCGCTTCTGCTGTACTCAGAACCTACAATTGGTATCAAAGGAGTAATATAGTTGACTATAATTATTTAGTTTTTTGTTGGTGATTTACAAATTTAATAATTTAGTTGTTTCAATTCAAGTTAATCATTCTTTAAATATGAATCTCGAGATCTGTTCCTCCTCTCTCATTTCCCATTCACCTTACAGAAATGAATTTTTCTTTTAACTTTGATTAAAATAAAATAGAGGATCTCATCTAGAGGTTCCAAACATTCCTGGCCATAAAACACAAGAATACACAGTGTGTATTCGGAAGTACATGCTATGTAGTCTAGGTTCAATGCATCGGACTGGTCCGCCAAATCAGATCGTGTATTGGAGTATACCTAATTCATAAATGACACCGTGTGTTGACCAGGAACAGGTGGCACATGGTTTCCGGATTACATGTCATGTGGTCCACTGAACAAGGCTTGTAGTTCCTTCGGGTTAGGTCTGAACCGTGTACCCCGTACATGGCTTTCCCGGCTAAAAACCGTGTAACATAGATACTACACGGCGTGTGTCCCACTGAACACACTGTGTACTCCAAAAAAATTCCGAAGTACATCTACACGCCATGTACCCAGGCGTGTACTTCGGATGGACTATAAACAAAAGAACATTCCATGTAGTCGGAACTACACGCCATGTACTCATCGAAATTATGCATATTTATTAAAATTTATTATTATATTATACAAACCCTTGATACGTGTACCATAGTGAAAGAGTAAAGCTGAGGCACAATACGTGATAGGTGTTTTATATATATGTGTTTAATTTAACATCTCTGAAATGAATGAGAATTAACCGGTTTCCTCCAAGGTACAAGTTACGTACAAAGATAATTTTAAATTTATTTGTTTAAAATTATGATGGATCAGAATCTCAAGAAAATTCAGAAAAGGGTTTAAGATAAAATGATTTTTTAATTAAAGATAATTAATTGATTCAAGCATGATTTATCTTAATCAAGAATGATTAACGATTTGAATGCTAGTTTTATTTATGCGTAAATATCATTGCATGTATGGATGATCATGAGCTAGACCAAGAACTTTGTATAGGAATGGTTTATTTTAGTTTATTTATTTAAATTAAATTGGTTGGCCTGTGAGCCTTCTCCTGATTAATATGTAGGGCATGCGCGCCCAAGGATTATTTTATGTAAAAACCCCTGTTACCCCTCACCTATATATGAGATAAATGCATATTTAATAGATGGAGCTCCCAAGCTAGTGTAGGCATATCAATTCAGGAGCCAAGGTGAAACCAATCCAAGGAGATACAAAGGTGGACAGGTGGAAATATGTAAACATGAACCCGAAAGTTTCAAGGTGTTTCTCCCCTAGGTCTTGGGTTAGTTTATCAACTACTAGATAAACTAACCAATAGAAAAATCTCATTATCATACCATTTATTTTATTTTTATCAGTTTCATGGTTTATTTATTGTGGGTGTGTTGTCACGATCACACAACTAATGAATTAAACAAGCATGCAAGATGGAACTAAAATAAGACCGGGTTATGTGTAAATATTATCTTATACATGGTTAATCACTTAAGTATATACTACTTAATATTAATAAGAATGTAATAAAAGATAATAAAATTGAAATTTATGTATAAGGATAAAATCCCACAAAGTAATATTAAGTCGATATAGCCTTCCATAATCTTGGTTAGAATCGAACCATAGTTCAAAGTGTTTGACCAAACCTAGTTGGGGTGCTTTCAGCTTTCGGGGAATTCTAATTCAAGGTTTTGGGTTGACTTGACTTGGCTCGCATCAAGGGTTTACTGCCATAGTAGGACATGGTGTGACCAAGAGGCAAGGGTTAAGGAAATCCAAAATAAAAGGATTTCAGGATTGGGGGGTCCACTCAGCGGATCAAGGAGATACGAGTTAATGTAGTTGGAATTTGGAATGCCTACCTAAAACCCTTCAAGTTTCTTGAACAACCCTAGTTGGGTTAATGCGAAGGGAAATATGGATCCTTTCCACTAGAATATTCAGGCAACAGAATATTCTGAATTCAATGGTGAGGTCTATTAGATTTCGATAAAATAGTGGGAGACTAATAAGTATAAATTTATTTATTTGTCTCTGTTTTATAAAGTACTAAAACCTTTGATCATCTTAATTTGTATAAAAAAATGACTTCAAACATATCATTTCAAACCATACTTGAGAAGGAAAACCTTCTCACCGGCACCAATTTCCAAGAGTGGCAAAGGCGTTTATGTGTCATCCTTCGCCATGAGAGGAAATTGTATGTGCTGGAAGAACATGTTCCAGTTGCACCTCGGAAAGAGGTCAGTGATGAGGAAATATATCTCTATGTGAAACATATAGATGATTCCATAGATATCCAGTGTTTCATGCTATCGCCCATGTCTAATGAGCTCTTGAAGCAATGTGAAAACATAGACGTGTATAGCATGATGTATCACCTTAAGGATCTCTACAAAGAGAAGGAGATACAAGGGAGATATGAGATCTCCAATGCTTTGTTTACAACTATTCTTGGAGTTTCTATGCTAGTTGGGCCTCATGTAGTCAATATTGTTGGGTACATTGAACATTTCGACATCTTAGGGATTAAATTCCCAGATGAGTTGTGTACAGATCTCATCTTATCATCACTACCCAAGACCTTCTCTAGCTTCATTATCAATTATCACATGAGCAATAATTAGAAGAGTCTATCGGAACTTCTAACCTTAATTCTCTAGTTTTATTAGTACATGGGTCGTGACAAACCTGCAGTCCTTAGGGGAATAAGAAAAGGAAGGACAAGGTAAAGGGTCCAATGACTTATAAATGATCTGAATCCCCCGAGCGATGTCCCTTCGAGAAAGGGAAGATCCAGAGGTAGGGAAAGGAATGGGAGGCAGTATGTTTTTTATGTGACAATCAAGGCCACTGGAAGAGGAACTGCACTCAGAAACATGGGGAAACTAAATGTGCATTCGTCATCGAGTGTAATCTTTCCATTTCTACACATTGGGTATTAGATACAACTTGTGGGGCTCACATCTGTATTCAAATCCAGGAACCAAGTAGATTTATAAATATTTCCAGAGGATTGGTGTATCTTTGAGCTGCCAATGGTGCAATTCTGGTTGCATTGGCTATTAGTGATTACCACCTCTCATTACCAACTGGGATGATTTTTTTTTTACATAACTGTTATTATATTCCTAGTGTTACCAAGAACATAATTTTTGTATATTGTTTGGATATGGATGGATTTATTTTCAATTTTTGAAATAAGGGTTGTCTCTTTGATAATAACAACATATGTTAGGGTATGGCACATTTAAATAATGGTTTGTATGTATTAAATTATGAAAACCAAGTGTTGGAAATTGATAATGAAACAAACTCACACGACTCATACATCACCCAGTTGTGGCATCACCATCTCAATCATGTAAATGAGAAGCACTTGAAAAAGCTCTGCCAAGATGGTTATTTGGACTCTACTGAGCTAAAACCACTTGATATATTTCATGCTTGTTTACAAAGAAAAATGACTGAGCCACCCTTCAGTGTAAAGGTGAAAGGGCCACAGAGCTTCTAGGATTGGTGCACACAAATGTGTGCGGACCATTTCCAGTAGAAGCTGCAGGTGGATATTCTTAATTAATTAATTTTACTGATGATTTGAGTAGATATGGATATTTCTACTTAATTAGGTATAAGTCAGAAGCCTTAGATAAATTTAATGAATTCAAGAATGAAGTATAGAATCAGCTTGGTAAGAAGATAAAGAAACATTGATTGGATTGAGGTAAAGAATATCTAAACCAAGAGTTAATTGATCTTCTACGAGAGTCTGGGATTCTCTCTCAGCTCACTCCTCCTTATACACTATAGTGTAATAGTGTTAGTGAAAGGAGTAACCACACCTTGTTGGACATAGTGAGGTCGATGATGAATCATTCAGATCTTCCATTATCCTTTTGGGGATATACATTACAAACTGCAGCATACACATTAAACTGAGTACCAACTAAAGCGGAAAATGTAATTCCCTCAAAGTTATAGAATTGAAAGAATCCCATTTTGTTGCATAAACATGTATGGTTATGTGAGGCGTTTGTTAAGGCCTTCTCAGGCAACAAAATAACACCCCAGGGCATGAGGTGTATCCTTATAGGATATCCAAAGGAAACAAAAGAATATTACCTATATAACCCTCAAGACAAGAATGTGATTGTCACTAGACAAGTCGTATTTCTTGAGATGAAGCACATCCTAAAAAGGGATAGTGGGAGCAATATTTACTTGACAAAGTCGATGCTCAAGATACACAAGAGTTGGTATAGGAATAAGTTCCATATGTCACTGTGGAAGAGGTTCTAGAATCAAAAGTACTGTGTAGGAGCTCAAGAGAGGTAAGGGAACTAGAGAGATTTGGTTTCCTAGTCATCAAGTATGGTGAATCATTATTTTTGGACAATGATGAGCCTCTCTCATACAAGGAATTAATAAAAAACTCAGAAGCTACAAGATGGCTAGAAGATATGAATTTTGAGATGGATTCCATGTATCAGAACCAAGACTAGGTTCTGGTCGATGAGCCAGTTGATGTAAAGCGTGTTGGATGCAAATGGGTATTCAAGATAAAACTGGACATGGAAGGTCAAGTTAGCACCTATAAAGTAAGGCTGGTTACTAAAGGATTCAGACAACGTCAATGAATTTACTATGATGAAACATTATCTCCAGTTTCCATGTTTAAATCCATAAGAATCATACATTCCATAGCATATTACCATGACCAAGAGATTTATAAAATGGATGTCTAAACAACATTCCTTA
Source organism: Viscum album (assembly GCA_963277665.1). Lineage (NCBI taxonomy): Eukaryota > Viridiplantae > Streptophyta > Magnoliopsida > Santalales > Viscaceae > Viscum > Viscum album. The sequence continues at coordinate 222,646,975 of OY728123.1, read as the reverse complement.
ACAGGAACCTTCAAGAAGATGTCTACATGACACAACCAGAAGGGTTTGTGACACCAGGTTAAGAAAAACGGCTTTGCAAGTTGCATAAATCCATTTATGGATTAAAGAAAGCATCCAGGTCATGGAAAATTTGATTTGATGAAGCCATAAAGGAATTTGGTTTCATTAATAATGAATGTGATCCATGTGTTTATAAGCGGTTTAATGGGAATGCGGTCGTTATCCTAGTAGTATATGTTGACGACATATTGATTATTGGAAATGATGTACCAGTGTTACAGTAAATTAACGTCTAGTTGAAAAAGTGTTTCTCCATTAAGGACTTGGGTGAAGCAGCCTACATTCTAGGGATCAAGATCATTCATGATAGATCCAAGAGGCTGCTTGGACTATGTCAGGGTACATACATTGACCAGATACTAAAGATATTTACTATAGAACAATCCAAGAGGGTATTGGTTATAGTGTCACATGGCCTATATCTTTCTAAGAAAATGTGTCCTCAGACCCAACAAGAGAAATATATAATGAGTAAGATCCCATACGCTTCAGTTATAGGATCGATCATGTATTCCATGTTATATACCAGGCTTGATGTTGCCTATACACTGATCATGGTAGGAAGATATCAATAAGATCCAGGAGAATAGCATTGGACTACTATTAAGACTATCCTTAAGTATCTGAGAAGAACAAAGGATATGTTCCTGGTGTATGGAGGAGACTAAGAACTTATCATCAGAGGGTTTGCTGATGCTGGTTTTTAGACAGATCAAAATGATCTGAAGTTGCAATCTGGATATGTTTTCGGTCTCAATGGAGGAGTCGTGAGATGGAAAATTTCAAAGTAGCCAGTTGTCGCCGATTCTACAGCGGATTCCAAATATATAGCAGCTTCTGATGTAGCCAAGGAATCCATCGAGATTCGGAACTTTGTCTAGGAGGTTGATGTGTTGCCTAGTAGTAAATATCCTATCACGTTGTATTGTGATAATACTACAGCGGTGGCTCTTTCCAAAGAACCAAGGTCACATCAAAGGACAAAGAACATACTCTAAAAGTATCACCTCTTGAGGGATTTATATCAAAGGGGTGAGGTTGTAGTGATCAGAGTGTCCATGGAAGAGAACTTGGCGGAACCCAGGACCAAAGGCCAATCTCAGTAGAAGCATGAATATCATGTGAGAGTTAGCGGGTTAAAGGTTTTTAGTAATTGGCTCTAGTCCAAGTGGGATTCTATTGGATTTAGTGGCCAAGAACCAACTACTTTGTACTTTATTCATTAATAAATACATTATTACATCTTGATTGTTCTTCTGCATGACAATCCATGTGATAATGTATTAAGGACATTTGTTGCATTAAATGATCATAACTGATCCCTACTATGATGAGAACCCGGAAGTGTCATAACATTATTCTTGAATATATGTTCTATGACCGGATGGTGTTATTTGAGGGACACAAATAATACAGGCCATTAGGGGTGAGGAAATATAAAACATTGAGGAACCTTCTCATGGTGTGCCCCCTTGGTAATATTCAGGAAGATATTATGAGAATGAGACCCACCAGTAGGAAATCCACATTTCATAGTTTCATTGGATTTTCCTATCTATGGATGTGTGTATTGGTCCTTAGACTTTAAGATTATTATTAATGGGTATTACAAATCATGGACTTAGATGAATTGACGAAAATTGTGACGACACACTGTTCACAGCAAGGTAGGATACATTGGGTGCGTCACGAGTGATACTGCATTAATAGATAATGCGAGAAAGGATTTTTCCCTTCAGTTCCATAATGGAAGTAGATATCTCAGGCCCTTTTATGGAATTTATATAGCCTAAATAAATTAATGTCCATGGTAAGGTATGAGTGAGTTCAATTCTGAGAAGTCAAAGAAAGAATAATCGAGCACATGGGTTGATGGCACTAGCATGCAACCCGCTTGATTTGAGATATCGAGACAAAGGGATTAAATTACTTGGTAAGCTTTCATATGAGGTGACACATCAATGCGGTGTAAACTTCTTTCTCTTGGGTTCCTTGACCAGTTTCTAGACAGTAATCTTGGACTTTAGGAAAGCCCGCCTAATGCCAACGAGAAAGAGGCCTAGAGGGTCACACACTAAGTGTATTGAAGTATCTCAATTAGAATAAATATTATTCCCGTACATGGTTTAATAATTATTCAAGGAAGCCTAAGTTTTTTTAATGTTGTAGGAATAATAAAATGAAAAACAAGATATAAACGTAGTGTACATTGAATGTACATGCCTTGTAGTTTTCATTTTGGAAAGGAAATGAAAAACAAGTTCACGCCATGTATTAATGATTACACACCGTGTAGTTTTTTCGAGCGATATTTTGAGGAAATAATATTGTTTTATTACATGATATTTATTATAATTAGTGTGGGTGATTGTTAAGGAATTAATGATACGACATGAGGGTTTTCAATAAGAGTTAATGAAATAAATAAAACACGTAATGTGTTTATTTATTATCATAACTCTATAACCTCAAACCTGATTATAAATATCCTCACAACTCCAACACTTTTCCATGAATCATTGTGCACAAAAATTCTGGAAAATTATCTCAAGGCCGAGAGAACTCATTCCTCCAAGAATTCTCTCAAGACCGAGAGAGATCATCCTTTATTGGATCAAGGTGATCTAAGGCAGAAAATGAAAGCAAAGGCTTCTCCATGCTAGCACCCAGAGATTCCTTTGGCGACGTCCATAGATATGTGGTGCACGTGTGGATCACCACTAGAGGAAGTATACACTTGGCTTATGCAACACAACGATGAATCACATAGAAACGTGACCATAAAACATCAACGAAGAAAGAATTTAATTAAGGTAATTCTTGTCAATTAATTAAATTAATTATAACCAACATATGATGATCCTCTCGATGGTTCTGGAACTATTCTCCTTCCTTTCATTCTTCATTATATTTTGAAGATCCAGCATTTTATTATCGTGAAAGATCACAGATTGAACGTTCTTCAATGCTAAAATTAAAGTTGAGAAAACCCAACAACGTGCTTCTGCTATGCCCGGAATCTACACTAGGTACATCAGTCCTTTTGAGATCCTTGATGGCATTGGAGTAGTGGCATATCAACTAGCACTTCCACCGAACCTATCTCAAGTACATGATATATTCCATGTATCACTCTTGAGGAATTACATACCTAACCCATTGCATGTACTCAATCCAGAGGTGGTACCATTAGATAATGACCTCTTATATGAAGAGAAGCTAGTGAATCTCTTAGATCATAAAGAAAAAAATCTATGAAATAATACAATTCCCCTCGTCAATGTGTTGTGGCGAAACCACAAGTTTGAAGAAGAAACGTGAGAATCAAAGGAAGTGATGAATCGGAGTTACCCTCATCTATTTTAGTGTGGGAAAAGGAAATTTTGAGGGTGAAATTTCTTAAGGGGGAAGATTGTAATGACCCAAACTTTTATTAATGAAAATTCATTTTGATCTAATTAAATGTATTAATATGTAAAATGGTTATATAAAATATATGAACTTCATTGTTTTTATGTTTTTGGATTTTAAAATACCATTAAGAATCGTTAATGTTGCTAATATATCTATTGAAAAGTGATCACATGATTAGTATAAATATAGGGCTTTAACAAATCCAATTTACTCAAACAAAGGAAGCGAATGGCTCATCCAGTAGAATTTATCCCTACAAAGCCCATTTATCGGAGCATGGGAAGGAGGTATCATCACTGGGATTCGCTCTGGACCAATCGAAAGTTGATCTTCAACAATTTAAGCTTGAACGTAATCGCCTACGGGAGAAGTGGAAGTTAATAGAGATTACCACCCAAGCGATGTTATCTGAGCCGCCCCAAGAGTCTTTGTCCATCGCACACCTTACCCTTAGTTCTTATATGGGTGTCATAAGTGGATATGTAATAAGGAATTAGTTACTTTTTGTGTAATCTCTTTTATAAATAAAAGCCTTAATCCATCAATCCATCTTTGAGAATAGTTTCTCTTAAAAATATAATGAATTAGATAAATTGATTTTTTGGGGAAAATGGTACTTTTCATAAATATATAAATTAATATAAACTAGGGTTTTATTAATATTGTTATTATAACAGATTTTTAATAACACTACTTTTAATTATAAATGATGATTATATTTTTTTTTTTACATTATAAACAATTAAGTATTCAATTTCATAAGAATTATATTTTTATACAATAAAACTGAAATTTCATTTTTAATTAAAGAATTTATTTTTATGAATTAATTAATTTTTGGAATAAATAATATTTTAATAGAATAATATTATTATATAATTTTTCAATATAAATTATTATAAAATTTTTATGAAGTCAAATGCAATTTTTATTAAGGTTTGGAAAGTTTTTTTTTTAAACCTGTTAATTTACAATAAATGATGGTTTTTATTTTAAAAGTGAAAATTCACATATTTAGAAAATTATTTAGATAAAATGTATATATTTTTTGGAATCAGGATGTCAAAATTATCCAATAGTAAATTTTTCATAATTTTCTGAGATAGTCGAATTTTTGGGTAAAAATTAAATAACGTATAAATATATAATGTGTTTTATGACATCATAATGACCCAATAGTGATTTAATTCAAAACTATAAAAATATATTCGGTCAATATATGTTTTAACTTTAAAATAATGTTATTTTATATTTTTTTGATTAATTTTATAATGCCTTAGTGTACCCTCTAAGACTTATAAAATATTTTATCAATTTAAAATGATTTTCTTGAGAGTGTGACTCACCTCCACATAAGAAAGCCTAATATTTTAATAAGTTTGGACATTAGACTTATAAAACAATTTTTTCCAATCCCCTTTTGTAGAAACCATGGGAAAAATGGTGGGTTGGTTTTTTGTTTTGAATATTTAATTATATAGATTCTCAAACCTAAGTTTGTGAAATATTAAAGATTTCCCCTCTTTTTTTCTATATAAACCCACCCAATATCCCACTTATCTTTACTCAAAATCCTTATGTCATTTCCCTAATCTTCCATAATCTCTCTATAATCCTCCCAAGGAACCTCAAACTCTTAAAAATCCCATTATCAGTCTCTTGAAGTCCCACACTCAAGTAATGGATCCTCACTTTCCTTCCTTATTTATATCCTTGTTTCCTTATATTGTTATGCCCTTTTATTTTCAATTAAAAAATTTGGAGTATTATTTATCACCTCCCCTATACTTACCAAGTTATTTTTTAATGATGAGAGACCCCTTTATCTCTCATTAATACCTCCCATGTACACACGTTACCATGTCGAAATTCTGTAAGGGGTTTCTCTCTCCACATTTACATTTAAGCATTTATTTTATATTATGTCTCTAAATTCCATTACATATGTTGGTATATTATGTTACACTAACCCCTTACTATATATTTCATGTATAAATGATTAGAGACCCATTTATCTCTCATCAACCCATTTTATGATTTCTATTTGACGTCGTTATGATGCCGAAGTTACACCAAAATTTTCCATGCCAAAATCACCATGTAAGTAAAAACCATGCACATTTCTCTATCAAGGATATTCACCTTTTTGAACATGTACTTATTTATTGAAGAATTATATTTATGCATTCCACATCTATTATTAATGGAATAAATTATGATATTTAATGAATCAATGTTTTATTATCTATGTGGAACACTTATGCATGAAATGAAAAGATTAAGAAGGGTGTTCCTTGATAGCGCTCCAATACATTGAGTAAAGAATATTATCATGATACGTCATGTGCAATGAGTTTTTACTCATTATAATTCATGTACAATGAGGGTTTACTTATGATAATTCATGTTCAATGAGGGTTTACTCATGATCCATGTGCAATGATCCTTGGCTCATGCTAATATCATGTTAACTGTTGTTTCCACATTTCTTTGTTATGATAATCATGTTATATCATGCCTTTTATGTTCATGTTTCTCTTATTCTCCATTTATATGACTATCTCCTAACATGTATTGTATTATTAATTTTATTCCTTGTTTACTCCCTTACTAGGCTTTATAGCTCACCCCTTTCTTATATACGTCCTCAGGTTATCCCATGCATTGCTAAGTACGAAGGAATGTTGTGGTCATGTAAAATAAGTTTTCAATAAATATGTGAATTTAATGTTTTAAGTTGTTATGTAATGTTCCTAAGCCCCAAATACACTATAACTATTGATCATCTATGTTGTATCAAGTGTAAATTTCATGTAATAAATTATTTTTATGTGTGAAATAAAGAGAAGGGTTGTTATAGGTTTAATCTAGGTTATCCATTATATGTTTCCTAATTTATATTCTATTTATGTACATTTTCTTTTTTCTATTAATAATGATTTTTAATGATCTTATTATTTTTCAAATCATACCCCCCAAGAGTGTCAAACTAGGTGTGAAATAAGGAACATTGTAATATATTAGGTTACCCTAAGTCAGGCCTAGAACACTTTGTTAGAGTTATTATTCCTAGGTACACCTGTGATAGAACCATGTCTACATTTTGTATCCAGATAGGTATGTATTTTCATGATAAACCACTTACTCTATAGTTACCAAAATTTAGGGATTTTTTTTAGACTTAGTCTTATCCCTAATGTTCTTATTGAAAGTGTTATATTCATAATCTCCAAAAATAACTAGACCATCCTATGATACCAACTATATAGACCATATCCTTTTACACATATCATTACATGATTTTAGATATAATTGAACAACAAATTACAAGCTAAGGATCATAAATTATAGTGTCTTTGGAAGATTACGTACATAATTAACCATCATGAAAACATCTTTTATTTAATCTCCATAATGATATCCTAAATTACTTTTAGCCTTTACATCTACATAGTATAACCTAAGGATAACATGAACAAGGTATTAGCTTAAAATCCTTGTAAAGGAATAAACATTGCAATAAATCTTATAAAATAGGTTATAAGGCATAACATAATGACATATAAAGTAATGGAACATGATTAAATATATGTAATAATAACATATAGAACATGGGATCATATAATCATGGAATAATATTAATGTTGAAGCATAATAAAACATAAATTTATCATGATTAAAGTCTAATTTTTTATAGAGGATCACAAGTCAAGGCTAACCACCAAGATCGTTACACATGGAGCACGACTCAAGGCTAACCACCAAGACCATTGCACATAACATCTCATGAGACTAAAAATTACCCAATTCACTGAAGCGATATCTAGGTGTACCCATAATAACATGTTCATTAATATGTTTTTCACATAAATAACCATACATAAGCAATCAAACATAAACATAAGGGTTTCACGTGGAAAGAATTGGGTATCATAATCATGTCATAAAGCATAATAAATGGGTGTATCATAAAATCATACATGAAATAAAGAAATTAAATCATACATGGACATTAATAAATGATAATAGGCATATATCATGATTATTGATGTCAAACTGAAGTGACAACCTGTAAAAATAGCATTTAAGAAACTTTAGAATTAAAATACTTTAGTGCGGTTTAAGGAAAATATTAAGGAGAATTTAAAGAAGACAAGGAAATAATTTTTTATATAAAACCAGAAGTGAACAAAGAATTTTTTTCATAATAAAATTATTTTTTTATAAAAAAATAATGGTGGATTAAAACTTTTATAGGGTGCACTTGAAATTAAGTAATATTTCCAAAGTTACCTTAAATCGGGCTTGCTTATCAAGAATAATTGAGTAGGGAACCATTTTAAAAACTTGTATATCCCTGAAAAATAAGGATGAATGTATATTGATACATGGTATTGAAAATATACATATAATTTAGAATATTTACATAAAAAAATGATAATTTCATTTAGGTTAAAAGAGAGAAAGAGTAACCCGAAGGAATAATGGAGGTTCAAGTAGAATCCCTTACCTTAAGTCTGATGGTGTTCTTCACTTGATATTAATGTCCTAGATAATAAAATTATATCCATTAATTAATAATTCCATAAACATTTATATATTTATTTTATTTATTATAGATTTATTAAGTTCATTTATGTCTTTTTTGATGGGTTAAGAGGTTCAATTTCATTGTTTAGGAGTGTTGGATTCCTTGGTTTTCATGATTCGTTTACTTGTAAACATATAAAAAAGTTCATATAAAGTGGGAGTAATTATAAAAAAATTAACTTATATTTTATTAATGATCTTATATAGGTTAAATTTTTTATATATTTAATTTAGTTTTATGGAATGAGTATGAATCATTAGATAAATAGTTAATGATAATCGTTTGGGTTTATTTTGGTGGTTTTAGATCACAACGAACTCATTTTGTTTTGTAAATTATTATCATGTGTAAAATATGATTCAATAACATTACATAATATATAATAAATATATTATAATCTATTTAAACCATAAAGATTCTTTCATGACCATACTTTAAGAGGATATTAGAAATTGAAAACTTCATCGTCCTTGAATGTGATAAATTAACACATCACAGACAAAGTTTTCATTTTTTGTATAAAAGGAGGAGAAAAGAAAGATGATGATGAATTATTAAACTATAATAAAAAAATATTTTATATTTAATTTATTGTAGTTATCATACCATTTGGATGAGGGGAGGTGTGGAGAGAAAAACAAATAAACTTGAAAAGAAATTAAAACAAAAACAGGGGTTTACCTCTTGATTCCTTCTTCTTGAGAACCTCCTTAGGGGATTGTTTTTGGTATTTTATTAAGAGAAAAATATTACAGATGTGGGATATGGTATTGGGAGGATATTTGATCATAATTTGGACAAGGCTCATGGCTTGAGAGGTGTGAAGAGAAGATGTGGTGAGTGATGGTATTTATAGTGTAGGAGGGGTATTTTCTCATTATTTTACTCAATATTTTATTATTTTAATGAAGACAAGAAATAATGATGATTCCTAAGACTAAATATAGTAAATAGTGATTGAGAATTATAACCAATGGTCACTCACATCATCCATGGCTCAATCATGACTCAAAAATTCATTTATTTACTTATACCGTAAATTATTGCATTTCACTATTCACCAAAAAATGAAGTATTTTAGAAAAATCCCAAAAATGTATTGTAACCTTTTTTTGATGTGTAGAATTAAAAATAAACTCCATTTTATGAAAATAAGTTTCAAAATATGAGGAATTTTAATTTTAATTTAAATCATCATTTACTTGGAAAATACATATTTTAAAATTATGACTACTTTTATATAACTTTGAAAAAATAACTATGGTATCATAAAATTATATTATAATAATAAGATATAAAAATAATAATTTATGAATACATTTTATGAAAATAAATTTTCTTTTAAATTGTTAAATTATTCAAAAAAAATTAATTAAATATTTATGACTTACAAAAATACCAACAATTATTTAATAATTTTAAAAATATTTATTTGCTTATACTATGATATAATTATATCATATTTTTACTTATAATATGGAAAAAATTATTTATAATTTCATAGGTGAGTTTACTATTCAATTATTTAGTTTATTATTTATAAGGATCATGTTACTATTTTAAAGGTCAAGTCACTATTCCTTTTGTATGTGTTACTTAACTTCTAGATATGCCTTTTATTCCATTAATTATTTATTTATAAAGTTTTTATTGTGCTATTAATCTGATTTTATCTAATTATACTATATGAAATAATTATAATAATGTAACTTCGTTGATAAAAGTTTGGTTCGTTACATCTTAAGTGAGAGATATCAGGATCTTGGCGAAAATCCAATTTGAGTGAAGAGTTATTATGATATGTAATTGGTTTGATGATAATTAATGTCGAAGCATGAAATATTTCATGACCCCATTCGGATATTGGCATCTTTTTTCTCATTATTAATGTTCTAGTGATAAGTTGGAGGCATTTTATCATTGATTCGGCTAAACCATTGTGTATATACACATGGTAAACTAGATGATCCATAGTAATCCCCATTTCCATACAAAAATCATTGAAATATTGAGAGGTAAATTCTACCACATTATCAAGCCTAGATTTATTGATGACATAATCAAGGAATTTTATTCTAAACTTAATTATTTGAGTAAAAAATCGTAAAAAATTGTATTGTGTGTTGAGAGAAAACATATGTGTTAACATATGCTAGATGAATCCATTAATTCCACAAAATATTTAAATGGACCATGAGATGGATGAATTGTTCCTCATATATCCCCTTGAATTTTTTCAAGAAAGGTTGGCATTTTAGACTTAATTTTAGTTAGATAAGGTCTCATTATCATATTTTCAAGCGAACAAGACTTGCATGGAATTTTTCTTAGTGGAAAGATCTTCTAGACCATTATTGAATGCCCATGAAAACATTCAATTATTTTTCTTACCATTACTGAACTATGATGGCCTAATTGTTCAAGCCACAAATTAATGATTTTTTGTCCATTCATACTACCATATGTTTTTTTATTGTACTTATATATGTATAATGAAAACTAGATGATAGTTTTGGTAGTTTTTCTAGTACATGACACTTACTGAATTAATTAATGGCAATGAAAATTTAATTTTCATATCTCTTTAATACATCTTGAGTATCATACCCATGATGGTATATATCATTGAATCTTTATAAGTTTATTTTAGACTTTGGGGAAAAAGCATCTCTTATAAAAAAATATATCCTATTAGGTAAATAAAAAATTTCATTACCATCCCCTTATATTAGATCAATAGGAATTGATATAGTATTTATAATTGTTCTTATTGGTTTAAGATCAGAAAAATATTTTTTATTCTTAAGAATTTGGTTCATTGTTCCACTATCCAGTAAGAAAATATATTTCTCATTTACACAATCCATTTCAATTCATCAAATTAAATACAATAATATTATAATAAATTCCTTTTAAAATTAAAATAATACAACATACAAAATAAAAATCATACATAACAAAAAAAAATATCATATATCATAAATATTATAATTTTTCTGAATTATTTTCATATATCATCTCATCAAATTCACAAGTAATATTGCCCGCTTTGAGGTAAGTGAAATCATCATTTGATGGCTCTTTATTCTTAGTAAAATTCACCTCTTTTCTTTCCTTTTATAGGATGTCTCAAAAAAGTGTGGTTAAATATTATTTTCTTCAAGAGATTCATTATAAATATACAAATATGTTCTAGGGTTCTAAAAACTCAATGACAATGTCCCTTTGAATGACACTTGTAGCATGAATCTTTAGGATTCCTCATTGTGTTGGAGCTTACATTTATTTTATTTTGATATTCATTTTGAGTAAGCCCATGGTTACAACCACATCCTCAGTCACTCCTACCACCAAATACACATCCACTATGAAAATCAAATCCCCAACTACTTTTGTGATTATATTCATGAAATATATAATTTTATTCAGGAAATTATCCTGTTAAACTAGTTGGATGAGACTTGTGATTTTTAATCAAAATCTCATTATTCTTCTCTTCTATAAGTAATGGTAATATGAGATCATAATATTTGATATATCCTCAAAAGTGGTATTTCTGCTATATGGTGATGTGATATGCATGAAATTTCATATTTATCTTTTCAAGAATATCAACATCCATAATCCCAATACCACAGGACTTTAGATGTGATACAATTCTATATATGGAATACTTGTAATCACTTACCCTTTTATAGTATTGGAAGCATAAATAATTTAATTTATCACAGGTCACTGAAAGAATAACATCCTTTTGATGATCATAGGTCTCTTTTAAACTCTTCTATATTTTACATGGATCTCTTTCTGTAAGGTATTAACAGTTAAAACCCTCATCAAGATGTCTTCTGAGGAATATAATATGCTTTGATTTATTTTGGAGGGTTTTTGAATTATTTTCCTTAATTATTTCCTTGAGATCCATCGATTTGAGATGCATTTCAACATCAATTTTCCTTGACATGTAATTACTTTCATTAATATCAAGAGTCGTGAATTCGAGTCTCATGATATTTTACATGATGATAACTAAGGTAGGGGAAATTTATTATTATTAAAAATAATAATACATCAATAATTTATATTTGGGTTAAATCAAATAAAATGATAAAACATTAAAATCAATTTAATATTATTATTTACTATTATATATATATACCTCCTTAATCAGTTAATAAATATTCCACATGGGGGTTTTGAAATAAATAAATAAATACATCATGTTACTTGTTTAAAACATTCTTATGTGTACTGATTTATTAATTTGACCATCCAATCAGTCAGTGAGAAATAAATAAATATAAATCATTCAAATGGGAAAAAACCCAACCTTTATAATGGTAATTTAATAAACCACATAAATTTTCCAATTCAGTGGTAAATAAATAATATTCTATAAATAATTATAACCATATAACCAGGTGGTGAAAATAAGGTTTATGATGAAAATAATAAATAATTAGAACCGTCCAACCAGATGGTGAGAATAAAAATTATAACATACCTTTCTACCTATTTAATCATTTTTGTTTATAATGTGTTATAAAAACAAAAATTGAAATGAGTAAAATTAGACTAGCGAAGAATTGTTATTATAAAAGAAAGAAAGAAATTTTATTTATGCTTTCATAGTTTCTCTTATTTCCACAGTACCACATCTAGGGGCATTGTACGACCCTTTTATAGGGAGTGAAACAGGGTTGGTAAAGTGGGATTGTTGGTGATAGGAAGCCCACCCCCATTGAATATTTCATCTTCCATCAATATCTTCCTAAAAAATATAAAATTCACACCCCTAAAACATAGAAAAATCATCCACTTCCTAGAGGAAGCTATGAATTCTAGAAGAATTTTTTCCAACCACCATAACATTTCATGTTTCATATGCCATTGATTCTTCATCTTTTTTATGGGGAATAAAGAAAAAAATTCCCTAAGACCATAAACATGTTGAGGATAAGAAGCATGTTGGAACAGAGCATGAGCATCCATCCAGAACATCTAAGTTCACACTAAATCTTCTCTTTTACCATACATTTAATTTCAGTTGTAATCTCTACATTATTTTGGATATCTATCTATATAATCACCCAGATCATTTTATATATTTATATCTTTTGATGTTTCTTTATATGATCCTTAGTAAATTTATCAGTTCCCCAAACATCTATCACTAAATAGAGAAGAATTCAACATGAATCGAAAAATATAAGAAGATTCTCATAGAAAACCGGTTGAAAAAATCCCTAGGACCATTATCAATCAAGATATTTTAGAGAATCGTGTAAGAAAGGTCCACTTCCATGTTGATACTCACCATAAATGGGTGTGTCCAATTTTCTAATGGTGACAAGATTATGGTTTTATGGTTTATGTAGTAGAGTGGAAGGTCATATGGGAGTCTCGATTATGGAATGGATAGTGCATTACAATATGGAGATATTGGTGTCAAGATTTGGGGGTTCTAAAATTCAAAGGAAACGTACATTGTGGTACTTTGAATGCATCATTGAGTTGGTCTAGGGTTGACCAGAATGGAGTAGAAGTTGTAAGGTTTCGGTGTGGTCCTTAATGTTGTTTCATATATATTGGAGGTCGATCTTCTTGATACTATATTTTTTTCAATACTCATGGTTCAAAAATGTAACTATAGGTTATAAAATAGTGAATAAAACTATAGTTATGGTTTTTTAAGTTGTGGATAGACTTTTCATCAGAATAATCCTATAGCTGTGGTATTTTTAAACCCTTTAATATAGATAAAATTTTGTTATAGTTATTTTAAAACCTTCACATTTTAAGTATAGTTATAGTTAGTAAAACTATATCTATAGACAATATATATTCATATTATTTTAAAAACTATTACTATAGATAATATATATTAATAGTTTAAAAAAATATTACTATAGTGTCTAAAATATATTTTTTAAAACAGTAGCCATCCAAGTAGTGGCTTTCCAAAAAAACCAAAACATATCAATTTTAACCTAATGAATTGAATAAAATTAAATTAAAGTAAATCAAAATATACAAAAATTAACTGATGTAAAATAAACACAAATGAACCTAGAAATAAATGATTTTAAAAAAATAAAATTTTTCTAATAAAAAAAAGATAATATTAAATAAATAAAATATTAACTAACTAAGAAGAATTGAATTATAAAAATAAACCAAAAAACTGAATATAAACTGTCTGAATTGAATTAAACCATATCCAACCAAATAAATCTATCCTAAAATAAATAAAGATAAACTATAAGTTATTATGTCAACCAATAATATGTTTAATATAATCAAAATGACTAAATTTTAACTAAATACATTAGTGTTGTATAGACCTGATTATAACCAAATATAATACAATAAAATCAAACAAGAGTAAACCAAGTGTCATTTTCTTATCCCCACTAAATTGAAACCATTCCCACCAAATCGAAACAAAATATATTGAACCTAACCCATAAAAACTAAATGAAACTATCCCAATACAATCCAAATCTAAGAACATTGAAATAAACATAAATGAAACCTCAAAAAATAGAAAAAACTAGAAATAAATCAAACAAACCAAAATTAACCTAAATTACACTAAATTTGACTAAATTGAATTGATATAAACCATATGAAAATTAATAAAACCAATATTAATTAACCCAAATTATAATTTAACAAAACTAATAGGACTTGACATAAAAAAATAATCGAACCTAAATTATCTAATATAAACATAATGGGAAGGTATTTAACTATACTAAAACAAAATAGATGGAACTAAATTAATAATTATCGACTGGATCAGGATTAAAAAATATTGAATTAAAATAATATATAATAATTCATTCTAATATAAGATAAACCAATCCAAATTGACATCTATTGAACTAGCAAAAATATAATAAAACTAAAAAACCATCTTGGATGGACCTGAACTAAAAAACTCTAATTAAACCAATATAAATTGATTAGAAATGATAATATCCAAATAAAATTTTACTAAAATTATCTAACATTAATAAAATTAATATTCAAAAATATTAGATTCAGTTATAACATAATCTAGAATGTAATTATGCCATATTCAAAACATAATTGAAAAAATTAAACATATTAATAATATTATGTATTTAGTTAAATATAGAAAATTTTAGATAGAAAATTGATTCAAAACCAAAATAAAGCAATTTAGAATCTAATATACATATTAACATAGAGTAGTACATATTCAAAAATATCGACTGAGATCATCTCCAAAATCATCATCACCATCTCCACCATCCTCACCATCATCATCATCATCCCCATCGCTGCCAACATCATCACCATCACCCCCCCCCCCCACCACCACCACCACCACTACTATCATCATTATCTCGAGTAGGACCACCATTATCATCACTATAAGGAGGATCAGTAGCAGCATGTGAACCTACAAGACCAAATGATTCATAAACAGTGGTCATGAAATCATCAAACTATGAATACATATCTCATGGAATCATATAATGTATAAACTAGAATCTAGTGATCATTTTCTTCCACATACAATCCATCTATTTTTCCCTCAACTAAGCGCTACTCTATAGTCAATAAATTGTATGAATTTAGGTTTCTTGATGTTGTTTGATAAATTTTTGGTGAAATATTCTTTCTTGACCTGTATCGAACCCTACCATAATGCTCAAAACTAAAAACATAATGGAAATGATCATCAAGACCTAAATTATCCTTTAATTCTCAGTCAAGATCCTCTAAAGAAACCCATTAAAATAATTAATAAATTAAAATCATATAATTAAATTTATAACTAATATAGTTTTGTTTACATAATTTATAAAAATTCGTACACATTTTTATCTTACAACTATATTTAACCAGATTACCATATTTTCTCTTACGACATGAACAAAACTTTTGGCCATGAGGTACTCAATCCTCAATAACTAATGATTAAATATAAAAATAAAATTTTAAATCATTAAAAACATATATTAGTATTGGATATATATCTGTGTGTATTTATAACATCCCCTGATCAAAAACTCTCTCATGTGGCCAAAACGGGTTGGTTACGGGACCTCAAGCGTGCCTCCCTATACACCAGAGGCTTTCGACTAGAAACAGAGTGTGATATATATAGTGGGGAGACTATACCCCCTGGTTATAGTGTTAAAACACAATGGAATAATCATATAGTAATAATAAATAAATACAAAATTGTGGAAATAACGGAAACTGTACAATACAGTGGAAACCAAACAATAAAAGAAAAGTGACTAATAGAGGTAATAATAAGGAATAATTTAATGACATAATGAAATGGAACTAAATTTCAAGTAAGAAGTAATAAAAATAAAATACTAGATGACTCAATATAGACTCAAAATTCCACATTCATGAACCCCATGTCAATCCCATCTCCAAACTCCAGTCCATCCGGTAAGTAATAATCAATAATAAGGTCATTTGGCCTTGTTCAATCCTATATCCATATAATCTGCTCGGGTACAAATGGTGGACTAAGTAGGGTGTGAATATAACTCATTATGTTGACACCACCATGTCTAAACATAAACATCATAATAATAAGTGTTTAAAATAATGAAATAAATATGTGTATTAATTAATTAATTAATTAACTTACTACAACACCAACTTGCATTAGCAAAATTCCATAATATCTCTGAGAATGTCTCACAATAATTCCAACATAACCATATAACCATGGTAAAACATAATCTACCTTGACATCATGTTGAAATGTCTCTAATCATGTCTCGCAACCATGCCAAAAAAACAATAATCATATAACCATGGTATAAATCACACACAAATGGGTCAAACCTGCTATATAAGGATTTCAGTATTTAATCTGGGCCAATCCTGGTATATAATAATTTCAGAATTTATTAGGTCCAAGCTCGGTATATAAGCATTTCATCAGGTGTCACTAGTCATATCCCACTATATAAGCATTCCATCATGTCTCATGTCATAGCCCAGTATATAATCTTTAAGCATGTCTCAAGGAATTTTCCGGTATATAAGCATTTCAACGTGAAAACTGGGAAAACACCCTATATAGTCATTACAGCATAGATATCACAACTCATATCATATCAACAAGGATATCACATCATAAGGATTAATGATTAATTAGGAAAATTAACATTTATCTTTCAATTACATATTCCATTTATCCTTTGTTCATAAACCAACAACAAGCTAATCATTTCAACAATCAATACAAGCCAGGGTGAATATATATCAGGAAGTCACCCAAATTCATGTCATGATACGCACACTTTAAGACATTAATCAATTCATTTATAATCTAGGGTTTTCTCACCTGAATGGTATCCATAAGCTAGGTCAATAACCAATTGCATCCAAAGGGATTCCAATAAATAATCCAATTCATCATTTAATTATTTTAGGTGAAAAATATGTTGGTACAATTGAAATATTACATATACTTTCAATTAAACAAACCGTAGTTTTTAGTTTTATATCCACTACCTTTAACCGATGATCAAACAATGCTTCCAACAAAAAATGCCAAATAGGAACAAGGAATAGATAAACACAAGAAGGATCCTAGATAAAAATAGAGTAAGATCAAAACTAAAAATTACCATGGTCAAGATATTACACCGCAATGACTAGAGAACAAAGGAAGATAAGGGAAACCCTAACCAAAACCACTTATTAGAGATCAGATGCCTGATTAGGATGTCCAGAATCAAGAGAGTTACTTAGAAATCACTTAGAAATTTCTATAGGGTTGAGAGGAGGAAACTTCATGTGAGAGAATGGGATCAATCTCACACACGAAACCTTTTGAAATTATTCTTAGGAAATTATATGGCATGTAATTAAGTTACAGATCATATATTTCTTTTTATATGGATACGCCAAAAACCCATCACCTTGAATTAATATTTAATTATCTCAAACATTATATGGTTTATAATTCCTTCACAGTATGTATTCATTTCAGATCACGAACGAGACTCATGGCTTGTTCTTAGAAATAGTTACATGTCATGTAACTTCATTACACAGTCTGTAATTTCTCTATAGATATCCTTCATCCTATTTTACATGAAAACAAGATGAACCACCACTAAATCCATCCAAAACATGGAAAACCCTCATAAACCCATTTAACACCTTTCTACCCAGACTCCATTCATTCAAAAAAACATATATCCCCAAAATTTAGGTCATTCCCCTGAAAAAGGCTCTTTTTCTCCAAACAAGACTCAGCCACTAAGGCTCAAATTAAAACTTAAAGAGGGATGTTCCTAGAAAATGAAGGGATCTTACAACCTACCCACCATATATACTCCAATCATCACTATAGGGTCTTGGAAAACAAGTTTGGCCACTGTGCTTGCATATCAGACTCCATCTACTAAGTCTCCTACTGAACTCACCCATGCTACCACTAAACTCAAACTAATGGAATATCCATACCCCATAGATACTTCTCATTATGGTCTACAATCCATATCGGATGATCCAAAAAGGATGCATCAACACTAAGACCAATGTCTAATATAACTATTACATGATAAGGGTCTGAATAATATCTTTGAAGTTGTGACACATGAAACACATTTTTCATGGTAATTTAGTGCTATGGAATACCTAATAGGTATTATATTTGACTGAACCTATACACTATCTCAAACGGATCAACAAACCTGGGTTCTAGCTTTAATTGTTTCCTAATATAAAGTTTCCCTAACCTAAGTGACACCCAAAGGAAAACATAATGACTAGACTCAAACTCTAGAGGTATTCTTTGATGGTAAATATAATATTTATGCCTACTCTGCATGCTCACCAACCATTGTCTGATCAACTGACCTTTCTCATATGTCTCTTTCGTGGGACTAGGCCCCACAAGAACTGACTCACCTTCCTCCAGCTAACAAAAAGGTGAATGACATCACCTGCCATAAAAATCTTTGAATGGTTCTATCTGTATTGATGCTTGGAAGATGTTATTATATGAAAACTATATAAGTGTCATATCATCCTCCCAAGAAACACTAAAATACAAAACACTTTCTCACAACATATCCTCTAGAACATGAATAGTCCTCTCAAATTAACCATCAGTCTGAGGATGATAGGTCGTACTTAAAAGAACATGTGATCTGAGATCCTTCTGATGACCCTTCCAGAACCGTGATGTGAAATGAGGATCTCTATCTGAAACAATACTCCTTAGAACATCATACTTCTAAAATACCTCATGCATATAAATACTACCCATATCATCAACTATGAAGGTATCATTGATAGGAAAAATATTGGATACCTTCTTTAATCAATCAACAATCACCCCTACAGCATCATTCTTATGGGTTTTCCTGGGTAATCCTATTAGAAAAAACAATAGTGACATAATCCCATTTACACTCCGGAATGGAAAAATACTAAAAAATCTCAGTCGACCTCTAATGATCATCTAACACATGTTTATAAGTGAAACATCTAACCACAAATCCTATTACCTCCTTCTTTATTCCTAACCAACAATAATATCTATGGATATCGTGATACATATTTTTCAAACCAGGATGTACCATCCATCTAGAAGCATGAAACTCTCTCATCTTCTCCTCACAAAAGCCTATAGGAACCCATACTCATCTATAAAAAATAAGACAATTTCCACTACCAAGAGACCATATCGATGGTGTCTCCCCACCGTATAATTTTTCTATCATAACTATTCCCTATGGATTAGATAACTAATCTATATTTATTTGATCAAAAATCATGGGTATAATATATTTTGATGTCAGAGCTACTCATCCCTGAGATTCCTGAACATCTAGATGCATGTTTCAAAATAGTTCCATCACCTTCCACTCACCAAAAGACTCATGAACTACCTATTTATATATATTTTGGATCAATGCATGAACAATGGAATTTCCCTTTCCTGATGTATAATCCAACTCGATGTTAAAATACTACAGATACTTGACCCACCTCCTCTGCCGAAGGTTTAGGTCCCACTGAGAAAAGATGTATCTGATGTTTTTATGGTTCATTTATACCAAAAACCTCTCACCCATGTTATAATTCCTTCAGAATATCAAGGTATGCACCACTTCTTCTAACTCATAATCATGAGTATGATAATTACTCTCATGGGATCTCTACTATATAGATCTATAAGCAACCACTTGATCCTCCTACATCAGAACTGGCCTAATTCCAACATTGAATGCATCATAGTACATAGTATATGATTTACCCAGCACAGGTAATGTAAAAAATTGGTGCTAAGTTCAGCCTTCCTTTTATATCCTCAAAATATCACTCAAAATAATTAAACCAAACAAACATCACTCTTTTCATGGTTAGCCTAGACATCGGTGCTTCCAAAAAAAACAAATGTTTTAAATAAAGAACCATAATAACCTACTAAACCCATAAAGATCTAAATCTCGAATACATTCTTAGGTTTCTCCAAAATATCAGAGCTACAGCTTTCTATGGGTTTACTGAAACTCCTTCCTATGATATGAAATGGCCTAAGAAGTCAACTATATCAATCCAGAAACTTCATTTAGCTATCTTAGAATAAATACAATGCTCTCTCAATGTACTCAGGATGATGTCAAGATGTTGGTAATGATCATGAATGGGATTACACTGAGATATATTCGAAAAAAATCACCAAAAATGATCTAGAAAAGGATGAAAGACCCAATTCATCAAGGCCATGAATACCATCAGTGCATTGTTCAACCCAAATGGCATCACTACGAATTCTTACAAGCCTAACTACTCCTAAAATAAGTCCTAGGTATGTATGAATATATTAACATCAACTAATAGTTTCTTGATCTCAAAGAGATCATAGAGAAGATCTTATAACCTATGATCTAGTCGAAAAGATCATTGATATAGGGAAGGGGATATCGTTTCTTGACTGTCATCTGATTCAATATCTGATAATTCACACACAAGCACAAATTACCATCAGATCTATTAGATAAGAGAACCAAAGAATCCCAAGGAGATGTACTAGACCTTATGAAACCTTTAGATTCTAGATCTTCTAATTGATCTTTCAACTCTCTAAGATCTGATGGTTCTTTTCTATAAGGCGGGATAAAAACTGGCTCTGCTCCCAGCAACAACTCGATTGTAAACTTGATCTCTCGCTCGGGTGGTAAGATATAGAACTAATCCTAAAATATATAATGAAAATGTTCTAACACTAGGTGAAAATAATCATACTAAATTCCACCATCATCTATAGAAATATCGATTATCTAAGCTATAAGATAATCCAATCTACACTGAATTGGTCCTGCATGACTAGCCTGAATATCCCACTCACCTTATGAAAATAGATGCCTCCTTCTAGATGATATAAAGGTAACTCTCCTATGGTAATAGTTAATATGAAACTGGTATAAAAATATCCAATCCATATAAATAATCAAAACATATCTATTTTTCTATCATTATTGATAAAAAAACCCAAGGAATACATTTAAAACTTTATGAAGTTTTCATCATAAGTCGTGACAACTTCACCTTCCTTTTTATTTAGCTATATGAATTCTCTTTCAATATTTTTTTTTGAAGAGTTCAAGGGAAATGCTTTGTAAGAAATATTTTCTTAAATTCTTCCCAATCCATATAAAAGCCTTCAATTTTAATCACAAATGGTTACCATAAGAAATGGTAACACCAATCTCTAGAGAAAATTCCTTGAAACATTTGATATTCTCTGAACACACTCCCAATGGTGTTTTAATGGTAAAAACATCATTCAATAATTCTGCATAGAATCCCAAACCATTTACAAAAATATTGGATAAAAAGTCCGATGATGATCCTTTATCAAAAAACACAAGCGAGGGTGGATGATAGAAGAATCATACCTCTGACAGTTTATGGTCCTACATCCACAATAGTCGGAATAGTATACATAATGTGAAACTCACCAGGCCCTCTTCCTAGGGATCTAGCCTGACTCCCATGAGTTATTCCCTCTACCCAGTACTTTTATTCCTACACTAGGGTACCACATCTTTTTCCTTGACCTAAATATCATGTAGAACTCTAGTTACCTTTTATATTAGGAGTAATTGAGTCCTTACAAAACTCTGGTACATGTCTTGATCCCATACCACTTCTTTGTTGTTGAATTCCCCTACAAAACCTCTGTAGGTGGCCCAATCATCCACAAGCACAACACTCTAAATAGGGGTATGGAAACTAAGGTATTTTGGGCCCTATCTTGCCACACTAATAACACTACAATAGAACATGGTCCTGATACGGCTACCCATTTCCCTGATTGCTCTGACCACTGATTCCATGGTAAAAACTGTCAAAATGATTCTTATTTCCACTACAAAAAGAGTTCATAGTTTTCCCTATTTAAGTAGTCTAACTGCTACTCAGTGACTCTCTTGTATTCCCTTCTATGATGAGTTCCTAATTCATCGCAACTACAAAACTACTTAGACAGAACATGTTCATCTGCGACTTGATATCATAGTGGAGACCCACCTTAAAACCTCTCACCCTAGAGATGTCATCAGCTACCATAGATGTCGCAAAGTGCTAAATTTGGTGAAACATTCAACATTGTCCAACCCTGACATTCCCTCTTGTGTCAGGTGCATGAACTCACAAGACTTCTCATCCCTCAATGTCTCGGGATAGAAATGTCTTGGGAAATTCATCTTAAAGTCCTTCCCAAATAATTCCTCCTACTACCCTGCCTTCTACATAATTTCACACTAATGCTTGGATATTACATGAAGCATATATACAAAAACATTCACCCTCCTATATTCATAAGTCTCGGGATTCTTAAATATCATCTTGACTTACTCAATATAGAATTTTTCTTATTGGGGTCCTCCTTCCTTAGTGAAAATAGGTGGATTATATAGCTATAACTCTCTCTTCATCTTAGACATCGAAGGCACAGTGTGAATAGCCTCACTTTCCATGGATCACATGACCCTTGAGAATCTATTTTGAAGATGGACATCCATTTGATCCTTGATAACTACATGAATCTATAGTTCAGCTGTATTAGGAGCATGATAATTTCCACTATCCTAATTCTCAACTCAAATACGATGAGGAGGCATTTTCTTTATATCAAAAACACACTTTTTATAACACTAGATATAATAAAGTCAACATGAATAGGTAACAGCAATAAAGAACAACTGAACTTGTTCTCTCTAAACATGGATTACAAGTGTTTTAGCATGACATATAAATTTATTTATTTCATTGATCAGATACAATAGGTGATCATATCACATTTAATTAGGCAAGTATATATCACATGTAACAAATATGTCCTTATCATGAATAATTCATGTCAATATATATCCCTATGTTCCTATCATGATGCATTAATACTCATAACGTTCTATATTGGGCCTTGAGTATAAATCTTAAGAACCAATAATGACTTGAAATAATAACATCACACAACATGTGAATTACTCACAGTGAAATAACATAAACTATAACAAGAAAACAATATTAACTTCAATCCACCCCTAGGCACTCATATTTTCCCCCAAACATGGGTTATCTACTCCCATTCATAAGACAATTACTAAGTACATACACCTCCCAGTTTCCTTTATACCTTTCCCATAGAGTAAAGAAATAGAAAATAAACCTAGTTTTATCTGATACCACTTTGTAACGTCCCATGATTCAGAACTCTCTCATGTGGAGGAAACAGGTTGGTTATAAGACTTCAAGGACACCTCCTAATATTCTAGAGTTTTTCGACTAGTATCAGGGGTGTGATATGTATATTGGGGAGAATATACCCCTTGGTTAAAGAGTTACAACATGGTGGAATAATCATATAACAATAAAAAATAGATATCAGAGTGCAGAAATAATGGAAATGATATAATACAACAGAAACCAAACAAGAAAAGGAAACTGAATAATCTAATAAATAATAAAGAAAAATGTAATGACTTATTGGGATGTAACTAAATTTAATGTTATAAGTAATAAAAATAAAATATTAGTTGACTCAATAAAGACTCAAAAGTCCCTAGTCCTAAACCCCATGTCAGTCCCATCTCTAAAATCCATCCAATCAATCAAGCAACAATCAATAGAAATTTACTCTTCCCTTTTCCAATCCTATATCAATGTAATCTACTCAGGTACCAAATGAAGGCCCGAGTATGGTGTCAGTATAACTTTGTAGGTTAACACCATCATGTCTAAACATAACCAGCCTAATAAAAAGTGTATACAATAATGAAATAAATATTTTTATTAATTAATTAATCAATTAACATAATATCACATCAACCTGCTTCAGAACCATGCTAGAATATCTCTGATCATGTCTCACAACCATGAAAAAAACCATACAACTCTGGTAAAACATAACCTTCTTCAGCGCCATGCTGAATTGTCTATGATAATGTCTCACAACCATGCCAATAAAACCATAACCATATAACCATGTTATAAATCATACTTAACTAGTTCAAAACTTACTATATAATTATTTCATAATTTAATCATGTCTAATCCTGATATATAATCATTTAAGAATTTATTTGTTCCAAGCCCAGTATATAATCCTTTCAGCATGTGTAACTATGCATATCCTACTATATAATAATTTCACCATGTCTCAGGGAATATCCTAGTATATAATAATTTTAGCATGTCTCAAGAAATATCCTGGTATATAAACATTTCAGCATGTAAACTAGGTTAGCACCCTATATAAGCATTACAATATATATATCACAAATCATATCAAAGAAACAGTGATATCGCATTATAAGGCTCAAAGGTTAATTATTAAAATTACCAATTATATTTCAATTACACATTCTATTTATCCTATGGTCATAAACCAACAACAAGAAAATCAATTAAATAATCAGGCCAAGCCAGGGTGAATCTATATCAATAAAACACACAAATTCATATAATGTTAAACACACATTAATCCATTAATAAATTCATTTATAATATAAGGTTATCTCACCCAAATAGTAACCACAATCTTGGAAAACAACCAATTAGATCCAAATGGATTCCAATGAATAATCTGATTCATCATTTAACTAGTTTAGGCACATAATATGTTGGAAAAATTACAATATTACACATATGTGAAATTAAGAAAACCATAGGGTTAAGGTTTAGACCCCTACCTTTAACCAATAATCAAACAATGCTTCCAATGGAAAAAAAATGAGGAATAAGGTGTGGATAAAATTAAAGAAGTATCCTAGACCAAAACATACCAACATCAAAACAAATAATGATCACAGTCAAGATATTGCACTGTAATGGATGGAGAATAAAGGAAGAGAATGGAAACCCTAATCAAAACCACTTACCAGATATTAGATGCTTGATTGGGATGTATATAATCAATATAGGAACTCCAAAATCACCTATAAGATTCCTTGGGTTAGAAAAGAGGAAGTTTTATGTGAGGTAATAAGATTAACCTCACACATGACATCTCTTAAAATTCTACTCAGGAAATTACACGACATGTAATTAAGTTACATATTGTGTATTTATTTTTAGAGGGATGTGCCTAAAAACCATTGCTTCATCTTAATATTTAATTATCCAAAACATTACATGAATTTTAATTCATTCACAGTGTGTATTCATTTCATGTCATGAACTAGGCCCATTTCTTGTTCCTAGTAATAGTTATACATCATTTAACTTCATAACATGTTGTGTAATTGTTCTATAGACAATCTGCAGCATGTCTCCAACAGAAAGAACTAGAACCACATATGATCGAATCCAAGTCATGGAAAACCCTAAAAAATCCATTTAACACATTTATAATTTTAATCCATTAATTCAAACAAACATATATCCCTAAACATTAGGTCATTTTCCCCAATAATCTCTCTCCATCTCTATACAAGTCTCTTCTACCAAGGATCAATTGAAAACTCAAAGAGGTACATACCTGGAAAAATAAATGATCTTACACTCTATATATAAATCATAAAAAAGAATATTTACTTGATTATTCTTATATTTCGGCATACAAGTGTTCCCAAGCATGTTAAAATATTATATTTCAAAAAAATCATGTTCCTCTATAATGAATTCGACATGAAAATATAATTTATTTAAATACAATTAAAAAAAAATCATATATTAATTTAAAATTATTAAATTTAAACCTTAAACACATGACTCGACCAATATAAAATCATCATAGAATATTGACTGACCGGTCAATCACTATAGTAAGAAACACACTTTAGTAAGGTTCCAATTCTTTCTATACACCCCTACTATAAATCATACTTATATGACCTCAATATTTTATCTAAATCTATAAGGAGAGCTACCCTATCATTTCCACCATTAATAAAATTATACTAATTCCACATAAATAAAATAAATTATTAAATATAAGAACATATAATGATGTAATTTTAAAATACAAATAATATGAATACCCAAATATCTACCAAAGCTCTATATTTGATGGTGGAAGTAACTTTATGCCATTGAAATTACAGCATGGACACGATATCATTATATATAACTAGTTTTCCCTTAAATATTTTACATTCTTTCCCATTTTTCCAATTTTCAGATAATCATCATTATAGTACACAAGGAAATTTATCTTTCAATTCGAAATAATGAACACCTTTATAGTGTTCTTGGAGTATATTGACCAAATCCTTCCTTTTATCAATTCAAGGACTTTTTTTTAGTCATTAAAATAATTTCCCTAGTCAACCTATGAGATTACTAGCTATATAGTAAAATTATATTGTGTGAGATCTAGATTCATATAGTAGATATGATCAATGTGAATTTGATGTTTTTGTGGATGATGAATACTTAGTGTCGTAGTATTAGTGTGGTGGATGAATCTTTTAGTTGATGGTTTTCTTATAATTATAGATGTAGTTAATTATAATACATCTTTGTAGAAGTTTATTATTCCATTTGGAGGGAGGAACTGTAAAACTTTCATCTATAGTGGTTTCCCCACACACTTCCCTTCTATGAGGGATTCCAACAGTGGTGATGTTGACTATGTGGTAATGTATTACCATACTTTCTTAGGCATGGGATTTAAACTAATTTATTGAAGTTTGGGGAGTACTTAAACCACTTATTGATGAGGATAATGTTTTTCCTATTAAAGTAC
The DNA here is from genome assembly GCA_963277665.1 of Viscum album. Taxonomy (NCBI): domain Eukaryota; kingdom Viridiplantae; phylum Streptophyta; class Magnoliopsida; order Santalales; family Viscaceae; genus Viscum; species Viscum album. The sequence goes on along the minus strand of OY728123.1, from coordinate 222,619,688 downwards.
AAAAAGGAAATCTAGTGTAGAGGCCACCCTAGTAGAGCACAACCTTCAGTTTTCTATGTCTGTCAAATCTTTCTAGGTGCTCACATCCCATGGAACCCTATATTAAGTGGTTGAGGAGAAGGTTTTATCATAAAGTTATAGTTTTTTATCACTCTAGTTTGGTTAGATATATATTTGGGCCCTGATAAGATAGTGTGGTTATCTAAATGTTCAGGACCATCCACTTCATATTGTGGGAGATTGAAAAACCCAATATGCATCAGTGTGGTGCTGATAAGTTTGATGGGTCGGGTTTTGTTATTATTGTTATCATTAGTAAATTTCATGATATAGATAAAAAAGAAAAAAATATGTAGTCTCTGAATGTTTATGGGAACTTTTATAGATTGGGATGTTGATGAACAGATCATGTGGATGTTTGTAAATATTTTTAAAAATAAGGACCATGTATCTATTGTGTTGTGATCTAATGAAATTGATGTATATGACTATATAAAAGAATATTATAGAGAAACTAACATAAATATTGAGGATAATCATTCCTTGGAAATCTTCAAGTGTTAGTGAAAAATCATGTGATGCACTCAGTGATGGAGTGTATCATAGATGGGTTTTTCTCATATGTTAACCCATAATAATGAAATTTAACTATGGGGAGAGAAGTTATCCAACCAGAGGTAACCTTGGAGATAAACCATTATAAGGAGGATATAATTGGTTAATGGTTTCATTTCATCCATAATATCTGGACAACATTTGTTTATGATGATTTTTCAAGACACACATAGAGTGTTATTTTGTTCATGATAAGGTATTTCATCGAGATAGGTTAGAGAAAATAATAATGGTGATGATAAAGGGTGTTATTTTCTAGTCAATAGTGTACTGATATTACTTTTATCCAGACCCACAATGATGCTAGAAGTGTGTGTGAAGGTGGATTTTTTTTTCTTGAGGTTATTGTATGATATACCTTGTTTAGTAGATCCAGTTATTTTTTTCATGGATAAAAATGATTAATGTTAGGGAGGATGTAGAAACCATGGATTTTCCAAATCAAGATATAAATCAACTTTTAATATTACAAATCATGGTTCCTCGCTAATGGAAAAAAAATAACTTTACCTTTTAAACAACTTTAGTTATTTTTTATGGTTTTATAAACCATGGGGTGTATTGTTAACTCTCATGCGGAGTCTGGGTGAATTTTTTAGAACATTAAATTTTATTGGATCTATAATATTTATTTATTTAGTTAATATATATCCCATTAGTGGACTATAAAATCTTAGGGACCATATATTCTTTATCTTTAACCTATATAATATACTTATTATAATTTTAATATCGGACACTAACTTGTTTTAAATTTTTATACACTATTGATACTCAAAAATATTATATTATGAATAATATTACTTTAAATACACACAATCTCAACTTTATTAGTCAATTATATATCCATAATAGAGCGTATAATGGTAAAAATTACACTATGTTTCATTCTAGAGTGGGGAGTTTATAATTGGGATGATGTAATTTCATTTCACACCAATGGACCCCATGATAGGTCATCAAAAATGAAATTTATTAAATAAAATTTAATTTTATTGATTTTCGGTGTAGTGAACCCTAAAATTCCCCAATGAAAACTAAATTATGGATTCTATTTGGGGTTATCCATATAATAGCTCAACATAAAACCATTATTAGTAGAGGGATGATGATACTTTAATAGAGGTGAAAGGCCAACATTAAATTAGATTCAGTTTCATGATAACATTGATGATTAGTTCTGTTGTAGATATTGATAAAAACCCTGGAATAAATGACATAACAAAAAGTGACTATTATTCCATGAAGGAGGGTTTATTTATTTTTTTTCTTTCTTATTTATTCATTATTTTGAGTATGGAGATATTATCTTGGATTACATTCTAAATTTATTTGGCTCTATAATGTACCTATTTTGTATTCCCTCCTATGATCCCTAGTTTTATGTCACTTCTATCACTGCTCTTTATCATTAGAAATTTGATTCCTAAAGACTAGTTGATGGGTCTTTTAATTGTCCAACAAAAACCATATCAAGGATTATTCATCAGTGTTTCACACCCTAACTATCATGTTTTCACTATTTACTATCATTGTGGAAAATATTTAGACTACTCGAGGTAAGATAAATAGGATATTGATACTCAGATTCTATGGTCATTGCATTTGAACATGAATGTAGAGATTAGGGTGTGCAATATCTAGGGTAGGATATGATAGGTCAAAGAAATGTGTTGGGATACGGGTTCTTAAGTTGTACTGGCGTTACGTGGGTCAATAATACATTTGAATCATGCTCAAATTTGTTTATAACATTGTGTAGAAAGAAATAAACTTCTATATTTGTGAAAATAATAGACGATATTTGAATATGATTCATCTCCAATTAAAGGCAATGATGGGGACATTTATTAACTATGGGATTCTTAGAGAGTCTAGGATCAAACACATAATCATATTGTCAAGGGTTTTCTATTATGTGGATCTATGGTTATATAAATGCCATCATATGAAGGGTTTCTCATGTTGATGTTTTATGTATTAGTATAGGGAATATGTAATGGGATTATTTGATGCACTACCTCAAGGAGAATATAATTTCATGACATGGAAACAAATGATATAATGTGAAGGTAGATGAGTACTAAAGGCCTTGGCATGGAGAAGTTATTCCAAAAAGAGATGGTCTCAAGTGTAGAAAATTTAATAATCCTCGTGTCATATTTATAGGTCATACTATTAGTGGTTTTAATCTTAAAAATGATCACAATTTGAAAGAGTAATTCATGGTTTGAAGGATGGTGTGAAGGTTGAGAGACCATGGTGTGTTAGAGTGTTACATAATATGATATCATGTAAATGGAGAGTCTCACAAGAATCATGGGAAGGGATCTCTACATGGAACCCCCTCCATGATGGGATATTATAGTACAGCTAGTAGAGTTACACTATGATGAAGATTTGATAGTTGTTGGGCTTGTAGATAGTTCTGTCTCAACACAGAACATGATGGTTTACATCAAATCACTCTTCAAGTTTATACTTGAGGTGATACATGTGTTTTAGAATTTATATATTCATAGTAATTGTGATTGGGATTTGGAGTGGTTCTCATAGCATTTATGGGTTCAGGTACTCTATTAACTATTGTTTGATACTCGATGGGTCGTGGGTCCCCTGTATTACTCATAATGTTTAGTACTCCCTCATCTAGTCTATGATACTATAAATTTGGGAAATATATCTATAGAGTTATATATTCCCTGATATATTGTGTCTTACTCGATATGTGGGGAATTTATCTATGGTTTCAGGTACTCACTCATCTACTATATACCACTCAATGAGGCACAGGTCCTCTATTATAGGTTCTATATATCTTGTGGGTTTATATGTTTACATGGATATGAATGGAGGGGTAACTACTCCCTTAACCAAGAGTATTCTAGGGAATGGATCAGGTTCCCTTATAGGTTTCATGAATGGTGTCATGGTAATGGTGGAAATTATGGGGTGGTACTCCCTCAAATATTTCACATACATCAGCGAGGAGTGAGTCCCCCTTTGTGGATTCTAGTGTGAGTATGAATGAAAGGTTGATTATATCTAATACTTTGACCCTTCTAAATCCTTAGGTAAACCTTGGTTTCCATTGGTAAATAATTTATGGATAGGCTATCAACATTATACTTAGTTTTATATTCAATTCTCTAAGAAAAACTACTTTCTTTTGGTGTATGAAATTCGAAGATGGGATCTTAGATAATAATGAATTTTATGCATTGTTTAGGATTATAATGGTAGAGAGTATCTAGATCATTCTTGTTCTTCTTCATGGTTACATTTCTTTACTAGGAGTTTGAGATTACATGAATCGTACTTTTTATGTATAGTTTTTAGAAATTATACTGAGCATGATTATACTTATCCTTATATGGGCTCAAGGCCCCACACATGTTGTGTCTATGACTGTTGGGATTGGGGATAATATCGGTGCATGTGAAGCTAGTGTTTCTTATTTAGAGACGATTCTTGGGGATTCTTGGGGACTCCCGGTGGAGTACATGTTGTAAGGTGGAGCATTCACATTTCTTATGTTTATTAGATTCAGAGTCTTATCAGATGTATTTTCCCTTTGGTGTTTTCTTATATGGAATTATGCTTGTATTTGATGTCACATGTATGCAATTTATACTATTTAGTTGTTCATATATATGATATTGGTGTTTCTATAAATTTTACCCATATGAAATATGTGTTTGTTGAAAGTTTTTACAAGCTAAGCCCCCCCCCCCCTCATATGTTTTGATATGCATGCTTCGATATACTCACAATCCCCTATCACATTGTAATTAGTATTGGGGTGGCACACTCAACTTACTACCATCCCGAGTGGGGCCCCCATGGATTGAGTCATGATATAAATAAAGAATTATATTTTCAATGTTTAATAATACATTCAAATGAATAGATAATATTCAATGAAAATTTGTATAACTCTCTAAAAGGGGATTCAGTCAAGATCCCCCTTACCTTAGATTTGGGTTTTCTCAAACAAGCTCTTACTCGATTCATAACAAGCATAGGTTCTTTAATTATCTTTATAAGAACATTTTTGTATTTATTTAACTTAATATCATCAATATTTATGTTTTTTATGTATTTACATCTAATTTATAATCAATATTTATCATTGAATGTTAATTCTTTCATTTGTTCCCTATTTTCTTTTGTATTGTATACTCGTTCATCCATCCATGCTTCTATATTCACCAACTCCAATGTAGCCATGTAAGAAAAATCTTACTTTTATAATATAATTTAATGTTTTTATTTAATTTCAATTTGGATTGGAGTGTGACTTATAAAGAAGAATTAGTGATTCATTCATCTATGATTATTTAATCATCTAAAAGGAGTTTCTTTACTAATAAATATATTTTTAAAAAAATACATTAAAAAATTATAAATTGAAAAAAATGATTATCAATACCATATATTAAAATTATTAATGTATAGATAACCATAAATGATAAAATTTTCATATAGTCATTTATGTGGTTTATTAAACTATCCCATACATGAACATTATATAATTAATGTATTGAGATGAAATGAATTTATTATTAAATCATCATTATATACATATAAATATATTATTTAGATGTTTCAAAAATTTTTCAAAAAAATCTTGAATGATGTGAATGTAATGATAAAAGAAACTAATTAAAAGGAATCAGTAACTATATAGAAGAACATTGAGTACTCTCTTAGAAAACATCCTTATCTAGATGACATAATGAATCTTTATGAAGATGATGGATTCTAAGAGTATGGCAGACTAGAAGAGGAAATAGTTTGGATAGATTAAATCTATAAAGTGATTGGTTTTCAAATTTTATCTATATGTCTCTTTTATAGATTAAAATTTGGAGGCATTAATTTGGAAAACTCATGTATGTGAAGGAAAAACATGGAATCATAGGGTAGTTTAGTGAGATGGAATTGAATATGTTTGTTATAATAGTAAAATTTTCTTTTAATACCAAAAATGCCTTTAGAAATATGTTAATATCGTTATTTAAAATTTTTGTCATGCTATATTTACCTTGTTAACCTTATTTAATTATATTTATAAAAAAATTATCAAATTTACAATATGTTACCTCTTACTGAATTTCAATATCTTGATTCAACAATTACTATCTATTACATAAAAATCATTATATAAATATTTGAAACATGACATTTAAAATATATATATTATATTTAGATATATAAATTTAAGAATAAAATTTGGTTCCTTACTAATAAAGAAAAATATATATATTATATATAATTCATTAATTATATAATATCTGACACTAATTTGTAAATAAATGTGTTACAATAGCTCTTATTATGTATATAATAATACTAAAAATATATATATATAATAAAAATACAATAAAATATATATTTATATATTGATAAAACTTTATCTTAAACATAAAATAATCCCTCCACTTCTGGATTCTGAATTATTATTGATTGTCCATTTGTGATGGTTCCCCGTCGCAAATGGCTTGTTGCTGAAAAACATGTCACAAAAATATTTTTTTTTATGGTCTATCACAAATAGGTTTTTTTCGAGATGGTCCACCACAAAAAATAATAATTTTTGTGATAGGGGTTTCCCCCATCACAAATAACGTTTGACAAATTTATATATACATTTATTTGTGATGAGAGACATCTCCCATTGAAAATATTTTAAAATACTATTGGCAATAGGATTTGAAGATCATTAATGATGTTTTGTTGGTGACTTGTTATGTATTTATTGACAACTAACCTTTTTGAAAGTATTTTTTGTTTTTTAGGATCATACCCAGTTCATCGGTATGACTTTCTATAAGAAAGTCAAAAGAGGGTTAAATTTTGAACCCAAACACAAAGGGGGAGAAAAGTATTAAAAGTTGTTTTTCATATGCATATTATCGGAAAAATATAAACCACAAGCTGGATTGGTTATAAAGATAAGTTTTTAAAGTTTCTTAAAGTTTATGATTGGAAATACCATCTGTCTCAGATCTATCGGTGTAACATCTTGAGTTTTTGAGTCAGGTCAAAATTCACTACTGATTTGAACTTTTCAATTAGTGGCTATTCCATTTTTTAATATGATGATCGGAAATCAATTTTGAGAGTTCCATTAACTTTATATTATGAATTTGGGTTATTATAGAGGCTTTTAGAGTGCCTCAGGTGTTTTATTTTGGTCTTGGGAGTGTCGGAGGCCAAATGATATATTTTGGATTACTGGCAAATGGTGCACAATTTAGAAGAAAATTGTGCAGACCCTTGTAGGTAACCATGCATCCAAGTTTTGTACTAGAGCATGGTTTGTGTAAAACATGTGTGGGAGTCACATGACCATGAGATGGGTGTCTGCAGATGTTGTAGAGGCTTCCACACAGTTTTCACACCATTAGAGAAAACTGTGCGGAAGGCCACATAGGTTCTTCCACATAGGTAGTACCTATGCATTGTAGCCCACACAGTTTGTGCAGGGCTTTAAAAACCATGTGGACTAATCGTACAACCCTTGTTGGGCATTTTTTTTATTTTTCTTTCTTTTTCTTTTTCCTTATTTCCTCCTTTTCTCCCTTATTTCTCCTTGTTCGCTTGCATAAAAGGGGGATAACTCCTCCATTTCCTCTTTTATCCTATTTTGATCCCACTCTTTCATCTTTGACCTATTCTTTGATTGGATGGTGGTGTAGGAAATTCATTTATACCCATTAATTTTATTCATTTATCTTTCACCTCATGGGCCACTATTTTCATCTGAGAAGATTTCAAAGTTTTTTATGGAAACTCATATCTATGTCAATCTGCTTTGAATTGGAGCTTAATATCAGACGTGCCTACGTCTACGAGTATAAGGTAGGTGGTTCATACATTTTTTTTTGTTTTCATGGAAATTTTGGGTGTGTGGATAGCTCATATTTGGTTATTTTAATAGATACCCCATTATACATATTTCATCGTATCGAAATGACCATGTTACCCAAAGGGATACCGTTGGGAATGACTGAACTTTTTTCAGATGAGCAAGGCTAGGTTAGATGTCATACTCCTTGGGGTATTTTGGTCAAGGGTTTCAAAATCATATGAATTGAATTATTTTGATTTAAATTAATCTGTTTAAACTTTTATCGCTCAGTTAAATAAATTAAAGGCATTCAAGGCCTCCATGCTGATTTTTTATAGTTTTTATCTTATGCAATTCAATCTGTTTAAATTGAATTTCTTGATTGAAGTGTTTTGAACTGAATTATGAGTGTGAAATTTGGAGATGTATGTGATGGAACCCATGAGTTTTTTATGGGAATGGCCAGAAAATTGGTGTGGTATGACCATCGGGATTGAGGTGATATAGATCATCTAGTTGGGATTATCCCAGATACTTGATTTTTTTAACCACATGATTGGTCATCATGGATGTCAGTTGAGGTGGCAAGGCCATCAGGTTGGGCATGACCCATGATATTGGGATGAAATGGCCTTTATAATTGAGTGACAAGGTCATAGGGGAATGAGGTGCTGATGATGATGTGGATTTGGTTTTTACTTGGTGATTTCCTCTCACCCATGATGGATAAAGCACCAAATTGAGTCATGTGAACATAGTTTGACTCTATAATTAGGTGGTTTAGACCACTCATTTGGGTAAAATCCTATGATAGTTGCAGTTTAGGTATTTATGGTTTGGGTGTGCTTTCTATAAAAAGTCACATGGAGGGTGAGGAGCCTCAAGATCTCAGCATTGAGGCTGACGGTTGGGGGATAAGGCTTTCCATGCATGAGGATATGGGCCAAGATATTTATTTGAGGATAGATATAACTATACCTCTAGACATTGGGCTTTGGGATGATTAGGGATTTTGAGAAGAGTTATGTGGGACTAGGTTACTATTTTCTTGGGTATGCCTTCAGGATCTCGGTACTATAATAAGACATGAGGTTTCAGGGGGCACAAGGTTTTGGGTCACTTGATTGAGGTGGAACCTATAGGTTCACCTGGGATTTGAAATCAAGGGTGCCTTGGGCCATGGGGCAGGGACCCTCTTTACTTCTGAGATTTTGGTGATGTATGAAGTAGGTGACACTTCTTGGTGGTTTTTGAGCACTTGAGGAGTTGTTTTGTTTATTTATTTCACTGTGCTACTGCTAAATTTTTTTATTTTTTGTCATGCCTTCTTAAACACATATTCTTATTATGCACCATTAGGTGGTACCCTATTGAGATTAATATCACACCCTACACGGGCCCTTTTAGAAACGTGTAGACTTTATAAATTTTCATTTAGGTAAAGGATCAACCTCAAGAGCTAGATCTTAGTATCTGATTTCATGGAGATTGGCACGGGACCTTGAGGTTGTGCCTAGTTGTATCTTCTATTTAGATTTTATTTCTGTATCAACATGCTTATTATGTATATAACTACTATTGGTTATCCAGTGGAACTATTTTTGTGTTACTGACTTGCAAAAATTGTTTGATATGTATGCTGTGCTTGTTGTTTTATTAGTGGCTACAAGTGGTGTTTGTAATGCTGATTTGTTTACTTTCACTACTTATTATGTTTATTTATTGATTATTTTATTTCATGATATTAATTGTGCTTTCTCTTTTTGGGTCTGGTTTGAGTTTTCTGAGTCTTACTTTTTCTACATGTTATATTATTATTACTCAGACTAGTATATTATCTTTTCCCTAAGGTTATATCCACCCCATTATACCTATTTACACCTTTAATGCTAGTCAGTATCCTTTGGAATTTGGGGAGTTGAGCCTAAGGCCAGTGGTACCCATCCCAATAGCACTATTTAGGTGACTTTTTGGGTCGAGGATGCTACAATCAACATGAATTTCAAGATCAATTAGACATGATATTTTTTTAAAAGTTATAAGAAGATATGAAATAAATTTGGATCGGTGATGAAGCTTAGAAAGTAAGTTTCAAGGGAATCATAAATTATAAAGTTCTTTACTTTATATCCTAATATTAGATGATGGTTTTATATTTTGTAATTATCGTATATCATAAGTTGTCTGTAACTGTTGTAATCAAATCCTTATGGATAAAATTGGGAGAAACGGTGTTGCCAATCATATTGAGTTTTGGTTGGAAAAAATGAGGTACCAGAAACAAGGGAAGTCATAATATCTTCCTATATAAGTCATATTATGATTTTCTAGTTATGGACTTCTCATAAATAATGATAAAGTCTCGTGATAAAATATTTTTAAGTATGGATATTTTTGAAAGTATTTGATAAGTTTAAATCAGTTCTAGAAATATGGACGCATAACATTAGATCCAGAAGTATCAGACAAAGAAATTTCCATAAGACATTCTATGTAAAGCTAATTAAGTTTGAAGAGTATGTGATGAAGTTTGATGATAATGATTTGAGGAAGTTCTATAGTAATGATCTAAGGAATCTCCATAGTAATGAGATGAGGAAGTTCTCTAGTAATGATCTGATGAATTTCCATAGTAATGAGTTGAGGAAGTTCCATATTATTGAGCTGAGGAAGTTCCATCATTATAAGCTAAGTAATTTCCATAGTAATGAGATGAGTATTTTCCATAGTAATGATATGAGGAAGTTTCATTGTACTAAGCTTAGGAAGTTCCATCAGATTGAAGAAATGTTAGTAAGTTCAATAAGGGTGATTAATGAGAAGACTTAAGAAGGTTCCAAAATATTTTTGAAGATCATAAGTGGTCAAATGTGAAATTCAAATATGAGTAAATCTCAGAGGGTTTATTTTTTGAATTTGTGTAAGCAAGAAAGGTTTTAAGTTTCTTGAATTTTTTTTGGGATGTTTATAAATAGAAGTGAAATATATTGAAACTTTTCAATCTTTCATGTAATAAAAAAGGTGGAGAACTATAGAATTCAAGTCAAAGTAATCTTTCTAGACTGATACCTCATTATAATGTCATACATATGAAAAAAATTACTAGACTAAGGAATATCATACTGAGCATTTGAGTAGAGTTTGAGTAATGTATATTGGAAATGGGTTCATTGTACTGATTCTATCGAACTAAATTCATTGGACTAAGTCCACCAGACCTATCCCCATCATACTGGGAGAATCAAACCTAGCTATATCGAACTAAGGATCTAGACAGTGGATTTGTGGAGTAGTTTTAAAAAAATATTTATTCTTTTTTTTATTAATTTTTTGTAATAAAACTTTGTAAACTGATGGGAGTCTATATAATAATTTCTATAGAGATATAGAATGTGCCTAATGGGATTTGGAATAATTTTTATTCACTTATTCATAATAGTGAATTTTCATAGACTCATGGGAGTGGCCATGGAAAGGATATAGGTTCTCACGCTGAGTCTAAACCTTCTAAATATCTTGTGATTTACTTGCTATCATACTTTTTAATGCATGGGTATTTTCTAAAAGATGATATAGTAATGAACTTTAATAGGTTGTAGGGGTTAATTTTCTAAAAGTTTTAAAACTTATAAAATGTATACAACCAAGTCACCCCCCCCCCCCTTCTTGGTTTTTATTCGATCCTTTGGAACTTCAATTGGTATAAGATCCAAAGGTCCCATGTTGAGTCCTTATCATGGATAATCTCAATCCTATGAATAGTAGAGAAATTTATACATTTGATTGAAACATTTATTATAGTTGGAATAATAGGATGATTCTATATCTATTATCTATTTTCCTGGAAGTTATTGATGATGCTATATTGGGTTTTCCACCTATTAAGAAATATTCTCCTATGAAATTTACTAAAAATAGAAATATTGAAGTAGATGGAAAGGATTTAAATTTTATCCTTATATACTTATCAGAAAATGTTTATATAAAATTGATGGGTCTCAAAAGCTCAAATAGTATGTGGAAAATTTTGGATAGTATTTTTTATGGGAATATTAAATTGAAGGAAGTAAAGCTAAAAATATGGTGTAGTGAGTATGAAGACATAACAATATGCTATGAAGAAACTATTGATTAATAATTCACTAGATTAAATTAAATTTTTTGCAACATCATAGGATTTAGAGATTTCCTATAATATTCTATAATTGTGAAGAAACTTATGATAAACTTTCCAGACATGTTTTATTCTAAAATTTATTCTTTAGAAGATAAATATGATTTATCTCTCAATGAGTTGTGTAACTTTCTTGTTGAATATGAAATGGGAAAAACTCTAATGTTCAAAAAGAATTTGAAAGATGAAGTGGCTTTTGAACCTATGAGAAAAATGAAAATTCAAGATGTTGAAGATGTTGAACCATGGGAATCCAAAGATAAATAGTATGGTGAGTTGAATGACAAAATCATATATCTTATATCTAAGAACTATTTAAGAGGAATAGGAAAGCATGAAGGTAAAATTCCTCAAAAATGTTTTGTGTTTGGTGGAAGGAGACACTTTGCTATGAATTCCCCCAAGAAAAAATATAGAGAATATCAAGATTATTATAATGATAAACCTCTATGGAATAAGTGGAACAAAATTTATAAATATGAAAAGTCATCCAAAAAATATAAGAATAATTTCACTGGAGACAAAAGGATTATGTCGAGTAAGAAATATAAAATCAAACTCAACTGACAAAAAATCCTTAGAGGATTAATGTTCAAAAAATTTGAGAACATTCATTTAAAAAGTTGATAATGTTGAATACTCCTCAAATAGTGAAGAAGGAGGAGGTGAATAATCTTATAGAGAGTATCATTTCATAACAAAACTTGTTGCATGTCTTAAGAAAAATAGATATCACAAGAAAAAAACAGAATAGTAAATAAATATAGTGGAAAAGTTGTTGAACTTGAAAAATATATTGTCAAGAAAGATGAATATACATCTAGAAGATATTAAGTTACAAACATAGAATTGATGAAAAGGGAAATATGGCTGAAGATCTCATTGAGAAGCTAGCATTTAAGGAAGAATAAGTTAACAAGTTTTGATTAGACTATCTTGATTCCAAAATCACCTTTAGGAAGATAAATGGAAACTTTAAAAAATATTCAGAATTAAAATATTACACTTTTAAAGTTTCTAAGAAATTTAAAATAAATAACCACGTGAAATCCTTACTCGCTAAAAAATAATGTTTTATCTGATTTTTCTAACATTTCACATGAGAATAAAAGTGTTGGGAAAGGATGGGCTGAGAAGGGATGTGATAAACCTATCACATCTAAAAAAAATGAAAACTCCCACTATAGGAAAATATTCCAAGCCTAGAGTATGTTATAGAAGAAAGAAGTTATCAACCTCAACCAATTTTCTATAGAGAAAGATCTTACTTTAATAAAAAAAATATTTTAGGTTATTTTTTGTGATGTTGAATCTATGGGAAAATATATTATAATTTATAGAATAAATTATCTATTCCTTAAATAAGGTTTGAACAAAGTGTAAGAAATAGTGAAAGTATAATGAGTAACTTTATTAACTTACAAAAATTAAAAAAAAGTGAAATATCAAGATGTTAGAAAAAATCCAATGAAAAATCAGTTTGATTGTCTGAAAGAAGTTTTTGAAATATGTGATCAAACATTTCATTTTTTAAAATATTTTATAACTAATATTCTACGAAAAACTTTTTATGTGAGAAAATAAAAGGATTAAGGAAAGAATAAAGTTTAAGAAAGAGTCATTGTTGTTGAGACTTCTATAAAATAAAGTAAAAAAGAAAAAACCATGGATTCTTGATATTTGTTTTTTTTTACACAGGAAAATTGATTCAAAAATATTGAAACATGTAGAAAATCGTGATTGAGGTGTTTTTTCATTTAGGAATTATAGTTCTCTAAAAATTATAGGAATCATAATGATTTATATTAAAGTTAAAAGGTTGAAATCTAAGGAATTTTTGTTTGTTGGTAAACTAAAACATAACTTACTTACTATAAGTTAACTTTATAATGATGGAAAAGAAGTGATTTTTAGAAAATATCCTTTTTCTATCTAAAGTGTGAGAGATAGAAAATTTATTACAAAAATAGAAAGAACTAGTGGGAATCTCTTCCAAATAAGAGAATTTAACAACTCCTATTACTTGAGTGTTGAAGATGAAAATAAGTTATGGCACCAAAGACTTGGCCATCTTAGGAAGAAAAATATGAAAAAACTCTTTAAAGTTGACGGTATAAGAATTTTTCCATAATTTAAAATAATATAAGAAGATGTTTGTGTAACTTTTCAAAAAGGGAAGATGACTAATAAGAGTCATTAGAAATTTTAGATTCAATCTACCAGACCTATTGAACTCATTTATTCTGATTTATGTGATTTGATGAGACATTAATCAAAAAAAATAGGATTTGTACTTTATCAATTTTATTTATTATTTCACTCACATTACTAAGATCATGTTTATGAAACACAATTCAGATCCTTTAGAAATGTTTAGAGTCTTTAAAAGATAAGTTTAGAAATAATTGGGGGTTTATATAAATAATTTGAGATGAAATAATGGTAATTAATTCAAATGAAATACTTTTGAAACTTATCTGATAAATAATAGAATCAAACATCAATATAGTGCTCCATATAATCCAAAAAAACGGATTATCATAGAGGAATAAGAGATATTTGGTAGAAATGGGAAGAATCATGTTAGAAGAATACAAACTTTCAAAGTTCTATTGGAGAGAAGATGTTCGTACTACTATACATGTTCAGAAATAATGTTTTTTGAGACCATAATCTAACAAGAATTATTATGAAATGTGGTATAAAAACATCATTTAAATACTTCAAAGTTTTTGTAAGTCTATGTTTACTTAAAATTAAAAATATGGAACTTAGAATGTTTGATGAGAAAGATGAAGAAGGAACTTTTATGGGTTATTCACCCAATGGAATAAGTTACAAGTGTGGGAATAAACATTTACAAATGTTTTTTGGGTCATATTATGTCAAATTTATTGAAAATACAAGATCATTAGCAAATGTTACTAAGAATGTTGAGGAAGTCGAGATGAATAATTATAATGAAGATGATGGTGATTCAAAAGAGACTTATCAATATTTAGGTGAATCTTGTGATGAGGAAATTTAATTTGGAAGAGGAACTCTGAAATTTCTTACTTTAAAAAAACATTTTGAGACTGAAAAATATTCTTGGGAATTACAAGGCTCTAGTTTATACTAGAAGAAATATGAGATTATAAAATTTGATTTCACTTATTTTAAAATTTAAATCAGAATCATTTTTATAATATATTCAACAAAAAAAATGGGTGGATGATATGAATGAAGAGTTTTATCAAGTTTTTAAAAATAAAACATGAGAACTTGTACCATGTACAAAAGCTAAAAATGTTATCGGAACAAAGTGGGTTTACATAAACAAGTTGAATGAACACAGAGAATCTTCAAGAAATAAATAAAGTCTTGATTGTAAAAGTTATTCATATGTAAAAGGTATGGATTTTGATGAAACCTTTTCCCCCATTTCAAGGTTAGAAACTATTATAATGTTTCTTGTAGTCGCTACTCACTAGAATTACATAGTGTATCAGATGGATGTAAAGTCATCCTTTCTAAATGGTGAGATTAAAGAATAAGTTTATATTGAGCAACATTGTCAGTTTATAATTGATTTAGATGAAAAAAAAGTTTGTAAATTGAAAAAATATTTGTATGGGTTGAAATAGTCCCCATGTTCCTGGTATTCAAAACTTGATAGTTGTTTGCAAATATTTAATTTTTCTAAAATAAAGGTTGATAGTAACTTGCATATGAAAAAAGTTAACTCTAGAACACTAATTTTTATTGTGTATGTGGATGATAACTTTTTTCTTTGGATTAATAAAAAGTTTGTAAATAATTTTCTAAGGAAATAATGAAGAATTTTGAAATTTCAATATTAGTGGAATTAACTTTCTTCCTTGTCTTACAAGTTCAATAAAAATAAAAGTATATTTTCTTTTCTTGTGAAAAGTATGACAAGGAACTATTACAAAAGTTTGGTATATAATATTTCAAAGAAGTTTATAATCCTATTTAAATTGTGATGAATATGAGTAAAGATGAATCCAAAGAGAGTGAAAATCAAAAATATTTTTGGAAAATGATAGGAAGTTTTCTTTTTATCTCACAGCCTCAAGACATAATATAGTTTATATTGTAACTTTGTGTTCCAGGTATAAAATTAATCTGAAAGAATCTAATATGTTGGTATAAAATAGAATTCTATGATATATAAAAGTAACAACTTTATATGGGATTTTATACAAAAGAAGTTATGGAATTATCTTTAATGGTTATACAGATACTGATTGGGATAGAGATTGTAATGATATAAAATCAACTTCTGGAGGAAAATTTTTCTTGATAAAATGTTGTGTGAGTTGGCATAATAAAAAACAAAGTTTAGTAACATTGAGAATAGTGTAATCATAACGTATTGCAGTAACTCATGCTTTTACTCAAATGTTGTGGATGAATGTTCAACTGAAATACTTGAAAGTGGAAGTTTCTAAACCATTGAAGATTCTTTGTGATAATCAATGTGTGATTGATCTTTCTAAAAATCATGTTCAACACTCAAGATAAAAGCACATTGATATAAATTTTCACTTTATAAAAGATAATGTTGATGCTAGAGATGTTTTTCTAGAATATATCTCAACAAAGTATCAAATTGATAATATCTTCAAAAAAAGCTATGAGAAAAGAGATATTTTTGTAATTGAGGTTGCAACATCATGTTTAGAATCCTTCAATGACTTTCTAAAACTCATAATTAACTACCCCCACTATGATTTAGATTGTGTTGACAAAGGGGGATAATATGTACAAATTTATCTCCTTCAATTAAAATGGGTGTGCTTTTATTACTTAAATTAATATAAATATGTGGTTTTTATAAAATGGGGGAGATAAAAAGATAAGTTAGTGGAAAAGATAAAATAAAGAGAGTTTATCTTAACATGGATGCAATATTTTCTTATCACCAAGGGATGTAATTACTTCAAAAACATTACTTTATCCAGTAATGTGGTTCTAGGACACTCTCTTTTTAGAAATGATTATTTTGGTAAAATTAAAGAAAGATCTATTTTGAAAAAGTATGAGTGGTTGAAATTTGGTGATATAAGAATGTTTTTAACAAAGGTTATAAAAAAATACATATGGGGGTATTGAAGATCCATTGTGATGTTTTGTTGGTAACTTGATTTTCATTTTTTTAGAACTAACCTTTTATAAAAGGAAGTTTTTTTTTTCATGATCGTTCTTAGTTCATTGGTATGAGTTTCTATAAGAAAGTCAAAATATTTTGAATGTTTGAACCCAAACACAAAGGGAGAGAAAAGTATTGAAATTTTATTTTTGAACATAGATTATCGGAAAGATAAGAACCGAGAACTGAATTTTTTAGAAAGATAAGTGCTGATAGTTTTGTAAATATTCTAATTAGAAACAACATCGGTCTCAGAACTATTGGCATAAATTTCAAGATCAATCTAACATGATTTTTATTGTAAATTTAGGAGAAGTTTTGGAAGAAATTCAGAGTGTTGCTAAATCTTGGAAAGTATGTTTCAAGGGAATCAGGAATTATAAAGTTATTTAAATTCTAACCTAATGTCATATGATTCATTGTTGATTTTTAATTATAAAATATCATAATTTTTCTATAACTCTTGTGATATAGTCATTATAAATAAAAGGAGTAGAATAGGTGCTATTAATAGTATTTAGTTTTTTTTGGAAAGAAAGGAGGTTCTAGAAAAAAAGAAGTCATAATAATTTCCATTATAAGTTAAATAATTATTTGATGATCACAAAGTTCTCATAAATCATGTTAAAGTCTCATGATAAAATGATTTAAATAAAGGAAACTATTGAAAGACTTTGATAAGTTTTAATCGGTTTCAAAAATTTGGACACAGAACATCAAATCCATAAGTATTGGATACAAAAATTGTTAGAAGACGTTCTGAGTGAAGCTAATGAAGTTTGAATAGTATTTAAGAATGTTCTATTGTAATGAGAAGAGGAAGTTACATAGTAATGAGATGAAGAAGTTCTATAGTAATAAGATGATGAAGTTATATAGTAATAAGCTGAAGAAGTTCCATAGTAATGAGTAGAGGAAGTTCTGTTGTAATGAGCTGAGGAAGTTCTATTTTAATGGTCTGAGGGATTTCCATAGTAATGAGTTAAAGAAGTTCCATAGTACTAAGATGATGAATTTTCATCATACTGAGTTGAGAAGGTTCAATTTTACTACATAAAATTTAGTAAGTTTAAAAATGTTGATTACTGAAAAAGACTTAAGAAGGTTCCAGAATATTTGATAAGAGTTGAGGTGGTCAAATGGGAAATTAAAATATGAGTAAATTTCAAAGGTTTTTTTTAATTTGAGTTAGTGGAAAGGTTTTATGTTTCCCACCTTTTTCTTTATGGGGTTTCTACAAATAGATGTATAATACATTCTTAATTTAAAACCATTCATGTGAGTGAAAAATGAGGAGCAGTGCTGAATTCATGTCAAAGTTATATTGTCGAACTGAGACATCATTAGAAGGTCAGACATTTGAAATTTTTGTTTACCATACTGAGGAATATTAGACTGAGCATTTGATCAGAGGTGGGGTAATGCATATTGAAAATGGGTTCATCATACTAAGTCCATTGGACTTAATTCATCAGACTAGTTCCATCAGACCCAACCACATCGGACTGAGAGAATCGAACCCAGCCACATTAGACTGAGGATCCCAAAAAATAATTTGTGGATCGGTTTGAATGAAGTCTTTATTCTTTTGTTTTTTCTCAATTGTTTGTAAGTAATATTTGTAAACTGACAGGAGTCGGTATAATCATTCCTATAAAGAGATACAAGGTGACTAATGGGAGTTGGCACAAGTTGTATTTGTTTATTCATAATATTGAATTTCCATAGACCCACAGGAGTGGATATAAAAAAGGTGTATGTCCTCACCCAGAGTCCGAACCTTGTAAATTTTATGTGTTTTAATGTATTTCACAAATTTTCATGCATGAGTATTTACCAAAAGATGATAAGGAAATTAACTTCAACAAGTTGTAGGGGTTAAGTTTCTAAAAGTGTTGAAACTTATAAAAATTATATAACTAATTCAACCCCCCCCCCCCTCAGTTGTTATTATATCCTTTAGAACTTCAATATTAGTTTACCAATTAAAAAAATTATAATATTAAAAAAATAAAAAAAATAGAAAATGAAAAAAACAATATAATAATATAAAAAATAAAGTATATAAAATAATAAATTTCAGAATTAATAACAATATTTATAAGAAAAGTGTTAATTCAAATGTTTAACATAATAAATGTATCTCAAATGTACATAAATCACTAGGGAGGGGGAGGATCATCTGGAGGAGGTGGGGGGAACTTCCTCTCTATACCCTTCACCAAACACTGCATTTACTCCACCATCTCCTACTACTGCTTCTCATGTGCTTGACATATCTCCTCCTACTACTTCTCATGATGTCGACAAAATTGTTCATGTTCTCTATGTAGGGTCCATATAACCTCATCCTGAGCTTACATATTCTCCTCATGATGTTCATCTGATGATGATGATGACTCTTCATGAGATCCCCTCGAGCTAGATGATGATATCGTAGTAGTACCATAATAACTCTTAGGCATCAATCGAGATCCAATACCAACAACTCAGTCTTTCTCAAAGGCATACTGAGTCACCTGCATCCATGTTGAGTCATCAAATCCTACTGCATTGGGGGAATGACCCTCAGTCTCGTCTTAACTCTCATCATGTGTCTGAGAATTCACGGCCTCATATGATTACTTCAAATGAAATTTGAAATTAAAATATTATTTTTAGTTAATTTAAAAAAAATACGAACCACAATATGGTGTTTTCGACCACCAGTAATATCTATGGTGATCGGGTATATGTAAATACTCTTATAAACATCAACATCTATAATGTCAGAATGCTCAAATGACTATATGAAAAATAAAATAATAAGTTTACATTTAAAGTTATATAAATTATTAAATACAGGTACTTACCAGATTTCATTGATGAATACTAAATGTATGATTGTCAACTATATGGGTGACCTCTTGTATCCCCTAGTTCTGAAGACCTAATGATGATCTTCGTTGAAAAACTATCTTTCAACCAATATGAGCACAATATATACCAAACCTAAGAGGTGATATAATAAGGTCGATAGATGCAGCAATAATGATCAAAAACTATGACTACACTTTCTTCATGGATCTCTTCCTCATATTTTTCAAAAATTGAAGACATTAGTCATGCATGCAGGCCTCTCAAGCCTTCCAGATAGACTCCATCGTGATATCATCAATGGGATACCATAAACCTTACAAATAATTAATAATAAAAAGTTAATAATTAAATAAATTTCAAAATAACTATTATAAATTTATATATCATATAATGATCAAACATGCTCTGATGAAAATTAATGGAAATATGATCCCACATCACCTATGCTCCATAAAAATAATTCAGCAGAATAACACTCACCTATCCAATAGCTATATATGAAAAATTGTAGGGAAACATAACAAATAATTAAACAATTAAAACATAAATAAATTAATGAAAATAAAGGATAATGAAAATTAACTAAATTACCCAACTAAACATACCTCCTTGTGCATGGATCAAAATATATAAGTCTATGTTTCTGAGGAATATATTTGGGGATGATCAATCTCTCTAGACCATGACCTCTCTGAGTCAACACACCACCTGCAACCTAAGGTTCTGATGATGTGTCATCAAGATCATAACCAGGTAGTACAGCCTCCTAGATGTCATGTAAGATATCATTATAAGTCTTTTAATCCATATAAAACATGAAAAGAAAGTTTCTATCAAATAATTGATTTTTATTATTATATATATATATATATATATTGACTATAACTAACAATTAATTATGACATTATTCATCTTCATCCTCATATTCATATATAACGATGTCAATATCTTCATCTTCCTCAAAAATATCATCAATTCCCATAAACTTTTTAACATAATCATTACCTGTTGATTCAAATTCATTTTTTGCATCATCAACACCATCTAACCATAACTTTGGGGTGTCATCATTGATATTCATGTCTCCTCATTGAAAATATGTATTTTGATCTGTCTCTTGAACAAATTCAGTTACTTGCACTTCAATAGAACCACATTCACTTTGTATAAACTAATTTTCATGGGATTCTATTTTTATAATTCTCTAACAGTAAATTAAATCTCTTGAAGAAGCACAATAATTTTCATAATATATTTGGTGTTCTTGATGAGTCAAAAAAAATGGTTTATTTACTGTAGGAAGTCTTTTATATTTAATGTCAATAATTCCATGGAGTGGATGAACACACAATCCTATATCAGTATCAAAAAAAGGAATTTAAACATCATTACATAATTATGACTTAGAAAATATAGTTCAATTATTTCATCTAGAATTCCATAAAAGTGAACTTCACTTTATCTATGATGATATCCTCTTAAGAAAAAACCATTATACATTGTTTTTTTATTCACCATATGCATGTTTATGAAATTGAAAACCATTCACCACATATACATTATAATATTTAACCATTTTGAATAGTGCATTCCTCAATACACATAATTTAATATCAAATTTATTATCATGTTTCAATACCTAAAAAATTGAAAAAATTTAATGATATAAAAAATAATAAATTGATTGTATATATTAAACAATAAAAAATTTACTTTATGAGACTTTAAAACAAGTAGGAAAAATTGTGTTGTCGATGTTCTAAAATATAAACTAGTGTAATTTCTGCAAATGATTTCTTGATATGATCATTATATGATCTACAAATAAAGTTATATTAAAATGTTTTTTTGAAAACAAATAAAGAATATGTGGTAGTAGAACTCACCATACAGATCATGTCATTTATTCATAGTTGAGTAGAGCATGTGTATGATCCCTACGGCATTCATCATCTTAAATTCATTGTATGTGAACTCCACCAATGTCAAGTTTAGGATAATTAAAAACTGATAATTGAATTTTCAATTCATCATTGACATTTCCCTCATTACGACCCATTTTTTTATTTTTTTAAGGTTGTTCATTTAGTAAATAATGGGAGAAGAAAAAAAAAAGAAATTTCCTCTGGTAAATAACTTTATGTAATTTCCCTTTCAATTGATGCTTTATGGAGTACCTTTTTCTTTAGTTTTTTCATGAATTTCTCGTATGCCATTAGTTTTTAGTAATTATCAATAATTTTTAGTAATTACACTAATATTTAGTAATTAAATTAATTACAACTAGTTAGTACTAATTACCACTAATTATTACTAATTACTGCTAATTATTACTAATTGGGGCTAATTTAAACTAAGTTCCTCTTAATTTTACTAAGTGTCGTTAATTTTTACTAAGTGTTGCCAAGTACCTCTAATTATTATAAATTTTCACTAATTACCACAATATTTTACTAATCATTTCTCATTATTACAAATTACTGCTAATTATTAGTAATAACTGCTAATTTTTTTAAGTGCTTCTAATTTTTACTAAGTGCCTCTAATTTTTACTAAGTGCCGCTATGTAAAACTAAATATTACTAATTATTACTAATTTTTTCTAATTTCCACCATTTTTTTCTAATTACCATTCATTATTACTAATTACAACAAATTTTTAGTAATTAACACTAATATTTACTAATTACAACTAATTTTTACTAATTACTGCTACGTTTAACCAAGGGCCACTAATTACTATTAATTAATACTAAGTACCGCAAATTACTGCTAATTTTTACTAAGCACTTCTAATTAATGATAATGTCACGACCCGTCCTCGGGGCCCGTGTCGTGACTACCCCAAGCCCGCCTCCCATAGGCCAGGGGCTGGCGACTAGCACCAAGGCGTAAATCCCGACAAAAAGGGGAAGGCATTGCCTTTATAAAGTAAACAAACACCACAGAGTAAGCCAGCAGAAGTAAACACTAAGTAAAACTGGGTACAAAAGTAAGTACGGAAGGTAAATGGGCCAGAATACAAACCCAAACTGAAAGTAAATTACAATTGGAAAGAAAGTATAGCAACTGAAAGTAAAGAAGCAATATCGAGCCATCCAATGGAAGTCCCACCTGAAGGGTGGGTACAGATAGCAACCTCAGCTCCTTGGGTCCAGAAGTCCGCTCCGTGTACGTCCCGCCCAGTGGTCCACCTCCAGGTACCGTCTGCTCCACTAGCCTCAACCACGAACAGCATTGTCCGTCGTCTGCATCCAACACAACGTAGTGTGGGCATAGCCCTTGTATAGGTGAGTATATGCTACTCATTAGGGACCCCGAGACCCCCGAAGGTCTCCCAGAATCCACAAAGTATAAACCACAAAGGAAAGATACAATCACGAAGTAACAACCAACACTACTTAGGTATATGCCCATACATATACCAAAGTCATCAATTCCAGTTCGGCTCTAACATCCAAGCCCAAGTTTGATCACGTCCACACAGGATAGTACAACCCATTCCACACAGGAAAGAAAAACATAATCCACAAAGGAAGGAAACTCAATAATATCGAAGATAATGATTTAAAGTCAAGACTCATCTCACACAGGTATACCTCTTCGGTGATAGACATGATCAGATATAGCCACTGATTTATCTAAGCTGGGACACACGTAGGATGTTAAACCAGCTACTCTGCCAGACCCACATAGGATAGCAAGAACAGAGTCAGACACTACCAGACCCATGTAGGATACAAGAACAGTAGTCATTGTCGTCGAACCCACATAGGATTTCAGTATGGTCTTCATCGCTACTGAACCCACATAGGATTTCAGTACAGTCTTCATCTCCGTCGAACCCACATAGGATTTTAGTATGGTCTTCATCGCTGCCGAACCCACATAGGATTTCAGTGCAGTCTTCATCTTCGTCGAACCCACATAGGATTTTAGTATGGTCTTCATCACTGCCAAACCCACATAGGATTTCAGTGCAGTCTTCATATCCATCGAACCCACATAGGATTTCAGTACGGTCATCACAGTCGCAGCCAGCTCTAGGGTTCTCGCACACAACATGCTCATTCCAGGAGGGTCCGCTCCACGAGGCAAGGGGTCGATACATCAACTGACACGTAGTCCGGAGTTTATGTATCTCAAAGTTCCATCTCGACAAGAGGAACTCAACGTGACACACGGCGCGTCAATCAAACGCCCGGTCTGAGAGTTATTGGCTTTTTCTTTCTAGGGGCCCGGTTGGTTTTTAAGTCAAAACCAACCCGACCGCACTCCAACTGTGTCCAAACCTCGATCAGAGTAAGACAAAAGGTTCGTCTCACTAAGAGGAATCCAACAAAGTCGACGGCACGTCAATCGGACGTCAAGAGCTCAAGTTATAAGTGTTTCCGCTACAAGGGCCCGGTTGGTTTCGTGTTCGAACCAACCCGACTGTACCCAAAGTTCCTCAAAAGCTAGAATTTAATATACCGGAACGACAGTCTCGATCCAAGGATCACATCGCAACTGACGGTGCATCAATCGGAGGTCTGTATCCCAAGATATGGGCAACAGAACAAAAGTGGTCTGAAAATGGGGGGTCCGGGCCCGGTCCGACCCGGCCCAACCCCCCCCCCCCCCCCCCCTCCCCTGGGTCGGCCCGAACCGGGGCGACCTGAACTGGGTCAGGGTCTGGCCCATTAGGGTGCGGCGTGGCCTGACCTGGCCGGCGCGGCGCAGCCCGGGGCGGCTCGGCGCTGGCCGAGCGGCCGCGCAAAGGGGGCGGCTGCCCCCTTGATTGTCGCCGCGACCCCCACATGGGGGTCGTTCCTTTCCAGTGGACACGGCCCAGTGCCGCATCCCCCCATCG
Organism: Viscum album; assembly: GCA_963277665.1. Taxonomy (NCBI): domain Eukaryota; kingdom Viridiplantae; phylum Streptophyta; class Magnoliopsida; order Santalales; family Viscaceae; genus Viscum; species Viscum album. The sequence goes on along the minus strand of OY728123.1, from coordinate 222,595,177 downwards.
GTCCCGTGCGGCCGCAGGACTGCTGCCTACCGCTGTGGCTTCAGCCGGGTCGAACCCTCCTGGCGGCGCGCTCGCAGGCCCTTCCGCGGACCACCGGTCGCGCTCCGGTTGTCCGTTTTGCCTGCTGTCTTCGCCAGTGGTCCTCCCGGGACTAGCACTTCACTTCTAAGTCTTCAAATCGCCCCTGCGGCCCATTCCTTCATTGTCCGTCGATCCACACACCAAGAATAGAGAAACGGTGGGTTCGGACTTGTTCGTTGGTCCGCACCCACCGCGTTAGCGGTTCAAACGACTTCCGACAATTAAACACATGTCGAGGATATAATTCACATAGATTTAATTAAACCAAACCCCCTACCTCAAGGTGTTGATGAACAAATATCATCATGGGAAAAGACATCGCGGGAGACGACGTTAGGGAAGAGGATCGTCGGCGTCGTGGAAGGATGATCGTCGGCGTCGCGGTACACGGCGTTGCATCATCGATCTCCGGGGAACTAGCGTTCTTCGTCGTCTTCCATCGGAGGCTGGTGTTCTTCATCGTTCTTCACGTTCTCCAATGATGAAGATGAAGATTCAAGGATTTGAGTAATTCCTCCCCCCAAATCTCTCGCACGACACAACAACTCTAATAAAATAAGGCCTTGCCTTATTTTATTTCCCACGCCAACTGTTTTTGAAATTCAAAAACAGATCACGCTTTAATTATCGAGTGTTTTCCAATTAATGGGGTGTTTAATAATTTAAATAAACGCAAGAGTTGACTTGGCATTTAAGAGGGGGCGTGGGTGAGTTACCAAATTAAATACACGTGGGAGGTAAAAGGAATTAAATGGGCAGGGCTCGTGTGGGCCCCACCTCACTAATATCCTACCTAGGAGTTAGGATATCAGTGGGTTCCACTCCAACCACCATGCCTAGGTTAGCACTACTAAGAATAAAAAAAAATTGTTGCAAAATATTTTATTTTATTCTTTAGTTAACCCAATTAATTAATAACCTCACCCGAGCAAACACAACTCTGGAAAATGTGTTCTTAAGCAATTATCGGTGTTGCAATTCCATCAGTGCCCTCGAAATTCAATTCTGAGCACCAGTTCAAAAGTTAGGAAAACCCGCTCGTTCGTTTACTGAAGGTACCCAAGCTAAACTTCGGAAATTGATTCAGGGCACACCGGGCCTCGGAATCAGGTGCTATCAGAAATTGCGTTTTTGTAAAATCCCAAATAAAATTAAGAAAAAAATTCCCTTGAATTGTACGGGTCTTTACATTACTCCCACATTAGGGATTTACGTCCCCGTAAAGATACATCATAAACTAGGGGAACAATTGTGGGTACTGAGCACGCATCTGAGCCTCCCGCTCCCAAGTGCTCTCCTGGAGGTTCTCGTGCTGCCATCTAATGCGCACTAGAGGTATCGACCGTCCACATAGGACCCGCTCCTATCGATCCTCGATCTCCACTGGGACCTCCGCAAAAGTCACCCCATCGTCAAGGTCTATCTCCCCATGGTCGATGATATGCGTCGGGTCATGCACGTATCTCCTCAGCTGAGATACGTGGAAGACGTCATGCACCCGGTACAACTGAGGTGGTAGAGCCAGGCGATAAGCCACCTCGCCTATCCTGCTGAAGACCTGGAATGGTCCGATGAAGCGCGGAGATAACTTGTCGCCTCGGCCAAATATTCGTAATCCACGTCGAGGTGAGACCCGCAAGAAGACGTGGTCTCCATCCTCAAACACCAGTGGCCTCCGCCTCCTGTCAGCATATGACTTCTGTTGGCTCTGAGCTGTCCTCATCTACTCTTGGATGACCTGGACCTTCTCTGTCGTGGCCTGAACTATCTCCGGTCCCACAAGTGCTGACTCCCCAGGGTCTGTCCAGCACAGAGGTGATCTGCATGGTCGGTCGTACAATGCCTCTTATGGTGCCATCCCGATGGTGGAGTGGTAGCTGTTGTTGTACGCGAACTCCACCAAGGGTAGGTGGTCCTCCCAGCTGCAACCAAAGTCGAGGACACATGCACGGAGCATGTCCTCGAGATTCTGAATGGTCCTCTCCGTCTGACCATCCATCTGAGGGTGAAAGGCGGTGCTCAGACGTAGCTGCATCCCAAATGCCTCCTGTAACCCCTTCCAAAGTCGGGAACTAAAGCGAGCATCTCGATCGGAGATGATAGATGATGGAACACCATGAAGCCGTACAATCTCCTGAACATAGAGGCGTCCCAAGCTCTCCACTGAGCCCTGCTCTCTGATGGGTAAGAAGTGTGTCGACTTGGTGTGTGAGTCGACAATCACCCAAATGGAGTCGTGACTTCTAGAAGTGCGTGGAAGTCCAGTCACGAAATCCATCGATATCCCATATCACTTCCACTCCGGGACCTCCAAGGGTTGTACCAAGCCTGCTGGTACCTGGTGCTCTACCTTCACCTGCTGGCAGGTGAGGCATCGAGAAACGAACTCTGCCACAGCCTTCTTCATACCGGGCCACCAGTGCTGTCGTCTGAGATCCTAATACATCTTCTCCACTCCTAGATGTACCGCTAAAGGGGAAGTGTGAAACTCTCTCAACACCTCCTCCTGCAAAGCAGCTGGTAACATGGTACATACTATGAAAAGGATATCGTGTTCTCCTCCTACGGAGAATCCATCAGGTGCCTGTCCTGAGGATATCTGCGCACACCTCGTATCACAGTCAGCGTCCCCACATTGTGCCTCTCTGACCCGCTGCAGTAGTGGAGGAGTGACTGTGAGTGACTGAAGAAAGGTTGCTCCATCTCTATCCATGAAGGATATCTGCAAAGCAGCTAGCTGCTCTGTCGCCTCCCCGAGTAGTTGGATGCATGTCCTCCTGCTGAGAGCATCGGATTCTACATTCCCCTTCCCAGGAGTATAGACTATCTCAAAGTCATAGTCCTGGAGGAACTCGAGCCATCGCCGTTGTCTCAGATTCAGGTCCTTCTGCGAGAAGATGTACCTGAGACTCTGGTGTTCAGAGTAGACTGTAAAGCGCTCACCAATCAGATAGTGTCGCCACATCTTCAGAGCGAAGACCACTGCTGCTAACTCCAGGTCATGGGTATAGTAGTTCTGCTCATGCTTCATCAAATGACATGATCTATAGGAGATCACTACCCACTCCTATATCAGGACACACCCAAGTCTGGTCCCCGATGCATTGCAGTAGACTACGTAACCTACTCTCTCCTCTGGTAGCCTCAAGATAGGCACGCTGGTCAATCTCTGTCTCAGCTCCTGAAAGATCTGCTGACATCTGTCTGACCACACGAAGGATTTTCCCTTCTTCGTCAAAGCTGAGAGTGGTGCCGCAACTCTGGAGAAGTCTAGAAAAAATCTCCGGTAGTACCCAGCTAGACCCAAGAAACTCTGCATCTCCGTCACACTCCTGGGTGGCTCCCAAGCTAGCATTGCCTCGATCTTCGCAGGATCCACCGCAACTCCTGCCTCAGAGATGACGTGTCCCAAGAAGTGGACCTCACGTAACCAGAACTGACACTTCGAGAGCTTTCCATAAATCTGGTGCTCTCGGAGTGTGTCTAGTACAACCCATAAGTTGTAGGTGTGCTCCTCCTCAGTGGTCGAGTATATCAATATGTCGTCGATGAAGCCCACGACAAATCGATCGAGGTATGGCTGAAAGATCATGTTCATGAGACTCATGAACACAGCTGGAGCGTTGGTTATGCCGAAAGGCATAACCAAGAACTCATAGTGGCCATGCCGACATCTAAAGGTCATCTTCTGCACATCCTCGCCTCGAACTCTGAGCTGATGATAGTCGGATCTAAGGTCTATCTTTGAGAACCACCGTGCTCCCTTGAGCTGATCGAAGAGGTTTTCAATCCTCGGTAGCGGATACTTGTTCCTTACGGTCACCTGGTTCAGGCGATGATAGTGGACACAAAGTCACAAGCTCCCATCCGCCTTCTTGGCGAACAATATCGGGGAATCCCAGGGTGAAACACTAGGTCGGATGAATCCCTTGCTCTGCAAGTCCTCCAACTATACTCGTAGCTCTCGAAGCTCAACAGGGGACATCCGATATGATGGAGTGGATATCAGGGTTGTCTCGGGGTATATGTCAATATAGAAGTCTACCTCTCTGAGAGGAGGTAGTCCTGGAACATCATCAGGGAAAACGTCTGCATACTGATCCACCACTACAGGAAAACTAGGACTCTGCACGTCAACTTCTCCTAGGATGAGGCTAGCCAACTGATGAGTGATGGGTTGTCCTCTCCTCTGCGTGAGTCCATCATGTGCTGCAAAGTCCCCCTTCTCGCCGGTGAAGGTGAACTTTCTCCCATCGGTACGAACACACCGCACCTTGTGCCTAATACAGTCGATATGAGCATGGACTATGGATAACCAATCCATGCCCAAGATGACGTCGTAAGGCCTCGACGCCGCTACAAGAAGATCTCAGCTGAAGCTCTCGCCTCCTAGAGTAAGCTCACACTGCCGGCACCGGTGTGTAATCGTCAAGTATACTCCCATAGGAGTCTCTAGCCGTAAGGATTGAGCCAACGGCTCCGTCGGAATCTTTGAGCTCCAAACAAGGGCAACGGAAATAAAATAATGACTCGCTCCTGTGTCTATTAGAACTTTAGCAAGGGTGGAGTAGACACAGATCATACCTCGAATCATCTCTAACGCACTGTGGTCGTAGGCCTCTGCTGCCTGAAGCTGAGCATGTCTTTTCCCGCCAGCTCCCTGTGGTCGGGGTGGACCTCCTGGTGGTGGTGGTGGTAAAGCCTCAAAGTGTCGCCCATCACATGCTGCTTGGCCAGCTCCCCTGCCTCGTCCGCCTGCTCTCGGTGGACCGCCACGGTCGACCCTCTGCCTCTGCCTGGGTGGCCCCTCAACCGTCCGCTACTCCTCTGCACGGCGGGTCGGGAAATCACGAGCCATATGGCCCTACCCACCGCATGCGTAGCACTGTCTGCTCCTAGGAAGGCTGGCTCTGCGCCCTATGCCCCGCACCTCTGAGCCAGTGTCCTGAGGTCGTCTGCCTGATAGTCCGGTCCGCCTGGACCCCTGTGACATCCATTGACTGCCAGCTGCAGACGACTCCGCTACATGCTGCCCTGCGGTAGGTCTCACTGCTGGCGTAGGCTCAGCAAGAAAGCTCTCAATGAGAAGAGCTCGCTCCAATACTCCTGCCTGTGTCGGAATGTTGAGGGAGATCATTGATGCCCTGATCTCATGTCTCAGTACTTGCTCGAAGGTCCGGGCCTGGAAGAATGGGTCTCATACCATGTCCGTCGAATAGCGCGAGAGATCGGTAAATCTCCCCGAGTACTGGGTGACCGCCATGCTGCCCTGCCGCAGCTATAGAAGCTTCTGGATGCGCACCGCACGGAGGGTGGCTGGGACGAACTCCGAGCAGAAGAGGCTCTCAAAGTCCGTCCATAGGAGTGATGCCTCATCGTGCACTTGGAGCATCAAGATCCACCATCTGCCTGCTTCCGCGTGCAGGAGGCTCACTGCGAGGATCACCATGAGGTCAACTGGTGTCCCCACTAACCTGAAAACTCGCACAACCACCTCCAGCCAATCCTCGGTTGCCTAAGGGTCTGTCTCCCCGCGGAACCTGGGCGGTATCTGATGCTGAAACTCGTGCAGCACACTAAGCCAATTTTCACTATCAGCGGCTGGGGCTGGTAGCATCGGTGGCTCAGCGGGTAGAGGTACCACTGGTGCCTCCGCTGTCAAAGGGCCCTGCACCAAGGCCTCGTCGCTCGGTGGACTGTCGTCTCACACAACGCTTGGAACCCTAGATGGCTGCCATCGTGGGGCCATCCTAAAATGAAACAGGTGTGCCATGGTCAAACAGTATACCTGGTGATCTGACACAAAGTAATCACAAAGAAAACTTTTGAAACATACATGCAATCAATGTTTTCGTGCATTGAGTCGGAAATCAGAAGTCAGGGACCTGGTGTACGGATACGTCGGCCGCCGCACCAACACTGGACTCCCTGGACTGATAACCACACTCAATATCCTTAACACTATTTCTTCACATAGAAGAAAGATCCGAGTCCTGAGTTCTGCGGTAGAACCGAACTCCTCTGATACCAATTTGTCATGACTCGTCCTCGGGGCCCGTGTCGTGACTACCCCAAGCCCGCATCCCATAGGCCAGGGGCTGGCGACTAGAACCAAGGCGTAAATCCTGACAAAAAGGGGAATTCATTGACTTTATAAAGTAAACAAACACCATAGAGTAAGCCAGAAGAAGTAAACACTAAGTAAAACTGGATACAAAAGTAAGTGTGGAAGGTAAATGGGCCAGAATACAAACACAAACTGAAAGTAATGTACAACTGGAAAGAAAGTACAACAACTGAAAGTAAAGCAGCAACTTTGAGGCATCCACTAGAAGTCCCACCTGAATAGTGGGTACAGATAGCCACCTCATCTCCTTGGGTCCAGCCGTCCGCTCTGTGTGCGTCCCGTCCAGTGGTCCACCTCCAGGTACCATCTCCTCCACTAGCCTCAACCACGATCAGTGCTCTCCGTCGTCTGCATCCAACACAACGTAGTGCGGGCATAGCCCATGCAGGGGTGAGTATATGCTACTCAGTAGGGACCCCGAGACCCCTGAAGGTCTCCCAAAATCCACAAATGATAAACCACAAAGGAAAGATACAATCAAGAAGTAACAACCGACACTACTTAGGTATATTCCCATACATATACCAAAGTCATCAATTCCAGTTCGGCTCTAACATCCGAGCCCAGGATCGATCACGTCCACACAGGATAGTACAACTCAGTCCACACAGGAAAGAAAAACATAATCCACAAAGGAAGGCAAGTCAATCATATTGAAGATAAGGATTGAAATTCAAGACTCCACTCACACAGGTATACCTCTTCGGTGATAGAGATGATCAGATATATCCACTGATTCATCTAAGATGGGAGCCACATATGATGCTAAACTAGCTACTCTGCCAGACCCACATAGGATAGCATGAATAGAGTCAGACACTGCCAGAACCATGTAGGATACAAGAATAGTAGTCATTGTCGTCGAACCCACATAGGATTTCAGTACGGTCTTCATCGCTGTCGAACCCACAAAGGATTTCAGTGCAGTCTTCATCTCCGTCAAACCCACATAGGATTTCAGTACGGTCTTCATCACTGCCGAACCCACATAGGATTTCAGTGCAGTATTCATCTCCGTTGAACCCACATAGGATTTCAGTATGGTCTTCATCGCTGCCGAACCCACATAGGATTTCAGTGCATTCTTCATCTCCGTCGAACCCACATAGGATTTCAGTACGGTCGTCACAGTCGCAGCCAGATATAGGGTTCCCGCGCACAGCATGCTCATTCCGGGAGGGCCCTCTCCATGAGCCAAGGGGTCGATACATAAACTGACACATAGTCCGGATTTTATGTATCTCAAAGTTCCGTCTCGACAAGAGGAAATCAACGTGATAGACGGCGCGTCAATCCGACGCCCGGTCTGAGAGTTATTGGCTTTTTCGTTCCAGGGGCCCAGTTGGTTTTTAAGTCAAAACCAACCTGAAAACACTCCAACTGCATCCAAACCTCGATCGGAGTAAGCCAAAAGGTCCGTCTCACTAATAGGAATCCAACAAAGTCGATGGCACGTCAATCGGACGTCCAGAGCTCAAGTTATAAGTGTTTCCGCTCCGAGGGCCCGGTTGGTTTCGTGTTTGAACCAACCCGGTCGTACCCAAAGTTCTCCAAAACCTTGATTGTAATTTACTAAAACTACCGTCTCGATCAAAGGATCGCATCGCAACTGACGGTGTGTCTATCAGAGGTCCGTAGCCCAAGATATGGGCAAAATACCCGAAGTGGTCTGAAAATGGGGGGTCTGGGCCCGGTCTGACTCGGCCCAACCCCCCCTGGGTCGGCCCGAACCGGGTCGACCCGAACCGAGTCCGGGTCCGGCCCATTAGGGTGCGCCCTGGCCCAGTGGGCGCAGCGCAGCGCAGCCCGGCCTGGGCGGCCCGGCCCGGTGCGGCCGGTCCGGCCCGGGGCGGCTCGGCACTGGCCGAGCGGGGTGGGCTCGATGTTGGCCGAGCAGCCGCGCAAAGGGGGCGGTTTCCCCCTTGATTGTCGCTGCAGCCCCCGCATGGGGGTCGTTCCTTTCCAGTGGACACGGCCCAGCGCCGCATCCCCCCCCCCCCCCCTCTCGGTCCCGCGCGGCCACGAGACCGCTGCCTACCGGCGCAGCTTCAGCCACGGCGGACCCTCCTGGCGGCGCGTCGTCGCCTCCGGCCGCTGGCAGGACCTTCCACAGACCACCGGACGTGCTCCGGTGGTCCGTTTTGTCTGCGGTCTTCACCAGCGGTCCTCCTGGGACCGGATCTTCACTTCGAAGTCTTCAAATCGCCCATGTGGCCCGTTCCGTCATCGTCCGTCGATCCCCACACCAAGAACAGAGAAACGGTGGGTTTGGACTTGTTCGTTGGTCCGCACCCACCGCATTAGCGATTCAAACAAATTCCGACAATTAAACACATGTCGAGGATATAATTCACATAGATTTAATTAAACCAAACCCCCTACCTCATGGTGTTGATGAATGAAGATCGTCGCAGGAAAATATTTCGTGGGAGACGGTGTCGTGGAAGAGGATCATCGGCGTCGCGGAAGAAGGACCGTCGGCGTCGCGGTACACGGCGTTGCGTCGTCGATCTCCGGGGAACTAGCGTTCTTCATCGTCTTCCGTCAGAGGCCAGCGTTCATCAACGTTCTTCACGTTCTCCAATGAAGAAGGTGAATATTCAAGGCTTTGAGTAATTCCTCCCCCCAAATCTCTCGCACGACACAACAACTCTAATAAAATAAGGCCTTGCCTTATTTTATTTCCCACGCCAACTATTTTTGAAATTCAAAAACAGATCACACTTTAATTATCGAGCATTGTCCAATTAATGGGGCGTTTAATAATTTAATTAAACGCAATAGTTGACTTGGCATTTAAGAGGGGGCGCAGGTGAGTTACCAAATTAAATGCACGTGGGAGGTAAAAGGAATTAAAGGGGTGGGGCTCGTGTGGGTCCCACCTCACTAATATCCTACCTAGGAGTTAGGATATCAGTGGATCCCACTCCAACCACCATTCCTTGGTTAGAACTACTAAGAATATAAATAAAATCTGTTGCACAATATTTTATTTTATTCTTTAGTTAACCTAGTTAATTAATAACCTCACCTGAGCAAACACAACTCCGGAAAAGGTGTTTTTAAGCAATTACTGGCGTTGCGATTCCATCGGTTCCCTTGGAATTCGATTCTAAGCACCGGTTCAAAAGTTAGGAAAACCCTCTCGTTCGTTTACTAAATGTACCCGAGCTTAACTTCAGAAATTGATTCCATGCACACCGGTCCTCGGAATCAAGTTCCGTCAGAAACTGCGTTCTTGTAAAATCCCAAAGAAAATTAAGAAAAAAAATTCATTGAATTTTACGGGTCTTTACAAATAATTTTTAATAATTATCTCTAATTTTTACTAATAATTACTACATTTTAGTAATTCCCTCTAATTATCACTAATTTTTACAAATTACCACTATTTATTTCTAAGTATCACTAATTAATACTATTTACCATTTATTTTGGAGTAATTATTGCCAATTTTTAGTAATTATCGCTAATTTTTAGTAATTATCGCTAATTTCTAATAATTACCATTGATTTCTCATAATTACCACTGAAATATAATAATTTTTGCTCATTTCTAAAAATTATTTCTTATTTTTACTGATTATTGCCAATTTTTACTCATTACCACTAATTTTTATTAATTTTTTTAAAATTATTAATATTTAGTGTTAATTATGAAAAATTAGTATTAATTACTACAAATTATTAATTACTAATTACTATTGATTAATATAAACTACTTTAAAATATGATTATTTATTACTAATTTATATAAATTATTACTAAGTTCTATTAATTCTCACTTATTTCCTTTCATTTTTACTAATTTCCCCTTATTACTCTTAATTTTTACTAATTCTCCATTTTTTATACGAATGATCGCTAATTTCTAATAATTACCACTAATTTCTAATAATTACTACTAATTTCTAATAATTACTGTTAATTATTGATAATTAAAACCATATACAGATAATTAAAACTAATTATTATATACTAGTTTAAACTAATTATTTCTAATTAAACATAATTATTAATAATTAAATTTAGATACTTATAATTAAAATTAATTACTACTACTTTAGACTAATTAGTGAAAAATAAAACTAAATAATTCTAATTAAAACTAATTACTGCTAGTTAATAATTATTATTACTAATATAAAATAAAATAAAATAATTAAAAAAATAAAAACATTAAATAAATACCTTAAAACTGAACTTTTTCTTAGATGTAAAGCGGAAAATTTTCTACCCTATAAAATTTAAAATTTTAAAAAAATAGGAGAAGAAGAGGAGAATTGGGAAATATAGTATAGGGAGAGGAGTCGAAACTGAAAAAAAAAATGGGTGGGGTGTATATAGGTTAGAAAATTAGTGGTGGGAGTATTTGTGGCAGGTTTCCCATTGCAAATAGTAACCACCATAAATAACCACATTGGTAGTGAAAAAGTTACTTGCGACAGAACCCATTGCAAATACCCATCTACCGACTGTTTATTTTCGACGGGAATTAATTACCTTCGCAAATAACTACTAATGACAGTAGGTATTTTTTATGGGACTCATCGCAAATACTCTTCTGTTGATAGCTTATTTTTTATGGAAATTAACTCTCCCCACAAATAATAATACTGATGGAAGGTATTTGTAATGGGAGCATTTTCTATTCGCAAATACCTTTCCAACGGTTTGGAACGCAAACTGCACTAAAGGTATTTTCGATTGGAATGTTTTCCCACCATAAATAATTATTTATCAAGGACTATTTGCGATGGGCAGCGGGCCAGTCGCGAATGCCCTTTTCTATAGTGCTCATGATATCCCCATGAGATCTATGTTTAAGATAATCTATAGTAATATTTTTATATGTTGACCTAGCTAACATGGGTCATTTAGTAATATTTAATAGCTTCAACTTCATCCAAAGATGATTCCACTTAATCCATAGTGGTTAAATTTTAGTTTTGGATTGGTCAATGGAAAACCCTTAAGAAACTACCTCCTTCCCATGTTCATACAAATGATACTCATATAGAAAAAAATAGACTAATTTATTTCAAATCATATTAAATTTCAATATGTGATTGTATATATTTATAATCATTATATCAATGACTATCTATGTCCAACGTATATGTGAATCCAACTGCTATATATACAATGACTAGATATTAAACAACCATATATCTAATGGATATGTAAAGGTCACATTACCACTATATATTTTCATTAATACTTCTCTATAAAATAATTCATCCTGATCAATTTTGAAAAATACATACCATATTCCTATTTTTTACATTCTGTCTATATTGATACCCAGTATTATGATCTATGTAGAAGGTCATGAGGAAGACTTCATTAAAATTTCATTCTTTTTATTTTATTTTATTTATATTTATCTTGTTACTTCCATTATTATATTTCAAATATAATTATTAAAAAAAATTATTTCATTTCATATTGTAATATCCATCCTTAATAAAAGAGGCATTGTTTTTCTTAGCTCAGTGATATGTGTAAGATATTTTTTTCAATATGTGTAAATTATTTAGTGGAGAATTCATAATAATAATATTGGGTGATGTATTCTATATATAGGTAACACTAGATATATTGATTATTTATTGATTATTATTGATAGGGATTAAAATATCAATATATTTGGATGGATATTGATGTTGGATTTTAAGGTATGACTGAAGGAATCATCTTTGTATATTGTTTTTTTTTTGACTTTTTAATATTTAGATAACTCATATTTGGTATTTGGATTTCAAATAAAATCTGTAATTAATTTTTTATAATTCATTAATTAATTTTAAATGAATTAATTTTAATCAAAATATATGTATTTATTTAAGAGAAAATAAATTTAAAAAACAAGGATTTTCTCAAAAAATAAGGATTTTGGTATACTCTAGAATTTTAAATATAAATTTTGGGATGTATTATTTTAGTTGATTAATTTATAATTGATAGCTGATTAATATTAAATTATTTAAGAATAAATTATAAAGTCACCTCAGCAATTGGTGATTAAATACATAGTAGGTGTGGGTGAATCTGTTATTCAATTTCATTTTATGTTTCCTTGATGAAAAAACCCTTTTCAATGATTAGATTGAATTTTGATCACTATCAAAAACACACAAATGAAGGGAAATGTAGATTTAGAAATTTTATCTCTCAAAATGAGAAGGCTAGTCCATGGAATGATCTAGATTCCACAGAGATCATACAGCCCACTAGTTTTAACTTATAGGTACAATAATTAGTGTTTATACTAAATTCATTTTATAACAAGTCTCGTGACTTTGATAATTCTTCCCACATGGTAATAATGAAAAAAAAAACATGATATAAATAAGAAGAAAGTATTCCAAAAATATCATTCATTTGTTAATACAGTATTTTTGTTCCTCTTCTTCTACAACCTGTATAAACTCAGGTATGATCTTTTCAATTTGAGCCAATTTGCACAAATCCTTCTTTTTCAAATTCACTTATTCTTTTACTCTCTTATTCACTTCTTCCTCTCACTTAATTTTTTCTTGTTACACATTTCTCATCCTTTTCATAATAGTAATGGAAAATAATAGGAGTTTATTCAAATTTTCAAATTAAAATTCAAATTAATAACATCAATCAACAAAATCAGCTACTGTTACTTCATTTTAAGAATTTCAATATTGTTGGGTCTTCTAAATACCATTAATATTTACAAAAACAACATCATAGATTGAGTTAGATATCCCTTATATCATCCAATAATCCAAATTAGAAATATTCCTCATAACTGAAATGAAACCCCTGAAATGGATTATAGAACTGCCTGGTAAAACACACTAAGATATTTTTATTTAATAAATGGAAAGCACAGCAATGTAGACCCTATCCTTATGGATTTTTTTCTATCCACATAACCTTTTGACCATATTATGGTAAATTATATACATAATCCTCCTCCTAATCATGTTTTTTCTTGAAACACCACTTGAAAAAACATGAATTGATTCACGCACCACTACAGGTGTAGTGGGATTGATCATTATATACAAGTAATCTTAATAAACACCAAATGAATCGTCATGACTATTTTTTCCTTGACCATTTCACACATGCACGTTAAAAGATCCTGATGGGGACCACCTCGGACATATTAGCCTTTGTTGTTTCACATAGGAACACCATCAATTCACCATGACCATCAAAACACCCTCTTTAATGGTTGTGGCATTCTGGTCTGCTTCTCTATCTTCACTATGGCCACTACTAGGGTGTTTCCTTACCTTTTTTGGAAATTAATTCACAAAATACCCTCCATCTTGGGAATGGTCTTCTTATATTGGCTTTCCTTTTCCCCAAGAGCCTTCATCTCTTCATGAAATTCCTAGATCATAATTAACCAATCATGTTGTTTATAAAAATGAATATAATTTCACATAGAAATATATAATTTAACATAAAATATTATTTATGTATAGAAAGTAAAATCAAACATATTAAATCATATCCTCTTCACCATTTATTCAACCTCGCTTATCACAAAAAAACAACTTTGCATCTCATTGGATGAAAATAAATTATTCATATTAAAAGATAAATATTGTTTAATGGAATTGTTTTTTCCAAATTAGTGGATAAAAATATCTAGTTTATTTTCGAACAAATAAATTTTGATTTTTATAAAACAAATAGGCTTTTATTATGTGATGGGTTTAGAGAAATGTTTCAAAATGGTTATCCATGAGGAATTGGTTATTTTTTTGAAAAATATTAGGAAATGAGTACATTGTCATGAAAACAATGAATATACACCACAATGGTGGTATTATAGAAACCAAGTTTGTTAGTGTGTTAAATTATATAATCAATATTTAGAAGACCCAAACCATAGAATGAAATTTATTTCCTTATAATAGCTGGTCATTGGTATATTTGAATTAGTGTACAAATGCACATATGAGTGATGAATTGTTATAGAAATAATGTTTTTGAATGACTACTCATTTTGGGTTAATTTTGGACAACAATTAGTGGGTTCCCTAATGGGTTTTTATTTTTAATTTATACATAGTTTTTTATGAGTTTTTGGGTTAATATTTTTTATAAAGAAATTTTATTTTAAACAAAATCTAGTTGGTATCAAAAATTGGAAAATAGATAAATATATTGGTTTTTCAGTATTGAGAAAAGGATCACTTAAAAAATCTATATGGTTATTTTTAAGAAAAACATTTCAATTAATGGAAATCATGTATTTTATTAACATTGTGAAAAATAAATTATTAAATGAATTTTTTATTATACCATGTTTTATAAGATATATTTTTTTTATATATTTTTCATTTGTCTAGTTAAAGATAATATTTTTTAATATTTTACATGGTATTGGAATTTTATATTGGATTTATATTTTCATGGAAATAAGTTATAGTTTTTAGGGAAATCCAATGGTTTTTTATACTCAGACTATATATGCACAAATATATATACATGTTGATATAATTTTGTATAATAAATGAAATTCATAGACCTAAAAATTTATTAGTGACGGGTCATAGTTCTTACAATGAAAATATATAGAGGTAGTTGATCACTAATTTCTTATGATAACTAAATGATTTTTTTTAATTTTTAATTTTATTTATATAGATTTTTTATTGGTTGATAACCTATAATGATATTAAATTTTTAAACATTTATTTCTCCTTGACATAAAAAATGAACAAAATTAATCAATTAATCATGACATGCATGATTGAGACTGCGTTTGAGTTGTGATATTATTTTCAAATATATTATTTTATCCCTATATGATTGTTTTCAGATTTTAGAAATCGGATGATGCACTTGAGCCTCGATAGAGACCATGACTCATATTTTTTGTTTTTTTATTTAGATTACAACATTTAGAGATGATATTATTGAATATTTATAATGAATTAAGGGAGTTAAGGTGGTAATAGATATTTATATGATTGAAAATTAAAATGTTCTGAAAATAATTATAACTACACATTTTACAATGAACCTCGAGTCATATGGGTTTCATTGTAGAATGAGATATTAATGAAAATTATAATATGTTATTTTCCATTCTATAATGTTAGTGACTATTATATTTTTAAATATGTAAAGAATCACACATGAAATATGTTTTATAGTGGAAATCATTTCATGTAATGTTATTAAAAAAATTGTTAAATGAGATTTAGAATCATTTTGAATTAGTTTCCTTTCCTAGAAATAAATTTACAAATAACCCAATGGTGATTGAATATTATCAAATGATGTAAAAAAAATTATTTAAATAATTAAATGTGGTTGAGTTAAATATGTTGTGGGAGAGCCTCCTATATATAGTATATAACTAAAATATTTTTAGGAATTTTTATTTTAAATAATATGTTACTTGATAGAACTCACATTTTTTTAATTAGTTTTCATCCAATGATGTAGAATTAATTTATTATTAAGAATTTTTCTTACAAGTCAGTGGAGGGGAGAAGTGAAGAATACCCTATTGGATACTCATATTTTGGGGATATTCACTTTGAAAACCCATACCTTAATCAAAAAATAGTCACATAATTTAAGAAAAGGGATTCATGTTATTAAATTCAAATGATATTTTATGGTTATAATTTTATAAAATTAGTAAAACCATTAAATTGCACACAGAATACTAGAACAAAGTACCCAATTTTTCTAGAAAAACTTTCTTCTTAACCTTAAAATTATATTTCTTTCATGACTCACTCTCTTCATTAAAATAAAATTTCCTTTTTTAAAAGATAGTCCCCATACTAGTTCCTAGTAATTTTTAGTTCCTTTTTCACAATAAAACATTTAAAACATGAATAAAACATATCCACATTATAAAATGAAAATTTTATCAAAGGAAACCATTTAAACCCATTAGCAAGTATAATAAAACCAAAAATACATCATGAGGAACATGAAAACACATGAAAACATTTCATTGAAAAAAAACCTCTCATGTTTAAATATTCATAAACATCCATTACATCATGATATCGAAATATTTCAATAAAAATGTTTTAATATCATAAAAGAGGAATCCTGATGAATTATATTCATAATCCATGTTCACTCATGTTTAACCCATTTCAGAATAACTAAATCCCATTTAATTCTATAGGAGTAACCAACCTAGTTATCTCCCTCATTTTTTGACTTTTAATAATACATCATTACTTAGTGCATCAGATAACTATATTGGGTTCCATCTATCCTCATGAGATATATCTGGCTCACCCATTATCATATATAATTATAAGGAATCATATCCTAAACAAAAAAATTGTAAGATTAATCTTTCCAATAATAAAATTTTTAAAAACTCATCTAAATCCATAAGTAAATCACTATCCATTTTCACATAATAATATGGAGAAATATATATTTATTTTGAGAACTCAATAAAAGAAATATTCCTCAAAGAATATAATTTGGGTCTTCTATTAAAAATAATGAAAACAAATAGAGTAATTTTTATAATGAATATTGGTTATGATGGTGAGAAAATGTTTCCAATCCATATGTGTTAAAAAAATCATTTATTTTCACTTTGGTCAAAAAAATCAAAATAATCATATGGTAATTGTTAAAAATTATCATTTTAAAATAATAAAAATAAAGTAATTTTTTGTTTAAAAATAATTTATAAATTTTTAATGTATAAATACAATCAATTTTGGAACATATTGATGATTATGGATATGGAGAAAAAGAGCTTAAACATTTAAAACAGTATTTTATAATAAAACCCCTTATGAACTTAGTACCTTTTCCATTGTTGGAACATTGAAGGATGTAACACTTAAGGTATTTTTAATCCAAATGAATTTAAATAAATAAATGATAAAATTCATACAAATGGAATTATATACACTATAATAAAATATTTGTTTAAAATGGCTTGAGTCACAAAAGAAGGAATTTGAGATGAGAAATATCTTACTATAAATACCTTCCAACATCATACATACTTTAGATTATAAAAAATATAATTATAAAAGTTAATTTCATTATTAAGAACCCTTTTTATATTCAATAAATTATCAATATCTATTTTATTTCATTTATGAACATGTTATATTTAGTTACTTAATCAGTTAAGTTTATGTCATACATTTTGTGGATGTTCGGTTCATAATCCCAAAATCTCTTTTGATATGCTGATCAATGTAAAAGTGGTCATTATACCATTATTGAAATAGTATTATTCATGACGTAATTATCATTTATATACATTAAATACAATTTTATAACTATCCATGATAGGTGTACTTTAAAAATTAAATACATAGTATCACAGAGTTGGTCATCCGCACGCACACATGGGCGGAATTTCCACTTCTTTACTTCATGGGAAAGAAAACATTTAGATAATATTTTACATTTAAAAAATATTGATAGTTTTATACTTTTCCAATTTATTCATTTTTTCTATATTTATTTCCATCCATGTGTGGTGGTAATGTTAAATAATTCACATCACTTTGTAGAGGTGGTAGTTCATACGTTTTCATGAGAAGAATTATCATTTTCCAATGGAATATTGGTTATTAATGTAAGTAATATCTTATCCTTAAAAAATATTAATTTTAATGTCCCAAAAATTCCATGTAATTTTTTTTAATTATATGGAATTATTTCGAGACCAAGCGCTAAGACGATGTGTGATTCTAAGGCTTGAAGTGCCCGGAATGATCCGTCGAAAAATGTTAAGTTTTAAATATTAGGCTTGAGCAGTTTTTCTAAAAAAAAGTGGAATAACTCTTAAATGGGTTCCTGGATCGGAAATATAAGGGCACCGTTGCATTCAGAATGGTGGTTTTACCCTAGTCATGACTTATGTTTAGTCGGCGCAGGCCTCCAGTGAGAAAAAATGAAAATGAAATAACCGTAAATAAAATAATTAAATAAAATTGTTTTATTTTTCAAATTATTATAAATCACAAATAGTGACTCTGATTAAAAATTTGAGACCACCATTGAGCTCATGAGGTATTCTTTCCTAAGGCAGAGCCTAATATTGGTCGACATGGGTAAACAGTGTAAAATAGTTTTTGGTCGTAAATAAAATAATTGAATAAAGTTGTTTTATTTTCAACTCCTTATAACTCATAAACGGTAACTCAGATTGGAAATCAGAGAGTGTTGTTGAGTTTTTGAGGGTATTATTCCCTTAGGTAGATCCTAACATTGGCCGACGTGGGCCAAATGTAAAGTTGGTTTTTGGGACGTGACCAAAAATAAAATAATTTAAATAAAATTTATTTTATTTTTGAATCCTTATAACTCACAAACAGTAACTCTAATTAAAAATATTATACCACCATTGAGTTCATAATGAAATTTTCTCCTTGAGCAGGGCCTAAATCGACTGGCACGAGTTATGGGAGAAAGATAGTTTTTGATCTTTTTTTAAGCTAATTAAAATAGATCGCAAGCACAGTTTTGGAAAATTCTAAACAGGTGCCCGGATTGAAAATATGAGAGAACCGTTGAACTTAGAACGGCATGATTTTCCTAGAATTTATCTAACTTCAACCAGAAATGATCGATCGGAAATGTTAATTTTTTGAATTTTAAGAAAATAAACAAAATAACTTAAAAAGTTATTTTATTTGTTTTTCCCAACCGTTGGGTGGTGGCACGATGGTGTTGCAGTGCGACAACAAATCTATGACGAGTCGAATTAATTGAAACTCATTAATGGCATGTAAATGTGCATTATAATGATGTATTAAATAAATCATAACAGATACGTTGTTTCATAAATGAAACAGCGTAACAACCCGATGACGCAACATAATAGAAACGTTGCAACATGTTTTCTTTAATGGGTTAACGCGTTGGAGAAATCAGGATCAAAGGGTAGAATTTCTCTGAAGAACCTATGGAAAGAATTTTCTCCAATGAAGAATGATGAACACTGGTGAATTGCCAGCGACATCGACGTACTTCGAAGAACAGGATCGAAGAGCATTGAACACCAACGGAACTTGAATCCCCATGGACAAATTGCTTCAACAACAAACTCCAACGAGGTAGGGGTTTTTTTCATGTTTTCCCCATCCTTTTTCTGAAACGATGAATATGGATCAATCCACAAACAGGTTGATCTTCAGATCACTGGTTCTTACGGGAGGGTGTTTTTTTTTTCTATAAAGGGATTAATTATTTGTTGATAGAACCTCAATCTCTAACCTCCCCATGTTTAAAACTCTAACGTGGAGGACGCAGGCTAACACGAACAAGGCATGAGCCCCACCACCTTGTGAGTTCTTTGTGGATGAACCTTTGAATTTATAGAAAGAAGGTTTTGAGGCCTTGGCAGGGAAGGAATCACACCATAGAGGCTGAAGGCATAGACAACGGAAATAATAGACCACCAAAGCAGTCCCGGTGGTCTGCGGAATAACCTGCTAATGCGGTGGTGGTGGCGGTGGCCCATGGAGGGGGCCACGGCAGGGGTGGTGCACTAGAGGCAGAAGCTGCATCCAGCTCAGGCCATGAGGAAGCGGTAGGAGCCACCGGTCAGACTGGTGGGTGGAAGAGGGACGTGGCCCCTCACCCTCATTGGTAGAGCAGCCTGCAGTTGTGGGCCACGACTTCACATGGAACATAGTCCTTTGACCGCATATGAAACCCAGCCGGTCAGGTTTGACCGGCCACGTGATAGTGCCCCGAACACACTATGTGTCTGGTCTAAAGAGATTCAGTCTAGTATAGGCAGGCTAGACCCACTCCCAATGGGATGGACCCACCCCATCAGGTCAGGTTGGATGAGACCGGGTTGCCGAGCGACCCGAAGAACTAGACACCTGGTCGAACCGGGCTGGGTCCAGCGAGGCATAATGGGCCTATCCCACTTGCTAGGCTAGATCAAGCTAACCCACACCCAAATCGGGTCGTTTCAGGTTAGTTGAACTAAACTGGGGCATGTGGGGCCCCCGATCTGGTTTGGTCAGGTCAGTCCGACCCGGTCAGACCGGTCCCAGATGCAACTGGACCCTGTTTACTAAAACTCCAATAACTTACAAACCAAGCATCTTATTGATGAGCCGTTTACTTTTTTGGAACCCTCATAGTGAGGTGGACCTTTTGGAATACTCTATAGATGATTTCATGTAAGTTTAAATATGAATAATGGCTTGATGATCAGTTCCCCTAGAATCAAGCATACTATGTGCGGAAACCCTTCAGTTGGCTAAAACCTAAAGACTGCTGACAAGAAACCCTATATGGATCGGCTACGATGTCCCAGTGGGAAGCAGCCCTGTATGAACTTGTAGGACCACGGTGTGGAGCGGCTCGGTGTGACCCGGTAGACCCATAGTAGTCGATAAGAGGAGTACCTCAGTATGGCCAAGGTGGGAAGCAGCTCTGTGTGACCCTCTATGCCTACAGTGGGGAGCTGCTCTGTGTGACCCCGCATACCCATGGTAATCATTAGGTATTAGTACCAAAATAGTCCAAGTTTAGTGGGAAGTGGCTTTGTGTGACCCGGCAGGCCCACTATACTCATTGAGGATGAGTTCTCCAGCAGCCCAAGGTGTTCGATGATATGACTGATGGTCTTTCTTTTCTACTCTAGATTATATCTAGTGTGACCTATCTTGCTTCATGATCATGCTTTTTGGTTTGCTTCATGGATTGTTTTGTGGTCTTTACTTATTGGTTTCGGGGTCCCTACTAAGTACTCTGTTACTCACCCCTGCACGGGCTTCACCCACACATGTTGTGTCTGGTGCAGACTACCACTTCCTTGACGGAGGACTTGGTGGCCCAAGATCCGATGATTCCTAGTCAGACCTGGAAGACGGGGTATACTTATACAGCTTCTAGTAGCTACTCTACACTTTACCATCAGGTGGGGTTTTCAGTGGACGTCTTTCATAGTTTCCTTGTAGTCTCCTGTTTTCAGTTCCTCTTTTCTTGGGTTTGTATTCTGGCTCATTTGACCTATAGTTTGTAATTTTACTCAGTGGTTTTTTAGTCTAATTCATGTTTACCTTTCCCGATATGGGATGTGGTTGTGTGTTCGTGCGTACAGGAACCTAGTAAAATTCCTCCCATTTGTAGTTTGGCACTTTCGGCACTAGTCGCCAACCCCTAGCCTTCAGGAGGCAGACTTGGGGGATGTCATGGCATGGGCCCTGGGGGACGGGTCATGAAAAAGTGGTATCAAAGGTAGTTTGGTTCTACCTCAAAGATGGTGAGTCTATTTTATTTTGTTTTTGGGCAATAATGTTAAATGTTTTGAGTTTGACTTTTAGATTTGGGGGGTCCAGTATTGGTGTGGAAGCTGACATATCCATACACCAGAACCTTGAATTCTGCTTTTCTTCTCCATACATAACAATTCTGGTTTCATGTATCATATAGGAATTGAGTGTTTACTCATATTCTTCTTGAAACAGATTTATCTCACCAGGTATAATCTATTGATCGTGATACATCTTATTTTGTTTCAATATTATTCCACATAGACAGACATCCAGGATTCCACTGCATGATCATGGTGATGATCTGTGGGGTGAAAAAATGGGTACAGTAGAACGTACAAGAGATATAGCACCACCGGGTGGTGCACCAGCTATACCACCACCTGGGGAGTAGCACATGGTACTCGTAATACCATCATATGAGATTTGTGGGTTGAGCAAACATCATGAATTTCAGTGACAGAGACCCCATGAGATATGAGATGAGCCCGACCCATGGGCGGCTAAGTACTGGCTTGAGGTGGTGATCAAGTTTTCTGCCTAGTCAGGACACCATTAGATCATATGGTGGTCCTGGTAGTGATCCATCTATGTGGCTCAACAGGGTGATGGTGGGGTTAAGATTACCCGGTATTATGATGAGGTGACTCTTTCATGGTCAGATCTTGAGAACCTTTCCCAAAGAAATGGATCTTTCCATGAAAACTAAGGGCTATGCACACCCAAGAGCTTCTATATATTCGACAGGATGACATAACGATAGCTGAGTATTCATCAGGAATACCTACTTTTCCAGATACTCGATGGATATGATAAGACCAGTGCTTCAGGCATCGGACCCCCCCCCCCCCCCGAGCAAGGTGTGTTTAGGGACATCTGAGTCAGTGTTATTCCTCTGTACATTCCAACTTATTCTGAGGTTCTAGAGAGAACCCTTGTGGTTGGATGTCCTTTGGATGAGAAGATACACCTAGTGGATGTAAAAAGTGGTAAAGTAGGCATCTGACATCAGTCTTAGATACTTGGACGTGTGAGACATTGCGAGAAGAGGTCCCAAGGTAGGGTATTTACAGCTCAGGGCTCATGGGGTGAGTCCAGTCAACCTAGGAATAGGTAATTCTTTTCAAAATATTTCAGGAAACATCTCACTAGAGATTGTCTAGCCTTTCGTGCCAACAGTTAAATGGTGGATTGGCCACCAAGGCAGAGGAAGTGATAGGAACAGATGAATTTATAGGGAGGCATATGTGGAAGATGATCTAGGAGAGCAGTAGGAGGTGGCATACATTTTTACATGTTATAACCACCACCCCAACGTGGTCCACACCAAGCTCAGGGAGCTGGAGTACATGGGAAAGGATTGGTGGCATGCGGTCAAAGATCATGACCCAAGGGCTACAAGAATGATTTGAGGTATGTTTTATGTCTACTACTAGATGTTGTATTAATAGTCATAGGTTATAATCATTCCTTATTATCACGAATCTTGTTCAAGACCTAGAGTTTCTTGTTAAACTGTTAACTTGATCCTTAAGTCTGAAGATACCTATAGGAGGAGACTCGATAATCACACTTATGTCGATGGTGTGATCTAACATGTGAGTCTATAGTTTCAGTTGGAACCTCTTGGTGGTAGTGTCGAGGCCTTATGACGTTAGTTTGGGTATGGATTGGTCATCCACAGTTCATGCTCATGTGACTATTTTAGGAAAAAGGATACGGTATATCCATAGTGTTGGAATGGGGTTTTCCTTGGTCAGTGAAAAAGGAAACCTAGACAGCATGAGATAAACTCATTTATAGGAGGGTATAGCCGATCACTCTTGAGTCGGTCAGCCTTACCCTTGTGGTAGTGGATGTTTTGAGTTTTCAGTTCCCAATAATAGTGGCGGAGTGCAGGAACATACTTTCAAAAGATGTTTCTAGGATTACCTCCCCACAGAGAGATGGACTTATGTATCATTCTATACCCTGATATGGAACTGATATCAACATCAATATATCAAATGGATTTCATAGAGCTTCGCGAGTAGGGGGCATAGGTGGGGGTCTTGTAGAGGAAGTAATTAGTAAGACCCAGTGTTCGAGTTTATGTGTGGATTATTATAACTTTAACCAAGTGGTTGTGGAGAATGAGTTCCCACAACCAAAGGGTCGATGGTCACATTAATCAGTTAAAAAGGGGTATCATTTCACATAATTGGAAAGGTGCCCGTAGTATTTTCAGCAGTTCAGATAGAGAAAATAGCTAGAGTTCCTCCAGGGATATGACTTCAAAGTAGTCCTTACTCTTGGAAAGGGAAACATGGTACAGGTCTTGGGACACCTCTATGTCTAGGAGATAGTGTGGCTTCATGGGGTGCCCTTGACGATCGTCTCGGACTGTGAGGCTCGCTTCACATCCAGGTTTTGGAAGAGATTGTAGTAGGTGTTTGGGACTGAACTACGCTTGAGCACAGACTTTCACCCTCAGACATATGGTCGTATGGGTGATGAAGACACAGATCAGGTAGAAATCTGTTGCTGAAAGGAGACATAGACCCTTAGAGTTTGAGTAGGTAGACCATGTGTTCCTTCAGGTTTCACCCCGATGGGGATTGTAGAGATTTAGCTAGGGCAGCAAGTTATCTCTCAGGTTCATCAGACCTTTCTGAATTCTTAGCATAGTTGTTGAGGTGGTGTACCACCTAACTCTCTCCCATATATGCACTGGGTGCACGATGCTTTCCATGTGTCACAGTTGAGGATATACGTGCATGATCCATCACAAGTCATCGACTAGGGCGAGCTGGACATTGACGATGGGGAGAAGTTTGTAGAGTTCCCAGTAGAGATAGGGGATCAGCAGAAGAGGGTCCTTCATGGATGTTTGATTCCTCTAGTGCATGTTCTATGGAATCACGGGAATCTATAGGAGATCATATGGGAGTGGGAGGCTCAGATTCGTGCTCAGTACCCCAATTTTTTGTTTAGCCTTATTTTGGATTATGAGGATATGAAACCCAAAATGGGGGAAGTAATGTAATGTCATGGAAATACCATGTACATTTTTTTAAAAAAATATATGGAATTATTTTGAGACTAGGCGCTGAGAAGAAATTTGATTCTAAGGCCTGGAGTGCCCGAAATGATCCATCAAAAAATGTTATGTTTTAAATAGTGAGCATGAGAGGTTTACCTGAAAAAGTGGAATAAATATTAAACGGGTTCCCGAATTGGAAATCTAAGGGAACTATTGCATTTAGGATGGCAGTTTTACCCTAGCCGCAACTTAAGTTTAAACGGCACAGTCCTCCAATGAGAAAACCCGAAAATGGAATAACTGTAAATAAAATAATAAAATAAAATTATTTTATTTTTCAAATGCTTAAAACTCACGAACGGTGACTCAGATTGAAAATATGAGACCACCGTTGAGCTTTTTAGGGTATTTTTTCCTTAGGCAGAGCCTAACATTGGTCGGTGTGAGACAATAGTGGAAAGTGGTTTTTGGACATAAATAAAATAATTGAATAAAGTTGATTTATTTTCAACTCCTTGTAACTCATAAATAGTAAATTGGTTTGTAAATATGAGAGTACCGTCAAGTTCATGAGGTTATTCTTCCTTTAGAAGGATCCTAATATCGGCTAGCACGAGCTATCTGTGAGGTTGGTTTTTGGGACGTGACCGTAAATAAAATAATTTAAATAAAAGTCATTTTATTTTTGAATCCTCATAACTCACAAATGGTAACTCGGATTAAAAATATGATACCACCATTGGGTTTGTAATGAAATGTTCCCCTTAAGCATGACATAACCATGAATAGTGTGGGTCGAGGGTGAAAGATAGTTTTTGATATTTTTTAAGTGAATTAAAATGGTGCACATTCACGGTTTTGGAAACTTCTAAATGGGTACTCAGGTAGAAAATATTAGGGTGGAGTTGAACTCAGAATGGAAGGATTCGCCTATAATGGACCTAACTTCGACTGGCAAGGGTTGACCGGAAAAGTTAATCTTCCAAATTTTCAAAAAAAAATAACTTAAGAAGTTGTTTTATTTATTTTTCCCAATCGTTGGGCGGTGGTACGATGGTGCTGCGGTGCGGCGACAAAGTGATGAAAAGTTGTATTAATTGAATCTCATTAAGGGATCGTAAACATTTAGCATAATTACACATTAAATGAAGCGTAACAGATATGTTATTTCATAAATGAAACTACGTACTGATACGATGATGCAGCATAACAGAAACACTACGACATGTTTTGTTTTAATGGGTTAACACGTTGGATAAATTAGGATAAAAGAGTGGAATTTCTTTGATGAACCTATGAATAGAATTCTCTCCAATGAAGAACGATGAGGGCCAACGAATTGCCAATTACATTGACGCACATCGAAGAATGGGACTGAAGAGCGTTGAATGCCAACAGAACTTGAATCCCCACAGATGGATCACTTCAACGACAAACTCTAACAAGGTAGGCGTTTGTTTTTTTTCATGTTTTCCCCATCATTTTTCTAAAATGATGAATGGGGTCAACCCAAGAACAGGTTGATCCGCAGATCCCTCATTCTTGAAGGAGGGTATTTTTCTTGGGTTTTCTATACTGGGATTAATTATTTGTTGATAGAACCTCAATCCCAAACCTCCCCATGTTTAAAAATATAATGAGGAGGATGCAGGATAACACAAAAAAGGCTCAATCCCCTCTTCCTTGTGCATTATTTGTGGCCAAACCTTCAAATTTTTGGTATGAAGGTTTTGAGGCATTGGCAGGGAAGGCAGCACCCCACAGAGGCTAGAGCTACAGACGACACGAATAATGGACCACCGGAGCAGACCCAGTGGTTTGCGGAATAACCCGCTGGTGGGGGCCCATGGTGGTGTGCAGGAGGTAGCAGTCGTGGCTGGCTCGATCCGCCGGCCGATGGAGGGATGCGGCCCGCAGCTGTGGGCCACTGCTTCTCCTGGCACGCAGTCCCCTGACAACTTTCAGAACCTGGGCGGTCGGGTTCGACCGGTCACATGACAGTGCCCCAAAATAACTATGGATCCGGGATGAATATATTCAATCCACCATAGGTGGATCAGGCAAGGTGCGACCCATACCCTACGGGCTGGATGAGACTGGGTCGTCGGGCGACCCGACGGGCTAGACCCCCGACCGAACCGAACTGGGTACAGCGAGGCCCAATGGTCCTGTGTTGGACCGGGCCAAACCAAACCTAAACTGGGTCAGTTCGGGTCAGTTGAACTATACTGGGACATGTGGGGCCCCCAGGCCGGGTTGGTTGGCTCGGTCTGACTAGGTCAGGACGGGCCTAGACACAACCGACCCCTGTTTACTAAAACGCCAATAACATACAAACTGGACATCTGATTGACGAGTCGTTTTTTGGCATTGGAACCCTCAAAATGAGGCAGACCTTTTGGAATACTCTAAGGAGGCTTTCATAGAAGTTTAAATATGATGAATGGATTGAGGAGTGGTTCTACAGGAATCAAGCATACTACGTGTGGAAACCCTGCGATTGGATGAGACATGAAGACTGCTGACAAGAAACCCTATATAGATCAACTATGATGGCCCTGTGGGAAGTGTCTTTGTATAACCCAGCATTCCCGTGATGGGGAGTGGCTCTGTGTGACCCGATAGACCAACGGTACTCAATAGGAGGAGTACCTCAGTATGGTGAAGGTGGGAAGCGGTTCAGTGTGACCCAACATGCCCATAGTGGGGAGCATCTATGTGTGAGACATCATACCCATGGTACTCATTAGGGATGATGACCATAGTAGTCCAAGGTTAGTGGGAAACGGCTTTGTGTGACCCCGAAGGGCCATTGTACTCATTGAGGAGGAGTTCTCCAGCATCCCAAGGTGTTTGATGATATGACTGATGGTCTTACTTTCCTACTCTATATTATGCATGGTGTGTGTTGTATTGCATTGTTATCATACTTCTTGGTTTGATTTGTGGACTTTCCTTGTTGTTTTCGGGGTCCCTACTGAGTACTGTGTTACTCCCCCCTACACATGTTTCGCTTGCACGTGTTTTGTCTGATGCAAATGACCACCGCCTTGATGGAGGACTTGGTGGCCCAGGATATGGTGGTTTCCAGTGAGACCAGGCAGTCAAGTCATACTTCTATGGCTTCCAGCAACTACTCTACACTTACCCATTAGATGGGGTTTTCAACAGATGGCTTTCAAATTTTCCTTGTACTTTCCTATTTTCAGTTCCTTTTTTGTTGGGTCTGTATTCTGACCCATTTGACCTACAGTTTGTACTTTTATTCAGTTGTTGTTTAGTATCATGCATGTTTACCTTTCCATATTTGGTATGTGGTTGTGTGTGCATGCATATAGGTACCAAGGTAAATGTCTCGCACTTGCAGGTTGACACCTTCAGCGCTAGTCGCCAACCTCTGGCCTACAGGAGGTAGGCTTGGGGGATGTCACGACACGGGCCCCAGGGGATGGGTTATGATATTAATTATTTCATAAATATAATGTATATTTATTTGATCAATCATTTTAAACATTAATATTCAGTGGTGATGAAAAATTAAACATGTCACTACATAGAGCAGGTAGTTCATACCTATGCATGAGAAAATATTTCATTTTCCATTGGATGGAAATGAAGATGAAAAATTGTTGTGTCATCAATATAATAACATTATAATTTATTTAGGGAACTAATAATATTATATTATTATGGTTAAATATTATTTTAAGTATGTAGAAGATGGAATAGACCTAAAAATAATCGGTTAATATTTATACCTCTTCTTTGAAAAACCACATTTGGAATACACCTTAATACTTCATGGTATGTTCTTTTGGTGTGACTAAGACCACTAAGAAATGAAGTGGGATGTTGGTGTGTGATTTGGATAGGTCATTTCAAAGATTTATTTCTTAAAATTTCTGAGTAATGGTGGAGAGGAGGCTCTCTTCTATATGTGAGGGGAATGGTACACTTGTAATTTTTCTAACCTTTTAAATATTATAAATATCTTACTAATGGTCATGTGTCTCAAACACTATCCAATTTCTAATATATGGTGATAATGGTTTAAATAACTCATGAAACAATATTATTAATGATATTTTGTGTCCTTATCAAAAAAATTACATTAATTAACCCAATTTACCTCTTACTGTGGTGACATATTTTTTCTATGGTTACTATTCATAAGGACCAAAAATGAAATTAACCTTATAACTAAATTTGGAACTGTAGATTAAAAACATAAAATCTATTTTTTAGGAATAAATTTGATGATGTTTAATAAATTACTTTTAATATAACATCACAAAACTCAATGAAGAAAAGCTTTTAGAAATTTTATTTTTTAAGCATAAAAATAAACTTATACTGAAATCAAAAATATTTTTGATTATATGGAATTATGTGGGATATTTATATTAAAATTAATATTTTTTTTACTTTTAAACCAAATCCAAAATAGAATGAGACTTTTGAGTTACTTTATTTAAATGACTATTTTGCAAAAATTGGCCCTTTTCATTATTTACTCAAAAAAATATTTTTTGGAAAATCAAAAAAAAAATTTCCAAATCATATTATGAAATAATGGTTACAAAAAAATGTCTATTTTTTTAAATAAAATGTCTAAATGTGGATAAAATGAATTATAGAATCTGTACACAAAATTCAATAAAAACCATTTTCAAAGTAACTTTAATTTTTAGGAATATAATGATTTTATTGTCATTCCATTCCTAATAACCATAATTAAATGAATGTTAATTAATTAAATTAGATATATAATATAATTATTTCATTATAAAAAATTATTAATGTAGATATATTTTATCTATTATGATAAAAATACATTGCACATATAAAACAGTTTTATGAAAAATATCTCTTTTACCTTCAAAAGATTTTATCATCATTTAAAACCAATTAACAATAAATGTGTGATTGATTATTAATTTATTAAGGAAAAACATTATATATTTATTTCATAATATTTTTACTCTAATTAATACCCTATTAACCAATATTTGGGTCATGAGAGACATATTTAAATAATAGTATATCATAGTTTGTTTAAGATCGTCATTTCATATTCCACACGTTATTAGATATATTATTTAATGAAAATAAATTCTAATATAATGGGGTGTTACTTTATAACATGGATAGAGAAATTGTTTCCTCTTAGTTTTATCTCATGATAAAAAAAATGGTTAAAAACATTTTAAAAATTAATTCAATGGAGTTTAAGATAAAACAAACTATCATGAAAGGAAACAAAATTTAATATTTCATAATACCATGGTTAGAATCCCACATTATTAAAATGGATAATAAAACATAATTTTGAAATGAAATAAAGGTAAATATAATGGTTACCTGGAATAACACCAAATCATGTTCCCAAATAAGGAGAAAATTAATAGGAATTTAAAATATATACTTGGAAGGAAGATTCGTTTAAGAGATAATATAACACTTTTATGAGAATATAAGAGACCATCAATTCATCAAAAATGATTGTAAAAGGATAAAATTTTAATTTTCATGATTATTTTCTAGAGTTGATGGATTATTTTACCATCAATATAGATAGTATGAGAAAATATACTTACTTGATTTCTTTTCATTCCATAAGCATAATTTTATCCTTTGGTTGTTCTTCAAGATGTTTTTCCAATTCTATCTCATCTATTACTCAAAGAAATGAATATTCTAGGTGAATTTCTCATCCATGAAACACTAAAATTAACTTGTAATAGATCACAAGATGTACAATGGGATGAAATTTTTTTCTACAACTGCCATAAAATAATCAAAACCAAGAATTTATTAACACAAGTTAAGATAATAATATGAATAATACTTTGTATGAAGAAATACAACATTAATATCTAATGCCTTAAAAATTACATACAATTTTTACCTCAAAATATTCCATAAATAACTAACCTTACAACTCTTAAAAAATATTCCTTACCATGTTAAAACCCCAAAAATCAGAAATATTTGATCACATGTTCTTCCGAGATTAATTTAACTTTTATATCCAAAAAATATTAATCACTCATAAATTCATATATGAAAAATATATTTTCCCATATCATATAATCTAAAAAATATTATAATATTTTCCATAAATAAAAAAGAATCACTATAAGGCCACTATAAAAATCATATATTCATCCAAATGATAACTCAATCGTAATTCCTCAAATAAAATCCCATCATAAAAAAATATTTTCATTTACCAAAATCATGTAATGTTACCAATATAGTGAAATGATTTAAAAATTACATTTATCACTTAGTCACCAAATAACATTTTGATCTCATGGGTATCTATAAAATAAAACATTTTCTCCAATAATATAATAACATTTTTATACCAATTAATGATAATTACCTCAACATCAAAGTTCATATTAACCAAAATGGTTATCAATGCCTTTCATCTTATTTACACATAATATAATATAATTCTTCCTCAAAAAACATTTCATTAAAACAAATTTTAATCTTAAGAGTTATACATACATCAAATATCTATTAAATCTCAATAAATTTCTCCAAGGTACTCTCATCACATAAAACATCAAAGAGTACTAATTCCATTAAACTTATTATCATCCTTAAATTTATCAACCCTTACAATTAAATATTACTATAACATTAATCAAGAATTACAATATGTTGACACGTCAATCATTCAACAGTCTCCAAAATCCATTAACCAAACCTTTATATCTTAATCTTTATAATTTGTTCCTATAATAACAAAAAAGATTCTTGTCCAATGATTCATCAATATCAATATATTCATGTTTCCTACTTTATTCATAAAAAAAATTATAATTTTTAAATATATATCATCATTCATTCCAATCACAATTTCAAAGAATAACTCCCAATGATCTACCAGGATGAGTCCATACATTGTCAGAATTACTCAAAAACATTCCATGTTGCTCTGATTATTTTATCCATGAAGATTTATTACATATTAATTTAAATGGATGTTGACCAAGATTTAATTTGGTAAACAATCTCTTGTTTTGAATATATAGCTTTGATACATCATCTTGAACTTGTTTCCAATAATATATTAGGATATGGTTGGACTTGGGATTTTCAAATAAAGATTTAGATTTATAAAAATAAAAAAAATGCAGATAACATGATAAATACATAAGATTCTCAATGGTCGCCTTTTGTTGTATCCAAGTAGAGGGTAGAAGTCATTTTTATGATTCATCCATTGTAATAATATAATAATGTCCCTTATGGTAATTTCCAAAATTGGTATGATGAGATAATTGTTTTTTAAAAACATGGTTAAATGTATTGACCTGGATCCTAGGAAGTTGGCTTTGTTTGAGGTAAATTAATTATTTATATACCCTATTAAAACCCATTAAAATAGTGAATAGGGGTTGATCCATAGGTAAGGACTTCCAATTGTTTGTGTGACCAATTTGAATAAAAAAAACAAATCTAAAAAAAGTCACAGATTAAAGTTTGTAGTTAATAATGATGATAGTCCAAAATATGATTACGTGAGAACAACCAGAAACCTAATAATTACAAGAAATGACACAGGAAAGAGAGCTCAAATCACAAAAAAAAACAAGGAATAATCCATAAGTGAAGTTGGGGGAATTTTATTAGTTTCTTTTTATTTTATTATTTTTTGTATATTTTGTTTTCTAACTTCATTCATGAAAAAAAAATATTTGGATCTACTAGAAATAGGCTTCAATGTTCTCTTGAATGGAAAACATGTGGTTGAATGGATCCTAAAGTCTCTCAACTACAACATTCACTAATCCACACAATGATGATACTAGTTTTACATTAGAATAAACCTCTTAGTTGATCATAACATGATACACTATGTTAGGGCATAGCCCTTCCAGAACAGAATCCCTTTGTATTACTAGTAGCAGACACATACAATGGATGGAAGAAACGAGGAAGAAGATATATGGATAAGAATACTCGAGGGCCCCTAGGATGACTCGTCCAATCCCAGAGGCTGACTCCCAGGTCTAAACTGAATTCTTGTCCCCCTTTTCCTTACTCCACCAATCCTTGTATAAGTATTTCCCTAACAGAACGTGGACCCCTTCCCTAACATATTCTAATTATTACTAGCATATTCCAATAACCCCTGTATAACCCACTATCTTTGGTACCTAAAACTACCCCACCTTTGAAAATCATTGTGTCCTCAATGTGAGACAGGGGGTGAGATTCTGGTGTTGTAGGTGTCGATGCTCCTTTTCTATAAATAATTTCCACGCAATCAACCATATATTCCTCCCTAGTTTATGAGTAGGTCGTATAAAGTCTTTTAGTGTTTTGCGATGCTCCGTCTTATGGTGTGATGGTTTGTGAGTCACTATGTTCTTCCTACATCTATGAATGGTCCCAACCAAAATCACCATAATATCAATATGGTTGAGCGAATGTGCCGCCACCCTCATGGTTCATCCCTTAAATGTCACAACACTAGACACTATAGTTGGTTCCATTGCTTCTGAGGCCCCATTTCTCTCAATATCTAATGGAGGGGTGCATACAATCATCTTGTCCCCCTGTAGTGTTTGCACCTCTTGATGGTGAAGTTCCCCAGCTGCTAGATGTCTCGCACCATAGGTGAGAGACAAGTATACCATCACTGAGAGTCCAGCTGGAGCCCCCATGGAATGTTGTTGTGCTACAACTTCATTAGGCACTGTGATATGTGACATAAGAAACACAAACTCTTGAGAAAGTGACCGCTCATGCTCCTCTTCTTTTGAAAATCCTGAAGTTGATGAATTTGGTGATGAAATTATCAATGTCTGATTTTGGTTTCCTATTTGTGACTCCAATTGGCACCCAGGTTGATTCCATGATGATTTCTGGTGGAAGAAAGTTACTAGTGGGAACTATTGGCACCATGAAAGGATTCTGAAACTCTATTTCATAGAATCTCTCTAGTAATTTGTCTTTAAACATGGACCATGACACATCTAAGTAGACTTCCAACACCACATTACACCAGTATGTCACAACTCCTACCATAGTTACCTAAGCAAGAAGAATATTTGATTCCTCTAAAGTTTGATGGATAGAGAAATACCATTATGTTCATGTGATCCAGCCCTGATGATCCTTCCCTCTGAACACTGGAAACTCCTCTGGGACCTAGGATAGTTTCTCGTCATCCAAAAATGGTTACTTCCCCGAGTGATATATTGTTGCAGTGAAATACTTATGGAATGTCACGTGCTCTAATACTTCTTGGCCCCAGCATTGTTGGAGCTGCTTCAAGGTGTAAAGCATTGTGGATACCACCCCAATTGACGAAGTCAATTTTTCCAATGCACCTTCCACACGCCCTATGTGTTGTTCCATGATATCCAATCGCACCTCCATTGGATGTGTTTCCTTGATTCAACTGAAAATCCATTCATGCCCCCTTCCAAAAATATTTTTTGGTGTGTCCCCTGATGCGAAACTAGAGGCTTAGAGCATAACCTCTGTCTCTTTTCTTTTTGTATTTGTCTTTTTTTTGTTTTTTTTTCTGTTGTGTGTCCCTCCTAAGGCAGAAAATCGGGACACGTTACCTAGTGGGCTGTTTCACCCCCAAAGAGAGTAACCGGTCATGCACCCCTATACATGTCACCATGTTGTGCACATATTGACACATGTGGTTCGATCTAAAGTGTCACCGAGGAAAAACAAGTCGGTGGTGCGCCTCTTCCTCCAGACAACGTTTTGGAAAGGGCGTCGGAAGCCGCCACCCACCCCCCAACCAAATGCAGCATTCATGAAAATGTACAATGTATGAACTCCCTAAAAAATGACTCGGCCTGATGTGTTTTCATCTAGGGATGATCCTGGAGTCGGTTGGTTATTGTACCAGTGAGTTGGAGACCGCTGATGATGAGTTATCCAGTAAAAGGTGTCGTCGTCAAACAAATGGAAAGAGGCGAGAATATGTGTCTGGTCGAGCGAGGCGCTTCGTGGCTGTGCAATTGAGGCTAGAGGCCTCGACGTGTGGGATGTGAGCTGATCGAGGAATAGTAGTCTACATAGTGTCATGACCCAATCATTGGGGTCCTGTCCCACACCAATAATAACATCAAAGGTGTAGTTCATCTGGTTTGTACCTATCACATAGATGGGAGTCACCCCAACAAAGTGGAGGATGGTGCATGTCAGTATTGACACCACTAGTTGGGAGTTGGGTCCACTCTCCAGATGAGTCCATCGCAAGACAAAACCAGTTAACCTCGCATCATATGAAGAGCTGGATGGCTGAACCACCCCCACCTTGGAGGGGGATAGGGTGTCGCACGGGCGAACCGTTGTGCTGAGATGCTCAGCCTATGACAAGTGGTATCAGAGGGAATGTGCCTCGTGGTGTTGCGGAATGTTGTTGGTCAGACCTTACTAGTGGGAGCGGAGTCTCAGGGTGTCATGCGGAGGTGAAACGATAAAGAATGTCGTTCCCAAGAGATGTCAGAGGCAAAGATGCCACTATGAAGGGTGGGTCTCATGGAGGTGGTTTTCGACCCTGAGAGAGAGGGTGGACCATAGTGGTTTGTGACCTAGAGAGTGGGTGGGCCATTTATTACAATGACAAGGAAGGAGCGTCCCCTGAGGCCATTCTTCGTAGTCGGTTAGTTGGAATCAAACCATTTCATGGACACACAGAAGGCCACGATCCTGCATGCATGAGGGCGTACATGGACTAGTGGTAAGAGAATGTCACGACCCAATCATGGGGGTCTTATTCCACACCAGAAAGATCATCAAAGGTGTGGTTCATCTATTTTGTACCTATCACAGATATTGGAGTTTCCCCGACAAAGTGCAGGATGGTGTGTGTCATTCTTGACACCACTGGTTGGAAGTTGGGGTCACTATCCTGATGAGTCCATGGCAGCACAAAACTAGTGAACCTCGCATCATATGAAGAGTTGGATGGATGAACCCCACCCGACTTGAAGGGGGCTGGGGTGCCGCATGGGTGAACCATTGTGCTGAGACACTCAGCCCGTGACAAGTGTTAACCGATTGAATGTGCCTCATGGTGTTGTGGAATGTTGTCGGTCAGACCATGGTGGTGGGAGCAAAGTCTCGGAGTGTCATGCGGAGGTGACATGACAAAGAAGGTCGTGCTCGAGAGAAGTCAGAGGTAGAGACGCCACTATGAATGGTGGGTCTTGTGGAGGTGGTTTTCGGCCCTGAGAGAGAGGGTGGACCCTGGTGGTTTTTGACCTAGAGAGTGGGTGGGCCATTGATGTCAATAAAAAGAAAGTATAATCCTCTGAGGCCATGATTGGTAGCTGGTTAGATAGAATCAGACCATTTTGCAGACACACAGAAAGGCCACAATCCTGCATGCACGAGGTTATGCATGGAATGGTGGTGGGATAATTTCACGACCCAATCATAGGAGTCTTGTCCCACACTAGTAAGAACATCAATGGTGTGGTTCAACTGGTTTGTCCCTATCTCAGAGACTGGAGTCGCCCTAACAAAGTAGAGGATGGTGCGTGTGTGTCTTGACACCAATGGTTGGGAGTTGGGTCCACTCTCCTGATGAGTCTATGGAAGGACAAAACCAGTAAACCTTGCATCATATGAAGAGCTGGATGGCTGAACACCGCCTGCCTTGGAGGGGGCTAGGGTGTCGCACGGGCGAACCGCTGTGCTGAGACGCTCAACCCGTGACAAGTGGTATTAGAGGGAATGTGTCTCATGGGGTTACGGAATGTTTCTGGTCAGACCTTGGTAGTGGGAGAAGATTCCTGGGGTGTCATGTGGAGGTTACACGACAGAGAAAGTCATTCTAGATATATTTCAGAGGTAGAGACACCACTATGAATGTTGGGTCTTATGGAGGAGGTTTTCGACCCTGAGAGAGAGGGTGGACCATAGTGGTTTGTAACCCAGAGAGTGGGTGGTTCATTGATGACAATGACAGGGAAGGAGTATCCTCTGAGGCCATGCTTGGTAGCCAGTTTGTTGGAAGTTGACCATTTCACAGACACACAGAATGCCATGATCCTGCATGAACAGGGGTATGCATGGAATTGTGGTGGGAGAATGTCACGACCCAATCAAGGGGGTCATGTCCCACACCAGCAAGATCATAAAAGGTGTGGTCCATCTGGTTTTTCCCTATCACAGAGATGGGAGTCTCCCCGACAAAGTGGATGATGGTGCGTGTCAGTCTTGAAACCACTATTTGGGAGTTGGGGCAACTCTCATGATGAGTCCATGGCAGGATGAAACCAGTGAACCTCACATCATATGAAGAGTTAAACAGCTAAACTCTACCAAGCTTAGAGGGGGATGGGGTGCCGCACGGGTGAACCGTTGTGTTGAGACACTCAACTCGTGATAGAATACATACTCTCATGAACTGGAAGAGATCGTCTTCTACTATAGATGGTGGACATCATTCGTCATGGCTCACAGTGCACGCCCTTCCGAAGAGCATAATAGAGTGGAGAGTTGTGTATAATAGAATTGGTTTCTATCATAGAAGATTCAAAATATGTCACTCATCTAAGGGAAATAAAGTATAAATGCAGTGTGCCTTAGGGAGAACAAACAAGGTGAAAAGGTAGGTCAGACCAAATGTTAGGACTCATCCCTTCTAGAATAGAATCCCTTTATATTACCACCAGTATACACATACAGTGGATGTAATAAATGGGTAAGAAGAGGGATGGAGAGAGATGGAGAAGAATACTTGAGGCCCCCTTAGTACCACTCGCCCAAGACTAGAGGTTGACTCCCAGCTCTAAACTAAAATCGCATACCCCTTTTCCCCACTCCTCCAACCCTTATATAAGTATTTCCTTAACAAAACATGGGCCCCTCTCCTAGAATTTTCTAATTATTCCCAGCATATTCCCCAAACCCCCTAGCTAACCTACTATCTTGGGTACCTAACACACTCACATGAATTGTCCCCTTTTCAAATGAATTTACATATGAAAATAAAAATTCAATTGCTAATAGTTCTCACTCTTCCCAGAAATTGAATTATATATACTACATGAAGATTGAGAATGAGTTTAGTTTCCAGCTACATAATATGAAGGTTCCGAGCGCATCGGAAGTGTGGTCGGGATGGCACCCAATTTTGATTTTTACCATGATCAATTATTATTCCGGGATCAATACAACAATGAACTCCAATATCTACAGAATATAATCAAAGATTTATATAAAGAAGAAAGAGGCATGAAACCTTTAGATAGGATCTTGCACATTATGTTTATAATTAATTTAATTAATTTCATAAAGAAAAATAATACATGTGTCTTTGGTATTTTTCTTCATTGATGATGTTGATCATCCAGATTGACTCTTCTGGATTATCTCATTGTTCTTATAAGGATCCAAACTAGAATCCCAATAGCGGTGATCCACATGTTATCTGATGGCCTATGATCGACACTGCTCGTTCTTTGGGTGCTAGCGCGGCGAAGCGAGGGTCTTGTGTCGGTCGTTCTTGATCGCTTGTTCTTCGGCATTGATGAACGTCTCTCATTATTGAGAGGGAAGAGAAGAGGATTCAAGAGAGAAATTGGTTGGCTCAATAATTCTCAATTCACCAGGCATGTGGTGTGGTGTATAGCACAATAGGGGTACTTGCCTATTTATATACATGGAATTTTAGTTACAGTATTTAATTTCATAGCAACAATTAAATACATTCATGAACATAGATAAAACCCATGCATTTAATAATAATATCACGTCATTATTTATAGTGTGCCAACTTGTGCAAAACGGAATTATAAATAAAATTCTGTATCACAAAATAATAGCAGCATTCTTTTAATTTGTGTCAACTAGTTAAATAATTATTTACCATCTTGCAAATAATTATTTTACTATCGGACCGACCTTGGTCTGATCAAACTCCACTTCCATTTATTGAACACTCGAATAAATAAATAAATAAATTATTCTTTTAAATAAATATTTTATTTACAAACTAGTAAATAAATATTTATTAAATGTTCAATAAAATAAATAAATATATTTAATTTAATTTATGAAATCATTTTAACTTGAAAAAAATTATTCCAAGGTCTTGAGAATAATATTTATTTCATTAATTAAATTCAAATATAATTTAACTGAGACCACCAAAAACACTTAGTGTGTGACCCTCTAGGATTCTTTCTTGTTGGCATTAGGAGGTGTTACCTAAAGTCCAAGAGTACTATCTAGAAATGGGTCAAGGCACCCTAGAGAAAGAATGTAAAGTCAAAACAATGATATCCAAATACAAATACTCACAGTATAATATAATCCCTTTGTATCAATTTCTCATCAAGAAGGTTTTATGATTGTGTCATCAACTTTTATGCTTGATACGTCATTCTTTGAATACCTAAAATAAACTGGTCGTTACACCATGGCCATGGAATTTCGTGCGATGGTTCTATTTCAATCAAAGGGGCGAGGTATCAACTTCCATAAATGGAAGGGACAAATCCTTACTTGACTTATCCATTAATAACATGCCACTTGTGATGCACCCAACATACCCTACTTCTCGCCAACTGTCTGTGTGATGGTTTTCATCAGTAAATCAAAGTGCATAAGTTGTGGCATGTATTAATGATAATATTAAAGTATAAGGATCATTACACATGCTTACATATAGAAATATCCGATGACACAAAAACATGCAGAATTTATACTAGTAGGTCCATTCTCATAATCTCATATCTTGGTGATTACCAAGTGTGAACTTCATGAGAGGAATTCTCATCTGCTTATGAGTACTCGCACCTGACGATATGCATTCTATGTGTCCCATCATAGCATGTCATCCAACCATAGAACTATATTTAAGAATATTGTTATAGAATTTCAAGGTTCTCATCATATCAGGGAACTTCCATGACCTTATCAATGAAACAAATACTCTAGGACATTATTACATCATAGTCATGCAGAACAATGAACAATATGTAATAATACATTAAATATCCATATAATCAAAGTAAAACGAGTTGGTTCTAGGACACCAACTCTTAAAAACTCCCACTTGGACTAGAGCCAACTATCTAAAACTTTTAGTCCACTAGACCTCACATGATGATCACATTTTTTCTGAGTCAAGGATTTAGTCAAGGGGTCTGCCACGTTGTCTTTCGTGGAAATACTGCTCATTACAACTTCACCTCTCTGAGAAAAATCACTCAAGAGATGATACTTCCAAAGTATGGGCTTCATCCAATGATGTGACCTTGTCTCTTTTGTGAGATCCAAAACTGTAGTATTATCACAATATTGTGTAGCATCCCACCTTTTTATTACATAACATTTCATTACATTTTACAAACATAGGATCTTTAAAGTCTAATGTCTTGGAAATCAGGAACATAAAACATTAGAACAATATAAAACATTCTTCTTAAACACTTGAAAGGCTTGTTCATTTTTAATCCTATGTTCATTACAGCATCTCATAACCTGGGAGCATATATTAAAGGAAAGGGTGAGAATAAGGCTCAGTAAGGGAAACAAGAGAAACATTTTACATGTGAACTTGAGATACATCAATAAAGTTGTGATAAATAACTTTAAGGCATGAGAAAGAGATCATGAGGAATATCATAATAAAAATAATCTGTTTCATAACTTGAAGATGTGGCTAAAATATTTAACTTAGACAGTCATTTTCGTATCACCAAGTTCCATCCCCAAGGTGTCATTAAAAAAATTACCAAGTTGATTCACCAAGGTATTGTTAAAATGGTCATCTCTAGAGATTAAGTCTTTACCCAATGCATTGGAGCACTATCAGGGCGCACCATTAATTTTTATTTATTATAATGTGAGATACATATATCATCATAAATAATTTCATAAATAACCCATATAGCATAAAATAAATGAGTTTCATTTCATAGTTATAACATTTTAAAAACTGCTTTAAAGAGGTTATCTTTATGTCACTTTAAACCCACAGAAAAGGAAAGCGGGTCTCATGTATGTAAATCCCAGAATTTAAAATAGAACATTTTGATATATATTTGAATACCATTGTAGAATAAATAGTTTTTACTATTCACTTAATAGAATAAAATAATTTGAGAAAAAGAGAGAGAGATTTTGAGACGAAAATCCGGCCGCATAACGGCTATGTTGCAGGGTTTTAGAAAACATTGAAAAGAGAGGAGACATGGTTCACCCACTCATAAATGATCCATAAAATATTATAGGGATATAATATAAAGGATATTAGAACATGGTAATGAAATTTTAATGACATACCATATGAAATGAAAATCTTGAAAGGAAGACAAAAATAAGATTTCTCTTATGAAAAATTCAGCAGCCTAACGGCATCACTTAAAACTTCAAAAAAATGAATTGATGAGATTAAATAGGGTCTCTCATCATGTGAACATAAAAGGACAGTATGATGAATATAGAGATCATACCCCAACATGGAAAAAAAGAACTTTAAATACTTGACATGAAAGTAGAACTTTGAAAATGGGAAGAGTGAAAGAATCCCTTACAAAAATTCGGCAGCTTAACGGTGTCACTTAAACATTCATAAAATTAAATGATGATAGAAAGAGGGGGTATCTCATAATATTAACATGAAAAGGAAAGTAATATGAAAAATAACATCCTCCAACATAAGAACATGGATCATAAAAGAAATGAAATAAAAGAGAGTACTTGAAAAGAAAGAGAGAGGTAGGATTCCTTACCTTGAAGAGTAACTTCAAAATCTTGAAGGTCAGGACCCTGGGAGGCTTGAGGGAACCTTGGGAGGAATCCTTTGGAGGTAAAGAGACCATAAATTCATTGGGTTGATTTGGAAATGAAATGAATGAGGGAAAGGCTTGGTATTTATAGGAGAAGTGAGGGGACAAAGCATTAATTGCCAAGGGACACCTCATCGGTGGTATTGGAAAAACCATGGGCTTTCCCATGGTATTTTCCCATGGTATTGGCCAATTGGGACACCTCATACATTATATTACTATTCATAAGTCGACCAGAATTATTAAATAATTAATATATCCTTAATGATATCATTAAACACCCGAAACTCAAAAACTATATTTTCACTATTCACCGAAAATTCAACTTTCTTAGAAAAAAACCCAAAATTTCACCTTAACCAAATATCAATGTTCTGATTTCAAAAATGAACACCATTCTATGAAAATAATTTTCTAAATATTTTTAATTTAATTTTTAAATAAAAACACTATTCACTAAAAATTCAATTGTTTCAGAAAAATCCCAAAAACTCACCTTAACCAAATATCGATGCTCTGATTTCAAAAATGAACACCATTG
Organism: Viscum album; assembly: GCA_963277665.1. Classification (NCBI taxonomy): domain Eukaryota; kingdom Viridiplantae; phylum Streptophyta; class Magnoliopsida; order Santalales; family Viscaceae; genus Viscum; species Viscum album. The sequence continues at coordinate 222,553,356 of OY728123.1, read as the reverse complement.
TATGAAAATATTTTTCTAAATATCTTTAATTTAATTTTTAAATAAAAAACACTATTCACTTGAAAAAACTAATACTTAACCAATAATTTCTGAAACAGTTATTTACCTATTTTATTGAATCACATTACTTAATCAAGGTGCCTAAATTATATTAATACATTCTTTAAGTGAGATTACTAATCCATTTGGTTACATTACTAATCCTAAGTGTAAAATCACTATTCATAATTTACTATTCATCAAAAATTAAGTTGATCTTATTAGACTCTAAATTTCATACTGAACACAAATGTAGAAGACCATTTTTTGAAAATCATTTCACATTTTTAATTATTTAAGGTTTACATAAATATTTTTAAAATATCCTTTTTCTAAAATTCATCAACAATATGCATACTATATTTATCCGGACATTTGAAAATTCAAAAACTTCATCATAAAAATAAATCACAATTTTTATTTAAATCAAAGGATTAAACAAGGTAGTTACGGTCTCATTACATAACCCCTTATAACACTAGCATAGGACCTAAGAGTAAGGTGTTCTAGGGTGATAGAATCTGGGGGCGGCTCAGCCAACATTGCCCGAGTAGTGATTTCTATCAGCTTGAACTTCTCTCGAAGGCGATTCCATTCCAGCTTCACATGATAAAGTTCGGCTTGGGTTTGGTCCAGAGCAAAGCCCAAAGGTGTTACCTCCTTCCTGAGTTCTGTTAGATGGGCTTCGATCGGCCCGAGACTACTAGATGGGGACATCAAATCTTCTTTCTATATTAATTAATCAAGATCACTTGTATTTATAGAAAATAATCACAACATTTAGTTTCCAATTGTCTTATTTTAATTATACTCATTTTATTAAATGAAATAGTTTTGTTGAGTATAAAATAAAATAACACCCAAAGTTAGGAAACAAAATTTATTCAAAATTTTGGGTCGTTATAATCTTCTCCCCTTAAGAAATTGTGTCCTCTCAATTTTAAAATTGGGCTTGGAAATTTCGTTGAAAGTCCCACATCAGAAAAGCGTCAGTAAAACTATTACTTTAAAAGATAGAAAGGGAAGTAAAAAGGTCACCCGAGTTAACCCATACTAGGATTCCATGTAGGGAAACATGGATATGGAAGAGAGAACAAAGGTTCAAGTTATGATGGAGAGTGATAGAAAACATTATTAGGAGAAAATTAACCACAGGAAGATCACAAACATAAGATGTGTTAAACGGTCTTTGATTACCTAGTAGGAAACGTAAACCAACAACATTTTTTGTTTTATGTTTCTTTTCATAATTTTGAGGAATTCAGTTACTACATAGAATAAAAACATAAGGAAATATATTTACCTTTAAGTAGAGTCTCATCCCTTAATAAGTTTCCTCTAAGACTAATATTTTCTTCAAACAATGAGCATTCAAAAATACTTGGTCTCATCAAAAGAAAAAGAATCATCTTCTAGAGAATCACATAATCCACAAAAGAATAACTATATTTTTCCCTTGTCTTTAGTCATCAACTAAAACTAAAGAGGTTAGTACGAGATCATATAATCCCAAAAAAGGATAATCCTTTATAAAAAGAAATATGACTATTAATCTCCAAAATTCACCAAAAGTACCCAAAGTTTCAGAAATACCATTCAATACACAACCATACATAAAATTCTTCAAAATAATCCAAACTAATATTGGAACCCAAAACTCAGAAGGATTTTATCACATAGTCTTCCCAAAAAAATCTTAACATTTATCTCCAAATAACATAGACTACTATTAAAGTCTCATACTAAAGTGTAATTAATCTATTCATATATTCTTTATGCTAGGTTCATCATTTTCCAGAAATAACCCAAATCACCATATGTCCACAATATATACATAAATTTTTACAAAAAAAAATCAACCATTCCTCATCAATTTAAATCCTGCAGTATCTTAGGCATATAGTACTCCAAAAGAGAAAACATCATCCAAAATAACCTTTATCATTTAATCGCCAATTCATTTCCTTATACAAAGGATAGCCATTTGATATAAGTTTCCAAAATCAACTTATTCTTTATCCATAAAAATAGCAGGTGCATTAGTCCGAAGGACATAACAACAAACTCATAATGCCCATATCTTGATCGACAGGTAGTTTTTGGAATATCATCATTCTTCACCCTCAATTTATGATAACCAAAATGAAGATCAATATTAGAGAAGAATTGAGTCCCACGAAGTTGGTCAAATAAGTCATCAATTCTTGGAAGAGAGTATTTGTTCTTCACTATGATCTCATTCAGTTCTCTATAATCAATGCATAGTTGCATCGATCCATCCTTCTTCTTCACAAAGAGAACTGGTGCTCCCCAAGGAGACACACTTGGTCGGATAAACCCATTATCTAAAAGATCTCAGAGTTGTTTCTTTAATTCCTCTAGCTCCACATTTTTCATCCTATAGGGGGTCTTTGACATCAGATGAGATCTAGGTATGAGTTCAATGGATAACTCCACCTCTCTTTTTGGGGAAGGTCTGGGTAACTCCTCAGGAAATACATCAACGTATTCCTAGACGATGGGGAAATTTTATAAAAGAATAAATCCTTCGTGAGAAAATTATTTCATTTATGAATCTTTTAACTAAAAAGTATTTTATCTCTTAAAACTTCATTCTTAGACAAATTACATTTTTTATAATTCCTTCATAAGGATTCATAAAAATCTTGCGATTAACCAAACATATCCCCTGAGAGTATCGTAACCAAGAGTGCAGCAAGGCCCGTTGTCATGTACCAGTTCCTGTTCGAGTCTATCTCAAAGAGGTGTTTTTAGGTTTTACCCCTATGTACATCTGTTCCAGATCCACCTCAACCTACTCGTATCCAGACAGGGATGTATTTTCTTGATAAACCACTTACTCAATACTCACCAAAATACCAGGAAGATTTCCTATATTTAAACTTTTCTATATGGTTCTTCCAAAAGGTTTCATATCCTAATTTCCATAAATAACTAAAATATCCTTTGATACCAATTGTAGCATCCCACCTTATTATTACAAAACATTTCATTACATTTTACAAACATATGATCTTTAAAGTCTAGTGTCTTGGAAATCAGGAACATAAAACATGAGAACAACATAAAACATTCTTCTTAAACACTTGAAAGGATTCTTCATTGTTCATCCTAAGTTCATTATAGCATCTCATAACCTAGGAGCATACATCAAAGGAAAGGGTGAGCAGAAGTCCTAGTAAGGGAAACAATATAAATATTTTACATGTGAACTTGAGATACATCAATAAAGTCATGATAAATAACTTTAAGGCATGAGAAAGAGATCATGAGGAATATCATAATAAAAATAAAATGTTTCATAACTTGAAGATGTGGATACAACATTTAACTTATAAAATCATTTCCATATCACCAAGGTCCATACCCAAGGTGTTATTAAAAAATTACCAAGGTTATTCACCAAGGTATCGTTAAAATGGTCATCTCTAGAGATTAAGTCTTTACCCAATGCATTAGAGCGCTATCGGGGTGCACCCTTAATTTTTCTTTATTATCATGTGATCCACATATATAATAATCAATAATTTCATAAATAATACATATAGCATAAAAGAAATGGGTTTCATTTCATAGTCATAACATTTTAAAAACTGCTTTAAAGATGTGATCTTTATGTCACTTTAAACCCACGCAAAAGGAAAGCGGGTATCATGTATGTAAATCCCAAAATTTAAAATAGAAAATTTTGATATATATGTGAATACCTCTATAGAATAAATATTTTTGAGTATTCACTTAATAAAATAAAAGAATTTGAGAAAAAGAGAGAGACATTTTGAGATGAAAATCCGGCAGCATAACGACTATGTTGCAGGGTTTTAGAAAACATTGAAAAGAGAGGGGACATGGGTCACCCACTCATAAATGATCCATAAAATAGTATAGGGACATAATATAAAGGATATAAGAACATGTTAATGAAATTTTAAGGACATACCTTATGAAATGAAAAACTTTAAAGGAAGACAAAAATAAGATTTTGCTTATGAAAAATTCGGCAGCCTAACGGCGTCACTTAAAACTTTAAAAAAATGAATTTATGAGATTAAATAGGGTCTCTCATCATGTGAACATAAAAGTAAAGTATTATGAATATATATATCATACCCCAACATGGAAAAAAGTAACTTTAAAGACTTGACATTAAAGTAGAACTTTGAAAATGGGAAGAGTGAAAGAATCCCTTACAAAAATTCAGCAGCCTAACAACGCCACTTAAACATTCATAAAATGAAATTATGAGAGAAAGTGGGGGTATCTAATCATATTAACATGAAAAGGATAGTAATATGAAAAATAACATCCTCCAACATAAGAACATGGAGCATAAAATAAATGACATAAAAGAGAGTACTTGAAAAGAAAGAGAGAGGTAGGATCCCTTACCTTGAAGAGTAACTTCAAAAGCTTGAAGTTCAGGAGCTTAAGAGGTTTGAGGGAACCTTGGGAGGACTCCTTGGGAGTTAAAGAGACCATAAATTCGCTTGGGAGTATTTGGAAATGAAATTAATGAGGTAAAGACTTGGTATTTATAGGAGAATGAGGGGAAAAAGTATTAATTGCCAAGGGACACCTCATTAGTGGTATTGGAAAAACCATGGGCTTGACCATGGTATTTGCCCATGGTATTGGCCACTTGGGACACCTCATACCTTATCTTATTTTTCATAAGTCGACCAGAATTATTGAATAATTAATACATCTTTAATGATGTCATTAAACACCCGAAACTCAAAAACTGTATGTTCACTATTCACCGAAAATTCAACTTTCTCAGAAAAAACCCAAAATTTCACCATAACCAAATATTGATGTTTTGATTTCAAAAATGTACTCCATTTTATGAAAATAATTTTCTAAATATTTTTAATTTAATTTTTAAATAAAAACACTATTCACTGAAAATTCAACTGTTTCAGAAAAATCCCAAAAATTCACCTTAACCAAATATCGATGCTATGATTTCAAAAATGAACTCTATTTTATGAAAATAATTTTCTAAATATTTTTAATTTAATTTTTAAATAAAAAACTCTATTCTCCCGAAAAAACTAATACTTAACCAATAATTTCTGAAACAGTTATTTACCTATTTTATTGAATCACATTACTTAATCAAGGTGCCTAAATTATATTAATACTTTCTTTAAGTGAGATTACTAATAAATTTGGTCACATTACTAATATTAAGCGTAAAATCACTATTCATAATTTACTATTCATTAAAAATTAATTTGATCTTATTAGACTCTAAATTTCATACTGAACACAACTGTAGAAGACCATTTTTTGAAAATCATTACACATTTTTAGTTATTTGAGGTTTACATAAATATTTTTAAAATATCCATTTTCTAAAATTCATCAACAATATGCATACTATATTTATCCAGACATTTAAAAATTCAAAAACTTTATCATAAGAAGAAATCACAATTTTTATTTAAATCAAAGGATTACACAAAGTAGTTATGGTCTCATTACATAACCCCTTATAACACCAGCATATGACCTAAGAGTAAGGTGTGCTAGGGTGATAGAATCTTGGGGCGGCTCGGCCAACATTGCCCGAGTAGGGATTTCTATCTGCTTGAACTTCTCACGATGGTGATTCTGTTCCAGCTTCACACGATGAAGTTCGGCTTGGGTTTGGTTCAGGGCAGCCCAAAGGTGCTACCTCATTCCCGAGTTCCTTCAGATGGGCTTCGATCGGCCCGAGGCTACTGGATGGGGCCATCAAATCTTCTTTTTATATTAATTAATCAATATCACTTTTATTTATAGAAAATAATCGCAACATTTAGTTTCCAACGGTCTTATTTTAATTATACTCATTTTATTAAATGAAATAGTTTTTTTTAGTATAAAATAAAATAACACACAAAGTTAGGAAACAAAATTTATTCAAAATTTCAGGTCGTTACAACTGTGTGATGTGATCTTTACTACTAGTTATCACATCTAACTCCTGGATGAATCTATAAATGAGCAACGTCTCTCCCACTATGAGAGTCGTCTCTCCAAGGATCTCCTAGGTTTCGTGGTTCCATCCTATCCCGCTCACGGAGGTTGTAACCAGTTCGTCATTCAACCGGACGGGCGACGGTCGTCATCTTCCATATGATCTAGCCTTCTTCCCTAAATCCCTTCTTCCACCCATAGATCCATTTTCCTCACCCACTGACCAGGCCTCCGTTGAATCGGTCTCTTCTGATTCCCATCGAATTCCGACTCCCAAACCTGGCTCCCTTGTACTGAGGGGATTACCGGTTCCGAATCTTTTTCCCTATGTTTGACCTCGGCCCCTCGACGCCTACGATATAGAGGGGAAGAACTACAGCTTTGGTTCTGGCATCATGAGAACGGACGATTTTCTTACCTGTTTCATGAAGAAGGCCTCAGTGACAACCTTTCATGCTGAATCACATATCTGAAAATAGGTGACGGCTCCCGTGTCGATCACCTCGATTATCGAAGATCTCGCTTGGAGGTTCGTTTTCGCAGAGGCAGTTTTCATATCAATTTCCATTTTGGGAGGTCATTTCCCCATATCCGCGATTTTCAGTGGTCGTACTGCATTGGTCAATTTCCAAATCCACAATTTGCGGTGGCCGATTACCCAGATCCACGGTGATGCTGACGCCCCTCTTCTGCGCGGTGACTTCCCTGATTCATGAAAGGTTCGGGCGTGAGAACCGTGGTTGGTGATCTGCTTGGTCCGCGAAAGGCACAGCCCACAGGTTGGCGATGAGGTGGGATTCCAGGTCATGAAGGACCGACTTCGCAAAGATGACTCCTCCTGCATCATGAAGTCAACTCCATTCTGCGTCGCGAAGCCGGATCCCCCTGATATGTGGAACCAGCTCATCCTGCCTCGTGAAGGATAGGCTCGAGATCCTATCAGCAAAGCCACCTTCGCGGAGCCCGGCCGCACTACCCCGGTCGCACAGTGTTGGCCTCTTTTAGCCCATTTGCGGTAACTCGAGTCATTTGTGGAGAGGCCACCGCGTTGGGTTTGACTCGTGAAGAAGCTTCCATGAAGAATCATGGTTCGTGAAGAATCCACCGTATTATGATTAACTCACACATAATCAGCCATGAAGATCTAGCTGCAAAGAATGGTCATGAAGAGAACGTCGCTTTGAGCTATTATGCAAACTCTAGAGTGTGTCACGGTGAGCTCAATCCAGAAGTGAGTGAGGTTGCGGTAGCCCTGACCACAGACCATGAAGGCACTTCACAAAAGAATTCATTGTGCAGGACTGGTCACGAATGTTGGCCGCAGTGAGGGGTTTCCGGTCCAAGGGCCCTTTGATTGGACCAGGCCTGGACAGTGTGTCTTTGAACTGGGTCAGGCCTTGATATTTCCCTATTTTGACGAGGTCCGCGAATCTTGTCTGTGATCTCCCAAAAGTGATGGTTATCACTACAGCGAAGCCTGGCTTCTGAGGCAACCTGACCACCACTCGTTGACCCAAGTAGTGCCGAAAACCGAGCGCTTTGTGAGGATCTCTTTCCTAACCCACGATCACTAATCCGTGGAGGTGTATTTAGTGAACCAATGGAAGAGGTTGTCCCTAACGGACATATGTAAGGCAATAATAGAGGCCTGGGAAAACGAAGATACACTATTGGAAAAACGTATGTTTCTACTAGTGGTCAAAAAGTTCATGGAGAATATCTCAGTTAATCAGGGGGGCCTCAAAAACACCCTTCAAAACCTCTGGAAACTGGAAGCTGACGTAGCTATTCGGGAAGCAGGGAACAACCGAATTGTTTTTGAGTTCTTCAATGAGAGGCATAAAGATAAAATCCTGATAGGTAGATCGTGGTCCTTCGACAATCTACTCCTCCTCATGGAAGAATAAAAAGGGGGGACGATATACAGCACATTAATATCACATGTTCCCCCTTTTGGATACATATCAAAGGAATCCCCTTTCACGCACGAACGGAACGAGTTATGAGAGAAATTAGGGATAGCATTGGCGGTAGCCATTCAGGCGAACCACACCCCACCTTGGACTTTTGTGGGATTCTATGGCTGGCTGTCCCATAATGAGAAGGGGAAATCATTGGATCTTCTATGCAAACTGCATCATGATCTTTCGAGCCCTATTCTCTTCGAAGGGGACTTCAATGAGATTATGTTCTATAAGGAAAAGTGGGGTGGAATTGCCCGACCCTATGTGCCAATGTCTAATTTTAAGGACGCGGTCTCTAGGGCGGACCTAATCGATCTGGGATACATGGGTAATCCCTTCACATGGTTCCGAGGTAATACGGATGGTACCTGCATCGTTGAGCAACTTGACAGATTTCTAGGCTCAACTGATTGGATAAATCTCTTCATCATGTTCCACATCGACCACATGATGATCAACTATTCAGAACACTGCCCAATTTTCATTGACTGCACTCAAGGCGAACGTAACAGGCATTCCAGCAGACCCTTCAGATTTGAGAGCTTCTGGTCAAAAGACTAGGAATGCGAAGAGGTGGTCCAATCAAGCTGGAAGAGTTCTCATGAATATTTTGGCCTCAATCTCCAACAGGTAGCATCCGATCTAAGATCTTGGAGCAACAAGAAATTCTGCCACCCTAATAGGCATTGTGATGTCCTTGAAAAGAAATTCATAATCTACTCAGGAAACCCCCATCCAATTGAAATCTCTCCAATATTGGTGTCACTCAAAGAGAGCTTGATGTGGCCCTGCGCGTTAAGGAAAGATTATGGGCTATGCGGGCACGAGACATACACATTAAAGAATGGAACACTAATACAAGGTATTTTCACCAGAAAGCTTCAGCTAGATGCCGGAAAAATTCTATCACGTGTATCTCACAACCTGATGGAAGAAAAGTTTCTAACACCATTGGAATTCACAATTCTTTGACATGATACTTCCATAACCTTTTCTCTACAGGAACTCCTTTCATGTTTGCTGAGGTGGAAGAATGCATCAGACCTGTGATCATCGAAGAGATCAATCAGAAACTTACCAAAGATGTGACGAATGATGAGATACACCTGGATCTGAATCATATCCACCCCACTAAGGCCCCAGGACCGGATGGATTCTACGCCCTATTCTTTAAACAATACTGGCATATCATCAGTCCCGACATCTGCAAAATGATAAAATATATATGGGTAGGGAATAAAAGCATTTCCACCATCAACGAAACTGTCCTTTTCCCCATTCCCAAAATCAAGAAACCTCTAGCGATCTCTGATTTTAGACCTATCAGACTCTGCAATGTCTCTTATAAGATCTTCTCAAAGATCCTTGTCAATTGGATGTGCCCTTGGATTCCTGATATTATCTCTGAAAACCAGAGCACCTTCGTGGCCAAGAGACTGATCACTGATAATGCAATTGTGGCCCATGAAGTGTTCCACTCTATGAAAACACACTCCACCGCGAAAAGAGGAACCATGGCCTGGAAATTGGATATGACCAAAGATTATGATAATGTGGAATGGCATTTCCTTAGAGTCATGATGCTGAAAATGGGGTTTTTCACTAAATGGACAGATATGGTCATGCACTGCATCTCGACCATCTCTTTTAGAATCAAGTTCAATGGGGAGCTCACCTGAGGATTCTCCCCAACCCGAGCCCTGCGCCAGGGAGATCCCCTCTCCCCATTTCTCTTCATCTTGGTGGCTGATGTTTTTTCTAACCTTATTTCCAGGGCTGCATCCTCTAATTCTATTCATGGGGAAAAGGTCTGCCGTGAAATCCCACCAGTTTCACATCTCTTCTTCACCGTCAACTACCTCCTTTTCTCCAGAGCAACTATAAATTTATGTCGGGTGATCATCCATACAATCCAGTAGTATGAGAGGGCGTCTGGACATTCTATCAATCATGACAAATCAGAAATCTCCTTCAGCACAAGGGTGCCTCTTTCCAAGAGAGATGAACTTTGTGCATAATTAGGCATCCATATGGTCGATAAACACCAAAAGTGTCCCAGGCTACCCATGGTGATTGGCCGGTTCAAAAAAAGAAATCTTTGCATCTCTGGTGGACAGGATTGAGAAAACAATTCAAGGCTGGACCCCAAAAAGAATCTCCAAAGCATGCAAAGAAACCCTCATTAAAGCTATCATACAGTCTATCCCCAGCTATTTTATGTCCCTGTTTAAGCTCCCAGTGGCCATCGTCAATCAGATCCTTACACGTACTGCCAACTTCTGGTGGGGGAAAATGATGGAAGGAATAGAACCCACTGGATGGCCTAGGAGAAACTATTCAAACCCAAGTTGGAAGAAGGGATGGGATTCTGGAATCTTCTTCTCTTCAATGATGCACTGTTTTCCAAGAAAGGATGGCACCATATTAACCGTCCATCATCTCTCTGTGTGCGGGTACTCCAAGCTAAGTACTTTCCCCACACAGACTTCCATGTTTCCTCTCTTGGCCCCCATCCTAGCTTCCTCTAGAGAAGCATTTGGGGGGCCAAAATCTCTTGGAAAAGGGCTGGGATGGGGGATTGGTAATGGCTCATCTATCAACATCTGGACCGATCCCTGGATGATTGATAAGGATGGTATGCAGGCTATATACCCCACCCAACCAGGTCTTAAAGACGCCACTTTCAGCTGCCTCCTTTCAGACCAGGGACCGGAGTGGTGTGTGGAAAAGATCCATTAATGGTTTAATGAAAGAGACCAAAGAATTATCCTGGTCATCCCCTGTGTTCCAGATGCATGCCCCGACTATCTTTTCTAGACCAATGACATATCGGGCAACTACACGGTGAGATCCGGTAACAGACTTGCTCTTGGAAACCACTCTGGCAACTGGGAATAGGGACCATGGAAACCACTTTGGAAGCTCAATGTCCCCCCAAAAATATGCCAATTTTGGTGGCAGGTGTGCACGGGCACCCTCCCTACCATGATCCTTCTCGTTTACTAACATATGCCATTTTTGAGTCCTTCCCTTTCTTCCCAAATACTCCAGAAAATCCTTTGCATGTCATCATTCACTTCCTGGGAGCTAAGGAAATTTTGAATAAATGGGGCTCGACTTAAGATGCTTCACTGGACATTACCTATAACCTCCCTGATCTTCTGATGTGTTGGTGCTCCTCTCTCTCATCGAAAAATGCAGGCTCACTCTACACCCTGGCCTGGATCATTTGGGTTCGGTGTAATGATGTTGTTTTTCCCCATGTTCATAAACCTCCCAAATTATGGATTGAATGGGCCATGTCATGGATTGAGAGCTGGAAGGACCATAAAGGACACTTTATGCTATGTGTAACCCCCTCATGTCCCCCTCATTGGAATCCCCCACCGGAAGGGATTATTAAGCATAATGTGGACGCGTCTCTCCCCAAGGATGGGCTTGTTGCTCTAGGTCTCCTGGCCAGAAATCATCTAGGGAAAATCATTGCTGCAAAATATGAATCACATCATGCCTTCTGGGAACCTACAGTATCTGAGGCCTCTGCCATCCTGGCAGCTATGATGCTTGCTGTGGAATGTGGATGGGTTGATATCATCATTGAGTCTGACTGCCTCACCGTAATCGATACTATTAACTACAACGACGGAGGACTCCAGTCATTTGTCTTCATCATCAGGAGAATTCGCTCACTTCGCCAAGGCTTCTCTTGCTGCACCTTCTCCTTTACCAAAAGGGAAGAAAACAATGCGGCCCATCAGCTGGCATCCTCAAGCCCTTTTGATGACAACCAACTCTAGATAGACAATTTCCCTTCATGGCTTTGCATTTGTACATCTGCTGATCTTCGACATTAATGTTATATGTCCTTATTTTCAAAAAAAAACTCATGGATAAAGCTTTGTATCCAAACTTCTTCTTTAGATTCCACAGAAGCTACGATATACTCATACTCTACTATAGAATCTACGACCACACTCTTCTTTGAGCTCTTCTGGCTCACTGCACCTCCATTAAAAGTAAATATGTATCCCGTTTAATACTTCATGTCATCTAAATCAGTCTAGAAACTAGTATCTGCATATCCTCTGATGACTAGTTCCTCATCTCCTCTGTAAACTAGGAACATATTCTTAGTACACCTTAGATACTTTAGGATAGTCTTGACTACAATCCAATGGCGTTCACCTGGGTCATCTTGATATCTTCCTACCGTACTCAATGTGTAGGTGACATCCAGCCTAGTACATAGCATGGCATACATGACTGACCCAATCGATGATGCGTATGGAGTCTTTTCCATTATATTTCTTTCCTCGTGTGTTTGATGAAACATTTTCTTGGAAAGATGAATGCCATGTGACACTGGCAATAATCCCCTCTTGGATTGTTCCATACTGAATCTCTTCAGTATCATATCAATGTATGTACTTTGAATTAGGCCCAGAAATCTCTTGGATCTATCACGATGTATCTTGATCCCAAGAATATACGCTGCCTCGCCCAAGTCTTTCATGGAGAAGCATTGATTCAACCATGCCTTAATAGACTGTAAGACTGGAATCTCATTTCCAATGAGTAATATGTCATCAACATATACTATTAGGAAAATGACTACGCTCCCACTAAACCCTTTGTATACATAAGGCTCACATTCAATTTTTATTAAACCAAATTATTTTATGGATTCATCAAAATGAATGTTTCATGACCTGGATGCTTACTTTAATCCATAAATGTATTTTTACAACTTGCATACCTTATTGGCGTCCTTTTGAGTCACAAACCCTTCAGGTTGTGTCATGTAGACATCTTCATGAAGGTTCTTGTTAAGGAATGCTATTTTGAAATTCATTTTCTAAATCTCATATTCATGGTAAGCCTCAATAGCAAGTAGAATTATGATGGTTTTCAGCATTGAAACTGGTGAGAAGGGTTCATCGTAGTCAATTTCTTGATGTTGTTTAAAACCTTTTGCAACCAGTCATGCCTTATAGGTACTAACTTGTCCTTCCATGTCCAGTTTCTTCTTGAATACCCATTTTTAACCAACAGGCTTTATATCAACTAGAGGATATACCAAAATCAATTCTTGGTTTGGGTACATGGAATCCATTTCAGAATTCATGGCTTCTTTCCACTTGGAAACATCTGTGTCACTTATTGCTTCCTTGTAGGTTAGAGGGTCGTTATTATCAACTAATACGAGGTCACCATCCTCACTAACTATAAAACCACACCATTCTGGTTCCCTAACCTCTCTTGTACTCCTACATAGTACTTGTGTCTCTAGAACAGATTCTTCTTCCACAGGGCTTTGTGGAATCTGTTCTTGTACCGACTCTTGTGTACCTTGAGCCTCAACTTTATCGAAGTCTATCTCACTCCCACTATCTCTTTTGGAGATGTGTTCCCTCTCAAGTAATATGGCATGTCTTTCCACTATAAATTTTTTGTTTAAGGGGTTTTATAGGTAATATTCCCTTATTTCCTTAGGGTATCCTATAAAGGTACACTTTGTGCATCGGGGTGCAAGTTTGTTACTTGAAGAGGCCTTAACAAATGCTTCGCTACCCAACACATGTAAATTTGATGACATGGCTTTTCTTCTACTTCAGAACTCATATGGAATACCATTTATCGATTTAGTTGGTACTTTGTTTAGTATGTGTGCTGCTGTTTGTAACTCATATCCCCAAGAGGATAATGGAAGATTTGCATGACTCGTCATTGATCTCACCATGTCTAACAAGGTGTGGTTCCTCCTTTCTTTTACACCATTACATTGAGGTGTGTAAGGAGGAGTGAGTTTGGACAGGATCCCAAACTCTCATAAGTAATCAATGAAGTCATGATTTAGATATTCCCCACCTCGGTCTAAGCAGAGTTTCTTAATCTTCTTACCAAGATGTTTCTCAACTTCATTCTTGTATTCCTTGAAATTATCAAAGTAATCCAACTTATACCTCATTAAGTAGATATATCCATATCTACTAAAATCATCAGTAAAAGTTATGAAGTATGAGTACCCACCCCTTGCTTCAACTGGAAATGGTCCACACAAATTGGTATGAATTAATTCAAGAAGCTCTTTATCCCTTTCACCTTTCCCACCAAATGGGTCTTTGGTCATTTTTCCTTGTAAACATGCATGACATATGCCAAGTGGTTTTAGTTCAAAATAATATAAATATCCATCTTGATGTAACTTTGTCAAATGTTTCTCATTTATATGACCTAGCTGGTGATGCCAAAGTTGGGTGTGGTATGAGTCATGTGAAGTATCTTTGTCATCAATTTTCATTACTTGGTTTGTGTAATCCAACATATAAAAACCATTGTATAAATGTGCCCTACCAAAAAAAATGTTATCTTTATAAAATAAGCAACATTAATTTCCAAAATTATAAACAAATCCATCTATATCTAGTCTGGATAAAGAAATTATGTTTTTGGTTACAGAAGGCACATAAAAACAACCCTTTAACACCATGATCATCCCAGTTGGCAACGTGAGGTGGTAGTCCCTGACAGCTACAACATCAATTCTGGATTTGTTGGCTACTCGTAGATCTACCTCCCCTAGATCAATCTTTCTAAATCTACTTGGTTCCTATATTTTGATACATAGGTGAGAACCACAAGCTGTATATAATACCCAATTTGTAGAAATAGATAGATTTCATTTGATAACAAATGCACCTGAAGCTTCCCCTTGCTTCTTAGGCTGGGTGCAGTTCTTCTTCCAGTGGCCCTTCTTTCCACATGCGAAACAAACAGCCTCATATTCCCTTGCCTCCCCTTTGATCTTCCTTTTCTTGGAAGGTCGTGAAGAATATTTGGTCTTAAATCTCTTCGCATTCTCTTTCCTCTTATTCACCATAAGGATAGAAGGCTTTTCACGCTTCATATCTTTGTCCATTTGGAGAATTAGGATAAGAAGATCAGATAGAGACTTCTCAATGTTGTTCATATTGAAGTTGACAATATAGTTAGAGAAGCTCTGAGGGAATTACATGATAATGAGATTAGTGCCCAATTCTTCCGGGAGTTTAAACCCTAGATCCTCCAGGCACTCAATTTAGCCAATGAGCTTGACAACATGAGGTCCAGCTGGGGCACCTTCTCTGAGCTTACTCTCAAAGAGTGCCTTAGAGATCTCAAACCTTTCTTGTCTTACTCTCTCCTGGTAGAGACCACGGAGGTTCTCACGCATGTTATAAGCATCCATGTTTTCATGAGACTTCATGAGGTCAATAGACATTGATGATAACATCAAACATTGAACATCGACCGTGTCGTTCATATGTTTCTCATAGACCAAGAAATCCTCATCACTCACCTCCTTGGTAGGCAGATCAGGTAATGCTGACTCCATCACGTAAGACTTCCATTCATGGCGTAGGATAACCCAAATGTGTCTAAACCATTCTTGGATGTTATTGATGGTGAGGATGTTGTCTTTATCCAAAATTGATCGTAGGGATAGTTTGGTTGATGAGATTTTCATTTTTATTCTACAAATAAAAAAAACAAATCATTAGTACTTGATTACATTTTATGAGAAATAATAAATTTTATTAAGTCTCCCACTATTTTATCAAGTCCCAATGGCCCTCACCATTGAACTCAGAATGTCCAGTTTTCATGAAATTCTAGTGGAAAGGATCTATATTCCCCTTCGAATAACCCCAAAAAGGGGTGTTCAAGTTATTAGATGGTATTTAGGTAGGCCGGTCTTTTCCAACTGCGGGATTTCAGCTCCTTGATATGTTGAGTGGACTCCCCAATCCTGAAATCATGACTTTGGATTTTCTTAACTCTTACCTCCAATATTACACCAAGTCTATCAAGGGATACTCCTCTTGATGTAATATGGTTAAGTCAACCTGAAACCTTTTATAAGGGCTTCTTGTATAAAAGTAAGTTTCCCAACAAGGGTTGGTCAAACACATAGTTTTATTGGGTGTTGCCCTTAATCAAGTAACGGAAGGCTTGTTATAACTTAATATTTTATTTGAGGTATTTTTATCTCTTATCCATTAATTGATTATTATCATTATCACACGCTTGTTAATATTAAGTGGAACCTACTTAAGTGATTAACCATGCCTTGATAATATTTACACATAAGTCTGGTTTATTTTAGTTCATTCTTGCATGCTTGTTTAATTAATTAATTATGTGATCGTGACAACACATCCATAATGATAAACAATACAAATGACAGAAATAAAATAAAGTAAATGGAATGATCACAAGCTTTTATAATTGTTAGTTTATCTAGCGGTTGATAAACTAACCCTGACCTAGGTGAGAAACAACTTGAACCTTTTGGGTTCGTGTTTACATCTTCCACCTGTCCACCTATGTATATCCTGGGATTGGTTTCATCTCGGCTCCAGCTTGAACCACCTCCACTAGATTGGGAGTTCAATCCATTACATATTCCTTTTTTAACTCACATGTAGGTGAGAGGTAAAAAGGGGTTTTACATAAAAGAAACATTGGGCACGCAAGCCCTGCATATTAATGAGGAGAAGGCTCACAGGCCAACAAATTTAATTTAAATAAATAAATTAAAAGAAATCATCCACACACAAAGGTCTTGGTCTAGCTCGTGATCATCCATACATGCAATTATGTTTATGCATAAATAAAACTAGCATTCTATTCTTTAATCGTTCTCGTTTAAGATAAATCACACTCGAATCAATTAATTATCATCTTTAATTAATCAATCCTTTTATCTTAAATCCCTTTCTAAATTTCCTTTAGATTCTCATCCATCATAATTTTAAACAAATAAATTCATCTAAAATTATCTTTGTACATAACTTGTACCTTGGAGGCAACCCGGTGAATTCCTATTCATAACTACCTAATGAGTAAAAATGAACATTACACAGATGTTAAATTAAACACATATATATAAAACACCTATCACGTGTTGTGCCTCAGCTTTACACCCGTGCAATGGTACATGTCTCAAGGGTCTGTATAATATATTAATAAATTTTAATAAATCTGTGTAATTTGGATGAGTACATGACGTGTAGTTCCAACTACATGGCGTGTACTATTTTTCACCGTCTATCTGAAGTACACGCCCGGGGAAACGGCGTGTGAGTTTACTTCAAAAATCTTCAGAGTACACAGCGTGTCCAGTGGGCCACACGCTGGGTAGTTCCTTGTTACACGGTCTCCAGCCTGGCAAGCCGTGTACGGGGTACACAGTCCAACCCTAACCCGAAGGGACTACACACCGTGTCCATTGGGCCACATAGAGTGTAATCTGGAAACTGTGTTCCACTTGTTCCTGGTCAACACACGGAGTTATTTATGGCTTAGAATGACTCCAACACATGGCTTGGTTTAGAAGACCGGTCTGATGCATTGAATCTTGACTACACGGCGTGTACTACCGAATACACGTTGTGTGTTCTGGTGTTGTATGGCTAGGAAGCTTTGGCACCTCCAGATGAGATCCTCTATTTTATTTTAATCAAAATCAAAATAAAATATCGTTTCTGTAAGGTGAACGAGAAACGAAAGAGGAGGAATAGATCTCGAGATTCAGATTCACAGAATGATTAAATTGAATTGAAACAACTAAATTATTAAATGCGTAATTCATCAATGAAATCTTTAAATAATTATAAACTATGATGTAACCACTCTGATACCACTTGAAGGTTCCAGGAACAGCAGAAACGTGGTTGGGACGACACCCAATTTTGATTTTTACCATGATCAATGATTATTCCGGGATCAATACGACGATGAACGCCAGTGTCCATGGAATATAATCAAATATTTAGATAAAGAAGAAAGATGCCTAAAACCTTTAGAGAGAATCTTTCACATCACGTTTATAATTAATTTAATTAATTTCATAAAGAAAAATAATACATGTGTCTTTGATATTTTTCTTCGTTGATGATGTTGATCGTCCGGATTGACCCATCCAGATTATCTAGTTGGGCTTGTAAGGATCCAAACTAGAATCCCTCTAGCGGTTATCCACACGTGCTCTAATGGCCTCTGATTGACACCGCTCGTTCTCTGGGTGCTAGCACAATGAAACGAGTGTCTTGTGTCGGTCATTCTTGATCACCTGTTCTTCGACCTTGAAAACATCACTCGTTCTTGAGAGGGGAGAGAAGATGATTTGAGAGAGAAATTGTTTGGTTCAACAATTCTCAATTCACTGGGCATGTGGTGTGGTGTATAGCACAATAGGGGTATTTGCCTATTTATATACATGGAATTTTAGTTACAATATTTAATTGCATAGCAACAATTAAATACATTCATGAATTTAGAGAAAACTCGTTCATTTAATAATAACATCACGTCATTATTTACAGTGCGCCAACTTGCGCAAAATGGAATTGTAAATAAAATTCTGCATCACAAAATAATAGCAGTGTTATTTTAATTTGTGCCAACTAGTTAAATATTTATTAAACGTATTGCAAATAATTATTTTACTACCGGACTGACCTTGGTCTGCTTGAACTCCACTTCCATTTATTGAACACTCGAATAAATAAATAAATAATTTATTCTCTTAAATAAATATTTTATTTACAAACTAGTAAATAAATATTTATTAAATGTTCAATAAAATAAATAAATATATTTTATTTAATTTATGAGATCATTTTAACTTGAATAAAATTATTCCACGGTCCTGAGAATAATATTTATTTTATTAATTAAATTCAAATAGAATTTAACCGAGACCACCAAAAACACTTAGTGTGTGACCCACTAGGATTCTTTCTCGTTGGCATTAGGTGGGCTTGCCTAAAGTCCAAGAGTACTGTTTAGAAACAGGTCAAGGCACCCAAGAGAAAGAATGTAAAGTTGGAACAATGACATCCACATACAAATTCTCATTGTGTAATATAATCTCTTTGTCGCAATATCTCATCAAGAAAGTTTCATGATTGTGCCATCAACTTTTATGCTTGATACGTCATTCTTTGACTACCTGAAATAAAGTTGTCATTACACCATGGCCAAGGAATTTTGTGCGACAGTTCTATTTCAGTCAAAGGGGTGAGATATCAACTTCCATAAATTGAAGAGACAAATCCTTCCTCAACTTATCCATTAACAACATGTCACTTGTGACATACCCAACGTACCCTACTTCCTGCCAACTGTCTGTGTGGCTGTTTTCGTCAGTAAATTAAAGTGTGTAAGTCATGACACGTATTAATGATATGTTGGAGTTGGTGGCCTAGAACCAACTACTTTGTACTTTATTCATTAATAAAATCCTTATCACATCTTGATTGCTCTTCTGCGTGACAATTCATGTGATAATGTCCTAAGGACAGCTGTTGCATTAAAGGGTCATAGCGGATCCCTGCTATGATGAGAACCTGGAAGTGCCATAACACTGTTCTTGTATATATGTTCTATGTTTGGATGATGTTATTTGAGGGAGAAAAATAATACAGGTCATTAGGGGTGAGGACTCATAAAACATTGAGGCACCTTCTCATGGTGTGCGCCCTTGGTAATATCTAGGAGGATATTATGAGAACGAGACCCGCCAGTAGGAAATCCACATTTCATAGTGTCATTGGATGTTCCTATCTACGGATGTGTGTATTGGTCCTTAGACTTTAATATTATTATTAATGGGTATTACAACTCACGCACATAGATGTATTGATGAAAACTGTAACGACACACTGTTCGCAGTGAGGTAGGATATGTTGGGTGCGTCACGAGTAATACTGCATTAATAGATAATGCGAGAAAGGATTTGTCCCTTATGTTCCATAATGGAAGTAGATATCTCAGGACCTTTGATGGAATTGATATAGCCTAAATAAATCCATGGCCATGGTAAGGTATGGGCGAGTTCAATTTTGGGAAGTTAAAGAAATAATAATCAACCACATGGGTTGATGGCACTAGCATGCAACCTGCTTGATTAGAGATATCGAGACAAAGGGATTATATTACATGGTAAGCGTTCGTAGGAGGTGACACGTCATTGCGGCGTTAAATTCTTTCTCTATGGGTGCCTTGGCGCATTGCTAGACTCTAACCTTGAACTTTAAGCAGGCTCCGCCTAATGCCACTGAGAAAGAGGCCTAGAGGGTCACACACTAAGTGTGTCCATGTATCTCAGTTAAATATTAATTTAACAAGTTAAATAAATATTATTCCCAACTGTGGTTTAATAATTATTTAAGGATGTCTGATTGCATTTATTTCGACACTAGTTATTCGAGAGAATATATTGTCGGAAAAATAATATATTTATTAGCGAGTAATGCAGTTACATTTATTTAAGAAATAAATATCCATTACTCAAGGTCTAATAAATTTGGCGGAGAAAAATGGAAAATAAAAGTACACGTCGTGTAGTTTTATGGAAAATAAGTACACGCCGTGTATTAATTATTACACGCCGTGTAGTTTTCCAGTCGGGATTTTGGGGATATAATATTGTTTTATTAAATGATATTAATTGTAATCAGTGTGGGCGCATGTCAAGGAATTAATAATTCGACATGGGGTTTCAATAAGAGTTAATGAAATAAATAAAATGTATAACACATTTATTTATTTTCATAACTCTATTAACCTCCAACCCGATTATAAATATCCTCACAACCCCAACACTTTTCTAGAGCCATTGTTGTGCACAACAGATTTAGAAATACTCTCAAGCCATGAGAGAATTCTCTTTCCACCAAGAACGCCCTCAAGTTACGAGAGTGAGATCCTCCACCGGATCAAGGCGGTCAAAGGCGGACATCACAGGTGAAGGTTCTTCCACGTTATCACCCGGAGATCCCTTCGGTGACGTCCAGAGATATGTGGAGCACGTGTGGATCACTGCTAGAGGAATCCTATACTTGGATTCTACGACGCAACAACGGATCACAGGATCGTGACTGGAGACATCGACGAAGAAAGAATTCCACCAAGGTAATTATTGTGAATTAATTAAATTAATTATAACCAACATATGATGAACCTATCTCTATGATTCTGGGATTCCCTCTTAAGTTTTTCGTTCTTCGTTCTATTTCGAAGATTCGTCATTTTAAATCATGACGGATCTCGTATTGAACGTTTCTTAACGTTAAAATTAAATTTGGGAAAACCCACCAACGCGCTTCCGCTGCGCCAGGAACCTACAAGTGGTATCAGAGGGATCATATCGTTGATTATAATTATTTAGTTTTTCGTTGGTGATTTACGCATTTATTAATTTAGTTATTTCAATTCATGTTTAATCATTCTGGAAATATGAATCTCGAGATCTGTTCCTCCTCCCTCGTTTCTCGTTCACCTCACAGAAACAATTTTTTTTTAATTTTGATTAAAATAAAATAGAGGAACTCATCCGGAGGATCCAAACGTTTCTGGCCGTATAACACTAGAATACACAGTGTGTATTTGGAAGTACACACCGTGTAGTCTAGGTTCAATGCAATGACTGATCTGCCAAATCAGGCAGTGTATTGGATTATTTCTAAGAATTTAAGACACCGTGTGTTGACCAAAAACAGGTGGCACACGGTTTCCGGATTACACGCCGTGTGGTCCAATGAACACGGCGTGTAGTCCCTTCGAGATAGGGTTGGTCCGTATACCCCGTACATGGATTTCCCAGCTGGAAACCGTGTAATGCGGAAACTACATGGTGTGTGTCCCACAGAACACGCCGTGTACTCTGAAAATTTCCGAAGTACATAAACACGCCATGTCCTCGGGCGTGTACTTCGGTTGGACGGTGAAGAAAAGTACATATCGTGTAGTCAGAACTACACGTCGTGTACTCACCCAAATTATGCAGATTTATTAAAATTTATTATTATATTATACAAACCCATGAGACGTGTACCATAGTGCAGGCGTAAAGCTGAGGCACAACACGTGATAGGTGTTTTATATATATGTGTTTAATTTAACATCTGCGTAATAAATGGGAATTCACCGGGTTGTCTCCAAGGTACAAGTTACGTACCAGAATAATTTTAAATGAATTTATTTGTTTAAAATTATGATGGATGAGAATCTGAAGGAAGTTCATAAAAGGGTTTAAGATAAAAGGATTGATTAATTAAAGATAATTAATTGATTCGAGCATGATTTATCTTAAACAAGAACGATTAAAGAATTGAATGCTAGTTTTATTTATGTGTAAATATCATTGCATGTATGGATGATCATGAGCTAGATCGAGACCTTTGTATGTGAATGGTTTTTTTTAATTTTTTTATTTAAATTAAATTTGTTGGCCTGCAAGCCATCTCCTCATTAATATGTATGGAATGTGTGCCCAAGGACTCTTTTATGTAAAACCCCCTTTTTACCCCTCACCTTCGTGTGAGATAAATGCATATGTAATGGATGAAGCTCCCAAGCTAGTGGAGGCGGCTCAAGTCAGGAGCCAAGGTGAAACCAATCCAAGGAGATACAAAGGTGGACAAGTGGAAAGCTGTAAACACGAACCCGAAAGGTTCAAGGTGTTTCTCCCCTAGGTCTTGGGTTAGTTTATCAACCTCTAGATAAACTAACCAATAGAAAAAGCTCATGATCATACCATTTATTTTATTTCTGTCAGTTGCATGGTTTATTTATTGTGGGTGTGTTGTCATGATCACACAATTAGTGAATTAAACGAGCATGCAAGATGGAACTAAAATAAAACCGGCTTATACGTAAATATTATCTTAGACATGGTTAATCACTCAAGTATATCCCACTTAATATTAACAAGCATGTAATCAAAGATAATAAAATGGAAATTTACGTATAAGGATAAAATTCCTCAAAAGAAATATTAAGTCGGTATAGCCTTCCATAATCTTGGTTAGAATCGAACCATAGTTCAAAGTGCTAGACCAACCCTAGTTGGGTGCTTTCAATTATCGGGGAATTCTAATTCAAGGTTTTGGGTTGACTTGACTTGGTTCTCATCAAGGGTTGACTACCACAGCAGGACTTGGTGTGACCAAGAGGCAAAGGTTGAGCAAATCCAAAATAAAAGGATTTCAGGATTGGGGAGTCCACTCAGCAGATCAAGGAGCTGCGAGTTAATGCAGTTGGCATTTGGAATGCACACCTAAAACCCTTAAAGTTGCTTGACCAACCCTAGTTGGGGTAATGTGAAGGGCAATATGGATCCTTACCACTAGAATATTCAGGCAACAGAATATTCCGAAGTCAATGGTGAGGGCTATTGGATCTCGATAAAATAGTGGGAGACTAATAAGTATTAATTTATTTATTTGTCTCAGTTTTGTAATAAAGTACTAAAACCTTTGCTCGTCTTAATTTGTAGAAACGACAATAAAATTACTTCAAACATATCATTGCGAACCATACTTGAGAAGAAAAACATTCTCACCGGCACCAATTTCCAAGAGTGGCAGAGGCGTTTACGCGTCATCCTTCGCCATGAAAGGAAATTGTATGTGCTGGAAGAGCCTATTCCAGTTGCACCTGGGAAAGAGGCAAGTGATGAGGAATTATATCTCTATATTAAACACATGGATGATGCCATAGATGTCCAGTGTTTCATGCTTATCAGCCATGTCCAATGAGCTCTTGAAGCAACATGAAAACATGGACGCGTATAGCATGATGTCTCACCTTAAAGATCTCTACCAAGAGAAGGCGAGACAGGAAAGGTATGAGATCTCCAATGCTTTGTTTACAACTAAGCTTGGAGAGTCTGCGCCAGCTGGGCCTCATGTAGTCAAACTTATTGGCTACATTGAACGTCTGGACATCTTAGGGATTAAATTCTCGGATGAGTTGCGTACAGATCTCATCCTATCATCACTGCCCAAGACCTTCTCTAGATTTATTGTCAACTACAACATGAGAAACAATGACAAGAGTCTATCAGAACTTCTGACCTTGATTCGCCAGGTAGATAAAGACATGGGGCGTGAAAAACCCGCAGCCCTTATGGTGAATAGGAAAAGGAAGGACAAGGAAAAGGGGCCAAAGACTTATAAATAGTATGAATCCCCTGAGCATCGTCCCTCCAAGAAGGGGAAGATCCAGAGGCAGGGAAAGGAACGGGAGGCGGTGTGTTTTTCATGTGGCAAGCAAGGCCACTGGAATAGGAACTGCGCCCAGAAGCGTGGGGATGCTAAAGGTGCGTTCGTTATCGAGTGTAATCTTTCTATTTCTACACATTGGGTATTAGATACAGCTTGTGGGGCTCACATCCGTATTCTAATGAAAGAACCAATTAGATTTAGAAATATTGTCAGATGAGAGGTGGATCTTCAGGCTGCCAATGGCGCAAGGCTGGTTGTGTTGGCTATTGGCGATTACCACCTCTCACTGCCGACTGGGATGATTCTGGTTTTACAAAACTGTTATTATGTGCCTAGTGTTACCAAGAACAAAATTTATGTATCTTGTTTGGATATGGATGGATTTGTTTTCAAATTTGGAAATAAGGCTTGTCTCTTTTATAGGAACAACGTATGTTATGGTATGGCACATTTAAATAATGGTTTGTATGTATTAAATTACGAAAACCAAGTGTTGGAAATTGATAACAAAACAAACTCACATGACTCATACATCACCCAGTTGTGGCATCACCGTCTCGGTCATGTAAACAAGAAGCGCTTGACAAAGCTCTGTCAAGATGCCTATTTAGACTCTACTGAGCTAAAACCACTTGATAGATGTCACACTTGTTTACAAGGAAAAATTACCAAGCCGCCTTTTGGTGGACAGGGTGAAAGGGCCACAGAGCTTCTAGGATTGGTACACACGGATGTGTGTGGACCATTTCCAGTATAAGCTAGAGGTGGATATTCTTACTTCATTACTTTTACTGATGATTTGAGTAGATATAGCTATGTCTACTTAATGAGGTATAAGTCAGATGCCTTAGAGAAATTTAAGGAATTCAAGAATGAAGTAGAGAATCAACTTGGTAAGAAGATAAAGAAACTTCGATCGGATCGAGGTGGAGAATATCTGAACCAAGAGTTCATCGATCTTCTACGGGAGTCTGGGATTCTATCTCAGCTCACTCCTCCTTATACACCACAGTGGAATGGTGTTAGTGAAAGGAGGAACCGCACCTTGTTGTACATGGTGAGGTCGATGATGAGTCATGCGGATCTTCCATTATCCTTTTGGGGATATGCATTACAAACTGCAGCATACACATTAAACCGAGTACCAAATAAGGCGGCAAATGGAATTCCCTCCGAGCTATAGAATGGAAAGAAACCCATTTTGTCACACACATGTGTATGGGGATGCGAGGCGTTTGTTAAAGCCTCCTCAGGCAACAAACTAGCACCCCGGGGCACGAGGTGTATCTTTATAGGATATCCCAAGGAAACGAAAGGATATTACCTATATAACCCTTCAGACAAGAAAGTGACGATCGCCAGACAAGTCGTCTTTCTTGAGAGGGAGCACATCCTCAAGAAGGATAGTGGGAGCAAGATTGACTTCGACGAAGTTGATGCTCAAGATACACAGGAGTTGGTACAGGAACAAGTTCCACAGGTCCCCGTGGAAGAGGTTCCAGAAACACAGGTACTGCGTAGGAGCTCAAGAGAGGTAAGGGAACCAGAGAGATTTGGTTTCCTAGTCACCGAGGATGGTGAATCATTATTGTTGGACAATGATGAACCTTTCTCCTACAAGGAATCAGTAGAAAGCTCAGAAGCTACAAGATGGCTAGAAGCTATGAATTCTGAGATGGATTCCATGTATCAAAACCAAGTCTGGGTTCTGGTCAATGATCCATTTGATGTAAAGTCTGTTGGATGCAAATGGGTATTCAAGAGAAAACTGGGCATGGAAGGTCAAGTTAGCACCTATAAAGTAAGGCTAGTGGCTAAAGGATTCAGATAGCGTCAAGGAATTCACTATGATGAAACCTTCTTACCAGTTTCCATGTTTAAATCCATAAGAATCATACTTGCCATAACAGCATACCATGACTATGAGATTTGGCAGATAGATGTCAAAATAGCATTCCTTAATGAGAACCTTCAGGAAGATGTCTATATGACACAACCAGAAGGGTTTGTGACACCAGGTGAAGCCAAACGGGTTTGCAAGTTGCCGAAATCCATTTATGGATTGAAGCAAGCATCCAAGTCATGGAACATTTGATTTGATGAAGCCATAAAGGAATTTGGTTTCATTAAGAACGAATGTGAGCCATGTGTTTATAAGCGGTTTAATGGGAATGCAGTCGTTATCCTAGTAGTATATGTTGATGACATATTGCTTATTGGAAACGACTTACCAGCCTTACAGTCTGTTAAGGACTGGTTGAACAAGTGCTTCTCCATGAAAGATTTAGATGAAGCAGCCTACATTCTAGGGATCAAGATCATTCGTGATAGATCCAAGAGGCTGCTTGGACTAAGTCAGGGTACATACATTGACCAGATACTAAAGAGATTTAGTATGGAACAATCCAAGAGAGGATTGGTTCCAGTGTCACATGGCTTACATCTTTCTAAGAAAATGTGTCCTCCTACACAACAAGAGAAAGATAGAATGAGTAAGATCTCATACGCTTCGTTTATAGGATCCATCATGTATGTCATATTATTTACTAGGCTTGATGTTGCTTATGCACTGAGCATGGTAGGCAGATATCAAGCATATCCAGTAGAACAGCATTGGACTGCTGTTAAGACTATCCTTAAGTATCTGAGAAGAACTAAGGATATGTTCCTAGTGTATGAAGGATACGAGGAGTTTGTCATCAGAGGGTATGCTGGTGCTGGTTTTCAGACAGACCAGAATGATTTGAAGTCACAATCTGGATATGTTTTCTGTCTCAATGTAGGAGTTGTGAGCTGGAAGAGTTCAAAGCAGCCAGTTATCGCCGATTCTACAGCGGAGTCCGAATATATAGCGGCTTCTGATGCAGCCAAGGAATCTGTCTAGATTCGGAACTTTGTCTAGGAGCTTGATGTGGTGCCTAGCAGTAAAGATCACATTACATTGTATTGTGATAATACTGCAGCGGTGGCTCTTACAAAAGAACCAAGGTCACATCAACGGACAAAGAAAATACTCCGGAAGTATCACCTCTTGAGGGATTTCTATCAGAGGGGTGAAGTTTCTGTGAGCAGAGTGTCCACGGAAGAGAACGTGGCGGACCCCATGACTAAAGGCCTATCTCACCAGAAGCATGAATATCATGTGAGAGCTAGCGGGTTAAAAGTTGTTAGCAGTTGGCTCTAGTTCAAGTGGGAGTCTGTCGGAGTTGGTGGCCTAGAACCAACTACTTTGTACTTTATTCATTAATAAAAGCTTTATCACATATTGATTGTTCTTCTGCATGACAATGCATGTGATAATGTCCTAAGGACAGCTGTTGCATTAAAGGGTCATAGCGGATCCCTGCTATGATGAGAACCCGGAAGTGTCATAACATTGTTCTTAAATATATGTTCTATGGCCGGATGATGTTATTTGAGGGACACAAATAATACAGGTCATTAGGGGTGAGGACTCATAAAACATTGAGGCACCTTCTCATGGTGTGTGCCCTTGGTAATATCCAGAAGAATATTATGAGAACGAGACCCGCTAGTAGGAAATCCACATTTCATAGTGTCATTGGATGTTTCTATCTGCGGACGTGTGTATTGGTCCTTAAACTTTAAGATTATTATTAATGGGTATTACAACTCGCGCACTTAGATGTATTGACGAAAACTGTGACGACACACTGTTCGCGGCGAGGTATGATACGTTGGGTGCGTCATGAGTAATACTGCATTAATAGATAATGCGAGAAAGGATTTGTCACATCTGTTCCATAACTGAAGTAGATATCTCAGGCCCTTTGATGGAATTGATATAGCCTAAATAAATCCATGGACATGGTAAGGTATGGGCGAGTTCAATTCCGGAAAATCAAAGAAAGAATAATCGAGCACATGGGTTGATGGTACTAGCATGAAACCCGCTTGATTAGAGATATCGAGACAAATGGATTATATTACACGGTAAGCGTTCGTAGGAGGTGACATGACATTGCGGCGTTAACTTCTTTCTCTATGGGTGTCTTAGTGTGTTGCTAGACGCTAACCTTGGACTTTAGGCAGGCTCCGCCTAATGCCACTGAGAAAGAGGCCTAGAGGGTCACACACTAAGTGTGTCCATGTATCTTAGTTAAATGTTAATTTAACAAGTTAAATAAATATTATTCCCGACTGTGGTTTAATAATTATTTAAGGATGTCTGATCGCATTTATTTTGACACTAGTTATTCGAGAGAATATATTGTGGGCGAAATAATATATTTATTAGTGAGTAATGCAGTTACATTTATTTAAGAAATAAATAACCATTACTCAAGGTCTAATAAATATGGTGGAGAAAATGGAAAATAAAAGTACACGCCGTGTATATTAAATATACATGCCGTGTAGTTTTATGGAAAACAAGTACACGCTGTGTATTAATTATTACACGCCGTGTAGTTTTCCAGTCGGGATTTTGAGGATATAATATTGTTTTATTAAATGATATTAATTGTAATCAGCATGGGCGCATATCAAGGAATTAATAATTCGACATGGGGTTTCAATAAGAGTTAATGAAATAAATAAAACGCGTAACGCGTTTATTTATTGTCATAACTCTATTAACCTCCAACCCGATTATAAATATCCTCACAACCCCAACACTTTTCTAGAGCCATTGTTGTGCACAACGGATTTGGAAATACTCTCATGCCAAAAGAGAATTCCATTTCCACCAAGAACGCCCTCAAGTTACGAGAGCGAGATCCTCCACTGGATCAAGGCGGTCGAAGGCGGACATCGCAAGCGAAGGTTCTTCCGCGCTAGCACCCGGAGATCCCTTCGGCGACGTCCAGAGATACCTGGAGCACGTGTGGATCACCGCTAGAGGAATCCTATACTTGGATTCTACGACACAACAACGGATCACAGGATCGTGACCAGAGATATCGACGAAGAAAGAATTTCACCAAGGTAATTCTTGTGAATTAATTAAATTGATTATAACCAACATATGATGATCCTATCTCTATGGTTCCGGGATTCCCACTTAAGTTTTTCATTCTTCGTTCTATTCCGAAGATTCTGCGTTTTAAATCGTGACAGATCTCGGATTGAACATTGCTTAACGTTAAAATTAAAGTTAGGCAAACCCACCAACGTGCTTATACTGCGCCAGGAACCTACATGATAATCTTAAAGTCTAAGAATCATTACACATGCTCGCAGATAGAAATATCTGATGACACCAAACATGCAAAATTCATACTAGTGGGTTTGTTCTCATAATCTTCTATCTTAGAGATTACCAAGTGTGAACTTAATGAGAGGAAGTCTCATCTGCTTACGAGTACTCGCACCTGACGGTCTGCATGCTCTGTGTTCCATCATAACATGTCATCCAATCACAGAACTATATTTAAGAATATCTTTATAGCATTTCAAGGTTCTTATTATAGCGGGGAACTGTCATGACCTTATCAATGCAACAAATACTCTAAGACATTATTACATCATAGACATGCAGAACAATGAACAATATGTAATAATACATTAAATATACATGTAATCAAAGTAAAACGAGTTGGTCATAAGACATCAACTCTTACATAATACACTTGAATGATGCTAAATTACTGACATATGCAATCTCATTCCCCTATCATAGTTTAGCCAAAGACCATGCTTATATTATCAAAATATTCCAACAAATTCAAAATAGACATTGAAAACAGGGGAAAATGAGGAAACATGAAGAGATAAGTTCTCAGTGTCAGAGCTTCAAAATTCCTACGGAACTCCACTTCTCATCTTGTGATCTCTTTGATGGGTCATCTCCTATGTATCAATAATCAATTCCTCATGCTCACTCCTTGCTTCCTACCCCTAGCCCGTTGCACATTTTCTATCGAATGTTCTTCACTATTCTTAATAAATAGTGCACGCGCCAATGCTCCCCTTTGAGCTCATAGTCACTGGTCCCCAATTTTATATCATGTTTCCACATGACATTTCCATTGTAGACCTTCATCCTCTTCAGTGACATAAGACAATCTCTCCATAACAAAATTCAAAACCCCTTGAATTGTTGTGTCATGCAGCGACCCCAATCACAATACTGGATAGTCTCCACATAGTACTTTCAAGGGCCGTGATTAACGGGAATGGAATGCTTGAATCGTGTCTCCATGATTCATCAAGATGAACAAAAAGAATGAAAAGTTGACTTGAGCTGAGCTATTACAGATTTTGAAATTAACCTTCCTCCCTGCTTCAGGATCCGACAATTTTTTATTTAAATTATCCAGGCCTCAACATAACCTTAGGCCTCACCGACTAATCAACTGGGTCTTGTGTAGCATTGCCCAACTACATATATGAAAACTTTTCTCGAAACTCTTCAACACTGTCCTGGTTGAGTATCCTAGCCAACAGATCATTAATCGAGCTCCCTTTTTAACACATGTGAACCTCAGTCCATCCTACTCGGCTTGGCGAATAATCGAGCCTAGGTTATTTAAAACCTCAATAAAAAAGTGTGGCATGACCTTCTTTGGAATTGAACAGTGAGCTCAGGTCATGGGCTTGGCACCTCAAAAATTACAAGTTCTGGAAAACCAGCTGTGCACAAGTATTCCAACTTGCACCCATTCTCTTAGGCAAATCAACAAGCACGTAGTTTGCAGTCAAAATAAAAAATGCAGCAGCAAAATTGGGGTACATCGGAGGACGGTCATCTTCTTCAAACCTGCAGGGGAAAAACATTCACACCCAGTAAACGAATCAAAATTCAACATCAATTTAGATTAGCTTCAACCCATGGCGCGGATCCAAACCCCCTTCTCAAGTTAGACGCCTCGGTTTCGGCTTTATCAAAAACAGATCATGCATCAGCCATCTGCTCAGTGCTTTGCTTCAAGACAAAGCTTGGCTCAACATTCTAGATCTCGAAACAAATATTCGACCATGTTCATAGATGCCTTGGCCGAAGCTTGGCCATTAACTCGGTTTGGGACATCCTCAATCGGTCGAACATTGGTCTTCCTTCTTCGAGTATGTTAAGGCTCCGCTAGAGAATTCGTCTTCATCGTCAAGCTTCAATTGATGGAACTCAGCATTCCTGGGATCGGATGTCTACCTCGACTTTGGTTAAATTGCCCCCGACATTCAGTCCCTTGGAGACTCATCAGCAGTCCACCGGCTTCAGTTCATCCTGTGAGGCTTGGTGTCAGGTCATCTTCAACTGGCGTGGTCAATGGATCTATGTTTGGTCGGTTCCATCAATCTCAGATTCATTGCTAACGGCTCATCCTATTCACATCGATTGTCGGCCCCTGGTTCGATCGATCTTCAAATTGGCATCGGTTGGCTCAAACATCAGTGTGGTCGATCATGCTTCGAGTGCAAGCTTTTGGTTCAGTTCTTCCTCAACCGGTCATTCTATGAATTTGGCTTCTTCTTCATTCTGGTAAAAGCGAATTGTTAAGCTCCTTCAATCGAACGGTGATCTTCAAATGGTGGATGATTTCGAGTGGAGTCCCGGTGAGTTGAGGTCCTTTCTTCAAGGGCTGTCTCGATGGTTACGGTGGATCCGGTGGGGGATGGTCGCAATGGTAGCCGGTATATGAGGGGTTGACTGTAGCAGAATTATTATTCATTTTCCTTTTCCAATGAAGGCTAAATAAAACATAAAAAACTTGTTGATTCAGCGACATTCAAAGAAAAAATTGTGATTCAAATAAAACGTTAATCAATGAATTTTCAAATTAAAAACTTGTTGATGTTAGATGTAATTCCACAAAAAAACATTAAATTTTGTTTTTTTGGCAATTTTATGAAAATTGATTCTAAAAATTGAAACATTTGAAATACCATCTAAAATTATTTTCAATTGTTGGGAATACCATAAAATGTTGTCTTCATAAATTAGAAAAATTAACTCAAAACCCCTTCACCAATTAAAACGCCACATAGACACATTTTGAAATAATGTTTTCACAGAAAATCATGTTACCAAATTAATATACCCACAATTTATTAGTCTCCATTTGAAACACATGAATCAAACACTCCATTAATTCCCTAAAAACAGATGTTGCAAGGTGTGTGAACATAGACCACATCACCCCCACCACTATCACAAACCAATCTGGGTACTCTGATAACTTGATAACAGAGTTGACACTGAAATAGCCCGAAGGGCGTTCCTGGTCCCCACTGATTGGTGACTAGCACCTAACATCGTACAATATGAAAGTGGGAACAAATTTACCACAGACACAACATAAGTGAGATAAATTGGTTAGTATGCATACAAAAGAAACTTCACTAGGAGAAGTGTACCATAAGTCAAACATGTATAACAACCCAAAGTACTACAACAAAGTACCAGAAAACCAGAAAAACTACACAGGTCCCAACAAACGCAACTCACCAAGTCCGCAGATCAACAGCTAGAACCACCTCAATGTGGTGCTTTACCCCTGCTCGAATATGAAGGGTGATAATCTACAAAAACCCGAAGTCATAGGTAGGGTGTGAGCTAAAAGCCCAGTAGGGTCTCATCAAGGATTCAATAATAAGATGTCAACATTTAATCAACCAATAAAAGTGCTGTCAATTTTTAAATAAACAGGGTTGACATATCAAAAACATATTTATTCAAATCATGCTTTACATTTCAAAATGATGGAAATACTTTAGAAAATCATGCTTCACATTTCAGGATAATGGAAATACTGTTAAACAAATGGCTCTTTACACAAATGGCTTAAGTAAACACTTTTATATAAAACAGTTTATATATATCAGAAGGCATGTAAATCAATTTACAGATATTTGTCATACATTTATATCTCAAATATAAACAAGCGGGCAACATGGGCATCTGCTAAGTGGTACGATAGTTCCAAGTTATGAGATCCTCACACACTCAAGTGATAAACCGCAATGTGTACACATGTCCCTCGGCACTGGCAAGTGATGACTCATCTATGTCTCACTAGGGAAATAAGATGTGCTAACCAATGTTTTGTTAGTGTTGTAAAACATCAATCCGATGCTAGGGAATTCCCATCCTAGCATGTTTGTCCCAAATAACTCACTAACTACCT
The DNA here is from genome assembly GCA_963277665.1 of Viscum album. Lineage (NCBI taxonomy): Eukaryota > Viridiplantae > Streptophyta > Magnoliopsida > Santalales > Viscaceae > Viscum > Viscum album. The sequence goes on along the minus strand of OY728123.1, from coordinate 222,520,227 downwards.
AGGTTTTCATGTGTTCTAGTACAATTCAATGATGAAAAATTTATTTTAAGAAACCTTAAAATAAAATTAAGTCTCATTCCCCCATTTCAAAAATGCCTCTTTTCATTTAAAAACCAAAATGAGTTTTTAATAAATAAAAAACATGTCTTTTTTCCATGATAAACCCCTAAGGTTTCAATCAAAACCAATTTAAGTCATTTTCACAAATATGAATTTGAAATCAATTCACAATTCAATTTCACAATTCACTTTCACAATTAAATTCAACAAATTTAATTTCAAACAATTTCCATCAATTTCACAACAAACCCCCAATTCAATGGAATTGAGGTTTTTCACATTTTTTTCCACCAAATCCATTCCACAATTTAAATTAAACAACTTAAATTTCACAAATTTCCATAAACACACCCCAATTCAATAGAAGTAGGGGTTTTCCAAATTTCATTCCAAAATTCCAATTCAAAACATCAATTCAATATAATTGAGTTTTTCTAAAAAATCAATTGAAATAAGTATAATTAAAATCAAGCAATTGCATTTAATTCAAACAATTGAAATTAGATAAAGCAATTTAGGGTTAATCAAAATTGGGCATCATGACGGAACCACCTACCACGGGATCAACGAATCTCGTATCACCAAACCCTTATCGGGAATCATCAACGAAAAATGATGACCACAGAATCTGGGAAAGCAAAAATCAAACCTAGGTTTAGATCCAAAATAGTGGGTATTAGATCCACAAAGCAACACAACGATCCACGAAACCCTAGGGAGGAGAAGAGAGATATCGAGAGATAGAGATCAGGGTGAGGAAGCTAATTGGTAGAAGATCGAACAACGCTCCTCTAGCTTCAAATCACTTCCAGGAGGGTTACAAGGGGCCAAAAATTTCTCTTAGATGCTCTTGAAGAATAAGAAAACCTATGAGGTCTTAATAGATACTTTCGACACCAAAACTGGGGGTTTCAGAATTTTAAAATTAGATTTTCTGATTAATTAAAATCCGTGCACAGTTTCCTTGGTAGACCCGCACAGTTATACCAAATTGTGCGGCTTGTCCGTGCACCCCTTTATAGGGGATGCACAGTTTCTCTTAAGAGGGCGCACGATCTGATAAACTGTGTGCCAACCATGAAAACCCTCACAGCCTGGGTTTTCACGGTTTGGCTTGAGAGGGCACATGGTTTGGCCAAACCATGTTCCAACCGTGCACTAACCCATAATTTTCATGACTTTTAAAATTTCAACCCGAAACAACCCCAAACAAAACACAATCAAGGATTGGTAAAAAGTGGGGTTCAGGAATACCTTAATATAGCAATGAGATGTTATAACCTCCCCATCATAGAAACTTTATGTCCCCATAAAGCCTACATAGAAGCTTCCGTGTCAAAAAGATGTGGTCACAACACTCTCATCAGTGCCTCCCTCTCCCATGTCTCATAACTATCAGAACCGTGCTACCATAACACATGAACCAAAGGTACCGTACTCCCATGAAGTTACTTGGTTTCAAAACTAACTATCCGGCCTGGCTTTTCAGTCAGGGATAAATCCGGTTCAACCTCAAGATCACTCCATCTCAGAACATGAGAAGGATTAGATAGATACTTCTACAGTTGAGACACATGGAACATGTTATGTATCAAAATTAGTTGTGGTGGAAGTGCTGAACGATAAGAAACCTTCCCCACATGTTCAACAACCTCAAAAGGTACCACAAAATAAAGAGAAAGTTTCCCTTTCCTCCCAAGCCGTCGATGACCCAAACAGGGTGAAACTTTCAAGAACACCTGGTCACTAACTAAGAATTTTAATCTTCTGCGACGATGATCATCATATGACTTATATCGAATCTGTGCCATCAAAATCCTCTGAAAAATAAACTAAATATTTTCTATCATCTTTTAAACCATACTTGGCCCAACCAAGTAACTTTCATAAATCACCTACCAACACAACATATATTTATAAGGCTGACCATACAAGGCCTCAAAATGAACCATCCTGATTTTGTATTGGTAACTATTGTTATAAGTAAACTCAACCAGACCCAAGTGATCATCCCAAGCCCCACCAAAGTCTAGAACACAAGTGCGGAGAATATCCTCAAGAATCTATATATCTCTTTCTTTCTGGACATTTGATAGAGGATGTTATGTCATACTCAAACAGACGTGAGATCCCTGTGCCTCCTGAAGGCCTCTCTAAAAATGAGAAGTGAATCGAGGATCCTTAAAAAAAAGTATAACCGATGGAACTCCATGAAATTGAACAATCTATTTCACATAGATATTTTTAAAAACCTCAACTTTGGTTATGTCACGAATGGGTATAAATTGTGCCTACTTTGTCATCCTGTTGATCAAAACCTATATCACATTTTTCTTTATCTTAGTATATGGTAACCCACCCACAAAGTCCATAGAGATCTCATCCCACTTCTAAGTCGGGACTAGAAGTGGCTGAAGCAAACCCAAAGGTTTCTGGTGCTCAGCCTTGAACTTTTGGAATGTATAAAAATGAGAGACAAACTCAACAATGCCTCATCTCATACTTAGACACCAAAATTTCTGCCACATGTCATAAAACATCTTCGTTGTTTTTGGGTTCACAACCCACTAGGAATTATAAAAATCCCCCATAATATCTTTCCTCATCGCTAACGGAACAAAAAAGATACTCCAATAGAATAGAATGCCCTCTTTTGAGAACAAAAACTCAACAATGGTCACCCTACCATTAAGAGTGTATCTAATGCCACAAAACTCATCATCAAGTTGTAGTTCTTGAAGAAACAATTCGGGAAGAGTGGATATCAACTGAGCACATGACAAAGTAACCATAACCCCTGATTCCTTGACTCCAATATGCAACTGTGCAAAGATATCCATCAAGTTCCACTGTTATAATGATTCTTTCACTACTTAGGTTAGAATTTTCATGCTCAAAACATCTATGATGAAGTTCCCTTTACCTAGGGTTTAGGCGATGTCAAAGTTGAAGGATTATAGGTATTCAAACCAATGACTCTGGTAGAGATTCAATTTTTTTGAGAGAAGATATAACTCAAGCTCTTGTGGTATGAAAACATGATAAAAATTTCTCCATAAAGGTAATTCCTCCAACTCCTAAGTGAATGACTCACTGATATAAGTCCAAGGTCATGGGTCCGATAATTTGTCTCGTGTAGCCTAAGCTAATGAGTGCCATATGAAACAACATGATCACCTTACATAAGAACACAACCCAAACTTGAACCTAATGAATCAAAAAATGACCATATAGTCCTGCCTAGCCTCTAGAATAGTCAACACCAGCACAATAGTCAAAATAAGTTTTAGCTCAACAAAATAATTATGACATTTTTTTATCCCAAAAAAACTTTAATTCCTTCTAAGTTAGAGCAGTCACAGCAGAATCCAACTTTGAGAAAATCTTAACAAAATGGCAATAATATCTAGCCAAACCCAAGAAGATCTGAATCTCGAAGACATTTTACAGTTTTTAACATGTCATAACAATATTCACCTTTTTAGGATCAATTTAAATACCATGTTTTTACACCACATGTCCCAAGAACTTCACTTCTCGAATCCAGAAATCAAATTTTGAAATATTGGCATAAAGTCGATGATTTATCAACATATATTTTTTGGGTATAATCGTGAAAGCGACACACTATGCAAGGAAGAAAATTACATTAAATCGAAAGCCTGGGGACTTGACCCTGTGACCTGCCCCTCACCCCCAAACCCTTACCACCCCACCACTAACAATGGCGATGGTTTATTAGCATACTCAGACCTATTATTTGATGATTCACATGATCCTACTCAGACTTAGAGTAAACACGGATGTCAGCCATAAGGACCACCAAAAAATCATCAAGATACTCATGAAAAATACTATTCATTAAAGACATGAAAACTACAGTAGAATTGGTTAGGTCAAAGGGCATGACAAGGTAATCATAATGGTCATACCTGCTACGAAAGGCTGTTTTCTAAATGTCAGATTCTTTTATCCTCAATTGACGGTAACCATATTGAAGGTATATCTTTGAGAACCAATTTTCCCCTTTCAACTGATCAAATAGATCATCAATATATGGAAACAAATTCTTGTTCTTTATCAAAACTCTATTGAGTTTTCAATAATCAACACAAAGGTATAGTGAACCATCAGCCTTCTTAGAAAAGAGAATAGGCACTACCCAAGGTGACACACCCGGTCATATAAATCCTTTCTCTAGAAGATCATATAACTTATAATTCATCTATCTCACTTCAGCTAGTCCCATATGGTAAGAAGGGATAAATAGTAGTTGAGTACCATACACTAAATCAATAGAAATATCCACTTCCCTTACGGGTGGAAACCCAAAGAAGTCTGAAGGGAATATGTTGGGAAAATAGATGAAAACTGGATGAAGATCACCACTCAAAGATTATCACTCAATATCAAAGGTGAAAACATATATCACTTTACCCAACTCTGGATAATAAGGTCCAACTCTACTAGAACTTGGGTCCCATTCTCCCCAAAAGACATGGAACACACCATTGGGTGTAGTATAGGAGACCCATCAAAGATAACAATCAATCCAGGATTTATTGGTAATGAGTTAATCCATCCCAAATATGACATAAAGTAGTTTTATGTTGAGAACCAAAAAACTCAAAGCAAACTCAAAATCTGATAGAGATAAAACACAAGTGGTACTATGGATAACTTGCTCTCTCTTCATACCAAGGGGTGTAGTAATATCCATTTCACAAGATAAAAACTCTATAGGAATATTTAGTAGATTAACAATACAGGTTGAAATAAATGAATGAGATGCATCAGTATAAAATAGAGCAGTCACTAATGACGAATATATAGTAATGGTACCTCTCATAGTCACTAGACCCATATCTGCTTTTTCTGGAGACTCTTCCACTGCGTGAAGAAGCTTCGTTTTGGATGCCTATGGATGAAACTCTTTCACATGTGAATCATCTGATTGTACCATAGTTATAGAAGGTTCCTATGATCACATTCCACCATGAGAAGTGGAATAAACATGGAAGAATTCATGTAGGTGACTTGAGAATCCACAAAAAACACATACTCTGGGTGCCTCAGTGAAAACTCGCTTAGAATGGTCAGGATTTCTACATTAGTATCAAATCAACGGGCCACTATCAGGCACTACAGGAAGTCTAGAATGACCCTACTATCAAGAACCACCATGAGAATCATCACACTTTCTCTTTACCTTAAAGGAAGGAAAAATTCCAATGGGAGTGAAAGAAACTCCCCAAAACCCTAACTTCCCATCTAGGTCCATCTCGACCATCAATGTTATATCCAAAAAATCAAAATAATAATGAAGATTTAGAAGGAATACCTAATAATGAATGTCAAATTGTAAACCCAACTTGAACCTTTGAGCCTCAATATTTTCATCCAATACTATCTTAGGTGAAAAATGCACGAGCTCAACAAAATAGTTTTCATATTCTGTCACGATTCTATTAGCCTGATGAAGTTTGAAAAACTTCATAGCCTTATCCAACAACATCAACTCTAGATATAAATGGACAGTGAAAAGTACTTTTAAGTCTTTCCACTCTAATCCCTCATGTTTCTTTGTCATCACCATCATGTCTCACCATCTCCTTTTTGGTCCTTCTAGCATGAAGCTGGAATAATTTACCTTGATTTCATCAGGTTTCTGTAAGAACCCAAAAAAAAATTCCATTCTTCTCAACCATTCCTCAGCCTCTTGAGGATCATTTGAGACCTTGAACGGTACTGAATTCTGGTGAAGGAACTCCTGAGAACAATTCTTAAGAACGTCTCTTTGAGGTTCCATAGTGGGAGCCTGAACGAGAGTTGGTGGTGATTCCTATCCCAGAGCTTGGATATTACGCACAATCACCTCAACCAAACTCGGGTACACAAGAGGATCTTCTCACTGTAGTTCAGAAAAAACTTCCTCCTGGATCCGATTCACACATCTTCCCTAAGGCATAATGCTACAAAACAGAGCAACGATGGAAATTAATCCCAATAGATATACATTCAAGATTTGGATTTCAATATGGCCAAATCAAATGTAGGGAAAAGACTTGAACTACTTCTCAAGTCATCTTTCCCTAACCACCCATGGCAACTTAATGTTTATTTAGGTGAGAGTTGGCCACACACTCAATAACAACTACCTTCAAAGTCCCAAAAAGATTACCCAAACTGCATAATGACATCAAGGAAAGATGAAAAACCCACACCTTTGATACCAATTTGTCACGAACCATCTCAGGCACCCTAGTAACATGATAACCAAGCTGACAATAACATAGCCTAAAGGGTGTTCCTGATCCCCACAGGTTGATGACTATCACCTGGAATCATACAATATGAAAGTGGTAAATAATTTACCACAAACACAATAGAAGAAAGATAAACTAGTCAGTATGCATAAAAAAGAAACTCCAATGGGAGAAATATACCCAAAGTCAAACAGGTATAACAACACAAATTATTACAAAAAAGTGCCAGAAAATAGGAAAAGCTGCCCAAATCCCAATGGATGTAACTCACCAAGTCCACAAATAAACATCTAGAAACAACCTCCAAGTGGTGTATTACCCCTGCTCGAACCTAGAAGGAGATAATCTACAAACAACCAAAAGAACATGTAGGGTCTGAGATAAAATCCCAGTAGGGTCTCACCAAGGATTCCACAATAAGATTAGAACATTTAATCGACAATTAAAAGTGATATTAATTTTTAAATAAACAGGTTTAGCATATTAAAATCATTTTTATTCAAATCATTCTTTACATTTAAAAATGATGGAAATACTTTAGTAAATCATGATTCACATTTCAAAATGATGGAAATACTTTAAAAAAATGGATCTTTACACAAATGGCTTAAGTAAACACTTTTATATAAAAAAAATTATATAAATCAGAAGGCATGAAAATTAGTTTACAAACATTTGGAATACATTTATATCTCAAATATAAACAATCAAGAAATATGGTAATATACCAAGAGGCACGATAGTTCTAGGTTATGGGATCCTCACACCTTCTTGTGATAAACTGCAATGTGTACACTTGTCCCTCACCACTGGAAAGAGAGAACTTATCTATGTCCCACTGGGGAAATAATATGTGCAAACCAATGTTTTGTTAATGTTGTAAAATGTCAACCCGGTGCTAGGGAATTCCCATCCTAGAAAGTTTGTCCCAAATAACACACTAACTACATAGGCTTCCATGTTCTCTAGTATAATTCAATGATGGGAAATTTATTTTAAGAAACCATAAAATATAATTATGTCCCATTCCCCCATTTCAAAAATGACACTTTCCATTTAAAACCAAATGGGTTTTTAATAAAAAACATGACTTTTTACAATATAAAATCCTAAGGTTTCTATCAAAACCAATTTAATCAATTTTCAAAAATAGGAATTTGAAATCAATTCACAATTTAATTTCAAAATTCACTTTCACAATTAAATTGAAAAAATTAATTTCAAACAATTTCCATTAATTTCATAACAAACCCCCAATTCAATGGAATTGGGGGTTTTCAAATTTTTACATCAAATCCATTCCACAATTTAAATTAAACAATTAAAATTTCTCCAATTTCCATAAATGTACCCCAATTCATTAAAAGTTGGGGTTTTCCAAATTTCATGCCAAAATTGTATTTTAAAACCCCAATTCAACGGAAATGGGGTTTTCCAACAAACCAATTGAAAGTAATATAATTTAAATCAATAAATTGCATTTAATTCAAAGAATTGAAATTAAATAATGAAATTTTGTGTTAATAGAAATTGGGTATCATGACGGAACCACCTATCTCAAGATCAATAGATCTTGTATCACCAAACCCTAATCGAGAATCATCAATGAAGAAGGAAAATCACGGAATCTGAGAAAAAATAATCAAACCTAGGTTTAGATAAAAAACTACAGGTATTTGATCCATAAAGAAGCACATGGATCCATAGAACCCTAGGGAGGAGAAGGGAGATAGCCGGAGATAGAGATTATGGCGAGGAAATTAACTTGGAGAAGATATAATGACATTCCTCTAGTTTCAAATCGCTCATGGGAGGGTTCTGAGGGGATAAAAACTGCTCTTGGATGCTCTTAAGGAAGAAGAAAACGTATGGGGTCATGCTAGGTCTGTCCAACACCTAAAGTGGTAGTTTCAATATTTTTAAATTATATTTTTGGATTAATTAAAAGTCTCGCACAATTTCCTAGGTAGACCTGCACGGTTAGACCAAACCACGTATCCCGGTCATGTGCCCCTTTAAATGGGTTGCATGGTTTCTCCTATGAGGTTTCACGGTCTGCCAAACTGTGCACTAACCATTCAAAAACCCAATTCTTAGGTTTACAAGATTTTTCTTGAGAGGGAGCACGGTTTGGTAAAACTATGAACCAAATGTGCACTAGCTCATAATTTTCAAAACTTTTTAAATTTCAACCTAAAACAACCCCAAACGAAACCCAACCAAATATTTATAAAAATAGGGTTTTATGAATACCTGAAAACAGTAACAAGATGTTATACAAACACATCCATTTTTTTTCCTCAATCAAAACAATAGTTTAATAGTCAGGTAAAAATTAAGCATGTGAAAATATTTATTTATAAAAGAACAAAATTTTGAGGTGGTCTAGGATTTTCAATGAAAATTCAAAATAGTCCCTATATTAATTAAAAAATTTACACTAGATATCATGAAAACACATAATCCTACATAATTGAAAATGTCATTACTCATATATGAAGTCACCCACTATTCTACTTCAATTATAATTCATGTCCAGTTCTGGGAGTTCACACAAGTTAGATTTAAGTGGAATCAAAACTCTAATAAGATCCACCTTTAGTCAATACCCCCTTTAGGTACCAAAAATAAATGATTCATTTTTAAATTCAATAATACAACTCAAATTATTATCTTATAAGTCAATTTTCCCCTTCTTTATTTGGGTTTAATATTCCCTTAAACCTTAATGAACTCATTTTTTGACAAAAAAGCATATTATTATTTTTTAAACAAATAAGCCAATGGTTTGTCCATAACACTGTGTAAGAAACTTACTGAATTTGGATTTTATTTATTTTCAAAACACACCCATTACCCTTTTTCTCAAAGAGTCATAGTGGGATCCCAATTTACCATTTTAGTCTAGTATCAAAGGACATAAATTATTATCTTTTTAGTTAGATCAATGAGGTACTTGTTCCAAAAGGGTGTTCCAATCAAGATTAAGTTAAAATATTCCTTTACCTCAAGTAATACTCTTAAATAAAAAATGATTTATCCTACCCCACTCCCTTCCCCAGTTCCTAAATATATTCTTTATTAAAACTACAAACATATTCACTCATCTAATATTCAAATATAGTAAGTTTAGAATCAGTGAAAACTTCATCACCAACATGAAATTATCCACTAGTCAGGAAAAAATAAAGTGAAAATTGAATCATAAAGACTCTATTTTAATTTTTTTGAAAAGTATTTATTGTTTTATTGAATAGAATTTAGGGAATTTTATTTGTATAGTCATTGAAGCATAGATTCGTACAGAAATATACCCATCTCCCACACACTTAAAATCCAACATTTTCCCCAATGTTAAATCCTATGGTGGGAGAATATTTTTATTTAGAACATATTGACAATTCAATAGTTTAATGAATATAGATAGATTTATAAGAATATTTAAAAATCACCTCACCATAATAAAAAAACCATTTTTAAAACCATTATTTTTAAAAGTTTAATCTTTTGAGTGTTAAAACATTCACCAGAATTATCAGTTCAACTTAAGGAAATAACATGATGAACAATGATGCACAACAATAGTTGAATGAATCCTATGGCATTTTAATGGGTGCAAAAAAGTTTAAAATTAAACCAAAATTGAATTTTCAACCCCCTTCTTATCGATAAACTAATACCCAAGAAAATAGATTCACAATTTTTAAAACCCCAACAAATAGTTTGTTACAACATATAGTAGAAATATGCATAATTAAAATTTAGAGAAATGGGAGCAGTATGCCCTTGAATATAGAGCATTGATCATTTAAGTAGATTCAATAGTATCTCACTTGAAGGTTTGAGTGATGTCCTATGGATGATCCTTTATATTTCATATAGAATTAAAAATATAATCACAAAAAATTATAATTTAAAGATCAAGAGAAATTTCAACCAAATCTTGAGTTCAGGTGGTTTTATCTAGTTAATCCATTGTGATGCTCCCTTGATTTTCCTTTACTAAATTTATTTCAATGGTAACACTTTTTATGGTAGAATGTGGAAGTAGCAGAGATAACAGTAGCATGACTAGAATGGTAGAAGTATCAATCACACCCTGGAGTAAAGTATCATGGGATTATAACATGGAGATTTATTTATTAGTAGTTAAATTTATTAAACAAGTTATCTTAAAATAAAAAACACAATAACCATAGGTTTTTTCCCATGAAAACACTAAGTTTCTTGTCATCAGTTAAACATCAATAATGGATCAACATTAAAAGAATGAGATGGAAACCAAAACCTTCTAATTAAATTAAAATTAATGCCTTATTAATTTTACCATTGAATAAAAATGGGATATTATATTCCCCAACTAACTTAACAAATCTATTAACAAGAACCCTCAGAAAGTGAATGGGCCAGACCACTTCATTCTCAGTTTTCCAGGAAATAGTTGTAGCCTAAAATTAAATAGAAAAACTCTTTTTCCATCATGAAAGTTTATATTCTAGATGGTTGAGCCATGAAATACTTTTTCCTCTATTTATATGTTAATTCATTTTTATAAAACTCCCTTATAACATCCCTCTTATCACTCAGATCTAACAATATTCTCTCTCCAGTAGACCTAAAATAATAGTTCATGGAAAGCACTACCTAATAATATTTACGATTAAACTCCAGAACCAAATGAAATGTCATTCTAAAGTATATCGTATAAGGATACATCTCTATGAGGGTCTTGTAGGCTGTCCTGTAAGTTAAAAAAGCTTTATCTAATTTTATTTAATAGTATTTTCTAGAGTTTGAGACTATCTTCCTAGAAATATGTATAATATCTCTATTTGAACTATAAGCATGAACACTAGTTTGTGGGTGATTTATGGTTTGAGTTTTGTGAGAACACACATACTTCCCCATTATTTCCTTAAACATTAAATTCATTAAATGAGAGCTATTTTATTTGATGAATTCCCTAGGTACTCCAAAACATGAAAATATAATTTTCTTCAAAAACTTTAAAACACTAGAAGAAAAATTATTAGAAAGAGAAAAAACCTTAACCCATATGGACATGTGGCCCACAACAATAAGTACGTACTCATTCCCATAATAATATGGAAATGGTCTAATGAAGTTTAAACCCTACATATAAAAACATAAAACCTCTAGAATTCCTTTTTATTGTATCTTCCAACATCTTCCATTATTACCCATCCTTTGACACTTGTCATGACCTATCACAGGAATGAAAAAATATTTAAACAGAGTGGGTCATCAGAAACTATCCTCCAGGACCTTACAAGCAGTCTTATCTCCTCCATGGTGTCCACATCAAGGTGAGGAGTGGCAACTCTCGAGAATGGGAAGCATTTACCACTTAAACATACACCTCAAAACAATCCCATCAATATATATAATAAATAGTAATTAACCATCACTGAACTAATATTTCATATCATAAATGAATTTATTTATTTGATTCTATGAAAGAGATTTGGTAATGACACCTATAGTAATAAATTTGGAAGAGTATGAATACCAAGAATATTACCAAACTAAAGTAGAAAAAATATTCTCATATGGGAACATGGTATTGATTTCTTTTTGTTTCTATGTTTGGGTGATGAGAAATATAGAAAAATGTTCTATAATAACATTTTTGGATTTATTTATATCCTATAATTCCAAATCAAACTATTATAGTAGAAGTTTCTATCTCATAATCCTTTATTTTTAATCCTTTTTGGCCAAAAAATATTTAAGAGTTGAGTAGTATGTGGAAATAATGACCTTGTAAACAACCAAGTACTGCATAAACTTATCTAAATAAAAAATAGAAGCAAAACAAAAATATTTTTTAGTTTGTAGTAATTATTTTGGGAATAATTAAACAACTTTCTAGGATAAGAAATCACACGTATTCTCTTTTCATTCCTTTTTCCCAGAGAAACACCTACAATAACATCACTAGAATCAAACATAACCTTAAAAGGTAACTTCTAGTTATGGGTAATGATAATGGGTGAAGTTGTGATTTTTTTATGAAGGTTAATTGACTCTAAGAAATTATCATCAAACACAGTTGGCGTGTCTGTGAATTGTAGTGAACATAATGGCCTTGTGATTCTGAAAAAGATCTACTAAATATCTTGTGAAAAGTGTGATGGAAAAAAATATTCTAATTCCCTTAACATTCTATGGTGGTTATAGATTTTCAATCACTTAAATTTTAGCATTATCAACCTCAACAATTAACTTAGAAACCTTATGACATAAAAAATCCCCCCCCATGACCACGAATTTACACTTTTCTCAGATTAATACAAGTTTTGTTTCATAGAATCCCTCTAAATTTTTTTCAATATCATGTAAAATTTTATATAGTAATTTCCAAAAATAGAAAAATATTCCATAAAAACATCAGTTATTCTCTCAATCATCACAGATAAAACCACAATCATACATATTGTAAAAGTGGATGGAGCACCACACAAGCCAATGTTCATTCACAGGTAAAAAAATGTTCCAAATGGAAAAGTGAATGTGGTATTGTCTTGATCCCCAGGAGATATGAAAATTTTCTTATAACTAGGATATCATTCAATAAAGTAGGTAATACTCATTACCATCCAACCACTCAAGCATCTGATTTATAATTTCCATCTGTAAATTCTCTTTCCTAATGGTATCATTAAGTTTCCATTAATTTATATAGACACTCCATTGGGTAATTATCCTAAGTTGAAATTATTTATTTTTATCATTTGTAACAACTATGACACCATCCGTTTTAGTGACAACATGGTTAGGGATTACCCATGGACTATCTAAAATGGGGAAAATGATCTCAGAATCTATAAATCTAATAACTTCCTCTTTCACCACTTCCTTCCTAATGGGATTAAATATTCTATGTGATTCAATTATCAGTTTATAGTTTGGTTCCATGGTAATTTTGTGAATGCAGTATGAATGGAAAATTCCATTAATATCATATATAGAATATCCTATGACAAATTTAAAATTCATTGAGATAGCTGACATATTTTCCTCATGAATTTACTATAAACCATCTGAGATAATAATAGATAGTTTATATCACCCACCTCTGAAAGAATATTTAAAATTACTAGGAAGGGTTTTGAGATATGTTCAAATGTTTTTTCATAAGATGGAAGAATCTTGTGTCTAGGAGGCCTAAGGTACTCAATGTGACTCCTAAAATTTGTGTAAAATATAGAAAGATATTGAATTTAGAGACCAAAACCAATCTTTTCCTCACTTATATCCAAGGTGGATAATTAACTGTTCTCTAAATACAGGCCAGAATTTAAAATGGATTTTCCAGAAAACTCATTAATTCATTTTAAAATACCCCCTCATACATGCTTGGGATTTCCTCATATGTTTGTGTAGGGAAAATGTTCCTCAAATTACCCCATAAATTCAATAATCTTAGTAATAGAAAATTGATCATCCATGGGGCTCATAGAAGAATGGTCAGATCTGCTATCTCTATTTAGAACAATGTGTAAAACCTCATTTTAACATTCTCATTATACTAAGAAAATTCAATTCTAGTGTCCAAATATATTTAATTTCCCACATATTTCTTCTCAAATTCTTTATGATGATCAAATGAATATTCTAGTTCAAGAAAGTTGACTGTTGAAAAATTCTCTCCTGAAGGATGTTACTTTTCATTTTTTTAAGATGATAAAATCATATCTTTTCTCATTTAAATTAAAAATGCGTTTCTACTTAGGAAAATCAATGAAAAATACCCCAATGGATAAGAATATTATATACAGAACAATGTTTACTTTCATGCCACACTCAATACCCAAAATGAGAAATTCAGCTAACATGTAAGGCTTACCTATTCTCACCAATAAATCATTAACTCTTGGGATTATTTGAGTAATAGATCGATACGCTAACATCCAGAATATGATGGTAGGTTTTCGTTCTCCTAGCCTCATCTTTTTTTAAAAAATGAAAATGGAATCAGGTTGATAAAATCAAGGTCACAAAGATAGTTAATCATACCACCCTCCCCCAGTGTGCATGGGATGAAAAAACTTCAATGGTTTTGTAGATTAAGTGGTATCCTATTTTGAAATACAACACTACACTCCTCTTTGATATTTTATATAGAAAATTATTTTAATGTTATTTTTTTGGAACAAATTTTCCCATGTGATTTTAGATACTATAGTCTTTTAATTAAAGATTCCATGAAATGTATAATAATATGAAGTTTGTTAACTAGTTTATGAAATTTTAGAAGTTATATTTCATGATTCATATTTTTGATTCTTTTAGGGAATAGAATGGTGGGGAGAATATTGTTAATATATTTTTTTAATTCCTTAAATTTCTTCTCCAAGATTACCTTTATGTTTATTTTCATTGATTATCAAGCCTTTTTTAGTTGATGCAATAGGTTTTAATGGAATTCCATTGTTGGCGTTAAGATTTATAGATTCTTCATTTTCTATAATTTGGGTCTCAGTTTCATCAAGATGTTTATTTTTGGAGGATTTGGGATCCTACCTATATTCCTAGTGGGTTTAGAGGGTACTCTTAGTTGTAACTTCCATGGAACTTGGATTCATCTTAGTGGTGCTTCGTAGTTTACCCTTGTCTCTACCTCTAACTTTTCTTGCTAATAGTCCTACTTTTAATTTAATATTTTTCATTCTATCATTTATTTAGACTATATAAAAATAATTTTTGGCCTTTTAATCATAAAAAATACCAATAAATTGTTGAAAAATCCCTCAGACATCATATTTTGAATAAGAAGTTTCAGCCTTTAGTTGAGGTTGGAATTGTTTCCAAGGTTATAATGGGAGTTCAGGGGGAGAAATAGGTATTAAAACAACTTGTTCCTTTTAGGAAAGGTTTATATGGTTTATATACCCTTGATTGTAAATATTTGATAGTAGATCATCTCTAGGATTCATCTTAGGATCATACCCATTTTTTTTCATTTTCTAGAGCTGGGAAAGAAATATCATAATTGGGACAACAAGATTATGTGTGGCCAAACATGCCATAGTGGTGACATTATACCTAAGTGTGTTTCAAGGATTTTAATTGTAAAATATAGAATATTGAACTTATTTATGTGGGTAAGGTATGGTTTCCTTCTAAACAATGGTTCTTATTCCTAACCATTTATTCTATAAGTTTTGTGCTAGAGTCTTGAATTTTTTTTCTAGCTCATCAGTAGTTTTATCATAGATATACCCTCTATAGAAATGATCAACTAGTGCTTGATGGTATAGTGTGAGGCTATGGTAAAATTTATCCATGAGAAATGTCTGTGTACACTAGTGGTTTTGGGACTGACTATGTGGCCCCTTGAATTTTTCCCTTGCATCATGGATCAATTCAACCTTATCTTTAATAAAATATATTGATTTTTTGCCTAATTATTGAAGTCATTATCAGTGTAAAATTTCATAATAAAATCATTCTAAAATTGGTCCCATGCATCAAATATTTATTTATCCATATATTAGAACTAATATTTTTCATTTCCTTTTAAGAAAATTGGGACAAATCTTAGTTTTAACACATCCTCACTCAATCCCCCATGTGGCTATTGCTGTATTATACCCAGGAAGTCCCTAATGAAGTCTAGTGAGTCTTCATTAGGTAATCCATGGTACGATGGAATCATGGACAAGTAGGATTTCTTAATCTCATAGTTTTGATACCTAGGGGTTTCCCTAATGCATGATGGGTTATTAGAAACTATAGGCACTTTAAGCTCCCTAATCCCAACTCTATATATTATCTCATTTTCAGGTTGTGGTGGATTAACATTTGAAACTTGGTTGAGGTTTTAATTTAATTGATTATTCATATTTTCTTGAATATAATTTATTTCAAGTTTCTTTATAAGTTTTAGATCCCTCATATTTTTGTTGATTTCATGTATAAAGAGCTATAGGTTTTTAAATGACGGCCTAGTTTTCATTCACAATACTTTTTAATATATTTTTTATAAAAAAAATTTATACCTAGATTTTTTATATTTTGTGTATTTTTTGTGTTTTTTATTACATATTCATATATGCCACTCCTCAACAGCAACACTAAAATTTGACCTGGATCCTAGGTAGTTAGCTATGTATAAGGAAATTTAATTATTTAAAAGCCTATTAAGAAATATTAAAGTAGTGAATAGGGGTTGATCAATAGGGAATGTATTACATATATTTGTGTCACCAAGTAGGCACAAAAAAAACTCTAAGAAAATTACATAGTAATGGAATTTATAAAAAAATGATTAAAGTTCGAAATATAGTGATGTGAAAACAAACTGAAGCTCCAAGATAACCACCAATGACATAAGAAAGAGAGAAAAAATCATAGAGAAAATAAAAAATAATCTAGAGCCAAAGAGGGGAATTTAATTGGATACTTTTTATTTTATTATTTTTTGGTTTTGGTTTTCTATCTTCATTCAAGCATAAATATTTCTGAATCTGATGAAAAGAAGCTGGGCAGTTCTCTCAAATGTCCAACCTATGTGTGAATGAATCCTGTAGTATCTCAACCACAACACCCACTAATACACACAATGATGATACCTTTTTTATATCATAATCAACTTCTTAGTCAATCTTAATAAAGCACGTGAAACTAATTATTTACAAAGGAACCAAATTTTGAGGCAGGATATGCATTTTAATAAAAATTCAAAACAAGTCCTATATTAATTAAAAAAATTATACTAGAGATCATGAAAATAAATAATCCTTCAAAATTGAAAATTTCATGCCTCATATATAAAGTCACCCACTATTATACTTCAATTATAATTCATTTCTAGTTCCAAGAGTGCAACCAAGTAAGATTTAAGTGGAATCAAAATGCTAATAAGATCCACCTTCAGTTATTACTCTCCCTAGTTACCAAAAATCAAGGATTCATTTTTCACATCCTTGATACAACTCAAATGATTATCTTATAAGTTAATTATCTCATTCTTAATTTGGTTTCAATATTCCCCTCACCTTAATAAACTCATTTTTTAAAAATATATGCTTTATTTAAAAAAACAACCAATGGTTTATGTATATCACTATGCAAGAAACTTGTTGAATTTGAATATTATTTATTTTTACAACACAACCAATTACATTTATCTCAGAGATTCATTATAGTATCTCAATTCCCTATTTTAATCAAGCTTAAACATACTTATATTATTATCTTTTGAGTCGTATGAATGAGTTGTTTGTTTCAAAAGGGTGTCCCCCCAAGATTAAGTTCAAATATTATTTTTCCTCAAGTTATGATCTTAAATCAAAAATGATTTATCCCATCACATTCCCATTCCCAGTTCCTAAAAAGATTCTCTATAAAAACTATGGACTTCCCCAATTATCTAACATTCAAATATAACATGTTTATAATTAGTGAAAACCGCATCACTAGCATGAAATTTTACACTAGAAATGAAATAATTAATGAAAAAAATGAAACCCAAAGACTCTAGATTTTTTTTGTAAAATCCTGATCATTTTCTTGAATAGAATTTAGGGAATTTGATATATATATTCACTAAGGCATAACTTATTATATAAATAAATCCCTCTCATGCACACTCAATATGAAAAATTTTCCTCAATTCTAAATCATAAGGTGGGAGGATATTTTTATTTAAAATAGATTTAAAATTAAATAGTTCGATGAATATGGAAGGAGTTATAAGAATATTTAAAAATCACATTTTCACAAGATAAAAACCATTTTTAAAACTAATATTTTTAAAATTTCATGCTTTTGAGTGTTAAAACATACATAAGAATTATTAGTTCATCTCAAGGAAATAACATCATGAACAATGATCTACATCAATAGTTGAATGAATCCTATGGAATTTTAATGGGTGCAACAATGTTTAAAATTCAACCCAAATTGAATTTTCAACACCCTTATTATCAGAAATCTAACACCCATGAAAACAGATTCATAATTATGAAAACCCCAAAACATAGTTCATTTCAACATAAAACAAGAATACGAATAATTAAAATTTAGAGAAATGGGATTAGTATGACCATGAATATGGAGGAAGGATCATTTAAGTAGATTTAGTTGTATCTCCCTTGAAATATTGAGTGATGTCACATGGATGATCCTTTAAATTTTATATAGAGTTAAAAAGAGAGAGATAAAAATTAGTTATTTAAATATCAAGATAAATTTCAACCATAGTTTGAGTGTAGGAGGTTTTATGTTGTTAATACACTATGATACTCTATTGGTTTTCCTTTTTTGAATTTTTGGTAGTGGTAGCACTTTGGTGGAAGAATGTTTTTGTAGCAGAGATGAAGGTAGCATGACTAGAATTGAAGTAGTATCGATCAAACTATGTAGTAAAGTCTCAGGGAATTATATCCTATAGAATTAATTAGCAGTATTTAAATTTATTAAACAAGTGATATTAAAAGAAAACAAGGTAATAAATATGGGTTTGTTCCCATGAAAACACTAAGTTTATTATCATCCATTAAACTTTAGTAATGAATCAAAGTTAAAAGAAGGATATAGAATCCAATCCATTTGGCGTCACCTAAAATTAATGCCTTATTATTTTCCCATTGAATGTAAATGGGATGTTATCTTCCCTAACCAACTTAATAGCTCCATTAACAAGCACCCTCAGAAAGGTGAATGGGCTAAACCAATTCGTTTTTAATTTTATTTGAAACAAATTTATCCTCGAGTTAAAAATAAAAACTTTTTCTATCATTAAATTCCCTATTTTTAATGACTAATTTATGATATAATTATTTCCTACCTTTCTAAAATTGGTCATTTTCATAAAATTCCATTATATTATCGTCCTTCTCACTTAGATCCAACTATATTATCTCTTTATTAGACCTAAAATAATAGTTCATGGCCATCACTACCCAACAAGACTTATGATGAAAATCTATATCCAAATGAATTGTGTTTCTAAAGTGTATACTATAAATATACATCCCTATAGAAGTCTTTTAGGTAGTACTGTGATCCCACAAAGCTTCATCTAATTTGATTTACCAGTCTTTCCTAGAGTTTGAGACTATCTTCCTAGAAATTTTTTTAATATCTCTATTTGAAATGTAATCCTGACTACTAGATTATGGGTGATATGCAGTTCTATTTCTATGAACACATCCATACTTCTCCATTAATTTCTTAAACATATTATTATTTAAATGGATGCTAATGTATGTGATGAATTCCTTAGGCACTAAAAAACATGAAAATATATTTTTATTAATAAACTTGACAACACTGGAAGAAAAATTATTGGTAAGAGAAAAAAACTTAATCCACATAGACACATGGAACACAAAAACAAGTACATACTCATTCCCATAAGAATATGAAAATGGTCTAATGAAGTTTAAGCCCCACATATCAAAAATTTCAACCTCAATAATTCATTTTTATTATACCTCCTAAATTCTTCCATTATTTTCTATCATTTGAAACTTTTCACAGCCTATTATAGGACTACTATTATCTTTAAATAGAGTGTGCTAGTATAAACAAGCATTCAGGACCTTTTAGGTAGTCCTTTCTCTTACATAGTGTCCACACCAAGGTGAGGAGTGAAAACTCTCAAGAATATGAATGATTTACCCATCAAACAAAAACCTATTAAAAATTCCATCAACATATCTCATAAATAGTAAAGGATTATCAATGAAATAATATTTCATATTAAAAATGAATTTATTTCTCCGATTCTCTAAAAGAGATTTGGGAATGAAACCTTTAGTAAGAATGTTAGTAGATTATGCATGCCAAGTGGATTACCTAAATAAATTAGCAAAAGTATGTTCATCTTGGAAAGTGGTGTTGATTTCTTTATGTTGTTATGTTTGAGTGATGGGAAACATAGAAAAATTTTCTACAACAACATTTTTGGCCCCATTTTTATCCTTCAATTTCAAATCAAAATATTATAATAGAAATTAATATCTCATAATACTTTGTTTTGAATCCTTTTTAGTGAGAAAAATTTGGGATTTGAGTGATCTATGAAAATAATAACATTTGAAACAACCAAGCACTTCCTAAACATATCCAAATAAAAACTGGTATGAGAAAAATCATTTTCAGTTGTGGAGTAATTATTTTAGGAATTATTAAAAAAAATTCAAGAGTAATAAATCACAGGCAAGATATTTCCCTTCCTTTTCACTAGAACAAAACCTACAACAACATCACTAGCATCACACATAACCTTAAAGGGTAACTTCTAGTTAGGGGCAGTGATGATGGGTGAAGTTGTGATTTTTTATTATGAAGTTTAATTAACTACAAGAAATTATCATCAAATAAAAATGGTGTTCCCATGACCTGTAGTGAATATAAAGTCCTCATGATTTTTGGAAAATCAATATTTAATCTCTTGTGAAAATTGGGATGGCTAAAAAATATTGTAATTAACTTGAAATTATTTAGTGGTTATAGCTTTTGGTTCACTTCAATTTTATCATTATCAACTTCATTACTTATCTTGGAAACCACATGACATACACAAATTCCCCCAATGACCATGAAGTGACACTTTTCTCAATTTATGAAAAGGTTTATTTCTTGTAATTCCTCCAAAAAGGTTTCAATATTATGTAAAAAGTTTCTATAGTCATTTCCAAAAATAGGAAAATCTTCCATAAAAACATCAATTATTATCTCAATCATCTCAGATAAAACTTTTATCATGATTCTTGGAAAACTGTATGGAGAACCACACAACCCAAAGTAAATTTATAGGTAAGAAAATGTCCCAAATGGACAATGAAATTGGTCTTCTATTGATTCTTAGGAGATATGACAATTTACTTGTAACTAGGATATCATTCAAAAAAGAAGATGTACTCATTACTATCCAACCTCTCAAGAATTTGATCTAGAATTGACATTTGGAAATGGTCTTTACTAGTGGTAGTATTAAATTTCTATTAATCTATATAGACTCTCAATTTGGTTATTATCCAATATTTAACTTATTAATTTTTCTCATTTGTAACAGCTGTGACTCCAATATTTTTAGGGAAAACATGGCCAGGGATCACCCATGGACTATCTAAAATGGGGTAAAAGATATCTGATTACAATAATCTAATAAATAACTCACTCAAAAACTTCATTCAAATTGGTAATAAATATTCTATGTGCTTCAAATCTAGATTTATGGTCTTGTTCTATGGGAATTTTATGCATGCATTATGAATGAATAATTTCCTTAATATCATCTATATAGTATATAATGAAAGATTTAAAATTCATCAAGATAGCTAATAGAAATTCCTCTAAACCAGTAGAGATGATAACATGTTGTGTAGCACACCCACCTATGAAAGAATATTTAAAATAAATAAGAAAGGTTTTGAGACCCAGATCAGATTAATTTTCATATGATGGTAGAGTCTTGTGTCTAGGAGGTTCAAGGTCTTCAATGTGATTCCTAAAATATATGTAAAATATGGAATGATTGTGAATTTTGAGAATAAAATTAATCTTTTCCTCACTTATTTTCCAGGTGGAAAAATCACTGTTCTATAAATGCATGCCATAATTTAAAAGGAATTTTCTAGAAAATTAATCAATACATTTTAAAAGATCTCCCTCATATATTCATGGGATTTCCTCTTATTTTTATGCAGGGAAATGTTCCTCAAATTCTCACAAAAATTTCATAAGCTCAATAATAGAAAATTGATCATCCATAGGGCTCATGTTATAATGGTAAGATCAACTATATATCTCTAGAACAGTGTAAAAAACCTCATTTTTATCATGATCAACATGATAAGAAAAATCAATTCCAACATCCAAATAGATTTCATTACCCACAAATTTATTCTCTAATTACTCAATATAATAAAATGAATCCTCTAGTTCAAGAAATTCAACTGTTGAAAAACTATCTTATAAAGGATATTCCTTTTCATTTTTGAATATGTTAAAATCTTCTTATTTTATCATATAAATTAAAAATGATTTTCTCTATAAAAAGATCAATGAAAGATCCTACTATTGATAATAGCATCTTATCAAGAATAATGGGTACTTCTATGCTATACTAAATATCCAAAATGATAAATTTATCCAACATATATAGATTCTCTACTCTCACTAATAAATCAAAAAATATCTTGATTGGATCAGTAATAGACTAATAAGATAACATCAATACTAAATTGATAGGTTGTGGTTCTCCTAGACTCAAATATTGGAAAAATGAAAATGGAATTAGGTTGATTGAACCAAGGTCAGAAAGATAGTTAATTATACCACTCTCCCCTAGTGTGCATGGGATGAAAAATCTTCCAGATTTTTGGATCTTAAGAGGCATCCTATTGTACAGGAAAATAATTAAATACTCTATGAGATTGTATGTAGAAAAGTATCCTAATGTTCTTTTATGAGAAAAAAATTTCCTAAGTGATTTTAGATAAGATAGGATTTTAATTAAATATTCTAAGAAATGTATATTAATATGAATTTTGTTAAATAGTTCATGAAATTTGAGAAGTTATATTTCATGATTTATCCTTTTGTTTCTTTTAGGGAATAAAATGGGGGGGGGGGGCTGAATTATTCAATTTTTTTTCATTCATTCAATTTATTCTTTAATACTATTGTAACTTTATTTTTTTTTATTTTCAAGTATTTTTTTGATTTTTCAGTAGATGTAATAGGTTTAAATGGAATTAAATTGGGGAGGTTAAGATTTATAGATTCTTTATTTTCTAGAATCTGTGTTTCATTTTAATCTAGATGTTAATTTTGGGAAGATTTGGGATCCTTCTGAGCTTCCTAGTAGGTTTAGAGACCACTCATAGTTGAAAATAACATGGAATTATCCATAGGATTTAGTTAAGTAGTGATTAGTAGATTACCCTTATCTCTATATAAAATATCTCTTGAAAACTGTCTCACTTTTAATTCAATATTTTTCATTCTAGAATTTATTTTGACTATATAAAATTATTTTTGGACCTTTCATTTATCCAACATACCAATAAATTGCTGAAACATCCCACTAA
This sequence comes from Viscum album, assembly GCA_963277665.1. Taxonomy (NCBI): domain Eukaryota; kingdom Viridiplantae; phylum Streptophyta; class Magnoliopsida; order Santalales; family Viscaceae; genus Viscum; species Viscum album. The sequence goes on along the minus strand of OY728123.1, from coordinate 222,496,829 downwards.
CTTCATATTTCAAATAAGATGTTTCAACATTTGGTTGGGGTTGGAATTGTTTCTAAGGTTATTATTGGAATCCAGGGGGAGAAATTGGTGTCAAAACTACTTGTTCCTTCTAGGAATGGTTCATATGTATTATATACCCTTGATTGTTTGTATTTGAGAATTAATCATCCCTAGGATTCATCCTAGAACCATATCCAGGAAAATTTTCATTCTCTAGAGCTTGGATAGGCATATCAAAATTTGGAAATTAGGATAGTGAGTGATTGAACATGTCATAGTGGTGATATTTCTTCCTAAGTGTGTTTTAAGTATTTTCAGTGTATAATCTCGGAGATTCGACTTATGTATGTTGGAAAGCATGGTTTCATTCTAAATAACATTTCTTCTTCCTAACCATTTATTCTATGAGTGTTGTGTTAGAGTCTTGAAATTTTTATTTTTAACTCATTAATAATCTAATCATAGAAATCCCTTTTAGAGAACTGATCAATAAATGATTGATGGTATGGTGTGAGAGTATTGTAAAAAATTTTCATGACAAGTTGTGGTGCACATTAGTTGTTTGGGTACAGACAATATAGCCCCTTGAATTTGTCCCTCTACTTTGTGGAACAATTCAACCTTATCTTGAATGAATCCATTGATTTTTTTCCTAATCAAAAAAATCATTCTCATAGTGTAGAATTTCATGAAAAAGTATTGTAAAATTAGTCCAATGAATAAAATATATATTCATAAGTCAATTTAAACTATGATTTTTCAATTCCTTTTAAGAAAATTGGTATGAATCTCAGTTTTAACACCTCATTACTCAATCCCCCATGTGGCTATTGCTTCACTATACCATGGAAGTCCCTAATAAAGTCTAGGGATTCTTCACTAGGTAATCCATGGTATGATGGAAACATAGAAATGTTGGATGGATTAATATCATAGTTTTGAGGGGTTTACCTAATTTATGATGGGTTGTTGGAAGCTTTAGGCACTTGATACTCCCTAAGACTAAATCTACACATCATCTCATTTCCAGGTTGTAGTGGAATGTCATTTCCAACTTGGTTGAGGTTTTCATTTCATTGATTATTTATATTTTCTTGAACATAATTTATTTCAAGTTTCTTATTAAGTTATAGGGCAATCAAATTTTATTGATTTCTGGTATAAAGTGATTAAGTTTTATATAATGACCTATTTTGCATTCAAAATATTTTTTAATATATATTTTTATAAAAACATTATGCATCAATTTTTTATATTTTGTTTATTTTATTGTGTTTTTATTTGTTTATGATTACTTGGTCGCACATTCACCTCTACAATAATGAAAATAAAATTTTACTAGGATTCTAGATTATTAGATTGGTTTGAGGAAATTTAATTATTTAAAAACCCTATTAAAAATAGTAAATTAGTGAATATGGGTAGATCTATAGGGAATTAATTCTATATGTGTGTGTCACCAAGTATACACAAAAACAAATATAAATAAGTAACATTATAAAGGAAGTTGTAAAAAAATGATGGCAGTGCTAAATATAGTGATGTGAGAATTACCAGAATCTTAGGGATAACAAACAATGACATAATAAATAGAGAAAATCAAAGAGAAAATAATGATTAATCAATAACTAAAGGAGGGGGATTAAATTGGATAGTTTCTATTTTTATTATGTTTTATATTTTTTTCTATATTCATTTAATAATAAATAAATATGAATCTAGTTGAAAAAAGCTGGGAAGTTCTCTTAAATTTCCAACCCATGTTTGAATGAATATTATAGTCTCTCAACTATAACATCCACTAATCCACACAATGATGATATTAGTTTTACACTAGAATCAACTTCCCAGTCAATCCTAATGAGATACCATTAGATGAAAATTCCTCTTATCAGATAGATTTTTTAGATGAAAATCAATAGTAAAAATGAAACTAGAAATAGTTCTCACTAGTTCTCAATAATTGGAGGATATCTACTAATTGAATAATGATAATGAGGTTAGTTTCCTACAACACAATACACTTGAATGAAGTTGAATTATTGACCAAAAAATCACATCCCCCTATATCAATTTCACCAATGACCATTCTTATGTTATCAAAATATTATAATAAATTCAAAACAGACATTGAAAACAAAGTACTTTTGAAAACAAGAAGAGATAACAAGTTCTCTGCGAGAGAGTTAAAACTTTCTCTAAAACTCCACTACTACTCTTATGATCTCTTCTATGGGTCATATATAGTGTATCTCCAACCAAATCTCCATTCCCTCTCCTTACTTCCTATCTCTATCCTATAAATTTTTTTATATTAATTTTCATTCCACATTCTTAATAAAAAGTGTACGGGCCAAGGTTCCCCTTTATGATCACAATCACAGGTCCTTGATTTTCAATCATGCTTCCATATCACACTGTTACAATAGACCTTCATTCTTGTTGGTGAAATAAGCTAATCCCTTCATTATAGAATTCAAAACACCTTGAATTTCCATTCAATACAGTGAACATGATACCAATCTCATATTTTCTCCACATGGTAATTTTAATGTTTGTGATTAAATATATGAGAATGCTAGATTATTACATCCATGATCCGACTAGATGAACAAAAATAATGAAATTTCGATATGATTTGATCTTTTACAGTTTGGTAAATTGATTATTCTACCCACACTAACCCCTAATAATTTTGAATTAATTTCTACAAGACTCAATGTAACGTTTGTCCGTTCACACTAATCAACCATCCATGTGTAGTGTGGAATAAATGCACCTTAAAAACATTTATTAAAATTTATTAAATCTATCTTGATTGTGTCTACTTTCTAATAGATCATTGGTCAGAATCCATTCTTGGCTCATATGATCCTCGGTCCAATATACTTAGCTTGGGGAATGATCGATACCGAGTTATTTAACACATCAACATAGGTTTGTGGCTTGGTCTTCATTGGAATTCAATTGAAAGCTTAGGCCATGGACTTGTAAACTCAAAAATTAAAATATATGGAAAACCATATATGCATAAATATTCTAAATTGAACCCACTATCTTCAAGAAAATCAATATACATACTGTGGGAACTCAAATTCAACAATACAACAACAAAATTAGGGCACATCGAAGGCCTATTATATTATTTAAACCTTCAAGAAAAAAAATATCTCCCAGCAAATAAATCAAAATTAAACTTCAATTTAGATTGGAAGCAACCCATTATGTAGATCCACACCCCCATTCTCTAGTTAGATACATAACTTTTCGATTCATCTAAAAAAATACCATGAATCAAATATATTACCAGTGATTTTATTCAAGATTAATTTCAACTCAACTTTCTTAATCTCAAAAAAAAAAATCGATCCTGTTCATAAACACCTTGGATGATGCTTATACATTTACTCGGTTCAACTCATCCTCAATTGGTCGAATTTTAGTCATCCTTATTCGAGTTTCTTGGGGATTAACTTGGGAATATGGGTTAATAATTAATCATTAATCAATATAACTCATCCTTCCTATGATTATATGTCTACCTTGACTTTGGTTTAATCAGAATTGATATTCAGTTAGTCAGAGACTCATTAGTGGTCTGCTGGATTCAATTCATATGATGAGGCTCAACATTGAGTCATCTTTAATTGGTTAGGTCAATGGATCTCTCTTTGGTTGGAACCATCAATCTCAGATTCATTATCAATAGCTTGTATTTCCCACTTCAGATGTCACACCCTGGTTCAACCAATCATTAAATCAGTAGTGGTTGTCTCAAACATCAGTTGGGTCAATCATGTTTCCAATGAAAGACTCTGATATGGTTCTTCCTGGGATTATATTTCTATAAAACTCATCAATACATTTCAAAATATCTCCCTCATACATTCATGGGATTTCCTCCTATTTATGTGTTGGGAAATTTTCCTCAAATTCTTCTGGAAATTCCATAAGCTCAGTAATAGAAAATTTATCATACATGGGGCTCATGGTAGAATGGTAAGATCAACTATCTCTCTCTGGAACAGTGTAAAAAACCTCATTTTTATCAAGAAAAACATGTTGATAAAAATAAATTCCAACATCCAAATAGATGTCATTACCCAAAAATTCATTCTCCAATAATTCAATATAATCCAATGAATCCTCTAGTTCAAGCAAGTAGACTATTGAAAAACTCTCTTATGAAGGATATTCCTTTTCATTTTTAAAGATGTATAACTCAACTCTTTTATCATAGAAATTTAAAATGAGTTTCTCCATTGAAACATCAATAAAATATCCTATTGTTGATAATAGTATCCTATCAAGAATAATGGATACTTCCATGCCACACTAAATATCCTAAATAACAAATTCATCCAATATATACATATTCCCTACTCTCACCAATAAGTTAATAACACTCTTGACTGGGTTTTTAATAGACAAATAAGCTGACATCAATACTATAGTGGTAGGTTGTGGTTCTCCTAGACTCAATTATTAGAAAAATGAAAATGGAATTAGGTTGATAGAACCAAGGTAACAAAGATAGTTAATTAGACCACTCTCCCCTAGTGTGCATGGGATAAAAAATCTTCCAGATTTTTGGATCTTAATATGTATCATATTTTATAGAAAAAAATGAAATCCACTATGAGATTATATGTAGAAAATTCTTCTAATGTTATTTTGTTAGAAAAAAATTCCCTAAGTGATTCTAGATTAGATAGGATTTTAATTAAAGATTATAGGAAATGTATTGTAATATTAATTTTGTAAACTATTTAATGAAATTTGAGAATTTATATTTCATGATTCATCTTTTTGTTTCTTTTAGGGAATAGAATGGGGGGGGGGGGTTATTCAAAATTTTTGGAATTATTTCAATTTCTTATTTGATATTATTTTAACTTTATTTTATTTGATTTTCAAGTCATTTTTTTTATTTTTTAGTAGATGCAATAGGTTTTGATGTAACTCCATTAGAGATGTTAAGATTTATAGATACATCATTTTCTAGAATTTAGGTTTCATTTTCATCCAGATGTTAAGTTTTGGAAGATTTGGGATCCATATAAGCTTCCTGGTGGGTTTAGAGACCAATATTAGTTGTAAATTCCATGGAATTATCCCTAGGATTCACCTTCATAATTCTTAGTAGTTTACCCTTTTCTCTATATCCAACATCTCTAGTTAACTATCCCACTTGTAATTCATGATTTTTCATTCTAGAATTTATTTTGACTATATAAAATTAAGATTTATCCTTTTTAATCATCCAACTTTCCAATAATTATTGAAACATCCCACTAAATTCATATTGCGAATAATTATCTTAAACCTTTGGTTGGGGTTGGAATTTTTACCAAAGTTGTTATCAGAATCTAGGGAGAGAAATTGGTCTCAAAACTACTTGTTCCTTCTAGTAAAGGTTTATATGGATTATATACCCTTGATTCTAGGTATTTGAGAATGGACTATCCATAGGATTCATCCTAGTACCATACCCAATAAAACTTTAATTTTCTAGAGTTTGGATATGCATATAAAAATTGTAAAATTAGGATAGTGAGTTCCTAAACATGCCATAGTGGTGACATTTCTCCCTAAGTGTGTATGAATGATTTTTAGTTTATAATCTAGCATATTGAACTTATGTATGGGGGAAAGAATGGTTTCATTCTAAACAATGGTTCTTCTTACCAACCATTTGTTCTATGATTTTTTTACTAGAGTCTTGAAATTATTTGTTTCAGATCATCAACAGTCTTATCATAGAAATCCCCTCTAGAGAACTGATCAACAAGTGCTTGATGGTTCAGTGTGAGGGTATTGTAAAAAATATTCTTGATAAATTGTGGTGTACACTGGTTGTTTTGGTACTTACCATGTAGTCCCTTTATTTTTTCCCTTATTTCTTGAAACGATTCACCTTCATATTGAATGAATCCAATGATTTTGTGGATAATCATAAAAATCATTCTCATAGAGTAAAATTTCATGAAAAAATCATTGTAAATTTGGTCCCATGAATCAAAGATATATTCATAAATATATTGAAACTATGATCCTTCAATTAATTTCAAGAAAATTGATATGAATCTCAGTTTTAACACCTCATCACTCAATCCCCCATGTGGCTATTGCTTCACTATACCATAGAAGTCCCTCAGACTATACTACTTCAGACCCCCTTAGGATCCTGTTTGGGCTGGTTTGGCCCATGTTTCTTCATGTTCTTCTCCTTAATTTTAATAAATAAATAAATGATGATGATGATGATAGGAACTTGAAACTCCCTAAGCCCGACTCTACATATCAGCCTATTTCCCAGTTGTGGTGGATTGGTATTTCCAACTTGGTTGAGGTTTTCATTTCATTGACTATTCAAATTTTCCTAAACATCATTTATTTCATGTTTCCTTTTATATTTTAGAGAACTCAAATTTTATTGATTTCTGGTATAAAGTGCTATAAGTTTTTAGACAATGAACTAGTTTTCATTTAAAATCCATTTCAATATATTCTTTTTTTTAAATGTATACATAATTTTTTTATATTTTATGAATTTTATTGTGTTTTCATTTATTTTTTTGATTACTTGGTCACACATGCCCCTCTGTAGCAATGAAAATAAACTTTTACTAGTATTATAGGTCATTATCTAGGTTTGAGGAAATTTAATTATTTAAAAACCCTATTAAAAAATATTAAAGTAGTTAAATAGGGGTGAATCTATAGGGAATGAATTCTATATGTGTGTGTAACTAAGTAGACACACATATAACGTTAAAAAAGTAACATAGTAATGGAATTTTAAAAAAATGATAGTAGTGCTAAATATGGTGATTTGAGAATAACCAGAAAACTGGGGATAACAAACAATGACATAAGAAAGATAAAAAATCATAGAGAAAAAAATGAATAATCCATAACAAAAAGAGGGTAATTCAATTGACTAGTTTTTATTTTTATTAATTTTTAGATTTTTTTTTCTATATTCATTCAAGAATAAATAATTCTGAATCTGGTGAAAAGAATATCGGAAGTTCTATCAATTTTCCAACTAATGTTTGAATGAATCCTAGAGTCTCTCAACTATAACATCCACTAAATCACATAATGATGATATTTTTTTTACATCGGAATCAAATTCTCAGTAAATCCTAATGAGATACCATTTGGTGAAAATTCCTCTTATCAGATATATTTTTAATTGAAAATCAATAATAAAAATGAAACTATAAATATTTATCAGAGGTTCTTGAAAATTGAAGGATATTTACTACTTAAAGAATGAGAATGAGGTTAGTTTCCTCCAATATAATACACTTGAATGAAGTTGAATTATTTACATACAAAATCAAATTCCCCTATATCAATTTCACCAATTACCATTCTTATTTTATCAAAATATTATAATAAATTCAAAATAGACATTGAAAATAAGGGAATTTATGTTCTCTGTGTGAGAGATAAAACTTCCTCTGAAACTCCACTCCTCCTCCCATGACCTCTTCTATGGGTCATATCTAGTGTATCTCTAACCAATTCCCCATGACCTCTCTTTACTTCCTATCCCTAGCCTATCAATAATTTTCTCTCAATTTTCCTACCCTATTTTTAATAAATAGTGTACGGGCCAATGCTCCCCTTCATGCTCACAATCACAAGTCCTTGATTTTCAATCATGATTCCACATTGTGTTGTCACTATATTTCTTCATTATAATTGGTGACATAAGATAATCCCTTCATCATAGAATTAAAAACACCTTGAATTTACATTCAATATAGTGACCATGATCTGAATCTCGGATTTTCTCCACATGGTTCTTTTAATGTTTCTGATTAATAGAGTTGAGAATTGTAGATTATTCCCTCCCTGATTTAGCTAGATGAACAAAAATAATTAAATTTTGACATGATATGATATTTTATAGTCTGGTAAACTGACCATGATCCCCTCTTTAACCTCTAATAATTTTAAATTAATTTCTTCAAGCCTAAATGTGACATTTGTCCATGCACACTAATCAACTATCCGTGTGCAGTGTGGTGTAAGTAAACCTCCAAAACATTTCATTAAATTCATTAACTCTATCTTGATCGAGTCTCCTTTCCAATTTATCATTGGTCAGAATCCATTCTTGGATCATATGATCCTCAGTCCAATATACTTAGCTTGGGGAATGATCGAGGCTGAGTTATTGAACACCTCAATACAGATTTGTGGGTTGGTTTTCATTAGAATTCAATTGAAAGCTTAGGCCATGGAATTGTAAACTCAAAAATTACAATATATAGAAAACCATATATGTTTAAATATTCCAAATTTCACCCATTAACTTCTTAAGAAAATCAATATTCATATTATGGGAACTCAAATTCAATAATACATGATCAAAATTTGGGTACATCAGAGGCCCATTGTCTTATTTAAACCTATAGAAAAATAAATATCTCCCAACAAATAAATCAAAATTCAAATTCAATTTATATTGGAAGCAACCCATTATATAGATCCATTCCCCCTTCTCCAGTTAGATACCTCAGTTTTGATTTCACCCATAAAAATATCATGCATCGACCATCTTCTCAGTGATTTTCTTAAAGGTGAATCTCATCTCAACTTTCTCAATCTAAAAACAAAAATTAGATCCTATTCACAGACACCTTTTATGATCCTTGGACATTTAATCGGTTTAACTCATCCTCAATTGGTCTAACATCAATCATCCTTATTCGAGTTTCGTGACGACCCACTTAGGTATCTCGGTTAATAATTAATCTTAAATTGATGGAAATCGGCATTCCTGGGATTATATGTCTACCTCGACTTCAGTTTAACCAAAATTGATATTCAGTTAGTCAGAGACTCATCATCTGATGAGGCTCAACATTAAGTCATCTTTAATTAGTATGGTAAATTGATCTATCTTTGATTGGAAGCATCAATATTAGATTCATTATCAATAGCTCATCTTTCCCATGTCGAATGTCACACCCTGATTCAGTCGATCATTAAATTGAAAGTAGTTGGCTAAAACATTATTTGGGTCAATCATGCTTCCAATGAAAGACTTTCATACAGTTCTTCCTATGATTATATTTATAGAAAACTCATCAATACATTTTAAATTATCTCCCTCATACACTCATGGGATTTACTCCTATTTATGTGTAGGGAAATGTTCCTCAAATTCTACTAGAAGTTACATAAGCTCAGTAATAGAAAATTGATCATCCATGAGGATCATGTTAGAATGACAAGATAAAATATCTCTCTCTGGAACAGTGTGAAAAACATTATTTCTATTATTATAAACATGTTGATAAAAATAAATTCCAACATCCAAATAGATTTCATTACCCAAAAATCTCTTCTCCAATTATTTAAGATAATCAAATGAATCCTATAGTTTAATCAAGTCGGTTATTGAACAACTCTCCTATAAAGGGTATTCCTTTTCATTTTTGAAGATGTTTAACTCTTTTATTTTCTCATAGAAATTAAAAATGAGTTTCTCTATTGAAACATCAATAAAAGTTTCTATTATTGATAATAGTATCCTATTAAGAATAATGGGTACTTCTATTCCACACTAAATATCCAAAATGATAAATTCATACAACATATACAGATTCACTAATCTCACAAATTAATCAACAACTATATTGATTGGGCTTTTAATAGACTAATAATTTAACATCAAGACTACAATGGCAGGTTGTGGTTCTCTAATACTCAATTATTGGAAAAATTAAAATGGAATTAGGTTAATAGAACCAAGGTAACAAAGATAATTAATTGGAACACTCTCCCCTACTATTAATGGGATGACAATGATTCTAGGTTTTTGGAGAATAAGAGGTATCCTATTTTATAGGAAAACATTTCAATCCTCTATGAGATTATATATAGAAAATTATTCTAATGTTATTTTTTAGAAAAAATTTTCCTAAGTGATTTTAGATTAGAAAGGATTTTAATTAAATATTATTGGAAATGTATAGTAATCTGAATTTTGTAATCTAGTTAATGAAATTTGAGAATTTTTATTTTATGATTCATCTTTTTTTAAGGAATAGAATGGCGTGGTGGGGATTATTTAAATTTGTTAGAATTCTTTCAATTTATTCTTTGATACTATTTTTCATTTATTTTATGTGATTTTCAAGTCATTTTTTTATTTTTTTAGTAGATACAGTAGGTTTTTATGGAACTATATTAGGGATGTTAATATTTCTAGATTCTTTATTTTCTAGAATTTGGGTTTTAGTTTCATCCAGATGTTAATTTTGGGAAGATTTGGGATCCTTTTGACCTTCCTGGTGGGTTTAGAGATCACTCTTAGTTTTAAATTCCATATAATTATCCCTAGGATTCAGATTAGTAATTCTTAGTAGTTTACCCTTGTCTCTACATCCAAAATCTCTAGCTAACTATCCCATTTGTAATTAATGATTTTCATTATAGAATTTATTTTGACTATATAAAAATAATTTTTATCCTTTTAATCATCAAACATACCAATAAATTATTTAAATATCCCACTAACTTCATATTGAAAATAAGTATATTCAACCTTTGGTTGGGGTTGGAATTGTTTCCAAGGTTATTATTAGAATCTATGAGGAGAAATAGGTCTCAAAACTACTTTTTCTTTTTAGGAAATGTTCAGATGAATTATATATCCTTAATTGTAGGTATTTGAGAATGGACCATACCTAGGATTCATCCTAAGACCATACCTAGGATTCATCCTAAGACCATACCTAAGAAAATTTTCATTTTCTAGAGCTTGGATTGGCATATCAAAATTGAGAAATTAGGGTAGTGAGTGCCAAAACATTCCATAGTGGTGATATTTCTCCCGAAGTGTGTTTTAAGGATTTCAATGTATAATATAGAATATTGAACTTATATATGGGGGAATAAATGGTTTCCTTCTAACCAATGGATCTTCTTCCTAAACATTTGTTCTATGAGTTTTGTGCTAGAGTATTGAAATTATTTATTTCATATCATTATAAGTTTTATCATAGAAATCCCTTCTAGAGAACAGATCAACAAGTGGTTGATGGTACAGTGTGTGGGTATTGTAAAAAATATTTTTGATAAATTGAGGCGTGGAATGGTGGTTTGGGAACTGACTATGTAGCCCCTTGAATTTTTCCCTTGCTTTATGGAACAATTCACCCTTATCTTTAATGAATCCAATGATTTTTTCATAATCACAAAAATTATTCTCATATTGTAAAATTTCCTGACAAAAGCATTGTAAAATTGGTCCCACGAATCAAAGATTTCTTCATAAATCTATTGAAACTATGATATTTCAATCACTTTCAAGAAAATTGGTATGAATCTCAGTTTTAACACCTCATCACTCAATCCCCCATGTGGCTATTTCTTCACTATAACATTGAAGTCCCTAATGAAGTCTAGTGAGTCTTAAATAGGTAATCCATGGTGTGATGGAAACATGGAAATGTGGGATGGATTAATCTCATAGTTTTAAGACCTAGGGGTTTACCTAATGCATTATGTGTTATTGGAAATTGTAGGAACTTGAAACTTTGTAAGCCTAACTCTACAAATCAGCTCATTTACAGGTTTTGGTGGATTTGTATTTCTAACTTGGTTAAGGTTTTCATTTCATTTATTATTCAAAATTTCCAAAACATCATTTATTTCATGTTTCTTATTATGTTTTAGAGCACACAAATTTTATTAATTTTTGGTATAAAGCGCTATAAGTTTTTATATGATGAACTAGTTTTCATTAAAAACACCTTTCAATATATTTGTTTTTAAATTTATTCATCATTTTTTATATTTTGTTCATTTTATTGTGTTTTTATTTCTTTTTTTATTACTTGCTCTCACATGCCCCTCCCTAGAAATGAAACTAAAATATGAATAGGATTCTAGGCTGTTATCTAGGCTTGAGAAAATTTAATTATTTAAAAGCCATATTAAAAAAATAGTAAAGTAGTGAATATGGGTCGATCTATAGGGAATGACTTCCATATGTGTGTTTCACTAAGTAGACACACATATAATTCTAAAAAAGTAACATAGTAAAGGAATTTAAAAAAAATTATGGAAGTGCTAAATATGGTGAAGTGAGAATAACCAGAAACCTAGGGATAACAAACAATGACATACAAAAGAGAAAAAATCATAGAGAAAATAATGAATAATCTAGAAATAAAGGGTAAGAATTCAATTGTCTAGTTTTTATTTTTATTAATTTTTAGATTTTGTTTTTTATCATTATTCAAGAATAAATAAATATAACTCTGGTGAAAACAAGATGGGAAGTTATATCAAAATTCCAACCCATATTTGAATAAACCCTAGAGTCTATCTACTATAACATCCACTAATCTAAAAAATGATGATATTAGTTTTACACCAGAATCAACTTCATAGTCAATCCTAATGAGATACCGGTATGTGAACATTCCTCTTATCAGATAGATTTTTATATGAAAATCAATAGTAAAAATGAATCCAGAAATAGTTCTCCTCAGTTTTCCAAATTGAAGGATATATACTATTTGATGAATGAAAATGAGGTTTGTTTCCTCCAATATAATACACTTGAATGAAGTTGAATTATTGAACAATAAAATCAAATTCCCCTATATCAATTTCACCAATAACCATTCTTATGTTATAAAAATATTATAATAAATTCAAAATAGACATTGAAAATAAGGGAATTTAGGAAATAAGAAGAGATAACAAGTTCTATGCAAGAGAGTTAAAACTTCCTCTAAAACTCAACCACTCCTCCTATGATCTCTTCTATGGGTCATATCTAGTGTATCTCCAACCAATTACCCATTACCTCTCCTTTATTCCTATCCCTATCCAATCACTCATTTTATCTCAATTTTCCTACTCTGTTCTTAGTAAATAGTGTATGGGCCAATTCTCCCCATCATGATCAAAATCATAGGTCCTTGATTTTCAATCATGATTCCACATGGCACTGTCACTATAGATCTTCATTCTTCTTAGTGACATAAGATAATCACTTCATTATGGAATCCAAAACACCTTGAATTTCCATTTAATACAGTGACCATGATCCCAATCTCAAATTTTCTCCACACATTACTTTCAATGTTTGTGATTAATATAGATGAGAATGCTAGATTCTTTCCTCCCTAGTTAAGCTAGACGAAAAAAACAATGAAATTTTGATATTATATGATCTTTTATAGTATGGTAAATTGACCATGCTTCCCACTTTAACCTCTAATAAATTTGAATTAATTTCTCCAAGCCTCAATGTAACATTTTTCCATGTACACTAATCAACTGGCCATGTGCTGTGCGGTGTAACTGCACCTCCAAAATGATGAAAGTGGGTTCCCTAGACCCAAATTGTGTTGTAATTCTGATTACAACTACAAGTATACTATTTTTTATAAATACATGTGTTTATATTTCCATAATAGTGTTGATACTTCTACATTCACATTTTTTGTGGTAATTTACTTAGATTACGTGTCATATCAAAATGTTATAGTAGATTCCAGGCTATAATGAGAACCTAGATATACTATGACAGAAATCTTAAAGTAATGTCCTATGGTCTAGTTACATCATTCTAAAAGGAAATAGATGATGTGAAACTATCAGGTGCTGGGTACTCATAAGCATTCAGACTTCTTATCATAAATTTCTCACTTGATGATCTCTAGTAGTTGAGACCCTGAGGACAAACCTGCTAATAGAAACACCACATGTTTTAGGTGTCATTGGTTGTTCCTATCTATATACATGTGTAATGGTCTCATAACTTGAGATCATTATCAATGTATGTCATTTAATTGCATAATTTTATGCAAGCTGAAAACCATGGAAATGAAGTTGTTCTGAGGTAGTTTTTGTTGGGTACATTATTGGTGACATAAATTTTATTGAATGATTAAAAAAGGATTTTTCGCATCCGAGTTTAGGAAGAGATATCTCGGACTTGGTTGATTAGGATGGTAGCACCTTCATTAAATCCATGGCCATGGTAGTCGAAGGTAAGATCATCTAGATAAATCAACAAATAATAATGCAAGGAAAAGGATGATTACAAAAGTGTGCATCCTGCTTTATTGAGATATCATTGATGAAGAGATTATATTACACAAACTATGTTTGTTGGAAGGTAGTAATTGCTTTGAATTTTCCTTATCTCCTTAGGGGCCATGATGGGTTGCTAGAATCTAATCTTGGTCTATGGGTTGGAATCAATTCTATTGATATAAGGACCTATAGGGTCACACACTTAGTGTATCTACAAGTTCTACCTATTCTAATGAATAGGAGTTTAGGATGAAGTGGGACCCATGTGCGGGGGTCAGTGAACATCTAAGTTTAACTGATTGCAATTGAATTCTATTCAATTATATTATTAATGTTTATAATAATGATGATTTAATTTATTTATAATGTTATTCACAAATTGTTTGATCATAAACGTGAATATGAGAAAAATATAATTTTTCAAATGAACATTGTATATTCATGGTTTTTTAAATTATTTGGAGTGATTATAGGCTGAGTTAATGGTTCATATTTTATAACGTAACATTTTATTGTGTTACAAGTGAGTGATAAAATATTTGTGAAATTTATGACAAGTTTATTATGTCATACATGTTTTGAAATGTCTAAAATGAAGGATATTACTTTCCAAGGACCAAGGTGAAATTTTGGAAAGTATAACCTAAGTATAAAAGCTCATTTTAGCCTCTTGAATTAGTATCTCCACCATTTTTCACGAATTTAGAGAGAAAAAATCTCTTATCCTCTCCTCTCAAGTTCTTAGAGAGAGATTCTGGAAGAAGAACAAGGTCAGATTGATCCCACTTTCTCGATCGAGTCTGCATTCTTTAGGCGATCAAAGGTATGTCATAAAGATATTCAATTTCCCATTCTAGCACATGGGAAATGTAGATTGACAATCCTAGAATTGTGAAACACATCTGTATGATCTAGAGGATGTCTGTTTGATGTCTTATAACCACAAAACATCAATGACGAGCGAATCAAACCGATTAATTCAAACGAATGATCTATGGTTTAAGATTTAATTTGATTGTATTTTTCATGATTAAATTTAATTACACATGATCCTTTTAGAAATATAGGCAAGGGGTTAAGTATATCTTATGTTTTCTAATATGAATCCATACCCAAATTTTTTAAATTGTATGTTATTTAATGCTTCTGTTGCACCCCAGGTTCATTCAATTGGTATTAGAGGGAACATGTAATTATTTAAGTTGAAAAAGTTAAAATTTCAATTAAATTCTCTATGATTCAGAAATAGGGTTTTGATATGGTCCCAACACAACTGGCGACATGTCGATATGGGTTCATATCGCTAAGATATGGATAATTGAAGATTGAAGGGTTTTGCCTGAAGGTTTCCATGAAAATTAATGTTTTAATTTTTACTTCTTTTAATAAATACCGTTATGATAGATCTTTAGCCAGAGCATGATGTAATCATGTTGTGTGGTAACCGAATGTACCGAAAGATGGTTGGGGTAGTTCATTTACAATACAGGCTTTCTATGGAATCTTGTTTAATTAAACAGTTTCAAACTTCCCTTGAAATCTAGTTTAAAGATTCTTATAGAATCTTGTTTAATTAAATGGATAAAGCTTCCCATAGAATTCAGTATAATGCTTCCCATGGAAGCTTGTTTAATTAAAATGATAAATCTTCCCATGGAAGCTTGTTTAATTGAAAGGAAAAAGCTTCCCATGGAAGCTAGTTTCAAGCTTCTCATGGAATCTTGTTTAATTAAAAATATAATTCTTCCCATGAAAACTAGTTTAAAACTTCTCATAGAATATTTTTTAATCAAATGGATAAAGATTCCCATGGAATATTATTCAAAGCTTCTCATGGAAGATTTATTATATATATATATATATAAGGAAAAAAGACTATATTGGAAGCTTGTTATAATTTTATATTATATATATATATATAATATGTCCTTTAAATGGATACCCCCTATCAGGCCGAACCAATTCGATCTAGGTCTGACCATCCTGAACCTTTTAACCTATCAATAGTCCTATATTAATTTTCATGGATCTTCCTTATATCTAAATAGACCCAAAAAAATTACAAAATAGAATTTCAGAAGTTAAATTTAATTTTCTGGGATTTAATAAAATTATTTCAGGTGCTGTGGGATGTATTGATAATTAATTAAATTATTTTAATGGAAGTTAATGCATTAAAAATACCATAGAGTTGAATTTTATCAAATTTAATTTTTCATTATGCAATATAATTGCATGTTGAATAATCATGAGCCGAGACCGACCCATGCATGATTGGTTTATTATTTATTTCATTAAATTATTACATTTATGTTTTATAAAATGTAACAATTATTTTATTTTGACGATCTGCACATCATCCCTCCATCTTTAATTTGTATAAAGGCCAAAAAGTCCACATTTAAGTGACAAAAATGTAATTTTGCATCTGGAGTTCCCCTCACCTGCGTGTGAATATACATTTTAAAATTGGAGGAGTTCATGGTGACATGGTTCAAGTTGAGATATGGTGTAGAACAAACAAGTGGAATGCATGGGAGTTGTAGGTGCTGTAATTGAAGTTAGGTATTGACTTAAGTAATCCCCCTAGGGTCTCAGTTAATCCATTATTTGGTCAATGGATTAACCAATATTTAACAGATCATAATAATGTCATTATTTTTTTATTTTATCATGTGAATGGTTTATTATTTTATGAATGTGTAATTATTACACGTGATCACATAGAGTAATAATAAACAAGCATGCAAGATAAAATGAACATGTGATGTGATGATGTTTCCTATTTATTGAATTATTAGTTGTGAGTGTGATCACATAGTACATGCTTAGAAAATAGAAAATGATTTCTTTATTCACATTAAAAATACTAAAAACCTAAAAGATATATTAATTCTAAATCACCTTACATCATTTGAATTTGAAAAAAACTAGGTGTTTGATGTGTCGGTCATGCCATAACTGAGGGTGCCTCTTACTATCGAGGAGTTCTTATGAGAGTGGTGGGTCAACATAACTAAAGTGGTTGTAAGGATTATCCATAGTTAACTTGATGTCATTTTAGTGTAAAGCATTGAGTAAATCATGTTATGAATTTAGAAGTTGGGACTTCACTCAACAGATCAAGGAACTACGAGTTAATGTCACTGGTTAGCCAAAATCCTACCTTGAACCCTCTAAGTAGTGGTGTAGCCATAACTTGTATACTGTGAGGGGAGGTTCAAGGATCCTTTCCACTAGAATACTCAAGTGACAAGGTATTCCAATTCTAGCATAGTGGGTTCATTGAATTCGATAAAAAATAGTGGGAGACATTTAATTAATTAATTAATTAATCAAAATGTTTAGACTGACAATCTAGAAAAAAGTAATAATCTACTAAAATTTATTTTTATAGAAAATGTAAAGCTATACCACAATTTTAAAAGCTACTATAAATAATGGATAAAGTAAATTTCATCACTGGCATGAGTATTCAAATATAGTATAGGAGCCTGCACATTGTACTATGATATTGGAAACTCAAGATGCCAGTGTCCCCAACACCTGTTAAGTTACCTCAGGGATGTGAGGGTGAAATTTCTTACATGAGACTAATGTACAAAGAATATCATAGCTATATAATTATTCTTTCATCAACATCTGGTGTTAGTTGTGGTTGCTACACTAGGACAAGGATGATATTACATGAAGTCTCATCTCCGAGAGGTTTGTAAAGAGAATGTGAAGAAATGATATGAATAGGTAATGGTTGCACTGGATCTATGTAAATTGAAAGGTGGGTTATGATTGTTCAATACATCCTATTCTAATATCATTTTCACCCATTAACTCTAATTACATTTTAAGTTAAAAAATGAAAAATTATTGAGTAAATGCTTCATTACCAATTCAGGTATCAATCATCAAGTAAATAAGAATATTAAAGAAAGTTTCATATTTAATTCTTATGTTCAATAAATTGAAAGACAAGGTGAAAATACCAATAGGAAAGTAATTCCAATGGAACATTAGTAATGTAATTTAATGAATAAGGTATTAAAAAAGGTTATTTTTATTGCATATTATACAATAAAATAATGAAAGTTTAAAAGTAATAAACTAAAATAAAGAATCAATTTACCCGCTTCTTCTTCAAAAAATATTCATCTATTGTAATGTTTCAGTTTTACTACTTGGGTATTAAATACAATATTCTGGTGACAGATTTTTATTCTATTACTGTAACCAAGTAAGTATAGTAACCTTACTGGAAGTCAGGTGTATTCTCCAAGTGGATGAGAAAGGGTGATACCTAGGCCAATGGTGAGAAGTACACGACTTTATAATTACCAAGTGAAAGATTCATGTAGAACTATTATTGAGTATAACCAAGAAATTAATCTCATGTATCCTTGGAAATAAGGAGACAATATTCCAAATTAAAGATTCAATGTTGTCCTTGTTATTTTATTCCCAACCTATAGTTCAATAATATTTGAATTGCAGGCAATACTTGATGAATATAAATTGTAAGACTTATACCTAGTTGTGGCAAGATAATTCTTTGTCAAGTAAAACTAAAATTGGAAATAAATAAAAATACCCAGTAAGGTATTTAGGCTCATCATAGATAAATACATTTGATATTATTGACATCTTTAGTTTGGAAAAAGGAACCTTTATAAATAAAGGTCTGTCACAAAGATTTTGGAAATAGTTTAACAAGTTAATTTGAACTATTCCAAGGGTAAAATAGAGGTGTATATATACTTCATAAGATTCCTTTATGTTATTAAGGAATAATAATGTGGATTATATGCATTGTAAAATGATATGAGTTGCTTCAGGTCGGCTTACCAAAGAATATATTGACTAAGAATTCATCGATCTTAATAATGTAGCGTAGAGTAATTACTAAATGCACATTACCTTATCTACATCATGACATTGATGTTAATGAGGAGGATATACGATGAAGTATTACATGTTAACATTGATAATTTTTTTTAGTATGGATAAATTCCTAAATTCACATTTTATACATCAGAGTATTGATGTAAATAGTATCAATATTGCAACTTACAGAAACTTCCATTATATTTCATGACATGTTTCACAAATAACGGCGTAATCCCATAATCATATTCCAACTAAAATGAAAAATGGATATCATACAAATCATAGTATGATGATAAATCCATTATATCATATGGACATGTGTTTTGATTCAAGGAGTTTTTTAGGGAATAACCAAACTTCCATCAAGAACAAACATAATGTAAAACTATTTTAATTATCCTAATATTTATTTAGGATGTTACCCAAATCCCTAATTGAAAAGTGGTAGTCAAGTGATAGAATACAACTCTATATAAGGGTGCACATCTGTTTTGAGGTAGTGGGAACTAGATTGACTTGGGTTCAATCAATTATCGAGGTACACAAATAATTGGCATAAGAACTAGTTCTATAAGTGCATGTGAAACATAGTATGTTCTAGAGACACATACTGCACAGGAAGGACAGAACCATGGTAATGGTTTTTGTATTCACCGTGGTCCATGATCAATTATTCATTATGAATAATATTTCCTACATGTAAGTAGTATATGAAAATTAGCTAAAATTGATAAGACCAAGAAAAATTCAATAAATGGATCCCATGTATCAAAATGAAAAGGGCCTTATATTTTGAATACCATGGTGGGTATTTAAATGAGTTGATACATGGATGGTATAAGAATATTACCAATAAGGATTGATTGTTCTCACTAAGACTTTATGCCTAAATTCATTAGAATTTTACTTGTCATAGCTAATTTCTATGATCGTTATATTAAGCATAAAATGTAATGACCACCAATCATGGACGGTGCCTATACGATGAAACCAAAAAGAGATAGTCATGACATAGAATGATAATATAGGTTTAAATTTAATAAAATATAGTCTAGAATTGAAGTAAGAAATATAATCATAGATTATAAATTTTTAATAAATGTTTTCCATGTGTCTACCAATGTTTAGTGGGAGCGTCAATGGTTTTCCAAGAAAAAATATGTTTGGAAACATAGGGAAAATAGATTGGTCTTCAAGTTAAATGAGATAAGGATTAAATTTATTCTCCAGTGATTGAATTAACGTAGCAACCTCAGTTCTAGGTAATAAGATCTACTATGGTGGATCTAAAGGTTTCTTGGACCTAGTCAATCGTACATATAGTGACATAATATTACAAAAATTAAAAGTTGGAATAGTGCAATAGATGAATTGTTTCCTATGTCACATGACATAATCTATCCATGTTGACATGTACGGGACATGGGAAGATATATACGTGGTGATTTGAAGTCCATAAACTTATGTGATGGATAAATCACATATGCCATAATATGTAAAAAAATTGATATTTACAAGATATAATTCATATTAGGTAGATATAAATTATGTCTAGGATCACTATAAGTGAAGTAGTTGGGACTATCTGATTGTAGTTTATCAAGTATAAAAGATAAGAACCTGGAAAGTGGAGAAAAATGATACTAGTTTTGAGGGGCATAAACTAGTCTTCCTTCAATCTGTGAGATCTAATAACATAGTTAGGATATGATAATGAGATAGAAAATATCATATCATCCAGTGGTATCCATATCTACCAACACCGAGTATGTTGTAGCTTCTAAGGTAGCTAATAAGTAGATAAACACAATGATCTATTCTAGTTCTTGTAAATTCACCTTGTAAGAAAAGTTTCATCATAATATAAATTATGATATACTTACTAGCCAAGATGTCAAGTTATGACAGTATAAAAAAGGGATATACTCAGGGATGCCATCTCTCGAGAAGTTTTACTCAAGGAGATGAGGTTGCTATAGTAGAATTTCCAGGCGATGGAACCATAATAGGCTTAGAAGCAAGACCCGTTACTCAGTAAAAACCTGATCTTTATCATGTGAGTGGCTAAAAATTTTGGTTAAAAATTTGTCTCTAGTGCAAGTGGGATTATTGAAAGTGGGTTCCATAGACACAACTTGTTTTTTTACTTTTGATTACCACTACATGTACACTATTTGTTATATATACATGTGTTTATCTTGCCAAAATAATGTTGGTACTTCTATATCTACTTTTTTAGTTATAATGTCCTTAGATTACGTGTCATATCAAAGGGTTATAGCAGAACCCAAGCTATAATGAGAACCCATAGATACTATGACAATAATCTTAAAGTAATGTACTATGGTCCAGTTACATCATTCTGACAGGACATAGATGATATGCGACTATCAAGTGATGGGGGCTCATAAGCATTTAGACTTATTCTTATGAATTTTAGACTTGATTATCTCTAGTAGTTGAGATCCTGAAGAAAATGACGCGAATAGAAACACCACATGTTTTAGGTGTTATTGTTTATTCTTATCTACAAATATGTGTAATTGTCTCCTGACTTGAGATCATTATCAATGTATGCAATTTAATTTTGTACTTTGATTCAAGGAAAAAACCTTGGAAATGAATTCTTGGCGAGGTTTTTTATGTTGGGTACGTTATTGGTGACATGAAATTGATTGAATAATCAAGAAAGGATTTGTCACTTCCGAGTTTAGGAAGAGATATCTCAGGCATGGTTAATTAGGATGGCGGCGCCTTCATTAAATCCATGGCCATGGTAGTAGAATGTAAAACCATCTGGATAGATCAACAAATAATAATGTAAGGAAAAGGATGATGACACAAGTGCGCATCCTGCTTTATTGAGATATCATTAATGAATAGATAATATTACACAGACTGTGTTCATATGATGGTAGTCATTGCTTTGACTTTTCCTTATCTCCTTAGGGGCCAATATTGGTTTCTAGACTCCGCTCTTGGCCTGTTGGTTGGACTCACTCCAATTGAGATAAAGACCTAAGGGGTCACACACTTAGTGTATCCACAAGTTACACCTATTCTAATGAATAAGAGTTTAGGACAAAGTGGGCCCCATGTGTGGGGTCTGTGAATGTTCAAGTTTAACTGATCGCAATTAAAACTAATTCAATTGTATTATTCAAATTTAGAATAATGATGATTGAATTTATTTCTCATGGTATTCAAAAATTGTTTTATCATAAAAGTAAATGTGAAAAAAATATAATTTTTCGAATGAACATTGGATGTTCATGGTTCATTAAATTATTTGTAGATATTATGGGATGATTTAATGGTTTTTATTTTATCACATAACATTTTATAGTGTTACAAGTGAGTGATAAAATATTTGTGACATTTATGACAAGTTTAATAAGTCATACATGTTTGCAAAGGTCTAAAATGAAGGTTATTACTTTCCATTTATCAAAGTGAAAATTGGAAAAGTATAAACTATGTATAAAATTTAATTTTAGCCTCTTGAATTAGTATCTCCACCATTTTTCACAAATTTAGAGAGAAAAAATTTCTTCTCCTCTCCTCTCAAGTTCTTAGAGATAGATTATGGAAGAAGAACAAGGTTTGATCGATCCTGATTTCTTGATCAAGTCTGCATTCTTCAGGTGATCAAAGGGACGTCATAAAACTCTTCAATTTACAATGCTAACACTAGGGAAATGTAGATCGATGATCTAGAAATTGTGAAGCATGCATGGATGATCTAGAGGACATATATTTTAGCATCTTACAACCACGAAACGTTAACTACGGGCAAATCAAACCGACGACTTCAAACGAATGAGGTACGGTTTAAGATTTTGTTTGATTGTATTTTTCATTCTTAAATTTAATTACACGTGATCCTTTTAGAAATCAGGGCAAGGGTTTAAGTGGATTCTATTATTTTTAACATGAATCCATACCCAATTTTTTTAAATTGTATGTTCTTTTACGCTTCCACTTTGCATGAGGTTCCTTTAATTGGTATTATAAGGAACATGTAATTTTTAAGTCAAAAAACATTAAAATTTAAATTAAATTTTCTACGATTCAGAAATAGGGTTTTGATACGGTCCCAATGCAACTAACGACGTGTCTATCTGGGTTCATATCACCAATATATGGCTAGTCGAAGATCAAAAGGTTTTTCTTGAAGGTTTCCATGAAAATTAATGTTTTAATTTTTGATTCTTTTAATTGATACCATTGTGACAGGTCTTTATCTAGAGTGCGATGTAAGAAAATTGTGTGGTAACCGAATATACCGAAATCTGGTTGGGGTAGTTCATTTCCAATACAATATTTCTATGGAAGCTTGTTTAATTAAATAGTTTGAAGATTAAATTAGAATCTAGTTTAAAGATTCTTATATAAGCTTGTTTAATTAAATGGATAAATCTTATCATGGAAGCCAGTATAATGCTTACCATAGATGCTTGTTGAATTAAAAGGATAAAGCTTCCCATGGAAGCTAGTATAAAGCTTCCCATGGAAGCTTGTTTAATTAAAAGGAAAAATCTTCCCATGGAAGCTAGTTTCAAGCTTCTCATGGAAGATTATTTAATTAAAAATACAACACTTCCCATGGAAGATAGTTTAAAAAGATTCTCATAGAATCTTGTTTAATTAAATGGATAAATATTCCCATGGAAGCTTATTAAAAGCTTATCATGGAATCTTGATTAAATATATATATATATATATATATATATATATATATAAGGAAAAAATATTCTGTTAGAAGCTTGTTATCATTTTATATTATTTTATATATATATATATAATATTTACTTTAAATGGATACCCCTATCAGGCCGGACCAATTCATTTTGGGTCTAACTGGCCTGACCCTTTTAACCTGTCACTAGTCCTATATTAGTTTTCAGGGATCTTCCTTAGGTCTAAATAGACCTAAAAAATTATAAATAGAATTTCCGAAGTTAAATTTATTTGTTTGGGATTTAATAAAATTAATTCGAGTGCTATGGGAAGTATTGATAATTAATTAAACTATTTTAATGCAAGTTAGCACATTAAAAATACCCTTGAGTTGAATTTTAGCAAATTTAAAATTTTCTTATTCAATATAATTGCATGTTGACTGATCATGAGCCTAGAATGACCCATGCATGTTTGATTTTTTATTCATTTCATTCAATTATTACATTTAAGTTTATAAAATGTAATAATTATTTTATTTTGTATGATCTGCGCATCATCCCTCTATCTTTAATTTGTGTAAGGGCTCATATGTCCAAATTTAAGTGATAAAAATGTAGTTTCACATCCCAAGTTCTCCCTAACATGTGTGTGAGTATATATTTTAAAATTTGAGGAGTTCGTGGTGAAATGATTCAAGTTAAGAGCCAGCGTAGACCAAAAAACTGGAATTCATAGGAGTTGAGGGTGTTGCAATTCCTGTGAGGTATTGACTTAAGGAATTCCCCTAAGGTATCGGTTAATCCATTATTCGCTCGATGGGTTAACCAATAGTTAACGACTCATGATCATGTCATTATTTATTTATTTTATCATGTGCATGGTTTATTATTTTATGAATGTGTATTTATTATGCTTGATCACAAAGAGTAATAATAAATAAGTATGCAAGATAAAATGAACATGTGACACGATGATGTTTTTTATTTCTTTCATTGTCAGTTGTGAGTGAAATCACATAATATGTGCTTAGAAAATAGAAAATTATTTCTTTAATCACATTAAAAATACTAAAACCCTCAAAGATATATTAAGTCTAAATCACCTTCCATCATTTGACTTTGAACAAAACCAGGTGTTTGAGGTGCTGGTCATGCCATAGACGAGATTACCTTTTACTACCAGGGAGTTATATGAGAGTGGTGGGTCGAATTAACTAAAGTGGTAGTAATGATTATCCAACTTGCTTTAATTTTAGAGGCAAGCATTGAGTAAATCATGTTTTGATTTTAGAAGCTGGGAATTCACTCAACAGATCAAGAAACTACGAGTTAATGCGGTTGGCCAGCCAAAATCCTACCTTGAACACTCTGAGTAGTGGTTTGTCCATAGCTTGTAGACTATGATAGGAGGTTCAAACATTTTTTTCCACTAGAATACTCAAGAGACAGATTATTCCGATTCTAGTACAGAGGGTTTCTAGAATTCAATAAAAATTTTGGGAGGTATTTTTTAATTAATTAATTAATCAAAATGTATAAACCAGTAATCCAGATAAAAATTACTAATATTCTAAAATTTATTTTTGTAGAAAATGGAAATTTATACCACAAGTTTAAAAACTATGATAAATAATGGATAAATTAAATGTCCTCACTGGAATGAGTATTCAAGGATAGTATGGGTGCCTGCACATTGTACTATGATATTGGAAACTCAAGATGTTAGTGTCCCCAACACTTGTTAAGTCACCTCAGGGAAAATAGGGTGAAATTTCTTACATGATACTAATGTATAAAGTATATGATAGTTATATCATTATGCTTTCATCAATGTCTGGTGTAAGTTGTGGTTACTACACCAGGACATGGATAATATTACATAAAGTCTCATCTTCGAGAGGTTTTCAAGGAGAAAGTGAAGCAATTATATGAATAGGTAATGGTTACACTGGATCTGTGTAATTTGAAAGGCGAGTTATGATCTTTCAATGTTTCCTATTATAATATCATTTTCACCCCTTTACTTGAATTTATTTTTATGTTACAAAATGAACAAGTATTGACTAAATACTTCATTACCAATTTAGGTATCGATCACAAAGAAAGTAAGAATATTAAAGAAAGTTTTATCTTTAATTCTTATAGCGAATAAATTGAAAGACAAGGTGAAAAGGCCAATAGGAAAGTAATTCTAGTGGAACATTAGTAATTTCCTTAAATGAATGAGTTATTAACAAAGGTTATTTGTATTTCATATTATACAATAAAATAGTAGAAGTTTAAAAGCAATAAACTGAATTAAATAAGAAATTTACCACCTGCTTCTTCTTCAAAAAATATTCATCAATTGCAATGTTTCAGTTTTACTACTTAGGTATTAAATACAATTTTCTGGTGACATATTTTTATTCTAATACAGCAACCAACTAAGTATAGAAACCTTACTAAAAGTCAGACGTATTCTCCAAGTGGCTGAGAAAGGGTGATACCTAGGCCAATGGTGAGAAGTCAAGGACTTCCTAATTGCCAAGTGAAATATTCATGTAGAACCATTATTGAGTATAACCAAGACATTAATCTCATGCGTCCTTGGACATAAGGAGACATTATTCCAAATTAAAGAATCAATGCTATCCTTGGTATTTTATACTCAACCTATAGTTCAGTAATACTTGAATTGCAAGCAATAGTTGATGAATATAAAATGTAAGACTTATACCTAGTTGTGGCAAGATAATTCATTTTCAATTAAAACTAAAAGTGGATGTCATAAAAATAACTAGTAGATTATTTAGGCTTATCACAACTGAATACTTTTGGTATTATCGATGTCTTTAGTTTGGACAAATAAACCTTTATAAATAAAGGTATGTTACAAAGCTTTTGGAAATAGTTCAACAAGTGAATGTGAACTATTCCAAGGGTAAAATAGAGGTGTATATATAATTAATATGATTCATTTAGGTTATTATGTAATAATAAAGTGGAGTATATTCATGGTAAGAAGATATGAGTTGCTTCAGGTCGGCATACTGAAGAATATCTTGACCAAGAATTCATCGATCATGACAATGTAGTGTTGATGAATTCTTAAATGCACATTACCTTATCGATATCACAACATTGATTTTAATGAGGATGATCAATGACGAAGTATTACATGTTAACATTGATAAAAAAATGTAGTGTGGAGAAATTCCTAAACACACATTTTATACATTAGAGTATTGATGTAAGTAGTATCAATATTTCAACTTGTAGAAACTTCAATTATATTTCATGACATGCTTAAAAAATAATGGCATAATCCCATAATCATATACAAACTAAAATAAAAAATTGATATAATATGAATCATAGTATGATGATAAATCCATTATGTCATATGGACATGTGTTTGGATTCAAGGATTTTGTAAGGACATAAATAAAATTGCATTAGGAACAAACACAATGTGAAACTATTATAATTATCCTAATAGTTGTTTAGGATGTTACCTAAATCCCTAATAGAAAAGTGGTAGTCAAGTGATAGACTAAAAATCTATATAAGGGTGCACATCTCTTTTGATACAGTGGGAGCTAGATTGACTTGGGTTTAGTCAATTCTATAGATACATAAATAATTTTCATAAGAAGTAGTTCTACAAGCACATGTGAAACATAGAATGTTCTAGAGATACATACTACATAGGAAGGATAAAACCATGGTGATGTTTTTTTATTCACTCTGGTGCATAACCGATTATTCATTATGAATAATATTTCTTATAGGTAAGAAGTATATGACAATTAGCTAAAATTGAAATGACTAACTAAAATTGAATAAATGGATTCCATGAATCAAAATTCAAAGGGGATCATATTTTGAATACTGTGGTGGGTATTCAAACGAGTTGATACATGGATAGTACAAGCAGATTACCAATAAGGATTGATTGATTTCACTAAATCATTATTCCTAAATCCATTTGAATTTTACTTTTCATATCCAATTTCTATGATCATTATATTAAACATAAAATTTAATTACCACTAATCATGGAAGGTGTCTATATGATGCAACCAGAAAGAGATGGCCATGACACAAAATGCTAATAAAGGCTATAAGTTACTAAAATATGGTCTAGTATTGAAGTAAGTAATGAGATCATAGATTATACATTTGAAATAAATGTTTTCCACATGTCTACCAAAGGTTAATGGGAGAGTCAATGGTTTTGAAAGTAAAATATGTTTGAAAAAATATGTAAAATAGATTGGTCTTCAAGTTAGATGCGACCAGGATAAAAGTTATTCTCCAGTTATTGACTTAAAGTAGCAACCTCAGTTCTAGGGAACAAGATCTACTATGGTGGATCTAAAGGTTTCTTGGACCTAGTAAATCGTACATATAGTGACATAGTATTACAAAAATACAAGTTGGAACAATTCAAGAGATGAATTTTTGCCTATGTCACAGGACATAATCTCTCTAGGTTGAAATGTCTGAGACATAGGAAGAGATATACATAGTGAGTTGAAGTCCATAAGCTTATGTGATGGATCAATCACGTATTCCATAATATGTATGAAAATTGATATTTCCAAGATATTCTTTATAGTAAGAATTTATAAATTATGTCCAGGAGCACTATAAGTTAAGTAGTCAGAACTATCTAATTGTACTTCATCAAGTATAAAAGATAAGTACCTATAAAGTAGAGAAGAAAGGATAATAGTTTTGAGGGGACACAAACTAGTATTCCTTCGATCCATGAGATCTAATACCGCAATTAGGCTATGGTAATGAGAGAGGCAAGCTCATATTATCCAGTGGTATCCATACCTACAAATACCGAGTACGTTGCAGCTTCTAAGGTAGCTAAGAAGAAGATAAATGCAACAATCTATTCTAGTTATTGGAAACACACATAGTAATAAAATTATCATCATAATGTAAATTATGACATTCTTACTAGCCAAGATGTCATGTTATGATAGTGGAAAAAAGGGATATACTCGGGGATTCCATATCTTGAGAAGTTTTACTCAAGGAGATGAGGTCACTATAGTATAATTTCCATGCGTCAGAACTATGGTAGGTCTAGAATCTAAAGCCGTTACTCAGAAAAAACCCAATCTTTATCATGTGAGTAGCTCGAAAGTTTGGTTAGAAAGCTGGATCTAGTGAAAGTGGGAGTGTAGAAAGTGGATTCCCTAGAACCAACTTGTGTTGTACTTTTTAGTACCACTACATGTATACTGTTTTTAATATATGCATGTGTTTTTCTTTCCATAATAGTGTTGATACTTTTTTATCCACTTTGTTTGTGGTAATGTCCTTAGATTATGTGTCATATTAAAAGGTTATAGCAGGTCGCAGTCTATAATGAGAACCTAGAGATACTTTGATAGTAATCTTAAAGTAATGTATTATGGTCCAGTTACATAATTCTGAAAGGAAACAGATGATGTGTGACTATCAGGACCTGGGGCTCATAAGCATTGAGACTTCTTCTCATGAAGTTTGAACTTGATGATCTCTAGTAGTTAAGATCATGTGGAAAAGCCTGCTAATAGGAACACCACATGTTTTTGGTTTCATTTGTTGTTCATATCTACAGACATGTGTAATGGTTTCCTCATTTGAGATCATTATAAATGTATGTAATTTAATTGCATACTTTGATTCAAGGCGATAACCATAGAAATGAAGTCATGGAGAGGTAGTTTGTGTTGGGTACATTATTGATGACATGACATTGATTGAATAATCAAGAAAGGATTTGTCGCTTCTGAATTTAGGAAGAGATATCTCGGGCCTAGTTGATTAGGATGGTAACACCTTCATTAAATCCATGTCCATGGTAGTCGAAGTTAAGACCATTTAGACATATCAAAAAATAATAATGAAAGGAAGATGATTACGACATAAGTATTCATCCTTCTTTATTGAGACATCATTGATGAAGTGGTTATATTACATAGACTATGTCCGTAGGAAGGTATCCATTACTTTGAATTTTCCTTATCTTCTTATGGGCCATGATGAGTTACTAGAATCCACTCTTGGTCTGTGGGTTGGACTCACTTTTATTGAGATAAGGAACTAGAGGGTCACACACTTAGTGTATCCATAAGTTCCACCTATTCTACTGAATAGGAGTTAAGGATGAAGTGGGCCCCATGTGCAGGGGTCGGTGAACGTCTGAGTTTAACTGATCATAATTAAAACTAATTAAATTATATTATTCAAGTTTATAATAATTATGATTGAATTTATTTCACATGGTATTCACAAATTGTTTGATCATAAAAGTGAATATGAGAAAAATATAATTTTTTGAATGAATATTGGATGTTCAAGGTTCGTAAAATTATTTAGAGAGATTACAGGCTGAGTTAATGGTTCTTATTTTATAATGTAATATTTTATAGTGTTACAAGTGAGTGATAAAATATTTTTGACATTTATGACAAGTTTATTAAGTCATACATGTTTGCAAAGGTCTAAAATGAAGGTTATTACTTTCTAGGTGCCAAAGTGAAATTTTGGAAAGTATAACCTAAGTATAAAAGTTCATTTTAGCCTCTTTAATTAGTAGATCCACCATTTTTCATGAATTTAGAGATAGAAAATATCTTCTCATCTCCTCTCAAGTTCTTAGAGATAGATTCTGGAAGAAGAACAAGGTTGTATCGATCCATCTTTCTTGATCGAGTCTGCATTGTTCAGGTGATCAAAGGGATGTCCTAAAGCTCTTCAATTTCCCACGCTAGCACCTAGGAAATTCAGATTGACGATCCCGTAATTGTGAAGAATGTGTGGATGATCTAGATGACGTATAGTTTGGCATCTTATGTCCATGACACATTGATGAAGAGAGAATCAAACCGAAGACTTCAAAAAAACGAGGTACGGTTTAAGATTTTGTTTGATTGTATTTTTCTTGATTAAATTGATTTACATGTGATATTTTTCGAAATACGAGTAAGGGGTTAATTGTATTCTATGTTTTTAACATGAATCCATACCCAAATTTTTTAAATTGTACGTTATTTAGCATTTCCATTGTGCCCTGGGTTCCTTCACAAAACATTTCTTGAAATTCATTAACTCTATATTGATCGAGTCTCCTTGAAAATTTATCATTGGTTAGAATCCATTCTTGGATCATATGATCCTTGGTCCAACATATTTATCTTGGGGAATGACTGAGACTGATTTCTTCAACACCTCGACACAAATTTGTGCCTTGGTCTTCATTAGAATTCAATTGGAAGGTTAGGCCATGTACTTGTAAACTCAAAAATTACAATTTATGGAAAACCATCTATGAATAAATATTCCAAATTAAAATCATTATCCTCTTAGGAAAATCAATATGAATATTGTGGGAACTCAAATTAAACATCACAACAACAAAATTGGGACACATAGAAGGCCTATTGTCTTCTTTAAACCTATAGACAAACAAATATATCCCCAAAAATAAATAAAAATTCAACTTCAATTTAGATTGGAAGAAACCCATTATGTAGATCAGATACCTCGGTTTTGGCTTCATCCAAAAAAATGTCATAAATCAGCCATATTCTCAGTGATTTTCTTCACGATGAATCTCAAATCAACTTTCTCAATCTCAAAACAAAAATTTTATCCTGTTCATAGATACCTTTGATTATGCTTGGACATTTACTCGATTCATCTCATCCTCAATTGGTCGAACATTTCATGATGATCAGCTTGGGAATCTAGGTTAATCATAAATCTTTAATCGATGGAACTCATCCATCATGGGATTATATGTCTACCTTGACTTTGGTTCAATAAGAATTGATATTTAGTTAGTCATAAACTCATTAGTGGTCTACTGGCTTCGATTAATCTGACGAGGCCCAACATCAGGTCATCTTTAATTGGTGAGGTCAATGGATCTGTCTTCGGTTAGAACCATCAATCTCATATTCATTATCAATAGATCATATTTCCCACATCGAATGTCACACCCTGAATTTTTGGGACTATAAAATGAGTTTGGCCCATGGTGAAATAATAATCACGAGATAAAATAAAGTGAAAAATGTAGAAATAAAATGGAAACCATATGTAACATGGAAAAACCCCCTTATGGAAGGGGTAAAAAGCCACAAGCAAATAGAATAATCACATTGGGTTAAATGTGGGTACAAACTCCCTCGCTTATTATAAGGTGAAAACCCTTGTAATATTATCTCTTTAATAAAGGGGAAAACTTCCTCACCAAACACTGAAAATAAATGGAGAATTCAAGAATTGGATTAGATGCTGAAAACAAGAGATCCCACCGCCTTTTATAGGAAAGACTTTCCTTTATTTCTCCTCTCCCGCTGGTGGGTAGTAGGTTGGCCACCAACCACCAACCACCCTTAACCCATACCTTTTAACAAAGCAAGGGGCGGTGCCGTCCTACAAATAAGATACTACTGACGCATCTCCCACTTAGAGTTTTGATTGAGAATCAATCACATCTCCACACATCCTTTCTATCTACCAAACATGCTGATCAAGTATCCGCGAGGGCACTTGAGGATCTACACCATTTGAGATTTTTAGAGTCTACCGCCTTCATTAGTAAATCTTCCATATTTTCTTTAGTATAAATTTTATGCATATCTACACTACCTTACTCCAACACATCTTGTACAATGTGATACTGTACCCCAATGTGCTTTGTCCTGGAATGAAAAAATGGATTCCTTGCAATTTGAGAGGTGCCCTGACTATCCAAAAATAATGGAATATACTCATTTCTATGCCTGAGCTCCTCCAAAAACCTTCTCATCTAAATATCCTCTTTGCAAACCTGTGTAGCTTCCATGTACTCTACCTCCATCGTGGATAAATCCACAACTAACTGTAACATTGAAATCCAACTCACAGCTCCTCCTGTAAGAGAAAACACATAACAAGTAGTGGATTTCCTCTAATTAGAGTCACCTACAAAATCTAAATCATCATATTATCTAATAGTAAAATCTGATCCTCTATAACATAATGAAATATTTTTTGTCTCTTTGATGTATCATAGGATCCTATTCATTATGATCCAATGCTCCCATCCTTGATTCACCATGTACCGACTAACTGCTCCCACTAAATGTGCAATATCTGGTCTAGTACAAACCATAGCAAACATCAGACTTCCCACTACTGATGTATACAGTACATGAGACATTTGAAACCTCTCTCTTTCACAGCTGGGACTTATTATGGAGGAAAACTTGAAATTAATGAGAAGATAGGTAGAGATTGGCTTATAGTATTTCATGTTGAAGCATTTTAAGACTCTCTATAAGTAATTATTTTATTATAGCCAAATATTCCCATTATTTCTATCTCGGTAAATCTGTATCTAAATAATCTTGTTTTCTGGTTCCAAGTACTTCAAATAAAACTCCCTAGCCAACTATGCCTTTGTCTAATGGATCTAATCTTTGTTGGGGCCTGCAACCAACATTACATCCACATAAAATAGAATAATGATGAAATAATTACCATATGAACCCCTGAAATATACACAAGGATCTGAATGAAGTCTACTATATACAAGGATCATGATATTGGAATCAAATATTTTTTACTTGCACCTTGGTTTCTATTTGAGACCTTACAGATATTTGTTTAACCTCCAAACCAAGTTCTATTTTTCTTCTTCTGAAAAACCTTCTAGTTAGATCATATAAATATCTTCATCAAGATCACCATGGAGAAAACTAGTCTTCACATCCAGATTCTCTAGATGTAATCTGTATGTAGCAAACATTTCCAGAACTAACCAAACATTCGTCAGTCTAACAACAAGAGTAAATATTTCATTGAAATCAATACCTTCCTTCTGAGAAAATACTTTTACCACCAATCATGCACGATATATTTCCACCCAGTCCTTTCAATACCATTTGATCTTAAATAACCATTTGTTTCTGATAGCCTTCCTTTAATGAGGTAATGAAAAAATATACCAAGTCTTGTTCTTGTGAAGGGATTCAAGTTCCTCCTACATCATCACTATCCATGAGGATACATCTGGACTCTAGGTTGCCTCCAAGAAAGAATATGGCTCTCTATCCTCATTAAATAATAAATACACAATATTGATCTCAATGAAATAGTATGAGTGCCATACTGGTTCTCTTTTCTCTTGAGTTGACCGTTGTGGCCCAGAATCAACTGGTGCTTTATCTTCATGATCTGGTAATGCCTTAGAGGAAATTGTTTCTTCCTTGGATTTGTCCTCTACTTTGAGTGTTGTAGTTTCTATATTATACTTCTATATGTCTTGATGAGTTTTCATTTTCACCTTGTATTCTACAAAAATAATATCTCTTCTGATGATAAGTTTGTGGGTAGTGGAGTCCCACAAATGATACCCCTTCACGCTATCAACATAGCCCAAGAAGATACATTTCCTGTATCTCGAATCCAACTTCAATCTTTCCTAGTCATTAAAAATTGCATATACAAGACTTCAAAAAGTATGTAACTAAGAATAGTCAGTGGGTTTACCATTCCAAACCTTCATTGGTATATTTAGATGAATCGACATTGAAAGAGATCGGTTTATCACAAAACTGGAAGTATTCACTACTTCTTACCAAAATGTTTTAACAATTCCTACAGTCTTCAGCATCACCCTTATTATATATAATAGGGTTCTATTCATCTGCTCTGTCACTCCATTTTATTGAGGAGTATATGCCACTGTGAACTGTATCTTGATTCATTCATATTGAAAAAAGTATCAAACTCCATGCTTGTATATTCTCCACCATTGTTAGTCCTTAGACACTTGATCTTCTTTCCAAATTCAAGTTCCTTATATGATTTAAATGTTTTGAAGACTTTAAAAACATTAAACATACTCCTAATTGGGTACACCCAACATCTACTTTAATAATAATAAATGAATGAAACAAAGTACCTTGATCCCACCGGGGATATGACTGGTGCTTTCCAAATATCAGAATGGATTAACTCCAATACCACCAGACTTCTTGCTG
The DNA here is from genome assembly GCA_963277665.1 of Viscum album. Lineage (NCBI taxonomy): Eukaryota > Viridiplantae > Streptophyta > Magnoliopsida > Santalales > Viscaceae > Viscum > Viscum album. Next base: position 222,462,157 of record OY728123.1, on the reverse strand, counting down.
TTAACGCCCTAAACTTTAACCTTCTTTCTCAAAACAAAATGCTCAAAAAAATGGTATGAATACCTTTATAAGACCAGACATCAAATTTTGATCCGCACGAATCATCAGGCTTCGTTCTCACATATGTACAAGCTTCTAATGCCATAACATCGTCAACAGTTCCATCGAGGTAGTTGATGCAACAACTATATCCGCCTCCTTATAAGTTTCACCCATAAGCACATACAGGTTCTTTGAGATCTTCTTTGACTTAATTACTACAATAATTCCCTTCAAAATTCTCATTACTCCATTATTGGTGCGAGTATTTCATCCAATGCCATCAAACTGTCCCAATGAAAATATGTTCTTATTCAAGCCCTTCGCATGGTGTACTACTTGAACAGTTCATACTATGCCATCATTAATCTTTAGTTTTATAGTACTGAATCCAACGAAATTTAGGGTGTGATTATTCCCCATATACACTAGTCCTTATGAGATGGTTTCATACTGGTCAAACCATTCCCAGCGAGACATCATGTGCCATATTTCTCCAGAGTCGATAATCCATGCATCGTTGAGATGCTGTATTCTTTTAGTAGATGTCACTCCTTCACTACTAGTATATCTACATTTCTAGAAGTACTCGCCACATTCCCCTGAGATATATTTTCACTAATATTCTTATTCAAAAAATCTTTCTTGATGTTCCCCTTCTTGCCACAATTGAAACATGTGAAATTCTTCTTCTTACTCTTTTATCTGGATCTTCCCTGATTTTAGCTCCCACTGGAACCACACTCCATCATCCTTCCTCTCTACATTAACAGAGACTCTTTCTAATGTGAAGTTTTCTATCTTGCACCGAATTTCTTCTTCAAGAACCGAAACTAAAACATCATTTAAGGCTAGAATATCCATCAGGATATTGTTGGTGAGGTTGATGATGAGTTGGTCATACAAATATGGAAAACTCTAGAGCAGAATCTCCACACGTTTAGTATCCACAATTTTATAGCCCAACACCATGAGCTGAGTGAACAAGGTATTGAGTTTATTGATATGGTCGGTCATCAATGAGGACTCCACCATATAATGAGTGTAAAATTTTTTTTTCAGGAAAATTTTGTTGTGCAGTGACTTGGCCTCGTATAATTTCGTCAGAGTATCCCATATTTCCTTTGCCGTATTTTTCTATGCAATGATCGATATGACCCCATATACCAAATCCAAATGGATGTTGGAAATAGCATTACCATCCATATCATTCTATTTCTCCCCCATCACACCTACCGAATTTTCAACAATTTCCAGTAGACAATTATCCTTCCACAACACTGCCTATATCTTCATTTTCCAGAACAAAAAATTATACCCATTAAATTTCTAGATCTCGAATTTTTCTGCAATCTGGACATGCTTTTAGTCTAGAACCTCCTTTATTTCACAATGGTGTATTTAATAATCTCAATAAATTTCTTCTGATGTGAAAGATCAACCAGATTCTCAATCACAGAGTATACTAAAATTTAAGAGAATTATTAATACACGAAATCATGGACAATAATAGGCTAGAATATTCATCTAATACCACTTGTTAGAACCATATAATGATTTTGGACCATGGTCCAACAATAATAACGAGATCAAATAAATTGAAAAATATGGAAATAAAATGGACACCAGATATAACGTGGAAAATCCCCCTTATGGAAGGGGTGAAAAACTATGAGAAAATAAAAGGATCACTATGGGGTAAAAGTGGGTACACACTCCCTCACTTATTATAATGAGAAAACCCTCATAATATTATCGATTGAATAAAGGGGAAAACTTCTTCAAAAAAAAACCGAAAATAAATAGATAATTCAAGAACCGAATGAGATGCTGAAAACAAGAGATCTCACTGCCTTTTATAGGAAATCCTTCCCTTTATTGCTCCTCTCCCACTGGTGGGTGGTGGGTTGGCCACCAAAAACCAACCAACATTAACCAAACCCTTTTTAAAAAGCAAAGGGAAGTGTCATCTTGAAAATAATCTACTTCCAAAATGGTTTATTCAATCATTAAATTTGCAGTGGTTGGCTCAGACATCAGTTAGGTCGATAATGCTTCCATTGAAAGACTCTGGCATGATTCTTACTTAACAGATCATGATGTAAATATTAAATATTCATCATTAAGGTGAAATGTAATTGAAAAACTTCTTTAGAGTTATGATTATCTTCAAATGGAGGATGATTTTGAATAGAGTCGTACTGAGTGGAGGTTAATTTTTTGAGGGCTTGGTTGATGGTTCTAGTGGATCTGGTGGGGGATGGTAGTAAAAATGGTAGGTATATGGGGGGGGGGGGTAAAAGTGGTAGAATAATGATTTTAGAAGGTTTTGATATTATTAACAATGGTATCAAGGAGATGGGGGCTTGAAGTAGCATGCTATGGCTGTAGGTGCGGGCGGTAGCATGTGGGGAGTGGTAGGTTCTAGTGGTATTATGTGGGGATCCGTAGTAGTGGTTTTGATAATAGAAGAATTATTATTCACTTTTCTCTTACAATGGTAGTATACCCTCAAGGTAATAAGGCTAAGAAACAAAAAATGATGCAGATTCAGTAAAATTAAATGAAAAAAATGATAATTCTAATAAAAACAAAATCAATGATTCTTAAAATTAAAATTGATTTCTGTTAAACTTAATTCCACAATTTTGTTTCAAAATAAATTTATGTAATTTTATGAATGAATTAATTCACACAATTGAAACATTTGAAAAATGATAACAAATTAATTTTAATCCTTGCAAAGAATACAAAATATGTTTCTCACAAAATTATAAAAATTAATTTTTTTTCCAATATTAAAACATGACATAGACACATGTAAAATAATATTTTCAAATAATATGAAATTTAAGCATTAATAATATAGATACAATTAATTTATCTCCATAAAAAACACAATTTCATCATCAAATAACCCATTAATTCCCTAAAAAAAGATGCGGAAATGTGTGTAAACACTATCTGCATCATGTATCTCTAATACATTTATGATATTGAATTATAGAAGTGTATTGGGATACATTATAATTTGTTTTACAGGTAAGATGAATACTATAGAAGGTGTATAAAACACATTAGAATGATTTTTCTATTATTATTACCAATTAATCCTCTATAAGAGAAAATATGATTCTATTTTATTTCTTCCCATCCACCTTGAAAAATAACCATTCCCTTGATTAAAAAATTATAATGTAATAAATAATAATTTTTTATGGAAATTGAAGTAAATAAATAAATAAATATGCTTAGTCTATCTTGTCAACATCTAACTCTAATGAACCCTTCCTTTAGTCTAATATACTTTTGATCCAACATAGGTGCAACCTATTTTACCTTCTATTTAGTTCTCATATACTTCATAACATAATCCCAAACAAAAATATTAACCACAATTTTTTTCCAAATAATTTATTAACATCATAACATATAGAGTTATTTAAAACCTTACTCCTATACCAACTGTAAAAACCCATACCTTAATCAACCCATAATTATATTATTTATGAAAAGGGTTTCACTTTATTACATCCCCATGATATTTTAGGGTTACTCTTTTATAGAATTAAGAAAAACATTACATTATATAGAGAATAGTGACACAAAGTTTACATTTTTTCTATAAAAAATTCTTATGTTTACACTAATATTTTATTCATGAAACACTTTCTTCATTCAAGAAAATTTTCCTTTATTCAAAGATAAACTTTATAGTAGTTCCTACTCATCATTATACCTTTGTTGACATTAAAACATTGAGAACATAAATAAAACATATCCACATTAGAAAATCAAAATTTTCTCAAAGAAAACCTTTGAGACCCAATATCAAGAATAAGAAAAACATGAAGAAATAACAAGGAACATGATAAAACACATGAACATTTATTTGGAAATAAATCACTTCACCTTTAGAAGTTAATAACACTATTTACATCATTAAATAAACATATTTCGATATAAACCCTTTTCTTAACATTAAATAGGTATCTTGGAGAATCATATTCATACTCTTTATTTACTCATGTTTAACCCATGTCAGAATAACAAAATCCAATTTAATTCTATCAGAGTAACCAACCTAGATATCTCCCTCATTTTCTCCTTATATGACTACATCATTACCTAAGGCATTAGAGAGTAATTTTGGGCCCACCCATTTCCATGAGATATATCAGGATCATATGTCATCATATATAATTCGAAAGTACCATATCATAAAAAAAACCTTTTTATGGTTTTACTTTATTATAAAAAAACCTTTTAAAAATAAATTTGAACACATAAGTAAATCACTTTCTGTTTTAGTATAAAAATAAGGATAAATATCTATTTCCTTTAAAAAACATTTAAAAAAATATTCCCAAAAGAGTGGAAATATTATATTATTAAAAGAAATATGAAAATATGTAGAGGTAAATTTATAATGAATAATTTCTATCTTAACGGGGAAAGGCGCTCATGCTATATAAATTAATAAAACATTCTTGTGCACTTTAGTAAAAAAGATAAAATGATTCATTTGGTAAATATTAAAAATATTCCTTATTAAACCATTAAAATGAATGTAAAAAGTATATGGAAATTACATAAAAATCATTGATGTATAAATAATAACATTTTTGTAACATTTTTGTAACATTTTTATGAATATGGATATAGAGGAGAAAGAGTTTAAAATAATTAAAAAAACTTTTTAAAAGAAAATCCCTTATGCCATTAGTAACATTTGAATCATAATAACATTGAAGGAGAGAACGTGTTTTTTAAACCATTTGATTTTTTTAAATGAATGAGAAAATAAATCCATATTACAATATATACATTACACAAAACAAATCATGTGGTGAAAATGGAATTAGTGTCAATGGAACAAATTTGAGAAGAGAAATACCTTACCTTAAATGTCGTCTAGCGTCATACATTCTTCAGCTCATAAATAATAACGTTTTATTAGTTATTTAATTTTTTTTTAAAAAATAACACTAAATATATTATCATTATCCATTTTCATTCAATTATTATCATGATTTATTGAGTTACTTGATTAGTTATGTTTATGCCAGACCTCTTGAGTATGTTGAGTTCATAATCCCATAACAACTTCAATATGATGGTTGTGGTTAAAGGATTAATTATCCCATCATCACCAGAATGTTAATGATGATATCTTTATCATTTTTATACATTAAATAAAATTTTATAAACATCCATCAAAGGAATACAAGAAAAATGAAATACATTATATGATGGAGGTGGTAGTCTGCATGTACACATGAGCTAATTTTCTACCTTTTTACTAGGTGGAGATGAAAGAAATTATAAAATATTTTAATTATATAGAATCATTATAATTATAATAAATTAATATTTATTCATTGGTTCAATAGTTATTACCATCCATGTGATTAGGTAACTTAAAAAAAATCACATCGTTTCATGGATGTCACAGTCCACACATAAGAAAAAGTGAAATTATCATTTTCCAAAAAAAATGGATGGTTAAGAAGGTAAGTTATATTGTATCTTTAAAAAAGAACAATTATGCCATAAATATATAATATATTCATTTTATCCATCATTTTAACCAGACATATTAGGCGTTGATGAAAAACAGAACACATCACAACGTGAACATGGTAGTACATACGTATGCACGAGGGAAGATTTCATTTTCTGTTGGATGATAAAAATGAAGAAAATGGGTTGTACCATCAGAATAGTAACATTTGATTTTATTTAGGATACTAATTTTATTATAAAAACATGCTTAATTAATTTTTAAAGGTAATAGAAGATAAAATAAATATAAAAACACTTATCTATGAGTTATAACCTCTTATTTGAGAATCCTCCTATGACTTACACATTAAGCCATATAGGTTTGGTATTTTGTTAGACCAAGAACATTATGAAGTGGGGATGGATGTTAGGGAAATATCAAGGAAAAGTTTTTTCTAAATTATATTTCTCACAAAATATGAGGGAGGAGAGGAGGTTACCTTTTATATGTGAGGGGAGTGGTACACTTGTAATTTTTCTAAACTTTTATAAACCATCAATTGATTACTCATGGTAAAATGGCTCTAAAATAAAGAAATTTCAAATATAAATTGGTAATGGTAAAAATATATTAGTATATAAGATTTAAGATCGTATTTTTGTGGCTACATCATAATGTTTTTACCTTTATTAATCTGATATACCATTTCCAGTGGTGATACATTTTTACTATGGATACTATTAATAAAGAACAAAAATGAAATTTACCATATTAATAAATTTTATCCACTAAATTAAATATATGAAACCAATTTTCTAAGATTCAACTTTTAGAATTATAAGAAATTACATTTACTATAAATATGAAAAACTAAGGGAAAAACTATTTTTAGAAAATAGTGTTATTAAGCATAAAATGAAATTATTCCAAAATAAGAAATAACATTGATTCATACTAAAATATTTAGGCTATGTTTAATAAAATGGTTCATCTATTTACTTTAAAATAATATCCAAAATAAAATTTTCTTCTAAATTATATTATTTGATTAAATGAAATGATAGTTTTTAAAAAATCACTATTTTCACTATTCGCTAAAAAATAAAAATTTTCAGAAAATCAAAAAATATCATACTAAGATTATTATTAAATGATTACATAAATATTTATTTATTTTTTTAAATAAAATTAATAATTTTTTATAAATTAAATATAATATATTTTAAAAAAAGGAAATAAAAACTATTACTGAAGACATTTTATTTTTGAAGCATAAAATGAATTTATTCTCAATCTATTCCTAATAACCATAACTAAATGAATTTTAATAAATTATATTTATTATATAACCTACTCATTTCATTATAAATATTTATCAATAGTGAATAATTTAATATATTAAGATAAAAAAACATTGCACACATAGACGCAAATTTTATGAAAAATATCTATTTTACCTTTAAAAGATTTTATCCTTATATACAACCAATTTAAAATCAATGATTGAATTATTATTAATTTAATAAGGAAAAAATATCTACATATATTTCATAATAAATTTACTACTATTCAAACATGCTAAACAAATGGCTAGTTCATAATAGTCATATTTAAATAATAGGATACAATGGTTTGATTATGCTTGGTACTGCGTATTCAACACACTTTGAAATATATTTTTAAGGAAAATAAATTCTAAAATATTAGGGTGTTGCATTAAAGTAGTTTATGAATATTATTTTTAGATGGTCCAATTGGGATAGACTTATAGATTTTAATATGAAATCATTGATTCAATTATAGAATCCAACAACATTTTATGGAAATAAAAGACCTTAAGATGGTAAGGAATTGTTTTATAAGATTACTTTTTTCATAGATATTTTATAACCACTAAATATTTCTATGGTCAGGTTTATGACATATTTATTTGGAAGTGTGATGAGAAATAATGGGTAATAGTAACTAATACTAGTTTAAATTATTCTCTCTACTAGAAAGGATTGATGAAAATGATTAATGACTAGTAATATATTAATTATTAAATCTTTAAAAAAATCATTTATAGAAAATAGGAAAGTAATAATTATTATTATTTATTGAAAAATTAAATTTATTAGGTTTTTTTATTTTAATATATTGTTGATTATAAATAATAGAGTCAAAGATCAATGTTTTATGATTATACACTTATATATGATTTGTTTAAAAATTAGTTGGATAAAATTTTCTACATATTAAAATGTATTCATTATGGGAATTAATATGGACAAAGGAATAATATTTTCCACATTTTATTCCTCTCTATGTTCTCATCTTTAACTTAGCCTTATCCATTTAACATGTTTGTGTTTTTCCCTTCCCTTTCTGATTCAACTTCTCTTGGTTTTATTCAGTTTGTATCCTTCAATTTAGGATTTTCCCATTCCATTCATTTTGTACAATATCATTTATCCTCTACTACTACACTTTACAACATAAAAATAAAGGGGTGATAATTCATCCATTCTTCCACGTGGTATTCATATTCATGATCTTGTATTCCTCTTAGCCTCATCCCTTTATCATGCTTGTTTTTTCTCCTAACATTCTGATTAAACTTCTCTTGGTTTTGTCCTATTTTCTCCTATAATTTGGGATTTTTTGAACAAATTAAAATTTTCAATCTCTATCATCCTCTATTACATCTCTTTAAATAGAAAAAATCATTTGAAATTGTCATATTTGGTCAAATGATACAATAATTTTTTGGTTTGAGACTATATTGGTAGTAGGTTTCGATGATTGTTATCTATAAGAGTCTTAGTTGGTTAAGGTATCTAGGTTTCTTATATACCTTTTGTATTTTCTTTCATCCCTAATGATATTGGTGTATTTTTTTGAGAGTCTATCTATATAGTATTTTAGAATCCATTTACTCTATAGTTTATCTTTTCTCTCTACTCCCTTTATTATGGTACGTTTATCTATTATTTTCCCTTTGTTTGTCAATATATGGTTATATGACCGTGTTCGGGTTCCACCTATTTTTTATTTCTCTCAATATAGCATGTTTGATCTACTTATATGGTATATTCAAGGATGTAGTGTGGCTTTGGAGAAATTAAATCTACTCTTGGATTCTATGCTATGTTGAGGTGGCATTTGGCTAGAGTGTGTTGGTCATGATTCTTTGACTCATATTCATCTACACGTGTTTTCCACTAGTACATTAGTGATATTACTATAATACCTACAGTTTTGGTGCCTTATGTTTATGGTTTTCACATTTTTAGTTCCATCCTCGATGATAAAGATATTTAGTGAAGCTAACATTGGGTTTTATGTTCATTTGTTAATATATGAAAATTGTAACCACAGTGGGTTGGAAGCATGTATATGATTTTATTTGTTTATCATATAAAATAATAATATATTGTAATAATATTATATGATAAATATTATTCTCCAAAATTAAAAAAAATTATATTATTATTGATATAGATTATCTCAATAACTATAAAGCTCAAATAAATACTTCTATATAAATGGTTATTATTAATTATTTCATGTAGAGTTTTATAAGATTTTGCAAAAAATAGGTAATTAATGAAATTTATAGAGGTATAATAATTGAGGAAATTATAATAAACTCCCTTTATTTTGTTGGATTAATTCAGGAATCTATAGAGTGAAATAACCTGTCTAAACATAATGTGGTAGTGGATGTGTATCCAAACATATTTTTCATGAAATATTTTTTCACACAGTATTATTTTTAATTAAAAATGAAACTTTAAGTGTCATTTAAATGACTAATGGTGTAATAAAATAACAAAAAAACACATATCAAGCCAAGTAGTCTTTCATAAGAACATAAAGATTCAATTTTCCATGACGGAATCCAAGTCCACTATAAATTTATGATAATTGAATATATATGAAGGCATTTTAGAGTTACTCTAAAATAATCCATGAAGGAGTAAAAAGTTTTTTTTTTGAGTTTCTCCAAAATAACCCCCTTATAATTTTTATGTATCCTTAAAATTTTAAATATATGAATATAATTTTCCTAATTTAATTTATAATGGTTCTAGTAAAATTATTAAAATTAAGGAAACAATTGAATGAAGTAAATCCTAGAAGATTAATTAATCCTACTATTTTTACATGGGTATTTTTGTTTTTATTTTCTAATGAAGTCAATGGATGCCCATGATATTTCATTAATTATTATGAGAAAAATAAATTAACAATAAGTAATAAATAAAAATTACACTTTACATATGATCTATTCGATCTATTGAAATGATCATAATGTTTTCCAAAATTTATTTTTTATCTTGATATCAACATTTAATGATTGAAGTGTAGTACATTCCAAATTAAACTTTTCCAATGATGTTTTGCCCATTATGAGATCATGGATTTTTTTTTCAACTTATGAATGTTTAGGAGGTGTTTTTGGATTCTATGTACTAAATATTCTAGATTTATTCAGACATTTCTATGGTATTTTTTGTTAATAAAATTTTGATATACTCAATTTCAATGTAATTCCATGAAAAAATTATGAAATTTTTTGATGGATTTTTTATTTTCATAATTTATACAAAAGGTTCACTTAATATCCCTTATAAATTAAATAATCAAAATTTGAAAGTAATTAATTTTGTAATAAATTATTTATTACTAATTTTAACATGGCGAAGGCTTAAATGTTTTATGGGTGGCCAGAGAATGTTTTTGAAATCTAAATCATCCTTCAGTTGGATATATGTTATTGGAATCTCATTCCATATCTAACTAATTTGGCCTCAATAATATTTTGTTGACTTAAAAGGATATAAAGTTATAATGGAATTACTAACATTATGAATCTAATGAGGTGTCTAAGTAGCGACTTAATAAAATACAATGTATATTTTTTATAAACTATATATTGTTAATGATGTATACTATTAGAATTTGATTATGCTGTATCACTATGAAAGGAGATAAATTTGTAGTATATGGATTAAGTGATTTGAAACTATATGATAATAATTATCCTACACATGTTATAATGTCAATTATGGTGTTTCAAAACATAACGATTTGAGAATATTAACTCTTGCCAAAGATTTTTGTAAAAACTATTAGTCATTAATATTTCAAGTACACCTTCTCATTGTTGGATCTCGGCATGATTTTGTGAAGGTGAGTGGAATATAATCATGATTTTGATTTTGAATGCATGTATAAGAAAGTGAAATGAAAGTAGTTGGATAGTTTTTTATATTGAAATAATCTTAATCGTGAAATTATGAAACTAAAGGGTAGTGGTAGTTGAGGGGAATATTACGTTATTTCCATTAAAAAAATAATAGAATGAAATTTTTATAGTTCTACCCATCATAGATTTGATATATACATTATTGAAAAGAGTAAATAAGTCACAATTATTAGATAATGAGTGTAACGGGATATGAGACACCTTACATGGCGGGGAGATCACTATAATATTGAGGATTAATTAAAAAAATAACTATCTATATTTTGGAACATGAAATATTCTATATGAATATTTTTAATTAAATCAAGGAGAAATTTCATTATATCAATTGGATGTAAAATCATGTAATTTAAAAATATAATATCAATTCATGTATATATTTTGGAGGGGATACAAGATAAAATTTACTATTGAGTATGTTTCCAGATGTATGCTATTTTTTTAGGTAAATGCGGATCATTAATGACCACTAGAACAAATTATGAATGCCTATATGAAAGTATTAATATATTCCCATACAAATCATTATTTTATTTTTAAAACCACTATTTGTTCATGATATAATTTGGTTTGTGGTTGATTTTCTCATGAATATAATTTTTTTTCTATTTAATATTCTTTTTTAGTTGATGATCATAATAAGTTAATATTACAAAATATAATAAATATTATGGATTTTTAAAGTCTATCAACTAAAATTATGATATGGTCATTTCATTTAGGATCCTGATGGGGTTTTAGAATTATTTGGGCATATATTTTAAGTTTATTATAACTTATACTAAATATACAATTGATAAACATAAAATATTATAAATATTTTTAAACATATAACTAAATCATAAAGGTATGATTTTGGCTATAATTTTGATAATCTACATTATTTAGAGGTTTTTAACTATAATAAATTTTAATACTAATTTATTTATCTAATACCATTTGAGGTGTTGAATAAAATACCATTTTAGTCACCATTGTGATGGGTTGATATAAAAGAGAAGTTACTTCTCAGACAATGTTTACTATTGAAGATTTCATTGTACAGTTTTTTCATTATATTTTTTTTGTTTTTTAGTTGTGTTATATATTATTTTATTATAAATATATAATAATATGGTATGAAATAATAATATTATATTTTATAGATCTTAATCTTCCTTGTCAAAATAATGCAGTTAAATCCATTATAAAATTTTAATTTTTCGAATTAAGGATTTTGGCTCATGATTTTATCTGTTTTTTATGTTTAATAATATTTTTTAGATTTCTATTGAAGATGAATTTATTAAATCAAAAGGCTAGTGAAATTTTTACTAGAAGTATTATGATTATTTTATGAGGATAACATATTATATGTTGGGTATGGATAATATAACACCACCTTAATTTAGTTTCATGACAAAATTTTTAGAGGGAATTCATAGCCTACTAGTGGTGGTGTCATCCATTGAGAATAACCTAGAAGCCAATTTTTCTTGGTCGATGAACCCAATAAGGTGATAGAACACATATATTTCCTAAAAAATACTCATCACATTATGTTTTGGATCCAATTTAGTACCATGAATGACCTTATAAGTACATTATAATGCCTAAAAATCCTATAAAAGTGCTTGACATAATTACACCTCACTAAGGGACACTACATCGACTCATGGGACATCGTTCTGATGAAAATAGAACCTCAGGCACTAGTGTATACTAAAAAATACCTCCAATATACCCCATTTCTAGATACTGTATATTGTGAGATGATTTAATAACTTAGTGATATAACCTCATGGATTTCTAATGGCTCTTCATGTTCCACTATGAAAATACATTCAGTGTTTAATATATCCTGATAATTCACTATTACACTACTTCCTCCATTAACCTCTCTCATAGGATAAAATGTGAAATATATTAATGGGAGGATGTAGTATCAACCTATAAAAGACCAATTCCAAGATATATATGTTCATATATGATGAAAGGGGACTATGTAGAAAACATTCATGACCCAAGGGGACCATATGGGATCCTTGGATAACTATCTATCCATATTTATAAAATCTATCAAAAATAGATCATATGGTGATAGATCTAATGTAAGAAAAGAAGGGGGTTATTTTTTATTATTACCAATAAAAAATATTTGAAAATTAAGGAATCTCATTATCTTTGTGGAATTGATATCTATATAAGATGATAGGAAATATTACTATTAATTGTAAAAGAGATTAGGAAATAAGGGCTCATTATTACAAGATAAGTGATGTTTCCACCTTTGGGTGGATTAGAATGTTTTTATAATTTATGCATTTTCATTATTTAATTATGTTGAATTCATATGTTTTCTCATTTCAATATCCACGGTAGGAGAAAATACTATGTGGAGTACATGGGAGATCATAATGGTAGGTCATGAGTGTTGAAATAATACATTCCATCTAATTTTTTATTACTAATTATCACACTGATATTTCATAATGTGAAGATATTGGAAAGGGGATGATGATTTAAACCCATTATTCCTCACTATGATTTGTTATCTTGACTATATAACTCAAAATAAATCTATTTCATTATCTTATAATTTAGGAAATAAACTATGTGGTCTAAGAGTGAATGGATCTTGAATTTTTCATTATAATATTTAGTATTCATTGGTTTCCCCACACTCTAAGAATACATTAAGAGTGGTTGTGGCTGAGTGAGGGGAACGTATCTCTAAAAAATATCTTAGTATCAATCAAACATCCAAGAAACAAAGGGCATTGTGAAATGTGAGACAGAGATGTTAATTTCCTGAATTAGACAACAGAGGTGGTCATTGTGACAATATTCCATAGAAGAAAATAGTATTAATACATCATTTTATTTAAATAAAATTATAGAAATAAAATTTGGATCATCCTATGATGTCCATATTTTCATTCTAAATTAAATTCAATCATCGAGACACTATTCTCTTCACTATACCTCCATGACACAGTTGTTGTTTTTTTTTGTTTTTCAAATAATTATTTCGAATAGGACACAGAAACATAATAAGTGTCAACTTTATAATCATGGTTTGGTTTCAAACCCTACCATTTATTGATCAATACTTATAGAAATTTTTTATTTCTACTCAAAATTATTCAATGCACAAATTGACTCCTTTTTCAGGGAGGTATCCGATTGAAAAATTTTTCTCATTAAATTATCAATTCCATTTACTTATTATTTTAATTAAATTTAATCTAATATATAATTATGAAGACTAAATTTCAAGTCACAACATAAGGATTTTTTTTCTTATTACTTTAGGTATTGACAATAAATGTTGTATTGTGAAGATCAAACACTAATGCATACTTTTTATATTGAATTACATGAGAATTATTCATTAGAAGATAATTTCCATGAATAAAAATAAGAAGCCACAATCCAAGAAAATAAATTCAATGAAACTACAGATTCCTACTATAACGATGATGGCATAGAGATTAATAGGGTGTGTTAGGAGGATTTACCAATTCTTGAAATTATTGATGATTTTTAGGTAGAGGTATTGTCGGGAACCAGTCAGGGAAACCTCTAATCTGAGCACCTGAGTTAGCCAACCACATGAACTGATATGAAATACCATTGATACATGGATAGTTAAAATCTTTAAATAGTTAAATATAATCATCTAGGATGAGTTTTTATTAATAAAATTATTTAAACATGTAGTGAAAACATTATGAGAATCCATAATGAGTCATTTATAAGTCAGATATCCATGAAAAGTCATTTATAAGTCATATCTCCACGAAAACTAAATATGTATACCCCAAGATAAGAATACAATCAAACATGGTATAGATAGATATTAACATCAAATGAATGTAAATAACATAAAAGTGATACAAAATAAAAAAATAGGTTCTCTAGATAAAAAAGGTTATAAGGTCTAATCGACACAAGTTATCAAATAATAAAAATAAAAACTAAACACTAAATTGATAATCCCTATGTGGCCCACAATCATTATTTAACCACAAAAGTAAACTTGACCTTGAATAATGTCTCAAAAAATATTTTTGTAAATAAAAACATGAGATTTATATATAGGTATGATCATAAAATTTCCAGTATATATCCACCCCACACCATATTAATAATCCTTAAAAATAATAACTGTTTATGCTAGTATGAAATACAGTTTATCAAAATAGAAATCCAATTAGAATTTTAATAAATCTAAGAACATTAATATGGTTTTACCTTTAATTTTTTTTAAAAATAAATAATTTATTTTATAACTACCAAAAATTTCAATGAAAATTATTTTCAAGACCTTTTATAATGAAAATATAGATATGAATTTGGAAACTAGAGAACCTGAGAAACTTGATTAAAAAAATATCTTTCTACTAATTTGATTTCCAAATTTCCCTTTACTTGATTTTAAAACATCATTAAATTCTATTAACTAAAGACATGAAAATATAATAACCATCATTAGAAGCCACAAGTAATAAGGAACAAGTACATGGAATATAATAGTAGTGGAATCACATGAGTATATAAATAATCAATACTAATAGCACAACATAAAAATGAAATAACTGAAATTAGATGACATAACAGTAACATCCTTAGGGAAAATAAATTTAGGGTTTCCCATGGAAATGAAATAAAAAGTTAGGGAAATACCTTCAATTAGTGTGATAAATATAATAAATTCACTAGGGAAATGGTGGCACCACATATATTACCTCAATAATTAGGGAGACACACTCAACAATCGAAAAATACTTCATACAATTTTGATTTTCTAACCCAATATCCCAAGATCCCATTATACATAAAGTAGAGGTGTGTAAATAAACCACATTGGAAATAACATAAAATACCAAAACATATAACCACCTTATTTAAATTATTTTCAAGAAATACCTTTCATAAAGTACTAAATAGGCCTTAATACCACTTTGAGAGAATCGTATTAAGAAATTCATTTCCAAAACCAAACCTGGTTCAAATAATTGAAAAGATTTATTTAACTTGAAATTTATTTCAATAAAATATTCATAACATATTAAAAAAATTAATACATAAACTAAATAATATTTAAACCCCAAGTTATAACCCCACTTTTTGTAAACAAATTACATAAAAAACAAAAGAGTATCTGAGGAAACTCAATAATAATAAAAGATATCATTTATTAATAAAAACACACCAATTGTTTAAATATAGAAATTTTATAATATTTTAGAAAGAAAAATACCAATAATGGATTTGGTAAAAAATTAAAAAATTCTAACCAATAATTAAATCAAATATAAAAATTAAAGAGCCATTAAAAATAGATTTGAACCTCAAATCAAAAGAAAAACCTTTACATACCATAAAATATAAAAAACAAAATTATTTTATAAAAAACTAGAATATATATATAATATAGGAAACAAAATATTATAAATATAAGTTATAAATTTAAATAAATCATTTATTCAAATGTAAATGATCTTTTATAAATAAATCCTATATTAGAGTAGGTGTAGATGATGTGAATCCTTCGAATCTAGAAAGAGGAGTACACAAAGAACCATCCAAACATCATAAAATCACGAACCAAAAGAGATATAGGAAAAATCTAACTTATTTTTTAGCCACATGAATCCAAGAGGTGGAATAAATAGATGAAATAGAAGTTATGAAGTCTATTAAAGAGCATTTGACCAAGATAAGTCATCCTTGAATCAAATAAGAACCTAAGAAAACCATGTAAGAATAGAGAGGTATTTTCATAAGGATACATATTGATTAGAATATGAAATTTAGGGAGTATCTGATCTTAAGAGGCTTTAATCTAGAGAGGGGTACAATATTAAATTCAAGAAATTACAAATATAGGTAGGTGACATGGTTTGATAGAATTGTCATCAAAATTAAGATCCAACCATGTGGCACATATTGATCAATCTTGGAAAGGTTCATATTTTAATAGCACAATTTGGAAAATCATGTACTGACCATGTAAATATACATAGATAAGGAATTGTAGGTTTTTCATGGTTAGGCATATAGTTAGAAAAAACTGTGCTCCAACCTTGTGCCTGGAACTACAACCACAAAATTTATAGTTTTTATGTGAATTAAACTATAAATTCATGGAAAATGATGAAAAAAATTAACATGTAAAATAAAAGGGAATATGTAGGATGTTTTATGAAAATTATCCCCACCATAATTTGTTTTCCCCCCTACAATTTCAATAAAATAGAGAGAGGATATGGTCAATTAGAAGAATATAAGAAGTGACAAGCATAAAACTGGAACCAAGATGAGACCAGAGTAATCAAACAAAATCTTCTAACCCATCAAATCTATAAGACCTATATGAAAATTTTAAACCATAACAAGAACACAATATTTTCACAGGATGACCAATAGGGGACCATGACCATTATCTAGTCTCAACACTATATAAAACTTTTACTAATATGGTTAGTCAAAGAAACGAAAGATTACATCCTAAGAAACACTAAAACCACAATAAAGCTTCAAATAAAATAAGCTCAAAAGAAATATTCAATCAAAGTTACTTCCATAATTTCATCAAACCAATCTTTTTGGTCTCCAATCAACCATGTTATAGGGTGTCCCAAAATTATGAACCATTTCCAAGAAAGTAAAACATGGAAAAAAGATATAAATTCCCTGAATAGGTTCCCATAGACTACCGCCCAATCTAGTCTATGATTCACCAATTCAAAAATCTTTCGAAACCACTGGATCATGATATATAATAACAAGATGTATAAATATAAAAGGAATATACTTAGAATTACCATGCCAAATCATAATTGATCATATAAAGAATTTACTCTCACAAGATAGAGAACCTTAACCAATATAATATGAGGAGTGTCACAAACAATTCCTATAATTGATCCAAAAACGAACTTAACTATCATAGCCACACTAACAAAATTATTTTGAATAGATTATAATACTTATATATTATTATATAAAATAAGTAACATTTAAAAACTAAACTTTTATCAAGTATTTAAGCCTTGATTTGATAATAATGAATCCACTTACTAATAGAAAAAATTAAACCAATCATGAACTCTTGGTTAATACTAAACCATTAAAATGTGTTTGGATTCACCACCCCACCTAGATTCTAGGAAAATCCTTTAACCAGAACAATAAAATTTTACAAACCAAATGATACACAAACTCAGGAACATCCACATACCAAAAAATTTTCACAAACCACCAAGACATTTCTTAGTGGCATACTTGAAAATAATATAACCTAAAATTATATAATTAATGAAACTGAATTAATCTCATCTAAAAAAGAAACTGTAAGTAAAAAATAAAAAACTATGTAAAAAATTCATAACCATTAATTAAAGAATCTAGATTCCAAACAAAATCAATAGTTAATTTTAAAATTGTTCCAAAACTATATCATTTCTAAAAAAACACTATTTTAAATTATCATGTTCATCCTTAAAATCATTAAAACACCCTACCATATAACACTTTATTTGATTTTATATTAGATGATTCCTTTCTAGATTTCAATCACAAACTTTAACAATTTAAAATTATGTTTTGTATATAAAACCACATATAAACCAACTTTTTTTATTTAAAATAATTTTTTAATAATGAAAATAACCCATTAATGTTTTGAAAACACAAAAATCTACTTGAAAATAAAAATTCTTTTTTTATTCCATCAATGAAATCATTTTAAAAGTTTAAATATCAAGTTCATTTAAATTTATCTATGAATAATTCTTTATTAATATTATCCACCATAAAAAATAGGTTTCCATTTTAAAAATCCATTATTAGAACTATTTTTATATAAATTTTTTAAAAAATATATTCAATTCATTTTATAAAACACATATATTATTGTTAACACATAAACTTTTCTTATTTTTTTTCAACATAGTTCATTTTCAAAATTTTATCAAATAAAACAAATGCACGTTAAATATTTCATTGATTCATTATAAATAGAAAACAATCATAACTTAAAGAAACCTAGATGCATTTGGATTCTAAAAAAATATTTATGATTTATTAGGGGCTATGAAATTTTTAAACATACTATTTCGTAGACTGCACATCAACTGTGAAACTTCTAGAAGGATCTCAAGACATAACCATACTAATGGGAATAACAATGTTTTATAAACCATGAAGGATATTTTTTTGCCACAAGTTATTCCCTAATTTTTACCCAAAAACCATAAAAATATTAAAAACCAAAAAAACATCAATATAATTTAAATTACTGGCCATTAAAATAAAAATAAATTTTAAATAATGAATAAAAAACTCAAAATTATTGAGTCTAATGCAACCATCCATAGTAACTTAAGGGTCGCCGTGAATAAGAGCTAGATAATATCTACCTAAACCTACCCATCATGTTATGATGCTTTTAAATCCAATCTACTATACTCACCCAAATAACAAGCCTCACTTTTATACCATTTTTTCATGAACTAATCCTTACCACCCATGATCCAGTCACCCAGTATAACTAACAACAAGAGTCGAGGCACGTTCTCAATAAACTTGGGATGGTGAAAATACACATAGAATCAAATAAAAGTTTTTGGGAATTATTTTTATGAATAAAAATAATAAAATATTTCATGGAAACATGCCAAGAATCCAGTATTACTTGTATGTAAGTATTGTGTTTATAAAAATTAAATAAGTGGATCCCAAAATGAGAAAACATCCAAACAATGCATATGAGGAGATAAACATCCAAGCGATGATGATACTATAAAATAGATATAAATTATATAATAATTTCACAAGATACAATAAGGATATAAGTTCCAATTCATAAGAATTAAAAAATAAACAAAATAAAAATAAAGCACCGATTTGATAATCCCCATGTGACCCATGGTCACCATCCAACCTCAACACTAAAACCAATCCAGAATAATTTAGTAGAAAAAGTATATAAATAAGTACCACTAATTTATATATATATTTGATCATAAAATTTCTATTAGGTATAATCCTTACACACAATGCATACTCTTCAAAAAATAAAACCATTTCAGGCTTGTTTGAAATATACTTTGTAGAAATAGAACACCTTTTAGAACTTTTATAAATAAAAACATCTTAATATGTTCATAACCATAATTTTTTTATAAAAAAATACTATATTTTAAAAATTATCCCAAATTTGGAATAAATTTATACTCAAGACACTTTTTAATGAAAACAAAAAAATTCCTTTAAAAATAAGTGATGGTATGATACATGATTTAAAAACCTCATTCCACTAATTAGATTTTGAAAAATTCCATAATATGACTTCCTAAAATTATTAAAAGTACTAAATTGAGGGTGTGAAATGAAAATAAATATCCTTAGTAGCCATAAATCATAAAGAATAATTATAGGATATAAAACACTAGAAGAAACATGGTAGATTATAAAAAATCAATAACAATAACACAGAATAAAAAAGAAGTAACTGAATATAGATGACATCATGGATTCCACCTTAGAGAAAATAAATATAGGATTATATAGTGAAATGAATTCAAAATTTAAGTTAATACCCTAATTGAGTCAAATAAATATAATAAATTCACTACTCTAGTGGTGGTATCACATATATTACTTCACTAGTCAAAGAGACATACTAAACTAGTTGAAAAAACCTTGTTTGTTCTATATTTTCTTACCCATGCTCCCAAGTTCAAATGACCAACCCAAAAAATGTGAGTAAATAAAACACATCTAAAATAACATGAAATTCCAAAACTTATAACCACCCCATTCACATTATTTTATGTAAATTCCTTTTTAAAAATAATAAATAGGAATTAATACCTCTTTTAGTGAACCAATTTTAGAAATTAATTTTTAAAACCAAACACATATTCAATGATATAAAAAGATTATTTTAAATTGAAATTGATCTTAATTAAATCATGAAAAAATTTATCACAATTAATAAAAATAAAAAAAATATTTAAACCTGAAGTCAAAATAAAACTTTCTAAAACAGAATCACATAAAAACCTATGAAGCTTATCATGTAACTGAAGAATCATAATAGCAATCATCCATTAATCTAAATAAAACCACTATTTAAATAGAAACCTTTTATAATTACTTATAATAAAAAACCAATCATAGATTTAGAAATAAATTAAAAATGACCATCTAAGAATTAAATCAAACACTAAATGTGAAAGAATATTTAAAAATAGGATTGAACCCTAAATAAAAATGAATCATTTTAATATGAATATTAATATAATTTAAATAACCTAAATATATAAAAAAAATACTAAAGGTAGTTTATAAGTTTCATAAAACATTAAAAAAATTCAGAAGATCCAAGTAATCAGGGTTTTAAGTGTAAAGAGCTATACATGGATGAATCCAACCTCAAACCAGGTGTAGATAACACGAATCATTCAAATATAGAACAAATAGAACCCAAATAACCATATACACACACTCTAAAAACAATAAAAACAATATATTCAGTCATACTATTAGCTAGAGTTCAATAACATGGACCCAAGATAAAAAAAAGAAGCATGTTAAGAAGGGGAAGGGAATATGATGAGAAGAGTGTTTGTCCTTGATAAATCCCACTACAATCAAAGAAGAACCCTAGAAAATAATAGAATAAAGTAGGGGGAGACACCTAAGGATCCTTATCAAATGTATCATTTGAGTGGGATAGGAGAGGGGATTAATACGGTTTAATTAGGGGATGTATAAAACTAGAAATTCAAAAAAATTAAAATTTGGGTAGGTCACATGGTTTGGTGACACAATTTACAAAACTATGCACCAAACTTGTTCCCATTACTGACCACAACCTATAAGATGCATTGTTTGGGATTATAGTTTCGAAAATAATATAATAATTTTTAGAATCTCCATAGGTATAGAATTGAATGATTTTACTATACATCAACATGGTTAGAACTAACCGCACACCAACCTTTCTCCTGGTACTGTAACATCAAAATTTAAAATTTTCAATGTAATTAAAATAATAATTCTACAAGAAGGATATAAATCAATAAATATGAACAACAAATGGGAATGTGTATGTTGTCATGTTACATGGAAAACTCTATGAGAAAGAGTTTCATTCCAAACTATAAAATGGGAAATTTTTCTATACAATCATTTCAATTATATTTTATTAAACATAAAATACCTTCTGATGAAACGTATAGTGATATTGTATAAATAGAACCAATAATGATTTCCCTATTGAATATTGAGGATGAAACCACAAAGGTGGTGGGAGTAGAAGCATAATGGACAATGGTGAATTTTTAAATATCCACTAATGAATAGGACAGTGATTCCAAGGTGCAAGATGAAGATCAATATGCTGTTCAATACATAAATGAAGTACTACTACCTAAATAAATCTATGGAAAACTATAGAGGATAATTTTCCCTAATAATATTAAGTGCGGGACCCAAACTACCCCATAATCCATAATTTAATGTTATTTTCCTCAATTCTAAGGGTGTACATAATAAAAAATGAAAAAGGGGACTCCCATATCTAGTTCTTCTCAATGAGAACTAAGAGAATATATATTGGTGGTTAAAATTCAAAAATACATACCCACTAGAGGATTGTAGATAAATTTCTATTATTTTATAGTTATAGGTATTGATAAATGTAGCACCTACTTAGGGGTTTAACCCTTGTTTATATTATATTTTTCATTATTTTTAATTTCTTATATATTGAATAAAATATACATGTTATTATTTTCCTTTTATGGGTCAGTTACATGCAACACTATGAGATTAACTCAAATACACTAAATAATAACATGGTTGTACGTATCCCACCCACTTGTTGATTAATATCCTTATTATGTTATGTGAATATCCTAAAACAAATTCAGATGTTTAGAATGATGTAAATGAGGGGGAAAGGTTTCATCCAATTATAAGTTGTACGATTGCCTCTTATTTGAGAACTATCTATCAACTATCTCTTAAACATGTCACTATTTAAAATAGTTAATCTCTTTTTTATAAAATCTAGGGGATGATCATTAATTGAAATAGATTTAGGCTAATTTAAGATAAGCATTAATACAATAGATTAACGTTCTTAATAATGGGTATTTTTCTTCTGTAAAAATGCAACACTATAGTGAGTCACCATAAATAATAATTATTAAATTCCTATAAAATTGATTAAAATGATCATATTTGATCTAAATTTAAGTTTTATATGATTTATTGGCACATGTTTTGTAAGTTAAAAAATACATTAAAAAATACTTATTGGTATTGTGATAGTCAAATATCCTTACCCTATATTCCTCCCATGGTTTTAAAAAATTACCTCATAGGATTCCTACTATTATGATATATTATTTTCTAGATTCCTCTAACTTATCGAATAAGATCATTTCACATACATTGAAGAATAATAACAATAAATATCATGTGTTCCATGTTTTCAAGTGTAGTATAATGTAAGTGGAATTTAGAACTCATTTGAAAAAGGTAAATATGTAGTATAAAATTTCTTCATAAGATTTAAAACTGAAGAGTAAAATTTAGCAGTTGATGGGTTCTTGATGAAGTGGTATCTAATAAGTTTTTGGCTTGTAGTAATTTTATTCAATTACTTCCTCTTCACGTAATAATTAATGAGCTAAGACTCAACTAAAATGTAGTAGGAGTGAAGTTACTTTAAGACATGTAATCACTCAACTATGGGGGAATGAGAAATGTAATATTGCGTCATTATTTTTTTCTTTTTTGGTATGTTTTATGTATTTTAATTATAAATATATATTAATATATTATAAAATATGATATTGGTAGTTCAGGGAGTATAATATTTTATCTATTCCTAAAGTATCAAAATCCACAAAAAACCATTTCTTTTGTAAAAGAAGGTGTATAGTCAATCATTCTAATTGTTAGTGTTGTTTAATAATATAGTAGAGATGGTTGTTGAAGAAGAATTAAAGAAATAAATAGGGTGTTTCAATTTACATTATAATCCATTTGAATGTGTTGAGAGGCCAATTTATGATCCATTGGAGGTTAAGAATATGAAACCCCCCAAATATAGTTTCATGAACACATTTTTAGAGGGAATATTAATAAAAATGGTAGTTTCACCTTATAAATAGATAATTCTAGCCACCAATGTTTTTCACGAGGATGGCCCTGAGAAGGAATCACAACACAATCATTTCCTCATATAAACTCAGAATATAATATTCTATAGAAAATGTAGTCCATTGAAAATCCTCAATAATAAATTACAATTTGAACAACATCTTATAGATTTCCTCCACACTCTGTCTCATTTCAAACCACAAGTGTAAAATATCTTTTAATATCATTTTGTGTGTTTAAACATTAATTTTTCAATTTATGTAAAAATGAACAACATTGTACATATTTTTTAAATGTTGGTTTTATAAACCGATGAAAAAATATTTATATTGAATCACTTTCAATCCATTAAATTTAGGTAATTTTGATTATCGACATCATATACCACTTATGATTTTATTATTTATATAACTAGAATTATAGTTATGTTTCAACATTTCTTAATAAAATATCCAATAAGGAATGTTCTAGATTTATTTGAAAAATATTTTAGAATATGTAACTACATTAAAAAAACATTATTAATGAACTATAAAATTATAAAAACATCTTGGCTTGATCTGAGGCTTTGGAGGAAGATTCACTGATCCTATCATCAGATTCTGATCCATACTCTCACCATATAAATAAGTGCCCCTCTTCTTATTTCTCCATATGTTAGAGTTCCCACCATTTACAATTGGTACCAACATGCTTCCACCACTTGTAGCCCCTAATATATCCCTTTCATTCACTAATTATGTATTCACAATTTTCGTATAATCACTTATACATAGAAGCACAATTTTAGAATTAATTTCTTACCTCAATCCTGATTCAAAGACACACGCCTCCAAGGACGCACTAGCTTCCACCTCGGCTGAAAACCAAACTATGTTCATAAAATTACTTGCATATCTCATAACCAATAAGTTATACTTCCTCAAACTGAACAAATCCATTGTGCACTAAATCTTGAATGTGTGAGGGTAGAATTATTTGTTAAACAATTCCTCAAAACCCTCCCATGTCATACCATGGTCCATTCCAACTTGGACCACCAACTCCCACCACATCCGTGCAAGATATTATAACATGTACATCATTAAATTCACATTCAACTCTGCCAGTGTTCCTAGGAAATCAAATATTTGACTCATCCTATTCAACCATGCCTCATCCCTTTCTGGTTCCAAATCACCCAAAAATATGGGTGGATTCTTCTTCTAAAACTGAACAGAGTGATCCACATGCCTCATATCATCAATTATATTCCCACTTTCCACATCTTGGAAAGATTTAACTATGATTTGAACTAGATGTTGGTTCACCTGGGGATCAGGGGAAACTACATTTTCCACAACATCCTCTGGTTGGTCTCTATGACGTCTACCCGGTGCCATTTCTATCAATACAAGAATCACTATAAGTCTCATTCCCTAGAAAATGAAGGCTTACAATTTAAAATTATATCACATTCCTACTATCACAACCTTGCTTTCCAAAATTTACATTTTTCAATGTTCAACCATTTTGAAAAATCAACTATGTTTTGAAAATCAAACCATTTTCAAAATACCACAACCAATAACTTTTCAAAACAACACTTTTGAAAACCATTTCCATATTTTTAAAAAATCCATACATTCATATACCACATAAACCATTATTCCAAATAAAATATGAAATCTTAGAGGGAAGTCATTTCTACCATGCATGCCATGCTCATCTCATTGGATACACCCACGACAATAAGACCACGTTCTCCAAAACACTATTGTACCCAACTACCTGGTAACTTGAAGTTCAACATAAAAGGGTTAGCTATGTCATTTTATTCTATTCATTTCAAGTTCCAAAAATACTACTCCCTACTATTATCACAACTTAAGTAATACACCAAGAACGAATGTCAACACCAAGATTGACCATGACCGACTTTACTTGTACATCAAGGACCGAACAAGCTGATACCACTTGTAACATATCACCCATCCTCATTGGTTTGAGTTGAGGTAATGGTATTATACTCAACCTTAGGTGACATCCCAAAGGTTCCAAAGGCTTCCAATAAATGTTAAGGTCTTTATGAATACTGGGGTATGATGTTCCCTTTGAAATAAAAACACTGAATCAAACATGCCAATACCACAACAACTACATGATACATGTGAAAAATGGTTCAGAATTAAAAAATACCGAAGGACTAATACAACCATACCACAATAATCCATAATTAGAGTACCAAGTAGAAGACTAAACAACAAAACCTAAAGAACCTATGACACAACTCCATAGCTCCATGATCTAAGCACCACAATACCTCCCAAGCATAAAAAAGCACCACTAATGGAATGAGAAGCCCTAACTTTTACCATGTCTTAGAATAAAACATCTAAAAAAGCACCAAATTAAAAAATAAGGGGGTAAGTAATAATACTCAGTAGGTTTTCCCCAAATTAATTCCCTACATACACCACTAGGATAGAACCGTTAGAATAATTATATAAAATAATTTATATAAAGCCATTAAAACAATTTAACAATTAACAACAATCGAATCATATCCTTACCCATATAAATTCACCCAAATCAACACAATTCCAAGTAAACCAACCCAACATATTATTACTCAGTCCATATTCGCATAACCAAATTAATTCCACATGTCTGCATGCCTACCACAATCATACTCACACTTTTCCACACAATCTTGGTGTTACCATTGATGGTAGAACTTTACGCCCAACCCCGTCCCCTTTTTATAGTGGTAAATCACACCCAAATTCTATCACTTTGATGGTGGTACTTTACGCTCACTATCCATACCAATCAAATCATGCTTATACCACATAATTAAATAGTCATAACAATCAACAATTACCAAAACCACATCAACACACAATTTCCAACACCAAATTAACTAATTATACCCAACAACATTTCAAAATAACATGCCAAACTAATTAAATAAATCACCCATTTATTTAAAAACACCCTTAATCCATTATTCATGAAAAACCATACTTTAATAATTTTTTTTATTGAAACTAAATTTTCAAAAACCATTTTCCATAATCATCTAAGCCATTGATTTTAAAATTTTCATTTTAAAATCCATCAACAAATCACATTTCACAACAATAACTCATTTACCCCCAAATAACCAAATCATTACAAAATGGGTTTAAACCAAGATTTTCACATCACAATCACAATAAATTTCAAGAAAAATCATTTAATTTGAAATTAGGCCTTCTAGTTTTAGAAAAATAGAGATGAGAGATAATCCACTCACCTTAGGGTTTGGAGAAATTGACCCACCACACAAACGCTCAACGAATCAGGTGAAAACTCCACAAAATAACCTTATAACCCTCTCCCTAACATTAATAATCCCAAATATCACATTTTTTGTAACAAAAATCCTAGATCTACATGTGATAGATTTAGATCTAGAAAAC
Organism: Viscum album; assembly: GCA_963277665.1. Lineage (NCBI taxonomy): Eukaryota > Viridiplantae > Streptophyta > Magnoliopsida > Santalales > Viscaceae > Viscum > Viscum album. The sequence goes on along the minus strand of OY728123.1, from coordinate 222,434,745 downwards.
TGAAAGAGAGAGAGAAAACTAGATCTAAGGAAAACCAAGAAACAACCAAGAGAGGAGACTTATTGGAGGAGAATAACCTTTACCCCACCATGAAAACCCTTTAAAACACCTCCAATATGAGTGGAATAGGTTCCCAAACCCCTAAGAAGGGAAAATCCTGAGTGGGGTTTGAGTGGGAGAGGAAATGGGTGCTTTAGGGTAAATCCCGAGTGACCCCATTTTTTAAAACCCCATTTTTAATGCCACACATAGTTATATTGCATGGTTAGAAAAACTTTAAGCCAACTATGCTACTACTACTATCCCAAAGGGTTCCTCGTATGGTTACCTCACATGGTTATCCAAACTGTGTGCCTACCATGAAGAATCCCACTATCTCAGGTTGCACATCGTACCTGGGTTGGCCGCATGGTTTGGAAACCATGTGCCTTAACCGTGCACCATCTCCCATGCATTTTCCTTCACTTGAATGGTTACCTGGGTTTGTTTTATGGTTTACACTAACCTTTATCAAGCCGTGTACCCTTATAAAAGCTTCCAAAACTTCTTAAAACCTTTCCAAATTCTCCAAAAAATTACCCAAACACCTTAAACACGTAAAAATGAATAAACAAAGGTTACATACCTCAAAATGATGGTACTAAATTCTCTTCACCAATGGAATTTCTGTCCTCAAAAAGTAGATAACCAACTGTTTACTGAAAGAGCTCGAGCCATTGCTCAACCATCTCTTTCTCTTGCTCCAAAGTCTCATCCTGAATCTGATTATGTTGCCACAAAACCTGAATTAGGCTGATACTTTTACCATGAAATACTTTATCTTACCTATCCACAATATTTAATGGAATGTGTACCAAAGATGCTTGAGATCTAGCTAAAAATGATCCCAAAAAATCACATGGTCATGATCCTCCTGATACTTTTTCAACTGAGACACATGAAACACATTATGCACTGCACTGAACCGTGGTTTCAATGTCAACTGATAGTACACCTCTCCAACCCACTCAAGTATCTCAAAAGGCCCAATATACCTTAGAAGTAACTTTATTTTCATTCCAAACAGATGATGTTCCAACCTTGGAGATATTCTCAAGAACACTTGATTACCAACCATGAACAAAAAAGATCGTTGACGATGGTCTGTGTATGATTTTTGATGACTCTGTTCTATCTCCATTCTTTTCCTGATCAACATAATCTTTTCCGTCGTCTCTTGGACAAGGCTCATCCCAAACATCAATGTTTCACTTTTTCCACCCAACAAAGTGGATAATGACATAGATTCCTATAAAATGATTCAAAGGGAGCCATATGTATGTAGGCCTGATAACTATTATTGTAGGAGAGATCAACCAACGACAAGTGATCCTACCATAAGCCTCCAAAATCCTTCACCCAAGCCCACAATAGATCTTATAATATTTGTATCATCCTATAGGATTTCCCAACAGTCTGAGGATGATATGCCATGCTCATTGTAAACTGAGTCCCAAGGGATCGTTTTAAGTATTTCTAGAAATGAGATGTGAACCTTGGGTCTCTATATGATAAAATAGAAACTGGTACACCATGCCTCTTTATCACCTACTGGATATAGATTCTTGATAGATCCTCCACTATATGAGATTTAAGAATAGGGATGAAATGGGCCAACTTTGTGAGTTGATACACTATCACCCAAATGGAATAATGCTTCCTAACCATTCTTGGGAGACCTATAAAAAATCCATTACTATTTATTCATACTTCCACACAGGGATAGGTAAAGACTGCAACATACCTAATGATTGATGATACTCTACCTTAAATTTCAAACAAGTCAAGCATCTCGATATAAACTCAGCCATGTTCCTTTTCATACTTGGACACAAAAACTACACTTTTAATGCCTTATAATTTTTTTGGATTCCAGGATGAATATCCCATCTAAAATGATGGTAAGCACTAAAGAGTTGTTCTTGATAATACATCGGTACAACCATCCGATCCAAAGAGCACAAAACTAAATTCCCATCTTGTTTATAGACCTCAATAGTCTCCCACCATTGAGTTTATACCTCATAGACACATAATCTGAATCAGACATCTGAACCTATTTAACCAAACCACCCAAGTCAGGAACCAACAAGATCAGAAGGAAAATGACAACATCACCCCAATCTTCACATTCCAATATCATGTCAGATATAACTGACCTCAACTACTTATACTCTGATGCATATTTCACCACCTGAGTATATGAATTTCTACTTAATGCATCCACCACTAAATTTCCCTTACCCAATGTGTCCATTAAATCAAATTCAAAAATCTGTAGATACTCTATCCATATACTATTCATCAAATTGAAATATATTTGTGAGAAAATATTCTTCATGCTCTTATGATCGGTATACATCATGAATTTCTCACTGAATAGATAATGACGCCACATTTTCAAAGACTGAACCACTACTTCCAACTCCAAATCATGTTTTGGATAGTTATTCTCATGAAAATTCAACTTCCATGACCCATACAAAACCACATTATCCCCTTGCATGATAACACACCCCAACCCTAATCTTGATGAATCCCAATACACCATATACCCTTTCCCTAGGTCTAGAAAACCCAAGATTGGTTCTATTGTAAGATGATCCTTAATCTCTTTAAAAGATTTCTAGAACTTCTCATTCCATTGAAATGGAACATTATTTATTTTCAAAGTTGTCATCGACAAAGGTAATCATGAGAAGTCATGAAAAAAGCGTCAATAATACCAAAGTAGACCAAAGAATATCTATATATCAAAGACATTTTTTGGTGGATTCTAAGAGATAACAACCTCTATCTTCTCTAAATCCGTTGAAACACCTCTCTTAGAAATAAGATAGCCAAGGAAATGAACTTATTGTATCCAAAAAATCACACTTTGATAATTTGGAATACAACCGATGATCTCTCATGATACCCAACACTACTACCAAGCATTACTCATGCTCCAATATTGTCCTTGAATACACTAGTATATCATCCATGAATACCACCACGAAAGAATCTAGATATATCTAAAATATCTAATTTATCAATTCCATAAAGACAAATAGTGAATTTTTAAGACCAAAGGGAATAACCACATACTCATAATGGCTATATCCACTCTTGAAGGATGTTTTGGGAATATCCTTCTTTCGCACCTACAACTGATGATATCTTGATCAGAAGTTAATCTTAGAGAACCACTGAGAACTCCTCAACCGATCAAATAGGTCATAAATGCATGGAAGTGGATGTTAATTCTTTATCAAAACTTGGTTTAGCTTATGAAAATCAACACACATTAAAATAATTTTACACACCTTTATAACAAACAAAACTGGTGTTGTCCACAGAGATGTGCTAGGCTGGATGGACCCTTTGTTTTTTATCTCCTAAAACTACACTTTCAATTCACTAAATTATACTGGTTCCATCCAGTAATATAGAAGTGAGGTAAGAATGGTCCTAGAAATAAGATCAATCGTAAACTCTACTTCTCTCATGGGTGGGAACCCTGACAATTATTTTGGAAAGACATTTATAAATTGATCAACCACTTCTGAAAAACTGCTTCTTCCAACCTCTTCCATTTATTCCAAATAAAATGTTTCTAATTGATACAATATAGTCCCAACTACTGGTTCCAACAATCTCTTTTCACCACCTTTACATTTTTCTCTCCTCTAAAGAGATGCTCGATGCCATCACCCATCGTAAAACTAACTGTTCACACATAACAATCAATATGGGCCTTAAACATAACCAATGAATCCATACACATGATTATATCATATGAATCCATATAAATAATTGAGGTACCAAATCATCTCAACCCCATCCAAAACTATATAACATGATCTACATAAGAAGGATCTATACTCTCTTTGACCCAAAAGAGTTTGATGATTTAAAATAGAAGATATCATTTCCCCACTTAAACCCAGCAAATCAACAACACAAGAAGTAATGAAAGAATTAGATGCACCCATCTAAAACAAAAATTTAATAAATGTAGAATTAAAAATAATCATGCATCACACCATGTATGGTCCTGAATAATCATCCACCATAACCTAATCGTCTCCAAATAACTTCTTGCTTGGAACACTTTGCTCTTTATCACCCTACTGAAACTTCCCATGCCGAGGAGTCGTGGTATTCCTAGAATCACCATGACTAACTTGGATCTACTGATAAGGGGTATGATGATACACCTTACCATCAAGGCATAGGATGTTGGTAACCCCTGGGGAGTTTCATGAACACCCAACCTCAGAGCATTGTGGAAATAACACTAAAGATACCCCATTTTCATGCAGTTATGAAATTATTGAGGTTATGTTGTACAATCCTACTTCATGTGTCATATGGAACCACACTGAAAACATCTTGGACTTCTTTGAGGCTTTTGAGAAATATTCACTGATCCTACCGTCAAATTCTAATCCATAATTCCACCCTAGAAATAAATATCCCTCTTCCTATTGATCCCTACATTAGAGTTCCAACCATTTCCTATGGGTACCAATATGCTTCCCCTAACTGTATCCCCCCAAGATATACCTTTCAACCACAGATGATCTATTCACTATTTATGTATAATCACTTATACATTGAACCACAATTTTTGAACAAATTATTTACCTCAAGACCAATTCAAAGATCCACACCATCAATGATGCACTAGACGCCACCTTGGGTGAAAACCACACTAAGTTCAAAAAATTAGCTGCATATTCTATCACTGATAGGTTCTACTACCTCAAACTGAATAAATCCATTATATTATTAATTTTGAAAGCGTTAGGGTATAATTTTTTGTTAAGAAATACCTCAAAACCCTCCCATGTCATACCTTGGTCCATTCCAACTTGGAACACCAACTCCCATCATTGCCATGTAAGATATTGCTGCATGTACATTGATAAATTCATCTTTAAATCTGCCATTTTTTCTAGGAAATTAAATAGTATATTCATCATATTAAACCACTCCTTGACCCTTTCTAGTTCTGAATCACCCTTGAATATGTGTGGATTCTGCTTCTGAAACTGAACCGAGTGATCCACATTCCTTGAATCATCACTTTTATTCCCATATTCTACAGCTTTGAAATCTTGCACTATGTTTTGAACTATGTTCTAGTTCACCTTGGGCTTAGGTGAAACCACATTTTTCACAATATCATCTAGTTTCCCTCTATGATGTCTACTCAGTTCCATTTATATCAACATAAGAATCACCATAAGTCTCAGTCTATAGAAACTAAAGGCTTAAAATTTAAAATTATATCACATTCCAGTTATCACAACCATGCTTTCCAAAATTTAAATTTTTCAATGTTCAACCATTTTGAAAGATCCACTATGTTTCTAAAATCAACCCCTTTTCAAAATACCACAACCATTCAATTTTCAAAATTGCACTTTTGAAAACCATTTCCAAAATTTTCAAAAATCCATACATTCATATCCAATATAAAGCTTTATGACAAATGAAATATGAAATCCTAGTGAGAATCCATTTCTACCATGCATTCCATGATTATATCATTGGCTACAACCATGATAATGAGATCACACTCCTATAATTGTCTCCAAAACACTTATGTGACAAAATCCTTGGTAACTTGAAGTTTAGAATAAAAGGGTTAGCTACATCTTTTATGCCATACATTTAAAGTTCCAACAATCCTACTCATTGATACCATCGCAACTCAAGTAATACACCAAGAAAAAATGTTAACGCTAAGACTGACCAAGACTGACTTTACTTTTACGTTAAGAACCAAACAAGATGATAATAATTGTAACATCCCACCCATCCTAATTGTCTTAAGTTTAGGTGATGGAATGATACTCAGCATTAGGTTACATACCTAAAGTGCCAAAGGCAGGTAATAAATTTTGATGTATTCATGAAGTGTGGGGGTTAATTTTCCCTTTTAAATGAAAACACCCAACCAAACGTTCCAATACCTCAAAAACTACATGATGCGTGTCAAAAATGGTTCACAATTCAACAATACCAAAGGACCAATACAACCTAACCACAATAATCCCTAATAAGAGTACCAAGTGGAAGACTAAATAATAAAACCCAAAGAAGCTATGCCACAACTCCACATCTCCACCCCAAGCTCCATGTTCCAAGAACCATAATAAAACCCAAGCATCATGAAGCACCACTAAAGGAATGGGATGCCTTACCTTTTCCCGTGTCCTAGACATCTACACAAGTACCAAAGTGACAAATAAGGGGGTGAGTAATAATACTCAATAGGTTTTCCCCAATTTACTTCCTTACTAATGCTACTAGGATAGAACTGTTAGAACAATTATATAAAACAATTTATTTAAATCAATTAAAATAGTTCAAAAATTTACAACAAGAAAAACTCGTCCTTAATCAAAGAAATTCACCCCAAAAAACACAATTCCAAGGAAAGAAACAGAAAATGTTATTACTCAATACATATGGGCATAACCAAAGTAATTCCACATGTCTTCATTCCTACCACAACCATACTCACACTTTTCCACACGATATCGGTTTTTCCATTGATAGTGAAACTTCACATCCAACCCCATACCCATTTATAGTGGCACTTCATTCCCACATTCCATCTCTTTGATAGTGGTCCTTCAAACCCACTATCCATCCCATTCAACCCATGATTGTACCATATAATCTAGTAATCATAAAAATAAATGATTACCAAAACCATATCAACACATATTTTCCAACACAAAATTATCTAATTATGCCCAACAACATTTCAACATAACATGACAAACCACTTCAATAAATCACCCATATATTCAAAAACACCCTTAATCCATTATTCATGTCAAACCATAATTCAACAAAATCATGTTTTTTTATTGAAACTCAATTTTCAAAAACAATTTTCCATAATCACCGAAGCCATCAATTTTAAAATTTTTATTTTAAAATCCATGAACAAATCGCATTTCACAACAATAACCCATTTTCAAAAAATCCCCAAATCATCACAAAATGTGTTTCAACCAAGCTTCGCACATCACAATCATAAAAAATTTCCAGAAAAACTATTTAATTTGAAACTAAGACTTCTCGTTCTAGAAAAATAGTGATAATAGAGAAACCACCTACTTTATGGGTTTGTAAAATCGACCCACCGCACAACTGCACACCGAATTCAGGTGAAACCTTCAAAAAATCCCCTTAGATCCCTTTCCCTAACATAAAAAATCCCAAATATCACCATTTTAGGCAACAAAAACCCTAGATCTATACGCGATATATGTAGATCTAGAAAAATTAGAGAGAGAGAAAACTAGATCTAAGGAAAACTAGTAAAAAACCAAGAGAGGAGACTTACCGAAGGATAATCGCCTTTAAACCACCAAGAAACCCCTTTGAAATGCCTCCAAGATGCATAGAATAGGTTCCATAACCCCTAAAAAGAGAAAATCATAAGTGGGATTTCAATAGGATAGGAAATGGTTACTTTAGGGTAAATCCCAAATGACCCTATTTTAAAGACCCCATTTTTAATGTTGCGCATGGTTAGATCACAAGGTTATACAAACCATGTTCTAACCATGCCACTTCCACTATCCCAAAGGGTACCCCACATGGTTAACTCATATAGTTATATATACCATGTTCCAACTGTGTAGAATCCCACTATCTCAATTTTCATGACTTACCTGGATAGGGTGCATGGTTTGGAAACCATGATCCTTAACTGCGTGCAATCTACTATGCTTATGAGTCCACTTACAAAGTTACTTGGGTTTGTTTCATGGTTTACACTTACCATGATCATACCATTTACCCTTAGAAAAGCTTCCAAACCATCCCAAATCCTTTCCAAAATCTCCAAAACAATACCCAACCACCTTAAATACATAAAATGGCATAAAAAAAGGTTAAATACCTCAAACTGGGGTACTACACAATGTTTCAACTTATTTTCCATACTTGTGGCGGTATCCTCAGAATCTAAATAGAATTCACCGGTATTCATTTCCATTTCATGGAAGAAGTCTTGGGGTATTTTTTGACTAATGTTGGTAAATATCATAAGGTAGCGTTATCATTTAAAATAATTCAAAAGAAGTCATATTTCTTAATATAAATAGATCAAAAATTTATATCTATGAATAAAAAAATCACAAGAAAACTAAAAAATGATATAATAAATAAAAATACAATAAAAAAGTTTTGGGATGGTAAAGCGATATAATGAACAAGTGTTAGACTGATGAAGAAGAATTCTACATGGAATATAAATTGTAGGAGAATGATTTTTTTAAATGGTATAAGAAAATATTATCTTATGGAATGATAAATTTATAGGAAAAAAGATAAAAATAAATAGGGTAGACTAAAAAATGAAACAAAAATAATGCGTGTTGTGGAATTATATTTTTTTCTATTATTCATATAACTGATGTCATAACCTATGATTTTAACAATGGTTATATATTATATGATGTTGGAAATATGATAACCATCTATTATTACATAAAAAATTTAAAAACCACTATGGAAGAGTTTTTATCAAATATTATAAGATTTAAAAATGATAAAAACCATTTTAACATTAATTATTAAATAACTAATAGTTAAACCCCAATGTTAATTCAATTTTTTTCTACTAGTGAATGGATACTACATCAAATTCCTGGGACAATTTTATTAAGCTAAGGAAACCTCATGAACCAATGTATGTTATAATGTCCTTTCAATGTACACTCTGTTTTTATACTCAATATTTTGGTATGTTTGAACACCTCAATGATCTAACGTCATGTAATTCCAATAGTGCCTCGAGTGCCACCCTAGAATTTCATGTGATAGCTGATGTACATTGAGAATTTATTTTGACACAACATCTATAAACCAAAAAATATGTATTAAATATCAATTTTATAATAATATATGTTTGATATCATATAAGACACACAACACTGAGCTTTAATGACTGTGAAATACAATTATTTAAGAATGATTGTTGTAACATAGCTATTTAATTAGAAGATATGAATATGAGGGACCATATTATGAAATATATATATATATTTCTTACTCAATATAAATTAATTTATTAATGCCTAGGAAATACACACCCAAATCTATGTAAAGTCATTTTATGTTTCAAAAAGATGATTTATAAAAAAAGGATTTTACTGATTTTTATTAGTTAATAGAATAATTAATATCATCAAATTTTATAAATTTTATTTGATAAAAATGATATCATTTTTTGAATTTAATATATGAAAAATTATCTTAGAATGAAATTTTGTGATTTTTCTGGAATAATTAATTTTCCTGTTAATTGTGAAAGTTACCAATGTTATAGAAAAATTTATTTCCTTTTCAAGTAGTTAAAAAGTCCCATATTATTTTTAAATGATTTTAATATTTTATTATTCTATTTTTATTTAAAATAATACAATTAATTTAATTTTAATTTATATTTTCATTACTTTTGGTATAAAAGCATTTATATTCTTAAAAATTCATTTTTTGAGAAAATAGTTTTAAATTGTGTTTTGAAGGTTTGTTTTAAATGTAATCAACTAAAAATTTTGTAATTTAATTTTATAAAAAGGATTCCACATTTATAATCATCATGTAAAAAATTTGTAAATAGTAAAACTTTATTTTTGGCCATAAAGAATTTTAACCATAGTAGAATTTACCACTATAATAAAGGCTAAATTAGGTTAACTATAGTTCAAACTAATATGAAAAGGATTTCAGATCTCTCCAATACTTTATTCTAAACTTTTTATTAGTTTAGTTTCACCACCCAATTCATATATTGAAAAATATGACATCTTGGAGCCATTTGTATTTGATAATGACCTTTATAATTATTTTAGTAAAGAATAATTATAAAATGTAATTTTCATGATTATTATATATCTAATATGTTTTAATAAGGATAAAAAAATTAATGAATCATTATAAATTTTTAATTTGAATACTGATATTTTTTTTGAGTTTAATTTATTTATAATTTTTAGTGTGGAAATAATTACTTTTGATGCAAACACAACACTGACATAGTGCTTGGGAAAGAAATAAAAAAATCAAGTAAATGATATTAAAAACATTAAAAAAAATATTTTTATGAATTATGGTGTTCCATGACTATTTTACATAAATATACTGTATTATTATTAGGATAATAGTTTATATTTAGCTTAATTACTATGTTGATATGTTTATAATGTCAATTATGTAAATAGTTTCCAAAATGACTTTATTTGTATTTTATTTTATTTAATTATTAAAATTAAAAAAAATCCATAGGATATGTTAATTTAATATTGTCTATAATATTTCCAATTTTAGAGTTATGTTTCATGTGTCTTTTATTGTAACACTCTTATCTCTTAATGTTTTTAAAAAATAATTATTGCTTTAGTACTCAATAAAAAGAATAACATGGGTTAAAAAAAGAGATAAGGGACAAAAAATCCCCTAACCATGTATAAATTTATTGTATGAGATGATTTAAAATTATATACTTACTAAATTATAAATATATCAATTTATTTTCACTTGAACATGAAAATTAAATTATATTAATTTGATACATTAAGTAATTTCAAGGGTTTCCCTCCCATCCCCTATAAAAGGACACCATCTCTCCTATCTTCCTCAAAATTATTGAGAAAGTTAGATTAATAAAAACTATCCAAAAAACTTATTAACTAAATTAGATACATTATACATGTTTTTTATTCTTAATAGACCATCTATAGGGTCCTTAAGGAGATATTCAATGGAGGTTCTTTAATAAGGGGCTAATCCTCTTAACCAATTTTTTTACCTCGCACTCTACCTATTTAAATTCCACCCTAACCATTACAATTAAATAGAATTAATATATAATATATACTAGGAGGATTTTATGTCAATATAATTATATTGTTCCAATATTTATATACATATATATTATATCTTTTTAGTTGAATATTTATGACATGACATAACAAAACCACGAGAGAACTATATGGGTTTTATGCCTCTAGAAAATTGGAAACATTAATATATAGTTCATAAAATATCTACATCATCTCCCACTTATTCCTTCATAACTAGAACCCTTTTTTACATATCATAATTAATACATTTTTATATATCCTGGGGAAAAGAAACATAATAAAAGGGTGAACTCAAATGCCCAGTAAGAGTAAACATGGAAAATATCAATTGATGATCATATAAAAATATAATAAAAGCATAAGGAAATTAGATATTGACCATACAATAAAAATTTAATTCCAAATCTTAAAAATATAATAATCATGTGTTATGTCATAAAACCTTAACATTTCAAAATACATGAATCATAATAATGGGAATTAATCATAAATCAATTATGAACCATAATTTCATATCATAAATGCGTGTGGAGTCATTATATGTATACAAACCATTTCATATTTCAAGGTTAACTAAAAATACCATCAAATAAGACATAAAAATATATTTCTCATAATGGATCAAGCACATCATCTTGTTTCCCCTAAAGGATCAAGCATACTGACTTGTTTCCCACAACAGATCATGCACATCAACTTGTTTCCCATAACAGATAAAGATCATCGACTTGTTTCCCATAACCATCTAATGAGATATAATTCATTACATAATTAATTGTAAAGACATATAAGTACCACCTATAACATAATTATGACCATACATATGTGTTCCACAAAAATATAAACCATTCATTATATCAGAACCCATCAAAAGAAATTGGTTTCATAATCATTTAATCATAACATAACTCATGAAAATGAAGGTAATTCATAAAAATCATGCCATCATAAACATAAACCATTCAGAGAAAAAACAATAATGGTATCCTTTGATTATATATCTATTAAATGATAAATGACATCAAATAATGTTGTCTTCTATTGAAAATAATTTTGAATGATCACTTGAAATAATTCTTGAGGAAATTATCCTTTCCATTTTGAATTTTTTAATGCTGCATAATTACAAAATAAAACATTTTATTTGAAAGTAAACTTGAAATATTTTAAATTAAGCTTCAAGATATTAAGGTTTCTTGAAAATAGGAAAATCATATCATACTGTATAAGTTTTAAAAAAACACTCCTTTTGAATTTTTTTAGAAACATCTTAAAGTACCTAGTTAGGAAAATGATAAAAACATTACTTTGAATTGTTTGTAAAAAGTTCAAACATGGATAAAAATGAATTTAAATATTAATAGTATAGTATTAATCATTTTTGAAAATAATTTTAAGAATCATAGACATGTAAGAGATATATTCCCTAGTGGATATGTAGACATAAACAATCTCGAGTAATAATGAGATTATGAAATAAACCCTTACCTCAAGTCTCCTCTTTCATTTTCCATATATAAAAAATATATATAAAAAATATAGATTTATTATACATGTATTAAATATCCACAAATATATATCATACCATGTATGATTTATTTTTATCATAGTTTACTCATAATTTGTTATTAAAATCACCGTTCTTGGTGATAAAACTGCTTCATTTTCCAAGATTGTTTCTGTTTGGCAGTCCCAGTCCTTATACATTGATCATGGCACTATATTTTCCAAAATTTTAATAGTGGTATAAAAATAATATATATTAATTATATACTTATTTAAAATCATTTATAAAAATTATAAATAGAAAAATGAATTACACCGTTCATGGAGATGGTAGGCCATACGTATGCATGAACATTGTTTTAATTTTTTATTTGATGGAATGAAAGAAAGATAAAAAATAATCCTTTTTTATAGAATCATTAGTATATCCTATATATCATATATATTCCTTAATTAAATCCTAATACCCATCCATAAAATATGGTAATGAAAAAATTAATTGTATCACTATATGGATACGGTAAGCCGTACGTACACATGAGCGATACTTTTAATTTTTGTTTGATGGGAAAGAGGGGTCATAATTGTATTTTAATAATAATAATAATATTTTAGAATATTTATGATTATGGATTTATTAGTTTATGTTAAACATCATATATTTAGAGGAGGTAAGGAAGTGTTGAAAAATTGGAGAGATTACCTCTTATTTAGAACGTCCCCTTTAGATCTCTTCTAAAGGGATATAGGGTTGGTATTTTGAGAAGTCAAGAACCTCTATAATGTATCTAGGGAATTTTATAAGATAAATTTTAGTGTATAGTAGATATATAAGGTTAAAGTTGGTGTAAAGAATTGAGGTAGGAGGTTCCCATTTATAATTGAGGTAAGGGGCACTTTTGAAATTTATAAAAAGAGTAAATTATAATATGTTAATTTTCTATAAAAATAAATCCAAATGGTTATGGATTATAAAATAAGATAATATAAGGTTGTAATATCACCAAAAAATAAATTTTAGACATGTTTTGGTGCTATTTTAAACCTTATCATTTTGATTAACCTTAGTTAACCTATTTTAATTTTAACTATGGTAATAAATTGTTTAATATTAAAAGGTTGTAATTTTTTACTCATAAAATGTTAATTGGATAAAAAATGGATAATTTATGATGTTTTAGACTATATAATTATAAATTTTTATTTCTTGAATATATTTATGATTTTTAAATAATTTAATAAAATATTATTTTAATAAAATATTATTTTTAAAAAATATCATTAGTGTCAATTTGAAACTATTCATTACTTTGACTTTATGAAAATTAAGACAATAATATGTCTTTGAAAAAAATAATTTAATACAACCTAATACATTATATTAATCTATAAAATTCCTATAACACCTTAATTAATTCAAATTATATTTTGTTTAATATTTTTAATGTCATTTATTTTATTTTTTCATTAATTGAAAAATTACTTAGTCATTATTGTATATTTATTAAATTTAATAATTTCATTCCTAAAAACTATAAATAAATTACCATGATGTAGATAAATATTTTATATTTCAAAATAATATTTATAATTAAACATATTCTCTATATAACTCATATTAAAATTATTATAGTATTTAAAACATGAATATGACATCTCTAACTTTTTATTAAATAAAATATTATAGACATTATAATCTTATACAAGTGGCCCCAAAAGTAATAAATAAATTTATATCATAAAAATAATTTTATTAGTTAAAAAATGGGCACTTATATTCATTCATAAGCTATTTTTTCCTCACGTGGGCACATAATAGATATTTAAGACGACGAAAGTGACATTTTGTGACTTTGTTTAATTTAAATAATATATAAGTCATTTTTTATGGAAAAATATACATTAAACGCTTCAATTTTGAATATTATGTGTTAAGGGTTGAATTAAATTCATCCATTAAGAAATATGATGAAAATGTATAGCCTTATCACTTATTTGTAATCCAGATTCACCCGTTTTACCCTTTACTAAGGCAATAAATTTTACCATAGTTACTATTCATATTGACTAAAAAAATTGAACTATTTACTAAATTTGGACTCACTAATTAAAAATATGATATCCATTTTTTAAAATAAAAAACACAAAAGTTTCAAAATTTTATTTAAATTAAAACCAATAAAAAGCCACAAAAAACAGTTTTTCAAAAAAATTTACTTTTCAACATAAAATGATTTTATAATAGATTCATGTATAAAATACTCTTAAAATAAAATAATTGGATTATTTTAAATAAAAGTGAGCAAATTAACATTTAAAACTAATCCAAAACATAATTGTTTCTTTTAAATACTTTAAAATAAAATATAATTTAAAACAAAAGTATTTTCACTATTCCTTGAAAAAAAAATGTTTTCTGAAAATTATCAAAAATTAATTTTAAGATAAATTTTACAATATCAATTCAAAAATAAAATTAATTTTTTCAAATTAATTTTTTATAACTTATATAAATTAATATTCATTTATAAAAAGAATAAAAACTCATTTACGAAGAAAAAGTATCTTTGAAGAATAAAGTGACTTATAAAAAATTATGTGATCATTTTCTAAGAACTGAAAAATACATTCATATTAAGTTATACCTTTAAATTTATTTCATAATTTTTTATGTCAATTTAATATCTTGGATATAACAAAAATATAATATTTTTCAGTTCTTCTAAACTTGATATTGTGTGCAGCGTAAGCTATCAAAGAAATAAAATTATTTAAAAATAAATTTCATAAAAATATCAGGCTGTTAAATTATACCCCCCTTAAAATTAATTTCACCCTCTAAATTCTTCTTAGTAATCAAAGGTTTTAAAATTTTATAATTCATTCATATAAACCCACATCATAAAATTGAATAATAAAACTTACCTTAAAAAGGGAAAGATGGAAACACAAAGGTTACCTGAATTAATGCATAACTAGGTTTCCACATAGGGAAAACATTAATAGATAATTAAAAGATAGAGTTTGAAGGGGTCTCCAGGGCCTTTGGGTCATCAAAGGCCTTCGGGCCACAGGGCCTTTAGGTCACGTAGACCACGAAGTTGCCTAGTTCACACAAAACATGCCTCAGAAGAGGATCAGAGCAACAGGAGTACCAGCCACCGGATGTAGAGCTAATCGGATTGGAAGAATGAGAGGGTATGGTAGCCGCCATCGGGACCAGGAACCGTGCAGCTTTGTACGGGGCAATGCTAGCCGATCAGCAATGCAAGGTGGGGAGATAAGGAGATCAATGATTCAAGACGTTGGGGAGGGTTAGTTCTAGTGGGATGGTCCTACGGGTCATGTAATGGGCATGGTATGCCTCTGGGCCTTCGGGTTATGTATTGCGGGTCATGTCGGCCTTGTGCCTTGGGCCTACGGGTCATGTACGGGTTCCCCTTCAACCCTTAAAAGGGGGATTATCTATAATAATAAAAAAAATAAGGCCTTCAGGCCATTCAGGAAATAGATAGTTATAGATAACAAAGTAAATATATGGTTAATGACCACAATACCTTAGACTAAATAGGTCTAAAATGGTCATTTATATCACTATAAATGATGATAATAGGATGAAATTTTATTTCAAAATATTTTAAAAGACAAACTTACTTGATTTAATTTCATAAGTACAATATCACTCTTTGGTTATACCTTGATCAATTTACACTTAATCTCTTACTCTAAGAAATGAATATGAAGTTATAATGCCTGAAGAAATAATGTATCATAGGATCTATAATGGGATGAAAATTCATTCCATATGTATTTAGTTACCATCATAAAAAAATGGTTTTTAGAGTTTATCCAATACACATATATCTTCATATGGCTAATTAATACATAAATCTCTAAAAGATCGTAAAAAATTTAACTTAAATAATTTCATAACTATTTACCCTTATAAACCTCCCATAAGATTAAAATCCAAAACTTTTTAAACAAGGTCACTAAATTTCCAAAATCAACTTATCATCTATCCCCTAAACATCTTGACATAGATCTTAATTTTCAGAGACCAAACATGTGAAGACCATTATTATGTATTCTCTTGAAACATGGAAACAACCTAAATTACTATAAACCTTAGTGAAATCATGTATAATTTCAAAAATTAACTCTTTCCTCATAGCATAAATCCAAAAATTCCATAAACTCAATCAATGATATCATATACCACCTTGTTAGTACTATCCCATTTATTTTACTACAATTAAACATCTCTTTATCTCATTATCCCAACATCATGCACATATTAAGGGCTATCCTTATTACCTTAATCACGTGTTCTATAAAAACACCACTTCAATCACTTTTCATGGTTACCAGTACCATTCAATATATTATTTCAAATCCTTAATAAAAAGCTACAATGGACCAATATTTATATGTTTCATTATTCCATAATACTATAAAAGTACTTCTATAAAATTATTCTAGAATTAAAATACATAAACACCCAATCATTCCATAACTTCATTGTCGTACTTCACATCACCAATACTGACCACATGAGATTTTCCTTTGTCCTTGACTTTAAGAGGTTGATGATGTCAATCAACACTGTTAACCCTTGGATTTGGGAACTAATTATAATAATTCCCATTTTCCTTACACTCTATGCATTGAAGTATGGGTGGTGACTTCTATGCATCCTTATCTCTGTTCAAATCATTAGATAACTTCATCCCATTACATCAATTTTTTTCCAGATAACCTTCCTTTCCACACATGAAACATTTTCCAGTCCCCTTAATAAAATTTATACCAAGATTCTTCCCAAACATTGAACATAAATTAAAAACGATCCTCTCTCTATGGTTTTTAGAATTGCCTTTGAATTCCATTTTTCTTTTCATTTAAAATACATGAGATGGAATGGTAACCTCAATCTCTATATCAACCTTAAGAGAACATTTAAAAATTTCTTAATATATACCAAAGTCTCTTATGTATAACACCCTGAAAAGACTTTATTTTAAGGTACTAAATAATTAGTCAACCTTATTTTTAGATTGAATGATAATACCAAAATTTTACTTCATAAGGTTTACAAAATTTTTCTTGTATGTACCAGTAAATTTATCATATTTTTTTTATTTAACTCAAGAAATTACTTAACCATATTTTTCTAAATAATTCGAGGAACATACATATTGAAAAATAAGTTATTAAAATCATCCCATTCCATGGATTTGATTTTATCCCATTTCCATGTATTCTTGATAAGAGTCCACCACTAACCCACTTCACCTTCTAAACGATAGACATACAAAATGAATTTCTCATGTTCTGAACATTAGAGAAGTGAAAATATTTTTTCAGTGGTACTGATCCAATGATCAGCCACTAGTGGATTATAAGAACCACTAAAATAAGGTGGAAAATAACTCATGAAGGACTCAACAGAATATTGTTCCCTCTATTTATCATTTGGAAAGCCAACACAATTCAAAGATTGAGAATGTTGTGTGAGAATAGAAACACGATTTTTCATTTTAAATACCATAACATTTGGTTTCTTAGGAATAAAATAATTTCATTGCTTATTGAATTAAATATTAACATGGTTCCTTTTAGGTTCCATCCATTGACTAAAACTAAAAATAATAATGTGAGCAATATAAATCATAGTTGGAAAACCACATAATCAAGAGAAATTTTATATAAAATTTTAATCTATGACAAATTATGTTTAATCCTAGATTGTTCATGATCATTACCAAATTTATAATATTATAAACTATAATTAGAATTATAATTAGGGTTAATACTATGGTTTTATCATCCTTGTTTCCAAAGGTAAACTAAACCTTTCTATAATAACAACTATAATGGATTAATAATTTCATACATATATATTACCTATGTTTAGATGAATATTAATGACATGAAATAAAAAACCATGAGAGAACTGTTTGTGTTTAGTTATATTAGAAAATTGGAAACATAAACAACTGTTTCATAAAATATCTACATAATCTTATACTTATTCCTTCATAACTAGAACCCTTTTTTGCATATCATACTTAATTCCTTTCTATATATCCCAGGGAAAAGAAACATAATAAAAGGGTGAGATAAAATTATTAGTATGAGTAAACATGAAAAATATCAATTGATGATCATATAAAAACATAATAAAAGAATAATCTTAACCATAAATTACAAAGTTCATTACCAATATGAAAAATATAATAATCATGGTTTAAGGCGTAAAAAATTAATATTTTAAAACACATGAATCATAAAAATGAGAATTCATCACAACTCAATCATGAACCATAAGTTCATGTCATAAATGTGTGTAGAATAATAATAAGTATAAAAACCATTTTATATGTTAATTTTAACTAACAAGACCATCAGATCATGCATCAAAAAATGTTTCCAATAATATATAAATCACATTGAATTGTTTCCCATAACAGATCAAGAACATCAACTTGTTTCCCATAATAGATCAAGCACATCGACTTGTTTCCCATAATGGATCAAACACATCATCTTGTTTCCCATAACCATATAATAAGATATTAATCATTAATAAATGCATTGGATGGAATTAAAATGTGTTCCATAAGAATAGGAATCATTCATCATATCAGAACCCATGAAAATAAATGGTTTTCAGAATCATTTCATTATAACATAACACATGAAAAGAAAGTGAATTCATAAACATCATGTCATCATAAACATAAAACATTCATAGAAATAATAAGAATGATGTCATTGGATAATATCCCTAGTAAATCATAAATAATATTAAATAATTTTTACATAGATATAAAATGATTTTGAATGATCACTTGAAATAATTATTAAGGAAACTATCCATTCCATTTTGAAAACATTTTTTATAGCCACATAATTTCAAAGTAAAAAGTTTTATTTGAGAGGAAAATTATAATATTTTAAATTAAGATTAAAAATATTAATTTATCATGAAATATAGAAAATATTTTCATTATATATAAGTTAATAAAACATTCCTTTCGTATTTTTGTCAGAAAAGTCACAAAGTACCTTATTTGGAAAATGATAAAAATACTTCTTTAAACTATTTATAAAAAGATTAAAAAGTGGCTAAAAATGAATTTAAATATTCATAGGAGAGTAGTAATCCTTTTTGAAAAAAATTTTAGGAAAAATTGAAATTGAAGATAAATATTCTCCATAGATACTTAAACATAAACACTCTCGAGTAATAATGAGTTTGTAAAATAAATCCTTAACACAAGCATCCTCTTTCCCTTTTCACATAAAAAACTCATATATAATAAATATATATTTATTATATAGTTATTAATTAACTATATATATATATCATACCATGTATGATTTGTTTCACCCGTTTATTACTAATTTTTTTTATTAAAATCACTGTTTTGTGTGATAACTACTTTATTTTCCAAGCATGTTTCAGTTTGGAAGTCCTGGTCGTTATAATTTGATCATGGTCCCTTAATTTACCAAATGTTAATAATGGTATAAAAATAATATATATTCATTATATACATATTTATAATCATTCATAAAAAGTATATATAGAAAAATGAATTACACCATTCATGGAGACGGTAGGCAGTACACACACATAAACACTGTTTTCATTTTTTGATTGATGGAATGAAAGAAAAGTAAATAATAATTAATGTATCTAGAATAATTATTATATCATATATATAATATATATATATATATATATTCATTAAATACATCATAATATCCATTCATAAAATATGGTGATGAAAAAATGAATTGCATTGTTAGGTGGAGATGACAAGCCGTACGTACGCACAAGCGATACTTTCACTTTTTGTTTGATAAAAAAAGGGAGAATAATGGTGTTTTTAATAATAATAATAAAAATTATTCATATTGATTATAATTAAGTTATTATTTTATTATAACCATGATATAGTTAGAGGAGGTAAGGAAGTGTAGAAAAAGAATGTGATCAATTAGAGCAATTACCTCTTCTTTGGAACATCCCCTTTGGATCTCCTCTAAAGGGTTATAGGGTTGGTATTTTGAGAAGACCAACACATATATAATGTATCTAGGGAAGTTTATAAGAGAAATTGGTACAGTATGGTCGATATATAAGGTTTAAAGTGGTTTAAATAATTGATGGAGGAGGTTCCCTTTTATAATCAAGATGAGGGGCACTTTTGGAATTTCTCAAAAGATTAAATTATAATAAATTCATTTCATATAAAAATACCAAAAAATGGTCATGTATTCGAATATAATATAAGATAAGTTTGTAATATAATCAACCATTATATTTTAGACAAGTTTTGATGTTATGTTTAAACCTTACTATTTTGATTAACCTTGGTTAACCCATTTTAATTCTAACTATTGTAACAATTTATATAATATTAAAATATTGTAATTTTTTCATATAAAATGTAAATTAGAAAAATTTGGCTACTTTATAAATTTTATACCATATAATTATCGTTTTTTATTTTTTGAATATATTTATTATTTTTAAATAATTTAATAAAATATCATTAGTGTTAATTTTGACATTACTCATTACATTGACATTAATAAAATCATGAAAAAAAATATCTTTAAAAAAATTTGGATACACCAATAAATTTCATTATATTCTTGTAAAAATTTTTAGCACCTTAATTAATTCAAAATTTATTTCTTTTAATATTTTTAGTATCATTTATTTGTTTTTTTCATTAATTGAAAA
Organism: Viscum album; assembly: GCA_963277665.1. Classification (NCBI taxonomy): domain Eukaryota; kingdom Viridiplantae; phylum Streptophyta; class Magnoliopsida; order Santalales; family Viscaceae; genus Viscum; species Viscum album. Next base: position 222,413,559 of record OY728123.1, on the reverse strand, counting down.
AATACTGCATCATTATTGTGTAATTATTTAAGTTAATTATTTCATTCGAAAAAAATATTAATAAATTACTATTATAAAGATAAATATTTTATATTTTAAAATACTATTTATAGTTGAACATATCTCCCAGATAACCCATATTAAAAATGTTATAGTATTTAAAACCTGAATGTGACATCTTTGACTTTTTATTAAATAAAATATTATAAACATCATAATCTCATACAAGTGGACCCAAATGTCATAAATAAATTTATTTCATGAAAATAAATTTATTATGTTAAAAATGGACACTTATATTCATTTATAACCTATTTTTGGCCCCATGTGGACACAAAATAGATATTTAAGACAATAAAAGTGACATTTTGTGTCTTTCTTTGATTTAAAAAATATATAAGTTATTTTTTGGGATAAGTGTCCATTAAACAATTAAATTTAAAACCTTATGTGTTACGGTTAGAATTAAGTTAATTAAATAAGAAATAGGACGAAATATCATGGCCTTATCACTTATTTTAAATCCAGATTCACCTGTTTTACCCTTTATAGAGGTAATACATTTTACCATAGTCACAATTCATATTGAAAAAAAATAAAAGTGAAATATTTACTATATTTGGACCCACTAATTACAAATATGGTATCCATTTTTCAAAATTCAAAATATATAAGTTGAAGAATTTAATTTAAAATAAAAGTAAAAAAACAGCAAGATTTTTTTGTTGAAAAAATTCTCTTTGTAAACATAAATGTTTTTATTATAAATTAATGTATAAAATCATTTTCAAAATACCATAATTGATTTATTTTAAATAAAAATTAACTAATAAAAATTTAAAACTAATAAAAAATATAATCTTACCTTATAAAGACTTTAAAAGAAAATACAGTTTTGAATTAAAGTAAATATTTTCACCATTCCTAGAAAAGTAAATGTTTTCAGAAAATTATCAAAAAATATTTTAAGATAATTTTTACATTATGAATTTAAAAATTAAATTAATTTTTTAAAATACATTTTCTAAAAATTCTATAAATTAATATTCACTCACAAAAAAGATGAAAAACTCATTTATGATGGAAATATATTTTAAAGAATAAAGTGACTTACTAAAAATTATGTAATAATTTTCCTAAGAACTTACCAATGCATTAATATTAAGTTTGAACTGTATATCTCTTTCATCATCTATTCTCTCCAATTTAATGGATTTATTATAGCAGACATAATATTTCACAGTTCATCTAAACATGTTATTACATGCAATAGAAGATGTCAATGAAATCTAATTATTTAAAATTCCATTTAAAAAAAATCTCAGGGTATTACAGTCATGAACCTATTAAAATCCATTTTCTTCAAACGTGAAACAAAAATATCATTCATTCTTATGTGGGAACTACCACCTCATGAAATGATGTATTTCGTTTCTCATCACTAAATTTCTGGGATTATTATTATGATGGATTTAATGTATATATTATATTAATTAAATAATTTTTATTCTATAATTATAATATATCATCTATTTTTATACAATTAATAATGTTAGAAATGGAATTATCGAACATGTGTGTGTATGAACCAACATATCTATGTAGAAATGTACTTCGTTATTCAATACCACCTCTCATGGAATTTCATTGAGATTGATTAAATGAATTTATTTAATGTATATAACATGATAATAATTATATATATATATATTTTATTTATTTATTTATTTTCAATCCAATTAAAAGTTAAAACATTTTTCAAGTGTACATGTGTACTACCTTCTCACGAGCTGATTTACTCTTTTCATAACCAATTTTCATGGATGAATCTAAAATTTTATTTTATTTTTAAAAAATGAAAATTATTACATTATTATTACTATGGAGATCATGGAACCATGATATATTTAACCATGGTCAATATATCAATGTTTTTTTTCAATTATAAACTAAACATCCTCAAAACACTTAACGTGGACTTAAACGATTAAGTAACTAAATATGTTACCAAAATAAATGAAATTAATTTTTAATCGTATGGTAATAATCATGATAAATGTTTTTAAACATGTAAATAATTAATATGATTTTATTATACATGAGTTAAAGGACTTACATACCAACCTAGGTCTTGAGGTAAAGAGTTTCTTAAATTAATTTTCTTCAATTGGGTTATAACACTTATTAATTGAATTTGTTATTCCATGATTAGGTGTGAGTTGATCTCTAAATTGTTTGATTTTGTATTTATGATTTTTTATGTGGATTAAAATATGGGTTCAAAATAACTTTATTGATTAATTATCTCATAAAATGAAATGGACTTTGTAAGGGTTTTCTTTGTCTCAAACTCGTTTTATTAAGACATATTTCATGTCCTACACTATGATTTCTTTGTATGGTGTACTTACTACACCATAATTTAGTTTTTAAAAATTAAATCACTTAGTTCATGGGTTTTATAGATCCATATCATATTATATCATTCATTTACTCTTTTTTTAATGTTATAAAAGTGGTACAATCATTTTATTACAATCTAATTTCTTTTCAAGATTATTTATATTCAAAGATCCTTTGGGGGAAATTTTATATTCAAAATTTCTTGAACCAAATATCTATTATTATCATATTTTTATTTATTATACCTACTCAATTTAATTTAATTTTTATCTATTTGGTACTTAATAAGATCAAATAATGTTTTTAAATAAAAACTGATCTTATTTCTATTTTTATTAAGGAATATTTTCTATTCCATATACATGAACATTAAAATATTTTTAGGATAGCTCATTTAAATGATAAAATAATTATTTAAAGTCATTTACACTATATTTTATTTTATTTTCAATTTATTAAAAATCAATCTTTAAAATTTTTTCTAGTCAGGTTATTTTTTCTTTTTATAAAAACTGTTAAAGGAATACTTGTTTTAACATATTCTAAAAAAATGAATTTTCCATCTACCAAGTTTATTATTTACATTTAAAAATCATTTATATTTTTTTATGGTTATTTTCAAAGGATATATGTTTCCCACTATTCTACAAATATTTGAAAATATTATCAAAAGAAAAGGGAATCTTTTTCGATAATCAAATAAATGTTTCAAATGATTTGGTAAAATTATTTTCATCTATATCAATATCTATTAATGATTAATATTTTTCACTGGGGATATATATAATATTATGATACCGTTCAATTTATTTCCATAAATTTTTTATGATAATTTTTTAAAGATATTTTCATTGAACCTATTACTTTTCTTGTGGTAAATCAAACATAAAAGGAATTGTGGTTATTTTTAAGGGTGTTATGCTGAAAAGTATAGGATTCTAAACATTATATTCATTATATGGTACATGGACATATTTATTGATGATTTATTAGTGGTAATATTATAAATTATGATTTGGCGGTTATTTTATAATCCAGTGATGGGTGGGTCTATGAAATCCTTCTAATGCATTGGGTAAAGCAATAGGGTTAACTATTATAAGTTACAATTAAGAGATGACAGAGTTAACTATTTTATATAACATCCAATTGATGATTGAGTTAACTAAATATGAGTATCTATTAAGAGATTATAGAGTTAACTATTATATGTTACTCATAATAGACTAATGGAATTATCCTATTCAGGTGATTCTAAATTGAATGTTTAATGTTCCATGTTTTTGGAACAGTTTCTTTATGCTTGTAATAAGTTCAAATATTTCCTTTTATCAAGGATTATTTTAAAATGAATCATTATTATTGAATATTATTTGTCTTATTTTTATTTATTTATTTATTCCAATTATCATTTTTTTGTTCAGGGTTTTTATGGGTATGAATTATTTCATGTCATGCTCATGCACTTTGAATATGTTCTCACACCCTTATGCTTATGTTGTGTTAATAACAGATGTTAAATTATTAATGAATATGATTACCCTTACTGGTAATTTGATCTCACCCTTATTATTTTTACTTTACATCGACTATAAATAATTATGTTATGAATGATATGTATAGAAGGGTTTCATATGGGTAATGATTTAAATTTAGTGCGGAATAAGAAAAACTTGGTATATAAGGAATAAATACCCACATAAATACATGGGTATTATTATGTAAGAGGTTTTACTAATTTTCATAAACTATAAACCTAGATGGTATTTGGGTATGTTTGTGATTAAATATTTCAGGTTTATGTTGCATGTTTTGGAAATCTAAAATTAGGTCACTTTTATTGGCATCAAATCTATGAATGTAAAGATTATTTTTTTAGCATAAAATACAAGATTTTTCATTTAGGGATCTTATGGATTGTATTAGAACATGATTTAGATAACATTATAGATTATGATGTTTTCATGTGACATTAAATTATTATTTATAGATACCATAATGGTTTTATATGTTTACAATTGATCATAAGTTTAATGGCAATGAAACCCCTTTTAGGGTTTATATTATGATATTTTCTATTGATTAATGATATTTTTTGAGACGTTTTATTAGATTGAGGTATATGTAACCCTTAGGTTTAATGTTTAGGAATATTTTGGAAGAATTTAGTTATAATTTTTGGCAGATAAGATAAAAAGTATCATAAACCTTTGTGGTTAAAACATTCTTTATGTTGAGGTTATTGAGGGAAATTAGGATATAAGTTTATCTATTTATGGAGTGATCTATGTTGAACCTTTTTTTTATTATATAAATTTTGTAGATTAATGTATTATTTAGTCATATGAATATTTACTAAATCTAGGTATTATATTATCTTGTGAAAACCATTTTTTTAATAAATATAGAAGTATTATATTTTTATTCTTATCTAGATCCCATGATATATTAAAATGCGATGATTTGGTAAAAATAATTATTCATTGTAGATACCCATCAATTAGAATATGGGATGATATAGAGTTGGAAGAATTTAAAAAAATTAAACAATATGATGGAATTTCATTTATAGATTTTAATAAAATCATGTATATATATTTTCTAATGTTCTTAGTCATGATAATACAAAAATCCATTATTAATTTAAAAATATATCCTTTTTACAATAATTTCCAATGAATTAATCCTGACCATTATAAATTATTAATTAAATATTTTATTATCCATAACTTTCTCAAGATCATATTTTTTATCACTTCCCATCATTATTTGGATATTATTATTATCTTCCATGTCTATATTTTCACTTCCCACTAATGTTCTTCTATTTGGAAACCTAGTTAAGTGTTATTCTAGAAGACCTTCACATTTCTCTTTCCATATGTTAAAAATTAAGTTATATTAACCTTTATATGGTCAACAGAATACATGACACGCAACACCAATATTTTTTTAGAAAACATTTTTGTAATGACCTAGACCCTCATGACCCCTTTTCTAATTATCGGCGCGACCGATCAGTGTCCCAGCCACATGGTCAACCCACGATCCCGCTCCTTACACGGTTTATTTCTGTATCTTAACCATCTGAGAGTGCTGTATCTCATCCCTTATCAGCCTTTATAACCTAAATTCTTATCCATATGTTTCCTTTTCTCGATCATCCTGCTCAGAGTACCCTTCCTCCCGATGAGCCTTACCCCTATTACGAGGTTTTACTTTCGCGTTCTGTGGAGTTCCCGCCACTCCTGTTTTCCAGTTTCCATGCAAGGACTTAATGTCGATCCTTGATCGTCAGGTAGGGGTTTCACCTAAGTCTCTCATTTCTGTGTATCTTGCGAGGTGGGTATGCTACTGTGTCTGTAGAATTGGATGAACCAAACTTTAATGAAGATAATAAATGGATTCTAAAGAATGAAGGGGATGGGTGTGATTGATGACACTGCTATGTTTTTCTCCTCATTCATGATTAATGGTTTCTAAATTATGCAGGCTTACGCCTACTGAAAATCATGGCTGTTGGTGGTCTTTCTCTGTGCATTAATAAACCCTTACCCCTTGTGATGTTTAAATGGCTTGTATTTTGGTTGTGAACCCTTTTTGTTGTGTAAGGGAAATTGGTTAATTACGTATATTTGACTAAATAAATTTGAAGCACCTGGATCAAATCCTTTTTCTATGATAACCTCGGTTTAAGCCCAGTGGAATTGAAATCATGGAGTGTGTTAAATCTTTTAAATCTGAAAATACCTGCATGGGTCTTCCTGGTATTGGTGGTGGTGGTTTGGTTGTTTTCCCTTCACGGGCTGTTTCGGGTGACCTTATGGATTTCTTGGATGGGGGCTTAGATTGATGGGGCGATGCTGGTGGGGATGGGATCCCCTGTTGTTATACTTTGAGGTTGTATGATTACTCTGCTTATATCACGAATTGGGGTGGGATCCTCTATTGTTGAGAAATCGTTGGATCCAGGATTTTGGGGACATGTGGCTATATCTTGGGGTTTTCTTTGGTTCTAGTACTTAGAGGGATCTCACTTATCCCTTTGTTGTTGTGACTTTACAAGGGAACCAAGTGTGAATGCTTAAATTTCTGTTGGGTGTATTCTTTCCTTGGCTTGTGCTTATGCTTACTAGTTACCCAAGTAGGTGCAAAAACTTATTTAAACATTATTAATGAACATAAAAGCAAGGATGGAACATGGGGATTTCATTTGGTGTGAGTTGTGACTTGGGCATGGGTACTGTTCTCCTCTCTTATGAATGAATAGTAAGGATAGTGTTCTTTAGGCGGGCTGAAGAAAAACCTAGATTGGGTGAGTGCTTGTTACCTTTACATATACTTGTAGTTTTTGTGTTTCTTATTCTCACCCCACCTAAGTTGAGCACTTAGTGCCAAACACCCCCACTTCATGGGGGAGGGTGTTTTTCATAACACTCTTATGAGTGGATGGTTATTAGCTCCTTTTCTGATCCCTTACCTGAATAGCCCAAGACTCTTTGAGCAGGCTGTGATGGCCTAAAGTCCATTATTAGCCCAAGAATCTTCGGGCAGGGTAGTGTGGTGGTTGGCCCAGGTGTTTGCGGGCAGGTGGTTTCCAAGTATGTTCGGGATGAGGCCCAGGTGTCTTTGGGCGTGGTAGTAGTTCTTCTAGCCTTGGTGTCTGCGGGCGGGTTAGTGGTTGTGTCCCAGGTGTCTGCGGGCAGGTTAGTGGTTGTGGACCAGGTGTTTGTGGGCGGGATGTGTGGTTGTGGCCCTGGTGTGTGCGGGCAGGTGTGGAAGTGGGACTGTGGTGAGAATGGTGGGATTGGTTTGATGCGTAGGATGTCTTCAATAACCTGTGGTAAAGTGGCGAGGGTACCCAAATATCTATGTGCTATTACTATACATTACTTTTGATTTTCATTATTTGGGGAGTTTGCCTTTGTGAGGCTTGGGTGGTTAGTTTCCTTGTTAGGTGCTCAGTTATCTCTTTTCTCACAGGGCATTAGTATGCCTCCCCACTTGTGCACGAGAGTCTTTGGTTTTTCCCTACTGAGTATACTTGTATTCTCACCCTACGTATATAAAACTTCTTTCAGGTTTCCATAGGGACTTCAGGGATCATGCTGGACCGTACTAGTTCAGACCTTGTGGTAGATCATCGCAGTTGCTGTTGTTCTTTCTTTTTGGTATTTTTCTTTGTAGTCTCCTTATACTTTGTGGATTTTACTTTTGTAACATGCATTGGGAATGGTTCTTGGCTTTACTTTCACTTACATCTTTGGCATTGTGGGATTTACTATCTTATCTCCCGATCCTATTAAAAGAAAAAGGGTAATGCCTTCCATTTATTGTGTAATTCTATACCCTTGGTGCTTTTCGCCACTCCGGGACCTATTGAAGGCGGGTTTCGGGGGTCATTATCTCTCCTTCAACTTAAATAAGGAAGGGCCTGGAAATCTGCTAACCCTTCCCTCCTTTTGGTGAAGGCGGGTCATGACAGTTTTGGTATAGAGATCACTTTTATTAAGATTGATAAGAGGGAACCAAGGTAAATACCCTCATTCAAGATAATAAAACCTCAGTAGTCATCGTAAAAATGATTAGGAGAGTCAAAATTATCATCCTAATCAAAATCAAATCATGAGAAACTATATTTCCTAGTGATCATTGAGGACATTAAATGAGAGTAGTGTTTCTGAGGCCTATATTTAGTTTGAGAAATTGATTGAAACCCTTCTTCTTCAATTAAAACTTTCTCCCCATTTCAATGTATATTTAAAAGTACGATTTTTAGGAGAGTGATCCTCAAGGTCCTACAGATTTTTAGTAACTTAGGTCTGAATTAGAATATTAATTTCCTCCTGATAATTAAGAACCAAGGAGCTGTCACCAGTATTACCTTTATGCTCCTCAACACCATCATATAGATCACCCTGTTTCTGACCAACTACTAAACCATTAGCATGACGTAATTATAATGGATTAATATTCTACAATTGAGATGCCCCAAAATAAGTACCAGATACCTCTAGATTCAAACTATAGACTAATTCAAGTATCCTAGACAATGTTCCATTACCATGAGAAATATGCATAGACATACCACCTGAAGAAAATGAAAAAATAGGCTGGTCACGCTACCCAATTTCTCTATACTGGTTTCACTTCCCATCAATTTGGGATGTAGAACCACCTAGAAAAAGAACCTTACCATCTTCAATAGATAGAATACTAGTCTACCCATCCACCATATCATAATTCACATAGTTATCATCAACTAGATAATCACTAGAAGCTGATGCTTGAAAAATCTTTTACCCATGTACTGAGGAATCCTGAACTTCCTAATAAATTGAAGTTCCATTCTAAATTTGAATAAAATCTATGTCCATTAACTAGGTTTTATTAGTAGAAGCTTGAGAATATTTCTTCTAGGATCCCTCAATTCCATTCTTCTTCTTGTGAAAGTTCAAAATGTCATACCCCTTCTTAGAATAGTTTGATAATGATAAGTCCTTATGACATTGTTCTATATCATGCCCAATATATTGAAAATAAGAAAATATGAAGGATTATCTTATTCATATCTTAAATAAAGTTCATTATACAATATAGGGAGAACAACCTTATTGACGAGGGGAGAGATTAAATCCACTTTAACCAGGACTTGAGCATAGAAACCAATTTTTTTTACTTAAATTGACCAGTCTATATTAATGGTAACTCCCAAGGTAGAATCAATGTCATATAGTATTTTTTACCTCTAAAATCCAACAAAGACCAAATAGTTTTACCCAAAATTTATCCCTAGAGTTCTTGAATTCAAAAGTATTGATTCTATAATACCACGCCTAGAAGAAAAACATTCCTATATTTAATGTAATAAAACCAGATCCTCGTTCCCTTTTCTTGAGATCGTTATAATGAAAGAGTAATTGATAATACAAACTCCCTATATGAATACATTTGAAATTGATAAAACCCCCAAAACTTGATAAATGACTGACCAAATCCTAGATTTTATAGAACTTACCTTCAGAAGGAAGAACCAACTTAGAAATTTATGAAGACCTATATATCTTGAATATCTATAGAATGGAATGTTGGTTTGTATTAAGATGGAAAATGTTTCCATGCTACAAAGAAAACCAATATTTAATGACATTAAAATATTATTATTTAATTATTGTTTCTATACCATAAAAATTGATTTGATGGATATGAAAATATTTAACAAAATTATGATATATATAATATAATAGTCCTACTGAATAAAAATTTATTTATTTGTTCTTCAGAAATAAACAATCATTTTTTAGTAAAGTGATTTTATACTTAAAAAATATACTTTCATTAAAAATAGTTTTTATTTATTTTTTATATGAGAATATTATATTATATTTATATTTTTTTTTTGAAATTTTATATTGTTCAATTTATATCATTTAATAAATCAGTAACTCAGAATTAGCATAGGATAAAAATTGTAGTTTTTTCAAAAAAAATTAATTTTTCTATGAATAGTGAAAAATAACAACTTTATAGAAATTTGAATTTTTTGTTTCAATTATTTACAAAGTCCTATTTTTGTGAATTGGTTTTAAAATTTAATTAGTTATTTTTTTATAATAATAATCCAATTAATTTCATTGGGATCATTATTATCCTTATTTTTTATATAAAATATTTCTTATACTTAAAAATAATTTTTTTGTGAAAAAATGTTTTTCATCATGTTTTACTAGTTTATTTTAAAAATAATTTATTGAAATTATTGGAATTGAATTTTATAAAATGGATTACACATTTGGAATCAATACATCCAAATCAAGTAAATTGTTAAACTTTATTTTTGTTTATAATGAATAGTAACCATTGCAAATTGCTTCCCCATATTAAAGGGTAAATTGGGTAAACTTGGGTTAAAAATAATGTGAAAAGGATTTTAGATCACCATAAAACATGATTTTAATATTTTGGATGAGTGGAGATTGACGAAAAACTTTATATATTAAAACATATGACATTTTGGTGCCATTTGTCTTTGATAATGACCTTTAAATTAATTTAAGTAAAGAACAGTTCCAAAATTTCACTTTTCTGGTTTAAATATATATAATATGTTTTAAGAAGGATAAAAAAGTTATGAATGTTTATAAAATGTTATTTTTAATAATGATAATTTTATTTATGATGTATTTTTTTTAGTTATGAAACAATTACATTAAATGCTTATGCAATGCTGACACATTGTTTGTGAAAACAGTATAAAAATCATTTAAATGATATTAAAATGGTTAAAAGTAATATTTTTCAGTGATTTATGGTTTTAATTTATTTTTTAGATAAATATAATTTATTATGGGATTTTTATAAGTTTATATTTGAGCTAAATTATTATCTTGTTATTTTATTAAATTCAATTATTTTAATAGTCTTGAAAATGAATTTAATGGTATTTAATTTTATTAAATGATTTAAAATTCATAAAAAATATATTTTTAATACATAATTGTGTTGGTGTAAAATATTAACTATTTTACATTTATGGGTCATGTTTCCTTATATAGTAACATTCTAGACCACTAAAGTGAAAAAAAGAATTAACCAGGGAGAAAAATAAGAGATATGTGTTAAAATATGAAAAAAATGGTCTAAATTTTATTGAAGAAAAATATTTAATCATATTTTTATATTATTTGGGAAATATATCAATTCAGTGTAACTTTAACATTATAATTAATTTATATTAATTTAATACTTTATGTAATTCTAAGGTTGTCCCTACACTCACAAATAAAATGACAAAACCTCTACTATGTTCATTAAATTTTAGGAGGCACTTAGATAAGACAACCCATAAAACAACCACTTAATAAGAAATTTATATATTTTATATAGGTTTTTTTCTTCTTAAAAGACAATCCATATGGTCCTTTACGAAAAATCCAAAGGAGGTTCCTCTATGAGGAGGCAATCATCTTAACTGAGTATTTTAATTTTAGTTCTTCCTCTACCTCCTTCAATTCTTTCCAAACCATTAAAATATAACATAATCAGTTTATATCATATAATAATATGTTATAATGTTATTTTAATATCATTTTCATCTAATTTTCTATTAAATGGGAAATGAAGCCATCATTTGTGCATATGGGTAGACTCCGACCTCACGAATCGATATATTTCCTTTCTCATCACAACCATTAATGGATAGTTATTACAATTTATAATATATATATATATATGTATATGATATTAATGAAATAAATATGATTCTATAAATATAATATTCCATCTATTTTCCTACAATAACAATCATTAAAAATCAAATCATCACGTGTGCGTGTGTACAAGATATAATATCTATGTAGCAATTTACATCATTTTTCAATAATACTTATCATGGATGGTTATTGGGATATATTTATTTAATACATTTAATGTTTATAACATTATAATTATTCTATAAATGTAATCATTTATTTTATTTCTTGATTTTCTATCCCATAAAAGTAAAATCATCACCCATGTGTATATGCAGACTACGCCTCCTGAGTTGATGTATTTTGTTTTTCATTAATGCTTTTCATTACTAGATATAAAATTGTTTTTTATTTATAGAAATAATAACTAATTAATGATTATTATTAAGAAGATAATGTAACTATGAACTCCTTGAACATGATCAATATAATAAATTCATTTTCCAATTATAAAACGAATGTCCAAAAAACACACGATGTGGACTTTACAAATTAATTAATTAAATATATCACTGAAATAAATGAACTAAATTTTTTAATGATAATGTAATAAAAATATAAAAGTATCTTAAACGAGTAAATAATTAATATATTTTTATTATATTGTATTTGTTGGACTCCTCATGTATTAATCATGTTTTAATGATCACAAATATTTTTCAACCTAGTTAACTCCTGTAAATTATATCAAATCATGTGTATTAATGTTTAAAGTATTCTCATTATTTAAGAAGAGAAATTCAAAATCTTAATTTCTCTACATCCAGTTTAATTAATTTATACTATCCTTGATTTACTCGCATAATACCTTCTTTAACAAATGCTTAAGTCTAATCCATTCTATTATCATCATTGTTTAAGTATGAACACAGTTACTTTGAAAAGTCTGAGACACCATGAGTCTGCCACTGGCTATGTCTTTCTGACACCGTAAAGCAAGACACCGTGAAGAAAGACACCATGAAAAAGACACTGTGAACTAATACATCATGAAGCCGGACACCGTGAAGCAAGACACCGTGAAGCAAGACACCGTGAAGAAGACACCATGAATAAGACACCGTGAAACAAGACACTGTGACCATAAGACACCGTGACCATGAGACACCGTGACACTCAGACACCGTGATCAATCTAGACACCGTGTGAAGGAGACATCATTTCCATGACCTACTGTGACACCATTTCTTAAACTATTTTTTCATCTTTCAATTTAATTTATAGCGGTCATATTTGATGAATTTAATGCACTGACATAATTAATGTTTCTTTGTAGACATATCATCAGACAGTATGAGGTACGAGGTGCAGAATACATGTAACCTGTCGGCTCCAATACATGCATTACAAGATAAAATCGAAGTGTGGAAAATAATCAAAGAGCACGATACTGAACGAACAACAAGGCCATGAGCACGATAACAAAGAACATACTTAGAGAAAGTTTCAAAAGAAAGGCCTACTGTTTGTAACTCAACACTACAGAAGAACACACAAAGCATATTTTAAGATTAGAGAACATCTTCGATCTGTTGAACCTTACAAATAACACGAGTTGAATCGTGACACTCTATTTTACAAACAAGGACTCGAACTCTACATCTGCTTCATCTTAGAAGTCCAAATCTATAAAGACAAACACTCAGAGCACTTCTAAACCCGTCTCTATATTTCTTCTCTCTTGTGTATCTGTTTATTACCTTTCGAATATAGTGTGTACCTATAGAAAAAAACACTCTATCTCATGCATTAAACTAAAGGATAAAAGATATACTTACTCAACCATTCTCTTACTCTTGTTTATACCCACAGATAAGTGTGGAAGAGGTCCTTGTGTGGCATGGTACTTTATCCCCATGAAAACTGTGGAAGAGGTCCCTGTGTGACTTGGACAGTCTGTGTACTATTGGTAACCCCGATCCAGGGTGTGGATAAAACTTTATTTATATAAACTGCTTGGTGGTAGGTTATCACAAAGTGAAGTGGATTAGGTCTCGACTTGATACTGAACCACTTGTTTCATATCCGTTGGGCTGCTTAATTTAGTTTACTCTGGTTAATTGCTTTATTGTATAATCTAGAAATCACTAATTTCACTTTGATAGTTAGTTTTGGAAAGAATTTATAACTGGACTATCTTAGTAGAATAACTTCAAAAGTAATATTAGTAACACAAATTAAGATTACTAAGAATTAATAAATCTTCTAAGAAGTTACTTAAACAGTCAAACTCTTATAACAGTATAACCTGGAATAACTGGGCTGTATTTAATCTTTGGGGGAACCTTTTTAGAAATACTTTTTACAGAGATTTTTATAGTTACTCAATTCACCCCTCCCCTCTTGAGTAATCTACTTTGACCAAAAGTATTTTAAGGTAAGTCATTGCATGTTGGGACTTAAGGTAAGGGGGTTCTTAAATAAATTTCATTACATTATTTTATAACACTTCTTCATCGACTTTGTTATTCCATGATTGTGTGTGAATTTAGCTATAAATTATTTTATGTTTTACCTATACATTTTTTTTGTATTTACATATTTTTAGATAATCACTTCATGGATTAATTATCACTTCTAATTAAATGAACTTTTTAATGGTTTTATTTGTCTCAATCTCATTTTCTTGAGGCGTGTTTCATGTCATGCACTATGATTTTTTTATAGTGTAAATACTACCCCATGAATTAATTTTTACAAATTAATTTATATAATTACTAGAATTTACTATTTCATATCATATTCATGATTTTAATGAAATTTTATTCTAAATTTATCAAAGTTATAAGGGAATTATATTATAATATCATTTATTTTTGAGATTGTTTATGTTCATGTTTACTTTGGGAGAAATTATTGATCATATTTTAACAAACCACATGTATATTTTTATTATATATTTATTTATAAGGTTCACATGATTTCCATTCATATTATACTCATTGGTACTTAAGATTATCATAGAATATTTCTGGGGAAAACCAACCTTTTTTCTATTTTTGGCCGAGATTTATCTCTCTCCAATATATAGGATCTTTAAAATGTTTTCAATAATTTTCATTCATATAGAGTAATGATTTTTGAATTTAATTTTCTAAAATATAATATTTACTTTTAAAATTATTTAAAACTAACCATTGAATTGTTTGAAAATCAGTTTATTTATGTTTTTTACTAGAAGACTTTCCTTATGCTTACACTAATTTATAATATTTCAAACGACAAAGGATTATTTTCACATGGATTGGGATTTTTAAGTCTTTTGTCTCTTTAATTTTTTTAAAGTTTTATTCCATGTATCATTGTTTATGTTCTAGGTTTTTTGGGTATGAAATTTATTATGTTATGCTAATAAACTCTACAAATGATCTCATACAATTATCATCATATTATGATCACTAAATATATTCAATCGTTTATACCCTTGTTTACCCTTAATGATAATTTTAGTTCATTCTTCTTATGTTTATTTTACCTAGGTTATAATTTTTTTTTATATAATATATTACCAGAAGGGTTTAATGTGAGTGATTATGAAGACTTAAGGTTGAATAATAAAATTAAGGTATAGTGGAAAAACTTCTCAATTAAGGGCATGGAAATTGTTTTTTCATAGTTTGTACTAATTCTATAAAACAATATATCTAAAATTTACTTTGGTATGTTAGTGATACATTATTTTTATTTGATGTTGTATGGTTTTTATGGATAAAACATGGATATGTTTTTTGTTATCAAATCCAAAAATATAATGATTATGTTCTTAGAAGTGGATCTAAAAGTATAGGTTTTGGGATCTTATAAACCTATTTGAATTCAATGAAAAATATATCTAGGGGAGAATTTATTCTCAACCTTTAAAAGATCCATTTTAAGTGATCTTTGTTAAGAAAAAGAGGTGTTAATGTATGGTTGGACAAAATAATATTTTCCTTATTATTATATTTTATTTTCAATTCATAAATCACATAACAATGTTGGAACTTCATTATGTTTTTTTTGAAAAAGTATTCAATATGGAGAATGTAGGGACTAAACAACAAAGTAAATAAGAAAGAGATGAATTGAATGAGGTGAAAAAATGAAGGATTGAACAAAATTTGTTTCAAATTATATTTATTTTCACATCAGATAGAGAGGATTGGGAAAAGAAAATCATTCAATGTTTTACTACTCTACAATGTACCAGACATCAGAAGTAATAAGAGTTGTCATGGATTATTTTGGGGTAATTTTGATCAAACAAATTAGGTCAGGTGAAGGGATGTATGAAGTCTACAAGGAGAAAATTATAATTCATTGGACTGATATTTCTAATTAACTCAATGTCATTAGAAAAAATATTATTTTTTCCACCAGATAGAATTTTACAATGTAATCAGAAAAATTATTAAAAATTCATTGGATGGTGTATTAAAACGTATATTAGACATTGTTTAACAAATTAATCAATCAAAATTTTTCTAAGTCACCAGATGAATAATTATGAAGTCCATCGGACAAAGAAATTAAAGGGAATGAAATATAGTATTCAGAATTCATTGTAATCTTGTTTTCAATATAGTAGAAAATAGATTCAAAATGACCAGATTTCAATTTTTGAGTTATCAAAATGAGGGTTTTAAATTATTTTATAGCAGTTTCAAATTGATCAAAAATCGGTTTATGATTATAGTTACTAGATAGATGTTTCCAAGAAAGGCTATTGGATAGAGGGTTGTGGATTTACACAACCGATGTAGGATTTACTATAAAGATGTATCATATTAAGGATTGAGGATATTTAAAATTTATTTTATAAAGTGATACCATATGATGATGTTGATTCATAAATTATTCATTCAAAAAATTTGGTGATATTTGAGAATATTTTGAAGTGAACATTGATGAAATGATGTAAGGAAGTTTTTATGATGTCTGTTGTGTCCCATTTAATTAGGGTTTTGAAAGGGTCAAATGAGGAATTATTTGAGTGGGATATTGAATATTTAAGTGGGAAATTTGAATTTTAGGTTAATGTTCCTCCCCTATTTTTTGGAGAAATGATACCTATATAGAGGGGAGAATGTGGGTTGAGAATTTTTTTGCTGATGTGATTGTTGTTGAAGAAGAGAGGTTCCATCCACAAATATTAAGAGTGTTTTCATTTTAGATGATGTGCTATATGGAGAAGCATATGATATAGGGATAATATAAATAATGGTATCAAACATAAGATAACATACTATGGTATAAATTATAGACATGGTACCAAATATAATTTAACAGATTAAGGATATCTGCTAAACCAATTACTTTATTATGGTTATCATACGTACATGTTATCAGATAGACATATTCCAGATTTAAAATTTCTTTCTCACTGGTATTTAAGAATGTGAAGAAGATAAAGATGAAATTTTTGGGATTCAAATGGGAATAAATTTTAAGCAACATAGTGATGACATGTCGAAGCCTATTGGTGAAGTTTCATTTAGTTGATACAAAACATTTTTTCATTATATTATCTATGTGAGGATCACACACACTATGAATGGAATATTTTGAAATTAAAGTATTAGTTATTATATTTTTCTTATCAACCACAAAGGATTGTTTTCTAGTAGATAGTGGTCTTTTATTATTCCAAAAAAATCCCATGGACTATATACTCTTATTGAGTAGTAGACATTATAAATTATTATATTCTTGTTTGTGTTATTGTTTATTGTTTTTAATATTATTCAATTCTCTATATCTAGAGGAAAATTATATTTTAAAGCACAAAATATAAGAATAACACATATATGATCCAAACCCCTCTCAATTATCATGCTAATACTAACTGGACCTATCAATTAGAATCATTGGGAATGTCACATCATTGAATATTTTCTATTTTTTAATTAAAGAAAAGGGAATCTTCCATGGATTATTAAAACTTAGTTAATAGTATGAGGTTTCCTATCCTTTATGGGAATACATATCATATCTATAAGGAAATATTACTACCCTTTCTATTATCCATTGGCTATGAAGTTCATGAATATGCTATAGATGGTTTCAATCCCTTTGCTAAGGGTACTCCCTTAATGAAAGTAGAAAAGATAAATCTAGAGAATGATCGGTGAGATATAAATGATATACTTTTCTATCTATATAAAATTGAATTTTATAGGGTGAAATAAATTGGAATAGCTAATGGAATTTGGTAAATTTTGAATAATGATTATGATGTAAATACAAAAGTGAATAAAGAACTATTAGATATCTAGATATTGAATTATTAAGATCATAAAAAATGGTTTGTTGAATATGTTGGTGAATTATTTATAAGGTTTAATGAAATTTTAAGAATAATAAGATTTTTTTGGTGAGAAGTTAGAGGATTTAGTTACTATTGAAATTATTCTATGAATTATTTCTAATAGATTTGATGCCAAAGTTCTATCTTCAGAACATAGTTATCTTAGTACTCTATATATACAACTATTTTAATAGATTAATTATGAAATCCCCATTTTAACATTATATAAATATTTTAATATTTAAATAATCATCGATTTATTTTCTATTTTCAAATGAAATTTTATGTTTTAGGAGAAATTACATGGATACATGTCTAAGGTATATTCTACTAATTAGTGTGATTAAACCTTTCATAGTGAAAAAACACATCAAATAACATATAGATAGTTGGTGCATATTTTTTTTAATCATGAATCATAACAATACATGTCATTTTTAGACTCTAGAATATTAATAATTTTTGAAACATAGTTGGGTTAATCATGCATCTTAACTATATAGTTTTTTTTTATTTTTTTACAGTAGTATATGTAATTTTAACCTAACTTCCTAATTTGTTTAAGATCCCCCCCCCTAAATTCACATAAATAAGGGACCCCTTTATTTCTACCTCCCTTTAATGAACCCCTCCTAAGTGTTTTTCTCTCCATCTACTCATTTTATTCTCATTTAAACTATAATGATTACTTATTATTTAAGTTGATTTATCAAGGTATATAATTCAACACCACCTATTCTCCCCATATTCACCCTCAAAATCTTATTTTATTCCCTAATAAAGTCTTGAAAAATAGGGGTTTGATGATGAAATTTTTTTACTTGGGGTATCTACATTTGAGGGATTTTCATGATTTTTGATATTTTTATTTCCTTTTATAATAGTGTGATAACAATGTTCAATATTAGATTCATCATTTTTTTCTAGAAGATTCATTTGAATTCAATTAGTTTATGAAATCATAGTTTCTTTCCAATTATATATGGTTTTTTACATAATATGAAACCTACAAATTGATATTTAAAAACAATTAATGATGATTTATACCTTTTTTAAATAAAATTACCTTGCGTAATTGAAATATTTTGTCCTCATTGTGTTAAAATATTTCAAATGTACTCTTTTTCACACTATTGGCATGATAAAATTAAAAGGATTTTTTTAATTTTAAAATAATATACATTTTTTAAATGAACGAATATCTTACAATTTATAATGAATCAATAGATTTTTTATATGTTTAAAATAAAAAAGGGGTGTTAGAAAATGGTAATGTTTTCTATAAATTTTTTAGATTATTTTAAAAAATAAGGCCTTGGGTGTATTATTTGGTTTTTTGATTTTCAATTTGGATTGATGTGACTTTTTTATGACTATAGTTATTTATAGTTCATGACATATATTGGAGTTAAAGTTTCAAGATAGAAAATATCACTGAATAACATATAATTTTTGGAAATATTATATTATTATGTTGGAATAATTAAATTTTAAAAAAATTAAAAGTTATAGAAAATTGAAACAAATGTATTATCTATTAATTTATAATTGTTGAAAAATTAAATAACTACATATCATAAAATATTATAAAAAATAACTATATTTTGAAAAATATTAAATTGTAGGGAATATATATTTTAATAATTGATGTGTTGTTTGTAAATAGTTATTAGTCAGTTAAACAAAAAATTATTGGAATTTAATAACACATAAAGCCACTATGAAACATTAATAAAAAAATAAATAATGAAGAATAATATATATCCACCCCAATTAGAAATTAATTGTAAAAAAGGAAAATAAAATAAAAAATAAAAAATAAATAAAAACATAATATTTAAAAAATAAATATAAGTATAAATTGAAAAATTAAATAAAAAAAAAATGAAAAAACCCAGAGGATAAGGTTAAGAACAACATATGGGGAACCTTTTGGGTGAGATGGTATAAGTGGGTCCCTATGTTCGGTGTAGTTTATGTCATTCGGGTCACATTGATCATGGGATGGTGGTCAAGGATTACAATCTATAATCTATCTCTCTACTTGATAAATTAATTATAAAACAACATGAGGGAATGGATGGGTATCATTTGACTTCTAAATGTGTATTTTAAACAATTATTTTATTTTTTTATAAGTTACAAGTGTCAAAATCATTAAAAAAGTATTTCAAAATGGTGTGTGTAACACTATAACAAACCATAACATTACACCATTTTCACTACATAAGGCCATACCAACTGTGATATATATATTTGAGTTAGTGTTCTTGAACCAACTATTTTTACCTTGGATTACATGTATATTCATTGAATCAAATATTAATTTAAATATCTTATTACATATCATTCATAGTTCCTTGTTAATTTAATTTAATAATGTCCCATATTATTAGTCACATTGAAAGGGTTTGGTAGTTCCCCAATATAGAGAGAACTTTAAAATTACATGATGATATTCTTAAACTTGGTTCTATGGTTTGATAATATTCTATGATAGAGAACATAGCTTATTGACTGTTAGGTTAGAATACTCATAAGAAGATGTGACTTCTTCTCATGAGTTTACACATGGTAATCTCTAAGTCACGAGATCTTGAGAAAATAACTTCTAATAGTAATTCAACTTGATTACATGTCATTGTATATTCCAATTTACCAATGCGTATAATGGTCCATAGACTTTAATATTATTTTTAATTCATGTCATGAATCATGCACTTAATAGTATTACAGTAAACTATGTTGATAAAAGTTAATGCTAAATTTGGGTATGTTGGGTGCATCATGAATGAAATGTTATAAATTAATATATCAAGGATGGATTTGTCCCTTCTATAATTATGGAAGTTGAAATCTTGACCATTTGATTAAAATAGAGATTTATCAATAAATTCCATGGATATGGTGTAATGATGAGATTATTTAGATGGTAAAAGAAATATATATCAAGAATAAAGGTTGATTACATGAGTGTTCAACCTACGTGATAAGATATTGTTATAAAGGGATTATATTACATAGTGAGTGCTCATATGTGGTTACAGATGTTGACAAATTAACTTCCTTATTTTGGGTTCCTTGACCTGTTTCTAGACATAAATCTTAGACTTTAGGCAATCCCACTAAATACCTATGAGAATGAAACATTGAGCATAAAATATTACGTGATTCCCTTAATCTCAATTAAATTTACTTTGAACTTGATTATTAGAATAAATATTATTATCAAGACTGTGGAATAATTTTATTCAGGATTAATTTTCAAAAAATAAAATAAAAAATTATCTAAAAGGTAATTGTTAAATCAATAAAATATATAATATTTTTTTATTTAATAAATAAATATTTTATTAATTCTAGTATTTAAAAAATATAGAATACAACTATTGGACCAAGATTGATTCTATTGATAAATATTAATTTATAAGCTGGTAAAATGATATTAATCATTATGATAGTTAGGGAATTCCTTAAAATAAAAATAATATTATTGTTTTATTACATATAATAGGGTCACACATATCTTTAACATTTTATTAATTTCACTTGTCCAGTTAATTAAATTATAATCTTTAACACTAGGTTTATAAATTGACCTCTAATACCTTATAAGAGAGATAAATTGAGAATTTTGGTGCACAATATATTACCATGTAAAATGTTCCTCTTCCTTCTCACATCCTCTCATGAATGAGAAGATCAAGATAATTTCATCAAGACTAAAGAAACATGAAGATATGATGATGAAAAATACAGGAAAATCAATTAACTATGATAACACCTAGTGATTTATCGGTTTCATTTAGAGATTATAAGAGCATTTATCACCGCTAGAGGGATTCTAAAGTTGGATCTTACAGGAACAAAAATTTATTATCAAAATTTTTCTATTATAATCAACATTTTCTAAGGATAATGATCTCAATAATGGGGTAATATATTTTTATTGAATTAAATTCCACTAAATTTATATATTTTTCCCATTTTTTAAAGAAAATTATAAAGGTTAAGTGTGAACCATAACAAAAAAAAACCAAAAATACAAACCAAGTATCCAACCTAAAAGAAAAAATTCAACTTAGAAAATTCACTCAAACCAAAACCATCACTATCCACTAGCTAAAAACTATAATGACCAAAACTGTTATAAATAAAATTACCCTTTTTATTCAATTAAATGTCTTAATATATATTATAATTATAGAAAAAAATATGAACTTATTTTATTTTGTTATATCCAATTGTATTTTAATGTTATTTAAGTATCTTTGACATTGATAATATATCCATTGAACAATGATCACATGATTGGTACAAATATAGGGTTTTAATAAATCTAATTGACATAGACAAAGTAAGTGATGAACTCAGCCAATAGGATTATACCCTATCAATCCCATTTATTGGATCTTACAAGAGAGATATAATTTCCAGGATTTTCCCTAGACCAATCCCAAGTTGAGATCTAACAAATTAATCTTGAGCGAAACCTTTTATTAGAGAAGTTCGTGCTCATCAAGATCACAACCCAAACCATATTCACTGAACCACCCCATGAAAGTCCCACCATCACAAACCTTACCCTTATGGAGTTTTCTAGTGTATTAATGGGATATTTAACAGGGACTTACAAATGTAATTATGTTTTATAGATTAATGAATATATTTTCATCCTATTATTTTTACTTTATAAATGATTTTTATTTTAACTCAATAAAACAAAAATAGTACTTTTGCTTAATATTAAAATTTAATTAAGGAATTTATTTTGATGAATTAATGGATTTTTGAAATAATTTATATTTTAATAAAATATTACTATTAAATAATATTTATTAAATACAAATTATCATATAATTTTTATGAATTCAAATGTAATTTTTATAAGGGTTTAAAAACTTTTATGGTAAAAAACCCATCATTTTCAATAAATATTTATTTTTATTTTTAAAAGTTAAAATTCACATATTTATAAAATTATTTATATAAAATTAATATTATTTTTGGAATCAGGATGTCAAAATTATTCAAGAGTAAATATTTCACAATTTTATGAGACAATTAATTATTTGGGTAAAAATTAAATACTGTATAAATATACTTTGTGTTTTATGACATCATAATGACCCAAAAGTGATTTAATAAGTAATATAAATGGGATAAAAGACTAAATATATGTTTTAAATTTAAAATTATTTGATTTTAAGTTTATTTGATTTATTTTATAAAGCCATTATGAATCCTCCAAGACTTATAATATATGTTAATATTTTGAAATCATTTCATTAAGAGTGCGACTCACCTCCACATCACCAATGGTAATATTTTAATAATTTTGTTACCTAAATTATAAATCAATTTGAACCACTACCATTTTTTATAAACCATGGGAAAAAACCATGGGATGGTTTGTGTTTCTGAATATTTTATTATATAGAGTTCAAAACCTAAATAATAAAGAAACCCTGTTCTTTCCTATATAAACCCACCCAATATCCTATTTATATTTACTCAAGCTCCTTAAATAACCTAAAAAATCTTCCATCTATTACCTAGATTACTTCCATGGTTCCCCAAGCTTTCAAGAATCCCCTCCCAATCTTTTGGAGTCTCACACTCAAGTAAGGGATCCTCACCTTTCTCCCATTCTTTCAATTCAAGAAAATTTGTTGAAATTAGTCTTTATAAATTAAATTGGTTATAGTGTAATTCATTTATTACTATTACATTAATTTATAATTGATATTATTTTAATTATATACCATTTATACTCTCTCATTTTGACCCTTACCTAAGATGTTACTATGTCAAAATTTCATAAAGGATTTCTCTTTTCTCATTTCCATTCAAGAACTTATTTAATGTTATGTATATTAAATTACATTTAATTATGTTGGAATATATTCTTAAATATTAAAATTTATTTAAATTTAATTTATAAATTATGATAGACCCTTTTCCTATCATTAATCCTCCCATGATCCTTTATGTACACCCGTTACCATACCGAACTATAGTTAGTATTATTTTCTCTATTCAAGTTTCTTTATTACCTTATGCCTTTTATTTCCAAATTTCTAATATTGGGATATAATTTTACATGTACCTATTACTTACCATTTTATGTAAAAATAATTATAGACCCCTTTAAATATCATCAGCCATTAATATGTATTTTTATGTAATGTCGTTATGGTGCCGAAATTTCACCACGGTTTTCCATGGCAAAATAATTGTGTAGTGAATACCATACCCATTTTTCAATAAAGGGTATTCACTTTAATGAACATATAGTTATTAATATGGGACTTACATATATGTATTACACATTCCTTGATTATGGAATAAATTATAACGTGGAATGAATCCTTGTTGTATAATATATGCGACACACTTAATCATGAGAATGAAATGATTATGATGGGTGTTCCCAGATAGTGATCTAATGTATTGGGTAATTTTTAGTATCATGATACATCATGTTAGGATATGGGTATACCTGATTACATTGTTATAATTTTTTCCACCATGAAGTCTTGGCAGTTTATCCTTGACCTATGTTTATGATTCAATGTTTTAAGTTGTTGCCACATTTGCCATGTTATGATTATCATGCTATATAATGCCTTATTATTCATGTTCCTTTTATGCTCCATTGATATTACTATTGTCTAACATGTACTATATTCTTTATGTTATGAATTTTTTATTCCATTAATTGGATTTATGGATCAACCCTTGATTATGTTTGTCCCCAAGATATCCCATGCGGTTTTACATTCGAAGGAGTATTTTGACCATGTTAAAGAAGTTTTCCATAAATCACGTTAAGGAATTTTTTAATAACGTTGTTGTATCCCATGTTCAATATGTTATATTTTTTACCCAATTCCAAAATTCACTAGACTTATCGATCTTTTGGGTTGTATTAAATATAATTTAATGTAACAAAACCCATATTAATATAAAATAAAGATCGAGGTTTTTATAGTTGGTATTGGAGAAATAGTTTGGTTATTTTTGGGATTAGGGTTAGAAAACTATAGAAAAAGCCTTAGGTAAAATATTATGTATTAGAAAACATCCCTAAATTTTGGTTAGTATAGAGTAAGAAGTTTATTAAGAAAATACATCCTTGTCTAGATACTACAAGTGGATGAGGTTTAGCACAAATATATGTAAGAGTAACAACTATGACAAGATGTTATGTGCCTGACTTAGTGTAATCTAATACATGAAAATGAGCCTTACTGCACACCTGGTTTGAAAATACTGGGAGATATTCTTAAGTAAATTTATAAGATCATTATGAACCATTATTAATGGAATAAAAAACTGCCCATAAGAATATATGTTAGGAAATAGATCATGTGTAACATATATTGAAGCCTATAAATTCATAAGTTAAGGAAATAAATGTAATTTATAATTTAACTCTTTATTGTCATTGGATTCCCCATTTATCTATTTAATAGTCTAAGATAATCATTCTTAATTTTCTTTTTATTCTATCCAATGGCTGTAAATAGGGAGAATCAAGTTAACAACTGATGCGAAGGGCAATGTGATGAGTTCCCCAAAGAGATACACAATTTGATGGGAGTGGGAATTGAAGAAATTTTCACGATACTCTCTCAGATAACTCTAGTTATGAATAGAAAAATGGATCAAGAAGAGTGCTTAAACCCCACTAAGAGAGAACAAGCTGCAATTGAGAAGTCATATGACAAAGCCTCATACTTTTAATAAATCATCCGATCCCTTAATCATGGAACAATGGATAAATTCCTTTGAGAAGATCTTATCCATCCTACAATATTTTGAACAATATAAGGTTCTTCTGGTTGTTTATCATATGGAGGGAGAATCTAATCAGTGGTGGACATTTATCAAGAATATGAATCCTGAGGAAAATATCGAATCAATGGAGTGGAAGGAATTCAAGAAAATGTTTTTCAATAAATATTTTCCTCTCAATATTTGTATAAAAATGGAAAGGTATTTCTTTACACTCAAGAAAAAAGATAACGAATCAATTGGGTCATATGAGTAAAATTTTACAATACTTCCATGATAAACGTTTGGTTTTTTCATTACCCCCAAATAAAAGGTTCACTTCCTCTTTGGTTGTCTAAAACCCAGTCTATGAAAATCCTTGGCGATCCATGACTTTGATAGAAAAGAGGAAATTGTATGATGTTTCCTCAAATTCAAAATAGAGATTGGTTAATATCAAGGGTATCATGGGGACAAGAAGTGTAAGTGGAGTTTAATTCTTGGGGTCCGATAGAGAGATATAATGGTGCCAACAAATTTCAACATCCCACTTGTTAAAGGTGTAGGGAGAAGCACCCTAGAAATTAAATAAGGGGGATAAATAAATGATTTATGTGTGAGAAGGAAGGGAAAAAGCTAATAATTGCTGATAGGAGAAAACCTCTATTAAAATGGAGGAAAGGAACACTCCAGTCAACCCTTAGTGCATTAGTCATTGCTACAACTATAATAAACCAAAAAACTTTTCAATTCAATACCCTAAGCCAAGGGTTTTTAGTGACAACCAAAAACCTCCAAAGCAGCAAGGGGAGATTTTTCCATCACATCGACCGAAGTAAATCCCCAAAAATAAGTGGTTCTAGGTATGATAGTTATTTATTTAAGAATTGTGAACATAATTTTTCATTCTGGTTCTACTCATTCCTTTATATCATGAAAGTTTAGTAAAACTATCAAAACACCACCACAATTCATGGAAGTAGAGATATCGGTGAAATCAAAAAATGGGGAAATTATTTCATCCCAAGTATATAAATCCCCATATCACAATTTGTGGAATTAAATTATTAGATAACCTTTAAATACTCCCTTTGGTGGAATTTTATGCAATTCTAGGCATTTATTGACTTTACCTATATAGATCCAACATAAATTTCCAAGAGAAGGAAATCATTCTCTGTATAGAAAATCGACCAATGATTCTCTACAAGTGAAAGGAGGATGATGAATATTTTTTAGAACCATCATATAAATTATGGATATTATTACCATATGAGTAATGGTATCTTGCAAAAAATGATTAAGTCTAAGGAAATTACCCTCTTAGGATACATGACTATTGTGAGGGAATTCACTGATGTGTTTCCTGAGGAATTTCCAAGTCTTCCTCCTAGTAGGGAGGTTAAAATTTTAATCAATATTATACATTGTGAATTTCTAATATACAAGACTCCGTATTGGATGAATATTGTGGAACTTGATGAGCTAAAGAAACAACTAAAAGAGAATCTTGATAAAAGGGTTTATATTGCCAAGTGCTTCCCCATGGGGTGCACCAGTCCTATTCATCAAGAATAAGGATGGGCCAATGTGACCATTGATTATCATGAGCTCAACAGGATCATGATAAAGAACAAGTATCATTTTCCATGTATTTATGACTTGTTTGATTAGTTGTATGGAGAACAATACTTCTACAAGGTGGATCTGCAGTTGGGATATTACCATGTTAGGGTGAAATATGAGGATATCCAAAATAATGCTTTTTGTATAAGGTATGAGCACTATGATTTAATATTAATTCCATTGAGACTCAGTAATGATCTAGAAATCTTCATAGACTTTATGAATAGTCTCTTTGGATATTACCTCAAAAAATTTGTGATTGTCTTTATATATGATATTCTCATATACCCCAAAACCAAGGAGGATAATGAGGAGAAATAAAGTATTGTGATAAAGACATTGAGAAAGGTGAATCTTTATGAAAAGTACGACAAGTGTGAGTTCTGGTTGAAGGAAGTCTCATTATTGGGGAATATCATCATAAGAAATGGGATATCTATGGATCCTTCAAGACAAAAGAAATATAAGGATGATCAAGGCCAATATCTATAGAAAATATTCATAGTTTTCTTTGGTTAACCAGATATTATCTCCGATTTGTGAGGAATTTATCATGATTTTCAAACCCTCTTACCAAGCTAACTCAGAAGGTAGTCAAGTTTTCTTAAAATGATTAATATGAAGAAATATTCATGGAGTTGAAAAGGAGGCTTATCACTTAAACTATGCTCACACTATCTACAAGTGGGGAACTTTTCATAATATTCAACAATTCCTTGAAGAAGGGATTAGGTTGTGTGTTGGTGAAAAATAAAAAACTAATTGCCTATGCCTCAAAGAAGTTGAAAATTCATGAGAAAAACTACACCAATCATGATTTGGAGTTAGGATCCATGATCTTTGCATTAAAAATCTAGGGGCATTATCTCTATGGGGAGTACTGTGAGATATATACAAATAAAAAAACCTAATATATATATATATATATATATTCATATTGAAAGATCTTAATATGCACTATCAAAGATGGTTAAAGATCATCAAGGATTATGACTGCTCTATCCACTACCATACTGGTAAAGAAAATAAGGTGGAAGATGCTCTAAGTAGAAAGTAACAAAATTATATCATTGATGAGAATTGAAAAGGATCCAATCTTCTTATAATTGAAGAGTAATGACATGGGAATCATGAAATAAGGAACATCATCAATCCTTCCATAAATGATTTCTCAACCGTATCTTCTTGAAAGGTTAAAGGATGTTCAAAAGGATGATGTGGGGATTCAAAAGAAAGTGGGAACTGTAAGAAAAGAGAACCTCAGAGTTCAATGTTAATGAATAATTAATTATAATATTTGGTTCAAGACTATATGTTCCATCAAATCTAAATTTAAATAAGGAACTATTCGATAATTCAAATAGTTAGACTTTCTCCATTCACCCAAGAAACAAAAATATGTATTGAGATCTCTGAGAGCACTATTTATGGGAAAAAATAAAGAAGGATATCACTGAATATACATAAAAGTGCTTGGTATGTCAGAAAGTGAATGATAATAGGTATAAGTCTGAGGGGATGATGAAACCATTACCCATACTGACATGAAAATGGGAAAACATCACCATAGAATATTTCACCGGACTTATAAAGACATCCAAAGGAAAAAATTCTATCTAGGTGGTTGTGGATCATCTTAAAATGACTGAACGCTTCATTATGATTTGAGAGGATTTATCACTAGATAAAATTTAATGGATATAAATAAGAAAATTAGTAAGGCTTCATGGATTACCACTATCGACTGTATTTAATCAATAACCAATATTCAACTCCATATTTTGGAAAATTATTCAACATTATTAAAACACTAATATAAACTTTAGCACAACCTACCATCCTAAAATTGATATAAAATCTGAGAATATTATTCATAAATTGAAATAAATGTTGGAATCTTGTTCAATGGATTTCAAAGGAGGATGAGACCAACATATACCCCTATTCAAGTTATCATAAATCAAAAGTTTCCACTTGATCATCCAAATGAATCCCTATGAATCCCTTTATAGAAAGATTCATAGAATACTAAAATGTTTGGATGAAGTTGGGGAACAAAAAATTATAGGTTCTAAAATGATTTAGGAAATGGTGGATAAGGTTAAAACCATTCAATAGTACATCAATTCTACTCAGAGTCAATAGAATAGATTAGCTTACAATCATCAGCGAGACCTAGAGTTTGATGTTAGAGATATGGTATTCCTCTATATATCCCCATGTAAGAAAGTGATGAGATTTGGGAATGAGGTAAAACATATTCCAAGGTACATAGACCCTTTTGAGATCCTTGATCACATTAGAGTAGTGGCCTATCGATTAAACTCCCACTGAACATATCTCAAGTACATGATGCATTCCATATATATCTCTTGAGAAAGTACATACTAGAACCCTCACATGTACTAAATCCAGAGGTGGTACCATTGGAGAATGATCTTCCCTATGAAGAGTAGTTATTAAAGATCTTAGATCATAGAGAAAAATTTCTATGAAATAAGACAATTCCCCTTATTAAAGTGTTGTGGAGAAACTACAAGTTTGAAGAAGCAATGTGGGAATTGAAGAAGGTGATGAAGAAGATTTTCCCTCATCTTTTTTTAGTGTGGGAAAAGAAAATATAGAGGGAGATGGAGGATATTTGGATTTTAATGACTGTTAAGTATCTTTAACATTGATAATATATCCATTTAATAGTGATAACTTGATTAGTTTAAATATAGTATTTTAACAAATCCAATTGACAAAGACAAAGGAAGTGATGACCTCAACTAGTAGGATAGTACCCTATGAAACCCATTTATCGAATCTTATAAGGGAGATAACATTTATAGGATTTTCCCTAGACTAACCCCAAGATGATATCCAAAAACTTAATCATGAGAGAAACATTATATAAGAGAAGTTCAAGATCATTGAGATCATGACTCTAACCATGTTTTCTGAACTGCCCCATGAAAGTCCCAACATCCCGCATCTTACCCTTAGGGAATTTTTTAGTGTATTGAAGGGATATGTAATAAGTCTTTAATGATATGATTAAGTTGTATATATTAATGAATACATTTTCATACTATTATTGTTACTTTATAATTTTTTTTTACTTTGACTCAATAAAACACAAATAGTATTTTTGGTTAATATTCTAATTTAATTAAGGAATCTATTTTAATGAATTAACAGATTTATGAAATAATTAATATTTTAATAAAATATTATTATTAAAAAAATTATCAAATAAAAATGATCATATAATTTTTATTAATTCAAATGTAATTTCTATAAGGGTTCAACAAATGTTATTGTAAAAAATCCTTCATTTTCAATAAATACCAGTTTTTATTTTTAAAATTGAAAATTAACATATTTAGAAAATTATTTAGATAAAATTAATATTTTTTTGGAATTAGGATGTTGAAATTATCCAATGGTCATTTTCTCATAATTTTCTGAGACAACTAAATTTTAGGGTAAAAATAAAATACTGTATATATATACTTTGTGTTTTATGAAAAAATAATGACCCAAAAGTGATTTAATAAGTAATATAAATGGGGTAAATGACTAAATATATGTTTTTAATTTAAAATAATATGATTATATGTTTATTTTATTTATTTTATAAATCAATTATGAATCCTCCAAGACATATAATATAGTTTATGATTTTAAAATCATTTCTTTAATAATGTGACTCACCTCCACATAACCAATGGTTATATTATAATAATTTTTGCCATTTGAATTATAAAATAATTTAAACTACTCCCATGTGGCATAAATCATGGTAAAAACAATGATATGGTATGTGGTTTTGAATATTTTATTATATAGAGTCCAAAACCTAAATAATAAAGAAACCCCCTCCTTTTTCTATATAAACCAACCCAGGCTCTCATTTATCTTCACTAAAACTAATTTTAGTACGTACAAACCCTACCCTATACTCCCTAAAACCCTTCCAAGAATTACCTAAACTTTAAAGAAGCCCCTCCCAAGCCTTTGGAATCACACACTCAAGTAAGGGATCTTCACCTTTCTCTCTTTCTTTCAATTCAAGAACCATCTTTGAAATTAATATTTATAATTTTAATTGGTTATATTTTCATTAAGTTATTATGATTCCATTACAATAAAATTGCTATTATTTTAATTATATACCATTTATAATCTCTCATTTTGACCCTTACCTAAGCCGTTACTGTGCTAAAATTTTGTAAGGGATTTATCTTTTCTCATTTCCATTTAAGAAATTATTTTATGTTATATCTATTAAATTCCATTTTATTATATTGGAATATATTATTCCATATTCTCTTTAATATAAATTTAATTTATAAATTATGATATCCTATTTCCCTCTCATTAATCCTCCCATTACCCTTTATGTACACCCATTATCATACTAAAATATAGTGAGTATTCTTTTCTCTATTCAAGTTTCTTTATTTACTTATGACTTATATTTATAAATTTCTAATTTTGGGATATGATTTTGCATATCCCTATTAATTCCCATTTAATGTCAAAATAATGAGAGACCCCTTTTTCTCTCATCAACTATTTTTATTAATTTTTACGTAACACTGTTATGGTGCCGAAATTACACCGCGATTTTCCGTGAAAAAATAATTGGGTAGTGAATACCATACCCATTTTCTTATCAAGTGTATTAAAATATATAAACATATAATTATTTTTTTGGAATTATATATATTTATTCCAAATTCATTGATCATGTAATAAACTATGATGTTTAATGAATCTATGTTGTGTGATATATGTGGAATACTTAAGCATGATAATGAAATGATTATGATGGGTGTGCCCAAATAGTGCTCCAATGAATTGGATAATGTTTATTATCATGTTATGTCATGTTGGGATAAGGGTGTACCTGATTCCTTTATGGAACTTTTTTCCACCATGATGTCTTTTCATTTTATCCTTAACCTATATATATGATTCAATGTTTTAATTTGTTGCTATATTTCCCATATAATTATTATCATGATATATTCTCCCTTATTATTCATTTTTATGCTCTATTGATATACCTATTATCTAACATATGTTATCTTATTCATATTATTTCTTGTTTATTCCCTGACTGGGTTTTATGGATCACCCCTTTCTTATGTTTTTCCATAGGATATCCCATGAAGTGTTATATTTGGAGGAGTATTTTGACCATGTTAAAGAAGTTTTAAATAAAGAATGTTAGGGAGGTTTTTAATAATGTTGTTGTCTCCCAAGTTCAAGATGTTATATTTTGTATCCAATTACAAAATACCCTATACTTATTGATATTTTGGGTTGCATTAAGTGTAATTTTACTTAATAAAACATGTATTAATGTGAAATAAAGACCAAGGTTTTTATAAAAAAAGTTCTAAATTTTAAAATCACTATAAATAGTTCGGTATCCACCACATCACCTTCAACCAAAATAGTTGAGCAATCAAAATTAAAAAAAACAAAACAAAACCATTCCACAAAAACTACCCCACACAATCCTCAGGCCATGATAACCATCATTATTCTCAATCCATACCCTGAGACATATGATCCATCATTGAACCACCACCAGGGAACCTACTCACCGGTAACTAGAAACCAAACCTAACACTGTATTTTCCATCAAACTTGATTTTTATATCCCCAATACCATCAAAACCACCACCACCATCCATTTAAAGCATCCAAGACCATAAAACATGGATGAAAAACTAAAAATGAGAAAAAAAATAGCATGGAAACTAGGACCACCATCATCATTGAGAAGGAAGCACCTAAAACCTCAAATGTCGAACCAAAACGAACATCAGGAAGGAAGAGTTATCAAAAATCTTTGTGAAACAAGTGATGGTTGAGTGGCATGGTAAACCATATAACACTCGAACATCACATCCCAAAACCTCCGTAAGAACCACTTCACCAAACCAAACTAAGTATAAGCGATGGATCAATAAGCTAGAGAAAAGTTTGAGGATATCTAGGGCCTCATCAGTGAACCAAAACCTTTTCCAAGAACAAGATAAAGCCAACATACCTAAAAACCCATAAGAAAAAGGATCTTCTTCTTCTCTATTAGAGACTAGTGACTTTTGGGAAGAGTCCTCTTGAACCATCACCACTAGAGAGAACCGAAAAAAGGAGGAAGGATATTAGTCATAAGTCATGCTCCTAGGAAACCAATGATAGCTCAACCAGAATAACCCAAACCACCCCGAAGGAACCAGAACATCGGACCAAGATGGGTTAAAGAACGCGTTAATCAAGAATTAAGAGTGGATTAATAACCAACAATGTAATCATAAGATAGTAGTAACTATAGAAGAAATCCAAGATAAATAGTTGGAACAATTGGGACCCCTAACCTATCAACATCCTAATCTACTAGAAGAATCTTCACGCCGAACCATGGATGAGGTCTAGTACAAAGGGAAGTGAAAAAATTGTAGAGGGTAAGTAAGGGCCATGACATTAAAAAACCCAAGAGAATAACCAAAGACCATAAAAAATAAAAACTATGATGATGCGAGGAAAAAAAGGTAGGGTTGTTAGAAGGGAGGTACGAGGAGGGGGGAAGGAGGAAAGAGGGAGATGGTTCAAAATAAGTAACGCTCAGACCTCCCCCATATTGAATAAAATTAATTATAAATTTAATGTGAAAAAGATCTTGTCTTGGTTTCAGTGTACTCTCTTGTAAGTATTCAATTTGAAAATTTTCATTGGTCATGACATTTATTTATTGTACATTATGTGAATGATCCATCAAATATTATATTTTTTGAGTTGGGATCATCATTTAGAAGACCTTACATTGTGATTGAAACCATAATGTTGTATTAGATGGGTCACATTAAAATTTATTATTATTTGTTTTATTGTTGTTCATTTCACATTTAAAAGTTAAAATTCATTTAATGTTTTAATATTTGATTGATCTTTTATTGTAACAACTTCATCCCTTACTTTATTTATGATTCATGTTACCATTATTATTTCATAATTAGTGATGATAAAATATAAATAACCCATATATAAGTGCTAATAATTCTGGTTGAATAATAAAAGATTACATGGAATGTATTCCTTTGTTACATGTTTCAGATCCTTGTTAACCCCATAAGGATTCCCCCATGTATTTTGGGTCTTCTTGTTATTGGTACATGCCGTGTCTAATAAATTCACTATGTTTTTACAATATAGGTTTCAAGATATCATTTTCAAACTACAAAACATGTAGATTAACTACACACCATGTATCCCATGTTCTTTTAATGCAGAAAACACTAGGTCAAACCATGTCTTGTAATGAATACACAATGCATATTTAATACATAATGCATATAGGACGAAAACAACCTAACTTGAATTACACACCTTATATTATTTCTATGTTCCATGTACTTTATACATTTCCATGAGAAGTATATGATGAGTCTATAGGACTGTAATAAAAATATCCAACAAAGATAAGTACACATCATGATGTTGGCTTACACAAATCATGTATTTTACCAGTTTACATGGAAATATTAAATTTAATTTATTTCCCCATTATAACTTATCAAATTAAGTTATGCAGGTCATTAAATTCATAGTCATTAGATTGAACTTTATATGGTTTTATATTACATTAAATTCATATTTTATTATGTGTAATATTCAAAACTATGAATCATGTATAGTTATTGTATACTAAAGACTCAACACATTAAATTCAATAGGATACCTAATTTTCTTTTTTTTGCATGGAATTAAAATAGTAGTAAATTATATCAAATTATGAATCATTCCATGCATAAAATATGTCGTATGAGTGAATTATTTACAACTAAAACCATACTGAGTAGTTCAGACTGGTACTCACCATGTATTTTCAAAGTAAAATGATGTGTACTATTTTACTGAGTTTGAAATAAAATTAAATTAACATTTTTTTATTCATAACAGATGATAATTCCAAGACTTTTGGGTGTAATAAGATAAAATAATTTTTTTTATCAATAAGATAATTACTCAAATTAATTTATGTGGATTTTATCTTATTAAAGAATAAATTGAAATAAGTACTACCTAGTTATTTTAATTAGGTAATTGTTTCCTTTTTATGACCGATCATGAGCATTTCTCAGAATTATGTATGTGTTGGTTCCATTAAATTTAATTTATAGAATATTTTTTCAAATATTTATTATTAAATCAAATAAGATGGACTGTATGTCATCCCTCTCTCTTTTATTATATTATACCTTCATATCCATGATTTTTTTATATAATTAAACCTAACCAATCCTTTTATTACCCTCACATGTATGTGAATTATAAAGCATATGTTTTTAATAAGGTATCTGAAGGAACATGGATTTGATTTAAGGTAGATCCAAGATATATGTGGTTCAATATGGAACCGAGTAAGCCCAACACAGGAGACACATAGGTGCATATAAGGAATTCTGCAACTCCTGTCATGTCCAACATAAGTAGTTTTTCTATAGGGTGATAAGTTCTTTTGTTATACAAAAAATAAATCAACCGTCAGTTAAGATTGTGATATTGTCATTCATTTATTTATTTATTTATTTATGTGTTGTACTTGAATTATTTAATACATCTAAGACTGTAATCACATAATGAAATGAACTAATATGAAAAAATGTAATTAAAATAACTGGGTTATGGGTAAACAGTTTATTAGAACATGGTTAATCCCTAAAGTAAAATCAAAATTATATTAACATGGAAAAGTAAAGATAAAACTATAAAATTTATGCATAATAAAAAAATCCCTCAGGATAATATTAATTCATAATCCATCTATCACCTGACATAAGATAAAACCATAGTTAAGGTATCATTTCAGCCTCCATCATGGGAAATTTTAATTATCAGTAAGTCTTAACTAAAATAGTGGGTCAACTCATTAAAATATGTATTGGGTTGAATTTCCTTGGTATGTACAATAAAAGTTTGGAGGCATGTGTTTTGGAAATAAAAATTAGGATTTCTAGATTTAGGAGTCCAGTCATCATTTCTAGGAGTTGTCAGTCTATAGTTAGCAAGACCACCGACCTGATTACTTTCTTATGATTTTTATGGTCTCTATATAAATTATAAGAAGTGAAATATGGACCCTTTCCACTGGAATATCTATAGTTATGGGGAAAATGAGTTCAATTATGGGGTATGTTACAACTTAATAAAATAGTGTGTGTGTTAATAAAATTTAAATTATTATATTCTCACATAATTTTTAATCAAGTGAAGTATTAAAAATATTCTCATTTATAATTTAATTATAATGGAAAGTTAATATACCACATTATGAAATAAATTTTTGAGAGAGGCCATCTATTTAATGATTGTAACTCTAAAGAATTATTTATACACTTATGGGTAGTATTATCCCATGAAAAGAAATATTATGTGCTAGAATAATGACTAACTGGTATTCCATATAAGGAGGTATGTGATGAAGAGTTCGTTATATACAATAAACACATGAGTGAAATGGTTAGAATTCACTGTTTAGTTGCTTTATACTTGTTTAATAAACTCTTGAATTCACATGAAGACATGGATTAGTATAGAATGACCAGGAATCACCATGATCTATACAAGGATAGAGATATAAAAGAATGGTTTGATATATCCAAAGTGTTCTTTCTGAACAAACATAGAGATGGTTTTCTATCTAGGCCTCATGGTGTAAAAAAATTAGCATACATTGAATCCCTAATGGTTTTAGTGTTTAAACTACCTGATGAAATGAACATCAATTTTATTCTTTAATAATTCCCTCATATATTCTCCATATTTTTTATTAATTTCTACATGAACAACATAGTGATGTATCCTATAGATATTATCACTATACATCGGTATGTTGAGACATATATGAAGCATGGAAATATTTCTTTCCTTATGGTGAAAAAAATTAAAGGTCTGGAGAAGAGATCTAGGTCTAAATTTTATTTGTAACCCCATTTCATAAATAGAAATATCAAGGGGTAGGAAAGGGAAGAGGATGTTATCCATTTCACATGTGGTAAGAGGAGCCACAAGAAGAGAAACTGCTCCTAAGAAAAGATATTAAGGCAAGCATCATGTGAATTCATTATTGAGTGGAATTTATTCGTTTAAATTAATTTTCTATTAGATACAATATATTGTGATCACATATGTATTCAAATATAGTAACCCATTAGAAAATGAAATTTTTACCTAAGAGAGGTATATCTATAAGTAGTCAATGGATCCAGACTTACTCCTATGGCTATTGGATACTACCACCTCATGTTACCAATGAGAATGATATTTTTTTGAATGATTATTATTATTGTGTTCCATCAGTTAATAATAAAATTATATAAGTATATAGAAACAATGAAGATTGGTTTACATTCAAATCTGGGAAGAATTGTTTCTTCATTTATAAAAAAATCATTTTTTTATTTTAAGGAATATTTAAATAACAGTCTTTACATGTTTCATTACTCAAACTAATTAATTGAAATTAATAACGAGAATAGTTAAAATGATCGACACCACACCAAAAAATGTCATCACCATCTTGGTCATGTGTCACGACCCGTCCTCGGGGCCCATGCCGTGACTACCCCAAGCCCACCTTCCATAGGCCAGGGGCTGGCGACTAGCACCAAAGGTGTAAATCCAAAAAGAAGGGAAGGCATTGCCTTTATGAAGTAATATGCACAACAGAGTACGCAAGCGAAGTAACACTAAATAAAACTGAGTACAAGGTAAGTGCTGAAAAAGTAAATGGGCCAGTATAAAAACCCAACTAAAAGTACAGTACAACTGAAAGGAAAGTACAACAGTAGTAAGTAAAACAATAGCACCGAGTCATCCTCCTGAAACCCCACCTGAAGGGTGGGTACAGATAGTCTCCTCAGCTCCTCGGTCTGACCATCTGCTCCGTGTACCTCCCGCCAAGTGGTCCACCTCTGGGTACCATCTAGCTTCACAAGCCTCCACCTCAATCAGTGCTGTCCGTCGTCTGTATCCAACACAACGTAGTGCATGCATAGCTCGTGCAGGGGTGAGTATACGATACTCATTAGGGACCCCAAGACCCCTGAAGGTCTCTCAGAATCCACGAAGGATAAACCACAAGGAAAGATACAATCACGAAGTATCAACAACACTACTTAGGTATATGCCCATACATATACCTAAGTCATCAGTTATAGTTTGACTCCAGCTCCCGAGCCCAAGCACAACCCATTCCACAGAGGAAAACACAACCCATTCCACATAGGAAAGCACAACCCAATCCACACAGGAAAGCAATTCAACCACATCAATGATAAGGATGGAAAATGAAGACTCAGATCACAGAGGTATACACTTCGTAAGGCGATAGATATGATCAGATGCAGCCACTTATTCATCTAAGATGTCGGACCCACATAGGATACAAGACCAGCTAAGCTGCCTGACCCACAAAGGATACAAGACAAGCTACTCTGCGGGACCCACACAAGTTACAAGTAGAGAGGTCAATACTGCCGGACCCACATAGGATACGAGAATAGTATTTATCGCCGTCAAACCCATGGAGGATTCCATTACGGTAGTCGTCGCTGTCGAACCCACGGAGGATTACAGTACAGAAGTCGATGCAGTCGCAGCCAGCTCTAGGGTTCCCGCACACAACATGCTCGATTCTGGGAGGGTCCGCTCCTCGAGAAAAAGAGAGTCGATACATCAACTGTCACAAATTCTAGAGTTGATGTATCCAAATGTTTCGTCTCGTCAAAAGAAAACCAACGCGATAGACGGTGCGTCAATTGGACGCCCGGTCTGAGAGTTATTGGCTTTTCCGTCCTGGGGGACCGGTTGGTTTTTAAGCTAAAACCAACCCAACCATACTCCAGCTGCATCGAAACCTCAATATGAGTAAGCCAAAAGGACCGTCTCAACAAAAGTATCCCAACACAATTGACGGAACGTCGATTGGATGTCCGGTCTTTGAGATATAAGCGTTTCCGCTCCAAGGGCCCCATTGGTTTCAGGTTCGAACCAACCTGGACATACCCAAAATTTGCCGAAACCTCCTGTGTAATATACTGAAACGAGCACCTCAATCCAAGGATTCCAACGCAACTGACGGTGCATCGATTGTAGGTCCGTTGCTTAAGTTATGGGAAAAGACCGAAAGCGGTCCGAAGTGGGGGGTCTGGGCCCGGCCCGACCCGGGTTCGACCCGGTCCGCGCGACCCGCCCTAGCCTGGTCCGTGCGACCCGTCTCGGCCCGGCCGGGGGGGGGGGGTGCGCTGGCTCAGCCAGTGGGCCAAGCAGGGGGGGGGGGACGTGGCGCCCAGCGCCGCGTCTCCTCCGGATCCCACGCGGTCGTGCGATCCGACCGCCTGCCACCGCGGCTTCAACCGCGGTGGCTCCAGGCGGCGACGCGCCAGGGCGCCACCTACGACCCGTGCCGCCGGAGGTTTCTTCGGGCCACTAGAGTTGTTCCGGTGGTCCGTTCTTGCTCTTGTCTGTGCTTGTGGTCGTCCCAGGACCTGTACATCACTGTGAAGGCCTCCAAATGCCATTTCGGTCCCGCTTTGCCATAGCCATACGTTCCGCACATCAAGAACAGAATAGCGGTGGGTTCGGACTTTTTCGTTGGTTTGTACCCACCGCGTTAGTGGTTCGAAATTACTCCCAACAAATATAAGCCATGACGAGGGTATAATTCACATAAAGAAAAGTAAACCCAAACCCCTACCTCAACCAGGAAGAGGATCGTCGGCGTCACGGTACACGGTTTCATGGAGAAGAGGATCGTAGGCGTTGTCGGGGCGCGCCAAGGAGGAAGCGACGTTTCCTCTCTGGCCGCGGGGAAGAGGTTTGGTGGTGCGTCGTCAATCTACGAGGAACCAGCATTCTCCGTCATTCTTCGTCGAAGGCCGGTGTCGTTGGCGTTTCGTCAGAGCTTCCTCCCGCGGGTTCTCAAATCGTTTTCCAAAGGATTGATTAATAAAAGAATTAATCCTCACGTTGCGTTCATTATTATGGTTCCTTAATGAACCTTAAATTAATGAACCTATTAAACACACGGTCATTGTTGTTACACAACCAAAGGGATGAGTCATTAAATGGCCCTCATTTATTGATCGTCGTTACACTGTGATTCCGCCAACTATCTCTCTACAGTGGAAGAAAAGAATAAAATAACTTATAGTTATTTAATTATATATAAAACTTGTTTTGAAAGTATAAAACTTATCTTTTTCATCCGTCTCTTGTCGATTAAATTTAAGCTTTTCCTAAGCGAATCCCGGCGCTGCGAATTCATCAGTTCCCTCATATTTTAATTCCGAGCATCGGTTCAAAAGTTAGAAAAACCCGCTCGTTCTTTCACTGAACGTACTCGAGATAAACTTCAGAAATTGTTTCCGGGCACACCGGGCCTCGGAATCAAGCTCTGTCAGAAGCCGCAGACTCGTAAAATTCCTAAGTATTTAGAAAAAAAAATAAAAAATTTCCTTGAAATTTCCGGGTCTTTACATTACTCCCACCTCAGGGATTTACGTCCCCGTAAAGCTACAACCTAAACTATGGGAACAAATGAGGGTACTGAGCACGCATCTGAGCCTCCCGCTCCCATGTGCTCTCCTGGAGGTTCCCGTGCTGCCAACGAATGCGCACCAGAAGAATCAACCGTCCACATAGGACCCGATCCTGTCGATCCTCTATCTCCTCCGGGACCTCCGCAAAAGTCGCCCCGTCATCGATGTCTAGCTCACCGTGGTCGATGTTATGCGTCGGGTCATGCATGTACCTCCTCAGCTGAGATACGTGGAAGATGTCGTGCACCCGGTGCAACTGAGGTGGAAGGGCCAGGCGGTAAGCCGCCTCGCCTACCCTGTTGAGGATTTGAAAAGGCCCGTTGAAGCGCAGAGATAACTTGACGCCTCGGCCAAATCTCCATAATCCACATCGAGGTGAGACCCATAAGAAAATGTAGTTGTCATACTCGAACTCCAGTGGTATCCGCCTCCTATCAGCATAGGACTTTTGTCTGCTCTGTGCAGTGGTCATCCGCTCCTGGATGATCTGTACCTTCTCCGTTGTATCCTGGACCATTTCTGGTCCTACGAGTGCTGACTACCCAGGGTCAGTCCAGTATAGAGGTGATCTGCAAGGTCGGCCGTACAATGCCTCATAAGGTGCCATCCCGATGGTGGAGTGGTAACAGTTGTTGTATGAAAACTCCACCAAGGGTAGGTGATC
Source organism: Viscum album (assembly GCA_963277665.1). Classification (NCBI taxonomy): domain Eukaryota; kingdom Viridiplantae; phylum Streptophyta; class Magnoliopsida; order Santalales; family Viscaceae; genus Viscum; species Viscum album. Next base: position 222,371,946 of record OY728123.1, on the reverse strand, counting down.
TTCCCAACTGCGACCAAAGTCAAGGACACATGCACTGAGCATGTCCTCGAGAGTATGAATGGTCCTCTCCATCTGGCCATCAGTCTGTGGGTGAAAAGTGGTGCTCAGGCGTAGCTGCATCCCAAATACCTCCTGCAACCCCTTCCAAAGCTAGGAAGTAAAGTGAGCATCTCTATCGGAGACGATAGTTGATGGCACACCATGAAGCCGTATGATCTCTTGAACGTAGAGGCGTCCCAAGATCTCCATTGATCCATGTTCTCTGATGGGTAAGAAGTGGGCTGACTTGATGAGTCGGTCTACGATCACCTAGATGGAGTCGTGACCTCTAGAAGTACGTGGAAGTCCCGTCATGAAATCCATGGATATCCCATCTCACTTCCACTCCGGGACCTCCAAGGGCTGTACTAAGCCTGCTGGTACCTGGTGCTCCGCCTTCATCTGCTGGCAGGTGAGGCATCATGAAACAAACTCAGCCACGTCCTTCTTCATACCCGACCACCAGTGCTGTCGTCTGAGGTCCTGGTACATATTTGCTACTCCAGGATGTACCACTAGAGGGGAAGTGTGGAAATCCCTCAGTACCTCCTCCTGTAGTTCAACTAGTACCACAGTGCATCCCCGAAAGAGGATGATGTGCTCCCCACCTTCAGAAAATCCATCGGGTTCTAGCCCTAAGGATATATGAGCACGTCGCGCCTCACAGTCAACATCCCCACACTGTGCCTCTCTGACCCGCTGAAGTAGTGGAGGAGTGACTGTGAGGGACTGAAGATAGGCTGCCCCATCTCTATCTACAAAGGATATCTACAAAGTGGCTAACTGTTCTGTTTCCTCCCCAAGTAGCTGAATGCCCGATCTCCTGCTGATAGCATCATCCACAATGTTCCCCTTCCCAGGATTATAGACAATATCAAAGTCATAATCCTAGAGGAAATCGAGCCATCGCCACTGTCTTGGATTCAGGTCCTTTTGTGAGAAAATTTACTTGAGACTCTGGTGGTTAGAGTAGACTGTAAAGCGCTCTCCCATCAGGTAGTGTCGCCAAATCTTTAGGGAGAAGACCACTGCTGCCAACTCCAGGTCATGGGTAGTGTAGTTCTGCTCGTGCTTCCTCACCTGCCGTGAACCGTAAGAGATCACTGCTCGCTCCTACATCAGGACATACCCGTGTCCGGTCCAAGATGCGTCGCAGTAAACTATGTACCCTACTCCCACCTCTGGTAGCCTCAAGATAGGTGCACTGGTCAATCTCCGCCTCAGCTCCTGGAAGCTCTACTGACATCTATCTGACCACACGAAGGGTTTCCCCTTCTTCATCAAATCTGAGAGTGGTGCTGCAACTCTGGAGAAGTCTGGCACAAATCTCTGATAGTACCCAGCTAAACCTAGGAAACTCTGCACCTCCGTCATGCTCCTAGTTGGATCCCAAGAAAGAACCGCCTCGACCTTCACGTGATCCACTGAAACTCCCGCCTCAGAGATGACATTCCCCAAGAAGTGGACCTCTCGAAGCCAGAAATGGAACTTCGAGAGCTTACCATAAATCTGGTGCTCTCGGAGGGTATCCAGTACAACCCTTAAGTGGTAGGCGTGCTCCTCCTCGATAGTCGAGTAAATCAGTATGTCGTCAATGATGAATATGACAAACCGATCGAGGTAGGTCTGGAATATCCTGTTAATGAGACTCATGAACACTACTGGAGCATTGGTCACACCAAAGGGCATGACCAAGAACTCATAGTGGCCATACCGACACTTGAAGGCCGCCTTCTGCACATCCTCGTCCCGAACTCAAAGCTGATGATAGCCTGACCTGAGGTCTATCTTCAAGAACCATCATGCTCCCTTAAGCTGATCGAAGAGGTCTTCAATCCTTAGAAGAGGATACTTGTTCCTCACAGTCACCTGGTTCAGGCGACAATAGTCGACACACAGTTGCAAGCTCCCATCTGCCTTCTTGGTGAACAGAATCGGAGAAGCCCAGGGTGAAACACTGGGTTGGATGAATCCCTTGCCCTGCAAGTCCTCTAGCTGTACGCGCAGCTCAAGAAGCTCAGCCGGAGCCATCCGATATGCTGGAGTGGATATCGGTGATGTCCTGGGGTATAGTTCTATATAGAAATCTACCTCTCTATGAGAAGGTAGTCTTGGAACATTTCTAGGAAAAATGTCCATATACTGATCCACCAAAATATGAAAACTCGGACTCCGCATGTCAACTACTTCGAGGATGAGACTAGCCATCTGATGGGTGATCGGCTGTCCTCTCCTCTGCGTGAGTCCATCCTGTGCTGCGCAGGTTCCCTTCTCACTGGTGAAGGTGAACCTGGTCCCATCCGTGCGGACACACCGCACCTTGCGCCTAATATAGTCGATCTGAGCATGGACTGTAGATAACCAGTCCATACCCCAGATGACGTTGTAAGGCCTCGACGCCGCTACAAGAAGATCCCAGACGAAGCTCTCGCCTCCTAGAGTAAGCTCACACTTCCAGCACCAGTGCGTAATCGTCGAGTCTACTCCCGTAGGAGTCTCTAGCCGCAAGGATCGAGCCAATGGCTCCGTCGGAATCTCCAAGATCCAAATAAGGTCAGCGAAAATAAAAGAATGACTCACTTCTGTGTCTATAAGAATTTCATCAAGGGCGGAGTAGAAACAGATAGTACCTCGAATCATCTCGGGTGCACTATGGTCGTAAGCCTCTACTTCCTAGAGCTGAGCTTGCCTCTGTCCGCCAGCTCCCTATGGTTGGGGTGAACCTCCTGGAGGTGGTGGTGGTGGTAGAGCCTCAAAGAGTCGTCCACCACCCACTGCTCGGCCAGCTCCTCTGCCTCGTCCACCTACTCCCTGCGGACCACCACGGTCGAGCCTCTGCCTCTGCCTGGGAGGTCCCTCCACTATTTACTGCTCATCTGCATGGCGGGTTGGGCATTCACGAGCCATGGGGCCCTGCTCGCTGCATGCATAGCACTGTCTGATCCTCGAAAGGTTGGCTCTGCGCTATGTGCCCCGCAAAGCCAAACCCGTGTCCTGAGGTCGCCCACTTGACGGCCTGGTCCGCTTGGACCCCTGCATCATCTGTCAACTGCCACCTGCAGAAGACTCCACTCCGTGCCATCCTACGGTGGGTCTCGCTGCTGACGGATGCTCGGCAAGAAAGCTCTCTACTAGTAGGGCTCGCTCCAGCACCCCCGCCTGGGTCAGGATACTGAGTGGAATCGTAGAAGCCCTGATCTCATGCCTCATCCCCTGATCGAAGTTCCGGGCCCGGAATAATGGGTCTCGTACCATGTCCTTGGAGTAGCGCGAGAGGTCGGTAAATCTCGTCGAGTACTGGGCTACTGCCATGCTGCCCTGCCGCAACTGTAGTAACTCCTGGATGTGCACCGCACGGAGGTTGGCTGGAACGAACTCCGAGTGGAAGAGGCTCTCGAAGTCCGTCCAAAGTAGATATTCCTCGTCGTGCACCTGGAGCATCAGGCTCCACTATCTACCTGCTACTGTGTGCAGGAGACTCGGGGAAAGGATCACCATGAGGTCTGCTGGTGTCCCTACCAATCTGAAGACTTTGACGACAACCTCCGGTCAATCCTCGGCTGCCTGAGGATCCATCTCTCCTCGGAACCTGGGCGACCTTTGTCTCTGAAACTCATTCAATGCACTCAGGCGGCATGCACTCTTCGCCGCTGGGGCTGGTAGCATCGATGGCTCGGCGGGTAAAGGTACCGCCGGTGCCTTCGCTATAATGGGGCCCTACACCGAGGCCTCGTCGCTCGGTGGGGAGTCATCTCACACAAATCTCGGAACCCTAGCTGGTTGCCTTCGTGGGGCCATCCTGAAAAGAAACAGTTGTGCCATGGTTAATAAAGTATACCTGGTGAGCTGACACAAAGTAATCACAAAAAAAACTTTTAAAACACACATGAAATCAATGTTTTTGTGCACTGAGTCGGAAATCAGAAGTCTGGGTCCTGGTGTATGGATACGTCGGCCGCCGCACCAACACTGGACTCCCTGGATTGATAACCACACTCATTACTCTAAACAATATTGCTTCACAGAGAAGAAATTATCAGAGTCCTGAGTTCTGCGATAGAACCAACTCCTCTGATACCAATTTGTCACGACCCGTCCTCGAGGACCGTGCCGTGACTACCCCAATCCCACCTTCCATAGGCCAGGGGTTGGAGACTAGCACCAAAGGCGTAAATCCCAAAAGAAGGTAAGGCATTTCCTTTATGAAGAAATATGCACAATAGAGTATGCAAGTGAAGTAACACTAAGTAAAACTGAGTACAAGGTAAGTGCTTAAAAAGTAAATGGGCTAGTATACAAACCCAACTGAAAGTATAGTACAACTGAAAGAAAAGTACAACAGCAGTAAGTAAAACATTAGCATCGAGTCGTCCTCCGGAAATCCCACCTGAAGGGTGGGTACAAATAGTCTGCTCAGCTCCTCGGTCCGACCGTCTGCTCTGTGTACGTCCTGCAAAGTTGTCCACCTCCGAGTACCGTCCAGCTCCACAAGCCTCCACCTCGATCAGTGCTGTCCGTCGTCTGCAGCCAACACAACGTAGTCCGGGCATAGCCCGTGCAGGGGTGAGTATACGATACTTAGTAGGGACCTCGGGACCTCCGAATGTCTCTCATAATCCACGAAGGATAAACCACAAGGAAAGATACAATCACGAAGTATCAACAACACTACTTAGGTATATGCCCATACATATATCTAACTCATCAGTTACAGTTCGACTCCAGCTCCCGAGCCCAAGCACAACCTAGTCCACAGAGGAAAGCACAACCCAGTCCACACAGGAAAGCACAACCCAATCCACACAGGAAAGCAAGTCAACCACATCAATGATAATGATTGAAAATCAAGACTCAGCTCACACAGGTATACACTTTGCAAGGAGATAGAGATGATCAGATGCAGCCACTAATTCATCTAAACTATCAGACCCACATAGGATACAAGACCAGCTAAGCTGTCAGACCAAAAAAGGATACAAGACCAACTACTCGGCCGAAACCACATAGGATACAAGTACAAAGGTCAATACTGCCAGACCCACATAGGATACAAGAACAGTAGTCATCGCCGCTGAACCCATGGAGTATTCCAGTACGGTAGTCGTCGCTGTCGAACCCATGGAGGATTCCAGTACAGAAGTCGATGCAATCGCAGCCAGCTCTAGGGTTCCCGCACAAAACATGCTTGATTCCAGGAGGGTATGCTCCTTGAGAAAAAGAGAGTCAATACATCAACTATCACTAAGTCCAGAGTTGATGTATCCAAATGTTTCGTCTCGTCAAAAAAAAACCCAATGCGATAGACGGTGCGTCAATCGGACGCCCGGTCTGAGAGTTATTGGCTTTTCCGTCCTAGGGACCAGGTTGGTTTTTAAGATAAAACCAACCCAACCGTACTCTAGCTACATCTAAACCTCAATAGGAGTAATCCAAAAGGACCGTCTCGACAAAAGGATCCCAACGCAATTGGTGGCACGTCAATCAGATGTCCGGTCCTTGAGATATAAGCATTTCTGCTCCAAGGGCCCGGTTGGTTTCGGGTTCGAACCAACCTGGTCGTACCCAAAATTTTCCGAAACCTCGAGTGTAATATACCAAAACGACCATCTTGATCCATTGATTCCTACACAACTGACGATGCGTCGATCGGAGGTCCATAGCTCATGTTATGGGCAAAAGACTGAAAGCAGTCCGAAGTGGGGGGTCTGGGCCCAGACCGACCCGACCCAACCCCCCCGGGTCGGCCTGAACAGGGTCAACCCGACCCGGGTTCAGGTTCGACCCGGTCGGGCATGGCCCGGCCCGGTCCGCGTGACCCACCTCTGCCCTGCCGGGGGGGGGGGTGTGCTGGCTCGGCCAGCGAGCCGAGCAGGTGGGGGGGACGCTGTCCCCCCTCCCTTTGCGCTCCGCGGACGCAGTGCCTAGCGCCACATCTCCTCCGAATCCCACGTGGCCATGGGATCCGACCGCCTACCACCACGACTTCAGCAGCGGCGGCTCCTGTCGGCAGCGCGCCGGGGCGCTGCCGGAGGTTTCTGCGGGCCACCGAAGTCGTTCCGGTGGTCCGTTCTTTCTCCCGTCTACGCCTATGGTCATCCTGAGACCCGTACATCACTAAGAAGGCTTACAAATTCCATTCCCTTCCCTCTTCGCCATAGCCATACATTCTGTGCATCAAGAATAGAATAGCGGTGGGTTCAGACTTGTTCGTTGGTCCGCACCCACCGCGTTAGCGGTTCGAAATTACTACCAACAAATGTAAGCAATGCCGAGGGTATAATTCACATAATGAAAAGTAAACCCAAACCCCTACCTCAACCAGGAAGACGATCGTCGGCATCGCGGTACACGGCGTCGCGGAGAAGAGGATCATAGGCATCGTCGTGGCGCACCAAGGAGGAAGCGACGTCTCCTCTCTGGCTGCGGGAAAGAGGTTTGGTGGCGCGTTGTCAATCTCTGAGGAACCGACGTTCTTCGTCATTCTTCATTGGAGGCCAGTGTTGTTGGCGTTTCGTCAGAGCTTCCTCCCACGGGTTCTCAAATCATTTGCCAAAGGGTTGATTAATAAAAGAATTAATCCTCACATTGCGTTCATTATTATGGTTCATTAATGAACATATTAAACACACGGGCGTTTCTGTTACACAACTAAAGGGACGGGTCATTAAATGGCCCTCATTTATTGATCATTGTTACAATGTGATTCCGCCAACTGTCGCTCAACGGTGGAAGTAAAGAATAAAATAACTTATAGTTATTTTATTATATATAAAACTTTTTTTGAAATTATACAAACTCATCTTTTTCGTCCATCTCTTTTCGGTTAAAGTTAATCTTTGCCTAAGAGAATACTGGCGCTGTAAATTCATTGGTGCCCTCAGATTTTAATTCCGAGCACCGGTTCAAAAGTTAGAAAAACCCGCTCATTCGTTCACTGAACATACTCGAGCTAAACTTCAGAAATAATTTCTGGGCACACCGGGCCTCGGTATCAAGCTCCTTCAGAATCCACAGACTCGTAAAATTACAAATTATTTAGAAAAAAAAATTCCTTGAAATTTTCGGGTCTTTATATCATGTGAACAAAAAATGATTCACCATATTACAGCAAGATGGGTATTTATATTCCTTTTAACAAAAACCAATTAGTGTATGTCATTCATGATTACAAGGAAAAATGATCAAATATCTATTTACTAGAAAAGGTGAAAGGGACATTAAGATTCATGAGATGGTTTATTCCAATGTGTGTAGACCATTTCCAATCGACACAAGGGATGGGTACTCATTCTTTATAATTTTTACTAAGGATTTTAATAGATATGGACATGTATATATAATGATATATAAGTAAAATTTCATTTATAGATTCAATTAATATAAGAATGAAGATGAGAACCGTCTTGGTAATAATATTAGGAAAAACTAATCAGACCATGGTATAGAATTTCTTATCAATCCTTCATTGATTATTTATAGGGCTTTGGGATTCTATCCCAACTCACTCCTCCTTATTAACCATAATGGAATGGTGTAAGTGAGTGGAGGAACCACACCTTGTTAGACATGGTGAGATCAATGATGTGTCTTATGAGACTTATGTTATCCTTTTGGGGATATTCATAATAGACAACAACACACATTCTAAAATGAGTACCAACTAAATTAGAAAATGATATTACATATGAAATTTAGTATAGAAAAACACCCATGTTTTTTCATGTATGAGTGCGGTGATGAAAAGACTTTGATAAGGATATTTATAGAAAAAAAACACACTTATATGCACTATGTAAATCATTATAGGATATCCAAAGGAAAATAAGGAGATACTACCAATATGATCCTTTATATAAAATGGTCTTGGTTGAAAGAATACCCATATTCCATGAGAAGGATCATATCTCTAAAAGAGATAGTTGGAGAAATATAAACATCGATGAAGTCCAATATCAAGATAAACACGTGTTATTATAAATATATCATCTAAAAATCCCAATAGAAGAGAACATTCTAGAGACATAAGTACTGCTTAAGAGTACAAGAGAGGCTTGAGAACCTAAATGGTATGGTTTTCAATTCACTTAGGATAATGACTCATTACTAGTTGATAATAATTATACTCTAACCAATAATAATGCTATAATTTGTGAATATATATTCAAATGGAAGGAAGAAATGAATTTTGAAATGGATTCCCGCTACTGGAAATACAATATATACCAATGGTTTCAAACCATTGGTATAGGCATTAAAACTGTTAGTATACTATATACTAACGGTTTTGAAAACCATTGGCTAGTAAGCCATTGTGAAAGGCCTATACCAACGATTTTTCTCTAACCGTTGGTATATGGAATTGTAACCTTCAGTATGCCAATGATTTTATAGAAACCTCTGGTATATATTTATAAAAACGGTTTATAAACCATTGGGATATATAGATTACATGTAGTTTACCAACGGTTTAGAAACTATTATTATATAGTATTACCAACGGTTCCTTAAAACCGTTGGTAAAAATATTCTTGAAATATACTATACCAAGAGTTTTGAACTGTTAGTATAGTGTATTACCAATGGTTTATTCAAACCATTGGTAAAACTATTATCCAAACACACTTTACCAACGGTTTAAAACTATAGGTATAGTGTATTTATAGAAAATAGCATAACATTCAACACATCTGCCACCCATCCCTTCCATTGCATACACCTGCAAATACACCTACAAAAAACACTTAAAATAGAACAAAAAAACACCTAAAATAGCACATAAAAAACTTCAGACTCTTCCAACCATGACATGTACCACAACATAGTTTTCCTCAGTTCAATATTCACATGACAACCACTCTTCCAACTAACCCATTTCAATTTATTTGGTGCAGACATCTCATAATGGTGAGAGGATACTCACATTTCCGAGAGCCTATGATAGTCAGAGTTACATAAACCATTAATAGAATTAGCACATAATTTATAAGGTAATTAGAGAAAGTATACACATACAAAAAGTATACCCATACACCATTAACACATAATTTATAAGTTAATTAAATACATAATGAATTCAATTCAAAATTCAGGGGGTTGGGGGGGCTGTTCAGGGGATTGGGGTGGCTGTCCAAGGGGGGTATGGGGTGTCCAGGTTGTGGGGTGTCTGGGGGGATGGGGGTGTCTGGGGGGGGGGGGGGGGGGCTATCGATGGGGTGTCTAGGGGGTTAGGGGGGGGGGGTTTCCAGTGGTGGGGGTGTCCAGGGGGTGGGGGTGTCTAAGGGGTTGGGGGGGGGGTCTAGGAGGTTGGGGGGATGTCCAAGGGGGGTGGGGTGGTGTCCAGGGGGTGGGGGTGGCTGTCCATGGGGGTGGGGCTGTCCAGGGGGGTGGGGTGTCCAGGGGGGTGGGGGGTGTACAGGTGGTGGGGTGGTGTCTAGGAGGGGTGGGGGGCCGTCCGGTGGGTTGGGGGTGTCCAGGGGGGGTGGGGGGGGGGGAGGTTTTAGGGGGTGGGGGTGTCCAGGGGGTGGGGGTGTCCAGGGGGTGGGGTGGTGTCCAGGGGGTAGGGGTGGTCCAGGGGTTGGAGGGGCTGTCTAAGGGGGTGGGGTGGTGTCTAGGGGGTGGGTGGTGTCTATCCCTTGGGGTGGGGGTGTCCATGGGGTGGGGGGTGTCCAGGTGGTGGGGTGGTGTCTAGAAGGGGTGGGGGAGTCCAGGGGGTTGGGGTTGGCTGTCTAGGGGGTAGGGGGGCTGTCCGTGGGGGTGGGGGTGTCAAGGGGTGGGGGTGGTTTAGGGGGTTGGAGGGGCAGTCCAAGGGGGTGGGTAGGCTATCCAGGGGGTGGGGGTGTCCATGGGGGTGGGGGTGTTCAGAGGGGTGGGGGTGGGGGTGTTTAGGTGGTGGGGTGGTGTCTAGGAGGGGTAGGGGATGTAATGGTTTTAATGGAATGAATTTCATGGATTTTAAGATCATTTGTATTTTTAAAATGGTTTTGGAATAGTGTTTATTTCAATATTATGTGTTTCTTTAGGAAAAATGAATGCTTTTGGTGTGTATGGTAGGAAGGGGGATTTGGTTATTAGAAAAAGGATTAAATTTTTATTGCGAGACAAAAATACTATATGATTTTTGAAATTGAACCTTAAAAGGAATTTTTATAAACCATTGGGGAGTTTTAAATAGAAATAAGTCTCTATTATGTGATTTTGAAATGGTTTTATGAAGAATTATTTATGATGTATCTTTATGGGATTTGTGATGTTGTGTCCCTTGTATTAGAACATCATTTTATTTAACTAAAGGTTTTAATTTTGATAATTATTTAGAATGTTACCACTATAAATGAATCAAAATGTTCATAAGGGGATATCTCAGGTTGTCATTTTTGTGGCTTGGTCTCTACTCAAACTCTTGTGGAAGTGGAATAACCATGTTCTTCGCAGATCATTTATTATGCATGGGAGTTTCTAAAATACCATCCACTATTTTTTATTGGTGATAAAGGATCTCAGGAGGAAACCAAGTGTATATCTACGATTAATGGGATATTTGAGTTGTTAGAAACCCTATAATCCACGGGGGGTGGGGGCTATCCCAGGGGGTGGGGGTTGTCTAGGGGGTGGGGTTGTCCAAGGGGTGGGGGGGCTGTCCATGGGGGTGGAGGGGCTGTCCAGGAGGGTAGGGGCTGTCCAGGGGGTGGGAGGGGCTGTCCACGGGGGTGGGGGGGGGGGTGGCTGTCCAGGGGGTAGGGGGTGGGTGGGGTTGTCCAGGGGGTACGAGGTGTCCATGGGGGTGGGCGGACTATCCACGGGGGGTAGGAGTGTCCCGAGGGGTTGGGGGGCTGTCCATGGGGGGTGTGTGGGATGTCCACAGGGGAAGGGGTGTCCAGGGGGGTGGGCGGGCTATCCACAGGGGTGGTGGGGTTGTCGAGGAAGGTAGGGGGTGTACAGGGGGTGGGCAGGCTGTCCATAGGGGTGGGGTTGTCTAAGGGGGTACGAGGTGGCCAAGGGGGTGGGTGGGCTATCCAAGAGGGTGGAAGGGCTGTCCAGGGGGGTATGGGGTGTCTAAAGGGGTGGGAGGGATATCCATGGGGGTGGGGGGATGTCCATGGGGGGGGGGGGGTGTCTACAGGGGTGGCTGGGCTGTCCAGGGGGTACGTGGTGTCCAAGGGGGTGGGTGGGCTGTCCACGGGGGTGGGAGGGCTATCCATGGGGGTGGGGGGGGGGAAGTCCAGGGGGACACGAGGTGCCCAGGGGGGTGGGTAGGATATCCATGGGGGTGGAGGGGTTTTCCAGGGGGTGGGAGAGTGGTCCATAGGGGGGGGGGGCTATCCACATAGGGAGGGGCTATCTATGGGGGGTGGGCGAACTGTCCATGGGGGTGGAGGGGCTATATAGGGGGGGTCGAGGGTGTCTAGGGGGTAGGCAGTGTCCAAGGGGGGTGGGCGGGCTATCCACGGGGATGGGGGGGGGATGTCCACAGTGGGAGGGGTTGTCCAGGGGGGCGGGCTGTCCAGGGGGTGGGTGGGGCTGTCCGGGGGGGGGGGGGGGTATCCTAGGGGTACGGGGTGTCCAGGGGGTGGGCGGGGCTATCTTGGGGGAACATGGTGTCCAGGGGGTGGGCAGGGCTGTCCAGGGGGGACGGGGTGTCCAAGGGGTGGGAAGGCTATCCATGGGTTGGCAGGGCTGTCCAGGGGGTAGGGGCTATCCAGGGGGTGGGCGGGCTGTCCATAGGGGTGGGGGGTTGTCCACGAGGGGAGGGGGTGTCCAAGAGGGTGGGCAGGCTATCCACAGGGGGGGTCCAGGGGGTACGGGGTGTCCACGGGGTGGGTGGACAATCCACGAGGGTGGCAGGGCTGTCCGGGGGGGGGGGGGTATGGGGTGTCTAAAGGGGTGGGTGGGCTATCTATGGGAGTGGGGGGATGTCCACAGGGGTGGTTGGGTGGGGGGGATTTCCAGGGGTACGGGGTGTCTGGGGGGGGATGTCCACGGGGGTAGAGGGGCTGTCCAGGGGGTACGGGGTGTCCAAGGGGGTGGGCGGGCTATCCACATGGGTGGGAGGGCTGTCCACAGGGTGGGGGGAGGGGGGTGTCCAGGGGGGAACGCGGTGTCCATGGGGGTGGGTAGGGCTGTCCAGGGGGTACGACGTGTCTAGGGTGGGTAGGCTGTCTACAGGGGTGGCAAGGCTATCTAGGGGGTACAAGGTGTTCGGGGGGGGGGGGGGGGGGGTTGTCCAAAGAGGTGGGGGGTTGTCCACAGTGGGAGGGGCTATCCAGGGGGGGTGGGCGAGCTGTCCATGGGGGTGATGGAGCTGTCTAGGGGGTTCAGTTTTTCCATTGGGTAGGGGGTGTCCAAGAGGGGTGGGCAGGCTATCCACGAGGGGTGGGGGCTGTCCATGGGGAGAGGGGCTATCCAGGGGAGTGGGCGGGCTGTCCAGGGGGTGGGCGGGCTGTCCAGGGGGTGGGCAGGGCTATCCAGGGGGTGGGAGAGGTTGTACAAGGGGAAAAAAGTGTCCAAGGGGGTGGGCGGGGCTATCCAGGGGTTATGAGGTGTCTAAGGGGTGGACAGGCTGTCCACATGGGTGGCAGGGCTATCCAGGGGGTTAGGGATGTCTAGGGGTTGGTGGGTTGTCCACAGGGGTGGAGGCTGTCCATGGGGGGAGGGGGTGTCTAGGGGGTGAGCGGGCTATCCACAGGGGTGGCGGGGCTATCGAGAGGGGTAGGTGGTGTTCAGGGGGGTGGGTGGGCTATCCATGGGGGTGGGCAGGCTATCCACGGGGGTGGGGGTGGGGGGGGGGGTGTACAGGGGGTACGAGGTGTCCAGGGGGTGGGTGTGCTATCCATGAGGGTGGCGGGGCTATCCATGGGGGCATGGTTTGTCAAAAGGGGTGGGAGGGATTTCCATGGGGGTGGGGGGGTGTCCAGGGGGGTACGACGTGTCCGGGGGGTGGGTGGGATCTCCACGTGGGTGGCGGGGCTATCCAAGGGGTGCGAGGTGTCCAAGGGGGTGGGCCAGCTATCCACGGGGGTGGGAGAGCTATCCACAGGGATGGGGGGGGGGCTGTCCAGGGGGCACAAGGTGTCCAGGGGGGTGGGTGGGGCTGTCTAGGGGGTACAGGGTGTCCAGGTGGTGGGAAGGTTGTCCACGGGGGTGGTAGGGTTGTGTATGGGGGTAGGGGGTGTCTAGGGGGGCTATCCATGGGGGAGGGGCTGTCTAGGGGGGTGGGCAGGCTGTCCACAAGGGTTGGGGGGTGGTGTGAATGGGGGTACAAGGTGTGAAGGGGGGTGGGTGGGCTGTCCACAAGGGTGGCGGGGCTGTCTAGGGGGGGTATGGGGTGACCAAAGGGGTGGGAGGGATATCCAAGAAGGTTGTGGGGGGGGGGGGCTTTCCATGGGGGTGGGGGATGTCTATGGGTGTACGGGGTGTCCAGGGTGGTGGGTCGGCTGTCTACGGGGGTGGTGGGGCTATCCAATGGGGTACGGGGTGTCCAAGGGGGTGGGCGAGCTGTCCACGGGTCTGGGTGGGCTATCCACTAGGGTGGGGGGCTGTACAGGGGGCACAAGGTGTTTAGGGTGGTGGGTGGGGATGTCCATGGGGTACAAGGTTTCCAGAAGGGTGGGTAGGCTATCCGTAGGGGTGGCGGGGCTGTCCAGGGGGTAGGGGGTGTCCGAGGGGGGGGGGGGGGGGGCTGTCCACAGGGGGTGGTGGGAGGGGGGGGGTTGTCCACAGGGGGAGGGGCTGTCCAGGGGGGTGGGCGGGCTGGCCATGGGGGTGGAAGGGTTGTCCAGGGAGTATGGGGTGTCCAGGGTGGTGGGTGGTCTGTCCACGAGGGGGTGTCCATAGGGGGAGGGGCTATCCAAGGGGGTGGGAAGGCTGTCCACGGGGGTGGCGGGGTTGCCCAGGGTGTATGGGGTGTCCACAGGGGTGGGAGAGCTATCAATGGGGGTGGGGGGTCTATCTAGGGGAGGGGTGAATCAGTCACAGAGAATCATCAAGTCATGTTTTATTATTTATAGATAAATAAATAAATTTAATGTGATCGGCCTAATCACACATATATTCAGGCACAAGAAATCAATAAACATCAAAGGTCAGTAATATCAGTCAAAAATGTAATGGATCAATATATCCCTCATCACAATCACTATCATCACCGTCATCATCATCCTCACCCTCTTCCTCATCGTCGTCCTCATCCTCATCCCCTCCATCCTCAATGCACTCCTCTTTTCCCTTGTACTGAGCCTTGGCCTCCTCATCGCCCTCCTCCTCTGCCTCTCCCTTCTCCTCACCCTCTTCCTCTACCTCAGCCTCCTCCTCAGTCTCCTCCTCCTCCGAATCAGCCTCCTCCTCACCAGCGTCTCGAACAACACTAGAACTACCACCTGGTGCACCATATATAGAATGCATTGATGACATATATTTTCCTCACAAACTGTGCTGGCCTATGGTGGAAGTGTTGGATGTAAAACTTCCATCTATTTCATAAATGCAGTGTTTTCCCAAGCAGACTATTCTTCCATCTCTGTGGACCTTTATTCAACTTGTTTTTCCAGTGCCTTAACCTGCTGGAACTCGGTGGCACTACAACTCGTACCTGAGGAGGGCTAATACCTTGTCGAAACTATATTCTTCTCAGGTCAGCATCGTACTCTACCAGGGTTCTCATCTCCCAACACCTAATGTCAGTGATCGTTAGGCCCAAAATTGTCAGGTTCCTAGGCATCAAGGGCCTATAAAGCATTCTATTACAAATGTAAATAGATTATTAAGTTACAAAATAGAGATTGAAATTTTAAATCTAAAAAGTAAAACTTATAATCTGCTGCTGAGTCGGTTCATTAACCACACTTCCATCTTTCTTCCTTCTGCTTGACAAAAACAGTTTTGCTCAAGGAACACATCTTTCTATATACAATTTATGCCTCTATAATAACATTGTAGTTAGGAAACCATAATAAAAAATAGGATACCAATAATTAATTTCATAACTAAAATTATATAACAACTTTATAGATCAAATAAATTATGGAGGAAGCAATAGAAAGTGCAATTTGTAAAGAAAAATTATAAACTGTCATACCTGCTACCTCTCATAATCTGGAATCGTAGTACGTCCCAATGTGTGGACATATTTTTTAGCATTAATTTTTTTTATTTCTTTTGGATGAATCCTAAATAAAATTCAATAATTAGTATTAATGAAAAACATGAAAATTTTCATTTAAATACCTCTAATGTGATTAATACCTTAAATTGGCTCATCATCCAAAGAGTAATCATCTGTCGATACAGTTCTAAAAGAAAATAATCCATGACAGGGACTACATCTAACTATGTTCCCACTCTAGTATGCTAGCCAATGTAAAAATCGTGCTTATAAGCTCTCCAAAGCTCACCTAAATCCTTTAGACGTGCTGGTCGTGCACCCTCACCATTGAGGAAATTGAACCGTAGTTGACACCAAAATATTAATTAATATAAATACAAAAAACAATATATTGCATTAAATAAAACATATTTTTACCCATATATCTACACAAGATTAATCCTTGACTTCATTTGGAATCTGTCTCCATGAGAGCGATTTGACAGGAATGATGTCAGAGTATTTGGCAAGCGTCGCCAAAAAACTCCGACATTGCTGCCCTGATTTTTCAATCATTTGACTATTTTCATTGTAGTCCACCATCAACTGCGTGCGGCAGTTCCACACTGCACGCATGCGTGTATTCCCCCACCCCCATCTCCTATCAGTAGATATATCTTTTTTGAAATAAAAACAAATATTTTATCAATACATGTTATAATGAAAATAAATAATGGTGTAATTTTTTTAGGGTTGTATAAGTATACCTATGGTAGTCTGATCAATGGGTGCCACTGGATCCGTAGAAATTGAAGGAACACCCTGTATAGATGGAGAGGGTCCTAATGTATGCTCCAATGGGATAGACTCTGGTGGATCAGGAGTCGAAGAAGACGAAATATAAAATCCCGGAAAGAAGGAAGTAGAAGTAAAAGAAGATGACAGGGATGGCTGGTCGAATGTTGGATGGGGAGTGGGAATCATCATCATACATGGTACAGACGGGTGAGGAGGATCAGATGTAAAGGGTGGTGAAAACATGGGAGGCCTAAATATCCCATGTGTCCCTAATGACACACTTGGATCAAAATGTGGGATGTATGGTATGTTAGTTGGTGGGGGTAGGGTCTAATCGGGTATGCCGACCAGATCGTCTAGCTCTTGTACCACCCCTTTCGTACGAACACCCTGAGTACTAGGACCACTACTAGGCTGTTCATCAAATAACTGTCACCTAATAGATGGATCCTGCAAAAATGTTTAAAAATAAATTAATCACAAGACATTATATATTATTTAAATATATATATTTGAAATAAAATAATCACTACAGGCACTAGTAGTGGAATGCCCAGCTCAGTCATGCGACGATTGTTGTCCATAATCTATTTTCATTACCCCTCTACAATTGGTTTCATTTCCTTTATTTGAAAACAAATATGGGAGTAAATAGAAATGGATAACTAATGTGTAACCCAAAAAACAAAATAAATTAGAGGGAATAATGGGATTCATGGATAATTTAACTATCCATTATTTTAGGTGAGCTTGAACAGATATATAATGAAGTCAATAAATCATACAAGATATAATAAAGAAATTTAATTTTTAGTAGGATGGTTATTTAATAAGTGTCATCAGTCTATTAAAATCATGGAACATTGATTCTATCAGATTCATTAGGGGTGAAGTAGTTGTCAAAATTAAGGAAAAATTTAATTTCTTTAGCCCAGGTAGACGATATAGGTTTTAATACATGTTTTGCAGAAGAATACAAACCATCATGTTCATTACCTGGTAGAATTTTAAAGAGAGGTCTTAGAGTTAATTTTTTTATAAAAATCACATTTGAAGCATTGAAATGTTCACCAAGTTAGAAATGTTGGTTTTGTAGGTTTGAATACAGTTCAATTACAAATTAGAAAATGCAATTCAAATAAAATTTCAACCAATAAACATTGAAAATTCACATAAAAATCAAGTCGGATATAAAATATATGTAATCAATATTAAATCAATTTGAATAGTACCAACCTTAACAGCCCAAGTCGAGGTAAACCAAAAGAATTGAGAACCTGAATGGATGATTTTATATATTTCCCACCATAACATTAGGTTCACAATCAACTCTAAAAATTGAGCTATTGGATTCATCAAAAGTAATAAATGGATCATTTCCAATGGCAGTTGGGATTGTGTCAATTCCATCATCACCATCATCAAAAATATGTCTTGGAATTACTTCAATAATGACAAAAAATTCAGGTCGAAGATGGTCTTTGACATAAAATACTTATTTCTCTATTGATTCTAATACATATGGTTCATCGGTAGTAAGAGTGTGGGTCATATCAATTACTCAAAATCCACAATCATCAATAAATGTGCCATTCTTCGTCATCGAATCAAAACACTAGCATTTCATCATCATGCCTCGTCCATGAGAATAATAGTCCAATATTATTTTTTTTCAACGACTCCATAATAACCTACATTTTCAAATCATGGTGTACTATCTGATGCACTAGCATCATAGTCTATTGTGGCATTAACCATAACACCATCATGTTGTGTTCTCATGTTCTTTTCTCATTCAGTGATAATAAATTGTTACCCATTGACAACAATTGATTTACAGTCATAAACCACGGTATTAGGACCAAAATACAAAGATCTTATTTACACAGAGACATATTTAGTACGAAAACTCAATACTAGAAATATAAATCAATATTAAACTTAATTAATTGTTTTTAATTATTTTAAACAGTAATATTATTACCTTCAATTTTAACCAAGTAGAAAACTCTTTGCTATGCAAAGTCTCCCTCATTCTCAAAGATAAAGAACGATGATTTCTATTTATCATTACTTTATGTTCCCTGTAGATAAAAATATGAATTGTTTAACACACACACAAACACACACACATATATATATAAGATATACATATTCAATTTACTTATAAGATGTATTCATTAAACAATTCACAGTTGAAAAAAACTGTGCGATTTGCCATCTCCTGCTCTTCACGGCTTAATGTCATCAATGTATATGATCCAGTAATTACTCCTGTTTGAGGAAGTGATGGAAAACTGGGTTCAATTTTCTCATACTTTTCTTCTTCATTTCTCATTAGTCTGTTCATTCTTGTAGTAAGATCAGAAAAATACATAGAGCAGAAATCCATACATTCTTGAGCCAAGTAACCATTCACGATAGAACCTTCTAGATGATTCCTATTACGAACATAATATTTTAATGTGTACATATTTATTTCAGTTGGATACATCCAATGAAAAGAAATAGGTCTTACAAGAAGTATTTCAGTTGGAATATGGATTGTCAGATGCATCATGCATGGGAAAAATAATGGAGGAAATATTTTCTCTAACTCACATAAAATTAATGGGGCATCTACCAACTTTTTTTTGCAAGAAAGACTTGGAAAACTTCTTAGCACAAAGTTCTCTGAACAAACGGCACAACCAAATAAAATCCACCCTTACATTATTGGAAAAAATATGATGAATTTCTATTGGAATAAAA
This sequence comes from Viscum album, assembly GCA_963277665.1. NCBI lineage: Eukaryota > Viridiplantae > Streptophyta > Magnoliopsida > Santalales > Viscaceae > Viscum > Viscum album. The sequence continues at coordinate 222,353,282 of OY728123.1, read as the reverse complement.
TCATGCAGAAGGATGTTATAATCACAAGTCTTCAAATATTTTAGCTTCAACTCTCTTCCATTGAACCGTTTAGATATGTTTCTTGAATAGACATCCGGAAATTTAACAGTCTCTATTACTTCTAGAAATTCCTTTTTTTTCTGTAGGTTTCATCATATAAGAAGCACATGTAACTTTCCATTTATTTTCACTGATACGCACAAGATGCAGTTCTGGTCTGATGTCCCAATCCACCAAGTCATGTCGAGACCGTAAACCATCTTTGGTATTTCCATTAACATTTAGAATAATCAAAAGAAAAATTTCACATATATTTTTTCAATGTGCATTACGTCTAAGAAATGACGTAAAAAATTGGTTGACCAATAAGGAAAATCAAAGAAGATACTTCTCTTCTTCCAATTGTAATAGGTTTCAGTTGAAACATTCTTTCTCTATACATATTTCATTTGACCCTTCCCAAATGAAAAACTAAAATCTTTCAATTCATTAAGCACATTAGTTCCAGACATACGCTAAGGTGGATCATTAGTCTCCATGGTATTGTCAAATCTTCAAGGATTATTTTAATATGGATGGTCCATTGGAAAGAATCTTCGATGTCCCATAAAACTGAAACTATAATGATGTTTGATTCTTTTGGATTGAGTATTCTTTATACAAACAGTACATGATAGTTTTCCCTTCATGATCCATCCATACATCATTACATAAGTATGAAAATCATTGATCGTCCACATAAGCGCATCACGTATATGAAATATGTCTTTTGAACATGCATCGTATGTGCGCACACCCACATCCCAAAGAAGTTTCAACTCTTTTATTAAAGGTTGCATGTATACGTCAATATCATTGCCGGGATCAGAAGGGCTAGATATTAGTATACTCATGAAAGAGAAATGTTTTTTCATACACAACCATGGGGGAAGATTATAAATGTGTATAAAAACCAGCCATGTGCTGTGTGACATAAGCATCTTCCCAAATGGATTAAAACTGTCACATAAAAGACCCAACCTCACATTATGCATGTTAGCTACAAAATTAGGATATCGAGCATCAAATATCTACCAAGAAAATCCATCTATAGGGTTTACCAAGTCATCATTTGTCTTATTTCTCTCAGTATCATGACATCACATTTTTATTAATATTTCATCAGACATAAAATGATTCTGGAGTTTGGGGATCAATAGAAAGTTCCACATTACTTTCTGTGGCACACAGGATGGTGTTTCATCAGCTTTTGGCTTCCAGCGGGATGTGCCACATTTTATACAATCATTTCGTTCAGCAGTTTCCTCCAAGAATAAACTGCAATCTTTCGGGAAAGCATGAATTTTTTTTCATGAAAATCCAAGTTCCTCAACTAACTTCCATGCCATATAGTGGTTTGAGAGAATATCTATATCATCTAGAAGTAAGTCCATTAGGAAGGTAAGAATGTAATAGATGGAAGTATTAGAAATCCCATACATAGTGTTCCCATGAATCAATCGGATTAAAAATTCTAGAATTTTCATTTTACTGTATTGTCGATATACTAGAGTTGTGGCAGCATCATTCATTTTTTTCACCCTAATAACATCATCATTTTCATTAGATGCATCATGTTTTCTCATATAAAATTATTTTTGGGTCGGAATCCTTTCTTTTTCATGATGATGAATAAATAGAAATCAGTCATATAATAAATTCTCCAATCTAGTCCTCTCATTTGGATCATCATCAATTTGAGATTTCACTTTCTCCCCATTGTGATACCACACATAGTAGTTTGCTTAAAAAAATATTTGGTTATGTGGTAGATGAATTCTTCACGGCTTAACCAAGGTCTTCCAACATAATTGGAATAGGGGCAGTGTATGTTACCACTATCTGAAGCATTGTGAAATGAAAAATATAAAATTCTCCCCAAATTGTTTTGAAAATTGCTTGAGATCCTATCAGTTTCATACACACAACTTCTATCTATTCTGTAAAAAAATTGTTATAAGTCATTTCGCCCAAAGAAATTCAATAAGATAGATGTTTCATCGAAAATATATTTAAGTAAACCAGAATTTTTCACTTTATATGAAACCATAATTGACACACTACTCTATATTAGAATCATAATATAAAAATAAAAAAATACTAAATTTATATCAAAATATATTTGAAGAACTATACATGAGAGTACAAGATCATGTACACTTGTGGAGGAGAATTATTTAGGAGTTGAGTGAATATTATATTGAAAAAATTTAATATTTTAGTAGATTATTTGAGTGATCACATACACAACCCAAGGGGGTGGGGGTGTCCAGGGGGTGGGGGATGTCCCGGGTGGTGGGGGATATCCACGAGGGTCAGGGGTGTCCAGGGGGTGGGTGGGCTGTTCACGGGGGTGGCAGGATTGTCCATAGGGGTGGCGGGGCTGTCTAGGGAGGTAGGGGGTGTCCAGGGGGGGTGTCCACGGGGGTGGGGGGATGTCCATGGCGTATGGGGTGTCCAGGTGGTGGGGGTGTCCGGGGGGAGGGGGTGGGGGGTGTCCATGGGGGCGGGCGGGCTATCCATGGAGTTAGGGGTTGTCCAGGGGGGTAGGGTGTATCCAGGGGGGTGGGCGGGCTATCCATGGGGGTGGTAGGGTTGTCTAGGGGGTACAGGGAGTCCAGGGGTGGGTGGGCTGTCCACGGGTGTGGCGGGGCTATCCAGGGGGTAGGGGTGTCCAGGGGGGTGGGCGAGCTATCCACAAGGGTGGGGGGGGGGGTGGTGTCTAGGGGTATGGGGTGTCTAAGTGGTGGGGGTGTCCGAGGGGATGGGGGGGTGGTGTTCAGGGGGTGGGTGGGGGTGTCCTGGGGGTGGGCGGGCTATCCACGGGGTTGGGGATGTTCAGGGGGTAGGGGCATCCAGGGGGGTGGGAAGGCTATCCACAGGGGTGACAGGGCTATTCAGGGGGGTACGAGGTGTCTAGGGGTTGGGCAGGCTGTCCATGGGGGTGGCGGGGGTGTCCTGGGGTTGTGTGTGTGTGTGGGGGGGGGGGGCTGTCCATGGGGGTGGGGGTGTGTCCATAGGGGTGTAGTGGGTGGGGGGATATCCAAGGGTTAGGGGGATGTCCAAGGGGTCGGGGGTGTCCAGGGGGATGAGGGGTGTCCGGGGGGTGGGGGTGTTCAGGGGGGTGGTGGGCTATCCACGGGGGTGGGGGCTATCGGGGGGGGGGGGGGGGTACATGCTGTCCATGGGAGTGGGGGCTATCAGGGGGTATATGTTGTCCAAAGGGGTGGGGGCTATCCACGGGGGTGTGACTGAGAGCTATAAGATTTAATTGGGTTTTCATTCATGTTATGAAAAACAAACTATGGGTGTTAAGGATTAGTGTAGTATTTTTTAGTGAAAATCTAATTTGGTAGGATTGGTGACTTGATAACATGATGGTATAGAGATTTCAATTAGGAAACTTTTGGGGCATTGGATTCTGGTGGAAGGAATTGGGTTAGTGAATATCTATATGTTGTTATTAGGAATGATATGATGTATGGTAATGAGTTTCTAAGGATTTGCATCTTCCTGGCATGATTATTAAGGGTGTTTTCCTATATGAAGTTATATGGATTCCTCAATATTTTTTTCATCATAAAATGAATTAAATTTAGGATGTCATTAGAAGGTGAACTCTAGATAGAATCACTATTCATTTAATACATGGAGAGGTAGGCTTATGAATATGGGACGTGCATATGGTAGTAGGTCCCTGGTTTTGGTGGATATATATGGAGATTTTCCTCCACTGATCCCTGTATGAAAGGATCCTAAAAGGCTCCCACCACCTTCAAGGATATATTCTTTATAGAAAAATGTGTTGTGGGAGAAGGAATTCATCCTATATAGTTGCTGTCACTTTTAGATCATGTGGTTCCTTACTCATCAAGATGACTAGACAAGAACCAAAACCAAAGAGGCCTCAGACCTATCCAAATCTCTAGAAGTTATGACTTCCCAATGCTTATTGGTGACTATGGGAGTGATGAATTCCCACATTCACAACCCCCCCTCCCCCCCACACCCCAACAGACTCCCCCTGCATAGCCCCCCTCCCATCCACCCACTACACAACCCCCCCCACCTACACCCCCACTTGCCCAGCCCCCTCCCTCACACTGCACAACCCCCCCCCCCCCCCCACAGCCCTTCCCATCTACCCACTTCACCCCCACCTGCACCCCCACTTTCATAGCCCCCCTCCCCCAACCCCACCTGCACAGCCCCCCACCCCACCTGTATACCCCCACCTCACCCCCCAACAGACTCCCACTTGCCTAGCCCCCCCAAACTGCACACTCCTCTCCCCCACCCACTTGCACAGCCCCCCCACATACACCCCCACCCCAACTTTCACAACCCACCCCACCCCCACCTGTACAACCCCCACCCCATGCCCAACAGAATCCCCCCACTACACACCCACCTGCACATCCCCCTTCACCCACTGCACATTTCCCCCCACATGAACACCCCAACTTGCACACCCCCTCCCCCCACCCACTGCACCCCCACCCACTGCACCCCCACCACCTGCACCCCCACTTCACATAAAGTTTATTCACACAATCATGACATTTGAAATGTAGAACAAAAACAGAATACAAATAAAATTGAAATTGTTGGGTATAACATACCACACAGACCTTGAGTTTAGGCCAAATCAAAATAGAAAAAAAAGATGCAAAACATTAAACCTAAGGTATGACATATAGATTTGATGTGTAGAACAACAAAATATTTTTATTAAAGATGGATATGGTGGAATAATTTTCCAAGTGAGAGAGCTATTAGATCTTAGCTTTAGGCCTGCAATCATGCGGATGGGGGATTGTTTCTGCAATAAATTTAGGGTAAAACATTCCCAAAAGTTTTAAAAAATTGTTGGGAAAGGTAAACTATACAAACAGTTTAAAAAACTATTGAGAAATCCTTCCAAATACTAATATATCCCAACAATTTTGTCAAAACATTAGGTAAAAGTCATCTAAAACTCATATATCCCAATGATTTGATAAGACCATTGGGTAAAATTCATCTAAAAATATCTATTCCAATGGTTTAGTGAAACCGCTGGGTAAGGACCCTTATTCTAACAGTTTATGAAAACTATTGGAAAACATCTGTTGGTATATCCTCCATTTATAGTAGTGTCTATATACCAGATTTTTTTTTGATTTTGGTAGATCCTCTTATGGATGTAAATTATTTTGGTTATAAATGGGTATTAATGAAAAAAATAGATGTATATGGATAAGTCAATAATTATAAGGAATGAATAGTTGTAAAAGGTTTCAAAAATCATGAAGGAATTGACTATAATGAAAATTGTTCATCAGTTTCTATACTGAAATACATCAAAATTCAATCATCTGTAGAAACATTCATTTACTTTATGATTTGTAAAATGGATGTCAAAAAAACATTCCTTAATCAAAAAAATTTAGGAAGATGTCTATATGACAAAACCCAAAGGGTTTTAAACTCTAAAGGATGATAAAAAGGTATAAAATTTATAGAGAACCATTTATGGATTAAATCAAGCATTAAGGTCATGGAACATTCTTTTTGATGAAACCATAATAGAATCTGGTTTAAAAAACAATGAATGTGAACATTGTATCTATAAATGGGTTAGTTTGAATGTAGTTATTTTCATAATAGTTTCTTTTAATGACATACTACTTATTAGAATCAAAATATTTATATTATTTTTTGTGAAATCCTAGTTGAATACATGATTCCCCATGAAATAAATAGGTGAAGAAACATGTATTATTAGGATCAAGATCCATCCTAATATATCCAAGGGGTTTATCAGTCTTAGTAAATGAATATATATTTACAAGATACTAAAAATATTCAATATAGGACTATCCAATAGTGTATTTTTTTCTATTCTCGCATGGAATTCATCTTTCCAAGAAAATTTGTCCTTTGATAGATGAGGAAATACATAGGATAGAAAGGATTCCATATGTGTCGATGATTGGTTTAGTAATATATGATATGCTGTGTACAATTCTAGAACTCTACAACATCTTAATCATGGTAGGATGATATAAAGATGATTAGGAAAAATGAGGATATGTTATTATTATATGAATGAGATAAAGTAACTATTTATCACATGATAAGAATATTTTAGTTTCCAATTAGATCAAAATGATCTAAAATCATAGAAGGGATACATCTTCGCTCTAAATGGTGTTGTTTTGAGATAGAAGATCTCAAAGAAAGTAGTGATCATAAAATTTACACTAGATTCCAAGTATATTATAGTCTACGAGTTATCTTAAGAATAAGTTTAGATATGAAAATTCATCCAAGATCATGAAGTGATTCATAATAGTAAATATCTTATAACACTCTATTGTGAAAATACTACAGTGGGGGCCCTTAAAAAGGAGCCTAGATCACAACAACAAATAAAGTACATACATCAACATATCATCTATTGAGTGATTTTTCTCAAAGAGGTGAATTCATAGTTATCAGAGTCTCTATCAAAGACAACATGGAGGAACCCTTTACTAAATAATTAACTTATAAGAAACATTTCCATCATGTGAGGTATATCATACTGAAAGTCACAGGTAGTTTGTTCTTGTCCAAGCATGAGTCTATTGGATTTGGAATTCTAGAACCAACTATTTTTCTTAGTATTATAAGTTTATTCATCTAAGTGAATATTAATTTTAATATTTTATTACACATCATTCATAGTTCTATATTAATTAATGTAATAATTTATTATAGTATCTATCACATTAAAAGGGTATGATAGTTACCCTCTATGATGAGACCATGAAATTAGGTGATGATATTATTAAACCTTATTCTATGGTTGGATAAAATTCTATGATAGGGCACATAACATGTTGACATTCATGTGTAAGTAATCATAAGAATATGATACATATTCTCAAGAATTTCACAAGAGATAATTTCTAATATGGGAGATAAGAGAATATACCTTCAATTAAGAATTCCACATATTTATGTGTCATTGGATATTTTGTCTACGATCGTGTGTAATGATCCCTAGACATTATAATTATTAATATATATCGTGACTCATACACTTAGATGTATCATCATAAAACATGATGATAACAGTTCATGATGATATTGGATACATTGGGTGCGTCACAAATGGAGTTTTATTAATGAATTTGTGAAGGAGTTATTTTTCCCATCTATATTAATGGAAGTTCATATCTTTTCTTTTGGATTGAAATATAATTTTCACATTAAATTCTATATCTATAGTGTAATGACGATTTTATTTTAGATATTCAAAAAAATACATATCAATCATATAGGTTGATGAAATGGGTGTAAAAATTTCTTAATGAGATATTGTAGTAAAGGGATTATATTATAAATTGAAGAATATTACATGGATTTTGACATTATGAAATTAACTTCTTTCTTTTAGGTGCAATGTCCATTTTACAGATAGTGATCTTTGACATTAGGAAAGCCTTCCCCATGCCAATGAGAATGAAGACTAGAGAGTTACACACTATTTGTTTATATTGATCTCAATTAAACTCTATTTTATTTTAATTATTGGAATAAATATTATTCTCAATATTGAGTAATTATATTATTTATGAATAATGATTCCATAAATTAAAGTAATATTTATTCTCAATGTAATTTTTGAATTATATTGATATAAAATACTTTTTAGTTAATATGTTGAATGAATTAACATTTAGTTTATTTGAGTATTTAATAAATGATGAGGAGGATTAATGGACCATGATTGAGTATGGTGATAAATATATATTTAGAAGAGGGTAAAATAATATTTATCATTGCTCCAGTTAGTACATTCATTTGAATAATAAAATAATTATTTTATTATATAGTAAGGGGTCTAATATGTATTTAAAATTTTATTATGGAAAATTTTAAAATTTAATAAATTACAAAACCAAACCTAGTTCTATAAATATTCTACTAATACATTCTAATATTGGTTAATCGAGAATCATTGTGCTCATCAGATTGCATTCCAGAATCCACCTCTTCTTTATCATATCCTCCCAAGAAGGATAATATTAATAGAATTTAATCAAGACAGAAGAAATGTGAAGTGATCAAGATGAATTAAATAATATGATCAATTAACCAAGATATCACCCAATGACTAGTTTGTTTCATTCAAATATCATAGGAGCACATGTGGATCACTGCTAGTGGGATTCTATACTTAGATCCTATAAGCACAATGACAGATTATAGAAAACAGTTTCAGATGATCAACATATACTATGAAGAAATGTATAGAGAAATAGGTAATATTTTTTTAACAACCCAAAATTATAAAATAATAAAATTTTATTTGATAGTGTATGAAATAGGAAAAACAAAGCTTAAATAACCAAGAAAAAATATTTCTTTAAATTTAATCACTTCCATATCTTGCCTAATACACAACTCTTAGTCTAAATGGACTGTAATATAGCATACTATCCTAAAATAGACATTAAATTATAGGATATTAATATTATGAACTAAAAATATTAATATTATGATTATATATATATTAAAAATAAACTAGTAATTTTTTAAAAGAAAAATAAATATTTTATGAAAAATTGTATTTTTATGAAACACAGATCAATTGTGCTTTTAACACATAATTTAAATGCAATTTAGACAAAAATTAAAAAATTTATTTGAAAAAATAAAATTTATTTTTAAAATTATAATATCAGAAATATACCAGGGTGAATTGTTTGGATTTGTCTAAAAATATTCATTTTTAAATGAATAGTGTAAAATACTGAATTTTAATTGAAAACATCCTTTTTGTTTAAATTATTTTTAAAGTTAAATTATATTTTTAATATTTTTTAAAGTAAAATTAGTTCAATTATATATCAATTAATCAAATTTATGTAATTGAAATCATTTTTAAATTGAATTTTGATATAAAAACATTGTAAACGTTTGAGCATTGTTTCTTTAAAAACTCGCTTTCTGATCACGCTTGGGTGATTAATTTTATATTAAAATATCACAATTAAATGAATTTAATTTGAAAAACTTGATTATATTTTCTAAATCAGAATAATTCATAATTTCTATTAATTTCAAGTTAATTTCTGACTAAAATGAATAGTGAAAATAGTAAAAATTAATTATCACAGTTAAGGTAAAATGGATATACCAGGGGGATAAAATAAAAACATAAGGTTAAAACTGACCTATCAACTTATCCAACACTAATTTGATGACCCTATATCGACCTTATCTCTTATATTTTTTTATAATTTACTATTTTGGGGGATTTTTTCATGATACTAAAAATGTGTGTATGATTGAATCTTTTGATAAAATTACTAGTGTGCCACTCACCTCACCAATAAAAGGCCACCCAATCCTATCCACTTAATACCTTGGAACCGTTTTTTTTTGGAAAATACATGAAAAAATAACATCCCATCACCCCTCCTATAATCATTAAGGAATTAGTTTAGGAATAATTCAAACCTAGGATGGATTTTGGGGAAAACCTAATGAGGATACCCAAATAATAGGTAATGTTCTTCAATAAGAATTTTTATTTTATTTCTTCCTCCACCTCCTTAAATTATTATTAAAACATACTGATATAATAACCTAAATATATTAAATATATATAGATATTTTTATGTCAAGGTTATGATGTAAAACAGCCATCACTTCTATCAAATGAATTATGAAATCATCATTCCCGTATATGACAGACTACCGCCTCGCAAACTGATGTGGTTCATTTTTCCATTAACACCTCTCACTCTTGAGTATGATGATGGATGTAAAGTACATAAATGATAATTATATAATAATTATACATATGGATTCATTATATCATATATATATATATATATATATATTTATATTTAATTTCCATTCTATAGGGGATATGATAATGTCTCTCGTGGGTACGGAGGAATACCGCCCCGCGAAGCGATGCAATTCATATTTCACTAATGATTTAAAAGGAATATAACAAGGTTAAAGTTAATAAATATATGTGATATAAATGAAATAATTATTATATTAATTACATATTTATTATTATTAAAAGATAATATTCTTTTATACCCTTTCAATCACTTAAATACATAACATCATTCATGTACGTGTGGACAACAACCTTTATAAAGCGATGTGACTGTCTTTTCATCACCACACAACATAGATGATATATATAATTATATTTAAATAAATATATGGTATATAGGAAATTATGATAATTGTTTTAAGATAATATATTACCTTATTTCCATAATTATCATTGGTAAATGTAAATGTTACTCATGCGTACATACAACCTACTGTCTCTATGATCATAATATACCTCATTTATGAAAACTAACTTTCTTGATCAGTATTAAAATTATAATTGAGGTATAAATATTATAATCATGTAATTATTATTATTATGGATATGATTAAAATATAAATTATGTAGAATAACAAGATCTTTCATGAAAAGATATGCATGAGAAAATAAGGAAATTAACACCTGAAACAATGATTATAATGAAATATTATTAACAAATGAGTTATATGATGTTATAAAAAGATGATATGTGTTATTATAAATATTAATATTTTTATTTAAAATGTTTATAACATGTTTAAAACCACTACATAAGAGGTTAAATAATGTTCAACCAAAAGGAAGATTTAGGTAAGGGACTTCGTCTCAATTTCTCTTCTTTGAGGCATATTGTAATGTTATATACACAATTATTTTATATGGTGTATATATTACACATTTTACATGTAATATAATGATTAATTAATAATTATTGGTATTTCATATTTAAATTTTTATTATTTAATCCAACGGGATTCGAATTTAGAGTTACCAAGTGGTAGAGAATTTCATAACTCAATTTATTTTCATTAGGTTATATTACTTCTTCGTTCTATTTTAAATTCTAAGATTATGTGTGTAAATAATTTTGAATATATTATATTTTATTTCTAATTGTTTTATTTTTATTTATATTTTATGTAAATAATTGATTTATTGATTAATACTCACTTTAAAATTATGATCTTTATAGGGGTTTATTTAACAATCTCATTTTAATTGGGATTGTTTATACTTATATTTCCATTGAAGGATATTATTTTATAATTTTTTAATAAAAAATTTAATTTAATTATCCTATGGATATTCATGAATTTTTTTAAGTAATAGTACCATTTTACACTCTTTGTTACTGAAAATAATTGATAAAATACTTTTAATAAAATCTGAATTCATTTCTCTCTTCGATCGGAAATATGTTTTCTTCCAAAACCATGTTTTATAAAAATATTTTCAAAAATGATTTTATCCATTTTGAAATTATTTATTAAATAAAATTTTACCCATTTTTTATTTTTAAAAAATATTTCAAAGGAATTTTTTTTTCATTTTCCAAGCAAGAAATTTTTTTAATATTTTTACTGTAAAAAATGAATGTTATTTTAAACTTGTACAACATGTATGGAATTACCTAACGAAATGATTATTATTTCATTGATGATTCATTTTAAATTTTACAATGTTATTTTTTCAATAAATTATTTTCCTAATATTTTGGAAATTCTTAGTTTTTAAAAGTTATTATCAAAGAAAAGTATTTTCAAAATGTTATATGTTTTAAAAAGTGATTTCACAAATGAAAATGATATTTTCCTCAAGAATGTTTTTAAAGATATTTTAATTTCTAATCATCAATTAAATAACCATTTATTCTTATTCCAATGGTTATATGTTTTATTGATACCATCATTATTATTTTTATGGATGGTTTATGATCTTTTTGAACAATTAAAGTATTGACATTCACTTTCTTGATTCATTTTTATAGTCATTAACTTTACTTTTAAATATTCACTATCTCGTGATCATTGGAAATTAAATTTCCCATAAATATACATATTATTTATCATGGATGTGTTAATTTCTTAAATTTCATATTATTTTCTCAAACAATGTTTGACATTGAAAGTTATTTGTTTATTTGGGGAAATATTGATAAATCCATATTTAATATGGATATTTTTTGATAAGGAACATTGTTAATGTATTAATTTTATTACATATTAGTAACTATTTGGAACTACATTTATGGGTGGGGCTTGATATTATTTAGCCCCTTGATGAATAGATATGTCTCAGGAGACAAATATGTAAGCTAGAATTAAATGGGTATCTCTCCATAGTTTAAAATTTCTTGTGAAAGGTATTAACACATGATTCTTGAGATCATGGAATCCAATAATTAAGTATTACATTTATTAAGATTTAAGTTATTATTATCCATGAGATCTTCAAAATGGTATTATCTCTTGATGTATTTCTTTCATATTTTATTAATTAAATGGAATATGTGTTTAGTTATTTAACTTGCTATATTGTTTATGCATTATCTAATTATGATAAAAAAGTTATTAATTAAATTTCATTCATGTTTAGTTATTTACCTTTCCATATTTATTATTATTTATTAACTCATGATAGTTTTTGATTTACTTAAACCTTATTGAGAATTTGAGATCAAACTTATTTTGTTTACTTTCTCAGGAATCCAGGATGTGTATTACGAAAGATCTGCAAAAATATGCTAGATGGAATGATGATATTATCAAAAAGGAAAATTATATTGTAATTTGTGTATTCAAATTTAATATAGGATTCATTTATGTTTCTAGTTTACCAATACTACTAAACTATTTGGTCCTTCAGGATATGATTCCATATATCTTATGACATCGTATTAAAATTGACACTGACTCTGGGCTAATGGGTCTAGGGTCACTACAGTTTGTATTAGAGAAAGTTTAGTAAAAACCATTAGAACTGGATTAATTTAAATATATATTAGGATACATAACCCTATGATAGTATTTCATCATAAGTATAGAATAAAATATTAATGTTTTGAAAAGGTAGAGATTGTGTGGTTTTCCTTAAAATAAATCTCTATCTAAATACTAAAAGTGGATGTGGTTTTGGAACAGATAAACCTAGAGGTAATAACTCTAAAAAGGGTGCATTGGGATTGACTTGATCAAAACCTGGTGAACAATAATGGGACTTACTATGCACATGGTTTTACACTCTTGGTGAATATTCTTAGGATAATTAATGTTTTCTTTATAAACCATTATGAAGGATTGGAATAGGTAATGAAAATGAATGACCTATGTTAACCCATAGACCAAGGAATTATATATGTTTAAAATAAAATAGATGAAGTATTTACATAATGTGATTCAAGTATTAAATTGTATATTTATTTTACCAATGGTATTTTGGTTATAATAATCATGAAGCATGTAAGGATTGTATTAAATTTTAAAATATTTTTTTATTCGTTAACATTAGAGTTATGTATACCATCATGAATTAATGAGATTAATAATAAAAATATGTTAAAATTATTAAACACTACCTTTTGGGGTTTATGTGATGGGAGTCTACTAAGATTAAGGAAATTTGGTAGAAATTTATTTAATGTTTTTCTTTTAGTGGAAATGTTATTTGAGGAATAATGACTTTAAATTTTATAGACATAAGTTTAAAGGTATTGATAGCCTTTAGGGTTAGCATGATCATTAATGAAATTATAATAATAGTCAAATAAGATTACTATAATTTTTGGGAAAAAAGTGTTGTATTTAAAACCTTAGTAAAAAGGTTATTTAATGATTAATTTTATTTCAAGTATGTTGATTATATTTATTAAGAATGTTCTAGGAATTATATTAATTTAGTTTAGAAAAAGATAACCCACATTCTGGATGACAACCCAACATTTTTTATAAGGAGATGGTGATTAAACCCACAACCAAAGGATGATATGTGTTTAGAGCTTACCACTTGCCTACATGATGTCTTAGTTAATATGTCATTGTTTTTAGTTAGATTATTTGAAAAAAATAAATATTAATGATGAAATAGTGGTGTCATTTTTGAGGTTTAGTGATTAATTTATTATATTGGATAAAATATGCTAACCATATTTGATTTGGAAAATAGTTAATGAGATGTAGAAATACTAGGCACTCTTTTACGGATCTTAAAATTTGTTGAAAGTGAATTTTAGTGATTTAGGTATAAAAAAATAATATTTGGATATTCATTTCTTGGATTAAGGGATGAATTATAAATTGATCTAAGTATAACCCAAGGTTGAAATTGTTCTTATGAAATAGAAACATATCAAGTAGGTATATTTACTAATATTCTTAGTCAATAAAATAATTCCTCAATTTTAGGAGAAAGATCTTGAAAAAAATATTATACTATCACCTTCATATCTTATAAATCAGATAGTATTTTAAATCATCATAGATATATGGTTTTGAGGCCCTTAAATTTTTATATATAATTCACTTTCATGTCATTAATGACCTCAATCACTCTCAATAATTGTTTTATTATTTTCTTCCATTTCCATATACTCACTTACCACAAATGTTCTACTAATTAGAAACCTAGTTATGTGTTATTACAAATGACCTTTTTCACTCCCATTTCTCTCTTATTAAGAGGATATTTTATTAACTATTTCTATGATGTGTGTTTTCAACAAAATAATTTTCAAATATCAAACCCTTGATTACAGATATTAATTTTAAATTTCAAGGAATCTTTATTTAAGGTGGGGAGAATGTAACACCACAAAATTATAAAATAATAACATGTTATTAGAGAGCGTATGCGACACACATCAGTAGGCTTAAAAACCTATGAAATAAATTTCTTTAAGATGTTCTAAAAAATGTTTTTAACTTTTTCAAAATGATTTGTTGAAGATATTTTTACACATTTTGTTTTTTTTAAAATGTTTTCAAAGGAATATTCTTATCATTTTTGGAATAAATAAATTTCCTAACATTTTTAAAGTGAAAAATAAGTGTTCTTTTTTAAATTGTATATCTTGTATGGAATTACCCACTCACATGACCAGAATTTCTGTAAAGCTTAGTTTACAAGTTTACAAGTTTATTTTTTAAGAAAACATTTGTCTTAATATTCTATAAATTCTGAGTTTTAAAAAGTTATTTTCAATGAAAATTATTTGAAAAATGTTTTATGTTTTATAAAGAAATTTTTAAACTAAAAAGTTTATTTTACTCAATAATGTTTTTAAATATATGTTTATTTCTAATCATTAATGAAAAACATTTTATTCTTAATCTAATCCATATATCTTGTATTGATACCATCATTATTCTTTATATAGATGGTTTACAATAATTTTGACCAATTAAAGTATAGAAATTCACTTTTTTTATTCAATTTTGTAGACATTCACTTTTCATTAAAATATTCACTTCAATGTGATCATTGGAGATTAAATTTCCCCAAAATATTCATATTATTTATCATAGATATTTTAATTGATGAAACCATATATCATTTCTACATATGGTTCTTTACATTTAATTTTATTTGTTTATAAAAAGAAATATTGAAAAATATGTATTCAATATGGATATTTGATGAGGAGGTACATTGTACATGAATTAAATCGATTATTAGATATATGAGGAATGCTTTGGAACTGTAGTGATGGGTGAGGCTGATATTATATATCCCATTGATTCATTTATAGGTCTCATGAGATAATTAAGTAAGCTAGATTTAAATGGGGTTCTACTTATATTCTAAAATGCATCGTGAAAGGTATTGGTAGTATATGTATAATGATGCCTAAGATCATGACAACCAATAATTAAGTATTGACTTCATTAATATTCTAGTTATTATTATCCATGATATTTTTACAATGATATTATCTATGGATTACTTTTATTCTTAGTTTATTGATTTAATGGAATGTCTATTTAGTTATTTAGCTTTCCATATTGTTTATGTATTATCTAATTATGATAATGATGTGATTGATTAAATGGCTTGTGCAGTTAGTTATTTACCTTTACATATTGATTATTCTTTATTGATTCATGAAAGCTTCCAATGTACTTAACCCATACTGAGAATTTGAGATCACCCTTATTTTTTTACATTCCCAAAAATCCATGAAGCATATTAAGAAAGATATACAAGAATATTCTAGAGCGAATAATGATATTCTCAAAAAATATTATGTTGTAATTTATGTATTAAATTGTAATATGGGATTAATGTATGTATCTAGTTTACTGATATCGCTAAACCATTTAGTCCTTCATTATGTGATTCCTTGTATATTATGTCAATGAATTAAATCAAGAACATACTCTAGGATTCTGGGGTTATGGTCACAACATTTTATCTAACTTAATTAAATTAATCTTAAATTTAATGTGAAATGGATCTTCACTCAGTTTTAACATCTTTTCTTTTCCCTATTGAATTGGAAAATTGTTATTAGCCATGATGTTTACATCTTTTAAAATATAATAATAATCCATTTATTCTAATATTTTATGAGTCAAGATCATCCCCTAGAATAATTTCCCATATACCCTAAACTATCAATATGGAATTGGTATTGTATAAAATAATGGTGTGTGGTGCTTGGAATAGAGTGATGGTGGACACTATAAATTAATATCATTATTACTTACATTCAATTATTGATTGATTCAAGTGAGGTTTTTAAAGTATAAATTTGAATATAGGATATGAATTAAAGGATATATTATATTATTTTTAACCATAAAGATATTCCCCTTAGTTACTATTTATGTTATGATATGAAATGATATGGTTGGTAGATTAACTAATTATTGAACTTATTATATTGTTTAGAAGAAGTTATTTATGTTAATGGTGGGTAGTGGTAAGGCATTATTTTATGATATGATTATTATTGAATTATGTTTATATATACAAATTTACTTGATTTATAACCTCCAATTGACATATTATGAAAAAATTAGGGGGATTTTGATGGAATCTTACTACATTAGTTGAGAATAATCTTAACCTTGTATGATCCATAATATATGATCATTACTCTATAAAAAGGTTTTTATCACATGGGAATATTGGTGAAAATAAAACCACGATAGAGTGTAGTTTGGATAATAAAATAACCATATGAATAATCCCATCTTATTTATATATGATAACAACTCATCAATTCCTACAGTGTTATTTCATGGTAAATATTATGTGATATATTTTTGGTTAAATTATATTTAATCATGTTATAAATGGTTTACTTTAATAATCATATTTTAAGATAAATTGTACATGGGTTATTGTCTATTTTTTTCATGATTTATTAGTAATAATGTTTTATAGAGTTTTTTACATCAATAGTTACTTATATATTGTTTTATTTAAAAAGATTTATAATTCTTTGTTGAATGTTTTTTGGTAACTAATATGTAGTTAATAAGTAGTGTCACAAACCATCCTCGGGGTCCGTGCCGTGACTACCCCAAGCCCGCCTTCCATAGACCAGGGGCTGGCTACTAGAACCAAAGGTGTAAATCCCGATAAAAGGGAAGGAATTGCCTTTATATAAGAAAAAAAACACCATAGATTACGCATGCTGAAGTAAACACTAAGTATACTGAGTACAAAAGTAAGTGCTAGAAAGTAAATGGGCCAGAATACAAACCCAACTGAAAGTAAAGTACAACTGAAAAGGAAGTACGACAGTAGGAAAGTAAAGCAGCAACACTGAGCCGTCCACTAGAAATCCCACCTGAAGGGTGGGTACAGATAGTCTCCTCAGCTCCTCGAATCTAGTCATCCACTTCGTGTACCTCCCGCCTGATAGTACACCTCTAGGTACCATCCCGCTCCACGAGCCTCCACCTCAATTAGTGTTTTCCATCATCTGCATCCAACACAACGTAGTGCGGGCATAACTCATGCAGGGGTGAGTATACGATACTCAGTAGGGACTCCGAGACTCCTGAAGGTCTCCCAGAATCCACGAAGAATAAACCACAAAGGAAAGATACAATCATGAAGTATCAAACTACTCTACTTAGGTATATGCCCATACATATTCCTAAGTCATCAATTCCAGTTCTGCTCCAATTCACGAGCCCAAGATCAACCCAGTTCTCATAGGAAAGTACAACCCAATCCACATAGGAAAGCACAACCCAATCCAAACAGGCTAGCAAGTCAATCATATCGAAGATAATGATTGAAAGTCAAGACTCATCTCACACAGGTATACTACTGACGAAGAGTGTGGAGATGATATATGTAGCCTCGGAATCATCTCCCCTGCCGAACCCACGTAGGATCCAAGTACAGAATTCATCGCTGCCGAACCCACGTAGGATCCTAGTACAGTAACCATCGCTACCAAACCCATGTAGGATCCAAGTACAGTATTTATCATTGCCGAACCCACGGAGGATCCAAGTACAATCGTCCTTGCTTCCGAACCCACGTAGGATCCAAGTACAGTCGCCATTGTCGTCACTGTCGCATCCAGCTCTAGGGTTCCCGCACATAGCATACTCGATTCCGGGAGGGTCCGCTCCTCGAGTCAAAAAGGGGTGGATAAATCAACCGTCACGAAGAATAGAGTTAATTTATCCTGTAGTTCCGTCCCACGTCATAGGTAAAAACCAAGCAATACATGCCCAAGTCATGGAGAACAAGATAACCAAGCCATTTTCCTAAAAAACACGATGTGTAGGTAAGCGATACACACCGTGTCACCAGACACCGGGTACTGCCTGTGTGAAACGGCCCGTGTCATGGGGATGGTCATGTAAAAAGTAAGTACATGGCATGTGGTATGGTTGCACGTCATGTATTTAGTCCTAAGGTACTCTCCATGTACCACAGACCATGTCGAAGGGCTGTTCATGTAAAAAGTAAATACACGGCGTGTGGTATGGTTACACGCCGTGTCCAAACCTCTGGGGTCGGCTCCGTGTTCACTGGACATGCCTGGACGTGTGGTGGAGTACATGCTCGTGTACTCCACCCCGTGTCCGTGTATTACCAGAATACACACCGAGTCATCTCGAAGCTGCTTCTGCCATGGTGAAGGAAGTACACGCTGTGCCTCTAGGCCGTGTAGTTCTTCCCGTGTCCATGTATCTCCTGGATTACACGCTGAGCCTTGCGAAGCCGTTTCTTCCATGGTGGTGGTAGTACACGCCGTGCCTCATGGCCGTGTGGTTCAGCCCATGTCCGTGTATCTCCCGGATTAAATGTCGGGCCTCGCGAAGCCGATTCTGCCTTTAAATGAAGATAATACACGCCGTGCCTTGTGGCCGTGTATTTCTGTCCGTGTCAGTGTATTTCCCTTGAATACACGCCATGTCCACTGAATACTCCTCTGTCAAACTGTGTGGTCAGTACACGCCGTGTGACCGGTGTCACACACCGTGTGTCACTTCTTCTGATTTCCATTACTTCTGCCGCTGAACGCCTGTACTACACGGTGTGTGCTTTGGAAGTACACGCTGTGTATTCTGGAATTTTCCAGAAACGACGCCTCTTGCCAGTATGCCTCCCGAGGAATTCTTCCTTTGTTCCGATGATACGTTTGCTACAAAACTCCCGTCCTTAGGTCGTCCCAATGTTCCGAGGACATTTCCGATGTTTTTGGGCCTCCGATCGGCTCCGAAAACTTACCTTGATTCTCCGCTCAAGAACAGTTGGAGAAAACCATACAACTAGAATGCCGGAGGAATCAGACCGTGTTAGTTTGGTCCGGTTCCTTCCGCATTAGTTTGATAGAAAAAGGTTTTGAGAGAAACATCAACATGGAAGAAAACCAATATTTCTCAATTCAAAACACACCCCTACCTCAATTCAAAAAGGTTGATCACTTGACGAAGGATGGAGATGCTTTCGTTGTTCCATTGATGTTGTCGCGGAATGATGGCGTTGCTTCCTCAATATCAAGAAGAAAGAAGCTGAGGTTTTCACCTGCGTTCTTTGCGTTCTTCAATGAAGAAGATGAAGTTATTCAAGAGTTTAGAGCTCTCTCTCCCAATATACTCACACCACAATCCCACCTAATAAAATAAGGCCTCCCCTTATTTTATTCTTTTTCCATGATTTTCAAAAACTCAAAAATTCAAAATTGAATTCACTTAATTAATTAATCTTGAGTTGTTAAATTAAATGGGGAGTTAAGTTGGAAAACTTAATGAGGGTGAGAGGGAGGAGTTACTCACATAAAGGGAGAGTTAGGGAGTTAAATGGGATGTGAAGGGGTGGGGATCATGTGGGACCCACCTCACAAATATCCTAACATGGGTAGTTAGGATATAGTGGGTCCCACCCCAACTTCCTTACTTAGGATTAAACCACTTAGGTTAGAAGTAAAATTTGTTCCACAAATTTTATTTACTTCACATTTAATCCTCAATTTTTAACAACTCCTCCTGAGAAAATGCACCTTCAAAAAAGGTCCTCTTAAGAAAATACCGCCGCTGAGGTTTCATCGGTGCCCTCAGATTTTGATTTCGAGCAACGATTCAAAAGATAGGAAAACCCTCTTGTTCGTTCACTGAACTTACCTGAGCTAAACTTCGGAAAATGATTCCGGGCACACCGGGCCTCAGAATTAGGTTCCCTCAGAAACTGCGTACTCGTAAAATCCCAAAGAAATTAAGAAAAAATTTTACTTGAAATTTACGGGTCTTTAAATTACTCCCACCTCAGGGCTTTACATCCCCGTAAAGATACATCACAAAACTAGGAAAACAAATGAGGGTACTGAGCACGCATCTGAGCCTCCCGCTCCCATGTGCTCTCTTAGAGGTTCTCGTGCTGCCACCTGATGTGAACTAGTGGAATCAACCATCCACAAAGGACCCACACCTGTCGATCCTTGATCTCCACCAGAACGTCCGCAAAAGTCACCCCATCATCAATATCCAGCTCCCCGTGATCAATGATATGCATCGGATTGTGCACGTATCTCCTCAGCTGAGATACGTGGAAGACGTCGTGAACCCGGTGCAACTGAGGTGGAAGAGCCAGGTGATAATCCACCTCACCTATCCTGCTGAGAACCTAGAATGGTCCGACGAAGTGTGGAAATAACTTGCCACCCTAGACAAATCTCCATAATCCACGTCGAGGTGAGGCTCGTAAGAAAACGTGGTCGCCATCCTCGAACTCTAGTGGTCTCCGCCTCCTGTAAGCATATGACTTTTTTCGGCTCTGAGAAGTCCTCATCTGCTCCTGGATGATCTGTACCTTCTCTGTCGTGGCCTGGACCATCTCTGGTCCTACAAGTGCTGACTCCCCAGGGTCAGTCCAGCATAGAGATGATCTGCAAGGTCGTCCGTAAAATGCCTCGTATGGTGCCACCCCGATGGTGGAGTGGTAGTTGTTGTTTTATGCAAACTCCACCAAGGGTAGGTGATCCTCCCAACAGTGACCAAAGTCAAGGAAACATGCACAGAGCATGTCCTTGAGAGCCTGAATGGTCCTCTCCGTCTGACCATCGGTCTATGGGTGAAAGGCGGTGCTCAGATGTAGCTGCATCCTAAATTCCTCCTGCAACCCCTTCCAAAGCTGAGAAGTAAAGCGAGCATCCTGATCGGAGACGATAGTCAATGGCACACCCTGAAGCCGTATGATCTTTTCAATGTAGAGGAATCCCAATCTATCCACTGAGCCCTGCTCTCTGATGGGTAAGAAGTGGGCCGACTTGGTGAGTCAGTCTACGATCACCCAAATGGGGTCGTGTACTCTGGGAGTACGTGGAATCCCAATCACAAAATCCATAGATATCTCATCCCACTTCCACTCTGGGACCTCCAAGGGTTGTACCAAGCCTACTGGTACCTGGTGCTCCACCTTTACCTGTTGGAAGGTGAGGCATCGTGAAACGAACTCTACCACAACCTTCTTCATACCCGGCCACCAGTGCTGTCGTCTGAGATCCTGGTACATCTTCTACAATCCTGGATATACTGCTAAAGGGGAATTGTGAAACTCTCTTAGCACCTCCTCCTGTAATGCAACTGGTACCATGGTACGTCCTCTAAAAAGGACAGTGTTCTCTCCTCCTACAGAGAATCCATCAGGTGCTTGTCCTGAGGATATCTGTGCACATCGCATCTCACAGTCAATGTCCCCACGCTGCGCCTCTCTGACCCACTAAAGTAGTGGAGGAGTGACTGTGAGTGACGGTAGAAAGGCTGCTCCATCTCTATCCATGTAGGATATCTGTAAAGCGGATAACTGCTCTGTCACCTCTCTAAGTAGCTGAATTCCCATCCTCCTGCTGAGAGCATCTGCTACTATGTTCCCCTTTACAAGAGTATAGAATATCTCAAAGTCATAGTCCTGGAGGAACTCAAGCCATCACCACTGTCTGAGGTTCATATCCTTCTGAGAGAAGATGTACCTGAGACTTTGGTGGTCAGAATAGACTGTAAAGCGCTCGCCCATCAGATAATGCCGCCACATCTTTAAGGCGAAGACCACTACTGCTAAGTCTAGGTCATGGGTAGCGTAGTTCTGCTCATGCTGCCTCAACTGCCGTGAACCATAGGCAATCACTGCCCGCTCCTGCTTCAGGACACACCCAAGCCCGGTCCCTAATGCATCGTAGTAAACTACGTACACTACTCCCTCCTCCGGTAGGCTCAAGATGGGTGCACTGGTCAATCTCTGTCTCAGCTCTTGGAAGCTTTGCTGACATCTATCTGACCACACGAAGGGTTTCCCCTTCTTCGAAAAAGATGAAAGTGGTGCTGTATCTTTAGATAAGTCTTGCACAAATCTCCGATAGTACCTAGCCAGACCTAGGAAACTCCGCACATCTGTCACAATTCTAGGTGGCTCCAAAGCTAGCACCTCCTCGATCTTTGTAGGGTCCACTGCAAATCCCACCTCAGAGATGACGTGTCCCAAGAAGTGGACCTCTCTAATCCAGAAATGACACTTCGAGAGCTTACCATAAAGCTGGTGCTCTCGGAGTGTGTCCAGTACAAACCGCAAGTGGTAGGCGTGCTCCTCCTCAGTAGTCGAGTAAATCTATATGTCTTCGATGAAGACTATGAAAAATCGATCGAGTTATGGCTGGAAGATCCTGTTCATGAGACTCATGAACACTGCAGGAGCATTGGTTACACCGAAATGCATAACCAAGAACTCATAGTGGCCATACCAACACCTGAAGGCCGTCTTCTACACAACCTCATCTTGAACTCTGAGCTGATGATAGCCTGACCTGAGGTCTATCTTTGAGAACCATCGTGCTCCCTTGAGCTGATTGAAGAGTTCGTCGATCCTCAGAAGTGGATACTTGTTCTTCATGGTCACCTGGTTCAAGCGATGGTAATAGACACACAGTCGCAAGCTCCCGTCCGCCTTCTTGGCGAACAATATCGGGGAAGCCCAGGGTGAAACACTGTGTTGGATGAATCCATTGCCCGGTAAGTCCTCCAGTTGTACCTGTATATCTTGAAGCTTAGCGGGAGCCATACGATATGCTGGAGTAGATATCGGGGCTGTCCTAGGGTACATGTCAATATAGAAGTCTACCTCTTTGGGAGGAGGTAGTCCGGGAACATTTTCAGGAAAAACGTCCGCATACTGATCCACCACAAGAGGAAAACTCGGACTCCGCACATCAACTGCTCCTAGGATGAGACTAGACAACTGATGGGTGATCGACTGTCCCCTCCTCTGCGTGAGTCCATCCTACACTATAAAGGCTCCCTTCTCGCCGGTGAAGGTGAACCTACTTCCATCGGTGCAGACACATCGCACCTTGCGCCTAATACAGTCAATCTGAGCATGGACCGTAGATAACCAATCCATTCCCAAGATGACATCGTAAGGCCTTAATGCCGCTACAAGAAGATCCCAATCGAAGCTCATGCCTCCTAGAGTAATCTCACACTACCATAACCAGTGCGTAATCATCGAGTCTGCTCCTGTAGGAGTCTCTAGCCATAAGGATCAAGCCAACGGCTCTGCCGGAATCTCTGAGCTCCGAACAAGGGCATCTGTAATGAAAGAATGAATTGCTCCTATGTCTATAAGAACTGAAGAAAGGGTGGAGTAGACACAGATAGTACCTCGAATCATCTCAGGTGCGCCATGGTCATAGGCCTCCACTGCCTGAAGCTGATCCAGCCTCTGTCCTGCAGCTCCCTGTGGTCGGGGTGGACCTCCTGGTGGTGGTGGTGGTAGAGCCCCGAAGAATCCTCCACCACCTGCTGCTCGGCTAGCTCCTCTACCTCGTCCGCCTGCTCCCTGCGGATAGCCAAGATCAAACCTCCGCCTCTTCCTGTGTGGTCTCTCAACCATCTGCTGCTCCTCTGCATGGCGGGTCGGACAGTCCCGATCCATGTGGCCCTGTCCGCTGCATGCATAGCACTGTCTGCCTCTCGTATGACTGGCCCTACTGTGTGTGCCCCACACATCTAAACCAGTGTCCTGAGGTTGTCCACCTGATGGTATGGTCTTCCTGGACCCCTGTGACATCCGTCGACTGCCAGCTGCAGAAGACTCTGCTATGTGCCACCTTGCGGTAGGTCTCACTGCTGGTGTAGGATTAGCAAGAAAGCTCTCTACAAGAAGGGCTCACTCTAGTACTCCTGCCTACGTCGGAATACTGGGGGAGATCATCGATGCCATGATCTCATGCCTCAGTCCTTTCTCGAAGGTCCGGGCCCGGAAGAATGGGTCCCGTACCATGTCTGTGGAGTAGCGCGAGAGATCGGTAAACCTCACCGAGTACTGGGCTAATGTCATGCTACCATGCCGCAGCTGTAGAAAATCTTGAATACGCACCGCACAGAGGGTGGCTGGAACAAAATCAGACCGGAAAAGGCTCTCGAAGTCCGACCAAAGAAGAGATGCCTCGTTGTGCACCTGGAGCATCAGGTTCCACCATCTACCTATTGTTGCATGCAGGAGACTCGCTGCAAGGATCACCATGAGGTCAGCTGGTGTCCCTACTAACCCGAAGACTCAAACGACAGCCTCTAGCCAATCCTCGGCTGCCTGAGGGTCCGTCTCCCCACGGAACCTGGGTGGTCTCTGACACTGAAACTCATGCAGTGCACTTAGGTGATGTGCACCCTCAGCTTCTGGGGCTGGTGGAATCAGTGGCTCGGTGGGTAGGGGTATCGCCGGTTCCTCCACTGTAATGGGGCCCTGCACTAAGGCCACATCACTCGGTGGGCTTTCGTCTCGCACAAAACTCATAACCCTAGCTGGATGCCATCGTGGGGCCATATTGAAAAGAAATAGGTGCGCCATGGTCAATATAGTATACCTAGTAAGATTACATGAAGTAATCACAAAGAAATATTTGAAACACACATACAATCAATGTTTTCATGCACTGAGTCGGAAATCAGAAGTCTGGGTCCTGATGTATGGATACGTCGGCCACCGCACAAACACTGGACTCCCTAGACTGATAACCACACTCAATACCCTAAACACTATTGATTCACACAGAAAAAAATATCAGAGTCCTAAGTTCTGCAGTAGAACCGACTCCTTTGATACCAATTTGTCACAACCCGTCCTTGGGGCCCGTGCTGTGACTACCCCAAGCCTGCCTTCCATAGACCAGAGGCTAGCGACTAGCACCAAAGGTGTAAATCCTGATAAAAGGGAAGGCATTGCCTTTATATAAGAAAAAAGCACCACAGAGTACGCAAGATGAAGTAAACACTAAGTATACTGAGTACAAAAGTAAGTGCTGGAAAGTAAATGGGCCATAATACAAACCCAACTGAAAGTAAAGTACAACTGAAAACAAAGTGCAGCACTAGGAAAGTAAAGCAGCAACACCGAGCCGTCCACTGGAAATCCCACCTGAAGGGTGGGTACAGATAGTCTCCTCAGCTCCTCGGATCTAGCAGTCTGCTCTGTGTACGTCCCGCCTGATAGTCCACCTCCAGGTACCGTCCCGATCCACGAGCCTCCACCTCGATCAGCGCTATCCGTCGTCCGCATCCAACACAACGTAGTGCGGGCATAGCCCATGCAGGGGTGAGTATACGATACTAATTAGGGACCCTGAGACTCCCGAAGGTCTCCCAGAATCCACGAAGGATAAACCACAATGGAAATATACAATCATGAAGTATCAACCAACTCTACTTAGGTATATGACCATACATATTCCTAAGTCATCAATTCCTATTCTGCTCCAACTCACGAGCCTACGTTCAACCCAGTCCTCACAGGAAAGTACAACCCAATCCACACAGGAAAGCACAACCCAATCCAAAAATGATAACAAGTCAATCATATCGAAGATAATGTTTGAAAGTTAAGACTCAGCTCACACAGGTATACTACTCACGAAGAGGGGGGAGATGAAGATGTAGCCTCTGAATCACCCCCCTGCCGAACCCACGTAGGATCCAAGTACAGAAGTCGTCACTGCCGAACCCACGTAGGATCCTAGTACAAAACCATCACTGCCGAATCCACGTAGGATCCTAGTACAGTCTTCATCACTGCCGAACCCATGAAGGATCCAAGTATAGTCGTCCTCACTGCTAAACCCACGTAGGATCCAAGTACAGTCACCATCATTGTCATTGTCGCATCCATCTCTAGGGTTCCCGTACACAACATACTCGATTCTGGGAGGGTCCACTCCTCGTGTCAAAAAGGGCTGGATACATCAACCATCACGAAGACTAGAGTTAATGTATCCCGTAGTTCCGTCCCACGTCACAGGGTAAGACCAAGCAATACGTGCCCAAGTCACGAAGAACAAGATAACCAAGCCATTTTCTTAAAGTACACAGTGTGTAGGTTAGCGATACATGCCGTGTCACCAGACACCAGGTACTGCCCATGTGAAACGACCCGTGTTAAGGGGCTGGTCGTTTAAAAAGTAAGTACACGATATGTGGTATGGCTACACACCATGTCTTTAGTCCCTGGGTACTGTCTGTGTACCACATCCCGTGTCGAAGGGTTGTTCATGTAAAAAGTAAATACATGGTGTGTGGTATGGTTACACGCTGTGTCCAAACCTCCGGGGTCGGCTTCGTGTTCACTGGACATGCCTGGCCATGTGGTGGATTACATGCTTTTGTACTCCACCCCGTGTCCGTGTATTACCAGAATACACGCTGAGTCATCCTGAAGCCACTTCTGCCATGGTGAAGGAAGTACACACCGTGCCTCTAGGCCGTGTAGTTCTGCCCGTGTCCGTGTATCTCTCAGATTACACACCAAGCCTCATGAAGCCGTTTCTTCCATGGGGGTGGCAGTACACGCCATGCCTCATGGCCGTGTGGTTCTGCCCGTGTACGTGTATCTCCCGGATTACACGCCGGGCCTCGCGAAGCCGCTTCTTACTTTAAATGAAGATAATACACATCGTGCCTCTTGGCCGTGTATTTCTGTCCGTGTCGGTGTATTTCCCTTGAATACACGCCATGTCCACCGAAGACTCCTCTGTCAAACTGTGTGGACAGTACATGCCGTGTGACCGGTGTCACATGCCGTGTGTCACTTCTTCTGATGTCCGCTACTTCTGCCGCTAAACGATTGTACTACACGGCGTGTGCTTTGGAAGTACAGGCCGTGTATTATGGAATTTTCCAGAAATGACGCCTCTGGAAAGCATGCCTCCTGAGGTGTCCGTACTTTGTTCCGATGATCCATTTGCTACAAAACTACCGTCCTTAGGTTGTCCCGATGTTCCGAGGCCATTTCCGACGTTTTTGGGCCTCCGATCGGCTCCGAAAACATACCATGATTCTCCACTCAAGAACGGTTGGAGAACACCATACAACTAGAAAGGTGGAGGAATCAGACTGTGTTAGTTTGGTCTGGTTCCTTTCGCATTAGTTTGATATCAAAAGGTTTAGAGAGAAACATCAACATGGAAGGAAAACCAATATTTCTCAATTAAAAACACACCCCTACGTCAATTCAAGAAGGTTGATCTCTTGATGAAGTATGGAGATTCTTTCGTTGTTCCGTTGATGTTGCCGCGGAATGACGACGTCACTTCATCAACGTCAAGAATAAAGATGCTGAGGTTGGCACCATCGTTCTTCACGTTCTTCAACGAAGAAGATGAAGTTCTTCAAGAGTTTAGATCTCTCTCTCCCAATATCCTCACACCACAATCCCACATAATAAAATAAGGCCTCCCCTTATTTTATTCTTTTTCCATGCTTTTCAAAAACTCAAAAATTCAAATCTGAATTCACTTACTTAATTAATCTTGAGTTGTCAAATTAAATGGGGAGTTAAGTTGGGAAACTTAATGAGGGTGAGAGGGAGGAGTTACTCACATAAAGGGGGATTTAGGGAGTTAACTGAGATGTGAAGGGGTGGGGATTGTGTGGGCCCCACCTCATAAATATCCTAACATGGGTAGTTAGGATCTAGTGGGTCCCACCCCAACTTCCTTACTTATGATTAAAACACTTAGGTTAGAAGTAAAATTTGTTCCACAAATTTTATTTACTTCACATTTAATCCTCAATTTTTAACAACTCCTCTCGAGCAAATGCACCTTCGGAAAAGGTCCCCTTAAGCAAATACCGCTGCTGCAGTTTCGTCGGTGCCCTCAGATTTCGATTCCGAGCACCGGTTCAAAATATAGGAAAACCCGCTCGTTTTTTCACTAAAAGTACCCGAGATAAACATTGGAAAATGATTCTGGGCACACCGGGCCTCAGAATCAGGTGCCTTCAGAAACTGCGTACTCGTAAAATCTCAAAGAAATTAAGAAACAAATTTCCTTGAAATTTACGGGTCTTTACAAGTAGTTTCATAAGTACTTTCATAAAAAAGGTATTTCAAATATAAAAATTGGGTGATGGATTAAAAATTCTAACTTAGGATACATTATCTTATAAATATAGAAGTTTTTGATTTTTATCCAGATGCAATTTACCACTTTTAATCCAAATTCTTCTCTCTATTAATCTCACTATGTAGTTTATTTTATAAAAACAGCTCTTAGTTTTTAAGAAAAAACTTATATTTTTAAAATTTAAAATGGACCAATACCATACCTTGTTATAGTTTCTTCTATATAAAAATGATTACTTTTATATGTTTTATTTCAAACTAGTAAACACAGATTTTTTATCAAATGGAATTGTGAAGAGTTTTTAGTAGAATTATAAAGGGTAGATTTGAATCCCACCCTATATACAAATTATATATGTATGAATTCTTATAATAATATGTATATGGTTATAGCTGCATCATTGATAATATGGATGGATATTTTATAGGTTCGATTATGGATCGGGTGGAAAGTGAAGGGATTTTTTTTATCATAATGAGATAAGTAGTTGGTGTTTTCTAGGATTTTGTTTTTTGTATGGTTATATATTATGCACTATTGATTTCATTACATTATGTGGTTTATTAACCTATTATGGATATTTTATAATGTTTTGAAGACTAATTATTTAAATATATATGAATTATGTTTTTAATATATACCATCATATTATTAAAGATTCAGTTTTATATCATTTTCACTTGTTTGGTTGTTTCAAGCATCCAATGTTCTTTTTGTTTTTTACATATGAAATATCAACATATAGAATGGTCATGTAAAAATTCTAGGTGTTATTTATATATTTTTTATATTTAATCCAGATAAATAATTCCCTAGTTGAGTATAGATAATTCTCCACCACTTTTTTATAGACTATGATGATCGAGAATGCTTTTTGGGCCTTATGTAACATTGGTTTTGGTACCTGGTTAGGGTATCTTTGACCATCCCATTATAACATTGTATCAAATATAGGTTTTGTTTTTATCATTCATAATTTCATGGTAGGTAAGTGATTTTATTAAGATATTTTATGTGGCATGTAAGTGAACATTTGGGGAAAAATCATTTGGATGACGATCCTTGATACATTATGTGTTGTCTAGAGATGTAAATTTATTATGAGCATTCATTTTTATTATTTTTGAGATGTTATAATAAAAAAATTTGGTGACATGCTCCATATTGAGGTTACATATATTATTTTGAAAAAAATATTTGTTTGGGGAACAAATAGGAATAATTCCAGTTGTACATTGTCATTATTCATGGTTTTGTAAACCATGTACCTAGTTTTGGGCAACTTAATGTGGAGATCATACTTTTGTTATATGTTTTGTTGGAACATTTATACAAAATATGAATTTGTTAAAATACTATTATTTTATGTTTTATTTCAATCATATGAAACCAATTATCGTACATTATTTATTATGACTTATTTCATGCGAATTTAGGTGG
Source organism: Viscum album (assembly GCA_963277665.1). Lineage (NCBI taxonomy): Eukaryota > Viridiplantae > Streptophyta > Magnoliopsida > Santalales > Viscaceae > Viscum > Viscum album. Next base: position 222,323,076 of record OY728123.1, on the reverse strand, counting down.
TTTTCAAGATATTTTGGTACTTGGTGATTTTTATTTGAATTAAATATTGGTTATTGAAAACCTGAAATATAATCTTCAGTTATTTGATTTAATTTAATTATGATCTAGAATCTATTTTTAGTAAAATTATAGAATTTTTATGTGGTTTTTAGTATTTATTTATTTAAAAATGATGAATTATATGATTCTATAAATGCTATAAAGTAGTTCCAAGGTAATTTATAGTAATATATTAAAAATTTTAAAAGTAATTATGGTTTCTCCTATGGATGAAAGTTACCTAAATGTGTATCTATATAAGTTATTTTTTTATAAACCTTATATATGGTGTTTTAAGTGGTATTTATATGATTTATTGATGACATGACATTGGAGAAATAATACTTTGATGTATAGTTTAATTATTGTAAAAAAATATGATTCTGGAGTATTATTTTATTTAATAAAGTGAAAATTTAATTATTTTATATAATTTTAATTTCTATTATCATATTTATTTATGTAATATAACATTATTAATGTTTCTAAAATGATTTTCCAATAGGTTATTTGATGATTTTTTATCAAATTGTTCCAATTTTATAGTAATTTTCTCTTAACAATCTTAGGATTATTTTAGTGGAATATTTTTTTGATAAATATCACATGGATTTTTGTGATGTGTTATTGTTAATTCATTTATTGAGATTAAATTTTACATGTTTTCTTATTGTGTTATATATATATTTTTTATTTTTTTGTATCATTAAAGAATTATTCCATTTAATAATTACCACATTAATTCTCTAGAGGTAGTGGAAAATGATTTTCAATGTTTTTATCTAATTAATTAATGTATTTTTTCATCTATAATATATATATTTTTTATTATGGATAATGATGTGGGTTTGAGTTATCCTCATTATAGAGAATAAACCCAATCATTCTGGGACCACAGTCTTCCTATGTTTTATGGCCGATATTTTCCTTTAGAAGTAGATGAGTAATTATTTAATATTTATTTTTTTAATATTACTAAGATAAATGGATGTTTAAAGGTTTGATTCAATAGATTCAAACTTTATTTTCTCAGTTAGAAGTGGGGGAAATCTATTTGTAAAGAATATGACCCAGATACCCTCTCAAACTGGTACCGAACCTGAACCATCACATACCCAAAGGGTGTCCCCGATCCCCACAGGCTGACGACTAACACCCAGGAATTGAAAAAAACCATAGGTAATACATTTTACCAACCTAAATTAGACAACATGATATATATATATATATATATATATAAATATAAATGATAGGAAGAGATAACATAAGAGTAAAAAAAGAATATATGTCATAGAAAAAATATAACAGCATAAGAGAAGCAACTCAAGGGTAGCTAAACAATCTCCAAGATACATGTCCAAAAAAAAGGATAACTAATAAAAAATATAATCCACTTGATAGTGTGAGAAACTCCTACCATCTCACTACCAGTTACCCAGACACATCTAACTAAAAAATCACCGCCTCATTGCAGTGCCTCACCTTTCCCCCACATCAAAAGACATAATATGTTCTAAGAAACACCAAAAGGATGTGTAGGGTGATTGATAAATAGGATCAATAGGATCCCACCTTGGTTTTCCATAACAAGTCTATGTACAAAAATCTAAATATTCTCAACTTTAAAGAAAACAAGTCATGGTAAATAGTTATACAATTTTTATAACAAAACCACGGTAAATCATTTCCCTTATTTCCATATTTCCAAATAAAGTATCTAAAATAGTTTGAATAAATGTTACATATATAAAATAAGTTAAACCAAACAATGTATTAGAAATCATATCAAATCCAATACAAATTGGAAGCACATGAAACATCATTCCAATGTTCACGATAGGCCAGGCTAGTTTGGACACTCATAGCTTATCATAGAAAATCATGCACATCAAGTATCTAGATATATGAAACAAATCTAGAGAGAATAGAAACACTTAGAAAGTGAAACTACCAGTAGTTTCTATTATGTTCTAAGAAAATAATTCCTAGGGAGAAGGGGAACACCCCATGAGTGAACCCACAATAGTATCAACAAATGGGGCCTACAGCTACACCTTCAACCTAAGTACCAAAGTCTAATCACGTGATATTTTTTATGAACAATTTCATCAAAACCATGATTTAAAAATTATTTAATAAATTAATTTCACAATTCTTTGAAAATTCCTTTTATTTTACCAAATTAAGGGGAAAACCAAAATTTCTCAAAAATCCATTTCTACACACACAATTCAATCATTCCAATTCATTTATAAAACAATTTATAAAAACTAGAGAAATATAGTTCATAAAAAATAGGTAAGATATGGATCCACCTACCCCAAACATAGGCTTCTCACACTCATAATATAATCAACTAACATTGAAGAAAGAAAAGATAGAAATAGAGTCCCTAGAATCAATCATAACATCTCAAAACCAATTCAACAAGATAAATGGTCATTAGATATGGAAGGTCTCAACATACATCAACGAAACTTGAATGCAACACCACATCCAACATATGGGTCATCCTACAAAAAAAGTTCATACAACATATCTAGAAAGGATCCATTAAATTATCATATAGAATAATGGATCCATAAATGCAGGGCAATGGTGCTACCGTGATGAACGAAAATAAAGAATTAGAATGAACAAATACCCGGAGAGATGCAACATAACCACAATGAAGATGAATCACTGAATTAAATGATATGGAAGGAGGGAAGATTCCTAAAATTTCATGGTAGAGATTTTCGGTATAATAGGAAAATCCTGAGGTCAAATGAATGATCAATCACCCATGAAGTTCCCTAAAATTTACCAACACAAATCATTCATGACATAAATTTCTCAAATTAGAAAAGACAATAAAAAATGAATCACTAAAATTAAAAATTAAAAATGTAATATTTCATGATATGAAACATATTCACAGCATGTAAACCATTAATTTTGTGAAAACAATTCAGGACATCTTCCTGATGAAAGTCTTACATTTTTTGTACCATTCACAATGGGAAAAACTCTAACAGAGAGTAACCATACCATATTCTATATAAAACCCTACCCATATCTAGTGTTCTCCAAACTTAGAGAAAACCCCATAAGTCCTTTGATTCATCTATACATGGACTCCATTAATTTATTAAAGAAAACTTCCCCAAACTTTAAGTCATTTCCCCTAATAAATTCTCTTTATCCTTGGGAGTCCCAAAACATACCCAAATGAATAGGGAAACAAAAAGGGAGAGGAGAAATTCCTGAAATAAGGCAACATGATATTAAAAACACATTAACATAATAATTTCCTTCCCCAGGAATTAGTGTGTAAGAATGATGTAAAAAAATAGGTTAGGACACTGATCCCTCATTAATGTCTCATACTCCCAAGTATCTTGAGAATTTGATCCATGCCACCATAATACTCTGACATATAGAATTGACTTCCCATGCATGAAATTTTCTTGATATTCAATTATATTCATTAGCTTATATACAAAAAAATGTTTGGTTCCAACTTGATCTATTCCCAACTAAAAACATGAGAGGGATCATGATGGTACTTCCTGAGTTGAGATATGTGAAAAACATCCTGAACACCTATCAACTAAACCCATAATTCCAATTAATAAGAAAAATTCTCAAGTTGCTCAGTGACCTCAAATGGTCCAAAATATCTCGGAGATAACATTCCCTATCTTTGAAGCCGATGATAACCCAACCGAGGAGAAACATTCAATAAAACATTGTCACTAATGGAAAACTATAAAGGAAAATGTTGAGGATCCACATATGATTTTTTATGAATCTATTCTATAACCAGACACCGGCGTATATCCTGAATCCTCATTGAAATATCCTTAATATGACTCAGTCCTACGAAATATTACTTGCTCACTTCTTCCGCACAAATAGGTGACCCACTTAGTTGACCATACAAAGCCTCTAAGGGACCCATTTTGATTGATGACTGATAATTGTTATTATAATAATACTCAAACAACCCTATATGTATATACTATGACCCACCAAAATCTAAGACGTAGTCAGGGATCATATCCTCTAGGATCCAAATAACGCACTTCATCTAGCCATATATATGTTGATGATAAGTTGTACTTAACTTGACCCGAGTCCCCATACCCTCTTAGAGACTCCTCCAAAATCTATATATAAACCTAGTATCCCTGTCTAAAATAAAAGAAAAAGGAACCCCATGTAACCCCATGATCTTCAGTATATGCAGCTTACTCAAGTCATCAACTTTTATGGTGTCCTTGATCAGAATCAAGTTATCTAACTTTGTCAACCAATCAATCACCACCCAAATAGAATTAATACCTAATATAGTCTATGTAAATCCAAAAACAAATCCCATGGACACCTCATCCCATTTCCAAACTGGCACTGGATGAGGATGGAGAAAACTAGAAGGTTTTAGATGCTCTGCCTTTATCTTTTAGAAAGTGTAAAAATGAGACACATAATTTGTAATTTTGTGCTTCATACCCAGCCAAAAAAATCATCATCTCATATCATTGTACATCTTCACAGTTTTTAGATGAAAATACCATGAACAAATATGAAAATAAAACTAAAATAATCTCCTCACATATGATAGTATAAAAAACCAATCCCCAAAACAGAGTATACAATCTTAAGAGAGAGACCAACCTGAAATGGTCTCCCCGAAATATTGGGTTTCTCAAATTCCCTATAACTTATAATATTGATTATTACCATGAAGAATAGTCTTAAGGATAGATTATGATATTAGAACAATTATTATAACAATACATGAAACATAATTCTTAGTATCTAGGTTTAACTAAGTGAAGATCCTCATAAGGTTCCATTCTTCCTTCGATCCTAAAACTATCTTTAATGGTACTTTCCTAAAAGGAGCATTTACGAAAAAACTTACATTACAAAAGGTATAAGTGATGTATAATTAAAATTTCTAAAGGTATTATACCCACCAAATCTATTTGAGTTTCAATTATTTATGAGAAAAGATATAACTCAGACACATATGGTTAAAACATACTGTGAACCCTTCCCTAAAAAGATTGTGACACCAAAATTTGAGCGCATGTATAACCACGACAAGATCTAAATCATTAAAGGGATAATCATTATCATATGATAAAATTTATAGATATCCATAAGACACCAATTGATTGACCTCTATAAGTATGCAACCCAAACTAGCACTATAAGAATCACAGAAATCTACATAACCCCTATCTGGATAAGGTACTATTAGAATACGTGGTTATGTTAGATTTAATTTCTTATCTTCGAAATAAGATTGACACTTTCATAAAATATGAATTTCAAAACTTTTCTTATAACATAATTAAAATTTAATTCCAAATTTGATAAATTATTTTCAAACCATCAGTAGTATACAATAAGTCCAAGGAATCTCTAAAACTCAAATACATTCTATGGATCTTTCCATGAAAATATAGACTTCACCTTCTCGAGATCAACTGATAAGTGATGATAAAAAATCATGTGCCCAAAAAAATCACTTCTTAGAACCATTTTTCATTTTGATATATTTCTATATGAATGGTGACTCCTCAGAATTTCTAAAACCAAACTCAAATGGTGCTCATGCTTGTGATTAGATCTCGAATAAACCAAACTTTCATCCATAAACACTACCAAAAAGTTTCAATATTCTCATGGAATATCTAATTAATAAAATTCATGGAAACCTTATGATAAAATATCCCAAGATATTTGTAGCAGTCATACCTGATCCTTAAAACCATCTTTGATAAATCATACTTCTAAACTCTGAGTTGATGTTAACTTGACTAAAGATCAATCTTTGAAAACCACTTTCCCCCTTTAATCAGTTAACAAAATCATTCAAATGAGGCAATGCATACATATTCTAAACCATTATCTAGTTCAACTTTCGATATTACACACACATTCAGAGTGAACCATATGCCTTATTAGTAAAGAGAATAGAGGAAACCTAAGTAAAAACACTAGGGTAAAAAAAACCTTTCACCATTAGGTCATCCAACTAAATTTTGAGGTATTTTAGATCCACTGGTTCTAAATGATAATAGGGTATCAAAATTGGGTGTGTAACTGGAACCTGGTCAATCATAAACTCAACCTCCCTCTCTGAAGGAAAACCAGAGAAAGAATATGGGAAAATTTCAAGAAATTCCCGAAAAATAATGGAAAGATAAAAAATAAAATAAATATCATTGGGCCTAAATCATACAATAAACAATAAACTCATGATCTCTGGGTGGGAAGTTCCTCCACGACTAGACCTCAGATCCTACTCTCCCTGACACACTCAAGAGGTCTCATCAGTAGTAAAGAAAAAAATTCCAATGACAAAAGTTAATCTCAACATGATGAGAAATAATATAATCTAACCTGGTGATGCTGTCAAATATATCTAAATCAAGAGTGAGGAAATCCTAGACAAAATCTTCATCGATCATCGATAGAGAACAAGGAAACTAAAACCCATTATCTTTATTATTTACAAGAGGTGTTTCTAACTCCATAACAAAATAAATGAGCTCCATTTAAAGTTTAAGAATATCAATAAAAGAGATAAAAATAAATGACGGGGAAGAACCTATATAAAATAAAGAAATCAGTACTAAAGATGTAATAATGATGGTACCTCTCATTGCTAATGGACCCATATCCACCTCCCCTAGAAACTCATCTACTGTGTGAAGGTGATTCAATCATAAGGACTATAATTGAATCCCTATAGTCATTGAAGCATAAAAATGTACCACAATTGTCTTTGAAGCAAGAAATCTTAGAACATATGAAGGAATATACATAGCCTGATAAAAACGCTACATATAACCATAATGTCCATAATTATTATAAATCTTAAAAGGTGTTTAAAAATAATTCTGGGTGTAACCAACCTTACCACACTGATATCATGTCATAGGTACACTACTAGATGTAATTGAAGGTGTAGAGGAGGCCTTCTACTAAGAACCACCTCAACCACTCCTGTGATGAACTTGAAACTTCATCTTTTTACCCTACGCACCATTGAAGCTTCCACTGGGTATAAGAGAAGGAGAAAAACAACCAAACTTTCCTTCCATATTAATCTCTACCACCATTAAGCTATCTACCATCTCTACATAATTCAAAATCTGTATCATAAATACCTATGATATGATATCTAGTCAAAAAACCCATATGTATTTTCTAGCCTTTAACTGGTCAATCTTTACTACCTCTAAAGTAAAATGATCTAGCTCTATAAACTAATTGGTGTATGCTGAAACCAAATTCTCTCCTTAATACAAGTTGAGGAAATCAATAGAAATATCCATCATCAACAAGTATATACAAAAATTCTAAATGAATAGGGTCTTGAAACCCTTCGAGTTCAAACCCACATGCCAATCCGCCGATATAATGGATTCCCAAAATCACTTGTAGAGACCCTAAAGTATGAATGTTGTACACTTCACCTTGATACACTAAGGTGTATCTAGGAATTCAAAGAATTGATCAATATTTTCTAGCCAGTACTCTTTCCCTTTAGGTTCATTATTACCCTTAAATAATAGTGGATTCTCACATAATAACTCTTGTGATTGATCCCTATCTCCTCTAACTCATGGATGTACATTAAAAACTGTGTTATGAACTTGTAGTACATTTTGGTTGACAACATGGACTAATCATATGATATCCTTGATAATATTTTGATTTAGAGATGAATTACATTGAGGACCATAATCTACACCCTCTGAAGGAACCATGGAAGACTTCTTGAAGTCATACCACAAAACACTAAAACAAAATAAATGATCATAAAATAGGATAATTTCAGTTCAAACAAAAAAACCATAAGAAAAAATTAATATGAAGATCAAGAAGTATGAGAAACACAAACCAACATTCCATTTTAACTTGAGTCTCATCCCGGAAAGAGATAGGAAGACACTAACCACAACCTACCTATGAATTCCCAATAATCCTAAATTCAGTCTATCAACTTCCCATGACATGGAATCTTGAGAACAATCCAAAACCTCTGATATCGAAATGGGATGAACCTGACCTGGATACCCTCTCAAACTGGTACCCAATCCAAAACATCACATACAAAAAGGGAACCCCCAATCCCCATGGTATGGTGACTAGAACCCGTTCATAAAAAAAACCCATAGAAAAAAATTTCCCCCAAACGAAAGTAGAAAACATGATACACATATATATACATGATTGGAATACATAAAAGAAGAGTAAAACAAGAATACATGTCATATAAAAAATTAAATAGTATAAGTGAAACAACTCAAAGGTAGCTAAATAATATCCAAGATACACGTCCAAAAATAAAGATAACTAAAACAAAAAACAATCACTCCATGTGATATAGTGGTCCACTCCCACAATCTCACCACCAACTACCCAGTCAAAATTGACCAAAACCTCACCACCTTTCTTTACCCAGCATCAAAATACATAACTAGGTCTACAAAATTCTGAAGGGGTATGTAGGGTGTGACATAAATATACTCATTAGTATCCCACCCAGGTGTTCTATAAAATGTCTCTATACAAAAATCACAACATTCTCAACTTTAAATAAAACAAGGAATGAACAATGGTTATAGAGTTTTTATATCAAAATCATGGTAAATTATTTACCTTATTTATATAGTTCTAAGTAATGTAGGTAAATTAGTTTCAAATAATATCACATTTATTGAAGTAGTCAAACAAAATCATGTATCAAATATCATATTAAATCAAATAAAAATTAAAAAAATTGGTAACATAACGTCAAGGATCAAAATAGGTTAGGCTATCTAGGACACTCAAACCTAATCATTGACAATCATGCACATCAATTATCATGATATATGAATCAAATATAGAAATTAGAGGAACAAACTAGAAAGAAAACCTCCAAACAATATCTAAATATTCCCTAGAACAATGGGCCTTGGGTGCATAGGAACACCCCATGAGTGAACCCCTTGACATCATCAACAAATGAGGCCGATTTCTACACTTTCCACTAAAGTACCCAAGGCTTACCATATGCCACATTTTCCAAATAATTTCATCAAAAACCATGATTCAAAAAACATGTAATTAATCTATTTCATAATTCTTTTAAATACCTTTTATATTACTAAAACAAAGGAGAACCCATATTTTAGTAAAAACCATTTCCACAAATACAATTCAATCATGAAAATTTATTTTTAAAACAATTTATAAAAACCAGAGAAATAAAGTTCATACAACACATGATTTATACCAAACCACATACCTCAAACATGGGTTATACATGCTCATAATGGAATACAACAACATGGAAGAAAGTAAAAAAACAACATCAACCCTAGAATAAATCCTCATATCTCATAATCAATTTAACAAGAGAAATAGTTAATAGAGAGGGAAGATCACAACATAACTCAATGAAAATTACACATAGTACCACAACCACCATAAGGGTCAACCTCCAAAATAATATTACCTAAAGGTTATTGAAAGGATCATTAAATTTATCCTCATATATCAACAGATCTATAAATGTAGGGTCACTATACTACCCTGATCAACAATAATGAAGAATAAAAAAGATCAATTCATAGAGGGTTGCAACACTACCACAATGAAGATCAATCACTGAATGAAATTATTTTTAAAGAGAATAGATCCATGAAATCACTTGGGATTGCTCCTATTTATGATAGGAAAATCTTGTGCTCAAATTAATGATCAATCACCAATGAAGAACCTTAAAAAGAACAAACCCCTAAAACGTTCACAACATGAAAATGTTTCATGATGTAAATTTCTCAAACTAGAAAAGATTCTAAAAAATGTATCACCTCAGATTAAAAATCATAATCTTACCATTTTAAAACATGAAAAATATTCACTACATGTAAAACATTGACACATTCAAACAAATTCATGAAAAATACCCAACAAAAGTTTCAAATCACGTAAAACATTCACGACATGAAAGAGTCCAACAAAAAATAAATAGATCATATTCTACACAAAAACCCAAACCATGTTTTGCGTTCCCCAAATATAAGGAGAACCCGAAAAGGAATTTAACTCACTTATACCCAAAAAAAATAATTCCCACAAGAATACATCCCTTTACATTAAGTTATCTTCCAAGGAAAATGATCTCTGTTATCAGAAGTCCCAAAATGCACCCAAATGAAGAGAGAAACAAAAAGATAGATGAGAAATACCTGAAAGAAGACAACGAGATGTTACACCACTAATTACTATAAGAAGTGTAAATACCAATAATGGAAAGGAATAAATGAAATTTCAATTCAATAATTTTTCTCAAAAACTACCTTGGAAGTTAATATGATAATGTATTTCTTTTTTTAACAGAGTTATTAGGTTGTTATAGATTAACTAGTCAATATTTTTATACATGTTATATAAATGAATGATTCCGTATTAGAAAATATTTTGAAAGAATAGTGTTTTAGAAGGGGTCTCTATCTATATTTCCAATTGATGATATCATTGTACAATGAAACCTATTATTTAGAATTGGGGATGGTTGCTCTTGGGATTTATATAATTATTTTAGGAATTTCTAGAAATGGGAATGTTCCCTCTATACAATGGAATAAAAAATAAGTGTCTAATAGTGAAAGGTTAGGCATTCCAAATCTAGTTTTATAGGGAAAGTTGTTATAAAATAGTTATATCAAATTTCTTCTATAGTATCCGCCATATGAAAATCATTATTGTGCCATTGGTATGGAATTTCATCTAATAAAAAGACACAGTTTCATGAAACTTTGATGAAGTTTCATAGTTGTAGTCAGTTAGGTTATTAAAATGGGTTTTATAAGTGTATCCAAAATAAACATGCATATTAATCCATTTTTTTCATTCCTTTTAATTTATTATTCTTTCCATTATTTTATATAATCCTAATATCTTCCTTTTCTATGGTTTTAACTATAGTGGTGTATTGATTTTTGAATGTATTATGTTGATTTGGGGGGATGGTTTTCTAAGAGAATTTTAGAATAAATTTGGTTTCATTATAAATTTGGGAGTATATAATTATGTTTAAATAATATAAACTATCTATATTGGGGTGCCTAATTATTTTCCCATGAATCTAGGGAATGTTTTTTTCTTCATATTTTGAAGTTTTCTTCTTATCATTGTGTCGAGGAATCAAAATAATTTTAGATACTACTATAATTAAAATGGATAGGATACAAAAAGTGTTTTTTTCATTTTATTTCCCATTTTTAGTTTGTGGCTTTCCACTTCAAAGAATTCTTGAATTAACAATAGATAATTGGGTGTTTAGAAAGTTTCCAGCCCCTCCCCACTTATCTGACTGAGAAATGATGCTGATATGAATTGTAAAACCCTTAGTTATGGTTTCCTCAATTATTTATTTGTTTTAGACATAATATGGATGAATTATTTAATATCAGAGTTTTAAGGTCACTAAGAATAATTATATCATGGTGAAAACCATTATTTAGTTCATAGTCTAAGTGGTGGTGTTATTTCTGGTGTGCTGGTTGGGTGTTGTGTTATTCAGTGAACCACATGGTTCAAAACAACTATATATTGGAAATATTAAAGAGGAGTCTCCAAATGGGAAATAATGAGAGATCCATGTTCATTGTGGTGTTCATGTTAGTGCTTGGGTATATGAAAGTTGAGCTTGTTGGAAATGGAAATAAAAAGTGGTTGAGTGTGGTTTATAACTACCGTTTTCAAGGGGAGTCAACTAATGATGATGTCACTATGATTTTGGGTCCCTATTTGGTTGGTGTAACAAATAATGTAATGTTAGAGTAAATTATTTTCATTTATTATTAATATTAATTATTTAAATTTTATATAGATATATTTACTACACAAATGTTGAGTAATTTATTAGTCAAAAAGGAAATAGTTTTATTCATACTAAATTTATTTATATACATTATATAGTTTATTTAAAGGCTTTATTTTGAAATTTGTAATTTGAATTTGAAAATTTTATTTTCTTTTTTGAAATATTTTTTTAATATTAAATTAGGGTGATTTTTTTTAGAATTATCTAAAATGATTTATTTTTCAATGAATTGTGAAAAAACTAATTTTATTCGAAACTATGTTTTCGTTTCAAATATTTATATCATGAATTTATTTTTTGTATTAGTTTTAAAATATTATTATTTAATATTTATTAATCATAATATAAATAGGGTATTTATAATGAATTATATACATGAATTTGTTATCAAAATATTTATTATACTTAAAAAGAATTTTTTTGAAAGTCAGTTTCATCATATTTTTTCACTTTAAATTTAAATTAAATCAAATAAATTTTAGAAATTAAATATTCAAAATGGATTGAAAATTTTAACCCTGATTTTCAAATTTTTTAGATAGTTTCTTTTTAATTTTTTTTCATTCTGAATAGTATCCATATTTAAATTTTGTTACTATGGTAATTTTAAAATGGGTTAATTAGGGTTAAAACTAATGTGATAAGGATTAAAATTCATTATAAAACTTTAATTTGTTTTATTTTATGATTATATTTAATATATAATCTTGTAAACTATTAAAATATGTCCTTTTTTCTATTTTTCTATGATTTTGACCTTTATAATATTTAAGTATAAGATAATGTCAAAAGTGTCACTATCTTTCTTTTAATATCTTTGATATTTTTTGAATTGGATAAAAAATATATAGTTAGTTCTAAATTATTATTTTATGTATGATTAAGTTTTTTATCATGGTATTTTTTTAATATTTAGTAATGAAATAATAAACTCAAGCATTTTTCAAAACTGACTCAATGCTTCCATAATTAGTAGAAAAATAATGTAAATTATTTTAAAAGATCAAAATGTAATATTTTTGGGTGATTTATAGTGTCCTAATAATTTTATTAATAAAAATAACATATTTGGGACGTGTTAATTGATTTTAATAAATTACAATTTTTTCATGATGTTTTAAAATTTAAATTATATTAATATATGCAAAAATAACATTAATGATATTTTGTAATCATTTTTTTATTAAATTATAAAAAATAAAAAATAAATATTATCATTGGATAATTAATTTCAATATAGATTAAAATATCAACCATGGTCCATTTATAGTTAACTATTCCTTTTATAGTTTCTTTCATGACCCCTAACGAGTAAAAAACTTTCATATTAGGGTAATTGTGAAAAGGGTGAATGAAGGATTAAAATAAATAGATAAGGGTGAAAATATCAATTTAACTTTTAAAAATTATATTAGATGAGATGATGTAGAAAATTATTTATAATATATTATAAATTTATCAAAATTTATCTATTTTAATATAAAATTAAATTATATTAATTTAACAGTTTAAGAAATTCCAATATTGCTCTTCCCCTTAGTTATAAAAGGGAACCTCTTATTTCCTCTTCCTCACACCTTTTGAGCACTCTATTTCAAATATTTAATACCCCAAACTCATACCGAAATCTTTCCCCACATCCTAGAGTCCTTTTTTTAACAAAAAAACCCACTTAGAAATGATTTACGTATAAACCTAAATAGGTTTTCCAAAGAAGAGGTTTAGTTCTTAACGCAGAGTTTTAATTTTATTTCTTCTGCTACCTAATTTAAATGTTATTAGACCATGATAAAATATTAATTTCATTATATTACATATAATAAAATTTTAATATGTTAATTTAATAACCTATATCCATCTTATTTTCCATTAACTGGGAAATAAAATAATAATTTGAGTGTATGGGGGACTACCGCCTCGCGAATCGATGTAATTTTTTCCATCACTACCTATCATGGTGATTTATATTTATAGAATTAATATATATATATATATATATGATATTCATGAAATATTTATAATTATAGGAATATATCATGTGATCTAATTTCTTAACTTTCCATTCATCGAAAAATAATAACATCATTTGTGCGTTCTTGTGGATTATCACCTCCACGAATCTTTGTGGTTCATTTTTCACAACAACATCACACATAGACTATATTAAATTATATTTTAAAAAATAAAATTATATCTATGATATAATAATAATTCTATAATTATGAAATTGTACATATTTTATTTTCATCATGTTCATTGAAAAATGGAAACATTACTCATCCGTATATATGGCCACCCATCTCCATGATTGAAAACTACTTCATTTTTCATAACCATCAATAATTTTTTTATAAAATTATAATTAATGTATAAAAAATATAATTATTTAATAATTATTTTATTATATATATTGGAATAAAGACCACTTTGACCATAGTCGACTTACCAAATCCATTTTGAACATATAATCTAAATATCATCAAAACACTAAATATGAACTTAATTTATTACATTATTATATATAACACGGAAATAGATAAAATAAAATTAATAATAAACATTAAAATTCTCTTAATAAAGTATATAATTAACATAATTTTATTATTTTAGAAGATAAGAAATATATGTGACGAGTCAGACTTGAGGTAAGGGATAAATCACTTTTAAAAAATTGTTTTATATGTTTTAATGATTTATTTTCAAAATAATTTCCTTCCATTTATATATTCATACCAATATTTTATGGATGTATTTATATGGAAATTAATGAATTATAGATTACATTTTATGTCATTTTTTTAATTTCATTAATTATTTTTAAAAGGAATCTTTTAAGAAATTTTATACAGAAAATTTTGACAAAAAAGAAGAAGGAATGTTTTATTTTATGATATAGAACATCCATGATTTTTCTCTCCTCCATAGGAATATTTTATGTTTGTATAAATTTACAAAATTTCATGTTTTATTCAAATAAAAAACCTCTTTATATTTTTTGTGAGTATTTTAAAACATGGTTTTTAATGAAATGGATATTTCAATATCCGGTATTGTTTTTCTTATAGGTAAAATGAATATTTTTATAAAATATTTTGAATATTTTTAATATGATAGGGTTATTAAAAATTGATTATTATTATGGGTGGATTCATTATAAACTAAATATGGGTGGTTATATTATAATCCAATCATGGGTGATTTCATTATAAACCAAGGTCTTATTGACCTAATATAACTGACCAATACATTGGGTAGGTTGTTCTATTTGTAACACTGATTATATAAGTGTTATAAAAATTATGTACCAAGTTACCTACATGATTTATCTAGTCCTTTTATGGGTTATTAAGGAAATCGTATGATTTCACAATGTTAGATACTGAGATTATGTTTAAAGGAAAGTATAACCTACTTATTAAGAGTCTGTTTTGTGGTTGATGTGTCTAGAACACCAATTTATTTCGTGTGAATTTAGGTTGGAGAAGAATTACATTACAGGAAACACATTGTATTTGAGTCATGGGTGGATTATTTCTCTTATTTCAATAAATTAGAGCATTAATGGATTGTGTATAGGAGCGGGGGGTAAGGGCAGGCTGAATGTAGGATTGGAATGAGGGGTACTTGCATCTAGTTCAAAGGAATGAGCTATGATAGGTGAACCTTGTGAAGTTATACTTCAAGTGGACAGTGATCGTACAATTACTTCCTCACATGTGGGGCTTCGTGTTGAGCAATTTTGCGCAATAGAAGATTTCATCCTTCTAAAGGATGATCAACAGTTGCCTCGAGACCCGAAGGTGAGTGTAGTCTTTGAACGATTGAAACGTGACCTGAATATACGGTGTGATACTGGGATTGTGGAAACATTGAATACTAATTGAACAACAACACGTAAGGAGTTAGTGGAGGAAAAAATGATTCTATGGTAATGGTGGTTCCTTCATCCTACATGGATGAGGTTCTAATAGGGATATGATTTAGTGGAAGAGGGGGGGGGGGCATGGTGACTGAGTCCTTGCAGGACCATACGACAGTGTCTAATACAGAAAGGGAGGGTGTTCCATCTAGTGTTAAGGGTTAAGAGAATGTTATAGGGGGTGAGTATCTGATCAGGTCACACCCGAGGAAAGAATTGATAGCTATTAAGATAGGAAATAGATTCTAAGGATTGGAGTGAGAAGGGCCGATCCAAGAAACTTGGGTAAAGAAATCCAATGATGAACATAGAATCCATGAGGATGAATATAGTGACGAGTCTTATAGTCAGTTATCAGGAGACATTGTATAAGGTATTTAAAACAGAGATCTTCTTAGTCTAAGGAAGAGGAATGGTTAGAAAAGAAACATGAATGGTATAACAGACTATTTCTACTTACCTCTTCTAATGGAGTCAAAATCAGCCAAAAGATCCAAATCTAAGGCAATGGAGAATGATTCCATGGATTCCAGGAGTTCTAATAGGGAATAGGATACAAATTATGGGAATGTTCCTCTTAAGGGTATTCTACTAGATCATCAACATGATATAGTTATATTTTCTGATCAAACTATGGAGGTACTCACACACTCATAAGAAGAAATAGTAGAAGAGGTTCTTGTGATTAATGCCACAACAGAGGAAGCAACAAAGTTGATGAGAATACTGATACATGTGAGCACTAACGTTGGAAAAAGTGCCTGTATTAACAAGAAGGATCTCATATTGATAAGTGGTTTCAATGATGAGAGGATCAATGTAGGAGAGTGCATGAAAACTTGGGATAAACTGGCATACCAATTTTGAGACCTTATAAAGGATGATCTAGACATATAGGTATCCACTCTCTCTAAGAAATTAATTAAGGGTAATTCTTCAAGTAGGATTAATCTATCTTTTAATAATTATGTGGTTTCTTTTAGAATTGTATCCAAGTTAACCTTTTGGTTTCTCACTTTCGCCTTAAAATTTATTTTATTAATATAAATATAATTTTCATTCATTCTATCATAAGAGTGAAAAATATAATTTTTTTTGAAAAATGTTTCATAAATTTTTATGAATTCAAAGAAAAAATTATGAGTTTTATTTTTTCCATTAATATTTTTTATAAAATGTTTTATGAAATGAGTCATGCAAAGAAGATGATTTCTTGGGTAAGAAAATTTATATTTTGAGCTCAATGTTTATTTTGATAATGTAAAATTCCTACGAGTATTCAAGGACTAAAGGGAATAATTCATTCATATGTTATTTTTTATATGTCCCTTACTAAGTTATTTGTGCTCATCCCAAATTTTAAAATGTTTTTCATAGGGTTCTAATAATGAGTAGGGACAAGGATGAGGTAGAGATGAAAATTATGAAGATATGCCATGAAAACAAATATTTTTATATATTAAAAATTTTATATTATGGGAAAAACTAATAATCAGTGGATGTTTTCACCATGTTACCTAATATATATTTATGTAATGGTGATGTCCTAATTCTATAAATTTATTAACCTAAAATATCTTTGGTAATTATAAGGACCCATGTTTTTCTGTACTAGAATTTTGAGAATAAATTTAAATTTTTCCCATCGGATGCGTATAAGGGAAAAATGGTATTTTTTAAAAACAATATGATCTCATAAAATTTTTATGAACACTCTTCTGGTCTATAAATTGTGTGCTTACCCAATGAAAGGAGTTTTGTATAATTCTGAGCCATTTGAATTTTAGCAGAATAACTAATTATTAATATTTAATTAATTAAATATTAATTTATTGTTATAGGTTCATTTGGATATATATTTTTAATGGTTCATTGGATTGAGATTCCATCTCCTTCATGGATTCTAGAACAGGGAGTTTTTATAGATGGGGCATAAACTCATGTTGGGCATCAAGGCCAAGCCCAGTCCCCTTTTTCCTTTCCTTTTTCTTGCATTTCTTGTTCCATTTTCTCTTATTATTTATCGTTAGGATTCTCATGAATGCCCTCCATTAGTTAGTTTGCCATGATAGAGAGAGTATAGGGATATGGAGAGAGTTAAATAGGGAGAGGGGAATAAAGGTACCACTATGGTTCTCGGGATAAGCTAGATCATTATGCGGTGGCCATGGATCATGTAAATGGGGGAATCTTCAGCATATTCCACCTAATTCTAGGATGTTTTTTTTATGTTTTTTCCATAAATCCCTAAAGATTTTATGTTTTTTAGTTTTAAAACCCTATTATGACTGCTTAGGATCCCTTGTGAGCCGATCTGTTACTTTGGGGGGGGGGGGAATGGGGTTTCGAGCGATTTGTGGTTTTGTCTTTTTGAAATACTGATCACACTATGTGTAGTTAAAGAACACATGCCCTGTGTTATTATAGTTCAAGGAATATGAATTTCCTAAAGTACACACCATGTGTGGGGTATACACATCATGTCCAAGTACTCGACCATGTAGCTGAGTACCTGACTAGAATGCTCGTGTAGGGGAACATGGCATGTAAAGTATATGGCTAGACCCCGTGTGGGTTGTATGCTATGTAGAGGTGCATGACTAGGCTATATACATGGCCATTCCATGTGAGTTACATAGGAAGGTACCCCATAAAGGTAAAATTCCATGTACATGATAATCCCACTATGTACATGGGGTTTTACATGCCTCATCCGGCTGTAGTACACACCCAAGTGGGGATATGAGGGTACATGTTCTGTACTGGTTATAAACACCATGTACTTCCCCCATGTTACCCTTTTTGGGTTTTCTGTATCTTTACACCAATGAGTAGGAACTGGACACATGATTAGTCATTTATAATTATCTTTCCATGTATATCATGATGGTAAAACACTTGAAGTGATTTTAGGACTCTTAGGTCATGTTTCAAGGTTTTACTTAAATAGAGAGGTTTTCCCTTTAGTAATAAAATTTAATTGTCTCCTGAGAGTGATACCTTGGTCTGATATAGTCCACGAGTCATCTCCCATGACCAATTATTATGTAGATTTTAACTTGAGGATGTTTCCCAAGAGATATGTGCCCTTATTTCCTAATATTCCATAAGATTAGTTATTCCAAGGATCCCTTGTTGGATCCCTCTTATTATGTTCTGACCTAGAGGATCATGTGTAGGATGCATCTATGTTTTCAATATTATTGAGGGTCCCATATAGGACACCATTTCCTATTTACTATCCAAGTATACCATGCAATATTTCTCTATTAGTTACCATTATAGTATACCATGTGGAATTCCTCCTTTTACCTTCATAGTCAAGAATCCTGAGTAGGATACCTTCACTTATGATCTAACCTAGAGGATCCCATATTTGATGCACTCACGCACTCTTTTCTTCTGAGAATAGCAATAGGTATTCCATTTATTATAGTTCCATTGAGGGTCCCGTGTAGGATTCCTCTCTTGAGGAATGGTATAGGGTACCCTGTGGGTGACCCATGTTTGACTGACCGTGAGCTAGTGTATTGGGTTTGGGTAGAGATGGTAGAAAGTGTCACATTAGAACCTGTACTGAACTTGGTAGCCCAATGAATAATTGATGTGAGGGAGTGTTTTAAAATTTAACCATCCTCACTCTTTTTTTAAAGATTAACATGGTTATTGATGATGTGATTATGATTTCATAAGGCATTTCCTAGTATTAGGCCGATGGGCCTGATGTGATGTGATTATTGAAAAGGATTCACAATAGTACTCCATACGATCCAGCTAATGAGCCTTGATGACATCTAATATGTGATCATGATATGGAAGTGATGATGGTAAAATGATATGAAACATATTTGGGGACTCAAAAATTGGTTATGTTGATAATTAAAGGTTCATGGTATGGAACCAATGACCTATTAGGACTCCTTGAAAATTTCTATTCCTTAGATCTGAACACCTATTAGGACGCCTAGGATATTTATAATCCTTGTTCCTATTTACTTTCATACTATAATGCCATGTATGTTTCTACTCCTTGGATCCAATTTAGCTGCATACTTTGATGCAATAGACATTTCTACTCCATGGATCCTATTTACATGGATATCCAACCCATTTAAATGCCTTGGAAATTTATAATCCTTGGATCTAACCCACCAGGATGCCTTGGACATTTATAATCCTTGTATTTAGTTAACTTAACATAATTAGATTCCTTGTACATTTCTTCTCTTCAGATCAGGTTTGTATAGCTCACTTGGATTCCATGGACATTTCTACTCTATGGATCTAGATTTTTTGGATGCCTGGTAAATTTTTACTCATTAGATTATGGACATGATGGTATAATAATAAATACATCTAGAATAATCGTAATTTACGTAGTTTTATCTTTAAGGGATTTCAGTTAGTATAAGGTATCCTTTATTATAGTGATTGGATGAAAGTACGAGTGATCCTAGGGTTGGTACATGTTTCCCCCTTTGGTGATGTAGCTTACTCAGAGACATTTATAATGTTGGACAAAGTAGGTATTGTTGATCAATATTTCATACCTTAGGATCAACTTAATGATACATGGATTTATTGGTATTACATCCAACTTCGAGCCCTAGTCACATGATATCCAGTTGATTGGATCCTGGGTCCAAGGATATACTGTGGATTGAGTTGTTTATGATTTTTTTCCATATATAAATATGTATATGTTCACATGCATATATTTATATATATTGATGGTTGATATATATACATTCATAGATATACTCATATAAGATAGAACTATGTCCAAACGATAAAGGTCATGGACTAAGAATCCGTTGTGGACTTATTTATGTTATTTATATTTGTTTCTTTTATCGTTTCATTTGTCCCTAAACTAAGATGAGTATATTAGATGACTATGGCCTTATGAAAGAAAATTTATAGGTTTATCATTTGGGTGCCCTAATGATATTATTTCTCACCCCTATATGTTCACCTTGATGCGTGTTCATGCCTTATATCTGCTTTATCAGGTTGAGAACAAATACATGATGGATAGAGCTAAGGCCTAGATTTTCATGGTCAAGAGGAGTTGCTCGTGTGGATTATTATGATTGGGCTGGTGAAGTTTGACAATATTTTGAGATCAGGTATGTATTCTAGCATGGAGTTAGTATTATATCCCTATACTTATATTTTAGTTTTATTTATATACTCTTCCATGTATTTCCAGCCTAGCATGTGATTGCTTTTTTATTTATGACATAGTTGTTCAGGATTTTATAGCATATAATTTATTATCACAACATGTTTTATTTTAGTATATTTTCTTCTTATACACTCCTCTTATTTACTGGTTTGGATGATATATAGTTATTTCCCTTATTTTCTAATCTGATATGTGGTAACAGTCTCTCCATAGACACACCCTAGGGTCTCGATGTTAGTCATCAACCTCTAGAATATGGATAGGAACACTTGAGGCATCATGGAGAATTAGCTGGGAGCACCTATTTAGTGGCATACAGGTTGGGATGTTACAAAGTGATATATGTTCCATTTATTTTCTTGTTGTGTTACTATTTGTGATATATTAGACAAGAGTATTAGGAATGTTTCAAAACCTGTGATGGATATCAGACTGGTTAGTTAAGAACACCTTTTCTGGTGTGATGTCCTGGTTTTTATGGGTACGGGTTTACTGTTTTGATATGTGATGCTACATTTGAAAATGATTTTTACTTTGAAGGATTCACATTTTATGTGCATGTTATGATTTATTATGGATTTCTGGATCTTAGACCTTTGGAAAGGGTCTAGTGATTGATTTTGACTCTTTCCCGACAAAGGAAAGAGGTATCTCATGCATAATATTTTGAATGTAGGATTAAAATATTATATGGGAACTTTTTGAATCATCATATTTTGATTTTATAGGATTCCTTAATTATATTAGATATAGTTAATGATTCGGAGTAACATATAACGTCCAAAATACATTCTAGAGGGTTGTGTCTTTTCTTCACTTTTGTTTATGTGAAATGTGATTGGAGAGAAAGGGAGATTTTATGGTAGGACATGGAATCCTTAAATATAGGTGAATTGGAATGATTTTTAGGTGGTGATTTTAACACTATAATGGATGTTTTAGAGAATAAAGTAATAATTTATTATCTGTGGAGAGATTGTCAAGACTTTTCCTCCTTTGTGTTCAAGGATGACCTTTTGGATTTGGGCTACACATGAGATAAATTTACATGGTGTAATAATAAAATGGTAATCACTATAACTAGTGTCGGCTAGATCATATTCTAATAAATATTTAGGTAGTTTATAGTTTCCCATATGCTAGAGTTAATCACCTTTTTGTAGACATATCAGATCACTCTTCATTACTCTTACACATGGTTATTAGGATGGCAGATAGGGATCATTTCTTTTATTCCAAATAGTGGGCTGATAATAAGGCATATCATGAAGTGAAAAAAATTCATGGTGTATGCCAATACATGGTAGTTATTAGACTGGATTTTAGAACAAACTCAAATGGTTTAATGAATATCTTCAAACGTGGTATAAGAAACAAAATTCTTGTTTCATAAACCTAGATAATATAAAAAATTAAAATTTTCATTTTGAATATGATCTTGAAGATTATTGGGATGAGGATCCTTTTTTGAACCTTGTTAATAAGAAGGAACATCTTAATAAAAGGCATCTAGAATAAGAAAGGGTTGTTCAAGATAAATCAAGGGCCACATGGCTTAAATAAGAAGATAAAAATATAGCATTATTTCAGGCATGTATCAATGAAAAATTAGGGGAACTTATTAAAGTGGATTTGATTGAATTGATCTAGGATTTTATTCATAGAGGATCTCTTCTGAGGGTGGTCTGTGAAACCATGCTCATGCTAATTCCCAAAGTGAAAGACCCATCATATTTCAATCAAATGTAGACAATAATTATGTGTAATGTGTCTTATAGAATCAGGTCTACTATTCTTAATAAGTGAGTTTCAATATTCCTCAAATAATGGGTGGTAGATGAACAACATGAATTTATAAAAGGAAGGTCCCTGCAAGCAGCCATTGGTATTGCTCAGAAAATGCTCGTGGACTTCAACAACAAAACGCAAAGTTTGAATGTGGATATTCATATTTATATGGATAAATATCATAATAGGATGGAATGGGTGTATATTCTTAGGGTCATGTCTTGTATGGGGTTTTCCGATTGGGTTCAGGACTTACTTTTCAGGTGCTTTAGCTCACCCTAGTTCTCTTTGTCACTTATAGGTAAGAGAACTGGGTTTTTCAAATCAGTTAGAGGCCTTATACAAGGAGATCCTATTTATCTTAGTATTTTCATAATGGTATAGGACCCCCTTAGTAATCTTTTTGGAAAATAATACCAGAATTGGAAACATTTAAACATTTAAATGCAGGAATAAGACCAATCAAATCTATCACTTGATTTATGCAGATGCCATAATTGTTTTCATAAAAAGAGGATGCAGATCTATTAGAACTCTTAAAAATGTTCTGTAAGAGTATAGTAAATGGAGTTGTGAGAAAATAAATTATGAAAAGATTAGTCTGTATTTTCCACAATCATTTTTATAAAGGAATATAAGGAAAATGGATGATTTACAGGGTATTATGAGGAGGAAGTTTCATTTGGAGTATCTTGGATATCCCCTTTCTATAGAAAGATTAAGAATTAGGTATTGTGAAGGGATTGTTAATAAACTCACCAGTAGGATCAACAAATCAAAGAACCATTTTCTTTCCTATGGTGGCCGAATTACCCTAGTTAACTGTGTTCTCTCTTCGATCCCTATGAACTTTCTTCCAGTGCTCAAAGTTCCAAATAATGTATTGAGAAATATTGAGAATACTTTGACCTATTTTATCTAGGACTCTCATGGGTAAGGAAGGTACCACTTGGTGTCTTAGAAAAAACTGGCTAGGCCAGTGAATAATAGGGGTATCAATCTCCATAGTGTGGAATGTTCTATGAAATTTATTATATAAAAGTTGGTCTGGGATGTCCTTAAAGGTGGAACCTTATGGTGTAATTTTATTAAAAATAAATATTGAAAAAACCTAGATGCTCTGAGGGGTAATATATCTTGTATATAGAAATTTCTCCTTGATCACATTCTAACTCTCAATTAGCATTCTCAGTGGATCGTGGAATGTGGTGATATTATTTTTTAGTAAAACAATGGTCTGGTTCTATCCTTGGTTTTCCTGCATGTCCAACACCTGTTTTTTATTTTACCCAAGCAATTAAACACCCAAATTTCATCCATTATACACTAAATAAAAAACAATAAGAACTCTTTGACAACATCAACCTCAATTTAAATACCGATCGTCTAATTTTTAAAAATATCTCATGGGGATCATCTGAACTAAGAGTTATAGACTAGTTCTACCTAGTTAGACTGATGGAAATAATGTTATGAATGAGTATTGTTGAAAAGTGTTTCTTATCAAATATAAATTCTTTATGTGGAGGAGTTATAACAACTATATTCGGATAGATGACAAGGTTTATAGGAGGGTTGTACTGATGGTTTCAAAATTCTGGTATTGTAGGACTTCAATTTATGAAATGGAAGAGCGTTTATTCTTTGTGGGTGACTGGGCTTTGGAGGTGCGGAGATACCTGGGTAATCTCATAGGTATTGATATACAATATGAGAATGGTTTTGGATTCCTTCTAAATGATTCTCTCGGTGTTGTATAAAATGATAATGAGTGTATGGCCTATTCTATGATAATGGATACATGTTGATGGATGTCCTGTAGTGATTGAAATAAATCCTAACAAGAAGTTATCTATATTTCCTTGCTTTCAATGTAGGTGAAGTTCAAGTTTCTGGTGGTGGAGTTGGGATCTCTAATAAAATAATCAAACAAAAGTAAAATCTTGAGGATTTTTTTTACTATAACTAGGAGATCTTCTTCTATTTATGATGTTCATGGGATAAACAATCCTAGAAGATGGGTAAGTTAGAAACCACCTATCAGAGGTTTTAAGCTAAATATTGATGGATCGTGTGCTCTTGGTATAATGTATATAGGGGGAGTGATCAAAGATAACAACAAATATCTTATCATTGCTTTCAGTAGATTCTAATATCAAGGAGCCTCTATGAGAGCAGAGTCAAGGCTCTTCCTGAGGGGATTGAAGTCTGTTGAGACTTTAATTTATCACCTTTATTGATTGAAACAGAGTGTTCATTGATTTATAGTTCCATACAATATAAGTAAACTAAGCACATGTCTATTGATTACTATATATGAAGGTGTATCTGATACATTCCTTATAGTGTGGCAGTCTAACATACATGGCACGATGGCAATAAAGTGGAATATTTTTTATCCTCCAAGGGTGATCAAAATGAAACTAGTATTATTTTCTCTAATGTGGCCAGACTTCCTCCAAATTTTTTTGATCTTGTTTGAGATAATTCTCTTAGTTTTCACTATTTTAGACCTCCTTAGTTCCCTTGTTTTCGGTTCTTTCTGTATTTTTCCTTTGTGACCTTGCTTCAATGTTTTAAAAAAATAAAAAAAATTGTGTTCAAAATAGGTCTTCTATTGTGTGATTTTAATGATGATTGAGGCTAATGTTTTAAAATGTAACTGAAAACCTAAATGGGTTTTTCCAATATAGGTTTTTGGTGGAATTTTACTCAATTGGGTCAACTTGAATATATATTTCATTTTGATAGCAGGCTATGTGGATATTTGTTTAGGTTTTTTTATGGTGAGGTTAATGACTCTTTCCTCATGTATGGGAGGTTCAGTGACCCCAATAGGTCGAAAAGGAACCTGATACCATGTGTTATACCCCTTTTAGGGTGTTTCTTCTCAGTTTCAGTTATTTAAAGTTATAATAACAAACTATACAGTGTTTTCCTACATATCTTGTAATGAAACTCTACTTAATTGACCCTCATTTATGGTTATCTAGTTTGATTACCAAGTATGGGGATGATAGATAAATAGACATTTCTGGTGAACTAGACATTGAGGGGGTATTATCATATACAAATTCCTAGTGAGTATCAATTCAATATCTCATTAAGTTGTATCATGACCTCTTGGAATATTCCCTTTTGTGGATTCTCTAAGAGGATCATGGCCCTAATAGACTAATTTTTAAAGGTTGACTCTCATTGGTTGATACTATCATTTACATCCCTTGGAGAGGTATGATCTTTTG
This sequence comes from Viscum album, assembly GCA_963277665.1. NCBI lineage: Eukaryota > Viridiplantae > Streptophyta > Magnoliopsida > Santalales > Viscaceae > Viscum > Viscum album. The sequence continues at coordinate 222,297,013 of OY728123.1, read as the reverse complement.
TGCTTTGTGTTTTGAACTTATGACCCATTTCTTATCATTGATCTTTAGGGATAGGTGGTAGACCTATATACCCTTATATGTGACTTATACCCTTGTAGAATAATGTTCATTTTGATCGAGGGAAACTATATTAGAGGTTGGCCTATATTTATTGATGTCTTTTTAGGCAGTGATCATGGTCTTACACTGATTCTCAGATTGATTCATGGTTAGTTCTTGGGTTTTTATTATATAGGCATGTTGATGCCTTTGTATTTTGATAAATCACCCTGGGTGATTTGGTATCAAGACTAGCTTTGACAGCCATGACTGTTTGGGTTTCTAGCCCTGTTGACCAGTGCTTCCATTATTTCTAATGTAGTGAGAGTATATGTATACACTCATGATTGGAATTATTCCAGGTGGTAGGCGATCATTGAATTTATCATGGCGTAGGAGTGGTTCCTGATTTTGAATAGGAGCTCTAAGGAAGATTATAGATTAATCATAATGATGTTCCATATAGTACAATCATCTTATCTTTGTGACATATGACTCATTGGAGTCCGATTCAAGTGATGAAGGTATGCATCTATTACATGGGGTACCATTTAAATCATAGACCAGTTAGTGGATGTGTATGAGTTTAGGATGAATGATTTCAAGTACATTCAGTGGGTATGGTTGCCCGGGAGTTGTGGTAAAATGATGAATGTTCCTTTGAGGTAGACGAGACATGAGAAATAAATTGAGTGTCTTGAAGTAGTGGATCCATGTTTTGGACTTAGAAACCCATTTTTGAGAGACATTGTGAATGGTGTTTATTAAAGGATATATTTCTTGTTGGATATGAGTATGGAATGAGAGAGATATACATTTTTTATTTAATCTTAGCATACTCATAGTTAGATATGATCATGATCTATCTTGACCTCTTCTTGAGTATAATGATAGTGCATCATCTCGAAACTGATATTTTTTCTTTTCAAATGTCATTACTAGTTTGATAAAGGAACCTATTGAGGTTATTTTTGAGGAGCGATATAAGGTAATCCTTATGTCAAGGAGTGAACCGTTGGCTATTTGGGGGTGTTGAACCTCATTTTTAGTTGAAATTAAGAATTTTCCATAATACATTGGGCTTGAAGTTTGGTTATGATATTAAGATAAGGATATTCCTATTGTGGGGAGAACCAGATTAGTTATAGTGGAAAATATCCCATGTAGAATATAGTTGTTGATTCTATGAGACTAGTCATTGTACAGTCAAGATAGCATTTATACTCAAGATAAGAGCATGGATTCTTGTTTTTCCACTAAGGTTTCTCTTGGATGAGAATTTTTATGGTGGGGATATTTAAAGGGCCTATGTTTTTACAGACTAGAATGTTGAGCGTAAATTGTAATTTTTTCTATCAAATGTTTATAAGGGTTAAAATTATGTGTTTACCCTATAATATGATCTCATATAATTTTTTTGATCACTTTGTTGGTATGAAAATAATGTTTTTACCCAAGTATAGGTGTTTGGTAGAATTATGAGTTGTTCAAATTTTTGCATAATAATTTATATTTAATATTTAATTACTTAAATATTAATGTATTAGTGTATGTTAATTCATATATATCATTTTAATAGAGCATCAGATTGATATTTGTTCTCCTACATTGAGTCTAGAACTTGGATTTTTTCCTTGGTGAGGTATAAACTTTGGTTGGGTTTTGGGGACAGGCCCGAGCCCCATTTTATTTTTTTATTTTATTTTTCTTCATTTTCTTTTTTCATTTTTATTTTATTATTTCCCCCTTGCTTCTCTCTCATGCCCTACATGGGTTTACTTATCCATGATAGAGAGATAATAGGGATAGGTAGATATAGAAAGAGAAAGAGGGGAAGATAGGTACTATCGTGAAGCTCGAGATGAGCTAGATCATTTTGTGGTGGCCGTGGATTATGGAAATGAGGGAAGCTTTGGTGGATTCTTATCAAAGGTTATAATTTTATTAAATTTTTTCCATATAACCCTATAAATTTTCCATTTTATAGTTGTAACTCCCTTTTATGACTATTTAGGATGCCTTGTGGGTGAATCTATTGACTTTGGGGAACAAATGGGGTTTCAGGAAATTTGGTGTTTTCCCATTCGGAAATCATGATCACACAATTTGTAGTTTAGGAACACATTCCATGTTATCTTCCCATCTAGGGAATATGATTTTTTAAGTACAAACCATGTATGTGGTATACACATCATGTACTGGTACTTGGTTGTGTATCCCATTACCCAAGAAGACTACTTGTGTAGGGGTGCATGTCGTGTAGTGTACTCAGTAGACCCTATGTGGGTTGCACACCATGTAGAGGTGAAAAATGAGGATATATACATGGATATGCCATATAAGGAACATTGGATGGTACCCCGTGTAGGGTAAACACTGTGTACATGATCATCATGACATGTACTTGGGTTTTTACACACCAAGTCTGGTTGGAGTACATGCCTAGGTGGGGATTTGGGGGTGCACTCCATGTACTGGGTATACACGCCATGTACATCCCCCATGCTACCCTTTTTGGATTTTTGTATCTTTATTTCAAGGAGTTTTAACTAGACACATGAGTTTTACTTTCTTAGTATCTTTCCACGTAGATAATGATGGTAAAAATCCTTGAGGTCATTTGAGGGATCCTAAGTTGATTTTAAAGAGTTTACATAAAGGGAGAAGTTATTCCTCCTATAATTGAATTTAGTTGTATCATGATGGAGAAACCTTGATGTGATATGTGACATGATCTATTTCCCATGACCAATGATTATGCATATCTTCCCTTGAGGGTGTCTCCCTTATGAGGTGTTCTCTTTTGAACTTAGAGTATGTGAGATTAGTTATTCCAAGGATACCCTAAAGCATATATTTTCTTACATTTCGACCTAGAAGTTCTTGTGTAGGATGCCTCTATATTCTTACTATTATAAAGGGTCCCATTTTAGATGCCTTTTCCTATGTACTATATGAGGATCCCATGTTGGATGCCTCTATTAGTTACTGTTATAGGATACCATGTGGGATTACTCCTTTTACCCACATAGTTGGGAATCCTGAGTAAGAGTCCTTAACTTATAATTTTACATGGAGGATCCCAATTAAGATTCCCCCACTCGATCTTCTCTTATTAGGATACCAAGAGGGACTCACTTTCTTGTGTTTACCTCTAGGATCCTGAGTAGGATTCTATTCTTGAGGAATGATCTAGGGGACCCAATGGGAGACACCATTTTTGACCGACCCTAAGATAGTGTATTGGTTTTCGGTAGAGATGGTAGAGGGTGTCACCTTAGAAATTGTACCAAACTTGGTATCCCAATGGTCTATAGTGGCGATGGAGGATTTATGAATTTTTCCATCATCACTCTTTTGTTTATACCATCACATGGTTATTCATGATGCAATTATGATTTCTTGAGGTCTTTCCTATTATTAGGATGATGAGCCTGATGTGATGTGATTCTTGATGGGGATACCCAGAGGTGTTTTTTAGGATCTGACCACTAGTCCTTGGTGATGTTTTATATGATATCATGGTATAGAATCAATGATGGGAATTGGGTATGTCACCAATGTGGGGACTGAAAAACTAGTTATTTTGATAATGGAGGGTTTGTGGTATGTCATCGATAACCTATAAGAATGTATTGAAAATATATAATCCATGGATCTAACGACCTATTAGTATGGATTGTACATTTCTACTCCTTGGATTTGATTTACTTGAATACTTGGTTTCCCTGTAAATTTGTACTCAAAGGATAAAATTTAAATGAATACTTGGATTCCAGGTATAGTTTTACTCCATGGATTTTATTTACATAGATACCCAACCCATTTAGATTCATTGGATATTTATACTCTTTGTCTATGACCCACTTGGACACCTTGGACATTTATAATCCTTGGATCTGGTTTACTTAATTTAATTGGATGACTTGGAAATTTATACTCCTTCAATCTAGGTTATTTAGCTCACTTAGGTTCCATGGAAATTTATAATCCATGGATACAACTTATTTGGATGCCTTGGATATTTCCAATCCTTGGATCCTGGACATGTTGGTCTAATACTCGATACATCTGGCATATTCCACTGTTGATTTAGTGTCATCCTTATAGGAATGTCTGTCGGTATACGTTATCCATTATTATAGTGATTGTATGTGAGTATGAGTGAAACCGGGGTTAGGACATGTATCCCCCTTTACTGACATAGCTTGCTTAGAGAAATTTCTAATTCTAGAAAAAGTAGGTATTGTCAATTGGTATTTTTAACCCTAGGATTGAGTTAAATATACATCGATTGAGCGGTATGACATCTAGCTCAGACCCCTAGTCATATGATGTCTAGTTTATTGGATCATGGGTCTAATGATCTACTGGGGATTTAGTTGTTTATTATTTTACACCTTTATTATATAAGTATTTATATGATCAAATGAATATTTAGTATTATTGGGATATATATATATATATTCACAGATATACTCATATAAGATGGAACTATTTCCAAATGATAGGGGTCACATACTAAAGAATCAGTTGTGCACTTATTTATATTATTTATATATGTTTATTTTATCGTTTTAGTTGTGCCTCGTGTTGGAAAAGAATATTTCGTGTATATGAACTTGTGAAAATATATTTATAGATTCATCATAGGGGTTTCCTATTGAGATTATTTCTCACCCCTATATGTGCACCTCGGTGTGTGTGCAGACCTTATGTATTCTTTTCAAGTTTCCCATAGATATATAATGGATAAGGATGAGTCCTAAAGTTTTATAGCCATATGGAGAATCTCATGTGGATTATTATGATTGGGGGGGGGGGAGTTTGACATTATCTAGAGTCTAAGAATGTGGTCTAGCTCAGAGTTAGTAATAGAGAATTGTACTTTTATTTTAGTTTTCTTTATGTATTCCTACATGTATGTTTTTCCCAATGGGTTACCAATGTTTGATATATTACATGGATGTTCATGATTTTATTTTATTTCATTTATTATTACAACATGTTTTATTTTAGTTTATTTACTACTTGTGAACTCTTATTATTTAATGTTTTGGATTATATCTAGTTATTTCCATTTTTTTTATTTCTGATATGAGGGTATAGTCTATCCACAAACACACCCTAGGCCCTCACTACTAGTCGGAAGCTTCTGGTTAATGGAGATGCATGCTTGGGGACTCATGTTGAACTAGACCAGAGCATCAGTTTAGTGAAATCTAGGTCGAGACATTATAGTAATGAAGGTAAATTAATTCTAATCTAAAGATTCAATTTAATGATTTTTTAAAATGAGTCCTTTGAGTTGGTATTAGAGTTAATCTTAATATAATTTTTTTGGTTATTAAAATATAATTAAATACCATTAAAATATTCTAATTTAGTGTTATTGGGATATACCTTTGTAATATTATTTTGATTCTTGTTATAAAAAATATCTATTCAGAATGGTTTTCCATAGATAAAATATATAAGATGATGTAGGAAGGAACCAAGAGAAAAATATACTTCCAAATCAATAAACTAAAATGGTTAGAATTTTAATTTAGTAGCTTTTTATTATGATGGATTAGTTGAAACATGATATAAATGGTGGTGATATCCATATTAGAAAGCATGCAGATCTACCATATAGGAACTTATCAATAGTTGAAAATTTTATAAGACAACACCCTAAATAATTCAGTGGATCTTATTACCTATTTGTAGGTTGGGGATAGATTAAATCCATAAATATCATATTTGAAGTCATGGCTATTCAGATCATCTAAAGGAAATTCATGTAATTTATCATTATTAAGGTGAGTTCTATCAATGGTGGTTAATTATTAGAAATACTATAGAATGAGAAAATATTGACACCATGTAATGGGATACATTTAAGAATATTTTCCTTGAGAATTATTTTCCCCAAGGCTTTTCAAAAAATGATAAAATACTAGTTTTTGGATATCTATAAGAAGGGGAGGTTCAATTCATGTGCATGAAGAAAACTTGACTCGATTGGAATCATATCCACCAAAATTTATCTAGTATTGTTAAAATAAAATTAATCATTTTTACTCTCAATTAAATCTAAGTTATTAAAGGGTATTAGATTCTTCATAATTCTAAAGTTATGAGAAACTTGTTTGATGCACTGAGAAGGTACAAATAGAGTTTTTCAACTATCATTTACTCCATGAAAACAAGAAAAAATGATCTATATATTAGTAAATAGGAAATAATTCATCAAATAAATATAATTTTAAGTAAATAACGTTTATGGTTTGTGTTATGTGTAGTAAAAAGAAACATAGGGAATTTATTATAAAATATGGTAAGTGCTTCTAATGTGCTATGTTTTGTCATATAACAAGGGATTTAAAATAAAAATATCATGGTATTAGTAAGACTAATATTTATAAATAGGAATAAAAGTGTATTAAATGTAAATATATGGGTCATTATTTGGATTCAAGTCCAAAGAAGATCATAAATGATGGAATGTAACAAGACATTAAGTATATGGGTGCGGTGAAATCCTTTACAACTACTTCAGAAAATGTTAGCCCATCAAACGAATTGGTAACAAGTATATTATGTTTTAATTAATATTATGATAATGTCTTGTTTGTTTTAGATTCTACACATTCTTTAATTTCAAATAATTTTTTTGGTGAAATGAAAATTTCACCTCAAGAAATGAAGATAAGACTTTTGGTTAAAATAATGTGGGTAGTATTAAGAAAATAAGAATTTCCAAAAATCTTCATGTTATCAATTATGGAAGGGTTATCCCTAAAATAATTTTTGGCATTCCAATGTTATATTTTGATGATATTAAAGGTATTTATTAGCTTTATTTTTATTATGATAAGCTAGATTTTTGTTCCAAAGATGTTATTTTATGAAATCAGTATCAGTTTGTATGTAAGAATAAATTCACTCTTTTGATAATATATATGGAAGATTAGAAACTATTAAGATATGGAAATGAATCCTTCCATTCTCATATTATATAAAATAAGTGAACTATTATAATTAATGATGTTTTAGTAGAAAAATAACACCTTTATGTTTTTCTAGTAGAGTTTAGGACTATTATACCAAATTGGGAAGTTGAATTTTCTTTTGAAATAGTGTTTGATGCTAATTTTTTTTCAAAACCCCCTAATTAAATAACTCAATTAGAACTTATGGACATAAAAAATTAGTTAAAGTTATTTCTTGTTAAAGGTTTCATTTTTCCTAGTACATCACTATGGGGTGATCTTATTTTGTTTGTTAAAAATAAATATGGTTCTATGTGGATTTACATTGATTATAGGTATTTGAATAACATTAATATTAATATTAAGTATATATTACCTCATATCGATGACTTATTTGATCATATATAGGGATAACATTATTTTTTGAAGGTTGATCTAACATCTCGGTACCATCAACTAAAGGTAAAGAAGGATGACATTCTGAAAATAGTGTTTTATACTAGGTATTGGAATTATAGGTATGTGGTTATGTCATTTGGGTTGATAAATTCTACATATATATTTGTGGATATTACGAATAGACTTTTCTATGAATATTTGGAGAACTTTCTTTTTGTGTTTATTGTGGATATTTTTTTGTATTCTAAAATTTATTCGGATCATAAAAACATCTAAGTATTTTTTTGTAAAATATGAAAGTAAAAAAGTTATATTTTAAATTCTTCAAATGTGAATTTTTGTTATAGTATATTTCATTACATTGAAATATCATAAATAAATATTGAATAAATATTTATCCTACCAAAACTAAAGTGCTTTATGAATGGAAAAGACCGATAAGTGTTTCTGAAATTCATAGTTTTCTTATACTATTAGGCTATTACTTGTGGTTTTATTAAAACATTACACAGTTATCAATCCTGGTAACAAAGTTAACATGAAATGAAGTTAGGTTTATCTATACAATATAATGTGATGAATAGATTTAGTAATTTAAATGAATATTAGTGAATTATCATGTTTTGTAATTTAAAACTATAAATAGTGACTTTATTATCAACTCTGACTATTCATAAAAGGGATAAGATTTTTTTAATGGAGAATGAACAAGAAATTATTTATTTTTCATTTCAATTTAGAACTCATGATAAAAATTTTCCTACACATGTCCTTGTACTAATATCTTTATTTTTTAACTTTATAAATTAAGAGGTATAATTTATATAGAGTAAAGTGTGAAATATATACTGACCATAAATTTTTCAAGAATATATTCACTTTAAAAGAGTTTAAAATGAGACAATGGTGATATATGGAACTGATAAAGGATTTTGACTCCACAATTAATTACTATCTAGGTAAATAAAAAATGTAGAGGATTATTTTATTTAGAAATTTATTGCATCATTAGCTATGATACATTTGGAACATGATCATTTGGATAATGAATTGGTGAATTTGGGATAAAAAATTATGCATGTAGAAACACCTTATATTTTATTTATGGTGTTATTAAAATAAAATTTATTAGATAGGACTGAGAAAGTATAGAAGTAAGATATTTTTTTATACAAAAAGGTAGAATTGGTTAAGAAAGGTAAGTTTCCAGAATTTAATGTTTACAAATTATGTGTTTTGATATTTAAAAAATGTTATATGTTCTATGTGATAACTAGTTGAAGAATGAACTATTGAGTGAGTCTCATAGATCCCCATTTTTTATTCATCCCTATAGAACAAAAAATTATCGATACCTTTAAGATCATTTCTAGTGGGAAGTAATGAATAAATATATTACTGATTTTACTTTGAAATCATTGACTAGTCAACATGATAATGTAGAATAAAATTTATAGAAGTAGATACTTTAACCATTTTTAATGCCTGAATAGAAATGGGAGAATATATCCATGGATTTAATGGTGGGATAGCCAAATACATAATGATGTAATAATGTGATTTGGGTAATTGTTTATTGATAAACTAAATCTACTCATTTTCTTCTCATGTGTGATAATATGTATTTAGAACAACTTCATTGGTTTTATGTTAAAGATATAATTAGATTATAAGGAGCCCTATTTCTATTATATCTGATAATGATCTTAGATTAACCTCATATTTTTGGAAAGTACAATAGAAGTCTTTGGGTTCCAAATTAAATTTCAGTATAGACTTTCATCCGCAACGTAATGGATAGTCAGAATGAATGATTAAAACATTAAAGGAAATACTTAGATCTTGTTTAATGAATTATCTAGGTAGTTGGGATGAAAATATTATTTTTTTGAGTTTTATTAAAATAAAAGTTTTCATTCCATCATAATGATGTCACCTTTTGATGCATTATATTGATAACAGTGTCAAAATCCGACTTTTTGGGATGATGTCAAGGAAATAATGTTTTTGGGACTAGAATTGATAGATGAAATGGATGAGAAAGTAAAAATTATTCAACATCACATGAGTATGGCTTAAATAAGGAAGAAATGTTATGAAGATAATTGGGTAAAAGATACTATTTTCAAGGTAGTTTATCATGTTTTTATTAATTTTTCTCCAAGGAAAAGTGTTATGAGTTTTGGTAAAAATGGAATGTGATTTCCATGGTTCATTAGACCATATAAAATCTTGGATAAGGTTGGATAAGATACCTATAAAGAGGTATTTATTTCTTTTTTATCTTAGTTACATGATTTATTTTAGGTTTCATTAATAAAAAAATATGGTTTATATGCATCTCATGTTATCAACCTTGAAGTAGTTCCGTTGGAAGAAAAAAATTATTATGAGGAACAACTAGTTTTGATTCTTAATTGTAGAAATTACTAAGGGATAATGTAATAATCAAGCCTCAATTATAGTAGGTGAAAATTATCTTTTAATGAAACTATAATAAAATGTACAATTTAATATTTCAATGAACAAAAAATGCAAATTTTATAGGATGGATATCTATTTTGAACTTACTTGTTTAAAATAATCCTATAGTGAATTTTTGAATATTTACCTTAGAAATAAGGTTTTATGAATAATAAAAAATGAAGTATTTTACTTTTAAACCTTTTATTTATGATAATTTATAACAGTATATATAATCAAAAATTTATTAACTACCAATTTTATATAAATAAATATAAAAAAATTTTCAGGTAAAAGGTGTAATTTTTATAAAACTATTTTTATCCAAATTTGTTTTTAAAAGGAATAATTTCAAACCATTTTAATTAATTAAATAATGATTAATGGGGAATAATTTTAATGAAATATATATATTATATTCCAAAATATGTTAATTTAAATCCATATAATTATTATTACTACTCAAATAGTTAATAGAATTTCACTTTATACATGAAAAATGCATTTCTTGAAAAAATGTTTTCAACATGATTTGAGTGTTTGTTTTTAAACTAATCTATAACACTTATTTGAATAGAATTCGATAAAATGGATTTAATATTTGAAACGATAATAATTAATATTATTTAATAAGGTAATCTTAATTTTTATTAATAAAGATAAGTAAAGACATTAAAAATTAATTACTATGGTTAAGGATAAAAGAGGGGTTTCCAAGTCAGATACACTTAATATGAAAATTAATATTTCAAAAATATAGAATGTTTATTTTATAAGTTTTATTTCAAATTTATATTTTTTGTGAAAAAATTATCTAATAATTCCCATATTATTTTAGTTTTAAAGTACTTATTACCTAGGTTAAAAAAACTAATAACCTTGGTGAAAAATAAAATGGTAATTGTAACCAAGAGAATAAGAGAATAAAATGGTTACAAAATATTTCTATTTATGTGGTGGAAGTGTGTCTCGAATATATTGTACCCTAAAATACATTATTTATCAATTTTGGATGTACAAGGGGTTATAGTGACTTTCTATTATTGAATTGTTTTGGGTATTTACAGAAATTACACTCCTTATCAATTATAAAATGGAACTCCCTCCCATCACTTATTCAAAAATATAAAGTGATTTGGATCAACCAAAATGTTCAAAAATATCTCATCAACACCCTTATCCACAATCTAGATCTAATGTTCTTCCTAGGATACAAAACCTCGAGCCCTTAAGAAGATATCCAATGGAGTATTCTCTAAGGGAAGGTAAGTATATTAATAAAGATATTTCTTTTTTTCTTTATTATATTAAAACATTCCATTTATGTTAACACTTACAATACAATAAAAACAGTATCCCCCATATACCGGGATGTTATTATTTTCATGGAAAAATATTTTCCCATCTCCTTCTACATAAAATGGGAAAGAAGCCATCGATCGTGTGTACGGTGAACTACCGCCTCGCAAAATGATTTATTTTTTACCCATCATTGACTCACATGTATAGTCATAATGATGAAAATAATGATTATAAATAAAACATATAAAAAGATATTTATTCTAAAAAATTAATATATCATCCACTTCCTTACTCTTTCATCCACTAACAGAATGATATCGTTTCTCATGCGGACATATAACCTGATATCTACACAAAGCGATGAGATTCATTTTCATTGTAAAACTATCAAGAATGGTAATAAAAATGTATTTTGTAAGAACTTGGATCTTCATTTCAGGTATGGATCATTATTTTGGGTTGTTTTTTACGAAAAAGGAATATTTGGAATTTTTTTGTGTATAAGCTATGTACTGGCTGTGTAACGACCGAGTACATGGCTGTGTGGAACACCAAAGGTGGGGGCTAGTTGAGGCTAGTACATGGTGTGTACATTAAATTAAAACACCATGTATTTTTATTTTTTATTTTATTAATTAGACCAGGGCCACACCTCATCTCCATAACACATATCTTCTTCCCATGTTTCATACAGGAGGGTGACGAGATGACCGAGAATCTTCGAGATTCTCCCGTTCCATCACCTGTGATCCAATTGAGATGCCACCAGGTGCATTGGATTCCCACCAGGGAGTTATCTCTTCCCCTAGAGACTATATTCCTGATTTATTATCTCTTGTGAGTTATTAAGGTTGAACTATTTTTACCTTTTTATAGATCTATGACATTCTAGGACAATTCAAGGGATGAAGTTCAAGATTGTTCATCATACTCTATCGAGGTTGGTGGTTTGTGCCTTTCTTTTTTATTCTTTGAATTATTTACGCTAAAAGTGTCGAATACCCTTGTTTAGGGTATTGTGTGTTTTTGGATTTTATCGATGTTTGATATTTGCTATTGTTGTTTTTTGAGAAAGGGTTATTGATTATGAATAAGGTTTATTACCTTAATTATAGAGGTGTTACCCATGTTTGTTTTGGTTATGGCTGTTGGGTCTAGAAAGAAAGTTAGGATACTTTTTTCTAATGCCTAGTGTTGTTAGGATGGAGTTAGTGTTTGTATGAGATGAATGTGTTTCACATTATAAAATTATGACCAAGGGAAATTGACTGTGAGAGATTCCTGAAGTAGGGTCTTTTAATTATGTATTGTTATTATGATTGACCAAAGGCATTGACTGTGAGAGCTGCCATGGCTGATTAACCCGAGGTGTTAGATAATGAGATCTACCTAGGGGGTCATTATTAAATAAATGTTGGAGCATAGGGCATTGACTGTGAGAGATACCGAGGTATCATTATAATGCATACTAAGGGGGTATTGACCATGAGAGCTACCCAGGTGGTCGTTTGAAAATGAATAGTACTATGTGAGACCAAATGTGTTAGATTGGGTGATATTTCCTAGAGGGTCATTATTATTTATATATGGATTGATGATATGTTAAACTAGAGGGGTTAGACTATGAGAACTTTCCTTGAGGGTTTCTTATGAATGATTGTATAATTGTGACAAGTTTTCCAAGGAAAAGAACAAGCTTGGACTCAGTCTTACTTGATTTTTAGATGGTATTTTGAGATGTCTATTTGTTATTTTTATACTGGGGGGTACAGAGCTTAGGCTAGATCCCGAGGTTACATTAATCAACAAATTGAATAATTTATAAATGAAAATGAATTTAATTGAAAACTATATGATTGTTTAATTTTGAGTTCTTCCTAGTTTATTGCTTCATTTTTTCATCTTACCTTCTATATATATTCAATGACAGTTAGGTATAGATATTTTGGTAGTTTACTACTAGGATTTTTCTCACACCCTATTTGGGTCATGTTTTTGGACCCAAAGAGATTATATGGTGGTAGGTATAGATAAGGGGAAAGACCCTTCTGAGTCAGGTACTTGATTACTATGGAGTTGGGGAGAATAGGAAAAAGATGAGGCTTGAGATGTTATTGGAGTTTATTTACTATATTCCATATTTTGTTTTCAATATTATATTCCAGCATTGTGACTTGTTTGGATGCTTTCCTAAACACATGAGACATACATCATTTATTTATATATATATCTGATGTAGTTGATTTTACTATCAGTTTACACTGTTTAATTTGTTGTATTGTATTACTGATTCCTCTACTATTATATGTATATTTCCATTGTGTTACTCTTCAAATGAGGGCATAGTTTCCCCACTATCACACCCAAGTACCTCGTTTCTAGTTGGAAACCTCTAGCATTCGGGGAAATGTTCTTGAGGTAATGTGACCAACCGGGTACGAGGTGCCTTTGGGAGGTACCCAGAATAGGGATGTTACAAAGTGTTATCATAGGATGTTTCTTTTCTACTTTGTATTACTATTTGGATCCTATAGACAGGGATAATAAGGAATAGGTAGTCGATAATAAGTTGTTCCCGAGAGTAGCTAACTTGTGTATAGGGAAAGGCCAATTTACCTCGAATAATGATTTTTTTCTAGTTTTTCAATTATTACAGTTTATTTGATTTCACCTTTGGGTGATTCACTTGTTTTGTGTTGTTATCATTGATATTATTGAGGTTATATTTCTGTTTCAACCCGATGAGATGAGGGTATTCCATCTCATTCATCATATAGGAACTTTTTAGAGATTAAATGTTATGAATTTTGTCGTGCCATTTAGGATGAATTACTGATTTCATGTTATTGTGATAGATGTTGTGCTAGATATGCATACTTTTGTGATATATTCCATGATTTAATACCTACTAGTTTGATAGGGTATTGGAATATGTAAAGTTTCATTTAAATGGATGCCGATCTTTGGTCCCTAAGGTGTTATAGTCCCTCTTGGATAGGAATTTGGTGGATAATATTGAACTTTAACTGAATTATGTCATGATATGACATGAATAAGGATTCCAAACTTTGATTAGCAGGAGTATGGGATCTCACAGGTTAGAAAATTTCATGTTTTGGTAAACATTTTGTGTTTTTAGGGGTTATATAGGAGTTTTTGAGGCCTACAATATGGAAACCTTGACAACACAACGTGTGGTGTTAAAAAAACACGCCATGTGTTCTTTTGTTCTGGAAGAAAAAAATTCTCTTAAGTACTCATTGTGTACTGTATGTACAAGCTGTGTAGTCTTTAATTGTGTGACTAACTGTGTGAGAAGAGACATGGGGTTGGGAAACTTGAGTATAACACACCGTTTACTAGGAGTACACGTTGTACCAAAAGGACTATGTGTCTGGCTGTGTGACTAACGACACAGGTGGATAAAAATTAGGTTTTACAGAACGTGTTCCATTCTTTCACGCCATGTAGAGTCAACCGTGTCTCCGATCGTGTGACTAATGACAGGGGTGGTTAGATCTTAAGTGGTACACACCATGTCTAGGGTGAACACACCGTGTAGTGTTACCCAGGAGAGAACCATGTGTTTTACCCATGTAGAAGAACTTGGTTAGGAGGGAAAATTCAATTACACACCGCATCTAAGGTTGAACACGCCATTTGTAGGGGTGTTACATGACCAGGTTTGGCAGAGGTACACACCCTTGTTGAAACATAAGGGAACACGCCATGTGAAGGGTATACACTCCATGTAACCCAATTTTGTAAAACATTAATATTTTCTTCTCCTCTTACTTCCTTGCACTTCTAAGTTTTATTCCTTGATGATCTTGAACTGAGGTGTGATCTTGACCTTTTAGAGTCATTCCACTGAGACATACTTTAGTTTTACTCTAGGTTTAGGGTGATTACTAGATACCAGAAAGGATAGATCAAGGAATACCAGCAGATCCTCACATCGTGCCCGTCTTAGCACCAACTATTATACCAAACATAGGTGTTGATGCATAGTTTTGTGAAGGATTTTTGAGGATGTTAGAGACCTTATAAGGAGATCTACATCCTACCCCATATATGGAAGAGCTGAAGTGAGTGTTCTAGTAGTAGCATCCTCCCACTTTTTCTGGGGATGGTGGACCAAAGGCTGTAGATTCATGGTTGGAGGCCATGTTTTCTATCTTTGAGCATCTAAATATGCCTCCGAAGAGGAGGGAGAAGCTTGCCACATATGTGTCACGTGATTCCTACAAGAGATGGTGGGATTTTATCTCACAGGTAGGACATCATCGTGATACAGTTTGGGAAGAGTTATAGGGGATCTTATTTGATTACTTCTACCTTGAGATGTTGAGGGCTGATCGAGCCCAAGATTTTATGTATTTAGAGCTGGGCACTCTATCAGTGATGGATTATTCTTCTCATTTCACAGAGCTTCAGCGCTTCACACCTATTTTGGGAAGTGATGAGTTATCTTTGGATAGGATATTTGAGGATGGTCTTAGGTATGACATTTGATCATAGGTGAATGTATTCAGGCTAACTTTGGTAACAACTATAGTGAACAAGGTGCTTATTACCGAGTGTAATATGAGGGATCTGGGAGCTGCAAGCCAGGGTGGTTCAACATCCATGTCTGGTACTCCTTTTATAGAAATTAGGAAGCACTATAGGGAGCCTTCACATGATGTTTCTTCAGCAATCTAGGTGGTATGCTACTAGTGCAGGAAGAGTGGGAATATGAGACCAAATTTCCCAAGAGAACAAGTTGAGTGCCAATATTATGGCAAGATGGGCCATCTTCAGCCTTTTTCCAGTTTTTCTATATGAATCCACATTTAGGAACATGACCACCAGTTTTTCATCAGTTAGATAATGAGAGTTAGTCTTGTCGTTTAAGATGAGGAGGAGGTTGTGGCCATGGTAGCCAGTCGGTAGGATTTTAGTGACATCAGGTTAGATTAGCTTAGGGTAGTTAGGTCGGGTCACAAGGCCGCACTGTAGGTTGGAATTTTATAGTGGAGCAGACCCAATTGGAGCAGGATCTCTGAACCTCTACAGTTAGAGGTGCGATTCTAGATGCCTCAGTTTTCACTTCTACTCTTTTTTATATAGGGGCTTCTCAATGTTTTATATATGTTTCCATTGTGGAGATCCTTGGGCTCTGTATCTTTATTTCTAAGGATTTTATGACAGTAGACACTTAGTTGGGGATTATGATGGCTAGTGTATGTCTGTTAAAGGAGTTCCGTTTTGAGGATGGTAGGTGTCACTTATTATGGGACTTCTATGTCTTGAAGATGACACACTTCGATGTCATTATCAGAATGGATTGGTTAGTCTCTTTTTAAGACTTTGTTGACTACTTTCATCATAGGGTGAGTTTCACATCACCAGAGGGCGGGTCTTTTCTACACAAGGGTTAATGAGATGCCCATGAAATTAGAGCTAGACCCTAGCATCTTGGGCTGAGAGGAATTATAAACCAGATTTCTAGTTTATATCTGGATGACCAGGTGACTTCACAGATGGACTTTCCTCTAGTGGTGGATCATTTCAGGGATGTATTTCTAGATGAATTTTCAGGTTTACCTATGGATAGAGAGGTATATTTATCTATTGATCTTATGTCAGGAGTGGAACCAATGTACATTTCTTCTTATAGGATATCTACACTAGAGTTACAGGATATCAAGAATCAGTTACAGGAGTTGAAGGAGAAGGGTTTCATTCGACCCAGTACTTCTCCTTGGGGTTCACCAGTACTTTTTGCAAAGAAGGCAGATGATACCCTCAGAATTTTCATTGATTTTAAAAAGCTAAACCAGTTGATAGTCAAGAACCTATATCCCTTGCTATGAATTTATGATCTATTTAATCAGCTTCGAGGATCCCAGGTGTCCTTAAATATTGAAATCAGATACGGTTATCATCAATTGAACATTAGACCATCAGATATAACAATTACATCCTTTTAGAGTAGTTATGGTCTATACGAGTATGTGGTTATTCTATTTAGT
The DNA here is from genome assembly GCA_963277665.1 of Viscum album. Classification (NCBI taxonomy): domain Eukaryota; kingdom Viridiplantae; phylum Streptophyta; class Magnoliopsida; order Santalales; family Viscaceae; genus Viscum; species Viscum album. The sequence goes on along the minus strand of OY728123.1, from coordinate 222,279,816 downwards.
CTCATGGACATGCTGGCAGTTTTCATGGCATTGATGAACCGAGTGTTCCATCCTTGGAATTTTTTGTGGTAGTATTTGTGGATGATATCTTGGTGTACTCTCACACTAAACATGGCCATGCCACCCATTTTGAGATCATCTTGAGTACATTGAGAGAGAATTAGTTATATGCTAAGCTCTCAAAATTCCACTTTCGGATGGATCAGATTTACTTCTTGGGTCGTGTTATCACAGAGATAATAGTATCAGTAAACCCTTAAAAAGTGAGAGTAGTAGTTTCCTGGGAGAATATAAAGAACGACTTTTAGGTATAGAGTTTTCTGGGGTTGGATGGTTACTACAAGCATTTTAGATAGGAATTTCCATACTTATCAGTTCTACTGATGGGCCTAACTAAGAAGGGTGCAAAGTATTTGTGGACAAATTATTTCAATTCAGCCTTTCAGGAGCTAAAAAAGAGATTTACTTCAGCACCGACACATATTTTTATAGATTTGGGAAAGAGTTACATTCTTTATTGTGATGCATCAGGTATCGGGATGAGATCAATGCTTATACAGGGGGAGGAGTCGTTGTGTACGGGTCTTAGTAGTTGAGGCCACATGAGAGAAATTACGTGACGCATGATCTCGAGTTGGCTATAGTTGTTCATACTTTATGTTGTTGGAGACATTATCTTTTGAAAGAGAATTTTGTGGTTTTCACTAACCACAGAAGTCTCAAGTATATATTTACTCATTAGGATATGAATTTGAGATAGAGAAGTTGGGTTGAGTACCTTCAGTACTTTGACTTCGAGCTTGCCTACATTCCTGAGAAAGACAACACAGTGGATGATGCGTTGAGCAGGAGGACTCAGATACAAACAGTTCCAGAGGCCAGTAGTGAGTGGAAGCTTAGGGCTCTGTTCTCTAAGATATATTTGCTGATGCACGATAGATAGGGACATACATTTCTTTCTTCTATAGTTGTTACCTCTACTCTCTGGATCAAGTGCAAATGAGGAAGCTACCAGATTCTGAAGGACTAATCCTATAGGACAGTGTATCAGGAGAGGACCCAAATCCTAGGGGGAACGTAGGCGAGGATGATGTATTACATTTTCATAAGCATGTATGGGTGTCAGCATAGATACATGTGGATTTATTGTAGGATTTTCATTCCTTAGATTGGGTAGTTCATCCTCATATTAGCAAGATGTATCGAGATTTACTATAGAGACCCGATCCTTTTACATAAAACATTTCATGATTTTAAGCATAATTAATCATCAAAGTACAAGCCAAGGATCGTAAAGTCTAGTGTCTTGGAAGACTAGGTACATATAATGTAAAACATGGGGCTAAAAAAATATCTTTATCTAATATCCATAAATAGCTTCTAACTTTCTTTGAGCCCTTACATCTGTATAGGGTACCCTGGGGAACACATGAACAAAGGGATGAGCTAAAAATCCCAATAAGGGAAATGAACATAAGGATACATCTCAAACACATGAGTTAGGAGGCATGTCATAATGATATCCAAAGAATGAAACTTATAAAATCATTTAATATAAGCATGGTATCATATAAACATGTAATCATATAAATCTGGCAGAATCATAAAACATTTATTTAGTACAGGTCAAGGCTAGCCGCCAATCCCGTTTCCCATTTAAGTACGGGTCAAGGATAACCGCCAATCCCGTTTCACATCGCATCTCTTGAGACTTATCCTTACCCAATGCATTGGAGCACTATCTGGGCACATCCATCTCAAAATTTTCATGAATACTATTTCCACATAAATATTCATACCACATAAATCTTCTTTCCTCATCAGTAATCATACATAATCAATTGTTCATAAACATAAGGTTACCCATGGAGAGAATTGGGTACCACAATCATGACATAACACATAACCAATAAGTGTATCATGAAAGTGTCCATGAAAGAAAGGTATTAGAACATACATGGACGTTCATAAGGTAATTTAGGCATAAAACATGGTAGGTGGTAACAAATAGAAGTGACATCACATAATAAATGTATTTTAGAGACATTAGCATTAAAACATTTGTGTGCGGTTTTAAGGGAAATACTATAGAGAATTTAAAATAGTAAAGAATAAATTGTTTTATATCAAACCATAATTGAACCAAGAAGGTTTTCATAACAAAAATAATAAATTTAAAAAGGAAATGGTGTCTTAAAACAGAAGATATAGTGCACTTGAAATTGAGTAAAAGTTCGGGAAGTTCCTTTAAAACGAGTGTGCTTATTGGGAAGTGTCGAAGAGAGATTCTCTTAAAACATGTATATCACAGAAATAGAATGAGAGATTGATATTGAAACATGATTTTGGAGCATATAAACAGAATGTTGAAGTTTTAAAATAAAATACAACAATAGTTTCGTAAAAAGAAAGATAGAGCAACCTGAAAGAATAAATGAAGTTCGGGTAGAATCCATCATGGTTTATTGGCATGGTATCAGGTGTAACTAAGAGGGAATGATGAGAGAGATAAGGGGTTTATAATCACTTATAAAACATTAGGGGAGTATGGGGAAGGTGTATAAATGTACCCCATAACTTGGTATTACACAAAAAGGCATAGCATAGAGAACAATCTTGATTAAGAGTAAAAAGGGGAGGATCCCTTACCTTAAATCCGTTGGTGTTCTCCACTTGTTATTAAAGTCCTAAATAACAAATTTAGACTTATTAATTAATAATTACAGAACCTATTATATATTTAATTTATTTATTATAATCCTTTTTAGTTCATTCAATGCCTTTTTTATTAGTTAAAAGGTTCAATTTCATTGTTTGAGCTCGTTTTTTTACTTGTCTTTAAAAAATTGGTTCACTTATATTCAAGTTTGGATTATTTGTAATATGAAAGTGTTTGTCCCGAATTGAAGTTATATTATTTAGTGAAAAAAAAGGAGATTAAATGGTTTTAATTTTAATTAGGTTACTTAGAGTGAAGTCGAATTATTAGATATATATCCTTAGTGATAACCGTTTTTGTTAATCGGTGGATTTGATTACAAAGAACATGTTTTTCTTTATAAATTAATAACATTTGTACAAAATAAATACATAAAAAAAGGATATATTACATATATAATAATCTGGATAAACCATAACACAAATGGTTTCATGAACAGAACTAAAGATAACAATAGACATTGATAAACCGTTGTCCTTGAATGTGCTAAATTAGCACATCTCAAACGGTGCTTTCATTTCTTCCAAATAAAAGGGTGGGGAAAGAAGAGAAGATAATGAAATATACCACTATAATGAAGAAATTACAGTAAATGTATGTTACTTGATTTATCATACTATTATGGTGAAGGGAGGTGAGGAAATAAATAAAAAAAGAACTTAAAAGTAAAGAAGAAATTGGGAAGAGGAATTTACCTCTTGAGACATCCTCCTTTGAGAACCTCTTAAGGGGAGAGGTTTTGGTATTTTGAGGAGGCTGAGAGATTTAGAATGTGGGGGAGGACCTTGTTGAGATATTTGGGTAGAATAATGGCAAGGAACAAGGCTTGAGAGGAGTGGAGGGAAGAGGGAGTGAAGGGGGGTGTTATAGTGGAGGAGAGGAGGGATTTCATAATATTATAATCATTAATTTATTATTTCTTCACAAGACAAGGAATAACAAGTATTCCATGACCAAGAATAGAAAATGGGTCATGTTAATTCGAACCATGGGTGGTGACATCAGCCATGATGCTAGGAATATTCTATTTAGCTTATAATGTATATATACGGTAAATTACCGTATTTTACTATTCATCAAAATTTCAAGTATTTTAGAAAAATTCCAAAATTTCACCCTGACCAATTTTTGACGTGTAGAATCCAAAAATGAAGTCCATTTTTCAAAAATAATTTTCTAAATATGATTATTTAAATATTTAATTAAAATCATAATTTATTATCAAAAACCAGTTTTAAAACCCTCATTAACTCATTCTAAAATATAGGTATATCATACTTCCAACTTGAATATTATTTTTATACCACCATAGGAGTGGTTACTATTCATTAGGGTATATCACTATTCATAAGGTTATGTTAATATTCATTAGGGTAGGTTACTAATCACCAAAAATTAAGTTTTCCTTATCAGACTCCAAATAACTTGCTGATTATAACCATGTATGCTGGATTTTCAAAATTCCAAACACAGAAGTGAAGAACTTATGTTTAAAGGTCACTTAACACTTATTAGTTCATTATTTTGTATTTTAATGTGACTTTATGACATACTAAAGAGAAGGTAATTTCCATTGAAAAACATTGGGTCGTTACATTCTTCCCCCCTTAAGAAATTTCACCCTCGAAATTTCCTTTTACATTCTAGGACAAAAACAGATGTGGGTACTTTTCCTTCATTGATTCCTCCAGTTCCCATGTTGCCTCTTCGTACTATTGGTTTCTCCATAGTACCTTGACCAGATGAGTAGTCTTGTTGCGTAGAACTTTGCCTCTACGATCCAAGATCTTCACTGGATTCTCCTTGTAAAAGATCATCCTCCAACTATACCACCTATGAAGAGAGTACATGTGAAGGGTCTGGTATGTACTTCCTTAAGAGGGATACATTAAATACATCATGTACTTTCGACATGGTAGGTGGAAGTGCCAGTCGATAGGCCACAGCTTCAACTCGATCAATGATCTCAAATGGGCTAATGTACTTGGGAATTAACTTCCATTTCTTCCAAAACCTCATGACCTTCTTCCATCGGGATATACATAGAAATACCATTTCTACAACTTTGATCTCAAGGTCTCGTCGACGGTTATCTACATAACTCTTTTGTCCACTTTGGGCTGCCTTGATATGCTGCTGAATGGTTTTCACCTTCTCCACCATTTCTTCGACCATTTTAGGTCCTAGTATCTTATGCTCACCAATTTCATCCCAACATGCCAGTGTTCTACACCTTTTCCCATAAAGGACTTCATATGGTGCCATTCAGATGCTTGAGTGGAAACTATTTTTGTAGGATAATTCAACCAGTGGAATATGTTGGTCTCATCCTCCTTTGAATTCCATTGAACACACTCTCAACATGTCTTCTAATGACTGAATATTTCACTTATATTGGCCATCAGTTTGAGGATGATAGGCCGTATTGATGTTTTGTTCAGTGCTCAGAGCATGCTGGAGACTTTTCCAGATCTTCGAGGTGAATCTCAAATCAAGATCGGATAAAATATTTAGTGGTACTCCATCCAGCCTTACCACTTCTTTGATGTAAATCTGTGCAAGGTGATCCAATGAGAAGTCCTCTCGAACCTTGATAAAGTGAGCTGTATTCGTAAGATGATCCACAAAGACCCATATAGCATTGTTTGCTCTAGATGTCTTTGGAAGTCTAGTGACAATGTCCATGGTAATGTTCTCCCACTTCCATATTGGTATGGGTAGTGGTTTCATCATTCCCTTAGACTTATGTCTCTCAGCCTTCACTTGGTGACATACGAGGTACTTTGATGTATATTCGGCAATCTCCCTTTTCATATTGTCCCACCAAAAGTTTTCACGGAGATCTCGATACATCTTTGTGCTCCCTGGGAGGATAGAGAAAGTCGAGATATGTGCATCATTCAATAGCTATTTCTTTATCTCTTGATCAGATGGTACACATAATCGTGTCCCAAATCTTACAAATCCTTCTTCATCAATTTTGAAATCAGAGGATTTCCCATTTTTAATAGCTTCCACCCTTTTCTGAATTTCCACATCCTTTCTTTGAGCACCCTGTATTCTCTCCAAGAGGGATGGTTGAGCAATCATTTGACAAAGGATTTATGATGTTCCTCCCTTAATGATTCCCATTTATATCCTTTTAAAATATAAAAAGATCGGATCCTTCTCAATGATCATCATTGATAAAGATGCAGGATCCTTTCTACTCAGAGCATCTGCACCTTGTTTGCCTTACCGGGATGGTAGTAGATTGGGAAGTCATAATCCTTGATGAGATCTATCCATCTTCACTGGCGCATATTAAGATCTTTATGTGTGAATATATATTTGAGACTCTTGTGGTTAGTATATATCTCACATTTTCCCCATAGAGATAATGCCTCCAGATTTTCAATGCAAAGATCACATCCTCCAAATCCAGATCATGCATGGGATAGTTTTTCTCATGGATTTTCAGCTGCCATGAGGCATAGGCTATCACTTTAGAATTTTTCATTAGAACACAACCTAATACTTTCTTAGAAGCATCACTATACACCACAAAGAGTTCTCCACTTGAAGGGAGTGTGAGTACCGGCACAGTGATAAGCCTCTTTTTCAACTCTTTGAAATAGTCTTCCCATTCCTGTGTCTAGATGAACTTTACTCCCTTCCGTGTCATCTTGGTCATTGGGTTTGATAATCAAGAAAACTTCTTCACAAATTGTCGATAATACCTAGCTAGACCTAAAAATATGCGGATCTACGTTATAGAAGTTGGCCTGGGCCACTATTCAATTGCCTTCGTCTTAGAAGGGTCCATAGATATCTCTTTCCTAGTGATAACATGCCTCAATAATGATACTTCATCCATCCAGAACTCACATTTACTATACTTTTCATACAACTTCTCCCTTCGCAATGTCTTTAACATAGTTTCCAAATGCTCCTCATGTTCCTCCTTGCACTTGGATTATATTAGAATATCATCAATAAAGACCACCAAAATTTGTCAAGGTAATCTCTAAAAACCTTATTCATTAAATCCATGAAAATTACTGGAGCATTAGTGAGTCTGAAGGGCATCACTATGAACTCATAGTTTCCATACCTCATTCAAAAGGCAGTCTTGGGAATATCTTCCTTCCTCACCTTTAGTTGGTGATATCCTGAACAAAGGTTCACCTTAGATAAATAACTGGCCCCACGAAGTTGATCGAATAATTCATCTATCCGTGGAAGGGGATACTTGTTCTTTATAGTGATTTTATTGAGATCACGATAATCAATGCAGAGGCACATTGATCCATCCTTCTTCATGACGATGGGGACTAGAGCACCCCAGAGTGAAGCACTCGGGCGTATAAAACCCTTCTCCATATTCTCCTGTAACTGCTTCTTCAGCTCTTCTAGCTCTACAGTGGCCATTCTATAAGGTGTATTTTAGATTGGCAGACATCCAAGGATAAGTTCAATTAAGAACTCAACCTCTCGGTCAGGAGGAATACTAAGGAACTCTTCAGGGAAAACATCAGTGTAATACCTCATGATGGTAATGTCTTCAAGAATGATTCTATCCTTTGTCCCAATCATTTGAGCTAGTTATGCTTTCTCACAAGGAAGTAGTATCCAAACTTAAGAAAAAGATTCTAAAGGAGACTCCTCTTCCTCCTTATATTTGTAAAGAATTAGAGGATGCTTTAGGATATAAAAAGTGATCTCCCTTTCCTGAAAATAGATGTTATCCTTGTACAAAGATCACCAATCCATGCCCAATATAGAGTCAAACTCCACTAAAGGAAGTATGAAAAGATTTTATAGGAGGTTTAGTCCACAAAAATTAACCAGGGAGGAGTTATAAACCATGGATGCAATAATTTCCCCATTCGCTGTTCTCACAGATAACTTTTCCTCCAAATTTTGAGGTGGTGTTTGAATAGTTTTACTAAACTTTCAAGATATGAAAGAATGTGTAGAACCAGAATCAAATAGTATGTTCGCTATTATTTATTTAATAACAAGCGTACCTATCACCACATCGTTTTCAGGCTCCACCTCAACAATAGTGATAGCATAAGCCCTTCCTTGTTGCCTTGGAGGTTGTTGCTGATTGCCTCCGACAACCCTCATTTTAGGGAAACTGTTCGCATAATGACCAAGTTCATTGTAGTTATAACACTACACTACAGGCTGAGTGTTGATCTGAACCTTCCTTTCTTCTCCAACATTAGTGGGATTTTTCAAATCCGTTCAGCAGTTCTTGGCCAAATCACCAAACTATCTACATTTGACGCAGTTCTTGGTTCCCTTGAGACAGTCACCAAGATGCTTCTTCCCACAATTTTTGTGAAGGGGAAAGTGAGGCTTCTTTCCATCATTATATTTGTTTGATGGACCACCCATGTTGTTCTTCCTTTTTTCGCTTTTTGTAACTAGGACCATGAGACCACTAAGAGTCTCCAATATCCATTTCAACCTTGAGGGCACAACGAATAGTCTCCTCATAGCTGTCGAAGTCTCGAATCACCAACACTTTTCATACACTACTGGAAATGGGGTTTATCCCTACGCATCTATCCCCACGGTTTTATTAAAACTATGGGTATTCAAACTTCCATCAGACCTAACTATCGGGCTCATCCTCTTCAAACTTCCATTGAACTCCCCGATTCAACCCTACCTCCCCGACCCTCGACTCCCAGCCCTGTCCTCCCCTCCCTAACCACCGCTTCCCGGCCCTCTCCTCCCCTCTCCGACTCCCCTCCCCAACCTCCGACTCCCAGCTTTTCCTCCCTACTCCGCCTCCCAGCTCCCGACCTGGTCCTCCCGGCCTTCACCTCCGCCTCGACATCCTAACCATCACCTCTTAAACAAGGTAATATTGTACATCTTACTGAGAATTAGGATGTAATTTGGAAATGATTCAAGATCTATTGGTATTTGGTAAACTCTCAGCTAGTTCATCCTTTTGGAAATAAGTTCTGGAATACACAGAAATTAGTCAATCAATTATCAAACTTTTAGGGTTTTAGAAACTTGAAATTTATCCCTATAGGGCGTGGATACTTTCACATACTATTTTATTCTCATGAGATAAAGAAAAATGCATGAGTAATTGGATATATTGTATTAATTCTTAGAATAGTGTTCTTATAAGAGTGGGATCACAGATTTAATCATGTTGAGGTGATAAACTCAAGGGCTTAGGTTTGTTTGAAAATATTCAGTATTTATTGGATTTTATGTCTTAAAAAAATCTCTATGAAATTGATGCTATAATGGGTGTTTCCATTAAAATGGACTAAGAAACAGAGGAATGCAAGTTTTTCTTCTATGCTTATATCTTGGTCGAAGTGAACCTAATCCCCCTTTACATTGAGAAGGTAGCATTCTGTATGCTGGATAATGATTTTGGTTTAAAAATTGAATATGGGGGTACCCCACTTTTTTTCATGGTGTTAAGCCATTGTGATTATTAAGGATGAACGTCATAATGAATTATCATGATATTTTTATTCTTATAAGAGGAAAGACATAAAATTCTATTTTAGGAATAAGAATGGTGTTGAGTCTCTGATAGTTGCTGACTCGAATTAGATAATTGACATAGGTTGTGAGTTAAGGTCAGATGGTACCTCATCTAAGGATGCTTAGGACTACCCAGGTTAGGGGTAAGATATTTCCTCGAGGGGCCAATCTTTTTGAATAGGGGTGGTTCAAGATACGGCCGATGGTGATGATATGGTTAGGTTATGGGTAGTTGGAAACTCTTCCATTTCAAGATGGACATGTTTATGGTGAGAAAGATGGTAAGTGAAACTAGTATTATAAGGATAACGTGGTCCTGGATTCATATGGAATGGATCAAGAAACATGGTATGAATTAATATAGGGGGATTATAATGATGTATAGTCTTGATAAAGTAATATGGTTACGTTACTAAATTTTCATTTTCACTAGTATTTTTAGGTTCTACTTAAGAAAATAATGATGTATGATTTGTTATCCTTAAATTTCTCCTACACTGTACTTACTGTATTTGGTCTTTAATGATATTTTGGAGCTTCACTTATATTCTATACCTTGTATAAGATGAATGATATTGTTCCTCATCATTTGAAATTGACGAATCTTCTTCTCTAACATGTATACTCTCAAAAACCTTCATCTCATAACTTTATTGTTATGATCAAGTCTCACTTCTTAATGTTCTTCTTGTAATTTGTCAAGGTAAAACCCCATTTCTGAAACTTCACTCCCAAGATCAGATTACTGTGTTTCGAAAATGTTATTTCCTACTAGTTGAGGCCATCATTTACCCCTATATATAAATTATCTCTCATCATTACCCTTAATATGCACCAATTCTAATTATCACATTCTAACAACTACATATCTAATGTCTATAATGTCCAATGATCATATTATGGACATGTAAAGTTATGAATTTATAGTAATATTTTGTTTATTTTTTATGAAATATCACACATATAATTTATTCAATGGTAAATTCCCATATAAAAAGTAGGGGTCATTACAACCATGATGTAGACATGGAATTTGATGGATTTTCTTTATTACTTTTTCTTAAACTTATCTCGAATTCACTTATTACCCATCAATGAGTATGATTCCAGTAAATAAAACATAAAAATTTCATTCATTATCCCTAGATGGATTTTATTCATTAACAATTTTGTAGTAATCAAATACTAAAAATGTTTTTTAAACACTGAACTATTGTAATGAATAATGGTTTTCCTAATTATCTAACCCTCAGAGTAAAGATAAATACTATACTAGAAATGTCTTAATTAATATTTCATCACTACCCACTTAATCAGTTAACTTAATGAGGGATCTTATACTCTAAGACAAGTTAAGTTTTCTGATCATCAAGGGTTCTTTAATTTCCTCCTTTTTATTTTTCAAAAACATGGGGAACAACACATGAACTCTTCTCTAAATTTCAACTGCCAACTCCCTATGTATCCCCAATAAGGAACACTCTCTATATATTCTCCATTTATCATCTCCTATAAAAATAAAAAGAGATTCTATCTCCTTTTAAAAAAAATAGAACATTTAAATTCTCCAATCCTATGGTACTATAATTTATTCTCTTCATTCATGCTTAGATAACATGAATTTTCAACATTACCCACTTGGAATAAATTGCCTATAACACTCTTATCCTCTTTTAACCACTCTTCCATCCACAATGTTGTCAACCAATAACCAATAATTTATAAAAAAATATATTTCCTTTATCATGAAGTTGAGAAACACTTAATAGATTGTGTTTTAATCCATCAACATAAAGAGTGTTTTTTTATTTAAGGTTCTCTTTCCCAATAACAATTAAACCAACTCCTTTAACCTTTTGTGACCCATCATTTATGAAGGTAAATAAACATCCATTTAATTTTTCAATATATTTCAATGTTTTTAAATCTTTTATCATGTGAGCAGGACATCCACTATCCAAGATCCATGGACTTTCCCCTTTGGATACTTTGGGTGAAACCTCAACAACTAAATCTTTCTCCTTCACTTTTCTATTCTTCTTTTGAAGATTTTGAGTATTAAAACTCAAATATTTTTAGGATGGTATAATGATTAAGCATTCATTTTCATCATTAATAGGATAGTCACACCTTCCATAGACTTATTCAAGAATATCAAACATGTTCTGTGATTTCTATATAGAATTTACAATACGTTTCTAAATTTTATTCCTTTAAAGGGGTTGAAACCCCCAAACATTGATTCTCAATACTCCCAAGTATATCATGATGTATATTTTAAAAAACATATCTTTTAAATATGAAAAAATATTCCAAAGTTCCAATAGAATCCATAAAAAGTATATCTTTTAAGCATCATGTTGTACAAAATTTGTAGGATACCTTGAAACATTTTGTCAATATTAATTACAAAACATTAAATTTATAACTACTCTCTTTTCATTGAATGCTTTATTCCTTATAAAATAACCCCTACCAAATAATCTATAAAATTATAAATTCATATCATTAATATAAAATTTTCTTCCCATGTGTATAATGCCTCTATATCTATAAAGGAGTATTTTACATTGAAATTTTCTTTTTTATTCCCCATCAATGACCACTTGGGAGTGTCTTTTTAAACTTTTTTCTTTAGTTTACATCTCCAGGTAGACCTTTTTCATTTTTTCCTACTTATTCAATCATGGGCTCCTCTTGTCATTAAATATGTTCTGATAGCTACTAATATGATTTGATTAATTTAATAATTAAATTGATTGTAATGAATTTTTTAAATATTATTTACATTGTTGATTGAATGATAATTTTTTTTCTTGTTATAGAATGGATAGAAGCTGGATGTATCGTGCCAATCAGATTTCAACCGAGTTTCAAAATAATTTGGAGAATTTTTTAGATTTTGCATTTAGCAATGCATCAAATGGAGTTTGTATACAGTGTCCCTACTATAATTGTGTGGGAAGACCATGGTTAAGATGAGAAGAAGTTAGTTACCATTTAACAAAATTTGGATTTCAAGCAAACTATAATGTTTGGTTTCACCATGGAGAGATGAGTCAATCTTCGACTGTTCATAAATGAAATGAACTAAGTGACATGGATAATTTGATATTTGATCGGTTTCCATATGTGCATCATTCTGAGAGAGATATCATGCCGGTGCAAGAAGACAATGATACCAGTACACATGAGGAAAATTCTGAAGACTATGATGTTGACAAAGTGAAAAATTTATTGGATGATGCCAGAACTCCAGTATATCAAGAATGTACTAAAATGACCCAGTTGGAATTTTTAATGCGGTTATATCATGAGAAAACCATGTATGGGATTTCTAATACCGCCATTGATTATATTCATACATTTTTGAAGGACTTGCTTCCTGATGGTGCAGATATTTCCTCAAATCATTACATGGCATGGAAGTTAATTAAGCAGCTTGGATTTGCTACTAATAAAGTCCATGCTTGTCTGAAATATTACAATTTATTTTTGGAGGAAACAACTGACCGTAATGACTGTAACGAATTTGGTACATCTCGATGGAAGACAAATAAATATGGAACACCATCTCGTGTGCCAAATAAAGTCATGTGGCACTATCCATTGATTCCCAGACTTTAAAATATATTCATATCTCCAGAAATCTCAGTCAATATGCAATGGCATGATGTTGAGAGAATTAAAGGTAATGATGATCTGGTCCATCCTACAGATAGATTAGCATGGCAGAAATTTGATGCACAACATCTTGATTTTGTATCTGAGGTGCGTAATGTCAGATTGGGACTATCGTGTGATGATTTTAATCCGTTTGGTCAGATGCTTTCTGCTCATAGCACGTGGCCAATTTTTATTCATTTTTATAATCTTCCTCCATGGATGTGTATGAAAAAACCTTTCACTTTCTTGAGTATACTGATATATGGACCTTTAGATCCTGGTATTGATATAGATGTCTACTTGAAGCCTTTAATAAAAGAGTTAACACAACTTTGGGATTTAGGTGTGCAGACATTTGATGCTTCTTCAAAGAATACGTTTCAGATGCATGTTTCCCTTCTATGGACCATAAATGATTTCCCTTCCTATGCAATGATGTCTGGGTGGGGAATGAAGGGAAAACTATCATGTCCCATTTTTATGAAGAATACATGATCGATAAGGCTTAAATATCGTCATAGTTTCAGTTTCATGGGGCATCACCGATTCTTACCAATGGATCATCAATACATGAAGAATCTTCAGAGGTTTGATAATAATGTTGACACTGAAGAACCACCTCAATGTATGTAAGGAAGTTATGTGCTTGATGAATTGAAATATTTCAGATTTTAATTAGGGAAAGGTCAGTTGAAATCTCGAAAGAGGAAGAATGTTGATACCGAAGTTACTTACAATTGGAAAAAAGAAGTATTTTTTTGTGTTGCCATATTGGTCTACTAATTTTTTAAGACATTGTTTAGACGTAATGAATATTGAGAAAAATATATGTGAAATGTTTCTTGCAATTCATTTTAATATTAATGGGAAGACCAAATATTACTTCTGATCTTGTCAGGATTTATTGGATTGGGGTATTCGACCAGAACTACATCCTGTTTATATCGGTGAAAACAAATGGAAAGTTCCCTCTGCTTCTTATGTGATGACACCGGTAGAGAAAGATCAATTTCTGGAAGAATTGGAGAATATCAATGATCCAGATGGCTATTCCACCAACATATCTAAACGAGTCAACAAAATACATTTGAAATAGAAATCCCTAAAAACTCATGATTATCACATCCTTCTTCATGAATTTATTCCAATAGAAATTTTTCATTTTCTATCCAATAATGTAAGGGTGGAAGTGATTCGGTTGTGTCATTTTTTTAGATACCTTTGTGCTAAAAGGTTATCCAAATCATTGTTGATAAAAATGCAGCAAGAGGCACCGTTAATTTTGTGTGAGTTGGAAAAAAAAATTCCCTCCATCCTTTTTCACTTGCATGTTGCATTAAACAATTCATCTTCCAACTGAGGTACTTCTTGGGGGACGAGTCACTTTTCATTGGATGTATCCCACTGAAAGAAATATGTGCACAATGAAATCATATGTCTAAAATAAGAATTATCCTGAAGGTTCCATTGTGAGGAGTTATCTGTCCCAAGAATGTATGGATTTTTGTTCAATGTATTTGTCTGATGTGAGCACAAGACATAATAGACCAATGAAAAACAAAGATGACCAGTATGAGGAAATTCAACCCTCATTTCCATCTCCTCCCCAAACATGTGGTATTGTCAGGTCATATTCATTGGTTACATTGAGCCTTGAAGAGCGGAATATGGCACATTGTACAGTATAATTTAATTGTGGTTTGTTTGATGTCTATATAAAGTAAGTATTTTTAATATATATATGTTATCTCATACGATATCATATCACATATACCTTATACTTTTATTTTCATTTTATGTAGAGAACATAAAAAAATTATAAATAGAGTTCATCGGTCTTTTCCGTTGAGAAGGAGAGAGGCTATGCATAGCCAAGAGTTCCCAGCTTGGTTGAAATCAAAGTTATGACCATTACATTAAATACATTAAAATATAGATATATATTTAATTATATTAGTCGTATGTATTCCAGGTATTGAGTTTACCTGCTGACTTCATTTCTCAAGAATTAAGAGTGTTGGCTTTTGGTCCCAATTATTTGGTTCGTGACTGCAAATCTTTAATAATCAATGGATATAAATTTGTTACAATTGATTAAGTGGTGAAAATGAGAACACAACATGATGGTGTTATGTTAACTGCTAGAACGTATTGTTATGCCAGTGCATTAGATAGTCGACCTCGATATGAAGATGTGTATTGTTATAGACTGGTTGAGAAAATATTGTTATTGGATTACTTCTCTCAAGGTCGAGTCACTATGGTGAAATGTAAATGGTTTGATTCAATGATGTGCCATGGTAAATTTATTGATTATTGCAGATTTAGAGTTATTGAAATGAGTCAATTCCTGCATACCGATGAACCATACATTTTGGCATCAATGAAAAAACAAGTGTTTTATGTGAAAGATCATATGAAACCTGATTACAGTGTCATTAATGAAGTAATCCCAAGACATAATTTTCATGATGTTGGGGATGAAATTTTCACCATTGACTCCCCCATCGGTGTTAGCCAAAATATTGTATTTGATGACACAAATTGTCCCATTGTGAGAGATGATGTTGAACCTGAGGTAGTGGAGGGTAATATATAAAAGCACACATATATATTCAGAGTTCATTCAGTTTACCTTGACATGAGTTTCTCAGGTTGGTAATAATGTAATTACTTTAATTTAGTTTTAGTTTGGAATGATATTTCTATTTTATTATTGTTTGGTTTCATTTCATTTAATTATATTTATTTCAATTCAGAAAACTGGTTTTAAAATGTGGTTTTAAAAATTGTATAACTTGGTTGTAAATTATCATTACTGAAAGATGTTATGACATTTTTAAGTTGTATGTATGATTTGTAAAAAATGTCGCTAAAAAATATTTATTTAATTCTTATAAGATTATGAAGAAAACTACAAGAAGCTCACAAGAAGATATTATTTGATGTTGATCCTGTTAGATGCGAGCGTGAGTTGTCTTTAGTGAGTATATTAATTCTAATATTTATCTTCTGCATTACATATAATATCAAGTTCATATTTTTGATCAAATTTTTTAGGGACATATAACTCCAGAGTTTCCTCTTCTCAGTATGGGACCGAGCAGAGATCCTCCTAGACCTAGGTGGAGCCCCCGTCTTACCACTCCCCACACTGACCCATTAGTGGACATCCCATCTACCACACATGTACGACCTCCGATTGAGACCCCTGGGATGTTCCCATACATGCCTCCATCATCATCCCATTTAACCTCTTTTTCTCATTCCATGTCCACGCCGACTCAACCGATATTCTCACCTGCACAATTTCCATATCCATTCATGTATCCCTAGACCTACTATGCATATTCTGACATGTCTACACCACCTCCTTTTCATACCATCCATTCTACCCATATTGATTCTTTTCCTTTAGTTTCCACTCCTGTTCATGAAGATCAGCTAGAGCATGCTGTGGAACAGATACTTCCTTCGGAGGATGCTGATCCAACACAGTCCACAGATGCCTCACAGCCTATTCAGGAGCCTACATCAGGTTTTATTATTATAAATGTTTCAAATTATAGCATTTCACTTTTTTCCTATTGTATTGTCACTTAACTCTTCTTTTTTCACCTCTTATCATATTTAGTGGGATCTTCTAGTAGGCGACATGGGCACACTCGAATTCAGGATGCCTGGAATCATGAAACTCAGATTATGGTGGATTACAATTCTCAAAATCAAATGGTAGGTAAAAATGATAATGAGTGTAGAAGTTTCATGGCTACTTTAGCTAAATATCATGATATCGTTCTGGTGGAACCGGTCTCATGGAGACATATCAGTGCTGACATCAAGGATAGGGCATGGGCACATATATGGGTACAAAAATTTTATAAATTTATATTTATATTAGTAATGTATTTATATGACTTAACATGTTCATTGCAGAGTTGATTTAACTTTCCTAATGGTGAAGCTGCCATAACTCCTAGGTTGAGTGATCTTGGAGAGTATTGGTGGTCATACAAGTATGAGTTACATATTGGATGGAGGAGCAGAGTGGGTACTAAGTTATATGGTGTACCCAAAAACCCTGACTGTCCAAAAAGTCAATATCAAAAAATGATCGCACATTGGAATATTGAACAGTATAAGGTACTACCCATCTTTAATGGTTTTTATATAAAATTTAATTTTTATTACTTGTATTGTTTTTTTGTTTCTTAGTAAGTTTTAGCTAAAAACAAAAAAACAAATATGAAATGACATATCTACACACATTGGGGCGCACTACAATTCCCAACAAAGAGAAGTGGCTGGTGCGTTCATCTGAATTAAGATAATGTCCTTATTTATAACATGTCATCATAACTTATTCATGCCTTCCCTTGGTTATTCCATGTATCCTATAAATCACATATTATACTAGGAGAAAGCTTGTATTTTTTTCCAAAACAAGTAGTATATTTCCTTGAAACCCACTTCAGAAAACCATTTCTAAAAACCATTTCAGAAAACCACCAATCGGTTATGACTATCATTTACCTCAATGTTTGTAGGTATTTTTTGCAACTCACTTCAATTCAATTTTTTGCATTTATCATATATGGTTTTAATCCAAATTTGTGCACTTCTCATATGCAGCAATCTGAATTGGGCATTGGAGATCCTATACCTCGTGCCAGATTATTCTGCTTCAGTAAGAAAAAAAAGATAGAACTGTAGTTAATTAAAAAACAAAAGATAAAATTGTAAGTTTTTTTATTTATATTTCAAACAATTATATGAAATTAATAATTTAATATGTTTATAATTTCAACAGTCTTCCTTGGAGGCCATGGATGGGAAGGAAGCTGGAAACTTAGGGCCAAATGATCATTTGAGTCAGGTGTTAGGTGTGGAGCATCCGGGAAGAGTCCATTGTAGAATAGGAAAAAAATTTGTCCCATCTAGGTATTGGTCATCATAGGACTCCTCTAAGGCCTCTGAGTTGGAAAGTGCATGTGCTGAATCAGCTACGACAAAGAAAATAGTATTAGAGGAGCGTGAAAAAAGTAAGATAATGAATGAACATTTCATGAAAGCTCTCTCAGTTTTGAGTCAGTCACTACCATCAGAGGTTTCTTCCACTTTTCATTCATGTATGGCATCAATGCTCTCTTTAAATAATTCCTCGGGTGATTACCATGAGGGTCCTAGTGGCGATGAAGGTGGTGACGATAGAGGTGGTGAGGATGTTGCTGATGATGTTGTTGGTGATGAGATTGCCGATGATGATGCTGATGGTACGGTTGGTGATGATGTTGCTGATGATGTTGCTACTGATGTTGCTGCTGATGATGATGATGTTGGAAATGGGGATGACGATGATGGCGATGGGGGGGATATTAATCCCCACCATTTTTGACTTAGCAGAGAGACCTGTGTTGGAGTTTAATGTTTTTTTTGTATTGGTGGACTGCTTGTATGTGAATTTCTTTATGAAATGAAATGAATTTTGGATTATGTTTTCATCAGGGGTGTTATTTTTCAATTATTTAGGTAATTTTCACATGCCATATTTTTTTTTATGGTTTGGTGTGTTTATTATTATCTCGCCATCTAATCTTGGCATTAGCAGTGGAGGGTAGGCCAGGGCTAGGGGGCTACAGTGGAGGGCTGGGGGGGGGGGGGGGGATGGGAGGGGAAGGTTGTGAGGGGGGGGGGGCTGGGAGGGTTGGGAGGGCTAGGGGGCTACAGTGGAGGGCTGGGAGGGGGGGGGGGGTGGGAGGTGAAGGTTGGGAGGGGGTGCAGTGGAGGGTTGGGGGCTACAGTGGAGGGCTGGGGGGGGGGTGGGGCTGGGGGGCTGCAGTCGAGGGCTGGGAGGGGGGGGGGTGGGAGGGGAAGGGTAGAAGGGATGGGGGGCTGCAGTGGAGGGCTGGGGGGGGCTGCAGTGGAGGGCTGGGGGGGGGGGGGGTAGGAGGGGAAGGTTAGGAGGGCTGGGGGTTGTAGTGGAGGGCTGGAGGGGGCTATAGTGGAGGGATGGGGGGCTGCAGTGGAGGGCTGGGAGGGGGGGGGGCTATAGTGGAGGTCTGGGAGGGGAAGGTTGGGAGGGCTGGGGGCTGAAACATGTATGTTTTCCTAATGTTGTGGAATTAACCTCCCTACCATGCATCATTTTTCATTTTCATTTACACACTATATGAATGCAGGTTATTGGTCCAGCTACAACTCCGTTACCCCATCCATCCACATCTCAGTCTCTCGATTCCACCTGCCTCCCCATCTCACCCTTCTGCCTATCATCAGCGTTATTCGTTGATGCGCAAAACGGTTTCACCGAAATTCTATTCCTAAACCTAGAAATGTGACATTGGGGTCAGATCCATGCACGGGTGGACCTCCAAACGACGACAGCTCATATTCATCGATTAGGTTTGTTGTTGCTTGAATTAGATATGTTTCAATGAAAATTCTTTTTTTGGATCTAGTTCTTAGTTTTCGATTTCAATTTAGGCTTCGACTTCATTTTCATGTTGTGCTTCGAACATCCGCAACTCATTTTAAAACTATATGGTCACATCCAGTTTCCATTTGTGTATGAAGTCTATTCATTTTTTTCATAATGTATAATCTTATTAATTTTTGTTCAATGTTTTTTCTATATTTATTATTATTTACAGGTACGTCTATATTGGATATTTGATGCAGGTTCTTCCAAATGCAATTTTTTAACAGCTTCCACATTGATTCTACATTTCATTATCAATATAATAGTGCCCAATGATCTTAAATTTCTCCTTATATTCAGGTTTCTTTACCAGTATCTCCAGTTTTTGAATGCAATGTATATATTTCTTATTATTTATAGTTATGTATATATTTCTTATTTGATGCAGGTTATTCCAAATGCAATTTTTTTAACGGCTTCCACATTGATTCTATATTGAATTATCAATATAATGGTGCCCAATGATCTTACATTTCTTCTTATTATTTCTTCTTATATTCAGGTTTCTTTATCAATATAATGGTGCCTAATGATCTTAGATTTATAAGCATGCACCATGTTTTAAATTGTTTCTTAGAGCGTTGATTTGTTTATCATTTTTTTGTTATTTTTACTATGTAACTCTGTGTTCATGTAAATGTTTTAAGATAATCTATGAATAAAGATTTGATTGTGTTTGGTGTCATGGATGAATGACATTATTTGCATTTGGGTTTCAGTTATGGACTTCCAGAGATCTCTGCTTGCCTGTTCGGCCTGATCAGTGCCCGTGATTTCGTAGGCTCTTCAAACTTTGTTTTAAATTTTATATTATTAACAAATATAATTCTTGATTCAATATATATTTATTTCCATTTTCTATAAATTGATGGATGTTACATATTCTATTTAATCAGATTTTTATTGCACTTTACATTTTTTACTTTCCCTCGCATCACTGGAACTAATACATTCAATTTTTTTCTATGCAAATGAGGATGACACTGTAGTAATGATACATGTAACATCAATCATTGAAGATCAAATACATGTTCCTATATTTCTATACCTTTATTTTCACTCTTAATAATTTTAAGAGTTTTTTTATATAACCTTTGAATAATATATGTTTTTGGTTCCAATTGAATTTTATACTGGTCACTAGGAAATATTCGAGGATATCATCCAAATCAATGATAGTATGAAACACTTAATAGATCATATTTAAATGAGTTTCATGAGGGTTTCATATAGAATCTTGATTCCCCATGCATTATTATTTACTAAATAAGCATTATCACATGTTTTCATAATATATTCACTATCATTGAGCTTATCTCAACAATATCTACTTCCATTCATTATTTTTTTATCATCATCACTATTAGTCCATTGTAATCACTGTATGTGTTTCCAATATCTATGATTTTGGTTCCATAATTAATTTTTGGTTTATAGTGTTTCATAGTTTTATTTAGTTACTCTATTATAATATTACTTATATGGATTAAATTCTCAATAAATGTTTTTGGTTTGGTTGATAATAGATTTGTTTATATTTCATTAAACTATATTGATGTTTGAAATCCCTGTTTATGTGGTCTATGGTTCCCGCGTTCTTCGGTCGACATCTCGATCCAAATCATGGATTATTTACACTCCATGGGTTCCATCACATTAACTATAGTGTTTATTCGGTCGACATCTTTATCCTTCTTCTACATCAACCAAAAATCTTCCTTTAATTTCAAAGACACCAGTATGATTTATTAACTCACTTTATTTTACATTTTCATCTACTTATCTTAAAATATTTACAAATTAATCATATCTTTAACAAAAAATGTGTTATCATATTTCTATAAAAGATGAATTTTCACTTATCATACACAATTAATGACTCATACCATTTACATCTGCTTTGAATCGTAGGATTATCACCATTACACAACATCCTATACTGTAACATAGTTAACCTGGCCTTAGTTTATTACAATGATGTATTTCTTGGCTTAATTGTTCAAGATTTCATTTGTATGCTGTTACTGTTAATATAAACCTGAGCATATAACCTCTGGGAAAATTTCGGTGTTTTCCAAAGTAAAGTATATTACTTTAACTTCACTTTCTCAGCTTATATGCTACTCTATTTCATGGATTCACTGTATTTTTTTCCAAAATTTATGTATTTGTCATTACTATCACTATACACCTGTGTAGTTAACAATTTAGAAAATTTAGTTTTTTCCCATGCAATGCACATTACATTAACGATACAGTCCACCATGTATGATTTTCATTGATTGCACACATTGATAATTACATTTCTTGCCTGGAAAGCTCTAGAGATGCAATGACACGGTGGCCAAAAGATATGAATGAACACCAAAACGTTTGTGACTGATCTGTTATCTTCGGTTTAAAAAATCCAACTTAATGTCATTTGTTCAATAATAATAACCATTACTATTGAAAATATAACAGTGTCAACATCTACTGTATATTCTTCAATGATGTATACTGATATGTCTGGTACTCCATTAACTAAACCCTTATTAACTGCTGGCATCACATATGGAGTCACATGCATGCCATTGTCATCTCTACCTCTTTTCATGCAGGGATTTGGAGGTTTGTGAAACAGATTTTAGTTGCACCCTATCTTACTGCTGGTAATTCTATTCAAATGCACTATTGTCTTCCTACCTCTTCTCATGCAGTTATAGGTGGCCTATTTAAAACTCATCATTTCATCTTATAGGACCATATGATGATGCATGTGAGGAAATGAAATAGTGAGGTAATGCAACAGATAGTATTTGGAAAGATATGTGAATTATGTATGTTATAAATTCTACATAATAATGTTGTTCTGACCCATATTTTTCTTATTGTATCATTAATTAGGGTGTTAGAGGTACCATGCAGGTATAGGTGGCCTATTCAAAACTCATGATTCCATGTCCTTGGACCATATGATGATGCATACAATGGAGGGACATGATTAGTTATTTTATTTCAATTCTTCTTAATTTCTCTGTTCCATTACAAGATACCTTGGAACACCAAGAAGTCTATTTTTGTTGATAGTTTTACTGCTTAATTTGGAGGGTTTCCTACTAACTGTGTTTATGTTAAATGTTTATTCACATATGAAAGGTTCAGTTTCTCCCTCCCGTCGTCCGAACTATCTAAATTTTTTTTAAAACCCAGTGGATGTTTCTTTTTGTTGTTTCACTTTATGATATACAAATCTATAATGCAGTAGGTGAATTGGGTACCTACCTGACAATATGATATAAATTTCAGTAGTACTAATTAGCTGTTCTTATTGACTGATAGTGGTTGTGTGGTTTTATATGGGTTGGGTCACCTCATTATTTGTGTTGTAGTTTCACAGCTAAACCAGATTGAAAAGAACATCCCCCTCAACTTACGGATCAAATTCAGAGCTACATTTGGATCATGGAAAGAAATGGAGACCATCATTATTCTCCTTCTTGTTCAAAGCTACATTTGGATCATGGAAAGAATTGGTGACTATCTTTATGCTCCTTCATGCCTACTTGTGTAGTTTCTTTGATTTGACTCATAAGTGGATTTGTAATTTTAAGATTAGTTTTATTCTTCCCTCAAGGAATATCCTCGTTTGGATGGTTTGGAATAATAAAATTCCTACTAATGATCAGGTATACAATTTCCTTCAATTGTACTCCTTTGTATGATGCGACCAGAATGTTTTGAGCATATTTTACTTCATTGTGAATTTGCTGATTAGGTATCGAGATTTATTTTTATCCTCTTCTTATAGGAACCTATGTTGGGTGATGACATTAATAACTTCATGTGTGTTGTTTCCAATTTGTTTTAGACTCAGTAAATTCATAACCTTTTCATGGTTATAGTACCTGTGATATTTTTCTATATTTTGAAGTCTTGGATTTAAATCTGATTTGATGATTAGTATATGATTTTTTTGGGAATTCATGAACTTATTTGTAGATGTTCATACCAAATCATGTAGTTGTTCATACCTACTGATTTATACTATATTGTAGTTGTTCATACCTACTCATCTCTACTATATTGATGATAAATACTAATTTTTGAGCAGTGGATCAATTTTTGATTAACAGATTTTTGTTATGTGGATTGATTCAGTTACATGAAACCACCATGGTCATAAAGAAAGACTTCCTTGGTACCGCCTAATGGTATTAAATTCAAACCACTCCAACACTTTCTATCATAAACAATATTACTAGCAGAGGAACATACGATATTTTCTTATCTAATGTAAACTTTCTAACGTTTTCATATTCATTTCGAACATTCATGTTATTGATAAGTACATAAAATATAGTCAATGGAATGTGTTTCGTTTTCTCTTCATTGTTTATAATGCCTTAAGCAAGGCAACTTTTCCTCTCATTGTAGAACCATGCTTCACAAGCAGTGATGATAGAAATGATATTGTAATGAATTTTTTGTTTTTTTGAAAAAAAATGTGCACTAATATGTGTTTACAAATTTTTTATGAACTTATTATTTATACTGATTCAACAGGTTTCAGTATGCTACACGAATCAGGTATTCAACCAAGAG
This sequence comes from Viscum album, assembly GCA_963277665.1. NCBI lineage: Eukaryota > Viridiplantae > Streptophyta > Magnoliopsida > Santalales > Viscaceae > Viscum > Viscum album. The sequence continues at coordinate 222,255,859 of OY728123.1, read as the reverse complement.
ATGGGCAGTGGGGAGGGAGGGGGAGGGGCTGGGCAGGGGGAGGGTTGGGCAGTGGGGTGGGAGGGGGAGGGGCTGGGCAGGAGGGAGGGGGAGGGTGAGGGGGAGGGGGAGGGGGAGGGGGAGGGGGAGGGGGAGGGGGAGGGGCTGGGCAGTGGGGAGGAAGGGGGAGGGGCTGGGCAGTGGGGAGGGGGAGGGGGATGGGGAGGGGGAGGGGGAGGGGGAGGGGGAGGGGGAGGGGGAGGGGGAGGGGGAGGGGCTGGGCAGTGGGGAGGAAGGGGGAGGGGCTGGGCAGTGGGGAGGGGGAGGGGGAGGGGCTGGGCAGGGGGGCTGGGCAGGGGGAGGGCTGGGAAGTGGGGAGGGAGGGGGGGGAGGGGCTAGGCAGTGGGGAGGGGGAGGGGGATGGGCTGGGTAGGGGGGATAGGCAGGGGGAGGGCTGGGGAGTGGGGAGGGAGGGGGAGGGGCTGGGCAGTGGGGAGGAAGGGGGAGGGGCTGGGCAGTGGGGAGGGGGAGGGGGAGGGGTTGGGCAGGGGGCTGGGCAGGGGGAGGACTGGGCAGTGGGAAGGGAGGGGGAGGGGCTGGGTAGGGGGGAGGGGGAGAGGGGGAGGGTGTGAGCCCATTATTTAGAAATGGCTTGTGGATGTCAACTAGTGTTGTTTAATGTTCAATTGGATGGGTCCTTGTAGGAGATATCAATTAGTTTCTATGAGGAGATCGTTGTATTACTTTGTGTATTGTGACCGTTTGAGGAATACCATTTAAAGAAGTCTATTTTTCTATACTTGATAAACTCTAAAAAGGATCTTGTGTATGGGGTATATAAACACTTGTAGGAGGCTTTTAGATGGGGTATATGACCAATCACTGAAGGAGTTTTAAATTGTGGTGTATAAACAATTTTTGAATAAAGGATATGGTGTATAACCATTTGATGGATTTTTATAGTCTCGATGTATAACCAATTAGTATTGATATTATTAGAGTATCCATGTTGTCTCGTATAACCAACATGGAAAGTAGGCTTTTGACTAAACTTTGTAAATCATCTTGTTCTGGTATTGTGCTTTCATTTTCATATGTATGAGGTAAGGATGATATTTTTATACAGAGATGATCATGTATTTAACCATTCATAGAATGGATTGAAAATCCTAGTTTAGCTATTTAGATGTTGGGGATTAGGTTGGATTATTGAACAACTAGTTTGAAATGCCATGTATGTGTGCTATTGCAGGTGTAGAATGGAGGTGCAGAATGGTGGGAGGTGCAACTGCTGCCTGGGGAACCTGTCTATAACCATAGTTTGGTAAACCGTGGGTAAAATGGGGTGCTATAATACTGCAGGTGCAGGAACCTGTCTATACCCACGGTTTGGTAAACCGTGGGTAAAATGGGGTGCTGTAATTCTGTAGGTGCAGGAACCTTTCTATACCCACGGTTTGGTAAACCGTGGGTAAATGTGGGTTGCTGTAAATCAGTATACCCATGGTTTTTAAACCGTGGGTAGACATCAATACCTACGGTTTGAATGTCGTTGGTATAAATCAATACCCACAGTTTAATAAACCGTGGGTAATAAGAATTTTCCGTTGTCTGTACCCACGGTTTTCATAGAACCTTGGGTATAGACCTATTGTGATGGCACTGCATCCCACAGTTACTGAAACCGTGGGTATAGGTTATACCCACGGTTTCAAGGGTTATACCCATGGTATAAAACCATGGGTATATGTGTTATTTCCAGTAGTGATAGACTCGGCTTTAGTCCGCTAAAGAAGCGACCCACCTTGCTTTTGGTGTTCATGACAAAGCCAGAGGCGTACGTCGAAATCCTTGTAAGGTTCACTTCATATACCCCGATGGACTCATCTTCCTTCTACTTGAGTCCAAGGAACTCTCTTTCCATCTTGAGATGGAGGGTTTGAGGAAAATATTTGTTGAAAAACATCCTCTTGAATTGCTCCCATTGTATGGAATCAATTTCTTCTTGGGACTTTGTATTCTTGATCAGTGTCCACTACTGATCAGCTTCCCCATCAAAATGATAGACTACCAGTTCAAATTTCTCTTCTTATGAGCACTGGAGGACAGATAAAATCTTTTCAATGGAGTTAATCTATTGTTCTACTAGGAGGGGATCAGAAGACCCACTAAACATGGGAGGCCTTTTCCACATGAAGGATTCTACAGCAACTTGCTCTTTCCTTGGAGGAGGGGGACGTTCCACCTGATTAAAGTTATTATTCATAACTCGAGCCAGCTGAGCAATTACTTCCATGAAGTTTTGAGCACCTGCTCTCGTCACATCAGGCATGTCATTTGGGAAATCATCACATTGCCTATCACATTGGTTGTTGGAACATGTTCTTCTATTTCCCACCATTAACTATGAAAAAGAATGTATAATAAGAGGTCTTTATTACTTAGATATTGAGCATAAAAAGAAACTTATAACATAAAAGTATGAACTTATAAAGAAAAAGTATATCCTGACTTGTGATTCCTTAGGTTTATATCTAGGTTACCCTTGATCTATTTCTTATCATATATTCTTATGGGATTATTTTTGTCCCTTAATAATAGTTTGTACTAAGCTCGTGAATCTACTTAAGCATATCCCCTAGGAGTGTCATAACCAAGAGTGCAACAAGGACCGTTGTCATGCACCAATTCCCGTTCGAGTCTAGCTCAAAGCGGTGTTTTTGGGTTTTACCCCTAGATACATCTATGCCAGAGTGACCTCTACCTGCTCATATCTAGACAGGGATTTATTTTCTTGATAAACCACTTACTGAACACTCACCAAAATTCAGGAATGTTTTCTTATACTTAGTCTCATCTTTAAGGTTCTCACTAAGGTGATCTATTCCTAATCTCCAAAAAGAACTAGACCATCCTATGATACCAACTATAGTGACCCGAGCCTTTTACATAAAACATTTCATGATTTTAAGCATAATTAATCATTAGAGTACAAGCCAAGGATCATTAAGTCTAGTGTCTTATAAGACTAGGTACATATAACATAAAACATGGGGCTAATAATACTTCTTTATTTAATCTCCATAAATAGCTTCTAACTTCCTTTGAGCCCTTACCTCTGCATAGGGTACCCTGGGGAACACATGAACAAAGGGATGAGCTAAAAAGCCCAGTAAGGGAAATGAACATAAGGATACATCTCAAACACATGAGTTAGGAGGCATGTCATAATGACATCCAAAGAATGAAACGTATAAAATCATTTAATATAAGCATGGGATCATATAAAGAAGGAATCATATAAATGTGGCAGAATCATAAAACATTTCTTTAGTATGGGTCAAGGCTAACCGCCAATCCCATTTCCCATTTCAGTATGGGTCAAGGCTAACCGCCAATCCCGTTTCACATCACATCTCATGAGACTTATCCTTACCCAATGCATTGGAGCGCTATCTAGGTTCACCCATCTCAACATTTTCATGAATATTATTACCACATAAATATTCTTACCACATAAATCATCTTTCCTCATGAGTAATCATACATAATCAATTGTTCATAAACATAATGTTACCCATGGAGAGAATTGGGTACCACAATCATGACATAACGCATAACCAATGAGTGTATCATGAAAGTGTCCATGAAAGAAAGGTATTAGAACATAAATGGACGTTCATAAGGTAATTTGGGAATTAAAAATGGTAGGTGGTAAAAAATATAAGTGATATCACATAAGAAATTTATTTTAGAGACATTAACATTAAACATTTTTGTGCAGTTTTAAGGGAAATATTGTAGTGTTTTTAAAATAAAAAAGAATACATTCTTTTATATCAAACCATAATTGAACCAATAAGGTTTTCAGAATTAAAATACATAATTTATAAAGTCAATGGTTTCTTAAAACATAAGATAGAGTGGACTTGAAATTGGGTAAAAGTTCAGGAAGTTCCTTTAAAACGAGTGTGCTTATTGGGAAGTATCGAAGATAGATTCACTTAAAATCATGTATATCCTAAAAACAGAATGAGAGATGGATCTTAGAACATGATATTGGATCATATAAATAGAATATTTAAGTTCTAAAAGAAAATACAACAACATTTTGGTAAAAATAAAGATAGAGCAACCTGAAGGAATAAAGGAAGTTCGGGTAGAATCCATCATGGTTTATTGGCATGGTATCAGGTGTAACTAATAGGGCTTGATGAGAGAGATAAGGGGTTTCTCATCACTTATAAAACATTATGGGAGTATGGGAAAGGTGTATAAATTTATCCCATAACTTGGTATTACACAAAAAGTCCTTGCATAGAGAACAATCTTGATTAAGAGTAAAAAGGGTAGGATCCCTTACCTTAAATCTGTTGGTGTTCTCCATTTGTTATTAAAGACCTAAATAAAAAAATTTAGGCTTCTTAATTAATAAGTCCATAACCTCTTCTATATTTAATTTATTTATTATAACCCTTTTTAGTTCATTCAATGTCTTTTTGATTAGTTATAAGGTTCAATTTCATTGTTCGGGCTCATTTTTTACTTGGCTTTAAAAAATTGGTTCACTTATATTCAAGTTTGGATTATATGTAAGATGAAATTGGTTGTCAATAATTGACGTTATATTATTGTTTTAACTACCAGGAGATTAAATGGTTTTAATTTTAATTAGGTTACTTAGAGTGAAGTCGAATTATTATATATATCTCCTTAGTGATAGCCGTTTTTGTTAATCGGTGGATTTGATTACAAAGAACATGTTTTGCTTTATAAATTAATACCATTTGTAAAAATGAATTACATAACAAAAAATAGGATATATTACATATATAATAATATGGTTTAACCATAAAAAAAATGGTTTCATGACCAGAATTAATGATAATAATAGACATTGATAAACTGTTGTCCTTGAATGTGCTAAACTAGCACATCTCAAACGGTGCTTTCATTTCTTCCAAATAAAAGGGTGAGGAAAAGAGAGAAGATAATGAAATATACCAATAGAATGAAGACATTAAAGTAAATTGATGTTACTGGATTTATCATACTATTATGGTGAAGGGAGGTGAGGAAAAAATAAAAAAAGAACTTAAAAGAAAAGAAAAAATTGGGAAGAAGAATTTACCTCTTGAGACTTCCTCCTTTGAGAACCTCTTAAGGGGAGAGGTTTTGGTATTTTGAGGAGGATGAGAGCTTTTTGACGTGGGGGATGACCTTGGGGAGAGATTTGGGCAGAATAATGGAAAGGCACAAGGCTTGATAGGAGTGGAGAGAAGAGGGAGTGAAGGGGGGGTTTTATAGTGGAGGAGAGGAGGGATTTGTTAATATTATAATCATTAATTTATTATTTCTTCACAAGATAAGGAATAGTAAGTATTACATGACCAAGAATAATAAATGGGTCATGTGAATTTGAACCATGGGTGGTGACCTCATCCATGATGCTAGGAATAGTTTATTTAGCTTATAATATATATATATACGGTAAATTACCGTATTTTACTATTCATCAAAAAATCAAGTATTTCAGAAAAATCTAAAAAATTCACCCTAACCATTTTTCAATGTGTAGAATCCAAAAATGAAGTCCATTTTTCAAAAATAATTTTTTAAATATTATTATTTTAATATTTAATTAAAATAATAATTTATTGTTAAAACCAGTTTTAAAACATTCATTAACTTATGCTAAAATATAGGTATATCATACTTCCAACTTGAATATTAATTTTATACCACCATAGGTGAGGTTACTATTCATTAGGGTATATCAATATTCATAATGGTATGTTAATATTCATTAGGGTAGGTTAATTTTAACGAAAAATTATGTTTTCCTTATCATACTCCGAATAACTTACTGATTAAAACCGTGTATACCAGATTTTCGAAATTCCAAACACAGAAGTGGAAAAATTATATTTAAAGGTCACTTAGAACTTAGTAGTTAATTATTTTGTGTTTTCATGTGATTTTATGACATACATTAGAGAAGGGAATTTCCATTGGAAAACATCGGGTCGTTACATTTACAACATCAGTATTGGTGGCGATGTATGAAGAGAGATATTGTTGGTAGTGTTTTGATATGTTCTACCTGTCATCAAGTGAAGAAGGGGAATCAATGACCAAAAGGAATTTTAAAGTAGTTACCCATTCTAGAGTGGAAGTGGAATGATGTCGTGATGGATTTTGTGATGGGTTTACCAAGGCTGCCTCAAAGGAATGACACAATATGGGTTGTTTTTGATAGAATCTTGAAGGTTGTACATTTCTTGTCGATCCAAGAAACCTTCAGTATTGATGATCTTGGGAGGTTGTACATCTGAGATATTATAAATTATCATGAGTTTCCATGCTATATCATTTCAAACAGGGACTCCTGATTTACTTCTTGTGTGTAGAAATGACTACAGAGGGATTTAGGTACACAAGTACTTCTAAGTATATCTTACCATCCCCATAAAGATGGCCAGTCTGAGGGAATGATTCGGGTTATGAAGGACATGATATGAGCATGCGTCCTAGATTTTTGTGGTTATTAAGATATAAATATAACCCTAGTGTATTTTCCAACAATAATAGTTTTCGGGCGATGATTCAGATGGAACCTTATAAGGATTAGTATAGTAGGCCATGTTGATCACCCCAATGTTAGTTGGAGGTAGAAGAGGAAGCTATGATGGGACCTCATCTTTTCTATCATACCAATGAGCATGTGGAGTTGATTCAAAAGAGTATGGGTATGGAACAATATCACTAGAAATCTTATGCTGATCGACAGAGATGACCTCTGGAGTTCGAGGTCGAAGATCAAGTTTTCTTACATGCCATACCAAGGTTGGAACATAGGAGGATTTGGAGATAGGGAAAGATTTCACTGAGATACGTTGAGTAGTTGGAGGTTTTGGAGTGAGTCAGGCCGATTTCCTATCGGTTGAAGTTACCTTAGAGGTGCTGGGATATGCATGATGTCTTCTGTGTTTCTCAGCTATGATGTTACTTTTCAGACCCATCTCACATTTTTCAACCCGAGGAGCTTTAGTTAAAAGTGGATTCATCCTTCGAGGAGAACACTATTCCCATTGTGGATCACAACATCAAGGTTCTCCATGGCCATTTTGTTCCTCTATTATGGGTGCTATGGTAGCACGGGTGAGTATAGGATGAGACTTGGGAGAGGGAGGCCGAAGTACGACCCCAGTGGCCAGAGTGGTGTGAAGTTTCCTCTTTGCCACCCTTGGAAGGGAAATTTGGTGAAAGCTGATTTAAGGGGGGAAGTTTGTAATAACCCAAGTCTTCATTTCAAGCTTGGATATTTATTTCGGGTTGTTTTTTAGGAAAAAAGAAGATTTGTAAATTTTTTGAGTATACGCCGTGTACTCTTGAGTACACATTGTGTACCGGGTTACCATGGGTAGCCGTGTACTGACCATGTAATGGATATGTACATGGCTGTATGGACCACCTAAAGTGGGGGCCAGTTGAGTCTAGTACATAGCATGTATAATAAATTAACATGTCATATATTTTATTTTTATTTGATTAATCAGACTAGGGTTGCATCTCATCTCCAGAACACATATCTTCTTCCCGTGTTTCATACAAGAGAGTAACGAGATGACCGAGAATCTTCATGCTCCTCCAGTTCCTTCGTCTGAGCTCCAATTAAGATGCCTCTAGGTGTTTTGGATTCCCAACAGTGAGTTCTCTCTTCCCCTAGAGCCTCTCTTCCATATTTCTCCTCTCCCATGAGTTATTCAAGGTTTAGAATTTTTAACCTTTTTGAATATCTGTGACATTCTATGATGATTCAAGGGAAAAAAATCAATAGTGTTCATCATAATTCATCAAGGTAGGTGGTTTCTACCTTTATTTTTTCATCTAGGAATAATATATGATAAATGTTCGGAATAACCTTGTATAGTGTATTATGTGTTTTTGGAATTTAACCCTATTTGATTCCTGCTATGGTTGTTTATTGAGAAAGGGTTATTAATGATGAATAAGGTTTATTACCTTGATTATAGAGGTTTTACCCATGTTTGTTTTTGTTATGATCGTTGGGTCTAGAAAGCATGTTAGGATGCTTTGTTTCTATTCCTAATGTTGTTAGGATGGAGTTGCTATTTATATGAGATGCATGTGTTTCACATTCTAAAAGTATGAACCAGGAGAATTGACTATGAGAGCTTTTAGAAGTACGGTCTTTTAATTATGTATTTTTATTATAATTGACCAGAGGAATTGACTGTGAGAGTTTCCATGGGTCATTGTCCAGAGGGGTTAGACTGTGAGAGCTACCCAGAGGGTCATTATTAAATATTGTTGGAGCACATTGCATTGATTGTGAGAGCTTCCAGGGAGTCATTATAATGTAGACCAAGGGGTTATTGACCATGATAGCTACCCAGATGGTTGTTTATAAATGAATAGTACTATGTGAGACCCAAGGGGTTAGACTGTGTGAGATTTACCAGAGGGTCATTATTATTTATCTATTGATTGATGATATGTCAAACCAAAGGGGTTAGACTGTGAGAACTTTCCTAGAGGGTTTCTTCTGAATGATTGTATAATTGTGACAAGTCTGCCAAGCCAAAGCACAAGCTTGGACTCAGTCGTTCTTTATTTTTATATGGTCTTTTGATAAATCTATTTTTTATTGTTATACATGTGGATATAGATATCAGGATAGATCTCAAGGTTGCATTATTCAACAGATTGAATAATTTATAAATGAAAATGAATGTAATTGAAAAATGTAGGATTGTTTAATTTTTCGTACTTCATAGTTTATTGCTTCATTTCTACATCTTACCTGCTATATATATATATATTCAATAATAGTTAGGTGCATATATTTTGGGGGTTTCCTATTGGGATTCATATCACACCCTATTTGGGTCAGGTTTTTGGACCCAAACAGATTATATGGTGGTAGGTATAGATAAGGGAAAATGCCCTTCTGTGTTAGGTACTTGATTCTAGTGGAGCTGGGGAGCATGGGACCAAGGTGAGGCTTGCGATGCTGTTAGAATTTATTTACTATTTTATGTATTTTTGTTTCATTATTGAATTCATGCATTGTGACTTTTTTGGATCTGTTCCTAGACTAATGTGAAATGCATCATTTATTTATATATATATCTTCTCTAGTTGATTGTACTATTAGTTTCTGATGTTTACTTTGTTGTATAGTATTACTACTTCCACTAATTTTATCTAATTTTATCTTCTTTTTACTCTAAAAATGAGGGAATAGTTTCCCCACTATCACACCTAAGGCCCTCACTGCTAATCAGCAGCCTCTGGTGTTCAGGGAAATGCGTTAAGGCCATGTGACCAACCAGGTACAAAGTGACTTTGGGTGGCACCCAGAACCAGTACATTACATATTTAATGATTAAATATGATATTTATAAAATTAATATCATTATGTATTATATTTATCTATATCCTATGGACAATAATAGAAATTTTCATGACAAAAGATGCAAGTTTTAAAAGTCTATTAACACAAAAAACAATGAAAATAATGAAATATTATTAACAAATGGGTGGTAAAAGGTTATAATATGATTATATATTATATTATAAATATTAATATGGTTATATAATAAGTTAATAACATGATTAAAACCATTATATATGAGTTTAAGTCATGTTAAACTAAACTAAAGCATGAGGTAATGTATTTCATCTCAATTTCCATTTTAATGAGACATATTGTTTAATAATCACCTATTCACTTTTATGTGGTATATATAATACCATTTTGATTTATTTAACATAAATAAATATTTATTAATTATTGTTAATGTTTTAATTTTTGTTTATTATATCAAGGGGTAACAATTTGTATGTTACCAAAAAGGATACAATCTATTTTACAATCTCACTTTATTTTGGGATTGCTTATACTTTCATTGAATGAATCCTATCATATATACTTATTAATATCAAATAATTTTATTTTCATATAAATATTTATTTAGTTTCTATATTTTATCCTATATTTTCACATCTTTGGTACTTGAATCAAGCAATGAAAATTTTAAAATAAAAACTGATTTCATTTCTCTTTAAATCTAATAAATTCTTTTTCCATATCCTTAGTTTTCAAAATTGTTTTAAAAAATTACTTTTAGTTAATATTATGATTTATTAATAAAATTTATTTTAAAATTTACTTTTAAAATGGTATTTAAATGATTCTTTCTAATTATTTTCAAATGATATTTTTTTACAAAATTTTAAATTAACGATTTTTTAAACACATACAGTGATAACAAACATCCCCGCCACCTTAACCATTTTACAAAATGTATCTTATTCTACACATTTTTAATTTTTTTTAAAAATAAAATTCTTTTGAGAAATATTATTATAATATTAACTTCTATTTTCTTTATTCTTCTAATGGATATGATTTTTTTGCAAAAACCTATTTTCTCGATGAACTAATTGTCACCTATCATTATTTGATTAATATTATGATTGTTAAAATTATATTTAAAAATATCTTTCTTAGGATAATTTTTCATTATAAATTAAATTTATTCTAAATATTCATATTATTTGTATCATGGATATGATTATTTCTTAAATTTTATACTATTTTTATATACATTGTTTACTTTGAATGTTATTTTATCAAATGGGGAAATATTGATAAATCTAAATCCTTTACTAAATATTGATATTTGTTTATAAAGAATATGGATTCATGAATTAAATTTAATATTTTATATATGAGGAAGTTTTTGGACATGAAATAATGGACGGGGATAGAATTATATAGCCCCAAGATGCATCAGTTTGTCTCATGAGTCAAATCAGTTGGACAAATTAAATTATTTTTTACCAATAGTTTTAAAATATCTTGTGAAAGCTTATGATAGTATATATATAATGTTTTCTAATATCTTGACATCAAAAATTAATAATTTTCTTAATTGATAATTATGTTATCAATATCCCAAATATTAACACATTTATATTATATATGGATGCAATTTATGCTCAAGTTAATGATTAAATGAAATGTGTGTTCTATTATTTACCTTAAAATATTAATTATTCCTTATTAACTCATGATATATTTTTATATATGTTACCCTTAATGAGAAATTGATCTCACCCTAATTTTTTTCCTTTCCTATAGTTGTAAAGAAGTTTTCATTGAATGAGTTCATGGATTCCCAATGTTTTCTATTACTATGTTTTATATTTTATCTCCTGTGTAAAATGGGTATTATGTATGTATTTGGCTCTCTAAGACTACTAAACTAATAGGCCCTTGGGGATTTTTACCATTATATATATGAAAATTTAATAAAGTGACCACCAGATTTAAGTTACTAGGGTAGATATTGTTATTATAGGCATTAGGGAACATTCAGTAGAAACCACAAGAACTATATATTTGGGGAAATAACCCTATAAAAGACATTAAGTAAATAATAAAATCCTATATTTTTAGTAAGGAAGATATTATATGATTTTTCTTAGTAATAAATCCTTTTCTAGATACTATAAGTGGATATGGTTCTAGAAAAATTGTACCTAGGGGTAATAACTTTGTAAAGGGAGAATTAGGCCCTGACTCAATCATCTCCTGGTGTATGAAAACAGGCCTCAATATTAAATTACTTTGTTACTCACATGGTATATGTTTGTATAATTCCCATTTTGTTTAAAAAAATTTAAGAAGGATTTTAAAATATTATTATGATTTGAAGATATCACCAAATAAACCCTCTTCGATATGTTGAGATTAAAAATGTATAAGTTTTAGATGAATGTTGAGTGTTGTACTAAATTTATAATTATAAATTATGATTTTAAATTCATAATTTTAAGATCCAATCCAGTATAGGATATTTTTTAAAAATGAAACGAAGAAGAAAGAAGGGTATCAATAATTGTGAAAAATATTGATATTTCCTTAATGAGCAAGCCAATATAGTTGGTATTAGAATTGATTAGATCATGGATATATTAGTTAAGCTTTATCAGGTTATGAAAAATATCCTTTCCCAAATGGAGTAACTTGTTTCTCAATAATGTGATTCTCCTATGTTGGATAACATTATGTAATATAATCTCCCATCATTTATTAGGAATACAAGTCCCATTATAGCTATGAAATGGATTAAGTCTAGTGAAAGGAGATTTATAGACTTGGGAAACAATGAAGAGGAAAAGTATATAATAGAAATATTCTATCTCAATGGTGTTTCTGATTAAAAGTTTTCATTCTTTGAGATTACAAGGGTAGAAGAAAAAATATAAAAAAATGTAATTCAAATCATTTACAGAAAAATTCTTATACAGATATTCCCATTGTGATAAAATAACTGAAATGGAGATAATGTTACTTATCTTAAATAAAATGAAAGAATAATGTTCTTTGGAGTATGAGGACACATTTAAAATATTATTAAGTTATGATTTAGATTACATACAAAATATGGAATGCAAGAATGGCCATTTAGTTGAAGGTATTAATACAATTCTCTAAAAGGAATTGGTCTCTAATACTTTTTCATCATAAGATGTAATAGTTTTATGCACCATCAAAATAGAGAATAAATTTTCTAGTTCCTATATTCAAGGGGAATCACGAGAAGATGATATTTGAAAACCAATTAAAACAGAATGTGTAAAATAAGAAGAATAATATACATCAATTCACATTATATAAAAATTGTTGAAAGCAACATCCTATAAAATGCTTGAAAGGCATATGAGTTTGTTACAAGTGTGTCGGTAGGGAACATATATCTCATGAATGAAAGGGGATAAAAAATCAATGATTCCCAGTGCTTCAACTATAAAAATGGGGCATTATTCATAGAAATTCCCTATTCATCAACAGAACAAACCAAAGAAGAGTCCAAGGTGATAATTACAAGTTTATGCGATTACTAAAATGGATGTAGAAGTTCCCAATAATATGATGGAATGTACTTTAATCATAGACACAAACTTCGAAAATGATTTTTATGATTTTTTATCTTTACAGTCTTTTATATATTCCATTTTTTCTAATAAAATTTGATATTTTATTAGCATGATAATAAAGGAGTTATCAGTTAAAACTCATAGCAATAGTCTCCTTGGAAAATGGATGTGTTTGGAAGTCCCCATTATGACATATAAAATAGCTATATTTATAGACTTTATTATGATACCCATGGTTAAATTTGATATAATATTTACTATGGAAATTAATTAAAAATATGATTAAATAATTTTTTGTAAGGAGAAAGAAATTATGATTCATGATGAAGAAGAAAAATTACTTATCTTAAGAGAAGAGACATCATCATCTGATCCATGTCTAGATCCACCTCCAATGGATTTTATGAATGAGATTCTTAGGGAAGAAGAGAAAACAAATTTTGTGGGTGGAGAAGGTAATCTTAAAATCGAGGATATACCTATTGAATAAGAATATATTGATGTATTTCCCAAGAAATAACCCGGACATCCACCAGAGTGTGAAGAAATTTTTTCCATGATTTAATCCCCAATACCAAACTAGTATCAATGAATCCCTAAAAAATAGCCAACTTTGAATTAATGGAGTCAAATAAACAGCTATATGAGTTTTGTGATAACAGATTTATTCCCCCAATGTTTCACCATGGGGATCCCTTATTCGCTTTATTAAGAAGAATGGTGGTTCCATGGGGTTGGGAATTGATTATAGATAAATCAATGTTATTATGATAAACAACTCGAATCATTTGCTTCTTTTTGATGAATTATTTTACCAATTCATAGATCTCAATATTTTTCCAATATGGACCTTCATTATAGGCACCATAAATTATGAGTAAATAAGGAATACATTCTAAAGATAAATTTCTAAATAAGTTATTTCCATTATAAGTTTATAGTATTTCTATTTTAATTGACTAATTAAATCTTGGTTATTATGGATAAAATGAAAAAATTATTTAAGGAATATTATAATAATGTCATGGTGGAATTCACTGATGATATCCTTTTTCATTTTAAAACCTATGAGGACGATGATAATATATTTTGGATAATTCTTTAGACTCTTAACAGAAAAGAGTTATAGGGGAAATTTAGAAAGTTTTAATTCTTGAATTAATATCTTTCTTTGCTAGTCCATATTATCTCCAAAGAAAGAATATTGGTTGATCCTATAAAGACAAAGGTAATTAGAGAATATCCTACAACAATGAATGAAACCAACATACATAGTTTTCTTGTTTTGGTAGTTTATTATCAGTGATTCATCTAAAAAAATTTCATGGTTGGAAAACCCATTAACCAATATTATATGAAAAGGGTTTAAGTTCTTATGAAAAAATAAAGTTAAAGAATGATTTGAGGAATTGAATAAAATATTGGTCAATGTTCTCATTTTTTCTATACCATCTTTAAAGGATGGGTTTATGATATATAGTGATGCATCAAAGAAGGTACTTGGTTTTTCCCTTATGAAAAATAATAAAGTTATTTCCTATACATCAAGGTAGATAAAGGCTCGTGAATAGAACTATCCAACCCATGATGTTGAGTTAGAAGATATAATATTTTCTTTTAATGTATGGAGATATTTACATTATGGTGAAATATTTGAGATATATATAATATCTCTAGCCTTATATATATATATATATTATTTCATGATTTTAAGCATAATTATCCACCTAATACAAACCATGGATTGTAAATTCTAATGTCTTTGGAAGACTAAATACATAATTAGAAATCATTATACCAAAATATTTTTTTTATATTTAATCCCCATAAATATCTAGTAACTTCATTTTATATCTTATATATGTATCGAATATCATGGGGAATACATGAACACAATGATGAGCTAAAAATACCAGTGAGGATATAAATCACAACACATGGGTTAGAAGGCACAACATGATGACATAAAACAACATGGAACATGAATAAACATAAGGAAGAATAACATGTATAACATGGGATCATGTAATCATGGAATAATATTAATGTAGAAAAAACATAAAACATGACATAAATATGATTCAAGGCTAACCTCCAATACCATTTCACATAGAGGATCACGAGTCAAGGCTTACTACCAAGACCATTGCACATGGCGGACCAAGTCCCATAAAGGAAGCAAGTTTACTTCTTATCACAACATAAAGCCTCATGATACTAAACATTACCCAATTAATTGGAGTGTTATATGGGTGCACCGATCATTACATGTTCATTCATATGTGTGCCACATTAATAATAAAACATAAACATAGGGGTTACCCATGGAAAGAAATGGGTATCGTAATCATGTCATAGAGCATTAGAAATGGATAAATCATAAAAGTTTATATGAAATAATGAATTTAAATCGTATATTTAAATTCAAAAGGTAAAATAGGAAGATATCATGATGTTAATATGATTTTAAAACAAATAAAATAATGTTTAATAAATTTTATAAATGATCCTCTTTAGTGCGGTTTAAGGGAAAATATTAAATAATATTTAAAACAGACAATGGAAAATATGTTTTTATAAAACTAGAAAATAACTAAGATAACTTATTATGATAAAATTAGTGATTTTATAAAAATAATTTTGTATTAAAATAGATTACGGAGTGTAGTTGGATGTGGGTAATAAATTGGGAAGTTTCCTTCAATCAGGCTTTCTTTTCAGGAGGAATTGAGTAGGGAACCTTATAGAACATGTATTTCCCCATAAAAGAATAAAGAATAGAGATAAGAAAATATTTCTATTACATACACATAGAATTTTGGATGAGTAAATAATAATAATAAATAATTAAATATGGTTAAATAGAGATAAAGTGTAACCTGAATGAAAAAATGGTGGTTCAGAGAGAATCCCATACCTTATGTCCAATAGTGTTTTACACTTGCACTTAATGTCCTATATAAAAAGATTAAATTAATTGATAATTTGATTCAGAACCAATTAAAAATGTATTTTATTTATTATAATTTTGTTATGTTCATTTATGAATTTTTTTATATTTTATGAATCAATTTCATTGTTCTGGGTGCGTTCGTTTTCCTGGTTTTCAAGATTTTTTCACTTGTATACATGTATGAAAGATCATATAAAATGAGAATTGTTATCCAGAAATGAAATTATATATTATTAATGAACATAAAAAATATTAAATGTTATTATATATCTTTTGTTTCTATTTATGATGATGATTCATTATATTAAAAGTTAATGATGACCATTTAGATTATTTTGACGTTTTTTCGATCGTCACGAACAAGTTTTATTTTATAATTTAATATTATGCACATATACTAGTTCCATAACATTAAATAATTTGTAATAAATATATTATATTATTTTTTAACCATAAAACTGTTTTTATGACCATCCATTGAGTAGTTTTTAGAAAACAAAGAATCATTATCCATGAAGGTGGTGAATGAGCACATCATGGACGATATTTTCATTTTTTGAAAAAAATGGGAATAGAAGAGAATTGATGGTGGATATAACATTAAAATAATAAAATTCCAGTATATAAAAGATAATGGAGTTATCATTCCACTTTATGATAAGGAGGTGATGAGAGGATAATAAAATAAAATAAATTGAAATGAAATTAAAAGAAAACCAGAGAGGATTTTAACTCTTGAACTTATGCTCCTTGAGAACCTCTTTAGGAAAATTGAGTTTGGTATTTTTTTAAGACCAATGTATCTAGAACATTGGGGGAGAGTCTTGGGAGAGGATTTGGAATAATGTGTACAATCATCCGGTCTTATAATGGGTGAGGAGAAGAGGTGGTGAGGGGTGGTATTTATAGTGGATGGGAGATGTGTTTTTGGATTATTTTATTCATTTTTTTATTATTTTGGATCAAGACTATCAATAGTTCAGATTCTTGTGACTAAGTATAGAAACTAGTTCATGTGATTTGTAACTAATGGTTCTTATATCATCCATACAACACCCATAACTCAATAATTCATGTATTTAGCTTATATTATAAATTACCGAATTTCACTATTCACAAAAATTCTACTATTTTAGAAAAATACAAAAAAATTCATCGAAAACATTTTTCAAGGAGTATATTTTAAACATGTACTTCATTTTTTGAAAATAATTTTCTAAATATAAGAAATTTAATTTTTAAAATTAAATAATCATTTACTCAAAAAATACCGATTTTAATATTATAACCAAATTTTTGATACTTTCAAAAATTAACTAAGGCCTCATTATCATATAATCATTAAAAATATTAATTTATGAGTATTTTTTGAAGATAATTTTTCTTTCAAATCATTATATTAATTATAAAATTATAAATAAACATTAAGTTTCACAAAAATACCAAAAATTAATTTAACTTTTTTAAAACATTTATTTACTTATTACAAGATATAAATATATCATATTTTCATTTATAAGATACCAAAATTTTATTTATAATTTCATAGGTGATGTTACTATCCTATTATCCATTTTACTCTTCCTAATGGTCACATTACTATTCCAATTGTCAAGTTATTATTCCATTGGTATAGGGTCCTTAGTTTCTATAAATACCTCTTATTTCATTCATTATTCATTTATAAATTTTGTGTTGTGTTCTCAATGTGAATTTATGTGGTCTATACCATATAACTTAATTATAAGAAGGAAAATTTCATTGATAAAATTTTGGGACATTACATTCTTCCCCCCTTATTAAATTTCTCCCTTGAATTTTTTTTACAAACTAAGGGAAAACGGGTGAGGGTACTTATCCTTCATTGATTCAACAAGTTCCCATGTTGCCGCTTCATACTCATAGTTCTTCCATAGTACATTTATCATTTGAGTATTTTGGTCATGTATATCATTATCTCTCTAGTACAATATCTTCACTGGATGCTCTTCATATGGGAGGTCATTCTCCAATTTTACCACCTCTGTATTCAGTATGTGTGATGGATCTATTATGTAATTCCTCAAGATGGATACAATGAATACATCACGTTCTTGAGACATGGTAGGTTGAAGTTCTAGTTGATTGGACAAAGCTCCATCAAGATCATGAATCTCGAATGGGCCAATATACATGGGAATTAGCCTTCATTTCTTCTAAAATATCATGATCCTATTCTGTGGAGATATGTAGAGGAATACTATGTCTCCAAATTTAAACCACTATTCCCATTGCTGATTTTTTGCATAGCCCTTCTATCAACTTTGGGATACCTTGATGTGCTAATGTATTATTTTCACCTCTTCAACCATTTCATTGACTATTTCA
Source organism: Viscum album (assembly GCA_963277665.1). Classification (NCBI taxonomy): domain Eukaryota; kingdom Viridiplantae; phylum Streptophyta; class Magnoliopsida; order Santalales; family Viscaceae; genus Viscum; species Viscum album. Next base: position 222,237,585 of record OY728123.1, on the reverse strand, counting down.
GGCCCTAGAATCATACATTCACTGACTTCATCACATCATGACATGATTCTCAATATTTTCCTACAAAGGGCTTCATATGAATCCATTTGGATTCTCAAGTAGAAACTATTACTGTAGGATAACTCGATAGAGGTAGATATTGGTCCCATACTCTATTGAAGTCCAAAAAACATTCTATTAACATGTATTTTAGTTTCTATATAGTTTGATCATATTTCCCATCAGTTGGAGGATGATAAGACAAACTGAAATTCAACTTAGTGTTTAGATCATGTTGGATACTTTTCCAAAACTTGGAGGTAAATCTCAGATCTCGATCAGATAGAATTGATAGTGTTACTAAATGAATCCTAACCACTTATATTATGTATATCTGTCTAATCTAATCGAGTGTGAAGTCCTCTATAATTGGTATAAAGTGATATGTCTTCATAGGATGATCCACAATGACCCATATAGCATTATTTCCTTTGGATATCTTTGGAATTATAGTGAAAAATTCTGTGGTGATGTTTCTCATTTCCATGTTGGTATGGGTAATGGTTGCATAATACCCTCATACTTTTGCATTTCAATATTCACTTTCTAATATACCAGGAACTTGGATGTATATTCAGTGATCTTTTTTTAATATTATCCCACCAATTATTCTCTTGGAGATCTCGATACATCTTTGTGATTGCTGGGTGGATAGAGAAGGTTTAGCTACATGTGTTATTCATAATATATTTCTTTATCTCTATATTGGATGGTAAACATAGTTGTGACCCAAATTTTACAACTAATTTCTCAACAATTTTGAACTCAGATGATTTTTCATTTCTGATAACTTCCACTTTTTCCTGAATTTCCACATCATTTCTATGAGAATCCTTTATTTTCTTCATAAGTGATGGTTGAGAAATCATTTGAGAATGTATTTATAATGTTCCTTCCTTAATTATTCCCATTAAAATCCTTTGAAATTATAAGAATATTGGATCCTTATCAATTCTCATAATTGATAAAGATTTGGGATTCTTTCTATGTAGAGAATCTGGCACATTATTTGATTTACCAGGATGGTAGTGGATTGAGTAGTTATAAGCCTTGATGAGATCTAACCATCTTCTATGTAACATATTACTCTCTTTATATGTGAATATATATTGGATCCTCTTATGATCATTATATATCTCAAAATTCTCCCAAAAGATATAATGCTTCCAGATTTTCAATGCAAATATCACATCGAGAAACTCTAGATAATGCATGGGATATTTTTTCTCATGAATTTTCAACTTCCTTGAGGTGTCAGCTATCAATTTATCATTTTTAATAGTACACAATCTAATACCTTCTATGTAGCATTGATTTATACTACAAATAGTTCCCCACTTGTTGTAATTATAAGTATTAGTGTAGTGATAATATTTCTTTTCAACTCCTTAAATTAGTATTCACATTTACTGGTCTAGATAAACTCTACTCCCTTCCAACATAGATTGGTTATTAAGTCTGAAAATAATGATATGTTCTTCATAAATCTCTGTTAATACCCATATAGACCAAGGAAAATACATATCTCTGTTATAGATGTTTTCTTAGGCCAATCTTTGATTGCCTTTGTCTTATAAGGGTCTATAGACATTCATTTACTTTCGATAACATGCCCAAATAATGATACATCCTCAATCTAAAACTCACATATACTATTGATTTCATATATTTTCTCCCTTTGAAAAGTCTTTAGAACAATATTCAAATGCTTCTAATACTCCTCTTTGATTTTGGAGTATATCACAATATCATTAATAATTATTTCCACAAATTTCTCAAGGTAATCTTTAAAGACTCTATTCATTAATTCCATGACTATTTTTAAAGCATTTGGGAGTCCTAAGGTCATTAATATGAACTCATATTTTCTATACCTCGTTCGAATGGAAGTCTTGAGAATATCATCCTTCCTCACCTTTAATTTATTATATCCTACCTAAGGTCTAACAAAGAGAAATAATTTTCCCCATGTAGTTGATCAAACAATTCATCTATTCATGGAATGGGATACTTGTTCTTTATCATGATTTTGACGAGCTCATGATAATAAATGCCAAGGTGAATTTACCAATCATTATTCTTGATGAAGAGGAATGGAAAACCCCTAGTGTGAAGTACTTAGGCATATAAAACCCTTTTATAGATTCTTTTGTAACCATTTCTTCACTTCCACTAACTCAATGGTGGATATTCTATGGTATACCAGCTTTTTATTACATAACATTACATAGCATTTTACAAACATAGGATCTTTTAAAATTTAGTGTCTTGGAAAAAATTACATAATACATGAAAACATATAACATTATTTTATTCCACTTAAAATTATTCTTCAAGGTTCATACTAAGTACATTAATTACATCACATAACCTGGGGACATACATCAAAGGAAAGGGTGAAAAGAAGACCTAGTAAGGTTAAATGAGGGAAAGTGTTTACTTGCGATCTTGAAGAATATCAATATTAACTTGATGAAATACATAAAGGAATGATCAATGGAAAAAAATAGGAATATCATAATAAAAATAAATTTATAAATAACATGGAAATTTGGCCAAAACATTTACTTTATACATTCATAAGCATATCACTAAGGTTTTTCTCTGAGGTGTCATAAAAATCACCAAGGTTATTCTGCAATGTATCATAAAACATGTCATCTCTAGAGATTAAATTCTTTACCCAATGAATTGGATCACTATTAGGGAACACCCTTAATATGTATTAATTAATGTGAGAAATATATATAATAATAAAATAGTTCATAAATAACCAGTGTAGAATAAAAGAAATGGGTTACATATCAAAGTCATGGTGTTTTAGAAAGTTCTTAAAAACAAGATCATTTTTTCATTTTAAAACCATGGAAAAAGAATGTGGGTTTCATGTATGTAAATCCCAGAAATAAATATATCATTTTGAAATATATTTGAATACCCCTGGAGAACAAAGAAGTTTGGGTATTCAAAAAATAATATAAAATAATTTCTTGATAAAAAGAGACATATTTTGATGTGAAAATATGGCATCAAAACAGGTACAAAAAATTATTTTAGAAAACATTAAAAAGAAAGGGTAAAAGGGTATTACTTTCATAAATTACTATTAATACAATAAATGGATAGAAAAAATGGATATAAGAACATAATATAAAAATTTGAATAACATGCCACATAAAAAGGAAATTGAAAGGAAAAGAGAAGATGAGATTTCTCTTACCTTGAAGAGTAACTCCTAAAACTCACAGATTTCGAAATTTGGGGATTTAGGATACCTTGGTAGGACTCCTTGGGAGGTAATACTATTATATACTTGTAGATAATGAATTTTGAATTATAGGAAATAAATAAATGGGTGGTTATTTATAAAAAAATTGAGGGAGTTTATAATTAATTTTTGAGGACACCTTTGTAGTGGTATTTGCAACACCATGGGCTTTCCCATGGTATTTTCCAATGGTATTTTCCAATTAGGAAACATATTATCATATTTTAATTCAAAATATCCAACCAAAATTTTTATATAACTCATTATATCATTAATGATGTTAATAAACATATTGAAAAACTAAAACTGTATTTTTACGATTCATGAAAATCTAAAGTATTTTATAAAATTATCATAAATTCACACTAACCTAATATCAAAGTTATGAATTCAAAAATTAACTTTATTTCATGAATTTTTATTTATAAATATGAGAAATTTAATTTTTAATTAAAATAATTATTTACTAAAAAAATACTAATTCTAAAATTATAATTGATATTATAACACATTTAAAAAAAACTAAGGTCTCATAAAATTAACTTATAATCATAAGATAACAAAAAATTAATTTGTGATTATATTTTATGAAAATGTATTTTCTTTTAAATAATTATATTAATTATAAATTTGCACATAAGCATTTATGTTTTATAAAAATTCTAATACATAATTAATAATTTATAAAAGATTTTATTTACTTATACAATGATATAATTATATCACATTAAAACATAAGATTCCTAAATTATATTTATACTTCCTTAGGTGAAGTTACTATTGCATTGATCATATTACTATTCATAATGGTAACATTACTATTCTAAAGGGTCATGTTACTATTCAACAAAAAAATTATGTTGATCCTATCAGACTCTAAATATTTTACTAATCAAACCCATTTATGTATTTGTTTTCAAAAATCATCACACAGAATCAACTATTCAAAGAATAATAATTATTTAAATAAAAAATTTATTAATTTTCACTATTCATCAAAATATGAAACTTTTTAGAAAGGTACTTAAAAATCACCCAAGATTAATTTTTACATTTGAAATTTAAAAATGATGCTTATTTTAAAAAAAAACAATAATCTAAGTATAAGAAATACCTAAAAAGTAAAATTTTTACCTATAAAAGAAATTTATCAATTTTTTTTTTCAATTAATCATATATTTTATTAAGAAAAACAATTATCGAAATAGGTATTATGAAATAATAAATTTATTTAAAAAAAGGATTACATTTTAAGTAACTAAAGATGTTACACATAACCCCTTATAACACCCACATATGACATAATGGTATGGTTTATGATGGTTATAGACTCTTCGAGTAGCTTGGATAACATCTCCCTAGTGGTAATATCCACTAGCTTGAAATTCTACCATAGGAAATTTCTTTCAAGCTTAAGATATTGAATCTTGTCTTGGGCTTGGTCCAGAGAGAAACCTAGTGACGCTTCCTCCTTCCCAAGATCCATCAAATGGGATTTGTTTGAAACAATTCTAATATATGAGGCCATAGAATCTTATTTCTATATTAATTAACCATTATCATTTATACTTATAAATAATAATTTATTTATAAATAATAATCATAATGTTAAGAGTATATTTTCAAATGATCGTATTGACCAAAGGTTACAATCAACCAATAATCATATAATAGTTGAAAGTCGATTGTCACATTAAAATATACTTACTTCATTAATAACGGGATATAGTTTTTTTGTGTAAAATAATATAACAAAAATTTTCTAGAAATAATTATTCTTCAAAAATGTTAGTTTGTCACATTCTTCACCCCTTAAAAAAATTTTCCCCCAAAATTTCAAATCTCTCTCTCAGTTGAGAAAATGTGAGGGTACTTCTACCATATTGTTTCCTTTGGTTCCCATGTTACTTCTTTATATTTGTGGTTCCTCCACAATATTTTAACGAGGTGGGTAGTATTGTTGCATAGAACCGTGTCTTTATGGTCCAAGATCTCTACTGGAAATTCCTCATAATAGAGGTCATTTTCCAGTTGTACCACCTCTGGATTCAGTAAATATGAAGTGTGAGGGTTGTACTTCCTCAAGAGAGATACATGGAAAACTTAATGAACTTGAGCTAGATTTGGAATAAGTGAAAGCTGATAGGACACTTCTCATATATGATCATGTATTTCATAGGGGCCAATATACCTAGGGAGGATCTTCACTTTCTTCCAAAACCTCATGAACCACTTCTAAGGTGTAATTCGAAGGATGAATCTGTTACTAACATAAAAATCCATGTCCCTTCGATGGTTGTCAACATAACTTTTCTACCAACTTTTAGTATCCTTTATGTGTTTTTGGATGTAATGAACATTTTCTATCATTTATTATATAAGATTAAGACTAAGAATCTTTCTCTCACTAGATTCATCCCAACAAGTAGTAATTATACATCACTTCCCATATATAGACTCATAGGGTTGCATTTGAATGCTCGAATGGAAGATGTTGTTGTATGAGAACTCAACTAATGGGAGATGTTAAAAAAATCCACCTTTAAATTCCATTGGGCATGTTCATAGAATGTACTCAAGTTTTAGAATAGTCCTTTCAGATTGTCCATCATTTTGGGGATGATAAGACGTACTGAAATTCAATTCAGTACTCAGATCATGTTAAAGAATTATATATAACTTTGATATGAAACTTGGATCATAATCATATATGATAGAAAGTGGAACTCCATAAAACCTTATCACTTCCTTCATGTATATCATGGAAAGTTGGTCAAGAGATAAATTTTCTAGAATATAGTTAAAGTGGTCAGTATTGGTGAGACAGTCCACTATAACCCATATCACATTGTTTCCTTTGGAAGTTCTCAGGAGACCAATGAAAAATTATATAGTGATATTGTCCCACTTCCGTGATGGTATGGGTAGTGGTTGTAACACCCATTTAGGAATTTTTCTCTTTGCCTTCACTTGTTGACACACCAATCACCTTGTAGTGTAGATGACAATCTCTCTTTTCTTGTTATCCCACCAATAGTGATCATGATGGTCCTTGTACATTTTCTTGCTTCTAGGTTGTATGGAGATAGTAAAGTTATGAGATTCATTCATCAAATCCTTTATTTATAGAATATATAGAACATATTTACTTGTATGCAATTTTAGTACACCTTCTTGATCAATACTGAACTCAGGATGCTTCCCATTCTTCACAGACTCTATCTTCTTCTGTAACAAAGGATCTTCTCTTTGATATTTCTAGATATTCTCTAGTAATGACGGTTGTGAAATCATTTGGGATAGGGTTGATGATGTCCCTTACCTTGTGATTATCATGTCTAGTTTAAATAGGTCTTTGATCAAAGGATATTTTGAATCCTAGTCATTTCCAGAACAATAAATTCTTTCCTACTTAATGCATATGTTACTTTTTTTCTCTTCTTGGAAGATAATGAATTGAATAATAATAGTCTTTAAAAAGTTCCATCCATCTTATATGTCTCATGTTCAATTCATTTTTCATGAAAATGTACTCAAAACTTTGATGTTCTGGGTATATATCACATTCCTCCCCATAAATATAGTGCCTCTAAATCTGTAGAGAAAAAAAGTAGTTATCTCTATATCATGCGCAGGATAATTCTACTCATGAGGCTTTAACCGTCATAATTGATAAGGAATCACCTTGTCATTTTTCATGAGGAAACACCCAACCCCTATCATATATACATTTCTAAAAATAATTAATTGTTCTTTGATAGAGGGTAGAGTTAATACCGGTACTGTAACCAATCTATTTTCAGCTCTTGGAAACATTATTCACACTCCTTTATCAGTAAGAACTTGACCCCTTTTCAAGTTAACTTGGTTAGTGGATTATAAAGTCATGAAACGTTTTTCACAGACTTCATATAATATCTTGATAAACAAATGAAAATAAAAATTAGTGTTATTATTTTTGGTTGAGGGAAGTCCTCCATAACCCTTGTATTGGCAGGGTCAACTGAGACCCTTTCATTGGTTACAATGTTCCCCATGAAAGAAACTTGTTGTGATAATAAATTCACATTTTTTAAACATTACAAATAACCTCTTCTTACTAAAAGTTTTCAATATAACCCTTATATGATCCTTTTTCTCCTCTTTATTTTTGGAATATATCATAATATCATTTATAAAAACTACTACAAAGTTATCAAGGCTGACCTTAAATACACTATTCATCAAATCTATAAAAATAACTGGTGGATTAGTTAATTCGAAAGGCATAACAACAAACTCATAATTTCCATATCTTGATCAGAAAGAGTTATTTAGAATATATTCTTTCTTCACCCTCAAGTTATGATAACCAAATCAAAGATCAATCATGGAGAAGAATTGAGCCCCATAAAGATGGTCAAATAAATCACAATTTTGGGAAGAGGATACTTATTCTTCACTATGATCCTGTTATGTTATATATAATCAATGAATAACCATATTTATACACCATTATTCTTTACAAAGGGAACATGTTCTCCCCAAGGAGACACACTTGTATGGATAAACCCCTTATCAAAAAGATCTTAGAGTTTATTCTTAAATTCCTCTAACTCCACATTTTCAATTCTATATGGGGTCTTTGAAATTAGCTTGGAACCATGCATGAGTTTAATGAATAACTCTACCTATATTTATATGGCAGGCCTAAGAAAATCCTCAGGAAATATTTAAATGTATTCTTGAATGATGGGGACATTCTCTATTCATATAATTTCATTTTATTCTTCATCTTCACATATAATTTTCATAAAGAAGGCTGCAGGTGGTGCTTCTAGACAAATCTTAGGTCGATATATCTCTCATTTGAAAACAAAAATAGGTTTTTAATTCAATAATATGAATATTTACTTAATTCTAACGTTGATTTCAGTATTATTCATTGAGATCTAGTCCATCCATAGTATAATGTTGAATTATAGCATGAGAATGACTACTAAATTGGCAATGAGATTGTGCTCACCAAAGTGAATACTAGAGTTTCTATACACTTTTGATGCTTTGATAATCCCTCTAGGAGTCTTGGATGATAACTCTAATTATATTAGTTTAGGGATTGATTCTATAATCTTTGAAAACATGGAGGAAATAAAGGAATTATTTGAACCAGAATCAAACAAAGTACTTGCCAGATTTGATAGAAAAATGAGGGTACTTTCCACCACATCATTTGGAGCTTCAAATTCAGCCATCGTGATTGAAATAGAATGACCTTTCTCCCTTGGCCTTGGATGAATCTAATGGTAATTCCTCTATACTTCCTCATATTTGGACAGTGATTGGAAAAGTGTCCAAGATGTCCAAACTTGAATCATTGGACTTTAGGAAAAGTCTGCACCATCTTCCATTTTTCATTAGTGTTAATAAGTTGAGGTTCACATCACTATGATAGTTCCAAGCAATATTCCCTTCTCTTCCACATTTGTGGCACTTCCTGGACCTAAGTAGTAAGTTCCCCAAATACTTCTTACCACATTTGACGCATATGGAAAGTTTCACTTTCTTTCCTCCTCTTCCTTAGTCAAAGATGCTCCCCATGTTTGGTTCCATAGATCTCTTCTTTTCATTTGATTTAGGAGACCACTATACCTCACCGATCTCCAGTTCATCTTTCATAGAACTCCTCATTATCTAATCATAGTTGTCACAGTCTCGGTTGGAAATTTTATTCTGTATATGAAGTCTTATTCCACTAAAGAATCTATCAACCATCCCATTAGGATCCATGACAAAGCTATAGGTGTAATGTGAAATTCTTATGAAGTTCATCTTATAGATTCCCACAAAATCATATTTCTTCTATTTCAACTCCATGAATTCCTTCTCTATTTTTGTTCTCATCAAATGACGGAAAGACTACTAAAGAATATTCCACTGAACTCACCCCACTCCATAGATTCAATCTCCCCGCTTGGATTAATATTTTTTATCAGCAACCACCGCTGATCAAATTCTCCCTCAATGCGGTAAATAGCAATGGTGACATTCTCTTGTTTTGAACAATTAATTATAGATAAAATATTTTGAATAGAGCTTATACACTATTCATTAATAAATGGGTCAGTGGATCCACTAAAAGATAGTAGTTGTGGATACATAAATGACTCAACAGAAAGTTGTTCCCTTTGGTGTGAATCCAGTCTCTCAGCTTGATTCAAGTTATTACCCATAACTCGAGTAAGTTGATTCATCATTATCATAATGGTTTCCATTCCAGCTTCCATCAGAAGGTCATCAGTGCCTGGTTATTTGTGCTAACCATTTACATGGTTTCTCCTATTTCCCACCATTTTCTAAAGGAAGACAACCTTAGTGAGAAATATTTTTCATTTAATAATCTTATAATTCCACAGGAACTTTTATGTCATATAACATCCTTCTTAAACAGGTTATTCATTAAAAATAATTAATTTTTTATAAATAATTAATAATGATTCATAAAAAGATTATTATTAACAAAACATATCACCTGATAGTGTCAAACTAGGAGTGCAGAAAGGACCATTGTGATGCACCAGTTCCTATTCAAGTGTAGATTAAATTGGCATTTTAGGGTTTTAAACCTAGATACATCTATTACAGAGCCACATCCACTTGTTTTTATCTAAATAGGGATTTTGTTTTGAATCCACTTACTTAACATTTCACCAAAATAACAAGAAGTTCTCTAATATTTAAACTTTTATAATGGGTTATTCCTAATGTTTTCAAATCTAAATTTCTAGAAATAACTAAACCATACTTTGATACCAAATATGATATACCACCTTTTTATTACATAACTTTACATATCATTTTACAAATAGATGACCTTTTAGAGTTTAGTGTCTTAGAAAAAGGTACATAATACTTGAAAATTTAAAACATTATTTTATTACACTCAAATTGACTCTTTAAGGTTCATCCTAAGTAATTTTATTGCATCACATAACTTGGGGATGTACATCAAAGGAAAGGGTGAGCCGAAGGCCTAGTAAGGGTAAGCAAAGGAAACTATTTAATTGTGATCTTGAGGAATATCAATAAGAACGTGAGAAAATACAAAAAGGAATGAGCAATGGAAAAATATAAATATCATAATAAATATAACATTATTCATAACATGGAAATGTGACCAAAATATTTACTTTATACATTCATAACCATATTGACAAGGTTTGTCTCTGAGGTTTCATAAAAATTACCAAGGTTATTCACCAATGTGTTATAAAACGTGTCATCTCTAGAGAATAAATTCTTTACCCAATGCATTTGAGTGATATCAGGGAACAACCTAAATATTTCTTAATTAATGCGAGCCACATATATAATAATAAAACAATTCATAAATAACTCATGGATAATAAACATAATGAGTTTCATATCAAAATCATGGTGTTTTAGAAAGTTCTTAAAATCAAGATCTTTTCTTCATTTTAAACCCATAAAAAAGGAATGTGGGTTTTATGTTTGTTAATCCCATAATTAAATAGATAATTTATAAATCTATGTGAATACCCCTATAGAAGAAAGATGTTTGGGTATTCAAAATAGAAAATAAAATAATTTCTTAATAAAGAGGGATATTTTGAGAGGAATATCTGGAAGCATAATATGTATGAAATATGGTTTTAGATAGCACTAAAAAGAGAGCAGAAAAGGATCTCCCATTCATAAAATAATCTTAATAAAATAAAGGGATATAAAAAATGGACATAAGAAAATAGTATGAAAATTTGAATGACATGCCACATAAAAAGAAAATTGAAAGGAAAAGAGAAGTTGAGATTTCCCTTACCTTGAAGAGTGAATCCTAAAACGTGAAAATTGGGACCTCGGGGGATTGTTGAAATCTTTAGAGAAATCCTTGGGAGGAAATAATATCAAATATTAGTGGATAATGAATTTTTAATGAAATGAAACAAATAAATGGGTGGGTATTTATAGAAAAAGTGAGGGAGTTTCTTTATTAATTTCTGAGGACACCTCAGCAGCGGTATTTGAAAAATCATGGGAAATACCTATGGTATTTGACTATATTAATAGCCAATAGAGACACATATTATCATATTTTAATGAAAAATAGTATACCAAAATTTTATATTACTCATTACATCATTAATGATGTCATTAAATAAACCAAAAAACTTGAACTGTATTTTAACTATTCATGAAAAAATAAAGTATTTTATAAAATTATCATAAAGTCACCATAAAATAATATAAAAATTATGAATTACTAAATGAAATCCATTTTATGAAAATTATTTTATAAATATGAGAAATTTAATTTTTAACTGAGATCATTATTTACTCAAAAAATACTAATTCTAAAATTATAATTGATTTTATAACACTTTAAAAAAAACTAACGTCTCATAAAATTAACTTATAATCGTAAGAAAACCAAACATTAAATTTTTATTCTATTTTATCTAATTGAATTTTCTTTTAAATAATTTTATTAATTATAAATTTCTAAATAAACATTCATGTATTAAAAAAATTCTAATACTTAACCAATAATTTCTAAACATTTAATTTAATTATACTATGATATAATTATATAACATTACTACTTAAAATTCCTAAAGTATATTTATACTTAGGTGAGGTTACTATTACATTGTTCATATTGCTATTCAGAACAATAATATTACTATTCCGAACGGGAATGTTACTATTCTCAAAAAAAATAAGTTGATCGTATCAGAATCTAAATATCTTACTGACAAAAAACATGTATGTCTGTTTTTCAAAAATAATTTCCCATAATCAACTATTTAAAGTATAATAATTATTTAAATGGAAAATGAAATATTTTTCACTATTTATAAATAATATGTAACTTCTTAGAAAAATATTAAAAATTCACCCTAGATTAATTTAGAAATTTTTAATTAAAAAATGATGGTTATTTTATCAAAATAATTCTCTAAGTATATGAAATATCTGAAAAGTAAAATTTTTACCTATAAAATCAATTTATCAAGTTTGTCTTAATCAAAATTATATTGTATTAAGAAAAAATATTCTTATAATAGAAATGAGGATATAAAATTTTTGATTAAAAAAAGGAATTGCATTTTAGGTAACTAGGGATGTGACACTGAACCCCTTATAACACCTGCATATAACCTAAGGGTAAGGTCTGAGATGGTGATAAACTCTTGGGGAAGCCTAGATAACATCACCTAATTGGTAATCTCCACTAACTTGAAATTCTCCCGTAGAAGATTTTGTTCAATATTAATATGTTGAAGCTCAGTTTTGGCTTTTTCAAGAGTGAAGCCCAGTGATGTTACATCTTTCTCAAGCTCTAATAAATGGGCTTCATACGACATGATTCTTCTGGATGAGGTCATCGACTCTTCTTTCTATATTAATCAATCCTTATAATTTCTATTTATAATCAATAATATATTTATAAATAATAATAATAATAATGTTAAGTGTAACACCCCAAGATTCCATGGTATTTTTCCATTTGAATAATACAATAGCTTGTGGTGTACGCAACTTCGAGTTCAAACACACCACAACCAATCAAACTAGTCGTTATGAATATTAATACCCACTTTTTAAAATTTTATAAATTTTATCATTCAAAATGGACTTTATTTTTGGATTCCGAATATCGAAATTAGCTTAGGGTGAATTTTTGGTAATTTTTAAAAAACTTTCAATTTTTGATGAATAGTAAAAAACACAGCGTTATTGGTTAAAACCAACATTTTATTTAAATAATTATTTATTTTATTTAAATTTATTTTAGGTCAAAATAGAAACATAATACCTATATTAGTTCAATGTAATTCATTGGAGTCAATTTATAATAAGTTTAGATATTTAAAATTTTATTAAACTTTTTACAGTCTTTTACCCACCTCCTAGGAGCATTTGCAAATTCACATAAAACATAATTTTACCACCTCTGTGAGTTGAATTTCAAAAATCTGAGAGACACGGTTGATATCAGTAAGTAAAATTTGGTTTAATAATATGAAAATATTTTTTGGTGAATATTGACTTTTTTACTTTTATTTACCACGGTTAAAAGTAAATAGGGTAATTAAGGGTAAAAATGATATTATTATTTCCCTAGAACATGTCTTAATTCTATTGGATAAGTGTAATTAGACCCAAAAACAACCTTAGGAATAAAATATGATCCTTTAGGTCCACATGGATTATATTAGGACATTTATTATTATTTTATTTAAAATAGAGTTAAAAGAGTTAAATTCAATGTTTAATAACTAAACCATTTTTAATATAGGGTTATACATAATATAAATTCAACTATAAATATTAATTATAAATATAAAAATATTTTCTAAATAATGGTATTTTATTTATAATTTTTAGACATTAAATAATTAAATGTATAAATGACACAATGATGATGCAGTAATTACCTTATTGATGAAAGATTAAAATAATTGATATTATAAATATCCAAATATATCTAATTTGAGACATTTAATGAATTACAGTAGTTTTTTAGATTAACATGACATGTTAGGGTTGATTAAATGATTTTTTTTCTAATTAATAACGATGTTATGAATTTAACAAAATCAAAATACCAAATAGTGTCAAAATTGACATAAAAGAGTTTTTAAACAAATATTATATTATTAATTGATATTCTATTCCTAAAAATATAAGGTTTGGCCAAATGGATTAAATAATATTATATATCTCATTAATTAACCACTTGATATTCGCTTGGAAGTTTATAGTAAGTTTATTAACCATATAATATAAAACTACAAAGAGACATGGTAAATGTCAAACTATTTAACAATGAGTTAAATATAAAAGACACGGTTAATATGATGACCTAAACCGGTCTAAAACCTATTGTTTGAGATGTTTTAGATCCATACCCACCTTATCCCTTAAATAATTTATTTTGGATCCATTAGAAACTGAAAATTATTTTATTATAAAATAATATTTTAGGATTTTCTTAAAGTGACCCTCACCTCTCTTATAAAAGGTCACTTCCCCTTCTCTCAAATTCACACCTTCAAATCCATTTGGCTCGACTAACCCTGGCCCAAATATCCTCTCAACCTTCCTACCATCATCCTATAGTCCTTACTTTAGTCATAAATCCAACCTAAGGATCCCTTTTGATCAAATAAAAAGGAAGAACCCGAAGAAGAGGTAAATATTTCATCACATCTTTCAAGTTCTTTTCTTCTTCCACTTCCTCTTTATTTGTTGTTTCAATTCTAAAATAATAACTCCAGTATCTTATATATACTATGATATTATTAAAAAAATGGTACAACCATATTCATTATTCTAACTATCCTATAAATGACAAAGTCCCCATATGTGCGTACATACGGATTACCGTCTCCATGTCGTGGTGTAGTTTGTTATTCAAACACTTCATCATTTGGATGGGTATAATAATGACTATAAATGATGTAAATAATAAATATAACATGATAATTATTATTTATATATGATATACAATCCAATTATATACAATTTTAATATCAAATTAATGATATTGTTGCTCGTGCGTACGTACAGAATACCGTCTCCACGAATGTGATGAGATTCATTCCCCATCATATCCATTCAAGACTAATTTTCATTTGATGATTAAAAAAATTAATTTATAATGACTTAATATCATTATTAATATGAATAAGATACATCCTATCCATAAAAAATATTACTTATGTAACAAATCATATACAGGAAAACGAATCTGTTAACACCCGAAACGATGATACTACTGTAATATCATTAACAAAGAAATAATATAAGATCATATATGATATCATGTTAATGAATATGGTTCTTGTATAATTTAATAAAAATTATTTCACCATTATACAGGTGTTTAACCCACCCTTGACCATATAAAAGTACAAGGTAAGGGTTAATTTTAAAATCTATTTATTATCTGAGGTTGTTTGTACGTAAGTATCTACTAGGACCTCATTATCATCCACATCCGTGTTTTCTTAAAAAATTAATTCAAAACATTTTTAATATTTACTATAATATTGGTAAATTCATTTATACCCTTGTTTGACTTTTTATAAAATGTTTTGAAAAGAATCTTTCCATCTTTTTCCAAATAAGGTACTTTATGACATTTTCGACAAAATTAAGGCAAGAATGTCTTTTTTAAATTATATTGCGGGTGTGGATATTTTATGCTATTATATCATCTTCAAAGCTTTCCATACTAGATTATAAGAATATTTTCAAAATAAATGTTTTCTTTTATAATTATATGAATTTTAAATGATTTCAAAATGGAAAGGGATATTTCTCTAAAAAAAGTTTTGATTTCGTCAATGTCAATATCCTTTGATGGATTTTAAGATTGTTTGAAGTTGATTTATTATGATAAAAAAAATTTCATATTGTATTGAAGGTTATGTGATATATTTTACTATGGATGTGTTATTTTTTACATGATTCAGGATTTATGGATAAAGTATTGACATTTTGTAAGCTAGTTTTAATATGAATGGTTGTGTTATGTTTAAAACCATTTCATATGAAGAATGCATTGGACATAGTAAGTGATGATTGGAGCTCGCTATAACTCCTCGATGCATCAGTAGGTCTCATGAGACAAACTAGTGTCTTGGCACAAGGCCTTGACGAAATCTTATTTGTAGTCTTGGCACAAGGCCTTGACTATGTGGTTATGATGTCTGGCATTATGCATTCCATCATTATGAAAGTGGCTATTAATATTGCATGTGATTATTCGACTAGTATAATATCCATTTGAATAAGTAAATGGAATTATTTGATTTTATCATTTCCATTTTATGCATAAGTTCAAGTTTAAAAGACTTTTATTTTAGTCTTATATATAGCCTTAAATGTTTATGCTTATTTATGAAAGTTTCCGCTATATTTTTATCCTTAATGAGCATCTGAGCTCACCCCTTTCTATGTATTATTTTTCCCAGGATGTGAAGAAGTATTTGATGGTTGAATTGAAGAGATAGGCTAAGGATATAAGTGTGTTTAAAAAGGGGACAAAATTTTGTAGTTGTTTTTATTTCATGATGTAATGTAAAACTTATGAGTGTATCTAGTATTTCTAAGGCTACTAAACTAATCGGTCTTTCAAGACTTGATATTTTGCGATCATTCCAATGTTATGTAATAATGCACTGAATCTGGGTAACTAGGGTCAGGGAGTTACAATTGGTATCACAGGAAGTTTAGTACAAACATTGGAAACTAGATTTTGATAAACTCTGATTAGAGAACATTACCCTAATATAGACTTTGAGGATTAGTATAGAAGAACTTTCTAGAATTTTGGTACTGTAGAGATTTTGTGAGTTTTCCAAGAAATAAATCCCTGTCTAGATATGAGTAGGTAGAGGTAGCTCTGGCACAAATGTACCTAGGGGTGAATCCCAAAAACACCACTTTGAGCTAGATTCAAATGGGAACTGGTGCACGACAACGGGCCCTACTGTACTCTTGGTTATGACATTTCCGGGGGATATGCTTAGGATAATTCTCATTTTCTTTACAAACCATTATGAAGGGTTTATTAGTATATACTTCCTTAATGATTTTTTTATGATTATGGATTATATCCGTAAACTGTTCAATTTATGTTAACTGTTTTACAAGTTTGGAATTATGTATTGCGATTCTTAAACTAATCTAGTGCATGCCATTGTTTAGAAATGACACCTAGTGGAAGGAATGGATACCATATCAATGCGCATAATCCATGTAGGGATTTACCTCCTACTCAAGATAATTATAGTGGAGATGGTGAAGAAACTGGTGCTGATCAGCTTATCACCATACTGGGACAACTCACTCAGGTTATAAATAATAACCTTACCCGTATGGAGCACCCTAATCCACTATACAGAGGATCAATGTTAGACTGCTTCATGAGGAAACAACCACAAACATTTAGTGGGAGTAAAAATCCATTAGTAGCTGAGAAAAAACTAAATTCCTTAGAAAAAATATTTCATGCTTTGGGGAGTAACAAAAGGTAAAAAGTTCTCATGGAGGTTTATTGCCTCCCGGGAGATGCAGATAAATGGTGGTCATGGATTCAAAACACAAAGAAGGATGATGAAGTATAAAATATAGAATGAATGGAGTTTAAATATCTTTTCATAGAAAAATACTTTCCGCATGACCATCGAGCAGATATGGAAATGCAATTTCTGAGTCTGAGGCAAAAAGAGGACGAGAATGTCGTAAAATATGAGGCAAACATTACAAGGTTAGAAATGAATTATACTAATTATATACATAACCCAAGAAGTAAGATTAATCATTTCATTGATGGGTTAAAACCATTTCTCCATTGAGTATAAGTCTCAGAATCCTTCTCTTCGTACGAAGATATTGTCTCATGTGCTATCAAGACAGAAATGAAATTCTCTAAGTCTTATAACTTTAAAGCCAAGAAAGTGAAGAAGAGATCTGCTGAACACTTTGGAAATGGAAGTAAGGGGAAGAAGAAAAAAGTTGAATATCGATCCTGCGGTAAATGTGGGAAGAAACATCGCAGAAATTTCTAGAAGGGAATGGGAGTCTCTTACATGTGTGGTGAAAAAGACCACCAAGATCGTGATTGCAAGGGGAATAAAGAGGATGTTAATGTTGAATGCTACAATTGTAGAGAAAGGGGGAATTATGCAAATGAATGTCCTAAATGCCAAGGGAACTTACCTTATAAAAGGCCAAGGTATCAAGGCCATGATTATGCTCTCACTACTGCTGAGTTTGAAGCCCCGAAAGACGTGGTGGTAGGTAATTTAATGGTTTCCTCAAGTTTAGAAAATGATTTATTTGATTCTGGATCATCGCATTATTTCACATCTTCCCAGTTTGCTAAAAAAATTAGACATTTCCAATTTGATTTAACAAGGGAGTTTTCAGTCAGAACTCTTAAGGGAAGTATTATTACAACAAAGTTTTGTGAATCAGTTCCCATTAAGGCATATAAAAGTTATTTATCTACTGATCTCATCATCATACCCATGATTGAATTTGATATAATCCTCAGTATGGATCGGAATTTGGACCATGATGCAAAAATTTATTGTAAGAATAAAGTGGTTACAATTTTTGATGATGATAAAGAGTACCTTATCTTTAGAGAAGAAACATCACCATCTGATTTTTATCTAGGTCCACCCCCAGTAGCTCAAATAAATTAAATTATTAGGGAGGAAGAGAATGAAATAATTATGGGTGAGGAAAGTAATGTTCAAATAGAGGACGTACCTATTGTGTAAGAATATGTTGATGTGTTTCCAAAAGATTTACCTGGACATCCTCTAGAATGAGAAATTGAGTTTTTCATTGATTTAATTCTTCGTTCAAGGATCATATCAAAGACCCCTTATAGAATGGGCACTATGGAATTAGTGGAACTAAAGAAACAACTAGAGGAATTGAGTAATAATGTATTTATTCTCCCTAGTTTTTCTCCATGGGGAGCCCCTATCCTTTTTGTTAAGAAGAAAGACAGATCTATGAGGTTGTGAATTGACTAAAGGGAGATCAATGGTATAATAATAATAAAGAACAAGTATCCCCTACCTCATATTGATAATTTATTCGACCAACTTCGTGGAGCTCAATATTTTTCAAATATTTACCTTTGATCTGGATAACATCAATTGTGTGTGAAGAAGGAAGACATTCAAAAAACAACATTTCGAACCAGGTACGGGCATTACGAGTTTACAGTAATGCCTTTTGAATTGACTAATGCACCCTCTGTCTTCATGGATCTAATGAATAGAGTTTTTAAGGAATATCTAAATGACTTTGTAGTTATATTTATTGATGATATCTTGGTATACTCCAAAATCTACGATGATCATGAAAATCACTTGTGCATTATTCTAAAGACTCTTAGAAGAAATGAATTATATGGGAAGTTTGGAAAGTGTGAATTCTGGCTTCAAGAGATTTTAATTTCTTGGCCATATTATCTCAAAGGATGAAATATCTATTGATCCTTCAGAGACCATGAAAATCCAAGAATGGCCCGCATCGACGGGTATAACTAAGGTACACAGTTTTATTGGTTTAGTAGGTTATTATCGACATTTCGTCCAGAACTTTTCCCAGTTGGGTAACCCATTAACCAAGATCACACGTAAAGGGGTTAAATTTGTTTTTACAAAAGAGTTTGAAGAATGTTTTGAATAACTTAAGAGAATATTAGTTAATTCTCCTATCTTGACTCTACCATTAGGGAACAATGTGATTGTTATTTATAGTGATGCTTAAAAGAAAGAACATGGTTGTGTACTTATGCAAAATGATAGAGTTATTGTCTATGCCTCATAACAACTAAAAATTCATGAGAAAAACTATCCTACTCATGATCTTTAGTTAGCAGTTGTAATCTTTACTTTGAAGATATGGAGACATTATCTCTATGGTGAAAATGTGAGATATATACCGATCACCAGAGTTTGATGTATATTTTCTCATGTAAATAACTCAACATGAGGAAACGAATATGGCATGAACTACTCAAGGATTATGATTTTATAATTCACTACCACCTAGGGAATGATAATAAGGTGGAAGATTCTTTGAGTATAAAGGATCGTGGAATTTTGAACAAGATGAGAGTTGAAAGGGATCCTATTTTCATGGATCTAGTGAAAATGGTTATGGGAATAATAATAGAAGGTGAAACATAAATTCTTTTTCAAATGGTTTCAAAACCATATTTACTAGAAAGGATAAAAAGTTCTTAGGATGATGATGAGGAGTTTCAAAAGAAAATTAAAGCTGTGAACGATGGGAGATTGATTGAATTAATATATGAAGATGAGATTTTGAAATTTGGGAAGAGACTTTGTGTTCCCGATATACCTGATCTGGAAAGGGAATTGTTAGATGATGCTCATAGCTCCAATTTCTCTATGCACCCTGGGAGCACCAAGATGTATAGATATTTGAAAGAACACTTTTGGTGGGACAACATGAAGAGAGAGATTTCTGATTTTGTGTCAAGATGTATGGTTTGTCAACAAGTGAAATCTGGAAGGCAACAACATGGAGGAGTCATGAAACCTCTTTCCATACCTTAGTGGAAATGGGATAATATTACAATGGACATTTTCATGGGGCTACCAAAGACTCCTAGAAGGAATGATGAAATACGGGTCATTGTGAATCGTCTTACCAAGTCAACACATTTTCTTGCTATAAGATAAGACTAACCACTTGAACTTTTATCAAGACTATATATTAATGATGTTGTAAGACTTCATGGAGTACCCTTATTGATTGTTTCTGATCATGATCCCCATTTTACATTAAGATTCTGGAAAATTCTTCAGAAAGCCCTGGATACTGAAATTAGTTTGAGCACTACCTACCACCCTCAAAGAGATGGACAATCAAAATGGACTATTCAAACCTTAAAAGACATGTTGAGATCTTGATGAATTGACTTTAAAGGTATGTGGGATCAATATTTACATCCGGTAGAATTTTCCTATAACAATAGCTTTCATTCAAGTATTTAGATGGCACCATGTGAAGCATTATATGAAAAGAGATGTCGCACACCAACTTGTTGGGATAATGTTGGTGAAAGAAAACTCATAGGCCCAGAAATTGTTGAGGAAACAGTGGAAAAGGTGATGGTTATCCAAAGCCACATCAAAGCAGCCCAAAGTAGGCAAAAGAGCTATGCCGATAAGCGAAGAAGGATTTGGAATTTCATGTGGGAGACCATGTTTTCTTGAATGTATCTCCATGGAAGGGTGTTATATGTTTCAGTAATAAGGGTAAATTGATTACCAGGTACATCAAACCTTTCGAAATTCTAGAACGGATTGGAGTTGTATCTTATCGTTCGGAAATGCCTCGAAGTCTCTCCAAAGTTCATGATGTGTTCCACATATCACTGTTTAGAAAATACATGCCTGAACCAACACTGTACTCACCTATGAAGAATTAGAACTGGAACCCAATCTGTATTATAGTGAAGAGCCTATCAGAATTCTTGATACCAGAGAACAAGTGCTGAGAAACTGGATGACTTTTCTGGTAAGAGTTCTATGGAGAAACTATAAGATGGAAGAGGCAGCGTGGGAACCCGAGGAACTTATGATGAAGAACCACCTGAATATTTTTATGCAGTAATATTCTAGGAATTTCAAGGTTGAAATTATTTGAAGGAGAAGAGAATGTAACACCAAAAGCTTCCACGGTACGTTTCCCTTTGAATAATACAATAGCTTGTGTTGTACACAACATCGAGTTTAAACACACCACAACAAATCATGCTAGCCATTATGAATAGTAATACCCACTTTTTGAAATTTTATAAATTTCATCTTTCAAAATAAACTTTATTTTTGGATTCAGAATATCGAAATTTGCTTAGGGTGAATTTTTGTTATTTTTTTGGAAACTTTCAATTTTTGAAGAATAGAGAAGAACACTGCATTATTGGTTAAAACCAACTTTTCATTTAAATTTATTTTAGGTCAAAATATATACATAATACCTATATAAGTTCAATGTAATTAATTGGAGTAAATTTATAATAAGTTTAGATATATAAAATTTTATTGAACTTTTTACCGTCTTTTATCCACCTCCTATGAGGGTTTTCAAATTTGCATAAAACTTAATTTTACCACTTCTTTGAGTTGAATTTCAAAAATCTGAGAGACAAGGTTGATATCAGTAAGTAAAATGTGGTTTAATAAGATGAAAACATTTTTTGGTGAATTGTAACTTTTTACTTTTATTTACCATGGTTAAAAGTAAATAGGGTAATTAAGGATAAAAATGATATTATTATTACCCTAACATGTGTCCTAGATCTATTGGATAAGTGAAATTCAACCAAAAACAACCTTAGGAATAAAATATGATCCTTTAGGTCTACTAGGATTATATTAGGACATATATTATTATTTTATTTAAAGAAGAGTTAAAAGAGTTAAATTCAATGTTTAATAACTAAACCATTTTTAATATAGGGTTATACATAATATAAAATAGACTATAAATAATCATTATAAATATAAAAATATTTCATACATAATGATATTTTATTTATAATTTTTAGACATCAAATAATTAAATTTATTTATAAAACAATGATGATGCAGTAATTACCTTTTTAATGATTGATTAAAATAATTGATATTATAAATATCCAAATAAATATAATTTGAGACTTTTAATTAATTAAACTAATTTTATAGGTTAATATGACATGTCGGGGTTGATTAAATTATTTTTTTGAAAAGTAATAATGCTTTTATGAATAAAAAAAATAAAATACCAAATAGTGTCAAAATTGACATAAAAGTGTTTTTAAAACAAATATTATATTATTAATTGATATTATATTACAAAAGATCTAAGGTTCATCCAAAGGTATTAAATAATATTATATATGTCATTAATGAACCACTTGAGGTTCTCTTGGAAATTTATAGTAAGTTTATTAACTATATAATATAAAAATACAAATAGACATGGTAAATGCCAAACTATTTAACTAAGAGTTAAATCTAAAAGATAAGGTTAATATGATGACCTAAACATGTCTAAAACCAATTGTTTGAGAGGTTTTCTACCAATAACTTCCTTATAATTTAAATAATTCATTTTTGAGCCATTAGAAACCGAAAATAATTTTATAATAAAATAATATTTCAAGCTTTTCATAAAGTGACCCTCACCTCTCTTATAAAAGGGAACTTACTCTTATCTCAAATTCACACCTTCAAAGCCATTTGGATTGGCCAAACCCTACCCAAATATCCTCTAAATTTTCCTCCCTTAATCCTATAGGCCTTCCTTTATTCATAAATCCAACCTAAGGAGCCATTTTGATCAAATCAAAAGGAAGAACCCGAAGAAGAGGTAAATATTTCATCACATATTTCAAGTTCTTTTCTTCTTCCACTTTATCTTTCTTTGTTATTTCCATTCTAAAATAATAAATACAGTATCTTCTATATACTGTGATGTTATTATAAAAATGGTACCACAATATTCATTATTCTATCCATCCTATAAATGACAAAGTCACCATACATGCGTACGTGCGAATTACTGTCTCCACGTCGTGGTGTAGTTTGTAATTCAAACACTTAATCATTTGGATGGGTATAATAATGAGTATAAATGATGTAAATATTAAATATAACATGATAATTATCCTTTATATATGATATAAAATCTAATTATATACAATTTTAATATCAAATTAATGATATTGTCCCTCGTGCGTACGTATGGATTACCATCTCCACGAACGCGATGAGATCAATTCCCCATCGTATCCATTCAAGACTAATTTTCATTTGATGATTAAAAAAATAATTTTCAAAGACTTAATATAATTATGAATATTAATAAGATACATCCTATCCATAATAAACATTACTTACATAACAAATCATATAAAGTGAAATGAATCAGTTAACACCCGAAACAATGATACTACTGAAATCTCATTAACAAAGAAATATTAGAAGATCATATATGATATCATATTAATGTATATGGTTATTTTATAATTTAATAACAATTATTTCACCATTATATAGGAGGTTAACCTACCCCTGATGAATGAAATGTACAAGGTAAGGGTTAATTTCACAATCTCTTTATTATCCAAGGTTGTTTTTACGTAAGTATCTGTTGAGACCTATTTATCATCCACATCCGTCTTTTCTTAAAAATTTAATTCAAAACTTTTTTAATATTTACTATACTATGGGTTAAAGTCATTTATATCCTTGTTTTACTGTTTATAAAATGGTTTGAAAGGAATCTTTCCATCATTTTCCAAACAAGGCACTTTATGACCTTTTCGACAAAATTAAGGTAAGAAAGTCTTTTTCAACTTATACAGCGGGAGTGGATTTTTTCTGTTGTTATATCATCTTCTAAGATTCCCATACAATCTTATAAAAATATTTTCAAAATAAATGTTTTCTTTTATAATTATATGACTTTAAAATGATTTTAAAATAGAAAGAGATATTTCTCGAAAAAATGTTTTGATTTCATCTATGTCAACAGCCTTTGATGGATTTTTAGTTTGTTTGAAGTTCATTTATTATGATACAAAACTTCCATATTGTATTGAAGGTTATGTGATATTTTTGACTGTGGGTGTGTTATTTTTACACTATTCATGGTTTATGGATAAAGTATTGACATTTATTATGCTATTTTTAATACCAATGTTTATGTTATGTTTAAAACCTTTTCATATGAGGAATGAATTGGACTTATTAAGTGATGGGTGGAGCCGGATATATATCCCTGATGCATCAGTAGGTCTCATGAGACAAACTAGTTTCTTGGCACAAGGTCTTGAAAAAATCTTATTTGTATTCTTGACACAAGGCCTTGACTATATTGTTATGAAGTCTCGCATTATGTATTCTATCATTATGAAAGTGGCTATTGATGTTGCATATGATTCTTTTACTAGTAGAATATCCATGTGAATAAGTAAATGTAATTATTTGATTTTATCTTTTCCATATTATGCTAAAGTTAATGATTAAAAGGCTTTTGTTTTAGTCTTATACATTGTCTTAAATGTTTATGCTTATTTATGAAAGTTTCTGCTATATTGTTATCCTCAATGAGCATCTAAGCTCACCCTTTCTATGTTATATTTTTTCCAGGATGTGAAGAAGTATTTTATAGTTGACCTACAGGGATAAGATTAGGATATAATTGTGCTTAAAAATGGAACAAAATGTTGTTGATGTTTTTATTTCATGTTGTAATGTAAAACATATGAGTGTATCTAGTATTTCCTAGGCTACTAAACTAATCGGTCTTTCGAGACTTGATCTTTTGTGATCATGCCAAAGTTATGTAATAATTCACTGACTCTAGGTAAATAGGGTCGGGTAATTACATTAAGAGTATAGTTTCCAATGGTAATATTGACCAAGGGTCATAATTGACCAACGATCATATAACAGTCGAAACCTGATGGTCACATTAAAATATTATTTCTTCATTAATAAAGGGGTGTAGTTTTGTTATGTAAAATAATATAAAACACATTTTTGAAATAAAATTATTATTCAAATATTTCATGTATTTACACATTCTATAAGGTTTATTTGATATAGGAAGAGATCCTAGAAAAATTTTAATTGATAAATCAATATCTCGGTTTGGAGGAAGACAAGACAATTTTTTGGGGAATGCATCAGTGTAGTCCCTCACAATGGGAATGTATTTGAGAAATATCATCTCCTTTGTCTCAATCATTTGAGCTATATATGATTACTCATAAGGCAATAATATCTATAATTGAGATGATTATTTTGAAGGAGATTCATCTCCCTCCTAATACTTGTACGGAATTTGAGGATGTTTCGGGACGTGAAGAGTGATCTCCCTTTATCAACAATTGATGTTAGATTTGTATAAATATTTCAAATCCATGGCCAATATAGCATCATAATCCAATAAAGTAAGTAAGATGATATTTTCTAGGAGGTTCAATCCATAAAAATTAACCAAGGAGGAGTTATAAACATTGGATTCAATAATTTCCTCATTTTTTGTTCTAAAAAATAACTCAAACTTCATGTTTCAAAGTTGTGTTTGAATAGTTATATTAAACTTTCAAGATATTAATGAATGTATAGAACCATAATAAAATAGTTCAATCTATATTATTGAATGAATAATCAGAATACCTATCACCATATCATTTTTGGGATCCCCCTCAGTAGTAGATATAACACATTCCCTTCCTTGTTGACTTGGAGGTTGTTGTTGTTGATTGCCTCCAACAACCCTTGTATTACGGAAATGTCTCTCATAATTCCCATGTTACTTGAAGTTGACACACTACACTATATTTTGAGTGATAATATAAACCTTACTTTCTTATTCCACATTTTTGGGATTCTTCATATCCCTTCGGTAGTTATTATCCATATGCCTCACTCTTCCACATTTGAAGCATCTCCTGGTTCCATATAGATAGTTCCCCGGATGATTCTTCCCGCAATTTTTAAATGTGGTATGTTGGGTTTTATTTCCATAATGGGAATTATCTATTGACCCTCACATATTAAACTCTGTTTTTCTCTTTTTATCTCTAGGACAACAATACCACTGAGAGTTTCCAATATCAATTTCAACCTTAAGGGAAAAATAAAAAATCTCCTCATAACATTGAAAGTCTTGAATTTGAAACATTTTTTATAAACATAGAATGAGTATGATAAAGAATTTATCCACCATTAATTTGGTTTTCATGAAAAATATAGAGGTATATATTTTAATCCTTGTAAATGTTTCCTCCTAAATCCTAATAGACTCATATATTTTTTTGTCAGAGGAAGTCCTTCTACATCTTAATAAAGAGAGTTCAGGGAAATTTTTTTTGGATTTTTTTTTAAATATTCCAATTCCAGGGAATCAATTTACTACTTATAATTACTTTTCTTGATCATCATAAACCAATGACCAACATCACCATTAAAACTGTACACCGCCAGAACAACTTTTTTATCTTATGATTACTTGAATATAGAGAATATCTTTTTAATGGAGTTAATCCATTGTTTCATGATGTTAGGATCATCTGATCCACTAAATAAGGAATTCCCTTATCACCTAAAAGATTCAATTGAAACATACTCTTTCATAAGAGGAGGGAGTTTCTTGTGATTCAGGTTTTTATTCAAAACATGATCCATATGATAAAGTACTGTCATGAATTTTTTAGCTCCCATTACCATCATACATGGAATTATATTAAGGTAATATTCACATTTACAATCACATTGATTATTGGAATGAGTTATCCTATTTAAAACCATTAACTAATTATAATAAATTACAATTAGGGGGTTTTAATACTTACCTAATATTCATATAAAAAGGAAACATGTAACAAATAAGGATAAACATATAAATGGAAAGTATATCATAACATGTGGTTCTATATGTTTCAATCTAGGTTATCTATGGTGATAGAATTATCCCTAGGGTTCTTACTAATGTTTTCTAATCCTAATCCCCCCAAAAAAACTAGATCATTAATATGATTCCAACTATAATGACCGTAGATTTTTAGATATATTGTTACATTATTTTAATCATAATTATCCATTTAATACAAACCAAGGATTATAAATTATAATGTCTTTAGAAAATTAAATACATAACTAGAATCATAAAAAAAAACATATTTATTTTAATATACATAAATAGATCCTAAATATATTTTAACTCTTAAATATGCATAGGATAACCTGGGGAATGTATGAACAAATAGATGAGCTAAAAATACTATTAAGGGTATAAATCATAGCTCATGGGTTAGAAGGCATAACATGATGACATAAAAATTAATTGAACATGAATAAACATAAGGAAACATAAAATGTATAACATGGGATCAAGCTATCATGACATCATAAGAATGTGGAAACAATATAAAACATAACATAATCATGAGTAAAGTATCACTACAAAGCCAATTTCAAATTGAGGAGCATGAGTCCAGGTTTACTTCCAAGACCATTGCACATGGAGGATCAAGTCCCATAAAATAATCAAGTTTAATCTCTATCCTAACATGAAGTCTCATGAGACTAAACATTTTCCAATGCATTTGAGTTCTATCTATGTGTACACATCATAACATGTTCATGCATAAGTTTTCCACATGAAGAATAATACATATAAATAAGGGTTAACCATGGAAAGAAAAGGGTATCATAATCTTGTTATAGAGTATAAAAAATGGGTGTATAATTAAAGTGTCCATGAAATAATGGATTTAAATAATAAATGAAAATTTATGTAGTAATATATGAAGATATAATTATGTTAAAATTAAGTGAAAACATGTAAAAATAATGTTTATGAAACTTTAGAAAAGTGCCACTATAGTGTAGTTTAAGGGAAAATATTAAAGACTCTTTAAAACAGATAAAGGAAAAATTATTTTTATAAAACCAGAAAATAACTAAGATAGCTTATTTTGATAAAATGAGTAAATTTAGAAAAATGATGGTGGATTGAAAAGATTATGGAGTATCCTTGTAAGTGGTTAAGAAATTGGGAAGATTCCTTTAATCAGGCATGCCTTTCGGGATTAATTGAGAAGGGAACCATATAAAACATGTATTCCCCATAAAAGAAAGAATAATAGAGATAGGAACATATTTTTGGAATATAAACACATAATTTAGGAGGAGTAAATAATATTAATTAAGAATTACATTAGGGTAAATAGAGATAATGCATAACCCAAAGGAAAAAATGTGAGTTCAGAGAGAATCCCTTACTTTATGACCAAAAGCATTCTTCACTTTCATTTAATGTCCTAGATAATAAGATTATATTCATTAATAAATTAATTTAGAACCTATGAAACATTTATTTTTTATTATAATTTTATTAAGTTCATTCATAGAATTTTTTATGAGTTTTAGAATTCATTTTTGTCATTCCAGTAGTGTTCATTTTCCTGGTTTTCATGATTGGTTCAATTATATACATGTATGAAAGATCATGTAATACTGGAATAGTTATATAGAATTGAAATTATATGTTATCAATGAACTTAAATAATATTAAATGGATTATATATCATTTATTTTTCAAATATGAGGATGATTCATTTGATAAAATGTTAATGATAACTGTTTAGATTATTTTGGTGTTTTTTTGATCATCACAAACTAGTTTGGTTTTATTATTTAACATTATGAATATATACTAGTTATAGATAATTAAATAAGTTTTAATATAGATATTATAATATTTTTCAAACATAAAAATGGTTTTATGACCAGAATTTAAGGAGGTATTCAAAAACAAAAAATCATCATTCACGAAGGTGGTGAATCAACACCTCACGCACAACATTTTCATTTTTAGAACAAAAGGGGAAGAGAATAGAATTGATGGTGGATATACCATTAACATAATAAAATTAAGGTATATAAAATATGTTGGGTTTATCATTCCCCTTTGAGATAAATATGTGAGGGGAGGATTATAAATGAAAATAAATTGAAAAGAAATTAAAAGAAAACGAGGGAGGATTTTACCTTTTGAACTTCTTCTCCCTACGAACCTCCTTATGGAAATTGGGTTTGGTTTTTTTTTTGAGACCAAATGATACAATAAATAGGGGAGATTATTTTCAGAGTATTGGGTGGAATTTGGACAAGATTTAAGTATTATAATGTGTGAGGAGAAGAGGTGGTGTGAGTGGTATTTATAGAGGAGGAGATGGGTGTTTTGACTATTTTATTCAATTATTTTTAGTTTGGATAAATACTATAAACAGTGTGGATTTTTGTGAAAAATTTAAGTAACTATTGCATGTGATTTTTTACTAATTATTCTTACATCAGCCATGCATCACCCATAACTTAATAATTCATGTATTTAGCATATATCACAAATTACCATATTTCACTATTCACAAAAATTCAACTATTTTAGAAAAAATACCAAAAATTCACCCTAATAATTCTTTTTTGTTTACATTTAAAAAAGGGATCCTTTTTATGAAAATAATTATCTAAATATGAGAAATTTAATTTTTAAATAAAATCACCATTTACTTGAAAAATACATATTTTAATAATATAAAAGAATTTATGATACTTCAAAAATATAAGTAAGGTATAATTATCAAATAATCCTAAGAAAATAAAATATTAATTTATAAATCTATTCTTTGGAAACAAATTTTATTTTAAATCATTATATTAATTATAAAATTGTAAATATACATTTAGGTTTCACTAAAATACCCACACATAATTTATCTATTTAAAACATCTATTTACTTATTCCAAGATATAAATATGTCATATTTTTAATTATAAGATACCAAAATATTATTTATACATTCATAGGTGAGGTTACTATTCTATTGGATAGTTTACTATCACTAATGGTCACATTACTATTTCAAAGGTCAAGTTAAAATTACATTGGTGTAGGTTCACTAATTTCAGTAAATACATCTTATTTCATTCATTATTAATTTATAAATATTTTGTTATGTTCTCTATGTGACTTTAAGTGATTTATAATATATACAATATTTATAAGAAGGTAAATTTCCTTGATAAAATTTCTATTCATTACAATATACACATACCCTATGAGTAAAAAGTATATATTTTAAAAGAAATATATTAATATAAAGAAAATAAAATGGCTCGAGATACTCAAGGATTTTTATTGTGAAATAAACTGTAACCCAAGGAAGAAAAATAAGGTATCCATTGCATTAATCCGGATGGATCATGGAGTTTTAGCCTAAAGGAGGACTGATAGGGATCATATTTTCATCTATCTAGTAAATATGAATATGGGAAATATTAAAGAAGGGGAGACGTCAATCCCTTTTCAAATGAATGAAAAACTATCTTTATTATAAAATATGGAAAGTTATCAATATGATGATGAGAATTTTTAGAATAAATTTAATGTTGGGAGTGATGGTAAATTAGAGGATTTTTTTTATGAAGTTGACATCCTAAAATTTGGAAAGATAATATGTGTTCCGTCTATAACTGAACTAAAAATGTAATTATTGGATGATTCTCATTGAAAAAATTTCTCTGTACACCATGGTAGTACCAATATTTATAGGGATTTGAGGGACCATTTTTTATTAGATAACATGAATCAAGAAATTACTATTTATGTGTCAATATTTTTGGTTTCCCCACAAGTGAAGGCTAAGAGACAACATCCTAGAGGAGGAATAAAACCTATTACTATTCTTATGTGGAAATGGGATGACATTACTGTAGAATTTTTCACAAGAATCCCAAATAATCCTATAAGTAATGTTGTAATATGAGTTATTTTTGATCTCCTTACAAAATCTACACATTTTATTACTATAAGAGAAGATTTATCTATTTAGAGACTCACAAGGGTTTATATTAATGAAGTTGTAAGACTTTATGGTGAACCTATTTTAATTATGTCTAATTGTGATCCACTTCTAACATTGAAATTTTTTATGTTTTTTTTGAAGGATCTTGATACTGAAAATCATTTGAACACCATCCACTCTCCTTAAATTTATGGATAGTTTAAAAGGAATATTAAAACATTATAAGACTTGTTGATGTCATATTAAATTTAATATATAGGTATGTGGGTTCAGTATTTACCTTTGGCAGAGTTGAACTATAATAATAGTTTACATTATAGTATTAAAATGGCCTAGTATGAAGCATTATATGGAAAGAGATATTTTAATCCAACTTATTGGGATGTAGTTGGTGAAACTTGTAGGCCCATAAATTCTTGAAGAGATAATGAAAAAGGTAAATAATATTCAGAATAATATTAAAGTAGCTCAAAGTAAACAAAAAGGTATTTATGGAAATCATAGGAAGGATTTTTATTTTCAAGTCGGAGATCATTTTTTCTTAAAAGTGTCTCTAAGGAAGGGTGTTATAAGGTTTGTTAAAAAGGGAAAAATAAGACCCAGCTACATGAAACCCTTTGAAATTTTAGAAAGAATTTGATCTATGGAATATCATTTGGAAATGACACCAAACCTCTCTAATGTAAATGATGTGTTATATATATCATTGTTAAATAATTACACGCCAAACACAATGCATGTTCTCACCAATGATCAATTAGATTTGGAGCCTAATCCATCTTACTATAAAGAGCCTATCCAAATTTTTTATACAAGAGAGAAAGTAATGAATAATCAGATGAATTGAAAAGTAAAGGTACTTTGGAGAAATAATAAAATAGAGTAAGAATCATGAGAACCATAAGATGTTATGAAGAGAAACCACCCTTATTTTTTTATTAGGTAAAATCCATAGAAATTTTAGGGATAATATTTTTATTGGGGGGAAGAATATAACAAACAAGACTCATTTGAAGTAGATGAAAATTATATTTTAATTAAACTATAATAAAATTATCATTTTAATATTCTGGGGCACAAAAAATTCTATTTTATATGATGAAAATATATTTTTAACTTACTTTGTTAAAATAAGAATATAATGAATTATTGAAATTTTCTTTTATAAATTATCATTTATGAATAATAAAAAATATAGTACTTAAAAATCAACATTTTTATTTATAATAATGTGTAATAATATTTATAATTAAAAATTTATTAGGTATAAATTTTATATAAATAAATATAATATCATTTTGAGTTAAAACATGTATTTTTCAGAAAACACTTTTTTTAGAAAGCATTTTTTATTTAAAAAGGCATAATGACCACCAATTTTAATTGATTTAAATAATATATAATGATTAATGATTTAAATTGAAATTATATATTATATATATATATTAATTTATTAATTTAAATCTATCTAATTATCATTAATAGTCTTATAGTTAATATAAGATCATCTTATACTTGAAAAATACATTTATTGAAAACCTATTTTCAGGCATATATTTTAGGTTTGTTTTTTAAATAGAATATACCACATATATGAAATGAAATTTATAAAATTTATTACATGGAATCATAATAATTGATATTATTTAATAATTTCCACTTAATTTTTGGTCTAAATTATTAGTGAAGACAATAAAAATTAATTACCGTGATTATTGTTAAAACAGGGTTTTTCATGTTGCAAGTGCTTATATTAATATTAATCTTTAAAAAATAAAGAATTTTTAATTGTTAAATTGGATTTCATTTTTATAATTAGTGTATCTAAAATATCTAATAATTTTCATTTTATTTTGTTCTTAAAGAACTAATTACTTATGTTAAGAAAAATAGTTACCGTGGTGAAAACTAAAATGGTAAAAGTAATAAAACTTAGTGTATGATGGGATAAAATGTTTAAAATATGTTTATTTTGTGGTTTTTTCGGTGTTTATAAACCTTTAATTTCAAATCACTCCATTATTTTTCAATTTTTAGGCTCTTGAATTGAGAGGGACTTCCCATTATTGAATAGTTTTGGGTATTTATAAAAATATCATTCCTAAATTAAAAAAGGGTGATCCCTCCCCTAAATTATTCACACATCTTGAGAAATTGTGCTTAAAAACCTAAATAAAACTCTCCAAACAAACATTATAAAAATTATATATATTCTTGTATTCCTAATAAACCAATCCTAGGGTCCTTAATAAGATATCCAATGGAGGGTTCTCTAAGAGAATATAATCATCTTAACGGACCTCTTTCATTTTCATTATTTCTTCAAAATATTCAATATTGTATTAAAACATATAATAATAAAATTATCTATAATATACTTATATGTTATTAATTTTATGGAATAATATTTATCCTTAGGCTTCTCTATCAATTGGGAATCAAATCAATCACTCGTGTGTATGGTAGACTGCCACCTCATGAACCAATGTAATTTATTTTCCATTATCGAATCATTTGGAAAGTAATAATTATGGATTCAATAAGTATATTTAATAATTATAACATTATATTGAGTAAGTAAAATTAATATATTTATTTTGTTCATTTTATTGTTATCATTTTTCATTTTATGTTAAATTTCTATTAGATATCCATATTATTTGTAACATGGATTTTGTAATTACCTAAAATTTATACCATTTTTTATATGGTGTTTACTTTTAATGGTACTTTTTTAACATGCAAAATATTGATAAAAGTATATTATTTACTCAATATGGATATTTTTTTGATAATTCATATTGATTAATGAATTAAATTAATCATTATATATATAAGTAATGCTTTGGACATGTAGTGATGGGTGGGGCCTAAAATTTTATATCCCCTCGATAAATTGGTAGGTCTCATGAGACAAATTAATTGAAAAAAATTAATGAGTTTTTACCCATAGTTTTAAACTATCTTATTAAAGGTTTTTACAATATAGATATCATTATGTATGATATCATGATGTCTAAAATTAAGTATTTACTTCATTGAGAAGTCAATTATTATTATCCATGAGATTATTACATTAATATTATCTATGGATGAATTTTGTGCTTGTATTAATGATTAAATTTCATGTGTGTTTAGTTATTTACCTTAGTATATTGACTATTTTGATCTAATGATGATGGTTAATGTATTTATTAAATCGAATTTCTGTTTAGTTGATTACATTTCCATATTGATTATGAATTATTGATTCATGATATCTTCTATTGTACATACCCTTTATTGATCATTTGAGATCACCTTTATTTTGTATCCATTCTCTGGGATATGAAGAAGAGTTCATTGAATGAGGTCAAGGATGCTAAAGTTTTTCCATTACTTGTTTTATATTTTATCTCCAATGTAAAATGGGCATCATTTATGTATTTGGATCTCCAAGACTACTAAAATAGTCAGTCCTTTCAGATTTTACCACTTATATCTATGCCAATGTAATAAAGTAACAAATGAATCTAGGTTATTGGTGTTGGGGTTATTATATATTAGGGTGTAATTAATAAAGTTATATTTTATTTGAAAAAAAATTGATTGGATAATAAATATGGGAATCAGAAAATTATATAAATGAAAAGTATATCCACTTGTTTTAGTAATGAATAAAATTGTAGGGATTTAATTTCCAAAGGATGGTAAGTAGGTAACAACCTAGGTAATGTTATAATGAATCATTTTTAGTCTTATTAAATTAACTAAATAGATTTTGTAGAGATATATTCACTATAAAAATATTAATAATTTTTTTAGTCAAAAAGTAAATAGTTTTATTCTTACTAATTTTTTTACTTTTATTCTATAGTTTTATTTAATGTATTGATGTAATTTCCATGATTTGGAACTTCCATATATCATGATAAAAAGATAATTTTTACATATCTGGATTTCATACTAATAAATGTGACCCAATTTTTCCCTTCCAAGGCTTGAAATATCAAAAGTAAATATTGGATCACCTATATACCAAAGGACATTTTGGGTTAAGAGTTTTATTGAATTAGGAAAAACTCTTACAAAAACAACACTCATGACTTCAAGAGAGTATTCCTCTAAAAATACCAAGATTTTTTATTTTCTATATTTAATATTAATTATCTACCATAAAATTCTTCCCATATTAATACTTTATAGAAATAAATAATTTAGCAGAATTCTTCATAACCTTGGAAAAAACAAACACAATATGGGTGATCTCAAATATATAGTTAGTGTAAACATAATCATTAAAAATTGAACGTCTTCAGTGAGAGTAATATGAGAATAAAGTTATGATGGAATAATTAATTTTCATGATAATAACATAATGTAATTCATACTCATCAATAAAAAGATCATCAATCATGTTTTAAATGTTTAACAAAGGAAAGAGTCATTAGAATCAATAACCACAAGCCATGTGATGTCAATTTTGATAAAAGGAATCCATAATAACCCATATGAAGCATAAAGAAAAACTTTTTGGTATCTTGGAACATTTTCATATCACTCTTACATATGGAATAACCTTAAAGGTTGTAAGGGGAGTAACCCTCACAGTTATAAATAAAATAAACATCAAAGTTACACTTAGAGTAACTATCAAAGTTACACTTGAAATAACCATAATATTAATAATTTTAATAACCATCATAGTATAATCCTATAATCTATTAAGATAAACTTAATATCCTAACTCTAGCCCATATTTGGAATAACCATTATAGTATATTCTAATAATATATTAGGATAAACCTAATCGGTTAACTCCATCTCATTAACTGATACATTGGAGAGCTATAACAGGCTCACCTTCCTCCGATTTATAATAGAACCACCTATAATCATAAATAACTTCCAAAAAAACATGAATAAATTATATAGAGCTTGTATTTTATAATAAAACTCATATAAACATCCATATTTTATATCACAACTTGATTAAACCTTTTAAAAATAATTGAGTTCCATAAAAATATCATTGAAACAATCATAATCC
This sequence comes from Viscum album, assembly GCA_963277665.1. Classification (NCBI taxonomy): domain Eukaryota; kingdom Viridiplantae; phylum Streptophyta; class Magnoliopsida; order Santalales; family Viscaceae; genus Viscum; species Viscum album. Next base: position 222,201,306 of record OY728123.1, on the reverse strand, counting down.
ATCCAAAGTAAGAATGAGAATGGTGTCTATTAAAAATATACCCAGTGGAGAATAAGAATCATCATGTTTTATTGATGTTGATTAATGGAAATAACATTAAAATACAATCATGATCATTCTTGAGAAAAATACAATTTTCACTTCGAAAATAACTTTAAAAAAATTTATAAAATATTTTGAAAATTATTTTATTTTAAAATAAAATTAGAAACTTATAAATAAAGTGTAACATCTTGAAACAAACCTCTTGGGCTGAGATGGAATTTTACGTGACATCATGCACACATCCTCATATACAAGAGGCTTCTGACTATCTACAAAGATTTTATTTCGATAGTGGGGAGACTATAATATTAGTGTCATTTCATAGGATCAATAATAAACAATAACTAAAATGATATGTCATTAGAGTAGTCATGGAGAATAACTTAATAAAAGGCATATATGACATGTAAATAAAAGAATATCAAAAAATTTGAAATCATTTATAAGGTAAACAATGTTGATAAAAAAATAAATGATCAATTTTAGGTCCCTCCAGTGTCTATCCTAGAAAACAACCAGCTCTATAGTCCTCATGTTAGTAGTCTTCCTTAGGGCCATTTCCCTTTACCAAATACCTCTTGAAAACTATAAGCACACCAAAATTCCTGATTAGGATGCGAGTAAATAACTAAGTAGGACTCCACGATTTTGTCCTTAAACATATGTTCTAAAGTATACCTGTGTATTCCATAATAATAATAAATGCATAACAATTATAGTAACGCATAATCCAAAACCGAGTGGTCGTGTGTTATCCAAGACACCAAAAACCCCTATCCATACAAACTTCAGCTCTATTAAAGAGCCATAATCAAGGTATCAGGAGAATAAAGTACTAGTTATGAGGCTAGAGAATCGTGATACTCGAAAACGTTTGATCGTGAAACTTAGTATACACTAGGCATCATGTAAGTGACATTCTCAACAATCTCTATAAATCTAGGCCTACTCAGCATTGAATAATCAATGAGAGAATACCCCTTGGAATTCTCTAGGCATCAATTTCATCACGTGGAATCCACAAGGCATCATCATTTCCCTACACTATGCATATGACCCTCATCATAATCATTATAAGTCGTGTACGCTCCCCCTCTAAGGGATAAACATGTCACAATTTTCCACATTACTTGGGTTCCATGAATAGTACCACAAAATCCCACATTTCATGGTGGGGTATAGGATAAATAATTACACATCATCACAAGTATGGTAGCACAACAATACATTTTATCAACACTGAATATGAATAATAAGATACAAGTACACAAGGAAATAAGTGTAACATAAGGTTCTCAGGGCTGTACACAAACTCACATGTGAACATAATCGATCATGGTCATCAAATATTTCTACGAATAAATCATATTAATGAATCATTGTAATAAATCCCAAAATGGTAAGGAACTTCCTACCTCAAAACCATCGATGCCAAAGGTAAGGATAAACCCCTCTGTGTGGTTCAAAAGATGGAGCAGAAACTTTAAAATTCATTAACACATATTCGGGGACTTATTATCATAAACATTGACACTTTAATGATCAAGGTTCAATAAGGGTTCCTAGAAAAAAAATCTATTTTATTTGAAAAATATATAAAATATCACATGTGTTAATAACTTCTCTCTCCCAAAAAAATTTCAAATTAGTTTTAAAATATCACATGCTGTGATATTTTCTCTCTTATGGATAATTTAGAAATTAGCATTTTAGGTCAACACATGTGCTTGAAACATTCTCCTCAAGAATAATTATTAAACCACATTGAATAATTTATATCGATAGAATAATTTGATAACACATTAATTTTACTTATAATTATTCTTATAATTTACGATGATAAAAGAATAATTTTCCTATAATAATTTATCATAATTATCCTTTGAATATTTCACCGAAAATATATTATGATAATTTTTTAATTATCCTTTTAATAATTATATTTTAATAATTCAAAAAATTATACATCTATGATTATCTTTTGATAATTGATTAATTTATCCTTTTATTATTTGGTACAATTATATCTTGATAAATCCATATAATTATCTTTTAATAATGCACATAAATTTCCTTTTTTAATTTATTTAATATTATAAAATTGATAATTATCTTAAAATTATCATTTCAAAATTTTTATAAATTAACTTATATAATATCACATAATTATCATTTGATAATTCATTATAATTATCGCTTAATATTTCATCATTAATTCCTTCAATAGTTAGATGTATTTATATTTTTATAATTTTAATTACAATTATCATTTGATAATCTTGTGGAATTATATTTTAGAAAAACTAGGATTTATTATTTTATCATTTATCCTTTTTGTTTTCAATAATTTAATAAATAATTAAAAAATGAATAAAATAAATAAATAAATGTAAAATAAAATAAAATAAACTCAATAAATATCCTCAGCTAGCAGTGCCTATATACAGTGAAGGAAGATGACCTGCACCACAACCCTTGGAACAAGGTGACTGCCTGAGACATGATCAATCATACCCAAGGGATTCCTGGATTTGGTTTGATTTAATGATATCAACCAAAATAAAGGGTGAATTTTTTGGGTATTTTAAAAAAACCAAACATGTACCTTATCGCTCATATTTTGATACCCCTAATTTAATCCACCATTTTAACTAAGTATTTAAGTTGAGTTATTAATTTAACCAATTTAATTCATTATTGACTGAAATGGGTGAAAATGGTTTGAAATCAAATAATTTGTAATATTGGGGAATCTAGAATGGTGGTTCCTCATTGAGACATGAAGAAGATGGGGTAATTTTAATGATTTTTTAATTAATTATTATTTTTATAATAATTTAAATAAATATTAAAATTTATCATTGCGTGAAATGATTCCAAATACAGAACACACATAAAATTTATGTCCCAGTTAGTGTAAATCGCATATCCTAGACCTAAAGGTGGTTTCATATTTCTCATATGATGAACTTTTTTGGATATATTCAATTATTTTCAAAAAAATAATATAATAAAAATATTAAGTAATTTATCCTCATGAGAGATATAACCAAACATCCTATGCACACAAATATTATGACATTCCTAGGCTAAAACCATTATCTCAAACCTAACAATGGTTTCATATTTCTCATATGATGCACTTTTTGTGAGATATTCAATTATTTTTTGAAAAGTATAAATAAAAAAATTAAATAATTTATCCTCACCTGTGATGATGCCAAATTCTCTATGTGCATAAATATTATGTCATACCTAGGGTAAACCCCTCACACATGAATTAAAACTGGTCTTATATTTATCATAATATACTTCATTTTGGAGACATTAAAAAAGTTTTGTAAAATCACATGCATGTAATATAATATATTTATTATTTTTATTGTGTTTACATAGAGGCTCTATTAACCTGAAAATCTCATACTAACTTAGTATCTAGCTCTGAAAATATTCCATATAATATTTGAAGGTGTTAATTGGGATTTTACTCTTATAAAAAAACATTAAATTATAAATTAAGTTAATTTTATTGAGAAACTATATTTTCACATAAAAATACTCCTAAATTATTTTCAATGAGGGGTTTCATTGTCCTTAAAGACATAGGATAATATAATTCTCCCCGTTTTTTTACAACACATTCTCACATATTTCTATAATCTACACTATATTCCCCTCATAATATGTATTAGTCTCCATATAAATGTACAAAAAATAAAAAACATGTGCACGGTTGGGTATGTACCTTCAAATCTATGACACATGGAGCATCTCATTCATATCTCGATAGTTATAAGGGAGGTACAGATGATACTCCACTACCACTATACGCTCAGTTATCTCAAAGGGTCTAACAAAATGAGGTGTTAGATTTCCTTGATTCTCTATAAATCTATTCCTTAACCTAGGATTCGTAGTCAAGAAAACTTGATATCCCATAGAGAGCTCCAATGTTATCCTCCTATGGTAAATAGAATATCTTTGTCTACATTGAGTATTGATCAAACTATTCTATGTTACATTCACCCTCTCAAAGATTTCTTAAACCATACTGAGGCCAAAAATCACTGCCTCACTCGCCTTATGACAATAGAGCAGTGAGAGACATAACATCCCATAAAGATCCTCATATGGTGTCATCTGAATCGAAGATTTGTAATAGAAATTTAATGTGAACTCAATGAAGGCTATTTGATCATCCCATTCTCCACTGAAGTATTCAACACAATATCAAATAATATCCACCAATATGTGTATAGTCTTCTTGGATTTTCCATCAGTTTGATGAAGGTACATCATGCTCAATCTCAGCTGAGTCACTAGGGTTTAAAAAAAAATACAAAAATATTGATCTAAAATGTGTTTCTATATCCAAAAAAAATCTCTAGGTAACTCCATGAATGTATATGATCTTTGAAATAGAGTTTTCCAATCCACTATATAGAGTGAATCTCTTGGATTGATAAGAAGTTGGAAGACTTTTTAAGTTGATCAAAAATCACCCAGATTATATCACAAATCCTTTAGGTTCTAGGTAACCCTTTCACGAAGTCTATCATGATGTATTACCACTTAATAATAGGTATCAAGAGTGTATGAAACAACCCACAAGGATGTTGGTGCCTAGCCTTCACCCTATGATAGGTAAGGCATTAGAAGATGAAACCAACAATGTCTCTCTTCAACCATGGCCATTAGAACTGCCACATAAATTCAGGATACATCTTGGTCGCACCATGATATACTACCCATATAGAGGTATGTTAATCCCTCATTAGATCCTATTTAATGGAATCAAGTATTACTAATATCCCATGTATCAAGATCACGTCAACATCAACCATAAACCATCCAGGCATCATATCACCATAAGCTAATTGTTCTCCCATAACATCACACTCTTGGTCGGACTATAATCCATTAACCACCAGAATAAAAAGTGAGAATGTGATTTCTAAATGGGAATAAGTCATTGATACATGATTCTCATAAGCATCCATCCTCTAGAAAACCAATAAGATCACTTTACATCATTTCTCCTCTGAAGGCCTCTTATCCAGATCCTACTCAGCCTTCATCTTAAGGATAATAGCATCCAAAATGATGTTGAATTTTCATAGGTGAATACATAATCTAAAAAAAGAATATATAAAGATACTCAACCCAACACATTTGTCTCAGATTTATGTCAATATATGTGAAGATATAGTGATGGTTTTTTTGATCTATATAAAAAAATATCTCACAAAAGAGACAGTGTCACCAACACATAAGAACATAGAATATATATTCTAGCTCCAAGTCATGTATTGTAACATCCCCCCCACTTATCAATGTCTTAATAAGGTGTAAGGATATTACATGGCCTTGGGTGATATCCCTAAGAGTCTAAAGGATATAAATAAATGCTAAGGGATTAAATACAGTTAAGGGATGGATTTACCTTTGAAAATAAATCAAACACAACCAAGTATACCAAAACAAAAAAACAACTATATGATTCATTATAATAATGTAATACAACACAAAGAAATACCAAAAGACAAAAAATACCAAACTACACCATAACCAATATCAGAGTACCAAAACAAAAGTCTACAACACAAAGCTCAAAGACTTCAAAGATATTGATACTACAACTCCCAACATGCTTTAAGATCCAACTCTATAATCAATTCCCATGAATCATGAAGTAACTCTAAAGAAGTGAAATACTTTCCCTTTACCTATGTCTCAAAAAAATATATATGCAAACTCACTACAGTGCCTATGTAGGGCGTGAGTATTCAAACTCTATAGGTTTTCCCCAAATGACTTCCCTACTCACACAACTAGGATAAAACATGTTAGCATATTTATATAAAACATTTTATATAAAAATTTCAAAACAATATATATCAAATCCAAACCATTTCTAATTAAATCATTTTTCATACCAAAATAGTTTCGAAAACCAAATACATTTGGAAATAATTCAACTAAAAAATTCATTCAACCATTTCTCAATAATAATTTTGCATAACCCATTTTATTTCACATAACCTCACACACACACTCAAGCACACAAGATTCATGTTACCATTGATAGTGGAAATTCATGTCCATACTTTGTCTATTTGATGATGGTTCTTCATGACCAAAATACATCCCATTAAACTCATGCTTAACCATTTAATCCAATAACCATGAAAACACAATCATTGAAAAACCATTTCAATAAAATTATCATTTTATTGAAAACACCTTTCCATGCATCAAAACCAAACAACCATTTTAAAATTTTCATTTTAAAATCATGTTACCACTTTCACCTTCCACCAAAACACCAAATATTCACAACTATAAGAAACTTCACTAAAGAGGGTTTCCATAAATAATTTTAAAAAAAATTACAATAAATTTCAAAAAAAATTAACATCAAGCCTTTAGGTTCTAAGAAGAGGAGTGGAGAATGAATCCACTTACCTCGAAAACAATGGAGAAAACGAATAATGACACAAATTCTTCAACAAAACCAAGTTAAATCTCTAAAAACTTTCCTTAGATCTTATTACCAACATAAAAAAAAACCAAATATCATAATTATTAGCATAAACTATCATATATATTTCCCCAAAAGGCTTGATCTATAAATCCAATAGAGGGAATACTAATATATCTAAGGAAACCCACCACGAACTGGAACTTACCAAGAAACACAACCTTAAATGCACCAATATTTTCTAATGGATTTCTCTCAGATATAGGGGGAGAATATCCACAACCTTTATGAGGATATAAAATTGATTTAGGGTAGAAATAAGTGAAAGAAGAGTGGTTTAGAAGAAAAAACGAGTGAGATCAACTTTTTTAGGATTTAAAAATTAACTGTTCATGGTTGGGTCCCGCGATTAGGAAAATCATATGCCAACTGTGCACCATCCACTACCTCCCAACACCCTTCGAATGGTTGGCTTGGACGGTTAGAAAAATCATACACTAACCATGTTTTTCCCTATATTCCCAAAAGTACAGTTACTCCTAGGTGGTCTATATAGTTTTTTCAAACTGTGTGCCTAATAATTCACCTACCTAATAGCTTATATTTCATTTGTAATGGTTTCCTATACAAATATACAATTCCTACTAATCATTCTCCAACCATGAACCTCGATAAATGAACCAAAAGCATTTCAAAAAGTTCAGTAAACCCTCCAAAAACATCACCCGAACACTTTACATACATAAATTACATAAATAAATGGTTACTTACTTGAAATAAAGGGTTCCACATATATAGTGTAGTTTTTATCAGAGGGTGTTAGCTGGTGATACCCATAGGATACTACCTTCTTTAATGGTATCAACACCACTCCCAGGCCAATGAATGATGTATCATAGTATGTTGCATAACCTAACCCATGATCAGGGAGTGTCAGTATTGGAGTTTTCATCAACCTTATATTTATCTCTAGGAACACCTCCTTACATTGGTTTGACCATTGTAAAATCACTTTCTTCTTTTTCAACACTTTCATGGTTATTGATAGTTGGGAGATGTCTTGGATAAACCATCAGTAATACATTTCAAAACCCAGAAAACTCTTATTCTCAAACGCATTCAGAGGACATTTCTAGGATGTGGCTTCCTTAACTTTCTATAGGTCTATAGATATAATGGTATCAAACAACACATGTAATAGGACCTTAATATCTCAAATATAGAGGTCACACTTTGATAGTTTAGAATAAATTCTATGTGTTCAGAGTATACTATAGAAAATCTCAAGGGGCCTATTATATTTCTCTAGTGTTAGTGAGTAGATAAAGATATATTTTATGAACAATATGATGAATTAGTCAATTAAGGGATGAAAGATTTTGTTTATAAGGGCCATTGAAACTATATACACATTCCTTTTCCTAAACGACATTACCAATTACTCCTGTAGTCCATACCTGCTCAAAAATTCCATCTTCGGAATGTTATCCTCCATAAACCACAACTGGTGATAGCATAATCAAAGATAAAACATAGAGAATTGCCAAGATACCCATATATGATTGAAAATATCATCAATCCTGGGTAAAAAATATCGATTATTCACTATCACCAGGTTCATATTCTGGTAATCAATGCATAGTCAAAGACTACCACTCACCTTCATAGTGAACAATATAGGTGAGCCCTATGGTGAAGTATGAATCGATTCCTCTCTTTGTTTTCTAGATGAACCTTGATCTCCTTCATCTCATTGGGAACCATATGATATTGGGTATCTAAAGGTATGTTCTCTTGACATGAGCTCAATATCATCTTAAATTTTCATGCCTTCAGATTCTCTATAAGGTAAAATATTCCCAAAAATATTCCAATCCATTATTCAGTATCCTAAGGGAATTTGATGATCTAGAGGGATCAAGAATTCTAGAGTTGAAAATCATGTAATATTTGACAATAGTTCTGAACTCCTATTCCTAGTATATGCATTAAGAAAATTTATTCCAACTGAAGTGACCCTACTCCTTAAACCATAGAGAAGGTGAGAGGGAAATATAAACTACATTCTCACATATGACTAGTTGTACTGATGAAACCTCCTATGTCGCGGACGTATTCTAGTGAGTTTCCCAAGCAGCCCCATAAGACTATATCGATGTCAAATCTTCATGTAACATGAATGGACATAATTCAAAAAATAAATAGAGTCATTGGGATAAACCCTAGTCATTCTATGAGACCATGCCAAGTTTTTATTAACTAGTCTATGGGATCAAATAATGTTCTACTAAGATTATACCCTTAACCCAAGGTATACCCCTCCTGGAAATGACCCTTGGTTATATCCCTTCACATTATTCACTATCATCATATATATAATAACAAAAATATATGCACAATTGAACTAATTAATTCCAATGAAGATATATCACAACAACACAAAACATGGATATAACACACAAAGAAAAACTATCCCAAACAGATAGCACAAATCAAGGAATTTAATCAATGAACTAATATACAACAAAAAACTGGTATATATATGGAATGTGAACCTATGTTCCAAGCCATGATGCAAGAATAAACCCAAAATATCATAAATCACATATAAAAATCACTTTCATCACTCAAGGTGATTTTAATCAATTGTAATAGAAAAACATAAATTCCCCACATTATGGAAACTTGTTGGGCCCCTATACAATGCTAGCTAAGCTCTGTCATAATCCCCCTTCATGAGTCCCAACCATCCTATATTCTTTCTATCATGTCCCATCCTAAGAAAAAGGTAAGAACAAGTTAGTGAATCATGATACTCTAATAAAATTTTGCAACTTACCGACCCAAACCACCAAGTCTAATACAGAAGGTCAAATGACATCATGCATGACTCCACATATGCATAATGCTACTGAATAACAACGATCAACTGAATCTGGAATTGGGGAGATAATACCCTCAGTACCGTGTCATAGGAACAACAAAAAACAATAAATTACATTTTAAATCATTAGAGTTAACATGCGTAATAATTAAATAAAATTATATATGAAAAGTAAATAAAATCATGTCCCAAAAGTCGAAATCCTTTATAGGGAGAATAATATATATATAAAAATAAATGATATAATTTAGGTCCCAACAATGTCTGTCATATCCCACCACCATCTCTATAATCCTCAGTTCAATTGTATTCCATAAGGCCCTTACACTTCCCTAGATACCTCATGAAATCAACAAGAACAACAAAAATCCTAAGTAGGGAATGAGTAAAAGAATCCGTAGGACTCCACCAATGCATACTTAACCTGATGTTCTCAAGTATACATGTGTTTTTCATAATAATAATAAATTCATAACAACCATAGTAACACAAAATCGAAAACTGAGCGGTCTTTTGCTAACCAAGCCGCTATAATCCCCCAGTCGTACCGTCTTCATCTCTATATTAGAAGGATATTAAAGGTTAGTGGAGAATCATGGACTAGCCATGACTCTTGGGAATCAAGATACTCAGCATCATCTAACCGCAAAACTTGGTATACACTAGGCATATAGGAAGTCACATTCTCAACATTCTTTAGGCATCAAGATCTACTCAACATTCACTAATCATCGAGAACATACCCCTTATAATATTTTAGGAATCGAGTACATCACACAACATCCATGAGGCATCGTCCTATCCCTAACCTGTGCATAGGTCCCTCATCACCATCATCACAAGTTGTGCACACTCCCCATCTAAGGGATAAACATGTCACGATAGTCCACTTTCCTTGGGTTCTAAGAATAATAACACAAAATCACACATATAATGGTGGTATACACAAGAAATCATAGAACATCATCAAAATTAATTTATAAAAATAATACACGTGATCAACATCAAACATGAATAATAAGATACAAGTAATTATGGAAATAAGTTTCATATAAGGTTTTCAGGGCTGCACAGACACCAACACATGACCATAATCTTGCACAGTCATTAAATATGTCTTCGCATAGATCATATTAAGGAATCATGTGTAATAAATCCCAAAAGGTAAGGATATTTATACCTCAAAATCTTCAACATCAAGGATAAACCACTATGTGTAGTTCAAAATCTAGAGTGGAAACCTAAACACTTAAGAACACCTATTTACAACCTTTTTATTATAAATGACAACACGTCAATGATTAAGGTTCATTAAGGGTTTGTAGAACCAAACCATCTATTTTATTTCAAAATGAAATAAAATATCATATGTGATAATACCTTCTCACTCCTGGATAATAGTCAAATTATTATTGAAATATCATTTATGATGATATTTCTAATCCTGGATAATTTCAAATTTTAATTTTGGTTCAATACAGGCGATCACAATATTATCCTGATCCATATTTTATAATTTATATCTCTAAAATAATTTGAGGACACATTTGGTATTCATTATAATTATTCTTTTAATTTTCTATAACAAACGCATAATTATCCTATAATAATTTATGATAATTATCCTTTAATCATTTTACAAAAAATATATTAGGATAATTTTAAATGATACTTTTAATAATTATCTTTTGATAATTTAATAAATTGTAATTTTATAATTATCTTTGTATAATTTAATAAATTATCCTTTTATTATTTGGGGTGATTATCTCTTGATAAATCTTGATAATTATATTTCTGTAATACATGTAATTAACCTTTAATAATTTTGATAATACTTACTAAATGATAATTTTGTTATAATTATCATTTCATAATTGGAATAAGTTATCTTCAATAATATCACAAAATTATCCTTTGATAATTTTTTGTAATTATCTCTTGATAATTCATCATTACTATCCTTTAATAATTCCTTGTATTTTTAATTTGATAATTTAAATTACAATTATCATTTTATAATCTTGTGGAATTATCTTTGATAAAAAAAACTATGATTTATTATTTTATCATTATTCCAATTTGATTTCCATAATTAAATAAAAAATTTAAAAAGGAATAAAATAAATAAATAAAAAAATGTGGTAAATATCCTCGGTTGGAAACACCTATATATATAGGAGGAAGATGACCCATTCCACAAAACCTAGAATAAGGGGACCGCCCAAGACTTGATGGATCATGCTTAAGGGTGTAATGGGTTTTTTTGGATTCAATAAGATTAACCAAAATTAATGTTTAATTGTGTAGGTATTTCAAAAAAAAACTAAACGTGTATTTCATTAGTAATATTTTGAAACCCCTAATTTATTTAAACCATAATTTCAACTGAGAATTTAAGTAAAGTCATTAAATTTAACAATTTAATTAGTTTTTGACTAAAACAGGTGAAAATAGTTTGAAATCCATGCTATTCGAATTTTGGAGTGTCTAAAATGGAGGTTCAATTCTGATACCTGAAGAAGATGAGTTAATTTTAAAGAAAAAAAATTTTAATTAATTAAAATTTTAAAAATAATTTAAATAAATATTAAAATTTTATCATTGTGTGTGATGTTAACAAACACCCTTTTGACATAGAATTTATGTCCCATCGAGGAAAAAACCCATATTCTAGACCTAAAAGTAGTCTCATATTTCTCATAGGATGCATTTTTTGAGATATATTCAATTATTTTCAGAAAAATAATAAATTAAAAATATTAAATAATATATCCTCACATGTGATTTGACCAAACTTATAATGCACAAAAATATTATGTCATACCTAGGGTAAAACCATCATCTTGGACCTAATGGTGGTCTCAAATATCTCATTAAACACACTGTTTGGGATATATTCTATTATTTTCAAAAAAATATAAATAAAAATATTAAATAATTTATCCTCGTGTGTGATGTTACCAAACACATAATGTGCCAAATAATTTATCGCAGCTAGGGTAAACCCCACATCATTGACCTAATGGTGGTCTTAGATTTCTCATACGATCCACCATTTGGGATATATTCAAATATTTTTGTAAAATACAGAACATGTAATATAATATATTTAATATTTTTATTCCGTCTATATCGAGGCTCTATAGACCTTAGAATCTCACACTAACCCAATGTCTAACTTTAAAAATATTTCACTAAATATTCCAAGGTGTTAATTGATCTTTTACCATTACACAAATCATTTAAATCATCCCTTAAGTTATTTTTATTAAAAAAATTACAATTTCAAATAAAAATAATCATAAATTATTATCAATGATGGTTTTTATAGTCTTTAAAAATTTATGATATTACAGGAACCTTGAAATTAAATAATATTCATACTGATAGGATAACCCATTCATGTTGTAAATATTAAAAATAAACACTCTTTTCAATAATTCTGTAAAATGGAGTCAAAAGCAGCCCATTTTGAAAATGTTAAGAAATTTCCTTTTAAATCCTATTAAGAGGCCAAAATCATGTATAAAAACATTAAGAAATGATTTATATTTAGAAAATATTTTTTTTGAAATTGTTTTAGAATATATTGAAATAGAATAGAAATATTCATAATCTTAAGGAAGATACTAAATCAATATCATTTACAAATTACTTTCTTAACCTTTCATTAATTAGTAATAGAGGAAATGGAAAGTAAACATTTAATACAAATTCAATAATAAATTATAATAGATGAGATGTGGTTCAAAAAAATAAGATCTTATGATTTATCTAAAAAGAATCTTGAATATAACATTCTAAAAAACAAAGAGATTTTAACATAAATCCTTTTCCACTTTGGTAACTATTCAATAAAAAACCCCATTAAAAATGAAATCAAATGAAATTTAAAATTTTATGAACATAAAGATATTCATGACATACCATTTCAAAGGGAATGTATATACACCTCATAAAAGAATACATGTTCATCTCATAAACGTATATCCCAAAAAATATATTTTTTGATGAATTTCCTTTAAAAAGATCATATCATTGAATTGATACTTAATAAATGGATAGATTATTTGTAAAAAATATAAATCGATTAAAAAAAGTTAAAATTGTAATGCCCAGCCCTCAGTTTCCCGGAGCTGTTTCAGAAATATGTTGTGTCATATTTTTATAAAATAAATTGAATAATTACACAACACATTACAAAACAAAGGATATTTAAAAGTCAGGGTTTTTGGAGAATTAGATACAACTGTCAAATTTTCACAAAACTGTAAAAAATTAAACTTTAGTGCTCTTCCTTCATAAAGAAAAGTACATCACTCAAATCCTTTAAAAATGAAATTAAAATGTAGGGTGAGCATTTAAAATTCCCAGTAAGTGGTTTTAAAAACAATCAATAAATTATTTTGAAAATTTTATTTAAAATGTAAACACATACTATAAATCATTTCATTAAAAAGAGAACACCTTTATCATAGCATTTCATCATCATTTTATGAGAGTTACTAAAATTATTTTTAGAAGAATATCATACTAAAAAAACTGTTATAATTATTTAAAAGTTACAAATAAAATTCATAATAAAATATGTACACACTTGAATAAAAATACATGGAACTACACTTATAATTTATATAATGGCCATAATTAATTATGTATGACATACCATGGGTGAAGATACAATTTTCACATGAAATAATACTTATTCAGAGTTTGCACATAAAACTATATCAATTATCATTTAACAAACAAATGAAAACCATGAAATGATAGATAAATTTCTAGACTTTTTTTATATAATGGAAACAAAATATTAATCCCTGTTTATAAATGAACTGTTATGCATATTACTATATATATAAATATAAATCATTATAGCTTGTATATTTGAAAATATAATTTTGAGCATCACATAACAGGAATAAAACGGATTAAATAAATGATATAAATGTTCATAAGAGAATGATTCCTAACCATGGATATTCTATAAGTCATATAATCACATGGAAGATCAAGTACTAGATTAATAATAAGGGAATTCATAATTTCAAGCATCATAACTACACCGTCAAGGCCTCATTTCAAGAACATACATAACCATAATGTCATAGCCTTCTGTCAAGACACTCGTTTGTCTCATGGGACCTACCTATGTATCGAGGGGCTATAGAAATCCCCACCAATCACTTAATAATTCCAATGAATTCTTTATATTAAAGGAGATAAACATAAGCAACATAAATATATGAAATAACTTTCCCCTATCTGTATACATAAAAACTAGCCATTATGAGTACTGTGGTGAATGGTATCAAGATATCACATCCACAATCAAACTGATCATAAACCATTCAATGTACTATATTATATGATAAACATAAGATATTAACCTCAATAAGACATACAATTCAATATAGGTGTTGAAATATACCAAAAAATACTTGAATAAAATCATCGAGGAATTTTTGATAGAAATACACTTTTACTTTGAAAGAAGAGTTCTTTTGGAAAAATATTTGCATAAAAATAGAAATTAAATAAGGTAGTTTTTCAATTATAAAATGAGTGATTTTATAAAAAAATAGTGGCTTAAAAAATATTATAGAGTATGGTTGAAAATAGGAAAGAATTTGAGAAGCTCCTTTGAATTCGGATTTTTATCGGGAAGTATTGAGAAAGATATTTATAAAACAATTAAATACATATAAAATAAAAATGAATTCTGATTGCTACACATATATAGAACATTAAAATATAATTTATGAGGAGTATATAATAAGAAATAATAATTTCATTTAGTTAAGTAGAGAATAAGAGTAACCTAAATGAAAATGGAGGTTCAGGTAGAAAACCCTTCCTTATGTTCATAAGATTTAAAAGATTATATTGAATCCCTTATCATTTTAAAAATAAATTATTTTCATAAAAATTATTAAAATGAAAAAATATGGGTATGTATATGTGTTTTTTATACACTTATATATATACACTTGTCTTGTAAAATCGAACACAAAATAAAATAAACCCTTACCAAATATAGGTTATAAAATGAAATTTAAAACATAAACTTGACCCGTGAATATTATGTCAAATATATAAATATAGATTCACATGTAAGTGTGTGTGTATATATATATATATTTAAAACAATATAGATTTACAAAAAATAATAAAACCCTTACAGAATAATAACCAAAAACTGAAAATAGGTTTAATTACACTCTTACACAAAAATAAATTAGAACTTGAATTTATAATTAAAATATAATTATATAATATCCCTTACAAAATAAAATTTAAAATAATAAATCCATTAAATTTTATAGGAAACCAAATAATGGATGAAAACTTTTTCCTTCTAAAGAACTTGAACTAAGGAGAGTTTTGACTCGGGACTTCCGAACAAGGAGGAGGGGTTCTCCCGAGTCTCGAATAATAATATGAATTCATGGGTTCATTAAGATTTTGTGAGATGATATGTATTATTTTTATTATTATATATTTTTTAATCAACACAAATAATCATAAATAATCTCAACCATAGGTATATATTTTTAATTTTTTATATTGATTTTTGGGTAAAGTTAAACCCAATTGGTGCAAATGAGGACATGGGTTTTAGTCACCCCTACTACTCGACCTCATGGATTCCCCATATATCCAGTGGATGAAAAAGTCCATATTTTGTTCCATGACATCGGTCGAAGAAGTTTGTAGTGTATATTGATGTCCGATGGTCGACAGCGACGTCGTAGTCGTTCGGTTGGAGGATGACGACGACACTGGTGTAGGTTTGCTGGGGAGAAAATACGGCATGTACGTTTTTAAATAAAACAAACATTTAAGTTTCCTCTATCATTTCTTTCTATATCAAAATTTGTTTTATTATTTTTCTATTCTATAATTACCCATCATTTCACCTTTTTGTGTGTTTTGTCACACCATTCACTTTGTTATCATTTCATTATTTTTATTCAACTCATTTTTTTTTAAATATCACGTTTTTTATTCATTTGTTTTTATGAAACATATATTTATCTTAAACATATTGTTTTATACATATAAAAATAATAATATTGTAATTATATTTATAATTACAAGATTTTATAAAACAATTTATAAAAATAAAAATAATTATACAATTATCATAATATTTTATATGTATAATTTCAAATATATTTTCAACATTTTATCAAAATAGTTACAATTGAAATAACAGTAATAATTTTATAATATAATCATAATTTAAAATCTAAAACAAAAAATTATATAATTTAATAAAACCAAATTTATAACAGTAATAATTTTATAAATCTAATATTAATACATATTTCAAAACTAGTAATTATACTTTCATATATATGTTTATAAATATATGTCATTTTCAAAAACCAAATAAGTTATATTTGAAAATATATTTATAAATGTTAAAATATATAAATATATATAAAAATTTAGAAATTTACACATTCAAAATATTAAATAACCTTTAAAATAAATTTTGTTATTCAAAATCTTTTATCACAAAACAAAACTAATAATAAAATAATATTTTAAATAAAATAATAAAATAATACAATATTTTTTTTAAAATAAATTTTAAAATAATAAATAATATATAATTTCAAAATTTTAACAAAATTTTTATAATATACGATCATAGTTTTATAATAAAAAAATTGTAACAGTAGAAATTTTATAATATATTCATTATTAATTCAAAAATAATATTTCATATACATATACATATATATATATATACATATATATCATATTTTGGAAATTAAAATTTTATAAAAATAAACTCATTATCATTTTTAATGTAATTACTCATTTATTATATTCTATTAAATAACCTTTGATAAAAATATATTCTATTTTATATAGTGTTCTTTTAATAAAAGTAGAATTTTTTTTTAATTTAAAATAAAATCTAAAAACTATATATAATAAGTATAATTAAATATTAACTTATAATCAAATTCAAAAACTTAATTTTAGTTATTATTTTTAAAGAAAAATGTCACAAAATATTATTAATTAGGTTTAATTATAAATAAAAACATTTAATAAAATATTTTTATAATAAAACTAAGTTTAGAATTCTTGATCTGTTATAAAAATACATAATGGAAAAATTTAGAGATTTATTAAAACATAATCATGCCATATATATGTCAATTAAGGAGATTTATAACCTAATAAAAGTAAATTGAGTTTAGAATCCTTTTACCACTTGGTAACATTCATGTAAAATCACCTTGAATGAATTAATTCAAATTGAAACATAAAATATCATGATTTAGTAATGTTTTATGATATAATAATTAAAAGGGGTCGTATATACACCATATATAAAATTAATTTGGTGAATAACAATAAAATATGCCTAAGTGAAAGTAAATTGAGTCGAAATACCTTACCTCGAGTCCATACTATTGGTGTATGTCCTTTAACTCATGTATAATAAACTCGTATCAATTATTTTATTTCTTAATAACATTTTATAGTTTTAATAACTTTTTATTAAACCATTTTTTTCATTTATCTTAATGTCATAGATAATTTTTTAATTAGTTATGTCTGTGTCAGGTGTTTTGAGGACATTTATTTTATTAGTTTGAAATGAATTTTATAGGATGACTGAGGTCAAATAGGTCATTATCTAATCATCCATAGGGTAATAATCATAAAATAATTATTATTTTTACCCATAAATTTTTCTTTTGAAACCAATCGTGAAATATTTTTATGAAAAATGAACTATGTTAGAATTATGTAGACTACAAACCATACATACGCGTGAGTAATTTTTCTATTTTTCAATGATCATTATCGAAAGAATGTAAGTATTACTTTATATTTCCATAATTATATATATATAATAAATATCATATTAAATATTTAAGTACACCTATATATATCAGCCTATGATGTGGTTATGAATAATGAATCCCATATCAGTATATTTAATATACTTATTTTTTTATATAATCATGGTTAAGGAATTAGTGAATGATGTGAAGATTAAATAAAATAGAAATTCTCGATTAATAACAATATATCTTCTTTTAAAAACTCCCTTTCTCAACACCTTATGTCTAATAAGGTTTGTATTATTCTCTATAAAAGGGATCTATAATTTGGGATGGGATGTTAGGATGGTTTTTGGGTATATATTGGTTGAAAAAATGTGGTTTTAAGTGTGTACTAAATATAATAATATATTCCCTTTTGTAAGAGAGGAGCGGGGTACTTTTTGAATTTCTCAAAATATTAAATAAATATAAATGAATTTTTAATTAAAAATTTCTCAAAGATAATTTATTTAGAATATATGATGGGTAGTTATATAAATAATCTCATAAAATTAGAATTATATAAGTTTTTACTATTTTTATAACCTCATTGTTTAGTTTTAACACCTTATTAACCCTTTTCACACTTATTAGCACAATAAGGTTTTTTACTCTTTGAGGGTCATTATAGTTACTATATGTGAAAAAAGGCCCATAAATTGATGAGTGTTGGTATTATAAATCATATCCTTACCACTTGGGAAAATATAATATTTTTAGTAATTTTATATCATTTATTAAAATAATATTTATTATAAAATATCATTGGTGTTAATTTTTAGAACTATTATTTACATTGACATTAATAACATTAAGACAAAAAATTAAATTTGAAATTTTTATTACATACCTAGAATATTATATTAATATATATAATTCACTTATCATATTAATTATTTTAAATTAAATTTATTTTAATATTTTAATGTCATTTAATTTTTTTCCATTAATTGAATAATTACGGGTTCGGCACTGTATAAACATTTAAGGTAGTTATTTTGTCACAGAAATTGAAGATACATTATGATGATGAATATAAGTCAATTTTATTAAAAATTAATATTTAAAACAAAACATATATTATGTTTATTGTAAGAACCTAGATCTTCCTTTCAGGCATGTCCTTCTTTTCTGGTTGTTTTTGAGAAAAAGGGGATTTTCCAGATTTTTTTTAAGTACACACCGTGTACTTTATGAGTACATGCTGTGTACTGCATTTACATAGAGGCCGTGTGCTGGCCATGTAATGGCCAAACACACGGCTGTGTGGGGTGACCTAGAGGCCACCTAAAGAAGAGTACAAAAAAGGTAAGTACACACCGTGTACTTTAAAAATACATGTCGTGTATTTTTTTCATTAAACATATCGTGGTCACATCTAATCACCAAAAGCTCTCCTTATAGGTATCTTTCAACTGAGATCTCTTGTACGACTGCGATCCTTCTCCGAGTCATCGAGCCTCCGTCTGTTCTCCGATTTGACTGCCATTGATTGCGTAGGGATCACCTCGGTAAGCTCTCCCTTCTGCTTGAGATTCGTTTCTCGATTCCTCCTCTTTCTCATGTTATCCTCTGTTGAATGTTTTAGATGTTTTTGTATATATTCGGTGTTCTAAGGTGATTCAAGACTCTAGGTTCAAGTATATTGATCTCCCAACACCGAGGTGGGTGGTTTTTCACTTTCTGTTGGAAGTCTTTGAGTTTTATGTGAAAATTTTCCCAATATCCATGAACAGGGTATTGTGCGTTTACTGTTTTAGCACTATTGTTTTCTTGCTTTTATTGTATGCTTTAGTAGAGATAATTGATTGTAAATAGTGTGAATTATTGTGATTTGGATGTATTGCCCATGCATGTTTTTCATGTTTGGATCATTGGGTCTAGTTTTCCTGTTAGGCTGATGTTTACTTTCCCATGCCTAGTTTTGTATGATGGTGTGACTGTTGCTCTATTATAATGTTATAATATAGAATTCTAGCCAATTGGTTCTTGAGGTTTACCTTGGATGATACGTGCTACTACACTTTATTTACTTACACATGGCCGTGAGAACCTGGTGTATAGACCATAGGGAGAATGGAAGTTGAGGGCTTCTCCAGAGTGTCTATTTTAGTTACGATGCGAGACTACATGGGGGAATTGATGTTGAGTGCTTCCTCAGAGAGTCTGTAGTTCCTCGACGCAGGCCACAGAAGTAATGTGACGTAAGTGCTTCCTTAGAGCGCCTTTAGTTATGATATGAGACTATAGGGGGAATTGATAGTGAGTGATTCCTCAGAGAGTCTATGCTTAAGCTAAACCAGAGGGGTTAGACCGAGTGTGCTTCCCAGATGGTTTCTTGTAATTATTAGGTAGGACCTAAGGGTATAGGCTATGAGTTCTTCCCAAAGGGTTACCTTTGTGTTAGCTACCTTCTTGTGCTGCTAGGTAGGACCATAGGGGATAGGATGTGGGTACTTCCAAGATAGTTACCTGTCTACTTGGTTAGTTGTTGCTTGATATTGAAACTGTGGATTTTTTACTGTTGAGTACTTTCTTATTTACTATTTTCTATACTTTTACCTACTATACATTCACTGACTATTAGGCACAGATCTCATGGTGGTTACCTACTGGGATTTAGTCTCACACCCTATTTGGGGCATTCTTTTGGGCCCAAACGGATTATATTTTTGTAGGTATAGATAAGGGCAAGCACCCTTATACTTTAGGTACATGATAGCTATGGAGCTGGAGAGCATGGGACCAAGCTATGGCTTGTGATGCTGAGGAGTTGTTTACTTACTTTCTTTTGTACATTGGTTTAGTACTGTTGTATTCCAACATTATGATTTGTTTGGCTATTTTCCTATACATATGTATCATGCATATTTCATATATATATGTGTGCTCTAGTTTAATTATTTTCCAGTCTTCTGCTGTTTACTTTTGTATGGTTTTCACTATTTTTGCTACTTCTATTGTTTTATTCCACTTTGTTACTCTGCCAATGAGGGAATAGTTTCCCCACTATCACACCCAAGGCCCTCGCTACTAGTCGGCAGCCTCTGGATTTGGGGAAATACGCTTGAGGTCATGTGACCAACCAGTTACAGGCACCTCTGGGTGGCTTCCGGTACCGGGACATTACAAAGTGGTATCAGAGGCATTATTTTCTCTTTACTTACTATTTGGATCCTTTAGCCAGGGATAGGAATGAATGGGTACTCGGTAATAAGCTGTGCTCGAGAGAAGCTAACCTGTGTACGGGGAAAAGTCAATCTACCTCGTTTATTGAATTTTTTTGGTTTTTCAAGTTTACATTTGAGTTTATTTTCACCATTGGGTGACCCACATGCTTTGTGCTATTACTGTTAACATTATTAAGGTTCTATTTATGTTGCAACCCGATGAGATGAGGGTATTCCACCTCATGAATCATATATGAACTTTCTAGAAATCCCATGTCATGCATTTTTTCAATACCATTTTGGGTGAATTAGTGACTGCATGTTGTTGAGATAGATGTTGTGCTAGATATGAATGATGTTATGATAGTTTCCTTGATAAAATACATGCTAATTGATAGGGTATTGTTTGTATAAGGTTTTGTTGAATGGACGCCAAACATTGATTCTTGAGGTGTTATGGGCCCTCACGGACTGAAAATTAGTGGATCATTGCCTGTTTTACCTTTTTTATAACATGTATAGATGACAAGATTTGATTCATGGAGAGTATGAGACCACACAGATTAGAATTTGTCACTTCAATGTTCGTTTCAGTGTTTTTCTGGGCTCTGAATTAGTTTCTGAGGCTTACTGTCTGGAAAAACCTAGAATACACGTCGTGTAGTTTTGACTACACTCCATGTGTTCTTCTGTTCGGGAAGAAATTGTTTTTCT
Organism: Viscum album; assembly: GCA_963277665.1. Taxonomy (NCBI): domain Eukaryota; kingdom Viridiplantae; phylum Streptophyta; class Magnoliopsida; order Santalales; family Viscaceae; genus Viscum; species Viscum album. The sequence continues at coordinate 222,179,151 of OY728123.1, read as the reverse complement.
TAAGTATATGTTGTGTACTCTATGTACACACTATGTCGTCTCTAGCCATGTAATAGGCCGTGTGGGTGGGGACACGGGATAGGGAAAACCTGGAGTGAACACGGCTTGTACAGTCCATACACATCGTGTGTGTCGACCCTGTTCCCACCTGTGTCACTAAAAACACGGGTCAGTGTTATCCTTTCTCACACACGCCGTGTCTGTCTGGAACACGCCGTGTAGTTTGAGCCGTGTGTTAGGCCATGTCACTAACAACATGGGCCAGGTGAAGCTTATCTAGTACACGTTGTGTCTATCTAGAACATGTTATGTAGTCTTGTCTTAGGAGTTCCATGTGGCTTAGCCATGTAGAAGGACTCGGGAAGGGGAAGAGGATTCAAGTACATGTCGTGTGTTAGGATAACATGTCGTGTGGTTTGGGTGTTACATGACCAGTTTTTTCAGAAGTACACGCTAATGTGAATAGCTTAGGGGAACACTCCGTGAAGGAATTATACACACCATGTAGTCATGTTTTGTAAAACATGAATGCTTTCTTCCACTTTTTTCCCTTCTTCCACTTCTAGTTTTCAGGCCTTGATAATCTTGATCTAAGGTGTGCACTTGACCTTGAAAAGTCATTCCACCGAGACATCCTCTGGTTGTACTCCAATTTCCAGGCGGTGATCAGATGCTGGATATAGCTGATTAGGGACTTCCAGTAGATCATCATGTTGTGCCAATATTGGAACTGCCCTTAAACCAAACATAGGTTCTGATGCATAGTTCAGGGAAGGCTTTATGTGGATGATTCAGACCATTCAGGGAGCACCGCCTCCTACCTCATCCATGGCTGATTTGATGCGGGTCTTCCAGCAGCACACTCCTCCCACTTTCTCAGCAGATGGAGGACCCCAGGCTGCAGAGTCATGGCTATAATCCATGCTTACGATCTTCAAGCATCTGGAGACGCCTCCAGAGAGGAGGGTCAAGCTCGCTACTTATATGCTTTGGGATTCGGGCAAGAGGTGGTGGGATGTGATCTCACATGCGGGACACCAGTAGATCATGGATTGGGATGAGTTTCAATACATCTTCTTTGACTACTTAAATCTAGATACCCTGAGTACCGATTGAGCCCAAGAGTTTATGAGTCTAGAGTAGGGAACTCTTTCTATAATGTAGTATTTATCCCACTTTACCAAGCTGCAGTGCTTCACACCTATTTCAGAAGGTGATCAGTTATTTATGGAAAGGAATTTTGAGGATGGTCTGAGGAACAATATCTGATCGTAGGTGAACATCTTCTGGTTGACTTCTATCAATTCTATAGTCAACCTAGTGTTGATCACAGAGTGCAATCTGAGGGATTCTAGAGTTGTGATTTAGGGCATATCGGCATCTGGGGTTAATATTCGTCCTACTAACAGCAGGAAGCACTGTAGGGAGTCCTCGTGCGGTGATCCAAGGAGGTGAGACACTTCTTCTAGAATCTTGGTGGTGTGCTACCAGTGCAAAAAGAGCAGGCATATGAGGCCACATTGCTCGAGGGACCAATTGGAGTGCTGATCTTGCAGCAAGATTGGTCACCTTCAATTTTTCTATCAGATCTTCTCACCAGAAGCTGGTGACATGGGTTCTTCCATGACACCTCATTTAGGAGAAGCACCACTAGTTTCTCACCGGTCTGGGAACTGGAGTTCTTCCGGCTGTTCAGGCCGAGGTGGAGGTTGTGGCCATGGTAGCCAGTCGCCCAGTTTTTAGCAACAACAGGGTGGTAAGACTTTTTCAGTGGAGCAGACCAAGCAGGAGTAGGATCCCAGACCCTCTACAGTTCAAGGTACAATCCTAGTTGCCTCAGTTTTAGCTTCTACTCTTTTCGATATAGGGGTTTCTCATAGCTTTATATATTTTGCTGTTGTGGATATCCTTGGTCTCTGTATCTTTTCTTCTACTGATATCATGACAGTAGACACTCCGTTGGGGACTAGAACGGCTAGTGTACGTTAGAGTAAGGATTTACCTCTAAAGGTTGGTGGGTGTCACTTTTTATGGGATTTATATGTCCTAGAGATGACAGGCTATGTGGTCATTCCCAGAATGGATTGGCTAGTTCCCTTCTAGGCAGTTATCGGCTGTTATCACCACAGGGTAAGTTTCATATCACTAGAGGGTGGATATTTTCTTCATAAGGGCGAATGGGATATCTAGGAGAGTAGAGCGAGACTTGAGAATCATGGGTTGGGAGGATTTGCAGCCCATATTTCTATTTTATATCTAGATGACCAGGGGACTTCATAGTTAGACCTTCCTCCAGTGGTGGACCATTTCAGAGATGTTTTTCCAGAAGAATATTCAGGTTTTCCTCCATAGCGTGAGGTAGAATTTTCTATTGAGCTCGTTACAGGAGAGACACCAGTGTCCATTCCTCCTTATAGGATAGCAACACCAGAGTTGCAGGAGCTCAAGAAGCATTTGGAGGAGTTATAGGAAAAGTGTTTCATCCGACCTAGTACTTCTCTTTGGGGTTCACCAGTCCTTTTTGTGAAGAAGGAGGACAATACCCTTAGTCTTTGTCTGGACTATCGGAAGTTGAACTAGTTAACGGTCAAGAACCAATATCCCTTACTTAGGATTGATGATCTCTTTGATCAGCTTCAAGGAGCCCGGGTGTTCTCAAAGATTGACTTGAGGCCTGGTTACCATCAGTTGTGTGTTATACCATTATACATACCTCTAATAGCCTTCCGGAGTAGGTATGGTCTATACGAGTATATGGTTATATCGTTCGGTCTCACAAACACACCTGCAGTTTTCATAACACTGATGAACCGAGTGTTCCATCCATACGTGGATTCCTTTGTGGTTGTTTTCATGGACGATATCTTGGTGAAATCTCACACTCGACACGACCATGCCACACATATTGAGATCATTTTGATTACACTGAGAGAGCATCAGTTATATGCTAATCTCTCAAAGTGCCACTTTTGGATAGACCAGATTCACTTATTGGGTCATGTTATCTCAGAGACAGGATTATCAGTAGACCCAGAGAAAGTGAGAGCAGTAGTTTCCTGGGAGCAGACGAAGAGAATCTTTGAGGTGCGGGGTTTTCTTGGGCTGGTTGAATACTACAGACACTTAATACAAGACTTTTTACGCTTAGTAGCATTGCTGACGGGTCTGAATAAGAAGGGTGAAAAGTTCTCATGGTCAGATTCTTGTGAGTGAGCCTTTCAAGAGTTGAAAGAGAGGTTGACTTCAGCACCAATACTTGTCTTTCCAGAGCCGGGAAAGAGCTATACTTTTTACTGCGATGCATCAGGTATCAGGCTGGGAGATGTACTTATGCAAGGAGATGGAGTCGTTGCGTATGGGTCTCGGAAGTTGAGGCAACATGAGAGGAATTACCAGATGCATGATCTCAATTTGGAAATAGTTGTTCATGCCTTACACTATTGGAGACATTATCTTCTAGGAGATAATTTTGTGGTTTTCACCGACCACAAGAATCTCAAGTACATCTTCACTCAGTGTGATTTGAATTTGAGATAGCGATGGTGGGTTGAGTAACTATAGTCCTTTGACTTTGAGCTTGCCAACACGCTTGGGACAGGAAACACAGTGGCTGATGCATTGAGCATGAGGACTCAGATACAGGTAGTTCAGGAGGCCAGCAGTGAATGGAATCTCATAGTTCTGTTATCTGAGATGCATTTGGAGGTGCACAAAAGACAGGGGTCGACGTTTCTATCTTCTGTGGTTGTCACCTCTACTCTTCTTGATCAAGTGAGAATGAAGAAACTATCAGATTCAAAAGGCCTATCCCTACGAAAGAACGTGTCAGGAGAGTACCCTATTCATGGATGGACCATAGGTTGGGATGAGATATTGCGTTTCTAGGGGAACGTATGGGTGCCACCAGATATACGTGAAGAGATGATGCGTGAATTTCTTTCCTCAGTTTGGGAAGTTCATCCCGGCGTCGCCAATATGTATCGTGATCTACACCATTAGTATTGGTGGCCAGCTATGAAGATAGATGTTTCTGGTTTTTTCATGAAGTGTTCCACCTATCAGCAGGTGAAGGCGGATCTTCAGCGACCAATAAGGATTTTTCAGTAGTTACCCATTTCCGAGTGGAAGTGGAATGATGTTGTGATGGATTTCATGACCGGTTTGTCGAGGTCTCCTCAAGGGAATGATGTAGTTTGGGTTGTCATTGAAAGACTTATGAAGGTTTCTCACTTCTTTCCAATCAAGGGGACCTTCAGTGTTGATGAGCCAAGATGGTTGTAAATCTGTGAGATTGTGCGCTTACATGGAGTTCCATACTCCATTTTTTCAGACAGAGATGCTCGTTCTACTTCTTGGGTTTGGCAGGGGCTTCAGAAGGCTTTGAGTACAGAGGTACTTTTGAGTACAACTTACCATCCCTAGACAGATGGCCAATCTGAGCGTATGATTGAGGTGCTTGAGGACATGCTCCGAGAATTCTTTCTGAATTTTGGAGGTTCTTGGGAGAATCATATACCTCTTTTGGAGTTTTCCTACAACAATAGTTTTCAAGCAACTATTCAAATGGAACTTTTTGAGGCTTTGTACGGTAGGCCATGGCCATCACCCTTATGGTGGCTGGAGGTGGGAGAGGTAGCATTGTTGTGACCTCATCTTGTTCAGGAGACCACAGAGCAGATAGAGTTGATTCCGAAGAGGATGGCTACTATGTATTCTCGACAGAAGTCTTATGTTGATCAGTAGAGACGACCTCTAGAGTTCGAGGTTGGGGATCAGGTTTTCCTACATGTCACACTGAGGTTGAGACACAAGAGGATTATGAGACAGGGAAAGCTTTCACCGAGGTACGTTGGGCCATTTTAGGTGTTGGAGAGAGTTGGGCCGGTTGCCTACCGGTTTCAGTTACCTCAGTGGTACCAGGATATGCACGACGTTTTTCATGTTTCTCAACTCCGACGTTACTTTTCAGACCCATCTCATGTCTTTCAACCTGAGGAGGTTGAGGTCGAAGTGGATGCGTCATTCGAGGTGCATCTTATTTGGATTGTTGATCACAGTACAAAGGTTCTCTGTGGCCAGTCTGTCCCACTGGTATGAGTGTTATGGCAGCACGGGTGAGTGCAAGACGACACATGGGAGAGGGAGGATGATGTACGAGCACAGTGGTTAGAGCTATTCGGGGATTCTTCTTCTACGCCGCCTTGCTAGGGAAATTCGGGGATAAATTTATTTAAGGGGGTAGTTTTTAAGAACTCAGATATTCCTTTCAAGTATTTATTTCTTTTCTGGTTGTTTTTTTAGAAAAAGAGGATTTTTTGGATATTTTTTGAAGTACACGCCCTATACTTTCTGAGTACACACCATGTACTGCATTGCCGGAGGAGGCCGTGTGCTGGCCGTGTAATGGAAACACACACAGCCGTGTGGGGTGACCTGGAGGCTGCCTATAGTGGTGTACATAAAAGGCAAGTACATGTCGTGTATTTTTTTCATTAAACGTACTGGGGTCGCGTCTAATCGCCAGAAAGCTCTCCTTCTATTTCTCGTTCGACTGAGAGCTCCCGTATAGCTGTGATCCTTCTTTGAGCCGCCGATCCTCCATCTGTTCTTCAATTTGACTGATGTCAATTGCGTAGGGATCAACTTGGTAAGCTCTACCTTCTTCTTGATCTTCATTTCAGGATTCCTCCTCTTTCTCAAGTTATCCTCTGTTGAACGTTTTATAAATTTTTGTAGATCTTCAGTGTTATATGGTGATTCAATCCTAGAGGATCAATTATATTGATCTCCCAATGCCAAGGTAGGTGGTTTGTGCCTTTCTCTTGGAAATGTTTGAGTTTTACGTGTAAATTTTCCCAATACCCATGAATGGGGTATTGCACATTTACTGTTTTAGCCCTATTGTTTTCTTGCATTTCTTGTATTCTTGAGTAGAGGTAATTGATTATGAATAGGGTGAATTGATGTGATTCAGATGTGTTTCCCATGCATGTTTTTCCTATTTTGACTGTTGGGTTTAGTTTTCCTGTTAGGATGATGTTTACTTTCCCATGCCTAGTTATGTACGATGGTGTGACTCTTTCTCTTTTATGTTGTTATGTTGTAGAATGTTATCCAAGTAGTTCTTGAGTTTTACCTTGTCTGATACGCACTGCTACACTTTATTGACTTACACAGGGCCCTTAGAACCTGGTGTATAGACTATAGGGAGAATGGACGTTGAGGGCTTTTCTAGAGTGTCTGTTTCAGTTACGATGCGAGACCACAGTGCGAATTGATGTTGAGTGATTCCTTAGAGATACTATAGTTCCTCGACATGGGCCACATAGGGAATGTGACATAGGTTCTTTCCTAGAGTTCCTTTAGTTACAATACGAGACTATAGGGGGAATTGATGACAAGTGCTTCCTTAGAGAGTCTATGCTTATGCTGAACCCGAGGGGTTAGACTGAGTGTACTACCTAGAGGGTTACTTTTACTTGTTAGGTAAGACCAGAGGGGATGGGATATGAGTACTTCCCATAGGGTTACCTTTGTGTTAGTTGCTTGCTTGTGTTGCTAGGTAGGAACAGAGGGGATTGGATACAGGTACTTCCCAGAGGGTTACATGTTTGTGTTTATCTGCTTCATTAGTTGTTGCTTGATATTGAAACTATGGATTGTTTATTGTTGATTACTTTCTTATTTTCTGTTTTCTGTACTTTTACCTATCATACATTCACTGACTGTTAGGCACAGATCTCTTAGTGGTTACCTACTGGAATTTACTCTCACACCCTGTTTGGGCCATGCTTATGTCCCCAAACAGATTATATTGTTGCACATATAGATAAGGGAAAGCACCCTTCTACTTCATGTACTTGATTGTTGTGGAGCTGGAGAGCATGGGACCAAGATCTGTCTTGCGATACTGAGGAGTTGTTTACTTGCTTTCTTTTGTCCTTGGTTTAGTACTGTTGTATTCTTGCATTGTGATTTGTTTGGATGTTTTCCTAGACATATTTATCTTTCATTATTCATATATATATGTGTAATCCCGTTAAATTATTTTCCAGTTTTTCATTGTTTACTTTTGTATGATTTGTCACTGTTTTCGCTACTGCTATTGTTTTCTTCAACTATGTCACTCTGCCAATGAGGGCATAGTTTCCCCACTATCACACCTAAGTCCTCGCTGCTATTTGGAAACCTCTGGCCTTCGAGGAAATGCGCTTGAGGCCATGTGACCAACCGGTTATGGGGCGCCTCTAGGTGGCTTCCGGAACCGACACGTTGCATTTATCCCCATTTTAGAAATATTATAGGTTTCAAATATAAGAGTGTCACATTTTTTACTTTTCCTTACATAGAATATTATAAAGGTCATTATCCCACCTAATTGGAATAAAGTATATGTAACTGAATTTTTGATGATTATGGATGAGCATGAATAATCCAATAAAATTAAACCAAGTTTTAGGGTCATTTTATAGTTTTTATCAAATTATTTTTAACCCTTATTTACCCATTTGACCCTTTACTATGGTAACTAAAATTGCTATTCTTAGTATTCGTATTGACCATAGATAAAAGGGACTTATTTAATAAATATGGAACTCCTAAATCCAAATTTTAATCAAATTTTCAAAATTCATAACCTAGAATTTTCTGAATTTAATTTCAAATGAAACTGGAAAAACAAGATGAAAAAAAAGTTTTCCTAAAGATACCCCTGTTTAAATATAAAATGTTTTATTCTAAATTCATGTTTAAAATTCATTTCAAAAAACAATAATTATTTTATTTTAAATAAAAATAAAGTAATTAAATTGTAATATAAAACAAAAATATAATTTTAATTTATAAATATTTTTAAAAGAAAATACAATTTTCAAAACCGATAAGTATTATCATTTTCATGTAAAAATAAATCTTTCAGAAAAAAATTAAAATTTCACCAAAATATAATTTTGATATTAAAATTTCAAAAATTATATTTCTTCAATCAAATTAAATTTCTCAATTTTACAAAAATTAATTATAATACTCACCCATAAAAATTAATTAAAATAATTTTTGAAGAATAAAATGAAATTACAAAATATTAAGTTCTTATTTAATAAGAATTAATAAATACATTTGTAATGATTTTGAACATTATATATTTTAAAAATATTAGTTAATCTTATTCATATCATCCAATTCAATAACTAGGTTATAATAGTCATATTTTAATTCTAATGTTTCATGGTTTGATTGTGCCAAGTATTGTGTATATTGTAAGCTATAAAACATAGATTCTATTTTTAAATTCATGATATATAATAATATCCACCCACATTTTGAAATTTTTTCCTCAAAATTTCGAGTTTGATCTCAATAATCAAAGGTTGATATTTTAAAATACTTTATTTTGAAATCCCACATCATAAAAAAGGGTTACTATAAATTCCTCTTCGAAATATATAAAGGGTAGTATGAAGTTTTTCTGGGATAAAACATACTAGGTTTTAAAATGGGAAAAAATTAATGGGAAGAGAAAATATAGACATGTAAAAAATATAATATCCAAATAATGGTGGGAATTTATCTAGATCATTGATCATAATATATTTAATAATTATGATAAATTCATTGGGAATTTGGGGTGGAGACTGAGTGGTAAACCCCATAATCCTACATCAAAATTACATGAATTTAAATTTTGGTAAGCCCTTATAAGATTTATGATGTAGGAACTAATGTAGTCATTAAACTAGGGGGAAGTGATACAAGCATGAGGTGGGTAGATAATGACACAAACCTGATGCAGGAAAGGGGTGCAGACCAATGTATGTGCTGATGAAAGCATTGGATTTAGACCATAAAAAGAAGGGGACTTTGATCCATCCATTGTTGGGATTATGGTCTATGTAATAAAAAAGGGTTTATAGACCTATATATATGTAATATATAAATAAATAGGTTTATGGGTAGGCTATCCTTTGGGGGGAATGACCTTACTTTTTAGCCTGTGAGTTTCTAGTATGTTTTTGTTAAGTTTTAATTGTACCCCCAAAAACCAAATATATTATGAGAATGTCAACAACCACAAAACCATAAACCAAAGTGTTGTGAAGAAGACCATTGATTCATTAAAAATGAATATAATAAGATAAAATATTTTCAAGATCCTTTAACTATACTTCTGGAATTATTTTATTGTCTAAACTAATAAAATATAGAAATAAACATAATCGGTATATATAACTTTATCCATTAATCAATTTTTACTATAATATAATCATTTTCTCCATTATTGAAGATGAATTTTGTATACTTTAAGAAATAAATCAACTTATAATGAATCACATATTACAATATATATTCCTAATATATTTATACATTAACCAAAACAAAAATAGTTATTATTGGGTAAAATAATTCCTAAAACATATAAAGATTTATATGAATAAATAATACATTAATCTCTAAACTTTAACGTATTACCCAATTTTCAGAATAAATCATTCCAAAATTAACTATCATTAAAATTTGAAAAAATATTATACACAAAGAATAAAACCTGAAAATAAAAACTATTTTATAAAACCATGATATTTTTTTAGAAAAAAAATATTTTCTCGATAGAGCACTAGACACGAAACACCGAGCTTAAACAGACCAGGAAATAATATTATTTTTAATATAACCCTTATAACCTATCAGTTAAATTGGAAGGTGTGAAAAATATTAATTACTTTATGAAATATATATATATGTCTTACTAAATATAAATTTATTGATAAATTAATTTTAAATAATAAATCATTTTTTATTAAAGTAATTTTATTCATCAAAAATTTTCTTTCTTAAAAAATGATATTTATTTGTTTTTGTGAGGGAATTTTATATTTATTTTTTATATATTATAGAAAATGAATTTTATAAAATTAAATTAACATTTTAAATTTTCATATAAAAATTAACTTTGGGATAAATTTTTGGACTTTTCAAAAAATATTGATTATTCAGAAAACAGTGAAAAATACTAATTTTTTGTAAAAATGACATTTCATTTAAAAAAGTAAGTAATTGAAAAGTCTTATTATGTTTTGAATATGATTTAAAGTAACATAAGTATTAAATACTTATATTTAAACCAGTTAATTACTTTTGAATCAATGTTATATTGGATTGTAGTATAAGTTTATTTTTTTGGTTTAAAAATCTGATTTTTCCGAACACTATTTTGAAGATAATAATGTTTTTCCTTTTAAATGAATTAAAACAACCAAAAATTAGGAATTATTTAAATGAAATGTATTTATATTAAATATATATAAATTTAAATTTAAATTCATATAATGATTATTATAGTTTATAGAGTTAATATAAAATCATATTTTCTTGAAAAATACACTTCTTGAAAATCCACTTTTTCATCGCATTAGAAAGTTTAATTTTAAATTAAATTCTTCCAATCATGTGAATTTAATTTTTTAAAATGGATAAAACATTTTTAATAATAATTGTTTATATTGTATAATAATTTCAACTTAATTTTATTTCGTATTTATTAATGAAAATACTAAAAAACACTTATCACAAATAAGGTTAAAATAGGTTTGAAATGGGTAAAACTAAATATGTAAGGAATAAAATGACTAATAAACTTGATAAACAACCATTTTATACACATATTTTTCCTTTATAACTTCTACTATTTTATAGTGAACCATTTTTATCTTTTTGGTAGGTTAAAATAATGGGTGAACCATTTTCCTTTCAAAAACTATAAGTGTTCCACCCACCTCACTTATGAAAGGCCACCCCCTATTCTCTCCTATTAACACATTAAAATACATTTGGATCAGAAAAAAAATTCCCATATATATTCCTTAATTACCAACCCAAATATTATAATCTTTTTTAAATCATAAATCCATCATAATTAGGCTTTTGGTGCAAAACTAAGAATACTTTTCAAAGAAGATATATCGTGCTTAACTGAGTGTTTTTATTTTATTTTTTCTTCCACCTCCTTTAAATACTATTCAATTAAGAATATAAAATAAAAATATTAAATTGCATATAATTTAATTTTATTATTTTAAGTTAATATCCTAAATCCATATCCTCTTTCATAAAATGGGATATTAAATCATCATTCGTGTGTACGACAAACAACCACCTCACGAACTGATGTCATTAATTTTCCATCATTACCTCTCAAGGCTTGATATAATGATGGATTTAAATTATATAGATAATATTTTAAACATTTTTATACATTAATAGTTATTTTATAACATATATATTCTTACTATCCATTCCTTGGGGGATGTGATAATGTTGCTCGTGTATATGACAGACTACCACCTTATAAAGTAATGTGATTCATTTTTCACTAACTCTTTACCTGGAAAGTTATAAGGACAAATTTAATAAATATATGTAATATAAATTAAATAATTATTATGTTAATGACTTATTTATCATTCTTAAATTATAATATATTATTTTATTTCTTACAAAGAAAAATGACAATGTTGTTCGTGAGTACGTGTGGACAACTGCCTCAACGAAGCGATGTGATTCCTTTTTCATCACCAAAACACTTGGATGAAATATATAAATATATTTAATGAAATAATATGGTATTAAAGATATTATTATCAATATATAAAGATAAAATATTACTTACCATATTTCCATAATTGTCGTTCAAAAACTAGAAACGGTATTCATGCCTATGTACGATTTACCGTCTCAATGATCCTAATGTAGTTCATTTTACATAATAATATTACATGATTGGTTATAAAATTATATATTATTTAAAAAATTTATGAATATTTAATTTTTTATATTCTTTATATTTTGAAATAAATACCTTTTTGGCCATAATGAATATACCAAATCCATTTTGAAATAATGAACTTAACGTCCTCAAAACACCAGACATTGATTTAACTGATTAAGTATTTAAATATATAATTAGGAAGAAATAAAATAAATTATTTAAATATAATTTATGAAACTTGGAAAATATTAATATTAAATAAAATAATTAATATAAGTTCATTATATAGGAGTTTCAAACACATACGAAGAAAGACAGACTGGAGGTAAGGGTTTCTCATCTCACTTTTATTTCTCTGAGACATATGTCATATTCACCAGTTATTTTTTTTGTGGTGTATATACTAAACATTAAGATATTTTAATATTAATTTCATGAAACTTATTATTATTTAAAAATATATATGATATTATCTCTTTCATGGGGGTTTTATCCAAAGACTACCAAAGTCGTAAGTGAATTCATCCCAACCTCCATTCCATGAGGCGTATTTTGATGTTATGAACCTAAATTTATTTATGAGGTGTAAATAAATCACCATTTTAAATGTTATATCATGAATTTATATATTCTAATGATATTTAATATTTTTATTATTTCAATTGTTTCATGGGACTTACAATTCAAATGATTCCAAAGTGGTAAGAGACTTTTCTATAAAAATCATCTTTCAAAGTTTTCCTAAAACCTATATTTTTATTCCATGTTTGTTTTTTTAAATGAATATAATAGTTAAATTATATAGACATGGTAGTTTCATATAGGTAAATATATTTATTTCTTTCAATTCTTTTCGAAAAGGAATATTTTTACATAATGTTTTTCGTTTTTACGAAGTACAGAAGGCTTGTTCTATTTTAATGTATACGGTGAAAAAACCTTTTCATGCCACCATAAATTTTGTTTAAATATTTTATTTATTTAAAATATTTCATTTTATATTAAAATATAAACCATTTTTATTTTTATTCTTTATCTTAAATGTGTTTTTAAAAGAAAAGGTTGTTTTGGTATTGAAAATGGGTTTTTAAAAGAAATGGTTTTTTAGATATCTTGAAGAGATGTACATATGAGTTTAAAAGAGTATTTAAAATGTTTTATAATGAAAAATTTAAAGAATAAATTTTTTATTTCTTTATGTGGAACAAGATAATTATATGAAAAATGGGTGATCCCGATATAGCTTATATGCTAGGTGCGTGCAGATAGCTCCGAGTGAGTATGATATATATTATATGTTGGGTGTGCCTAGATAGCATTGAGTGAGCCCAATATATATTATATAGTGGTTGTTCCAAAATATATCTATATGTTATTGATATAGATTATATGATAGGTGTTACCAAATAGATTCGAGTGAGACCAATATATCTTGTATGATGTATGTGCCCAGATAACATTACAATTCATTGGGTAATGTTCCTTGTCTATTAAGGGAAAAAAGAATGGATTTATTGCAGGGGTTATACTATGTAAATAATTGGGTGCAAGTTATTTATGATATATTTTTAAAATGGTTTGTGAAGAAAATACTCCAAAGATACAATTATTTTTTATGTATTCTTTCTATGGTTTTTTTAAATGTTTCCTTTGATCAAGATTGAAATCATATGACACGTTAATATTGGTTCTTATGAATATTTACCTTGATAAATATTTATTAAATATTTACTATTTTATGATATATGTGTTTATAGGTATGAATATTCTTATGTTATGACCATGCACTTTGATTATTCCATCATAATTTTTTTTCATCTTAAGCTCGTTGATAAAATTAAATTGTTAATGATTATGTTTACCTTTACTGTGAATTTGAGATCACCCTTATTATGTTTTCTATTAAAACAGGTTATGAAGAATTATGATTAAATTATTTTTCTGTAGAACTTTTTATAATTATTTGATGTTTTTGGGAGATGTAAAAGACTTAAAATGGAATATGAAGAGCTGGGTATAGTGGGAAAATTATTCCCTTGAATTCATGGGTCTTGTTTACGTAACAGTTCATCCTAATTCTATAAAACAGTAAACATCAATGGTATTTGGGTATTTAAGTGATGAAATATTTTCTTTGGATGTTGTATGTTTTTTATGGTCAAAATTGGGTCACCTTCATCAATATATAATCCAGAAATCTAATGTTTATGGTTTTAGCACTGGATCTAGGAGTGTAGGTTTGGGGCTATTATAGTTCGTATCATAGGAGTGTGTAGATAACTTTTGAGATTAGGATATTTTCATGTGAGATTATATTAAGAGTCATGGATACCATTATAGTTCTATAAGATTAAGTATGTTCATAATTTCAAAGTCTTAAGCACCACTTTTAGGTTTTAGGTGATTAGATCTTAATGTGGTTAATAACATTTTAAAATAAATTTTATTAGTTTGAAGAATATGTAAAACATTGGTTTAACGTGAAGTATGACTTTAAAATTTTTAGACAAAAAGTTTTTATGAATATCTAACGTTTATGTTTTTAATGATCTTGGATATTGATGTAATTATAGGAAGACAAGTTTTATCATATACATAAATATAGAATTTAAAATCGATTTGGTGACTAAGAGATTAATGTTATTTCAAAAGAAGATTGATTTTTTATGGTATTAAAAGCGTAAAGTTATAAGATATAATTTTAGGTTAAAATAAACTTCAATGTTGAGATTATTTAGGAATTATTTAGTTTCAAATTTGGTTGTTACTGTTGTTTTTTTGAGATTAATGTATTGTTTCATCATATGAAGGGTTACTCATTTTGATAATTATCTTTCCATGTGCTAACAATTTTGGTTTTGGTTAATATATAAAGAAATTTAGAATATATTGTTATTAATCATATGGTTATTGGATCCTTTAAAATTTTATTTTTAGTGCTTATGGTATAAAAACTCATCTTCAATACTCATCATTTGGATAAAAAATGAGTTTTTTTATAGAAATTGATTAAGGGATGAAATTAAAATTATCACATAAGTATCTTTCATTAAATTTTCAGAATACATGGTAAATTAATTACTAAAATCTAAGAAAAGGATCTTAAAACAAAAAATTTCTCATTTTACCTTCATATCCAATGAATCAATGTTTATTTAACTCATTACTGATTCATGGTTTTGTGGTCCTAGACTTTCTATTGATCATTCACTTAATTATGATCAATTATCTCTATCACTCTCTATAATTATTTACTATTTTATCACATGTATATATACTCACTTTACACCAATTCATTCATATCTAGAGACCTATTTATTAGATTACCTTCATATTTCTCTTTCCCTTTTTTAAGAGAAGGTTTTATTAACCCTTTTTATGATGTGGGATTCCAATAATGGTATTTTCAAATATCCAACCTTTATTTACAAAGATAAAGTTAAAATTATGATGATAAAATTTATTAAATTGGGGATAATTTAACACCCTGATATGTTTAAAAAAATGGAATCTATAATCAATAGCATACATGACATGAAGCATTGAGATTAAACAGACCATGATGTGATATTATTTTAATTATGACCATTATAACCTAGAAATTAAATTGTTAGGTATGAATAGTAGTAAATAAATTATGACATATATATATATATATGTCCTACTAAAAAAAATTTAATGATAAATTTTTAGTAAATAAAAAATCAATTTTTAGTAAAGTAATTTTATTCATCAAAACATTGTTTTCTTCAAAAATGATATTTATTTATTTTTTGTGAGAAAATATTATAATTAATTTATTGATATTTTAGAAAATTTATTTGATAAAATAAAATTAATTTTTTAATTTTTTGTATCCAAATTCACTTATGGTGAAATTTTGTGATTTTTCAAAAAATACTGAATTTTTAGTGAATAGTTAAAAATATCGATTTTTGTAAAAATTTCATTTATTTTAGATAAATTAAGTAATTTAAAAGAAAAATTATTTTTTAATATGATTAAAATTAAAATTAGTGTTATTTATTTATGTTTAATCCACTTCATTACTTCTAATTCAAATATATATTGTATTTTATTATAAGTTTATTTTTAGGTTTAAAACTTGATTTTTCTAAAAACTATTTTAAAATGAATTATGTTTTTCCAATTTAATTAATTAAAGAAACCCCTAATGAGTAATGATTTAAATTAAGTTTATATATTATTTATCAATAAATATTAATTTAAATTCATATAATGATTATTACAGGTGATAGAATTAATATGAAATTATATTTTTGTTGAAAAGTATACTTTTTAAAAACATGCTACTTCAATACATCTGCAGGATTAATTTTAAATTAAATTATAATAATTATATGAATTAAATTTGGTGGAATATATTCTAAATTTTTAATCATAACAATCTTTTTTATATAATATGGTCAGCCAAATTTTTTGTCATAATTAATAGTGAAAATAGTTAAAATCTTTTATCACAGTTAAGCTTAAAACAGGTTTACCCGAGGGTTAAACTAAAAAATAAGGGGTAAAATGACATAAAAACATATCAAAACCCCAATTTATGTCAACATTTTGAACTTATAACCTATAGGGTTCTATAATGACCCATTTTATTTATCCTTATGGCATTTTAAAAAGTGGGTAGGCCATTTTTCTTTTAAAAAATTACAAGTGTGCCTCTTTCCTCACTTATAAAAGGCTACCCCCTCTCCTCTCCTCTTCACATAATAAAATACCCTTTTATCAGACAATCACTACAAAAAATATATTCCTCACTTACTACCCCAAGTCCTAGATTTATTTATTTTATTAGAAATACATTCCAAGAATACTTTTTGTGTTCATCTATGGAGGGTTTTCAAAGAAGAGGTCTCATGCATAACCATATTTTTTATATTATTTATTCTTCCACATCCTTAAAATATTTTTAAAATATGATCATAGAATAAAAATATTATATTATATATAATGATATATTATTATTTTAGTGTAATAATCTAAATATATCTCATCTTCCATCAAATGTGATACAAAATCATCATTTGTGTGTATGGTGGATTATAACATCGCGAACTGATGTCATTTGTCTTCCATCATCACATATCATGAATTTTTATAATGATGTACTTAAAGTTTATATATATATATGATATTTTTTTATATATTTATAATTATGAATTTATGATATCAAATATAACTTATTACTTTTCATTTCATGGCGGATACGATAACATCACTCATGTGTACGACGAACTTTCGGATCGTGA
The DNA here is from genome assembly GCA_963277665.1 of Viscum album. Lineage (NCBI taxonomy): Eukaryota > Viridiplantae > Streptophyta > Magnoliopsida > Santalales > Viscaceae > Viscum > Viscum album. Next base: position 222,162,114 of record OY728123.1, on the reverse strand, counting down.
TGCAATGCGATTCGTTTTTCACTAACACTTTATATGGATGGTAATAAGAAATAATTTAATAAATCTATATGATATACATTGAATTATTATTATATTCGGGAAATATTTATCATTATTAAAATATAATATATCATTTTATTTCTTACACTGAAAAATGATAATGTCGTTCATGCATAAATGTGGACTACCACATCCACAAAGTGATGTGGTTATTTTTTAATCACCATAAAAATTGATGATATATGTAAGTATATTTAATTAAATACTATTTTATTTATGATTTTATGATAATTATGGTAATATAAAATATTACTTAGATTCTTACTACAATGATCATTGAAAAAATGGAAACGTTACTCATGCATATGCATGACCTACCATCTCCAAGATCGTAACATAGTTAATTTTTCATGAACATCATACTTGACTAGTTTTAAATGAATAAATTAATTATAAAAAGTATAAATATTTCATTATTATTATTCTTGATATGCTGTAATAATGATCTATTTGACCATGGTTAACATGTCAAATCCGTTTTCAAACAATATACTAAATGTCCTCAAAGAACCCGACATGTACTTAAATTATTAAGTATTTAAAAATATAATTGGAAATAAATAAAATAAATTATTTATGTATACATTATTTGACCATTAAAAGGTCCTTATGAATTCAAATAATTAATATATGTCTATTATACAGTTGGTTCAAACAAATACAAAGAATACCAAACCAGAGGTAAGGGTTTCTTCTATCACTTTTATTTTTTTGAGATATATTCCATATTTACCCCTTATTTTTGTTTTTTGGTGTATATAATTACCATTAATGTATTTTATTATAATTTTATGAAAATTTTAGTATTTAAAAATCCATATGTGGTTCTCTATTTCACAGGGTTTTGATCTAGAGATTACCAAATTTGTAACAGACTTCATCTCAATTTCCTTTCACTGAGGAATATCTTAATGTTATACATCTATATTCTTCTATGAGTTGTATATAAAAAACCCATTGGAATGTTATATCAAGAATAAATCTATTCAAATGATATTTTATGTTTATTAATATTATTCATTCATGGGGTATACGACTCAAATGTTTTCCTAAGAGGAAGATACTTTCCCTTTATTTTTTAAATTCGATACTAAAATATTCCTGAAAACTCTCTTATTCATAAATTTCCATGTTTTAAAAATGATTTTAAGAATGAAACTATTTAAGAAAGGGAGTTTTAAAAAATAAAATTTCTTTCTTTCATTCAATGTTTTTTTAAAAGGAATCTTTGTATGGAATGTTTGGAATTCTTTAAAAATGAAAAAAGTAATGTTCTATTTTAACATATATAGAGACAAAAAAATTTCATCCATCGTAACTTTTACTTGGAATTTTTCTTCATTTATAATTATTCTAGTTTTATTCAATGGAGAACCCTTTTTTGGGTATTTGTTTATTGAAATTGGGTTTAAAAATGGTATTTTGATACCCAAAAGAGATGTACATAATAGTTTAAAAGAGTTTTTAAAATGTTTTACAATGAAAAAATGCGTGAATAAAATATTGTATTCATGATATAAAACTTGATAATTATATGTGAAATCACTAATCTTGATATATAATATACAATGGTCATGTCCAGATAGAATCGGTTGACCCCAATATAGCATATATTATGGGTGCATCCAGATAGCATTGGGTGAGCCTGATATAGTTTATGCGATGGGTGTGCATGAATAACACATGGTGAGACTGAAATATCTTATATAATGGATGTTACCTGATAGTGTTAGGCGATCATGATATAGTTTATATAATTGGTACACCTAGATAGTGCTTTAATGCATTGATTAATTTTCATTTTCCATTGAGGAAAGAAGGATGGAGTTACTGGAGGGTTTCTCCTTTGGATTTAACTTGGAACCAGATATTTATGATACAATTTTAAAATAGGATATAAAGATAATGTTTCAAAGATCCCAAAAAATTCAATTTATTCTTTCTATGGTGTTTTTAAATGTTTCCATTGATCAATATTTAAATCTCATGGCATGTGATTATTGGTTCTTATGACTCATTCCTTTGATAACTCTTTGTGCCATGTTTCCAAATTGATGATCCATGTATTGATGGGTATGAATATTATTATTTTATTCTAATCCACTTTGATTATTAAATCATAAATTTATGATCTTATTATTATCATTGATGATATTAAATTATTAATTCTTATGTTTACCCTTACTGAGCATTTGATCTACCTCCTCTTATGTTTCGTATTCCCCGAAGTAATGTAGGATATTGATTAAATTGTTTATTTTTAAAAACAGTTCTAGTATGATGAAGCTTGTGGGAGATTTTGAATACTTAATGTTGGACTCCTCATGTTTTAATCATGTTTTATTGATCACAAATCCTATACATTCTATAAATCTTGTTACTCCTGTATAATCTGTCTCAAATCATGTGTACTGATGATTAGTATCTTTATGATTTAAATAAACCTATCCATGATCTTAATTGTTATACATTATGTTTAATTATTATACACTATATTTAATTTACTTCATAATTATTTCTTTGATGAATGAATATGTTTAAACCATTTTTTGAATATCACAGTTTAAGTCTATGTACATAGATTTGGCTATGTCTGATAAAATGTGAGTCTACCACTGGTTGTGTTTTTCGGGCAAAGGATCCAAACACCGTGACCATCTAGACACCGTGACCATCTAGACACTGTGACCATCCAGACACCGTGACCATCCAGACACCATGACCATCCAGACACCGTGACCATCCAGACACCGTGACTATACAAACATCGTGACCATCCAAACATTGTGACCTTCCAAACACCATGACCCAGACACCATTTTAGGTTTAGAAAAGGATCAAACACCGTGATCCTAACACTGCATCTGTGCTACTGGTTCCAGATCCCTATAAAACTATCCCATATTGATTGCCTCACCACTCAAAGGCAATGAATGAGACATCATTTCAAGGAGACACCGTTTATAGAAAAAATGTGACACCATTTCTTAATCTATTTTGGTCATTTTTCAAATGGTCATATGTGAAGATTTTGAATGAACTGACAAAATTAATGTTTTTTTGTAGTCATATCACCTGATCTTATAAGGTACGAGGTGCAAAATACATGAAACCCGTTAGCTCCAACACATGCACTCCAAGATTAAAAGAGAATTTCGGCCCATAAACAAATACATGTGTGATAACAAAGAAAAAAGAGCTTTCCTAAGAAAAGAACCATCACTTGCAACTAAAAATTCCAAAAGAACACACGAAGCATTCTTGAATCAACAAGCTGGAAACTATAGATCAGATTCTATCAAATCTTCTCAATAACAACACCACGAAGAACACGAGTGAGATCTAGATTATTTATGAAACTCTGTTTTCCACAATAGGATACAGTTTCTACATATTCTTCATCCTAGAAGTCTAGATCTGCATAAACTAACTCTCAGAGCACTTCTAAACTTATCTTATCATTTCTTCTGTCTTTTGTATTATTTTTCTTATCTTTTGAGTAGTGTGTGTATCTGTATTAAACACACACTGTCTCCTACGTCAAACTGAAGGATACAAGATATCATTTCTCTTACATATGTTTACACTTGTGTATTCCTACAGATAAGTGTGGAAGAGGTTGTGTGTAACCTATTAGTTCATACCCACGAAGAACTGTGGAAGAGGTCGGGTGACCTGGACAGTCTTGTGTACTGTTGTTAACCCTGATCCAGTGTGTGGATCAAGTTTATTTATATAAACTTCTTGGTAGAAGGTGATCACCAGGTGGAGTAAATTAGGTATTGTCTTGAGACTAAACCACTTGTTTTATATCCTCTATGTTGTTTATTTTAGTTGTCTCTGTTTTACTATTTAATTTAGAAACCACTAAATTTACTTTGATAGTTAATCTTGGAAAGAAGTTATAATTGTTCTTCCTTATTAGAATAGATTTAAAGGTAATGTTAATAACTAATATTAAGTCTAATGATAATTAATCAATCTTTTTAGAAGTTATTAAACAGTCAAACTTTCATTACTATATTACATTGATTAACTGGCTTGTACTTGTTTCTATTGGGGAAAACTTTTTAAGAATACTTTTCAAATAGAATTTTTTCCAGATACTCAATATACCCCCTCTTGAGTACTCTACTTAGACCAACATTTAGTATCGTAGGATTGTTTATTAATACTCTTTTTACCCTACTCAACTGTGATTTTTGTTATACTTTAAAGATCGATAAATTTCTGTTAATTCAAAATTTCTAACTCTTTCAAGGTATTTATTTATTATGGGAAATTTATTGGAAGGTTCTGCAACCAATAGAATACCATTCTTTAATGCAATCAATTATTCTCAATGGAAAACTAAAATGAAAATTCATCTATAAAGTATGAGATTTAAAATTCGGTCTTTAATTATAGTTGAATATAAGATTCTTGCTACTGATAGAATCACTTGGGATGAACCTAAAACAACTACCTATAATAAAAATCCTAAATCTAGGAATGATTTATAGTTCTCTTTAGGACGTGAGGAATTTAATAGAATCTCTACAAGTAAAACTACCCATGAAATTTGGGATACCTTGTCTGTTTTACATGAAGGAACTTCTAGTGTGAAAGAAATGAGACTAAATACATATACTATTAAATATGATAAATTTAAAATGAAAACTAATGATCCTCTTTTTGAAAAGTATCTTAGGTTCAATGAAACTATCAACACAATAATTTATCTTGGAAGATTAGTCACTTATAAAGAACAAATCATGAGGATTCTCATATGTTTACCACACCTCTGTCTCTATTAGAAAATCATGTGATATTAGAAGGCTACCTATTAAATAACTTATTGAAAAATTTATGATATATGAAGTGGAGAATAAAGTCAACAAGGAAGAAGAGTATGAACCTGAAAGAAAATCTGTGGCATTTAATACTACCACCTCTAAACACAAAGAGAAAGGGAAATTGGAAGCTTCTGTAGAAAGTTCCAACAGTGAACTATCCTCACCTGATAGTGATGAGGAGATGACACAACTAGCTATAATATTTAAGAGATTTTACAAGAAGAATAATTTTTTTAGAAAGCCTAACTTTAAAGGAAGATATAATCAAAAAGGAAGTTGGAAGAAGGAATGGAAAAGGGAGTGACAAGTTTGATGAGATTGTCTGTTATGAATGTAAGTGAAAGGGACATATCAAGGCTGACTTTCCAAAGCTCAAGTACAAAAAGAAATATGAGCACAAATATAGAATGTATAAAAAGGAAATGAAAGAAATAGGGAGTGATTCCGAGGACAGTTCATGTGAATGAGAATCTTCACATGATGAATAGGATAAAAAATCCAATATGTGTTTTATGAAAAACACATCTGGGGTAATAATAGAATATCTTGTACACAATTCATACTATTCTGGAGAAGAGAGTGACTCTGAAAATATGTCTAATGATGAAATGTTTGAGTACTCTAATATGCTCGAAGAGACATGCAATGAACTAAAAGATAAATACAAGTATTTAAAGAAATAGTATGCTCTTACCTCAACTGTTAAAACTGAACACAATATAGAAAGGGAGAAAAATAGCCAATTACTCAAAAACAACAATGAACTAAAACTATCTAATTAGAAATTGAAAAATTATTGTGAAAGGTTTACTAATGGTAAGGATTCCTTGGTACAAATTCTAGGTAAACAGATTGCTCCTAAATATATTACTGGCATAGGATGTCAACATGGTAAAAGAAATTTTGAAAGAACAAATTTTGTTTCCAATTTTGGGACATACAACTTTACTCCTTATTCTGGAAAATAGTTAGCTAGTTCAAGTTATGACACACTCTCTACTATTTCAAGCTTTTCTAGACCAAATAGTGTTTATTTTTCAAATACTTTAAATAATGATTATAGGAAACCTATGAGGAAAATATGGGTTCCTAAAGCACTTATCGCTAATATTACTAGACCCAAACAAGTATGGGAACCAAAATCTGGTTTTATTTGACTATTTTGTAGAAAATATTCTTAAAGAGTTCCTATAAAAGGATATGGTAATTGGAAAGTGGAAGTTCAAGATATATGATAGGAGACTATTCATGCTTTAAGAATTTAATAAAAATTGGTGGAGGAAATATCACTTTTGGTGAAAATTCCAAAGGAAATATTATTGTCCTTAGCCAAATTGGTAACTCTAAATCAGTTTTGATTTCCAAATCACTTTTTGTTGATGGATTAAAATATAATCTGATTTTTATTTCACAATTATGTGGTGATGAATTTCATGTTAAATTTAAAAATGTTTCTTGAAAATTTTTTAATTATAAAAATGAATTAGTGTTTTCTGCATTAAGAAATGCAAATGTTTATTTTGTTAACATGGAATATTTAGTTTCTCAAAATGATTCATGTCTAAGTATGTTTCACAAAGAGTCATGGCTTTGGCATAAGAGTCTAGGACACTGTAACACTCACTCCCTTAGAAATTTGACTAGAAAAAGCTTAGTCAGAGACCTATCCAAACATGAGTTTCCAAATGATAAAGTGTGTGATCCTTGTCAAAAAGGAAAGAAACAAAAAATTTCCTTCAAAACAAAGAAATAAGTGTCAACTTCTCAATCTCTCGAACTTGTTCACATGGATTTGTTTGGAATTGTCAAGAGATTCTAGTTCAAATGGGAAGCACTATGTTTATGTTCTTGTTGATGACTATTCTAGATATTCATGGAATTTATTTTTGGCTCACAAAAGTAAAGCCTCCCATCATTTTACCAAATATTCCAAAATCATAGAAAACCTTAGTGGACTTAAAATTTAATCCTTAAGATGTGATCATGGCCATGAGTTTGAAAGTAAAGAGTTTGAATCCTTCTGCTCAAAAAATGTCTATAGTCATAATTTCTCTGCCCCTAGAACACCACAACAGAATGGAGTTATAGAAAGAAGAAATAGAACCATACAAGAAATTTCTAGATCAATGCTTAGTGAATATGAACTACCTATATATTTTTCAGTTGAAGCCGTAAATATAGAATGCTACATAATTAATAGAGTGTTAATTCAACCTATTTTAAAAAGAGATTCATATGAGTTGTCGAACATTAAAAACCCAATGTTAGCTACTTCAATGTTTTTGGTTGTAAATTCTATATCCATAATACTAAGGAAAATATTGAAAAATTTGCATCCAAGAGTGATGAAGGAATATTCTTAGGATATTCCATCTCTAGTAAAGCTGATAGGGTGTTTAATAAAATAATTAAATGTGTGGAAGAATCTGTCCATGTCAAATTTGATGAAACAGATCCACATGAGCCTAAGACCACTCTGTAGAACCTTGAGAATGATGTATCAAATCTAAAGCTCAATTAAAAATCCTCAAACCCTTTTGTGAAGAAATATGAGAGAACTTCCAGTTCTGGAAATTCTTCAGATTCAAGTCACAATGAACCTGACCCCGTTGAAGAACCTGAAATCACCAGTCCTTATTTCTCTAAATCTATTAGAACTTTTAAGAATCATCCTATAGATGCTGTTGTAGCAGACTTAGATAAAGGAACTAAAACTAGAGATTCTCTTAGAAATCAGGTTGAACATCAATTCTTCATATCACAACTTGAACCTAAAAACACTAATGATGTTATCAATGATGAATTTTTTGTGATGGCTATGCAAAGGGAACTTAATAAGTTTGAAAGGAACAAAGTTTGGAAACTTGTTGATATACCTAAAGACACATTCACCATATTCACTAAATGGGTGTTTAGAAATAAGGTAGATAAAGATAGAAACATAGTTAGAAACAAGGCTAGATTAGCTGCACAAGGATATAGTCAGGAAGAAGGAATTGGCAATGAAAAGACCTTTGCACCAGTAGCTAGACTTGAAGCTATCAGAATTCAGCTTGCTTATGCTGCACATCTGAATTTAAAACTATATCAAATGGATGTCAAGAGGTGAATTCCTAAATGGGTATATATCTGAGGATGTATTTGATAAGCAACCCCCTTTTTTTATAAATCCTCATTTTCCAAACAACATTTTCAAATTATCAAAAGCTTTATATGGTTTAAAATAATATCTAAGAGCTTTTTATAATAGAATGGGTACTTTTATTATTTCCAAAGGTTTTACAAAAGGAATAGTTGATCCTACCCTCTTTATAAAACGAATTTACAATGATTTTTTAGTAGTTCAAATTTATGTATATAACATTATATTTGGATCTTTAAAAAATTATTTATGTATTGAATTTTCTAAAATTATGAAAAATAAATATGTAATGAGTTTAATGGGTGAAATAAAATTCTTTCTTGGATTTCAAATCTTTCAAAATAATGATGGTATTATTTTAAATCCAAGAAAATACACTAAATATCTTCATAAAATTTTTGGATTGGATAGCACTAAAAGTAGTGAGTCTCCAATGAGTACTACTTGTAAGTTGGATCTTGATGAAGATGGAAAATTTGTTGATCAAACCACTTACAAAGGCATGATAGGAAGCCTACTCTACCTAACTACTAGTTGACCTGACATTATGTCTAGTGTGTGTATGTGTGCTCCTTTTCAAGAATATCCTAAGGAATCTCATTTAAATGTTGTTAACAGAATTTTTAAATGCCTTAAGAATACAACAAATGTAGGATTGTTCTATCTCAGAGGACAATCATTTAAGTTAGTGAGTTATTTTGATGCTGACTTCGGTGGTTGTAAGTTAGATAGAAAAAGAACCTTTGTTTAACTTTAACAGTTCTATAGTTGTATGGTCTCAAGACTTTCTTTTTAATGTTTAGGGTATCAATAGTTATTATTTATCTTTTACTGTCTAGAACTTACTATCTCAAACAATATGATTGTACAGTTTAGAAATCACACTATTACGGTCTCACCGTGAAGACTTGTTACTTTCTCCCCGTGAAGGCTTGTTTTTGTCTCACCGTGAAGGCTTGTTACTGTCTAACCATGAAGTCTAGTTACTGTCTCTCCGTGAAGATTATTTATTGTTTTATCTAGAAATTATAAACCGTATCACGGTAATTCATTTTTTACTCTATTTACTTTCATGCGATTTTTATCCCACGATGTTTGATATCCCTAAATGATAAAATAAAATATGTTTCACTCATTCTTCACTCGAGCTCTCTTTTCTTTTCTCAAACTGTAACATCTCTTCCACCCTTCTGTCTCTCTCTAACCTTCGTTGAATGCCCATGATGAAACACCCTTCGTTATCAACTCCTGAGAAGCATAGTTCAAGGAAGAAGTTGGAGATATTGCTATTTTTATCACTCGAGGATCCTCTAAATCTGAATCTAGTGAACCGAATAGTTGTACCCAAAAAGGAGATATTCCCTAAGTGGCTTCTAACAAGTAATTCTTTGGTTTTGAAAGTTCTAGCAGAGTAAGGATGGTTGGATTGGTTTACTAAGGAGGATAATTCTATCTACCCGAAGCTAGTTGCACAATTCCCCTAGTATGGTCAATTTTCTATTGATTTAGAAGATGGCTATGTTGTGAAAAGATGGATTAATGTCCATAGATGCATTTTTTCTTCAAGGTTATGGGTTTCATGCCTTAGGATACCTCATGAGGGTATTTGTGAGGACTATCAGAGAGGTCATCCACCTCTAAGTGAAATTTTTGTCTATGAAGAAAAGTTTAACTGGAAATGAAACAAAGCGAAGAGCCATAGCTATTGAGTTAGATGGAGAATCCAGACTCTTGTTTAAGTTTATTCAGAACTTGACTATCCCCAGAAAAGGTGATTTTTCTGTACTCAAGTATCAAGATTTATTTTTGATATATCTCAAGAATAATGGGAGTAAGATCAATATTTGTAAGTATGTCATACACCATATGTGTGAGTTGATAAAAACCTCATCCAAGTAAACCTCCCTGTTTTATTCTAGGCTTATATCAATTATGCTCCATGAAAAGGGTTTGGTTTCACCACATGAAGAATCCATTAAGGTCTATAAGTTCTGTCTTTAGAAAGTTACAGTAAAAAGAATGAAAATCAATTGGAATCCTTGGAGGAAATTTTGGGTGGAATATAATGAAAGAATTTATGAAAAGTTTAATTCAGTGGAACACCCTTCAAGACATAAGGATATTTCTAATCATGTTTTAGAACTAGATTAAGTTTTTGAATATTCAGATGAGGAAGACGAAGTAAAGGTTTTTATACCATCAAAAGAAATTATTCTTGATGAGGAAGGTAGTACACCTGCTCCTCAAGTCTTATTTGAAAAGGAAGTATCTATTCCTGAAGTAGTTACTGATCGAGAAGAGTAACCTTCTTCTAAATAAGAACATGTTTCTAAGGAAAGTGAAAAGGATGTTCGAGAAGAGCTTATATAATAATATCTTCCTATTGTGCAAGAAGCTTCCCTTGAGGAAAACCCATAGGAACAAGTTGTTCATGAAGTTATTATTTATGCTAAAGAGATAATGGGGAAAGCCTTTCAATTGGCTTGAAAGGAAATGGATGAGGAAATAAGAGATGAATTTTTGAAAATAGATCAAGGACCTAAACCTCTCAGTCCTAAGATAGATGCACATGTTGAGGTGGAGAATCCCCCCAATCTGTAATCTATTGAAGTCCCTAATCCGATTGATTTAAGCTTAGTGGATACATGGTACAAATGTTCCAGTTATTTTGATGTGAGTGATTCAAAGGAAGTCTCTGTCAAAGTATTGGTCTGTCTACTATGTTTTAGTTGAAATCATTTTTTTGGATTGTGTCCCTACAAAGGAACCATAGCCTGACTCATCTTTTATTCTCAACACTTCACAAGAATCTCTAATCTTGGTGAATCAGGATGATCTAAAAGCTTTTGGAGCTACCCTTTTTGATGGGGCTGAAAATCTCATGAATAAACCTGCTCCTGTGATAAATTTAAGTGAAAGGGAAGCAGCCCTATTGTGGGAAAAGATTATATAGAAGATTCAACATAAGATTCTCTATGAGATTCAAAAAACCAGAATTGAAAAAAAAAATTAGGGATGAAGTAAAGACTCTAAGAGGGATGGTTGAAGAAATGTAGACATTGATAACCTCAAGACCTGAACCTATTTCTCATCCTATTGAGGATGTTAGTAAGATTCCTCAAGAATTAGCCTCCCTTATTCAACCTAATCTAATCTCTTTATCTAACTATGTCACTGAAAAAACAAGTAGATTATTCAAGAGATGTGTGAACCAATTATTGGTCTGAACAAGTTAATAGATTAGTATAAGGGATATCTCTAGAAAGTTTTGAATCAACTTAAGTACCTTACTTCAGCTATTACTGCTTCTACTGCCTCTGGTCAATCATCTCAACCTTCTTTATACAGTGATCTGTTGAGAACAGTTGTCAAAGAAGAACTTCAGGCTGTGCATAGTGGTTTTGACAAATAATCCCTCTTTGAAGTTGTCAAGAACAGTGAGAGAGTTCTTGATTTAGAGAGACTTAATTCCAACATTTCCAATGATTACCAACAATAAATTTATAAGAAGGTGGAATTCACTTCAATTGGATCTTCTCTAAGAATGACATGACCAACCACTTCAAGTACCATGTGGAGAATTTTAGGATACCCCTTGTTACTCAAGCTTTCAAGACTCAAGTGAAAAATATCATAGAGTTTAATCTTTTGTTGGAAATATTTATGGAAAAAAGGATGAATTTGAGAAATCCAAGAAATATAGTGGAGAGATCATTACTAATTTTATCAATCTTTTGAGGCCTTATCTTCATGTTCAGTGTACTGCCAATTTGGCTCCTACAGTTGCACCCATGAGATATGGTTTTCCTACCTTCTCATTTGCTACCCTTTCCTCTACATCTATATCTATCTCTCAGGATCTAAGTCATATCAAGCCTGTTATCCTGGATCAATAGTTTCCTCGGTCTTCTACTACACCTTCCTTGGCCCATTCTATTTTTGGAGGACTCCCTTTACCTTCTCTTCCACTAGCTCACTCCCTTCTTCCTCGTATACTTCTACTCCTATGGCTTCTTCTTCTGATGCAACTACTAAGGGAAAAGATAATCCTAGCTAGGGATGAATAACAATGAATACTATCTTTTCATAGGGACGTGTTATGTATTCTTGTTCCTTACTATTTGTACTCACGCTCTTTATCCATCTAATGCATTTTGCACCTTTATTGTGTCTTTCCTATTTACTCTTTTTGATAATCCCAACACATTTTATTTATTCTTTCTATGGGGTTTTTAAATGTTTCCATTGATCAAGATTTAAATCACATGGCACATGATTATTGGTTCTTATGACTCATTCCTTTTATAACTCTTTATTCCATGTTTTTAGATTGATGATCCATGTATTAATGTGTATGAATATTATTATTTTATTCTCATACACTTTGATTTTTAAATAATACCTTTATGATATTATTATCCACATTGATTATATTAAATTATTTATTATTATGTCTACCCTTACTGATCAATTTATCTACTTATTCTTATGATTCATATTCCCCTATGTAATGTAGTATATTGATTAAAATTTTTATTTTAAAAAACATTTCTAGTATGATGAAGCTTGTGGGAGATTTTGAATACTTAATGTTGGAATCCTCATGTGTTAATAATGTTTTAATGATCAAAAATCCTATACATTCTGTAAATCTTGTTACTCCAGTATAATATGTCTCAAATCATGTGTACTGATGATTAGTATCTTTAAGATTTAAATGAACCTATCTACGATCTTAATTGTTATACATTAAGTTTAATTATTGTACACTATCTTTAATTTACATCAAAATGATTTATTTTATGAATGACTAAGTCTAAACCATTTTATGAATATCATTGTTTGATTCTATGTTTAAATATTTGGCTAAGTCTGAGAAACCGTGAGTCTATCACCGGTTGTGTTTTTCTGGTAAAGGATCTAGACACCATGACCATCAAGACACTGTGACCGTCCGGACACCATGACCATCCAGAAACTGTGACTATCCAGACACAGTGACCATCCATACACCATGATTATCCAGACACCATGACCATCCAGACATCGTGACCATCCAAACATTGTGACCTTCCAGACACCATGACCCATACACCGTTTTAGGTTTGGAGAAGGAACAAACACCGTGATCCTAGCACTGTGTTTTCACTACTGGTTCTGAATCCCTATAAAACTGTCCCATCTTGACTATCTCATCACTCAAATAAAAAGAAAGAGACACCATTTCAAGGAGGAAATGTTTATAGACAAAATTTGACACCGTTTCTTAATCTATTTTGGCTTTTTTCTAACGGTCATAATTGAAGATTTTAAATTCACTAACATAATGAATGTTTCTTTGTATTCATATCCCCAGATTTTATAAGGTACGAGGTGTAGAATACATGAAACCTATCGGCTCTAGAACATGCACTCCAAGATTAAAAGAGAAGTGTATCCCAGAAACAAATACATTCGCAATAATGAAGAAAACAAGATCTTTCCTAAGAAAAGAACCGACACATGAAAGTAAACATTATTGGACGAAGAATTATTGAATCAACAAGATGGATGCCATAGATCAAAGTTGGGCACATCTTCGCAATAAAAACACCACGAAGAACACGATCCATATCTAGCTAATTTATGATACTATATTTTCCATAAGGGAACTCGGTTTCTGTATATACTTCATCCCAGAAGTCCAGAGCTACATAGACTAACACTCAGAGCACTTATAAACTTATCTTATCATTTCTTCTCTCTTTTCTATTATTTTTCTTATCTTTTGAGCAGTGTGTGTATCTGTATTAAACACACACTGTCTCCTGCATCAAACTGAAGGATACAAGATATCCTTTCTCTTACATATATTTACACTTGTTTATTCCCACAGAAAAGTGTGGAAGAGGGTGTGTGTAAACTATAAGTTCATACCCATGAAGAATTGTGGAAGAGGTCAGGTGACCTAGACAGTCTTGTGTACTGTTGTTAACCTCGATCCAGTGTGTGGATAAAGTTTATTTATATAAACTAATTGGTGGCAGGTGATCACCAAGTCGAGTGAATTAGGTCTTGGTTTGAGACTGAACCACTTGTTTTATATCCTATATGTTGTTTATTTTTGTTGTCTTTGATTTACTATTTAATTTAGATACCACTAAATTTACTTTGATACTTAATCTTGGAAAGAAGTTATAATTGTTTTTCCTTGTTAGAATAGATTTAAAGGTAATGTTAATAACTAATATTATGGTTAATGAGAATTAATCAATCTTTTGAGAAGTTATTTAAATAGTCAAACTTTCATTACCGTATTACTTGGTTAACTGGCCTATACTTGTTTCTATTGGGGAAAACTTTTTAAGAATGATTTTTAAATAGAAATTTTTATAGATACTCAATACACCCCCCCTCTTGAGTAATCTACTTAGACCAACATTTGGTATCATAGGATTTTTTATTAAGACTCTTTTTTACCCTACTCAACTGTGATTTTTGTATACTTTAAAGATCTATAAATTTCTATTAATTCAAGATTTCAAACTATTTCAAATTATTTATTTATTGTGGGAAATTGATTGTAAGGTGATGCAACCAACAGAATAGTATTATTTAATGGAACCAATTATTCTCAATGAAAAATTAAAATGAAAATTCATCTAGAAAGTATAAGCTTTAAAATTTGGTCTTTAATTATAGATGAATATAAAATTCCTACTACTGATAGAATCAATTGGGATGAACCTAAAAAAACTACCTATAATAACAATCTCAAAGCTATGAATGATTTATACTTATCATTACGACATGAGGAATTTAATAGAATCTCTACATGTAAAACTGACCATGAAATTTGGGATACCTTGTTTGTTTCACAAGAAGGAACTTCTAGTGTGAATGAAATGAGACTTAATACTTATAATATTAAATATAATAACTTTAAAATGAAACCTAATGAGCCTATTTTTGACATGTATTTTAGGTTCAATGAAACTATCAACACAATGATTTCTCATGGAAGAAAAGTCACTTCTAAAGAACAAATCATGAGGATTATTAGATGTTTACCTGACAGATACAGAGGCACCTCTGTCTCTATTAGAAAATCATGTGATATTAGCAGGATACCTATAAAATAACTTATTGGAAAATTGATGATGTATGAAGAGGAGATGAAAGTCGACATGGGAGAAGAGGATGAACCCAAAAGAAAATATGTGGCATTCAATACTACCACCTCTAAACATATAGAGAAAGGGAAATTGGAAGCTTCTCTAGAAAGTTTCAGCAGTGAACTATCCTCACCTAACAGTGATGAGGAGATGACATAACTAGCTAGAATATTTAAGACATTTTACAAGAAGAAGAATTTTTTTAGAATTCCTAACTTCAAAGGAAGATATAATCAAAAAGGAAGTTGGAAGAAGGAATGGAAAATGGAGTGACAAGTTTGATGAGATTATCTGTTATGAATGTAAGTGAAAGGGACATATCAAGGTTGACTTTCCAAAGATGAAGTTCAAAAAGAAATATGAGGACAAATATAGAATGTATAAAAAGGAAATTAATGAAACATGGAGGGCTTCTGAGGATAGTTCATGTGACTCAAAATCTTCACATGATGAATAGTTTAACAAAGACAATATGTGTTTTACAAAAAACACATCTGGGGTAATAATGGAATCTCTTGTAAACAATTTATACTATTCTAGAGATGAGAGTGACTCTAAAAAAATTTCTAATGAAGAAATGTTTGAGTACTGTAATATGCTCGAAGAGACATACAATGAACTAAAAGATAAATACAATTCTTTAAATAAAAAGTATGCTCTCACCTCAACTGTTAAAACAGAACTCACTACAGAAAGGGAGAAAAATGGTCAATTACTCAAAAACAAAAATGAACTAAAACTATCTAATGAGAAATTGAAAAAGGATCGTGAAAGGTTTACTAATGGTAAGAATGCCTTGGTACAAATTCTAGGTAAACAGATTGCTCCTAAATATACTAATGACATTGGATATCAACCTGGAAATAGAAATTTTGAAAGAACTAATTTTGTTTCCAAATTTGGGACATACAGCTTTACTCCTAATTCTGGAAAATAGTTATCTAGTTCAAGCTATGACACACTCTCTACTGTTTCATGTTTTTCTAGACCAAATAGAGTTTATTTTTCAAATACTTTACATAATTCTTATAGGAAACCTATGATGAAAATATGGGTTCCTAAAGCACTTATCACTAATATTACTAGACCCAAAAAAGTATGGGAACCAAAATCTATTTTTATTTGACTATTTTTTAGGAAATCTTCTTAAAAAGTTACTATAAAAGCATATGGTACTTGGAAAGTGGGAGTTCAAGACACATGATAAGAGACTATTCATGCTTCAAGAATTTAATAAAAATTGGTGGAGGACATATCACTTTTGGTGACAATTACAAAGGAAATATTATTGGCCTTAGCCCAATCGGTAACTCTAACTCAGTTTTGATTTCCAAATTACTTTTTGTTGATGTATTGAAATATAATCTTCTTTGTATTTCACAATTATGTGATGATGGATTTTATGTTAAATTTAAAAATGATGCTTAAAATATTTTTAATTATAAAAATGAATTAGTGTTTTCTACATTGAGAAATGAAAATGTTTATTCTGTTAACTTGGAATATTTAGTTTCTCAAAATGATTCATGTTTAATTGTGTTTCATAAAGAGTCATGGCTTTGACATAGGAGACTAGGACACTATAACACTCACTGCCTTAGAAATTTGACTAGAAAAAGCTTAGTCAAAGACCTACCCAAACTTGAGTTTCCAAATGATAAAGTGTGTAATACTTGTCAAAAATGAAAGCAAAACAAAATTTACTTCAAACCAAAGAAAGAAGTGTCAACTTCTCAACCTCTCGAACTGGTTCACATGAGTTTGTTTGGACTATTTATAGATTCTAGTTAAAATGGAAAGCACTATGTTTATGTTCTTATAGATGACTATTCTAGATATACCTGGACTTTTTTTGGATCACAAAATTAAAGCCTCCTCTAATTTCACCAAATATTCCAAAACCATATAAAACCGTAGTGGACTTAAAATTAAATCCTTAAGAACTGATCATGGCCATGAGTTTGAAAATCAAGAGTTTGAATCCTTCTGCTCAAAAAATAACTATAGTCATAATTTATCTACCCCTAGAACACCACAAAAGAATGGAGTTATAGAAAGAAGAAATCAAACCCTACAAGAAATATCTAGAACCATGCTTAGTGAATATGACCTACCTATTTATTTTTGGGCTGAAGCTATAAATATAGCATGCTACATAATTAATAGTGTGTTAATTAGACCTATTTTAAAAAGAACTCCATATGAGATGTGGACCAATAGAAAACCCAATGTTAGTTACTTCAATGTTTTTGGTTGTAAATTCTATATCCTTAATACTAAGGAAAATATTGAAAAAATTTCATCCAAGAGTGATGAAGGAATATTCTTAGGATATTCCATCTCTAGTAAAGATGATAGGGTGTTTAATAAAATAATTAAATGTGTGGAAGAATATTTCCATGTCAAATTCGATTAAACAGATCCCCATGAGCCTAAGACCACTCCAGAGAACCTTGAGAATAATGTATCAAATCTGGACCTCAATTAAAAATCCTCAAACCCTTCTTTGAAGAAATCTGAGAAAACTTCCAGTTCTACTAATTCTTCAGATTCAATTCACAATGAACCTGACCCTGTTGAAGAAGATGAAATCACCAGTCCTTATTTCTCTAGAGCTATTATAACTCTTAAAAACCATCATGTAGATGCTATTGTAGCAGACTTAGATAAAGGAACTCAAACTAGAGCTTCTCATAGAAATCAGGTTGAAAATCAATTCTTCTTATCATAACATGAACCTAAAAACATTAATGATGCTATCAATGATGAATTTTGTGTGATGGCTATGCAAGGGGAACTTAATAAGTTTAAAAGGAACAAAGTTTGGAAACTTGTTGACATACCTAAAGACACATTCACCATATGCACTAAATGGGTGTTTAGAAATAAGGTAGATAAAGCTAGAAACATAGTTAGAAACAATGCTAGATTGGTTGCATAAGGCTATAGTCAAGAAGAAGGAATTGATGATGAAGAGGCCTTTGCACCAGTAGCTAGACTTGAAGCCATCAGAATTCAGCTTGCTTATGCTGCACATCTGAATTTAAAACTATATCAAATGGATGTCAAGAGTGAATTCCTAAATGGGTATATATATGAGGATGTATTTTCTGAGCAACCCCATGGTTTTTCAAATCCACATTTTCAAATTATCAAAAACATTATATGGTTTAAAATAATTTCCAAGATCTTGGTATAATAGACTGAGTACTTTTCTTATTTCCAAATATTTTACAAAAGGAATAGTTGATCCTACCCTCTTTATAAAACGAATTTCCAATGATGTTTTAGTAGTTCAAATTTATGTAGATGACATTATCTTTGGATCTTTAAAAAATTATTTACGTATTGAATTTTCTAAAATTATGCAAAATGAATATGAAATGTTTTTAAAGGGTGAAATAAAATTCTTTCTTGGATTTCAAATCTTTTAAAATAATGATGGTATTATTTTAAATCCAAGAAAATACACTAAAGATCTTCTAAATCATTTTGGATTGGATATAACTAAAAGTAGTGAGACTCTAATGAGTAATACTTGTAAGTTAGATCTTGATGAAGATGGAAAATCTATTGATCAAACCACTTACAGATGCATGACATGAAGCCAACTGTACCTAACTTCCAGTTGACCTGATATTATGTTTAGTGTGTGTATGTGTGTTCATTTTCAAGCATATACAAATAAATCGCATTTAAATAATATTAAGAGAATTTTTAAATACCTTAAGCATACACCCAATGTAGGACTATTCTATCCTAGAGGACATTCATTTATGTTAGTGAGTTATTCAGATGCTGACTTCAGTGGTTGTAAGTTAGATAGAAAAATCACATATGTTTAACATTAATAGTTCTATAGTTTTGTGGTCTCAAGACATGCTTTTTAATGTTTACGGTATCAATAGTTATTATTTATCAGTTACTGTATAGCACTCACTGTCTCAAATAAAATGATTGCACAGTTTAGAAATCACACTATTACGGTATCACCGTGAAGACTTGTTATTGTCTCCCCGTGAAGGCTTGTTATGGTCTCACCGTGAAGGCTTGTTACTGTCTCACCATGAAGGCTAGTTACTATCTCACTGTAAAGATTCTTTATTGTTTTATCTATAAATTATAACTCGTGTCGTGGTAATTCATTATTTTACTCTTTTTACTTTCGCGCGCTTTTGATCCCATGATGTTTGATATCTATAAATGATAAAATAAAAGAAGTTTCACTCGTTATTCACTCAATATCTCTTCTATTTTCTCAAACTGTAACCTCTCTTCAACCCTTCTATCTCTCTCGAACCTTTTTTGAATTCCCAGGATGAAATGCCCTTTGTCATCAACTACTGAGAAGCATAGTTCAAAGAAGAAGTTGGAGATATTTCTAATGTTATCACTTGAGGATCCTCTGAATCTGAATCTAGTGAACCGAATAGTAGTACCCGGAAAGGATATATTCCCTAAGTGGCTTCTAACAAGTAATTCTTTGGTATTGAAAGTGCTATCAGAGTAAGGATTCTTGGATAAGTTTACTAAGGAGGATAATCCTATCTACCCAAATCTAGTTGCACAATTCCACTAGTATTATCAATTTTCTATTGATTTAGAAGAAGACTATGTTGCGCAAAGCTAGATTAATGTTCAGAGATGCATGTTTTTCTTAAGGTTATGGGCTCCATGCCTTAGGATACCTTATGAGGGTATTTTTTATGACTATCAGAGATTTCCTCCACCTCCAAGTGAAATTTTTGTCTAGGAAGAAGCTTTGAGAAGTTTAACTGGAAATAAAACAAAGTGAAGATCCATAGCTGTTGAGTTGGATGGAGAATCCAAAGTCTTGTTTAAGTTTGTTCAGAACTTGACTAACCCCAGAAAATGTGATTTTGATGTACTCAAGTATCAAGATGTATTTTATATACATCTCGAGAATAATGGGAATAAGATCAATCTTTGTAAGTATGTCATACATCATATGTGTGAGTTGATCAAAACCACCTCCATGTAAACCTCCCTATTTTATTCTAGGATTATCTCAGTTATGCTCCTTGCAAAAGGTTTGGTTGCACCAGATGAAGAATCCATTAAGGTCTATAAGTTCTGTCTTTATAAAGTTATAGTAAAAATAATGAAAATAAATTGGAATCCTTGGAGGAAAGATTGGGTGGAATATAATGAAAGAATTTATGAAAAGTTTAATCTGTTGGAACAACCTTCAAGACCTAAGGATATTTCTTATCATGATTTAGAACAAGAAGAAGTTTTTGAATATTCAGATGAGGAAGAAGAAGTAGAGGTTGTTGTACCATCAAAATAAATTGTTCTTGATGAGGAAGGTAGTACACCTACTCCTCAAGTCATATTTGAAAAGGAAGTATCTGTTCCTGAAGAAGTTGCTGATCTAGAAGAGTAACCTTCTTCTAAATAAGAACATATTTCTAAGGAAAGTGAAAAGGGACATTCGAGAAGAGCTTATATAATAAGATCTTCTATTGTGAAAGAATCTTCCCTTGAGGAAAACCCATAGGAACAAGATGTTCCTGAAGTTATTCCTTCTGCTAAAGAGATAATGGGGAAAGCCTTTCAATTTGCTTGAAAGGAAATGGATGAGGAAATAAGAGATGAATTTTGGAAATCGATCAAGGACCTAAACCTTTCAGTCCAATGATAGATGCACATGTTGAGGGGGAGCATCCCCCCAATATGTAATCTATTGAAGTCCATAATCTGATTTATTTAAGCTTAGTGGATACATAGTACAAAAGTTCCAGTTATTTTGATGTGACTGATTCAATGGAAGTCCCAGTAAAAGGTATTGGTCTATCTATAATGTTTTAATTGAAATCAGTTTATGATTGTGTCCCTACAAAGGAACCAGATCCTGTCTCATCTCCTATTCTCAAAACTTCACAAGAATCTCTAATCTTGGTGAATCAAAACTATCTGAAAGATTTTGGAGCAACTCTTTTGGATGGGGTTGAAAAGATCATGAATAAACCTGCTCCTATGATAAATTTAAGTGAAATGGATGTATCCCTATTGTGGGAAAAGATTATATAGAAGATTAAACACAAGATTCTCAATTAGATTCAAGAAACCAGAATTGAAAATAACATCTTAGGGATGAAGTAAAGACTCTAAGAGTGATGGTTGAAGAAATGTAGACAGTGATAACCTCAAGAACTGAACGTGTTTCTTATCCTATTGAGGATTTTAGTCAAATTCATCATGAATTAGCCTCCCTGATTCAACATAATCTAAACTCTTTATCTGACTAGGTCACTGAAAAAACATGTAGATTGTTCAAGAGATGTGTGAACCTGTTATTGGTCTGAACAAGTTAACAGATGAGTATAAGGGCTATCTCTAGAAATTTTTGAATCAAATTAAGCACCTTACTTCAGCTATTACTACTTTTACTACCTCTGGTTAATCATCTCAACCTTCTTTATATAGTGATCTATTGAGAACAATTGTCAAAGAAGAACTTCAGGCTGTGCTTAGTGGTTTTGACAAAGAATACCTCTTTGAAGTTGTCAAGAATAGTGATAGAGTTCTTGATTTAGAGGGACTTAATTACAATATTTCCAATGATTCCCAATAAGAAATTTATAAGAAGGTGGAATTCACATAAATTGGATCTTCTCTAAGAATGACATGACCAACCACTTCAAGTACCATGTGGAGAATCTGAGGATACCTCTTGTTACTCACGCTTTCAAGACTCAAGTCCAAAATCTCATAGAGTTTACTCCTTTGTTGAAAAAATTTATGGAAAACAACGATGAATTTAATAAATCCATGCAATATAGTGGAGAGATCATTACTGATATTATCATGCTTTTGAGGACTTATTTTCATGTTTACTGTACTACCATTGTGGCTCCTGCAGCTACACCCATGAGATCTGGTTTTCCTACCTTCTCATTTGCTACCCTTGCCTCTACATCTATATCTGTCTCTCAGGCTCTAAGTCAGATCAGGCCTGTTATCCTAGATCAACATTTGCCTTGGTCTTCTCCTACACCTTCCTTGGCCCATTCTATTTTTAATGACTCCCTTTACCTTCTCTGTCCACTAGCTCACTCCCTTCTTCCACTTCTACTTATCCTCCTATGGCTTCTTCTTCTAATGATGCTACCAAGGGAAAAGAGAAGCCTAGCTAGGGATGAATAACAATGAATACTATCTTTTTATATGGACTTGTTATGTATTCTTATTCCTTACTATTTTTACTCATGCTTTTTATCCATCTAATTCATTGTGCACCTTTATTTTGTCTTTCCTATTTACTCTTTTTGATAATCCCAACACATTTTATTTATTATTTCTATGGGGTTTTTAAATGTTTACATTGATCAAGATTTAAATCACATGGAACATGATTATTGGTTCTTATGACTCATTCCTTTGATAACTCTTTATTCCATGTTTTCATATTGATGATCCATGTATTGATGTGTATGAATATTATTGTTTTTATTCTCATACACTTTTATTATTAAATCATAACTTTATGATATTATTATCCTCATTGATGATATTAAATTATTAATTATTATGTTTAACCTTACTGAGAATTTGATCTCCCTCTTCTTATGATTCATATTCCCCTATATAATATAGGATATTGATTAAAAGATTTATTTTAAAAAACATTTCTAGTATGATGAAGCTTGTGGGAGATTTTGAATACTTAATGTTGGACTCCTCATGTGTTAATCATTTTTTAATGATCACAAATACTATACATTCTGTAAATCTTGTTACTCCAGTATAATATGTCTCAAATCATGTGTACTGATGATTAGTATCTTTATGCTTTAAATAAACCTATCTACGATATTAATTGTTATAAATTAATTTTAATTATTATACACTATATTTAATTTACTTCATAATGATTTATTTGATAAATGACTAAGTCTAAACCATTTTATGAATATCATTGTTTGATTCTTTGTTCAGAGATTTGTCTAAATCTGAGAAACTATGATTCTATCACCAGTTGTTTTTTTCTAGAAAAGGATCCATACACTGTGACCATCCAGACACCGTGGCCATCTAGACACCGTGACCATCCAGAAACCGTGACCATCCAGACATCACGGCCATCCACACACTGAGACCATCCAGACACCATGACCATCAAGACACCGTGACCATCCAAACACTGTGACCTTCCAGACACCATGACCCATACACCGGTTTAGGTTTAGAAAAGGACCAGACATCGCGATCCTAACACTTCTTTTTCACTACTGGTTTTGAATCCCTATACAACTTTCACATCTTTACTATCTCATCGCTCAAATAAAAATAAGGAGACACTATTTCAAGGAGACAACGTTTATAGAAAAACTGTGACACCATTTCTTAATCTATTTTGTCATTTTTCTAACGGTCATATTTGAAGATTTTAAATACACTAACATAATGAATGTTTCTTTATCGTCATATCACCTGATTGTATGAGGTATGAGGTGCAGAATACATGCAACCTATCAGCTCCAAAACATGAAATCCAAGATTAAAAGAAAAGTGTGACCCAGAAACAAATACATGCGCAATAATGAAGAAAACAAGATATTTCCTAAGAAAAGAACCAACACATGAAACTAAACATTCCTGAATAAAGATTTATTGAATCAACAATATGGACATCATAAATCAAAGTTGAGCACATCTCCGCAATGACAACACCACGAAGAACACTAGCCAGATCTAGTTGATTTACGATACTCTATTTTCCATAAAAGGACTCTGTTTCTATATCCACTTCATCCCAGAAGTCCAGAGCTGTATAGACTAACACTCAGAGCACTTATAAACTTATCTTATCATTTTTCCCTATTTTGTATTATTTTTCTTATTTTTGAGTAGTGTGTGTATCTATATTAAACACGCATTTTCTCCTACATAAAATTGAAGGATAAAAGATATCCTTTCTCCTACATCTGTTTACACTTGGGTATTCCCACGGATAAGTGTGGAAGAGGTTGTTTGTAACCTATTAGTTCATACCCACGAAGAACTCTAGAAGAGGTCGTGTAACCTGGACAGTCTTGTGTACTATTTTTAACCCCGATCCAGGGTGTGGATATTTTTTATTTATAAAAACATCTTTGTGGTAGGTGATAACCAAGTGGAGTGAATTAGGTCTCGACTTGAGACTAAAACACTTATTTTTTATCCACTGTGTTGTTTATTTTAGTTGCCTCTATTTTACTATTAAATTCAGAAACCACTAAATTTACTTTGACAGTTAATCTTAGAAAGAAGTTATAATTGTTTTTCCTTATTATAATTGCTTCAAATGTAATGTTAATAACTAATATTAATGTTACGGAGAATTAATCAATCTTCTGAGAAATTCATTAAACAATCAAACTTTCATAACCGTATTACATTGATTAACTAGAATGTACTTGTTTCTTTTAGGGAAAACTTTTTAAGAATAATTTTTAAACAAAAAATGTTATATATACTCAATTCACCCCCCTCTTAAGTACTCTACTCTGACCAACACTTAATAAGGAATATGAAAATATTTGTATATTAGAAAATGTAATCCCCTGAAGTATTGGGTAATTTTCATGTAAGAGTTTTTCCTAATTATCTAAAAATATAAACTAAAACAGTCCTTTGTTATGTAAGTGATCCAATATTTCCATTTCATGTTGTATTTTTTGGATTGAAAAAATAGTTCACCATAATTGGTATGAAATCTAGAAATGTAAAGTGTGTGGTTTTAGAACCAGAGTTAGGTGTCCAGGTTCGGAGTTGTAATAGATTTGATCACACATTATTCTAAGATACATTTAACATTTATCTCCAAATAACATTTGTCACTCATAAGGTATATTACTTAATAATTTAATATCCAAAATATGATAATTATTTCTATAAATAAATAACCTTATATCCCAATAATTTGATTAATAATAGTTTTAAACTCAAAGGTTATCTCGTACCTTTCAGCTCACATTACCTTAGATATAAGAGAATTTATATGAAATAATACTTTATGTTAAACTAAAGGTTTACATATAAATTAACCTAATAAATGTTTAGTTGGGAACACTTTGTGTATAAGGTTGTATTTTTTGTCAATAGTTGTCAATGAAGATCAAAATGAAGTAGATCAAGAAGAACTCTAATGAAATGGAGGCATGGTGCAGTATCACCCATCTGAGGATGATTTAAGAAGAATGAGTATATGAATAAGACCATTAAATTATTCATGAATACATGAGAACCATGAAAGATCTTTATTGAATAATAGAATAATATGATTTTCATGAAATAGAGAAATATGGTTAAAGAAGAAGAGAGAGTGTGGAAGGGCTTGGAATTTTGAGATAGTCATGCATTTCACAGTATATATAAATCAAATAATTATTTTCTGATTTTTATTTCAAAAATATAATAAGTCAAGAGAACATATGATGAAAGCCTTGTGAAGGACATGGGGAGTAAAGGTACTGCCATTCATATACAGTTTTGATTGGAAGGAAAGATGCTGGTGGAAGACAGGGAAGATATAGTACTTTCCATGGAAACTCCGATGATGATAAAGCTGATATATCAAAAGAAAAAAAATTCACATTAGTGGAGTTTGTGATGAAATAATAAGAGTTTTTGAAGAATCCAAATCACAGAAAAGAAGCATAAAGGTTATGGTTAAAGCATATATTAAAGGTGGAGTTGTTCCCTATTATTTTCTGAATTTTTGGGCCTAAAAATCAGAAGATGAAATACATGTGTTATTGGTAGAGACGGTTGTGTGATTTTTTCAATGGGGTTTTTGCATGCAATTGATTTTTTAGGAACAGAACATCGAAATTTGGCAAAGGTATGGAGAGCACAAAAAATTGGGGAAAGTGCGCGAAAAATGAGACTGTGTGAAAGATTGGTTTTACACGCAATATGGAACATTGCTTACAATTTTGCACACAATTAGTGTTTTGATATCAGAATGAGTAAAAATGAAAAAGTCATGAAGCATGCAGAAAATCCATGAAATTACACGAAATTTGATGTTGTGTGAAAGAGTGTTTATGCACATGAAGAGTGTTTTACGCGCGGATTAGTGTTTTTCATGCAGGGTCAAAATGCTTATAAATACGAGGTGAACCATTATCATTTGAAAAGGATAAACACTTAGAAAAATACCAAGCTCTAATGTGTGAAAAAATTGAAGTATAGAGTGGTGCGCAGAAAGAAGATGTGTTACGTGAAAAATAAAGTATTGCGAGAAAAGGGAAGTTCTGTATAGAAAAATAAGAGTTGCACGAAAAGAATTTTTAACTCCAAATGGTGTTTTTACATGTAAGGTTTGAATTTTACTCACAAGACACCTAGAAGGGTGTGAAAAAAAATTAGGGGTCCCACAGGTCTTTGATAGGTTCTTAGCACTATCGAAGCAGCTTCATGATGAAGGAAGTACCGTGAACCATTTGGGTTTTCGAAGAGAAGTAGTACTGCACACACACAAGTGGGGTTTAAAACCCATGTTGTGGTTTGCGAAGAAAAGAAGAACAATAAATGAAACTAAACTCATATATTCATAGAGAGAAGTAAGTTTACCAATACTATTAGGTGTTGTTATTAGGAATTAAAGGAAGAGAAGAAGAAGAAGAAGAATAGAGTGTGCCCAACTGAAGATTGTAAATTATTTCGGGTAGTACAATTGCAATGATGCTTTGCTGAGATGATCTTCATTACTTGAATAATCACAAATAATTTTGTGATTCTGACCAAGAATAGAAGAAGGATATTTAGTTCATTCATTTATTTCACTAAAGGTGAATATTTAATACAAAAGAGAATCAATTCAGGACTCTGATGCAAGTAATGTCTCTTGTTGAACAGGAGAAAAAGACTTCCATTCTTATCTATTGAAGACACCTTCACATCTATAAACTGACTGGGAATTTACCCAAGGCAATGAGCAAGGGGGAGTCAATGGGAGTGACCTAAAGGAAGCAATGAGCTATCTCTGAAAATTTAGGTAGTGAGACTGGGAGAGAGTGACTATGTTTGAACCATTTTAATCCACAGCTAGTGAAGATTAGTGAAATTTGGTATGACCGGGAACCTGTTGGCCTATGATCCTTGGATGTAGCCCTTAGTGGTGAACCAAGTAAAAATTGTTGTGTTATCCTTTTTCATTCTTTAATTGCTGCACTTATCCATCATACGGGTTTAAAAAAGTTCCTACCAATGTGGGAATGAGATCCAATAAAGTAGGAGAAAAAGTTGACACCCTGTTTCACCCCTCTCTTAGGGTGGTCTAGGGTCCTTCAATTTGTATCAGAGGACAAAGGTTCACGTATGTTGGATAATCTATAGTTATTTTATTCATAATAGGATTTGAGTTTATTTCCTAAAGTCAACAATGAAGTGTAGTCTTGATGAAGATTCAATTATTTCTAAGCAGAAGCCTACATCTAGAAAGACCATGAAAAACAAGAAAAAGAACTAGAAGAAGCAGTTGAAGAAGTCCCTCATGTACAAAGAAGATGTAGTTTCTGGTTCTCTATGCCATTCCAATAATGAAGAAATATCAGGCTTGGAAAGTAAAGAGCATGTGGCTTGGGTTTCTACCATAGGAAAGGAAGACACTTCCATCTCAAGTGATCAGGATAAATTAAGAACCTATTTGCATGATATTCCTAAAGAAAGAGTTGCTGCTATTTCTAGAATATTTCAATGCATGTAGGTTGAGATCAACTGATTGGAAAGTGAAGTCGATAATGTGGAAAATGTATTGGAAGAAAAAAATTCTTGAATGCATTAATCTCACCAAATATATTAAATTCTTTGAAGATAAATAAGGATTCCATAAGACTCTATAAGAAAAGATCCATGCACTTGATGCTGAGATGAAGAAGATCACTAAAGTAAAAAGTTTATATTTGGAAGAAACTTCGAAGAAGATCAAGGAACATGGATCCTTTATTAAGAATAAAATGATGTTTCATGAGGAATAATTTGTTAGAATAAAGAAGGATTATGAAGATAAGATGACTATGATTGAAGATCATAAGGACATTCTCAATTGCAATGTATGGAATTGGATGCTTAGTTGACCAATATTGAGAAGAAACATATTGAGACTTCAAAAAATAATGAATCAGTTGCTGCTGGTACTCAATGATCACTAAAGAATTATACAGTCAAAAGACCTCCAATATGTGATAATATGATCATTAATTCACTCACTAATCTATCACAAATATCTGAGAAACATCAGGTACCATCCATACCAACTTGTACTATTGTTTCTAAATATGTTTCTACAAAAAGTGCAGGTTGGAAGAAAAATTCTAAAAAAGTATGGTTGAGGAAAGGCAAGGAGAATAAAACTACCACCATGGATAGGATGGATAGAAAGAAAAATCTAGAAGATGGTTCCCCAGATAGAGCAAAACACATTAAGAAGAACGCCCAACTACCTTATATAGAATATATAAAGAAGGCAATATTTTTGGTTCATTATTGGTGCTGCAATAGATTTGGGAACTATGCATTGGATTGTTGGTACAATCCCTTAAATGAAAAATTACAGAGCAAGCCTATATCAAAGGGAAGAAAGAAAGAGAAGGAGAAGAAACATCTTCAGGTCGAGAAGCATCTATTTACCGCAAATAGATTTGGAATTCTTGATAACGTCTATATGTATGCATTGGTAGGGGTCACAAGGTATGTACATTCCCATCTCAACATGCACTCACTATTGATAAAAAAGAATACCTCTCATTCCATCTAAGTATAAAGCATCTACCTTGGGAAGAAATTGGAAGAATATTGCGAACAAAAATTTCCCCAAGAAGATCTCAAGTAGGGAAGCTAAGAAGACCCAGGATTTTAAATCTATGAAATTGAAGGGAAATTCATCCAAAAAGAAAACTAAGAGGGGTGATAGTTATATTAACCTATGTGGAAGATCCAAACTAGCTTCAACAATTAAAAATGACATGTTGTTCATCTGGGTAGAAGATTTGAAAATAATGAGGAAACTTGAAGATGAAAAGTCCAAGGTTGGTGACAAAGGAAAAGGAAAATTTTCATATGATGAAGATAGAGTGCTTCAGAGAGTGAAAACCAAAAGAAAAACATAGTTAAATAAGTTCTATGTGAAAGATTTATGAAATATGGTCACATTGCTAAAGTTTGTCTAACCATTAAATAAGAGAAAGAAGAAGTCATTAAAAGGAGTAATAATGTATCATTCATGATGGCTGTTAAGAAGAACAAATCTCCACACAAATAAAAATAGAATTTGAAGAGCATCATTCCAAATAACCATAGTTCAGAAAATATGTTCAGATGTGAAAGCATAAAGACTAGAGTAAATGGAGGAACTTGGCTGAGAAAATAATCTCAACCATATAGCTCATATTGACAAAGAAAATAGGAACCAACATATTCACTTAATCATTTTTGTATTGTATTTGTGCTAATAATACAGGGAACTAAAGGTGAAGCATTCTCTCAGGGGGAGAACCTGAGAAGTATTGAATTTTTTCAACTCTTGATAGATAAGTTGAATAATTTTACATCCATGGAATATTCTTCTATTGATATTAAAATATTAAAATGATGAAGGATAACCCTTGATGAAGATGATGAGGAGTGTTTCCCTTAAGGATGATACTAATAAAAAAGATTTGAGAATTATTATTTCGATCAGTATCAACTTCAGTTGGTATTAAATGAAATTACTCTAAAAGTTTCTTGAAGAAAATATCATTATCAAAGGTATTTCATTTCTCAATATCTCATTCTTGGTTACTCATAACTAAGATCATTTTACAAAGGGGAGTAACAAAATTAATCAGTGACATAAGAATAATGGAATTTCCATAAGGCCACATATCCTTCCTATTGTACTCAAATGTTTTTTATCTATTTATTGAAGTTAATGCAGGAGTTTCAGGTTGATTATTTCCAATCACATTCAATTTCTTCAGCCTATAATGAAATTGGAAACCCCTTGAAGACAAAGTACATGAGTTCTCATCTTATGTGGTATCATGACTAGTGAATAATGGACAACCTTGTTGTCTAAATAAAATCATCTAGTTTTCTAAACCAAGAATTGATCAAGTAGACTTAGAGTGAAATGATTGATGGAACATTTCTTAAGTATAGATTTATACCCTCTCTAACATGAACTTTGTATTTCTTGACAACAAGGGGGAGAGAAAGTGAAATAAAAGCTTGAAAATTAAGGTAGAGAGAGAATATTTTCATTTTGACATTGAAATATTCATTTCAAGAGATTTTAAAGGTGTTGAAAACAAAATATAAAGGGAGGGATTGTTCAGAAATTTTTTTGTATAAGCTGGCCTTTGTTTTCAATAGTTTTCAATGAAGATCAAAATGAATGAGATCAAGAAGAACTCTAATGAAATGGGGGCATGGTGAGGAATCAATCCATCTAAGGATGATTGAAAAAGAATGAGGACATGAAGAATACCATGAAATTCTTCATGATTTCATGAGAACCATGTAAGATCTTACTTGAATAATAGAATAATATGATTTGCGTAAAGTAGATAATGATGGTTAAAGAAGAAGAGAGACTGTGGAAGGGATTGGAATTCTGAGATGGCCATACATTTCACATTGTATCTAAATTAGATGATGATTTGCTGATTTTTATTTCACAAATATCATAAGTTAAGAGAAATTATGATGCAAGCCTTATGAAGGAAAGGTGGAGTAAAGTTGCTTCCATTCGTATATAGTTTTTATTGGAAGGAAATATACTGGTGGAAGACAAGAAAGCTATGGTACTTTATAAGGAAACTATGACAACACTAAAGCTAATATATCAAAGGTTATATATCACGTTATTGGGGTTTATGATGAAATAAGAAGAGTATTTGAAGAAACCAAATCATAGAAAAGATGCATGAAGGTTATGAACGAAGCATATATTGAAGGTGGTGCTGTTCTCTAGTGTTATCCAAATTTTTGGGCCTAAAAATCAGAAGACGAAAGACATGTGTTGTTGGTAGAGAAATTTGTGTGATAAGTTCAAGGTGGTTTTTGTGCACAATTCATGTTTCAGGATTAGAACATCGAAATTTGGAAAAGGCATAGAGTGCATGAAAATTTTGGAAAAGTGCGTGACAAATGAGACTGTGCGAAAGATTGGTTTTGCATACAATATGTAATGTTGTTTACAATTTTTCGCACAATTAGTGTTTTGATATCAGAATGAAGAAAAATAGAAAATGCATAAAGCGTGCAAAAAATCCAAGAAAGTTAATCAAATATGTTGTTCCTTGAAAGAGTTTTTATGCACATGAAGTGGGTTTTATGCGCAGATTAGTGTTTTTCACACAGGGTCAGAATGCCTATAAATACGAGGTGAACCCCTCTCATTTGAATAGGATCGATACTTAGACAAATCCCAATCTTTGACGTGCAGAAACATTGATGTTTAGAGTGGTTCATGGAAATAATAAGTGTTGCATGAAAAAGAAATTGTTGCATGAAAAGGGAAGTTCTGTGCGGAAAAAGAAGAGTTGCGTGAAAAGAATTTTTCACGCCAAAAGGTGTTTTTACGAGCAAGGTTTGAATTTTATGTGCAAGACACATAGAAGGGTGCATGAAAAATTTAGGGGTCATGTAGACCTTTGATATGTTCTTAGTACTCTCGAAGTAGCTTCGCAGCGAAGGAAATATCGTGAACCATTTGGGTTTTTGAAGATAATTAGTACCGTACGCACATGACTGGTGCTTAACACCCTTGTTATGATTTTCAAAGGGAAGAAGAAAAATACGTGCAACTAAAATCAGATCTACACAAAAAGAAGGAAGTTTACTAATACTCTTAGGTGTTGTTATTGGGAATTAAAGTAAGAGTAGAAGAATAATAATAAAGTGTTCCCAACTGAACATTGTGAATTATTTAGGGTATTAAAATTGTGATGATGCTTTGCTGAGATGATCTTTGTTACTTGAACAATCATAATAGATTTTTTGATTATGTCCAAGAAGAGAAGAAAGATATTTAGTGCATTTAGTTATTTCACTAAAAGAGAATATTGAATAAAAAGAACATCAATTCAGGACTCTGATGCAAGAAATATCTCATTCTGAATAGGAGACAAAGACTTTCATGCTAATCTATTGAAGAGTCCTTAACTTTTATAAACTGAGTGGGACTTCACCCAAGGTAGCGAGCCAGAGGGAGTAAATAGGAGTGACTTGAGAGAAGCAGTGAGTTATCCCTAAACATTTAGGCAGTGATCCTGGGATAGAGTGACTGTTCCCAAACCTTTTCAATCCACATCCAGTGAAGATTAGTGGGATTTGGTATGACTAACAACTTATTGGCGTATGCTCCTTAGGCGTATCCCTTAGTGTTTAACCAAGTAAAAAGTGTTGTGTTGTACTTATACATGTTTTAATTATTGTACTTATACATTATATAGGTTTAAACAAATTCCTAACAACATGGGAACAAGATCCAATAACGTATGAGAAAAAGTTAACACCATGATTCACCGCACCTCTCAAGGTGGTCTAGTGTCTTTCACGGTTTCCAAAAATATCCTTAGTCGCCTTAAAATTCAATCATGGAAAACCTCAAAAGGGGTGTCTATAACTTTTAAATTATAATCAACATTAAACTTATAAACCCATGATAGTATCCAAAACTCTTAAGATAACCACATATGAAAATATGCTAATCTATAAATTTATCTAAACCTTAATTTGACACCGACTATAACAACCATGAACCCACATATCTAAATATGGTTATAAAAACATAATCTTTACATTTCTGGATCTGATACTAATAAATTTGACCTAAATATTCCCATACAAACCTTTCAACATGAGAAGGAAATATTGGATCACTTATATACCCATGGATCATTTAGGTTTAGAGTTTTATAGAATTAGGAAAACTTTCTATATAAAAAATCTCATGAATTCAAGAGAGTTTTCCTCCCACTATACCTAGATTTTCATATTCCATATTAAGTATTTAGAATCTCATATAAAATTATTCATATATGAAATAATTCTATATAAAAACCATTTATAATAATTCTCTATAACCTAGGGAAATGGAAACATATGAAAGGTGAGCTAAAATTATTAGTATGGGTAAAAATAATCATTACCAATTGACTTTAATCATTGATATTAAGATAATCATAAATATAATATGACATAATCAAAGTGCATGAGAATTATATAATGGAATTCATACCCATTAAAACCTGGGACATCAATCATGTAATAATGTATTAACAAAGTCAAGAGTCATTGGAATCAATAATCATGAGCCACATGATGTCAATTTTAATCAATATAATCATTTAAAATCCATAATAAGCATAAAGAAAAATGAGTTGGTATCTTGAAACATTTTCATAACACTATTACATATGGAATAATAATAAAAATTATAAGTTGATTAACCCTCATGGTTAAACCTTAAATAACAACCACAATTACACTTGGAGTTACTAACAATGTTACACTAGAAATAATTTCCATAATTATACATGGAATAACCATCATAGTATATTACCTTAATATCTTAGGAGAAATATAATTGGTTAAATTTTTCCCATATTTAGAATGACCATCATAGTATATTCTGGTAATCTATTAGGCAAAAGCGAATTAGTAAACTCTGTCCTTTTAACCAATACATTGGAGAGCTATAATGGTCTCACCCACAGTCACCATAAAAAATTTCAAAGAACCATAACAGGAATAAAGTACAGATATCTTTCATTTCATCATGAAACTCATAAAAACTTCCATTATTCATTTTATAAATTGATTAACCCATGGAAAAATAAACAAGGCCCATAAAAATATCATTGAAACACTCATAATCAATGCAGATAAAGAATGATCATGATCTCATTAAAAAATTCCCCCGATAGAGTATAATAATCATCAAGATTTATTGACATTGATGAATATAAATTCTAGTAAAATATCATTAAAATGATTCTTGAGGAAAATAAACATTTTTCACTGAAAATAACTTTTTAAAAAATAAAAATTTATAAAATATTGTGAAAATCAATTTGTTTCAAATAAACATGGGAAATTATAAAGAAATATTAAAATAATATAATTTTCATGATGGTGAGAAAATATATCTGTGTTGTAAATGTTAAAAATAAACATTCTTTTTAAACATTTTGTAAAAGGGAGTCCAAAGGGACCATTTAGAAAATGTTATGGAATTTACTTTTAAAAAAATTTAAACTAAAGGTAATGAATTTATAAAATTAATTTAATAAATAATTAATGTTTTGAAATGAATATTTTTTAAAACTTTTTGGAAAACATGGTAATTAAATTGAGAGATTCCCTATCTAAAAGCATATACATGATCAGTATCATCTACAAATGAATTTATTATTTATTCATTAATTATTATGGGAAGAAATGTGATTTAAAAATTTTAAAAATATTCAAAAATATAGGAGAATAAAAAATATGTGGTTTATGAAAATAAGATTATATGATTTCTCCCGAAATAATCTTGAACATAAAAAATCTCAGAAAGAAAGAGATTATAACATAATGCCATTTCTACTTTGGTAACTCTTCAATCATAATCCCCATGAAAGAATAACATCAATTGAAACTTTAAATATCATAATAATAAGGATATTTAAGATATAAATTATAAAATGGGTAGTAGATAAATCTTATAAAAGAATAGAGGTGCATATCATAAACATATATCCTAAAGAAAGATATTTTTAGATGAATTACACTTATAAAGATCATATATTGTAATTGAGACATAATTAATTGAGTGATTATGTATAAAAAAGAAAAATCCACAAAAAAAAGGAAATATAGAATAAAACAATTTATAGATCAATTCACACATAATCATGGAATATCGATGTCAATAAAGATGTGTTATAACCCAATGAATGGAAATGGAGTTAAATATCATTTTACTAATTGGTACTTTAATGTAAAATCTACTTATATGAATTATTTCAAATTAAAAAATAAAATATAATGAATTATGATAAATTGATTCTATAAAATGTAAAATGGGTTGTATATACATATATAGAAAAAAATTAGGTCTATAACAAAAAAAATATTTCTAAGTAAAAGTAAATTGAGATGAAATCTCTTACCTCGAGTCTATAATTTACATGTATGTCCTTTAACTCCTATATTATAAACTCATATAAATTTTTTTATTTGTTAAGAAACTTTTATAGGTTTAATAACTATTCATTAAACCACTTATTTCATTTATCTTAATGAAAAATTTAATTACTTAATCAATTACCTCCTTGTTAGGTGTTTTGAGGGAATTCAGCTCATAATATAAAAATGAATTTTATAGGTTGACTAAGGTCAGAGAGGAAATTATTATATCATTTATATAATAATAATATCATTTTTATATATAAATTATACTTTTAAAACCAATAATTAATTATGGTTTAAAAAATGAATTGCTTTATTTTCATGGAGACGGTAGGTCATACGTATGCATGAGTAACATTTCCATTTTTCAAAGATTATTATGGAAAGAAATTAAACATAAAATTAAATATCTAGAATGATTATTATATCATAAATATCAGATTAATTCTTTTAATATACTTATATATATCATTAATGTGATGTGGGGATGAAAAATGAATCACATCACTTTTTACAACTGGAAGTCCATACATACAGAAAAATGATGTTACCATTTTTCAGTGAATGGAAAGGTATGAAATTAAATGAAATATTTTCCATTATAGATTTTGAATATTTCATTAATATCATATATAAATATTAATAATATAACTATAAATATCATGATATGTGGTTATGGAGAACAAATTATATCGGTCTGCAAGGCGGTAGTTCTATGTACAAATGAATGGTGAATTTCTTTCGTATCTGATTGATGTTAGAAATGTATATAGGTTATACCATTTAAATATTAATATCTCAATATGTGAAATATAATAATTTTATTATATAACAATGGTTAAGGAATATGTGAGGTAGGTTGAATAAGAAATAATATAGAAACACGCAGTTAAGAATGATACCTCTTCTTCAGACAACCTCCTTTTCTTAAAATCTTAAGACCACTAAGGTTGGAATTATGAAATATATAAGTACTCTAGAATGTGTGGAGGTATTTTAGGAAGTTATTTCGGTAGATATTGGCTAAAAAAGGGTTTAAATCCTATACTAAAGAGAAAAATAGATTCCCTTTTATAACAGATGGGAGGGGCACTCTTCGAATTTATCTAAATATTCACATAATGTAAATTAATTTTAAACTTAAAAATGGATCCAAAATATTTTATTGCAAATATAATATGAGTATGGGTTCAAATAATCTAATAAAATAAAAAATAGACAACTCTTGACTATGTTTTTACCCTTAATGTTTGGTTTTAAACCCCATTAACCCTTTTCACACTTACAGTTACAATATGTGTTTTTACTCTTTGAGGGTCATTACAGTTAAAATAAATAAATAAAGGCCAATAAATGGATCATGGTTGATATTATAAACCATATATTTATAAATTGACCTAATGTAATTATTTGAGGAATTTTATTTCATTTAATAAAATATTATTTATTATAAAATATCATTAATGTCAATTTTTGAACTATTCAATAATTGACTTCAATAACACCAAGTCAACAAATTAAACAAGAACCAAAAATTTTATTATATCCCTAAAATATTATTTTCATTCACATAAATCATAGATCACATTGATTATATGATATAATATTTGTTTGAATATATTAAATATCATAATTTTATTTTTCCATTAATTGAATAATTAATGCATTGACCTTGTGTAGAAATTCAAGTTAATTAATTTTTTATTAAAAAATAAAAATAAATTATCACGATGAATATAAATAAAATATATTTCAAATGAAACAATGAACAGATATTTTTCCTACTCCCATGTTAAAAATATTATAGTTAATATAAACAATCGTGTAACATTTTTTACTTTTCATTACAGAAAATATTATAAAGGTCACAATCACACCCAAATGGAACCACAATGCCATATAACCAAATATTATATAATTATATATTATATATACAGATATAATAATACTATGGTAAGTTTTACGGGTCATTTTATAGTTCTTTTAATATTTTTTTAACCTTTAATTACCCGAGTTACCCGTTACTATGGTAACACAAATTACTATATTCAATATTCATATAGACAAAAAATAAAAGGGAAATATTTTCCAAATTCAAAACACATAATTCCAAAATTTGAATCCAATTTTAAAAATTCAAGAAATATAATTTTTATAATTTAATTTAAAATCAAACAAGAAAAACACGAAGAAAATTGTATTTTTAAAAAAATATCACTTTTTTAATATAAAATGTTTTAAACTGAATTAAAGTATAAAATTAATTTAAAATAACTTAATTGGATTATTTTAAATAAAAATAAACTGATTAAATTTTAATACTAATCTAAAATGGGATTTTACGTTCTAAATATATTTAAATGAAAATATAGTTTCCAATAAAAATAAGTATTTTTCACAATTCACTAAAAATACAATTTTTTCAGAAAAATAAAAAAATATTCACCTAAATATAATTTTTATATAAATATTTCTAAAATGATATTTATTTCATATATAATATTTCAAATGGTTCCAAATAATATTATAATATTCACTCATAAAAAGCAATAAAAGTAATTTTTTAAAGAAAACATATTTTTGAAGAATAAAATAAAATTAGTAAAAAATGAGTTCTTATTTCCTAATCATTAATCAATAAATTTTTATTTATTAGAAACATTATATATATATATATATATTTAATCCTATAAATAGCTACTAATTTAATAAAAAGGTTATAATGATAATATTTAAATAATAATATTTCACTTTTCGATTAATCTTAGTGTTGTGAATTTTTTTCGCTATCGAACATAGTTGTTCTTTTTAAAACATTGGGATATCACACAGGATTTAATTTTTTCAAAATTTAGCATCACCAAAAATAATTTTATTTTTGAAATAATCATATCAAAATTATCTAAGGGTGAATTTTTGAGAATTTTCTCAAGTGTTAGTTTTTTCAATGAATAGTGAAAAATATTTATTTTATTTGCAATTTCATTTTATTTTAAAGAATTTAAATAGTTAAATTATATTTTGGATTATTTTTAAAATTTACAATTTTTTTTAATAAACATAATCCAATCATGTATTTATAATTAATTTTGTACATGAAATTTGTATGAAAAGTTTTTTGTATATAAAAATTCATTTTTCTGATAAACCATTTTTCATCATATTTTTTATGTGTCTAGTTTTAAATTAAATTATTCCACATAAAGAAATTAAATAAAAAATATATTTCATAGTTATAATTAGAAGTACCAAATTTGGTAAATAGGACCCTCTTATTTGTGGTTGATGTAAATTTTAACCATAATAATGTTTTATTACCACTATATTGGTAAAATGTGTTAAATAGGGTCAAAAGTAATCTGATAGGGCATAAAATGCATTAAAACAATTTCTTTTTTTGAATTTAATGAATATATTTCATCCATAATCATCCAACCTTCTAAAATATGTACTTTTATTTTCATTTAGATTCAATATTAACTTTTATAATATTTATGTAATGGATAAATTGAAAAGTGTCAATAAATTACATATAATAACTATAATATTTTGTGATAGGTATTAAAACAATTTATGTTTGGCTATAAATTCTTATTTTAAATATAAATTATTTTTATATCATGGTAACTTATTTTTAGTTTTTACTGATGATATACTTTGTAACGACCCTGACTCTAGTAACCTGGAGCCAATGTCAACATTGTTACATTACCATAAGATATAAGGAATCATATAATGAAGGAGAAAATAATTTAATTTTCTTAATAAAATATTTTCATACTTTAAATTCAAATTAAAATTTAAAACATAAAATATGAAAAGTGTTTTCTTTGAGAACACCGCTATTCCTCATAGTGTATCCCTACATATCAATCACAAAACACTTCATGGTATACTAGGGAAAATAAAACATAAGAAAGCTATGAGATTAAATCCCCATTAAGTGTAATAATTCAACAGAAAATATCATGAATAAATGATCATAATATATAAAAAGGGTATATAACTGAAACACATGCCATTTAATCAGTAAAATGAGCATAATATAGCATAAAAATGATGATCAAATAAGGAAATATAAATAATCAGATAAGATGGAAACCTATCCATGTATATTATAACCAAATTAATAATCACATGAACATCAATAAAAAAATATCATAATGATGGAATGCATACTTATGGACATCTGAAACATACTGACAAGACTTTTCACATGATAGTTTAAATCAGTGCATAGAAACGCATCTAATTTAGTCAACTGAATTGTCTCATAAGATCTATTTATCCATCAAGGGGATATCGATAACCTGGATCCACACATCATTTACTATTTATAATTCATTAATCATATAAAATAGGAAAAAAAAGAAAAATAAATATTCATTTTGAAAATCTAACATATGAAATATTACTACTGACCCCAATAAAATAAACATAATTATAAACCATCCAAAATAATTTGGTGAATGGTAATAAAAGTGTAAATCCTTAGTAAAACTGACCATAAACCATCCAAATAAAGAATAAAGATAATATAAATACCACATATCCCCAGTGGATCATAATTACAATACAGGTTTGATGATATCGATGAATAGAAAAACCATAATAATGTTATTAAAAAAATTCTTGAGGAAAATAAACTTTGCACTTTGAAAATCACCCTTTAAAACCAAAAGTTCACAAAAAATTTTGAAAATAATTTTCTTTGAAATTATTATTTTTAAATTATAAATGAATCCTTAAAACATTGAGTGGTCTTGAATGTGTAAAATTGCATTCATTCCAAACACATTAAAATAAATATTCATGTCACATTTTCGGTAAAAGTCAAATGAGTATGGTTTTGAAAAAGATAAGAATATTACTTGAATTTTTTTTTAAATGTCAAAATAGGTAAAAATTTATTTAATAAATTATTTGGAAAAGTTTAAAAAATATTTTAAAACATTTTTAGAAAATCTAGATTTTCATGAAAAATGATTTTTGACTGAAGAGAGTAATAAAGTCATATTTTATTAAAATTTTCTCAATCATTTTAACTAGTGGTCATGGAAAAATGGGATCGTTAATTAGAAAAATGTAAAGACCCAAATTTACAATGTAATTTTTTCTAATTATATAGAATTATTATGAGTCTGTGAAAATTTATAGTGCATGATTCTGAGTCCCGGTGATCCCGGAATGAATTTATGAACTTTTTTTATGCTACATTCAGTAAACGTGTGAGCAACGTCTTCTAACTTTTTAACCAGTGCTCGGATTAAAAATATAAGGGTACCATTGAATCAATAGTGCAGAGATTCGCTTAAGGGAGACTTCACTTCAACCACAGTAGTTCGAGAGAAAAAGTTAGATTTTGGACTTTTTGAAAGAATAATAAAATAACTTTGTTATTTTATTTATTTATTTCTTTTCCTCAAATGGAAAAGCGGTAGTGTGGGACCAGTGACATGTCAAGACATTAATTGGATTAAACCTTCAAATTCGGTGTAACAACATCATTATAATTTAGGAAGGTTCATATTAAATGAACCCCTATTAATTCCACGAGCATTGCTCACACTCCACCTCACCTATTTATATTGAGCTTGGGGAGAGGTATTGGCATGGATTCACCAAGCGATGAAGTGATGATAAAGTGTCACGATTCCATCCTTAGAGTACAGGACTGGTTCCGGTGGGAGGTGATGGGTGACACTGAATCATGAACCAAAGGATGATGTTTGAGTGGCAATGTTGGCGGCTTGTTTCGGCGGTGAAAAACATTGAGTCTTACTCAAACATGGTGTTCTACAAAGAACATGAGGAAGGGTTTACTTTTGGTTTTAGTTTCAAGAGTTTTTAAATCTTTTCCACCCTCTTTCTATCAAGCTAATGCAGAGGGTGCGGGCCAAAAAAACAAGGTCCAGACCCTCTGCCTTTAGTTATAATTTTGGTGCATTCTTTGAGAGCATTATTTTTGGGTTGGACGAAACCTAGAATGGTATGTGACGGTGGCGGATGGAAAATACCGACCACTAAGGAGAAAGAAATGCGCCAACGCGTGCCGCCGGAAGAGAAGTCCGCGATCGAAGCCCCGACAGGTGAAAATGGCGGCCATCTTGAGCTAGTCACAAAAGGTGGAGGTAGAGCGGTGCGTCGTCGTGTGCCATTAGAGGAGGTCATGGCTCGAAGCTACGATGGTGGAGGAACCCGTGCCTCTAGTGGGTTCTACATTGACTGGGAGGTACCCATGTGGTGCTTCCACTTCACCAACCAAACGACCACTTTGTTGTTTGGGAAGACCGGGGGTCTCGCCCCCTATGCCAGCTCGGGTGGACCCTGATCTAGCAGTTCGTGCATGCCTAGCGGGCCACGCTCCACCGTAGGCTGGGCCACGCATGACCAGCGGACCACACCCCACTGCGAGCTAGTCCATGTGAGCCCAGTAAGCCTCACCTACATAGGCCGGGCCGCGCGAGCCCTGTGGGTCGCGCCTCCACCGGCCGGGCTGCACAAGCCAAGCAGGTCACGCCCTTGTGGGCTGGGCCGCGCCCCACTTGTGGGGCTAGTTGGACTGAAGCCCAACGATCTGAGACTTCCAAGGTCAAGCCCATCCAGGTCAGACCCATACCAGGTTGGGTCAACCCAAACTAGTTTGGGTCAGCTCAGACTGGGTTAGACTGGAACCGGACCCAGCCAGACCCAGTTCCGCTTAAAAGGTCATAACCTAATATTCGGGCATTCGGTTGACGAACTATCTTTGGCAATGGGAACCTTAGAGCGAGATGGTACTTTTGGTATACTCCACTTGAGTTTTGGAGATAGTTGGAGTATGGCTGGGTTGGATCGAACCCGAATTCAACCGAGCCCTTGGAACTAAAATTTTTATAACTCGTAGACCGAACGCCTGATTGATGCACCATCTGTCGTGTTGGAACCCTTATGAAATTGTGGTCCTTTGGGTTACTCCTTTGTGGAGCTTAGTGGCGATCGAAGTATGACCGGTATATCAAGGTGTCAATCCTTGGGAGCTCGAGCGCACCGGGTGTGAGGAATCCTGTGGCTGGCTGTAACGTGAAGAAAGAACATCGATCCTAAGTGGGTCAGCATCTATCGATCCTATGTGGGTCAGCATCTATGAGATCATGTGTGGGTCAGTTCTTTGTGATCCTTTGTAGTTCAGTGCATACCGAACCTCTGCGGGTCAGATCCTTTGTGGGTTTGTGGGGGTTATTACCAATCGATCATGTGTGGGTCAGTAGTAGTGCCTCTTAACAGAATAAGATGATCTAGCTTACGACTAATCTTCTGTACTTCTGTACTTAATTTATACTAGGGTGAGATGGGTCTTTTACATTTGTGGTGTTATCTTCGTGGTGTTACCAGTGTGGTGCTTCTACCTTCGTGGTGTTACATTTGTGGTGTTACCTTCATCATGTTATCTTCAGGGTATTACCTTTGGGGTGTTACCTTCGTGGTGTTATCTTCATGGTGTTACCTGTGTGGTACTTCCAGCTTCATGGTCTTACTTGTGTGGTAATTCTACCTTTGTCGGGTTACCTTCAGGGTGTTATCTTCATTATGTTACATGTGTGGTACTTCTACCTTATTTGTGTTACCTTTATGGTATTCTTCCCTCAATGAGTATATCTTGATAACTTAGGTATATTTATGGGCATAAACCTAAGTACAGTTGATGTCTATCACTTCATGCTTTGTGTTTGCGGTCTTTCTTTGTGTTTTTTACTTTGTGGAACTCTGGGAGACCTACAGGGGTCTCGGGGTCCATACTGAGTATCGTTATACTCACCCCTACATAGGCTATGCCCGCACCTTGTTCTTTTTTGTGCAGAAGACATAAAACCTTGAATGAGGATGAGGGATCCAGGAGAGGACGCTGTCTAGAGGTGGACCATTTGGCATGACGTGACGCAGGGACTACTGATTGTCAGTTTTACCTACCCTTTAGGTAGGATCCTCGATGGAAAATCTATGAGATGTTTCTCACTTTTTCAGTTGTATTTGTACTTTTCAGTTGTACTTGTACTTTTCAGTTGGTCTTGTATTCCATGACCTTTACTTTCAGTACCCTTTTTACTACAACAATTTACTTCGTGGTTGCTTCTTGTTGTTCTCTTGGACTGTGTGTTTGTACAGGTTAAAAATTAAATGGATTTCTGTTTTAGGGATATGTCTTTTCATTGATAGTATCTAGCCTCTGGCCTATGGTAGGCGGTCTTGGGGTAGTCATAGCATCGACCCTGAGGGATGGGTCATGACAAAGTGGTATTAGAGGATTCAGTTCAACCAAAGAACTAGGACACTGATATTTTCTATGTAGCAATAGTGTTAAGTGTCATGAGTGTGGTTTTCAGTTTGGGGAATCCAGTATTGGTGCAGCGGCCGACGTATCCATACACCAGGACCCTGATTTTTGATTTCGGACTCAGTGAACAGAAAAACACTGATTGTGTGTGTTTTTGAAAGGTTTTTCTTGTGATATCTTTGATTCAATTCACCAGGTATAACTTATTGACCATGTAACACCTATTGTCTTCTAGGATTCCATGACATAGATAGTTAGATAGGATTCCCGAGAGAGTACGCGATGACAGCCCACCGAGTGATGAGGCCTTGGTGTAAGGCCCTCTTACAGCATTATCACCTTCGGGTGGTGTACTAGCCGCACCACTACTTGTTGGGTATTCGTTTCCACCAGCCCCACCAATAGAGGGTGAGCAAGGATTGAGCATGTTGCATGAGTTTTAGTGACAGATGCCTCTGAGGTTCCGAG
Source organism: Viscum album (assembly GCA_963277665.1). NCBI lineage: Eukaryota > Viridiplantae > Streptophyta > Magnoliopsida > Santalales > Viscaceae > Viscum > Viscum album. The sequence continues at coordinate 222,117,966 of OY728123.1, read as the reverse complement.
GCGAGACGTACCCGTAGGTGGATGAGGACTAGCTGGAATCTGTGGCCATATTTTTTAGTTTAGTGGGGACATCAGCTGATCTGATGGTAATCCTAGCTACCAGTCTTTTCCAGGGAGTAGTTGGGAGATGGTTGATTCTGAAACTCCATATACACATGAGACGACGCTCACCTGGGTGGACTTCGAGGGCCATTTCAGTGTAGAGTTTGTTCCAGCGGCTCTACTATCAGTGCGTATACAGGATATACTGCACTTACAGCAGGGCAGCATGACTGTGTCCAATTACTATGTGAGGTTCACTGATCTCTCCTGCTACTCCACCAACATGGTACGGGACCCTTTCTTCAGGGCCCAGACATTTGATAAGGGTCTCTGATGGGTGATTAGAGTATTGATTATATAACTCAGCATTCTGACATAGGATGGGGTGCTAGAGAGAGCACTCTTAGTGGATATTTTTCTAGTTGAGTAGGCATCGACAGTGAGATTCACCACCAGATGTTAGGTAGCATAGTCATCCATAGCACGTAGTAGACATATGACATAGGAACCAAGTGGGATAGACCTTCTGGTGGATCACCTCGGGATACAGGGTCAGTGGTGCAGGGCTCAGGGGATAGAGGAGGGTAGATTAGGAGTAGGCAGTACTACTCGTGCGGTGGGTAGGGTCACATGGCTCGCGACTTCCCAGCCCGCTGTATGGACGACTATCATATGGTCAAGGGACTACCGAGGTAGAGGAAGATATTTGATTATGGAGGTCTGCAGGCAACATGCAGATGTGTCAGAGGAGACAGTTGTGCAATAGGCGATGGTCGGTGATTCAAGGTTCTACCACCACCACCTCTAGATGGTCCACCCCGACCACAGGGAGTAAGTGGACATGGAAAATCTCAGCTCCATGCAGCTGAGGCCTATGACCACGGCGCTCTGGAGATTATTAGAGGTATGATATTTGTCTACTCCACCTTAGCTGCAGTACTTGTAGACATAGGTTCCAGTCACTCTTTTATTGTCACATCCCTCATTCAAAGATCAGAGATTCCGGTGGATTCTTTGGCTTAATCCTTATTTCTAGAGACTCCTACAAGATGGGATTTGATGATTACACACTGGTACTGATAGTGTGAGATTACTCTGGGAGGTGAGAGCTTTGGATGGTATCTTCTAGTAGTAGTGTCGAAGCCTTATGACATCATATTGGGTATAGACTAGTTATCCACAGTCCGTGATCAGATTGATTGTATTAGGTGAAAAGTGTGATGTGTCTGTGAGGATGGGACTAGGTTTTTCTTCATCGGTGAGAAGGGAAACTTTACAGCATAGGATGGAATTACCCAAAGGAGGGTGCAGCCAATCACACATCAGTTGGATAGCCTTACCCTCAGAATAGTTGATGTTGAGAGTACTAGTTATCCTTTAGTGGTGGACTAGTATGCCAATGTCTTTCCTGATGATGCTTCAGGACAACCTCCATGTAGATAGATAGACCTTTATATCGAACTATGCCCTGGGATGACACTAATTTCTATACTAGCATATTGAATGGATCCTGCATAGCTTTGTGAGTTATGGGTATAGTTGGAGGACTTGTAGAGGAAGGGATTAATAAGGCCTCGGGTTTCTCTATGGGAAGCCCCGATTTTGTTCACTAAGAAGGAATATGGAAGTTTGAGACTTTGTGTGGACTACCGGTGCCTGAACCAGGTGACCATAAAGAACCAATATCCACTTTCGATGATTTATGATCTTATCGATCAGCTGAAGGGAGCTCATTTGTTTTAGATGATAGACCTCAGATCAAGCTATCATCAGCTCAGGGTATGAGATGAGGATGTGTAGAAGATGGCCTTTAGATGTCGGTATGGCGACTATGAGTTATTAGTTATACAGTTCAGCATGACCAATTCCCTAGAAGTGTTTATGGGACTCATGAATAGGATCTTTCATACATACCTCAATTTCTTTGTGGTGGTATTCATCAATGACATCTTGATATACTCGGTATCAGAGGAGGAGCATGCCTATCATCTATAGATAGTTCTAGATACACTCCTAGAGAACCAGCATTATGGTAAGCTCCCGAAGTACCAGTTCTAGATACAAGAGGTCCACTTTATGGGACAAGTTATCTCAGAGGCTGGAGTTGTAGTGGATTCGGCAAAGATAGGGGTTGTGCTTTCTTGGGAGCTACCCAGGAATGTGACCAAGGTGCGGAGTTTCTTGGGGTTGGTTGGATACTACTAGATATTCGTTCCTGATTTTTAAAAAGTTGTGACACCCATGTTAGTATTGATGAAGAAGGGAAATCCATTCTTATATATGGAGAGATTCCAGGAGAGTTTTAAGGAGCTAAGGTCGAGAATGATGAGTGCCCCCATATTGAGGCTACCAGAAGAGGGCGTTGGGTATGTAGTATACTGTGATACAATAGGGACTGGGCTTGGATGTGTCTAGATGTAGGAGCGATCAGTCATCGCTTATGGTTCATGATAGCTTAGAAAAAATTAGCAGAACTACGCCACCCATGTCCTAGATCTAGAAACAGTAGTATTTGCCTTGAATATGTAGTGGCATTACTTGATGGGAAAACATTTTACAGTCTAATCTGATCACAAGAGTCTCAGGTATATCTTCTATCAGAAGGACCTGAACCTGAGATAGCGGTGATGGCTAGAGTTCCACTGGGACTATGACTTTGAGATAGTCTATACTCCTGGGAAGTGGAATGTGGTAGCAGATGCACTCAGCAGGAGGTCTGGTCTACAGTTGTTGAGTGAGGTGACATAGCAGCTAGCCACATAGCAGATATCCTTCATGGATAGATATAGAGAAGGTTACCTCCAGTATATGACTTTCACTCCCCCACTTCTTCAGTGAGTTTGGGAGGCACAACTTGGGGAAATTGACTGTGATGCTCGACGTGACCAAATATTCACAGGGCAGGCACCTGAAGGATTTTATGAAGGTGGGGAGCATGTCATACTCTTAATAGGAAGCACCATGGTTTAGGTGGTGCTACAGGAAGAGGTGTTTATGGAGTTCCATACATCCCCTCTGGCTGTACATCCTGGTGTGGTGAAAATGTATCGAGACCTCTGACATCAGAACTGGTGTCCAGGGTTGAACAAAGGAGTGGAAGAGTTTGTTTCTCGATGCCTCACTTGTCAACAGGTAAAGGTCGAGCATTAGGTTCTAGAAAGCTTAGTGCAGTCACTAGAGGTGCTGGAGTGGAAGTGGGATGGTATCTCCATGAACATTGTGGCATGGCTTCCACATATTTCCAGGTGACATGATTCCATCTGGGTGATTATTGACCGAATAACCAAGTCAACCCACTTCCTACCTATTCGAGAGTAGGGATCTGTAGAGGGATTGGGAAGCCTCTACATACAGGAGATTTTGCGACTTCATGGGGTTCCACTAACGATCTTCTCTGAGCGTGACACACGTTTTACTTCCCGGTTGTGTAAGAGATTACAGGAGGCATTTAGAACTCAGCTACGTTTGAGCACCGCCTTTCATCCACAAACAGATGGTAAAACAGAGCGGAGCATTCGACCACTGGAGGACATGCTTCATGCTTGCATCCAAGATTTTGGCTGCAATTTAGAGGATCACTTTCCCTTGGTGTAGTTCTCATACAATAACAGCTATCACTCCACCATCGGCATGGAACCATTTTAGGCCTTGTGTGGTCGACCATGCAGATCAACTCTATGCTGGATGGACCCAGGGGAGTTAGCACTTATGTTTCTAGAGTTGATACAAGATACCACTGAGAAGGTATAGGTCATACAGGAGCATATAAATATGGCACATAGAAGACAAAAGCATTAAGCTGGTAGGAGATGAAGACATTTGGGGTTTTAGGAGGGGGACCACATATTCCTGCAAGTCCCCCCTCAATGGGGACTATGGAGATTTGGCCGAGGTGGAATACTCTCACCGAGGTTTATCGGACTATTTATGGTACTTCAGAGGGTTGGAGAGGTGTCATACCACTTGGAACTTCCACCGTAGTTGGAGAAGGTGCACAACATCTTCCAAGTATCTCAGTTGATGAGATACTTGAATGACTCATCTCACATCATCGACCATAGCTAGTGAAACTTCGATAATGTGGTGACATTTACAGAGGTTCCAGTGGAGATTGAGGATCATTAAGAGTGAGTCCTTTGTGAACGATCGATACCTCTGGTGCATGTTCGCTGGCATCACAAGAACCTCCAGGAGAGAACTTGGGAGTGGGAAACTAAGATTCATGCTCAATACCCCCATTTGTTTTCTTATTCTATGTTTTGGATTTCAAGGATGAAAATCCCTAAGGTGGGGAGAATGTAAAGACCCATATTTTCTATTTAGTATTTTTAATTATATGGAATTATTATGAGTCTGCAAAAATTTATGGCACATGATTCTGAGGCTCGACTTTCCTGAAATGAATTTTTGAACTTTTTAAGGTACATTCAGTAAATGCGTGAGTGGTGTTTTCTAACTTTATAACCGGTGCTGAGATTAAAAATATGAGGTCACCATTGAATCTGTAAAGCATTGACTTGATTAAGGGAGACTTCACTTCAACTATAGTAGGTCGAGAGAAAAAGTTAAATTTTGAAATTTTTAAAAGAATAATAAAATAACATTGTTATTTTATTTATTTATTTCTTTTCCTCAAACAAAAAAGCGGTAGTGTGGGAATGACGACGTGTCAAGCCATTAATTGGATTTACCCTTCAAATTATGTGTAAAAACATCATTAAAATTTAGGAACATTCCTATTAAATGATCGCCCATTAATTCAACGACCATTATGCACCCTCCCCCTCTCCTATTTATATGGAGCTTGGGGAGAGGTTTTGGCATGGCTTCACTAAGTGAAAAAGTACTAATAAAGTGTTGCGATGCCAACCTTAGAGGATGGGACCGATTCTAGTGGGTGGTGATGGGTGACACTGAATCAAGAACTGATGGACAATGTTTGAGTGGCAATGTTGGCGGCTTTTTGTGGGGTCGACGAACACTATGTCTTACTCAAATGAGGTGTTCTCCAATAGACTTGAGGTAGGGTTTAATTTTGGATTTAGTTTCAAGGGTTGTTAAATATTTTCCACCCTATTTCTATCAAGAAAATGCAAAGCGTGCAAGCCAAACAAACAAGGACTTGACCCTCCACCTTTTCTTAGAATTTTGGCGCGTTCTTTGCGAGCATTATTTTCCAGTTGGACGAAACCTGGGATGGTGGGTGATGGTGGAAGCCGACAACGGCTAGTCGTGGAGGAGAAAGAAAGGCGCCAACGCGCGCTATCGGTGGAGAAGGCCGCATCCAAAGCCATGGTGGGTGAAAACGATGGCTGGCTCTAGCCGGTCGTAGAAGGTAAAGGTGGAGTAGCACACTGTCGCATGCCGCTGGGGGAGGCCACGGCAGGAAGTCGCGACGGTAGAGGAACCCGCACCTCCAGCAAGTTTAGTAATGACTGGGAAATGCCCACGTGGCAACGCCACTTTACTAACTAAACAACCGCTTGTCCGTTTGGGAAGACTGGGGGTCTTTCCCCCCATGCCAACTCGACCGGACCCCGCTCCAACGGGTCATGCATGCCCAGCGGGCCGCGCTACACCGCGAGCCGGGCCACGCATGCCCAGTGGGCTGCACCCCACTGTAGGATTGGCCGCGTGAGCCCAGTGGACCATTCCTATGTGAACCAGGCAGCGCGAGCCCAACGGGCTAGGCCTACGCTGTCCACGTTGCGTGAGCCCAGCGGGTCGCACCTCCGTGGGAAGGGCTGCGCGATCCCATCAGGCTGCACCCATGCGGTCCGGGCCACGCCCTTGCAGGCCGGGTCGGACCACGCCCCAACCCATCTAGGTCAGACCCGGACTGGGTTGGGTCGACCTGAACTGGGTCAGGTCAGCCCAAACCGGGTCGAGACGGGTTGGACCGGATCCGGACACAACCAGGCCCAGTTCTGCTTAAAGGGTCATTACCTAAAATCCATGCGCCATTTGATAAACCGTCTGTGGCGCTGGGAACCTTTGAGCAAGATGGTACTTTTGGTATTCTCCACTTGAGTTTTAGAGACAGTTGGAGTACAGCCAAGTTGGATAGAACCTGAATCAAACCGGGCCCTTGGAACTAAAATGCTTATAACTCACAGACCAGGCGTCCGATGGATGCACCGTCGGTTGCATTGGAACCCTTATGACATGAAAGTATTTTCGGTTACTCCTTTGTGGAGCTTAGTGGTGGTCGAGGTACGCCCGATATCTCGAGGGGAAGATTCTACAGAGCTTGAGCGCACCGGGTGTGAGGAATTCTATGGCTGGCTGTAATGTGAAGAAAGAAAATCAATATTAAGTGGGTCAGCATCTATCGATCATTTCTTGGTCAGCATCTATTAGATCCTATGTGGGTCAGTGCTCAGCGATCCTATATGGTTCAGCACATACCGAACATGTGTGGGTCAGATCCAATGTGGGTCAGTGGGGGTTATTACCTATCAATCCTATGTGGGTCAGCACTATTACCTCTTAACAGAATAAGATGGTATAGCTTATGACTAATCATCTTTACTTATATACATAAGTTATACTGGCGTGAGATGATTCTTTTAACTTCATGGTTTTATCATTGTGGTGTTACTTGTGTGGTACTTCTACTTTCCTGGTGTTACCTTCATGCTGTTATCTTCGTGGTGTTACCTTTGTGGTGTTACCTTCATAGTGCTATCTTTTGTATGTTACCTGTGTGGCACTTCTATCTTCATTGTGTTACCTATGTGATATTTCTACCTTCTTGGTGTTACCTTCATGGTGTTACCTTCATAGTGTTATCTTCGTGGTGTTACCTATGTGGTATTTTTCCCTTCATGGTATTACCTTTGTGGTATTTTTCCCTCATGTATATGATGAGTATATCTTGATAACTTAGGTTTATGGATAGGCATATACATAATTAGATTTTATGTCTATGATTTAGTGCTTTGATTTTGAGGAATTTATTTGTGGGTTTTCCTTTGTGGAACTCTGGGAGACCTACAGGGGTCTCGAGGTGCCTACTGAGTGTCATCATACTCACCCTCGCATGGACTACGCCCACACCTTGTTGGGTTTTATGAAGATGATGTAAAACTTTGATTGAGGCTGAGAGAGCCAGGACTGGATAGTTCCTAGAGGTGGACCATTTGGCGTGACGTGACGTAGGGACTACTGGTTGTGAGTTGTACCTACCCTTCATGTAGGATCCTCAGTGGATGATCTAGAAGATGTTTTTCACTTTTTCTGTTGTATTTTTACTTTTCAGTTGTACGTATACTTTCCAGTTGGGATTGTATTTCAGCCACTTTACTTTCAATACTCTTTTTAATATAGTATTTTACTTCGTGGTTTCTTCTTGTTGTGCTCTTGGACTGTGTGTTTGTACAGGTTAAAAAGGCAATGCCTTCCAATTTTAGGGATACTCCTTTCTGGTGCTAGTTGCAAGCCCATGGCCTATAGAAGGTGGGTTGGGGTAGTCACGGCATGGGACTCGAGGTACGGGTCATGAAAAAAAATTCATGAATAACCATAGGATAAAAATATATATTAAGTTTAAGATAGAAACATCAAATAATTCTCCTAAGGGAGACTTAAACAAAAACAATCCTGAATAATGATGAGACTGTGAAATACGTCCTTACCACATTGGTAACGTTTGAATCATAATCCCCATGAAGGAAATAACTTCAAATAAAACATTAAATACCATGAATAGAAATATATTCATGAAATAACAGTAGTAACATCCTTTTTTTAATGATCCTAAATCATATTTATTATGTTTTTTAATGAATTTGATGTTTTATGATAGTATATCATTTTATAAAGAAACTTTCACTAAGTGATGAAAAGTGCCACCATTAGTTCATAATATTCCACCGAAGGACTATGAAACCACCACTGTTAGTTACCTTCAAGTGTGATACCTCTATGATTATCTACCATCATTTGTGCTACTTCCAGTATTATCTATTGTCATGTTTTCTATAACAAATTTTACCTACCTCCAATAATGATTTATCTCCAAACACTAACAATTCTAGAATATAATATTGTTAGGCTTGAAACCTTTAGTATTAGCTACTTCCAGGTTTTGATATGTCTGAAGTTCCATCACTTGGATCATGTAACCACCAGGATTAGATATTTCCAATGGTTCCATCATCAGACTTCTACTGTTAATCTTTGCTTCCATTAGAATTGATCCACCTTCAACCTTTTCCACCTTTTCTATTCTGTAGAGTTTGAATTAAATGCTTTAATGGATATATTATTTGAGTAAATGTAAAGATATTATTTAATGATTTTTCCTAACCCATTTCAAATATGAATTAAAGATAAAGTCAATATCAATAAAAGGATCCATAAAATCTTTATGATTATCCTTCAATGGGTGTATGTAGTCCTATATATTTTAGAGGATGTTCCTCATGCATGTGGGTCATAAAATTGATGAAAGATATCATAAAAAAAGAACTTACACACTGAAATTTAGACTATGAAAGAGTAGAGTAAATTGAATATCATGTTTTTTTTATAAAGAAAGAATAGAGAACTTCGTAACACTCGGTTTTATTATTACTTTCATAGAAGCAATTCGATCTCCATATCAAGCCAAACCTATGGACTCTCGAACACAAAGAGTATCACAGACCGAGCACCATTAATTTTTCAATAACATCTTACATGATATCTATGTTCTTTGATTTTAATTTTGAGCAGTGTTTTGTTTACTCTATTTATTTATATACACTAACTCCTACACCTGAATTAGAGAATACTTGATATTCTATTCACTCTCTTTTTATCTATATAATTATGATAACAGTGGGAGAGGTACCTATATGGAAAAGTTTATTTTTCTCCCCACGTATAACTATATAATAGGATTTGATCATCGAAAGCTGGTGTAGTTATATGTATACCCGATCTAGGTTATGGATCAGATTATTTGATATAATAATATTCTGGGTAATAAGTGATTACCAAGTGGAGGGGATTAAGTCTCAGTTTGAGACCGAACCCCTTGTTTATTCCATTGGGGTTTTGTGTGTTTTTTCTTATATTCAAATATTTAACTAAATTTGATTTAAATTATGAATAAAACGTACATTGATAGTTAATATTAACCACTATATATATAAATCCTATGATTAATTAAATTTATTTCGAAAACTAAAGTAATTTCATATATTATTTTAACTAAGACCTAATCAATCTTTGACAAATATTTTAAAATATCAAAATTATATTAAACCAATATTTTTATTGAATGGGAGAATTTATTTTAGTTGGGAGATTTTATTTAAACTTGTTTTTAATATAAATTTTTATTGGCTACTCAATTCATGTAACACCCATATATTCTAAAGTAAGAACATTTTATTTGATAGCGTGTATGACATGCAACACCAAGCACATAGGAAAGAATAATATCCCAAGACTTTATGGTATATTTAATATTTCCAATTTATTATATATATTTTAATGCACAAAAAAACCCAATTATCTTTATTTACATGCAAGAATGACCTTGTTCGAAATCTTTCATTACACGAAAAACTAAGTTTTACCAAACAACAATATATTATTATTATAATATTATTATTCAATATAATAAGACTTAATCTAGTAATTAAAATTATTGGTTATGATTATTATTCAATAACTTATGAAAATATATGGTTTAAAAAAATATAACATGAATTTATTTGTTACAAATTAATTAAAAATGAATATAAGAACAAATCGAAAATAAAGGGAATGTTTTTATAGAAAATTATTTTTATGCTCAGAAAGACATTTTATCCAAATAAATTAAATTAATTATAATTAGTGAATTTTGTTAATGTAATTTTTATATATTATATATTAAATCAAATTTTATTGATATTAATTTAATATATTTTATAGGCATAAGATAAAAATATAACATGTTTTACACTTAAAAATGGTATTTTTATGAAAAGGAAATTTTTTCACCTTTTAATGGAGAACCTATTTTAAATACTTTTTTGGAAATTTTATAAATTGAGTATGAATAAATAAAATTAATTTTTTAAATATATACATAAAAATTATCTTAGGATGATTATTTGATATTTTTCTTTGAGGTTTCTTTTTTAAATGAATAGTGAAAAATACTGAATTTTAATTCAAAACTACTTTTTTGTATAATTTATTTATAAGGTTAAATTATATTTTAAATTGATTTTAAAGTAAAATTGTATCAATTATTTATAATTTAATCCAATTTCAGTCATTATAATCAATTTCACTTTGAAATTGGGTATAAAAACTTACCAAGCTTTTGGACATTTTTACTTTAAAAACCTGCATTATTATCCCATCTACGGGATTAATTTTAAATTAATTTATACCACTTATGTTATTGGAATTGGAAAAATTGATTCCTTATTTTTAATCATAATAATTTATAATTTATAATAAGTTCAAATTATCTTTTGAGTAAAAATATTTGTGAAAATGATTAAAAATAATTACACTGATTAAGAAAAAAATTAGCTTAACAAGGGACTAAAACTTAAACAGAACGGAAAAAATAAGATAGAAACTTATCCAAAAGACATTTTGTAGACATATTTATATTTTATACTCTATTTTAGATAATATTTACCATTATTGGATCCAATTTACATGTAAAATATTTGGGTGGAATTCCATTTTCGAAAATTTACAAGAGTGCCACTCCTCTCCACTATAAAAGGAACTCACACTCCTACTTCCTCTCACCTCTCAAGACACTTTGGAAATACTAATATATACCCAAATATATCCCCAAAATTCCTTAACTCATCCAATAATCCTCCATTTTTTTATAAAGAAAACCAAGGAATCCCTTTGGTGCCAACCAAATGGAGTTACCCAAAGAAGATGTGAGATCTTTCCTCAAGCTCTTTAGTTTTATTTCCATTATACTTCCACTAAAATATCCCTATTCCATGATTATATAACAATACAAGTACCCAAAATATATTTATATTTTTTATGTTAAGTGTTATACCTACACTAACACACACTTCCATCTAATGGGTAAGAAACTTACAACTCTCATGTACAAAGAACTTACACCTCACGAAATGATGATTGTTCATTCTTCCTTTAATGCCAATCATGGTGGGAATTATGATGGAAAATCTATTTATATATATTATATTTACCATATTTACGATTTTTTATTCTTATTTAATTTTTATATAAAAAATAACTTTATGATTCAATTTTTTTGTAAATACAATAACATCATTTGTGGAAGTGTGGACTACCTTCTCCTAAAAGCGAAGTGTTCCGTTCACACGATACTTGGAATTTATGAAGGATGGTTTTAATTAAAAATATGTGACATAAAAAATATTTATTATATTCATGACATAATTAACTTTCAGTAAATATAATATATATATATATATATCATTTTCTTTATTACCCTTTCACGCACTTAAAAAGTGATAACGTCGTTCATGGACGTATGGACTACCGCCTCCTCAACAAAATGTTATTCATTTTACATAATAATAATTATATAAAAAATAATATATAATTAAATAACATGATATTTTAGATATAATAATCATTCTAGAAATATTAATGTTACTTAACTTCTTTCCATAATGATCATTGAAAAAATGGGAACGTTAATCATGTGTCCGTACAACCTACTTTCTCCATGATTGTATTGTTAGTTCATTTTTCATAACCATATTTAATGATTGTTTTAAAAAGTATAATTATTTTATTAATACTATAATTATTCCATAATTATTATTCATTATATTTTATATAATGACCCCTTTTACAATAGTTCACCAATAAAATTTTTTTAACATATAAATCGAATTTGGTCAAAACACATGATATAAACTTAATTGTTTAATTTGTAGTATATAACATTGTAATAAGTGAAATAATAGAAATTCTAAACATTAAAAAATTTCTGAATCAAGTAAATAATTATAATATGTTAATTGTTCTGAAATATAAAGACACATGTGAAAAGTCAGACTCTAGGAAACATATTTTTATCTCACTTTTTACATTCATGAGATAAATTTCATATTCACAACTTACTTATTTTATGTAGTGTATCTACATAACCTTTGGATATATTATATAATTAATATTTTTATATTCATGGTATTTAACACATTCATTTAATTTTATTCTTTTATGAGGCTTATGATTTAAAATGTTTCAAAGTGGCATGATAAACATTGGAATGTTTACAGATTATTTTCCTCTAGAATAATTTTAATGATATTTAAAAGGTATTTCCATTTGAGGAAATTATATAAAAATTGTTAAAAAAACTATTAATTTTCATCTCCTCTGGTTATTCATGACCTTATTTGGTATTATTACCATTTCCCACTCTTTGGTACTCAAAACATTTTAGGAAATGTTTTTAAGAAAACCTGACTTCACTTTTATCCTAAAATCATTTTTTTCTAAAAATGTTTTAAAAACTTGTTTTTAACCTTCAAAAAATGATTTAATAAATATTTTTTTACCATTTTTTTATTTTACCAATGTTTTCAAATGAATCTTTTTATGTCGTTCCAAACAAGCCATTTTTTCTAACCATTTTACCATGCAAAAAGAATGTTCTTTCTACCTCATATGGCATGTACAGATTTACCTGCCATCATTTATTTGAATTTTTATTTTCATGTATTAATGGATACTTTTTAAAGAAAACGTTTTCAAAAGTGATTTTCAAAGAATAGGTTTTTCAAAACAAAAGGATATTATCCTAAAAAATGTTTTAAAATATATTTTTATAGTATTTCTATTCATCAACAACAAAAATCCTTTATTTTTACTCCACTTGGGATATGTTGTACTGATACCATCCTTATTCTTCCTATGGATGGATTTTGATTAATTTTTACAAGGATAGTATTGAAATTCACTTACTTGATTCCTTTTAGTCCCCTTGTAATATTTAATTTAATATGATCATTTGACATTGAATTTTACTTCAATATCCATGTCATTTTTCATGGATGTGATTATTTCCTAAACTTTATACCATTTTTTATATGGTGTTTACTTTGAAAGTTATTTTCTTATTTAAGGAAATATTGTAAAATCCATATCCTTTATTCAATATAGATATTTGATAAAGCATATTGTTTATTAGATATTAGGAATGCTTGGGAAAATATATATCTAGGTTGGGGATTGTTTTAGGTCATCCCCATGGATTGGAGACTAGTTAATTAAAGACCCATGATGTATCAGTAGTCTCATGAGGTGAATTGCTTGCACAAATTAGATGTTTTTTACCCAATATTCGAAACTGTCTTGTAAAAGGTCTTCATAGTAGTGGTTCCATATACCTAGGAAACATGACATCTAATAATTAATCACTTTCCTCATTTAGTTTTAGTTATTATTAATCCATGATATTTTATATTGATATATCTATAAATACATTTCATTTTAATTTCATTGATTAAATGGATTGTGTTTTAGGTTCTTAACTTTCTATATTTCTTTATAATTATTTTGTTATTTGAATGGAATTTTTTTATAGTTATTATATTGTTATATTGTTTATACACTTCCTTCTCAGATTTTTTATTACATGGTATATCTGTTTAGTTATTTACCATGACATAGTTATTATTCCCATTGATTCTTTATTGATTCCACTATACTTTACCCTTACTAATAATTTGATCTCACCCTTATTTTTTTACTTCCATAAGAATCCATGAAGTGTACTATGAATGATATGCAGGGATATACTAGATATAATAAAGTTGTCCTTGAAAGAAAAAATATTATGTTGTAGTCTGTGTAATTATTTGTAATACGATACTCATGTATGTTTTTGGTTTACCACAACTACTAAACTCTTCGGTCCTTCGATATTTTATTCCTTGTAATCATACCAATGTAAAGGTAATAGCCCCCAGCTCTGGGCTTCTACGGCTAGGTCGCTACATTTAGTATTAGAGGAAGTTTATTAGTAACCTTGTGAACTATATTTATAAAAATATATGTTATAGAACATATCCCAATGATAGAATTTGAGGATAAGTATATAATAACATCAAAAAAATTTGTTAAGGTGGAGATTATATGGTTTTCAAAGTAATATATCCCTGTCTAGATTCTTCAAGTGGATGTGGTTCTAGCATAGATGTACCTAGGGGTAACAACTTAGATAAGGTGCATCGGTCCTAACTCAGTGTAACCCGGTACATGAAAACAAACTTATTACGCACTTGTTTTGACACTCATGGGGGATACACTTAGAATAATTCACATTTTCTTTACAAACCATTATGGGGGATTTGAATATATAATGAAAATGAATGACCTAGGATAAACCTTAGACCATGGAAGGACCTATGTAAAAATAAAATGGATGAAGTAGTCAAGATTTGGTGTTGTATTGAAAACCATTGTTAAAAGTATATTTAGTTATTAACATTATTTCAATGATATACAAAATATTTATTTTGGAAATTATATCAATTTGGTTTTAGAATAGGACAACCTATATACTGGGTGAAAGTCCATCATGTTAGGAAATTCTCCATGAGTTGAACCCATGAACAAAGGATGATAAGGGTTTCACACCAACAATTGGCCTACGCGATGTATTGGTTAATGTGTAATTGTTTTTAGTTAAATAATTTGAAAAATCCGTATGAATAATGAACCATTAGTGTTAATTTTTATGTTTAGAGATTAATTTATTAATTATATTGACTTTTTATAATAGTTAGAGATAAATAGTTAGGCTCCTCACTCTTTTATGGGCCTTAAGATCCATTAAAAGTGTATTTTAGTGCATCAGGAATCAAAGATAATTTTTAGATATCAATTTATTGAATTAATGGATTAAATTAGAAATTAATCAAAGCAAAAAAAGGATAAAAATTATGTTTATAAAAATTTGTTAAGTAAAAATATTTCATTATATTCTTAGGCAGTAAAATAATTACTCAACATTAGAAAAATGATAAAAAAATGTTGTCATAATACCTTAATTTTCATTAAAATGATAGTCTTTTAAATCATCAAATATTTTTGGATTTGTGGCCTTAAAATATCCATATATAATTTAATTGTTTTTGATTGATGACCTAAACCCCTCCCTATAAATATTTATGCCTTTACACCATATATGTGTCTCTAAATTCTGCTAATTTTCTCATACTTAGAGACCTAGTTATATGTTATTCCTTGTGACCTTTGTACTTCTCATTCTTTCTTTTCTAAAGGATTTATTATGAACCCTTCTCAAAATGTAATAAATATAAAAAATATATCTCCAATAATGATTTTAAATTATGAGGAATAAATTTAATTAATTGGGTGAGAATGTAATGCCCCAAAATTCTAAATTAAGTGCAATGTATTCGATAACATGTAGGACAAGCAATACTAAGCACGTATGGGAAAATAATATCATCAGACTTTACAATATATTTACAATATAAAATCTATTATATATATTTCAATGAATAGAAAATATAATTTATATTTCCTTACATGCAAAAATGACTTTGTTCGATAGCTTGTGTTACACTTAAGATTGAGTTTTGCAGAATAACAATATATTATTATTATTGTTTTATTATTTAATATAATAAGATATAACCTAGACGTTAAAATTAACAGTTATGGATAATATTAAATAATTTATGAAAATATATAGTTTAAAAAAATATAAAACTAATTCATTGGTTACATATTAATTAGAAATGAATATAAGAACCAATTGAATATAAAGGAAAAGTTTTTATCGAAAACTATTTTTATGATCACAAAGCCGTTTTTTCCTAATAAATTAATTTAATTACAATTAGTGAGCGATATTAACGTAATATATATATATATATATATATTATATATTCAATCAAATATTTTTTTTATATTAACCTAATATATTCTATAGTAATAAGATAAGAATATATCCTGTTTTACCCTTAAAATAATATTTTTCTAAAAAGGCAATTTTACCACCTTTTAATAGAGAACCTATTTTAAATCCTTTTGTTTGGAAATTTTATAAATTTACTATGAAAAAATAAACTTTATTGTTTAAATAATAACATAAAAATTATATTAGGGTGAATTTTTTATATTTTTCTATGAGATTCTATTTTTTAATGGATAGTGAAAAATACTGAATTTTAATTCAAAACTGCTTTTTTATTTAATTTATTTATAAGGATAAATTATATTTTTAATTTGTTTTAAAGTAAAATAATATCAAATTTTTATAATTTAAACAAATTTAGTTCATTATAATCAATTTTAATTTTAATTTAGGTATTAAAACTTAGCAAACTTTTGGATTTTTTACTTTAAAACCCCGCATTTCCATCCAGTCTGCGTGATTAATTTTAAATTTAATTTTTATAATTTTGTGATTGGAATTTATAAAAAAGGTTTAAATATTTTTAATAATCATAATTTATAATTTCTAATAATTTCATCTTATTTTTTACCAAAAATATTAGTGAAAGCGATTAAATTTAATTAAAAATATTAAGAGAAAATTGGCTTAACAATGGACTAAACCTTAATCTTAAGGGCCCAAATGACCTATAAACATGTCCAAAAGAAATTTTATGGCCATATTTATTCCCTATACTGACTTTTATGGGATTTATACCCTTATTGGATCCACGTGACTTGGTAAAACATGTGTGGAATTCCCTTTTCAAAAATTTACAAGAGTGCCATTCCTCCCCACTATAAAAAGGTATTCACCCCTCCCACTTCCTCAAACCTATCAAGTAACTTTAGATAAACCAATAAATACCAAATAAGATCCTAAAAATACCTCTCATCATCCTAGAATCCTTACTTTTGGTATAAATAAAATCAGGGAATCCATGTGGTGCAAACTAAAAGGAGTTACCCAAAGAAGAGGTAAGATGTTTCGTCATGCTCTTTGGTTTTATTTCCATTATCCATCCCATAAAATTTCATTATTCCATGATGATATAAAAACTATCCTCACCATACTTATATTTTTTAGGTTAATTGTTCAACCTACACTTACACACATAATGGGTAACAAACTTACCGTTCTTATGTATGGTGAATTTCTACTTCACAAAATAATGATTATTTGTTCCTCCTTTACCACCTATCATGGTGGGTATTAAGATAGAAAATATATTTATATATCATATATATGATATTTATAATATATTTAATATTATTTAATATTTATATATAACATACCTTTATGTTTTCAATTTTGTGCAAATACGATGACATTGTTTGTGGAAGTGTGGACTACCGCCTCTAAAAAACAATGTGATTTGTTCACATGATACATGGAATATTTAAAGTATAGTTTTAATTGAAAATATGTGACATACAAAAAATATAAATTATATTCATTAAATAATTAAATTTATGGAAATATAACACACACACACACACACATATATCATTTTCTTTATTACCCTTTCACACACTTAAAAGTGAAAACATCGTTCATGGACATGTAGAATACCGCCTCCATGACATGATGTGATTTCTTATAAATCACAATAATTATATATATAATAATATATTATTAAATAATATGTAATTTATGATATAATTATCAATATATAAAGATTAATTTTACTTACCTTCTTTACATAGTGATCATTGAAAAAATGGGAATGTTACTCATGCGTACGTATGACCTACGGTCTCCATGATTGTAACACTGGTTAATTTTTCATAATCCTATTTAATTATTGGTTTTAAATGTATAATTTTTTTATAAATATAATAATTATATCATGATTATTATACTAGATATGTTATATAATGACCCCTTTGACCATAGTTGACCTACTAAAGTTGTTTTGATATATAAACTGAATTTGGTGTAAACACCCAACATAAAATTAATTTTTTAAGTAGTAATATAATAAATGGTAATAAGTGAAATAAAATTAATTATAAAAATTTAAAATTTTCTTATGAAATTAAATTATTAACATACGTTTATTATTCTTGAATATAAAGACACACGTGACAAATTGGACTCAAGGTAAGGGACTTTCATCTCACTTTTTACATCTTGATTTGTCCAATGATAGTATTGAGTTTCACTTCCTTGATGCCATTTATTCCCCTTTAAATATTGAATTTCCTATGATTAGTTTACATTGAATTTCTCCTAAATATCAATATCATTTTTCATGGATATTATTATTTCCTAAAACATATACCATTTTTCATATGGTATTTACATGGAAAATTATTTGATTATTTGGGGAAATATTGATAAATCTATATCCTTTGTTCATTATGGATATTTGATAATTAATATTGTTTATTCGATAAGAATATTGTATGGGACATGATAGAAACAATTTGGGGCTTATTTAAGACAATCCCTATGGGTTGGGGACCAGTTAGTGAAAGCTGCATGATGCATTAATAATCTCATAACAAGAATTAGTTTCAAAAAATAGATGGTTTTTTACTTGATATGATAAATCGTCTTATGAAAGGTATTAAAGGTAATGGTTCCACATAACTAGGAAACATGACATCCAATAATTAATCATTTCCCATACTTAGTTTTAGTTATTATTAATCCATAGTATTTGGATCGATATATCTATGGATATATTTCATTTTTAGTTCATCAGTTAAATGGAATATATTTCATTTTCTTACCTCCCCATATTGATTTTTACTTATCTACTTATTTTAATGGAATATATTGATAGTTATTAAATTTCCATATTTTTTTTTCACTTCCTTTTCATTTTTTTATTTTATCGTATGTATGATCAATTATTTTCCATTCCATATTTATTATTTGCAATGATTATTTATTTCTTATGCTATAATTTACCCTTACCAAGAATTTAAGATCACCCTTATTTTTTTCCTTTCCACAAGAATCCACAAAGCATACTATGAAAGATATGTATGGATATACGAGATGGAATAAAGTTATCCTCAAAGGAAAAAAGTTATATTTTAATTGGTGTATTTATTTGTAATACAGGACTCATGTATGTATTTGGTTTACCTTGAATACTAAAATCTTTGGTCCATTGGGATTTGATTCCTTGTAACCATTCCAATGTAATGATAGTAGAAATTGGCTCCAAGATTTTGGGTTCAATTCATTATAATTCACCCCCTCTTAAGTTACTTAATTCGACCAATATTTGGAATCAAAGTATTTTCGAAAATTATTTAAACTGTGATTTTAGTTGTATTTTAAAGATATCAAATTTTTTTCAGTTCTAAATTTAAATCTTTATGTATAACAAAAAATAGTTTTATTCTACCAACATACCTATTTTTTTAATGGAACTAATTATGATCAGTGGAAAATTAAAATGAAAATTCATATCAAAATCATGAGTTTTGAAATCTGGATTGCCATTATAGGCGAATATGAAATACCAAATACTACTAGAAATATATGGGATGATCCTAAAAAAGAAACTTATAATAATAAATGTAAATATATAAATTATTCTTAATATGCTTTGGGAAATGATGAATTTAAAAAAATATCAACATGTACGACTGCTTTATAAATTTGGGGAACTTTAGTTATTTCTCATGAAGGAACATCTAATGTTATAGAAATACACTTAAATACTTATACAATTAAATATGATAATTTTAAAATTGAACCCAATGAAATTATTTATGACATGTATCTCATGATAATTTACATATTGAATATAATCTAATCATTGGGGAAACCTATTTCTGATAAATACCAAGTTATGTGCCTGTTGTGGTGTATTCTAGATAGATAGGGAGTAAACTCAATGCCAATGGGATATTTAGGTGATATAAGTAAGTTACTTTTCAAGGATACAATTGTAAAATTAATGATGTACGATAAATAACTCAATGTCAATATAGAATAGGATGTTGAACCAAAAACTAAATCTATAAACTTCAAATATACTTCCTTAAAAGTAAGAAGATAAGGTTCAAGATGAAAGTTCAAGTGATGAGGATTTACCTGCCAATAGTGATGAAGAGATAGCCCATCTCTCCATAGGATTAAAAAATATTTATAAGAAGAAACATTTAATTAAAAAAACAAAGCTATAAATAAAAATATAGAGATAGAGTATATTGGATAAAGGATTGGAAGTGAGATGATGCTTTGAATGAAATAGTATTTTATGAATATAAAAGGAAATGACATTTCAAAGCTAACTATACTAATATTAAATAAAAAATAAATATGATGATCAGGTTAAGAGGTATAAAAAATAAATGAAATAAACATCGAGTGATTCTAAAGATAGTTCAAGAGATTCAGACACCACATAAGAAGAAAAGCATGATAGAGCTAATATTTATTTTATAACAAACACATCAGAGCCATCTAATGTCTTTCTTACTTCTCCTAAAAATATTTATAATCATTTTATAGATGAAAACAATTATTAAAACATTTATAATTAAGATATTTTTTATTATTTTATATTATTTAATATACATTTAATTAGATTAAGGATAAATACAAAATTATAAAGATAGAGAACACTTTCACTATTAGTTTCAAATATGATCTTAGTTTTTTAAAAGATAAAGATGATCAATTATTAACGACAGAAATGAATTGAAATTTTTAAATGAAATAATAAAGAAATATGTATAAATATTTACAAATTAGGGGATACTCTCACCAAAATTATTGGAAAGAATACCACACTTAAGTACACTACTGGTATAGGGTATCAAACTAGATAAATAAGAAATATAAAGAACTATTTTATTCCTAGTTATAGTTCTAGGTATGCATATAGTTTTTATTTATCTGGACCTAAAAAAGTAATTATTTCTAAAAGTTTAAAATATACTTATAGGATACTTTTTAAAAAAATATGGACTCTAAAATCATTAATTACTAATATATATAGACCCAATAATATTTAGGAATCAAAATAATTTTGTGTAAAAATTGTTTTTTAGGGAACTTGATTAAAGTGCTCTAGTAAGTTCCTATGATATCTGGATAGTGGATATTATAGACACATGACAATATATTATTCAGGATTCAAGATTCTGATAAAAGTGGGTAGTGTACATGTCACTTTTAGTGAAAATTACACATGGAAAATTATTATCCTTGTAAAAGTCGGTAATTCTAATACTATTTTAATTTATAAAGTATTATTTATAGATGGTTTGAAGTAAAATATGACTAGAATATCACATCCATGTGATGATGGTTTTTATTTTAAATTCAAAAACAATTCTTGCAATGTATTTTATTCTATAAATGATTTAGTTTCTTCTTCCTTAAGAAATCACAATGATTATACTATTAATTTAGGTTCTTTATTTTCTCAAAATATTTGTTATCTATATTTCTTTTTGAAAGAATCTTGGATTTTTCATAGAATACTATTCTGTTGAAATATTTACCCATTGAAAAATCTAACTATATAAGAGTTAGTCAAATATCAACCTAAATTAAATTCCCAAATGATAAAGTCTAAAACCCATGTTAAAAATAGAAATAAAACAATATCTATTTCAAATAAAAGAAAGAAGTATAAAATTATAAACCTATAGATTTTATTCACATAGACATGTTTGGACCGTCGAGAGTTTTAGTTCGAAAGGGGAAGTGCTATGTTTATATCCTTAAAGATTAATTTTCATGGTATACTTGGGTATTATTTCTATTTCAACAAAGTAAAGCCTACTCATATTTTACCAGGTATGCTAAATCTATAAAAAACATAGTGCTCTTAGGATTAATACCTTAAGAAGTGATCATGGATATGAGTTTGAAAATAAATACATTGAATATTTTTTCTCACAAAATGTCTATAATCATAAATTGTTTTCTCCTAGAATCCCACAGTATAATGTTGTTATTAAAAAAAGAAATAGGGCCCTTAAAGAAATTTCTAGGACAATGCTTAATGAGTATTAATATCTTATTTACTTTTGGGAAGAATCTGTGAATACCACTTGTTATATAATTAATATAGTTTTGATTAGACCCTTCTCAAAGATATTGGCTTATGAATTATGGAATGGTAGAAATCCAGATGTTAATTTCTTTATATTTTTTGTTGCAAAATGCTTATTCTTAATAGTTAGGATAATCTTGAAAAAAATTATTCCAAGTGTGATGAAAGGAATATTCATTGGTTATTATACTTATAGTAAATCACATATAGTGTTTAATAAAAGAATCAAGATTGTGAAAGAGTCTCTTAATGTAAAACTTGATGAGACATTTCCACATGAGCCTAATACTCTATTAGAAAACCTTAAGGGTGTTTTTTAAATTTTGAATATTAATACCAAACCTTTTGGATATTCAATAAAATAATAATAAAAAACTCAACCAGTTATAAAGAATATACTAAAACTAAATATGTAGATGATCATGAGATAACCAAAACTTCTTTTCAAAGAGATATTAGGACTCATAAATAACCTCATATAGATGATGTAGTTTGAGATATAGATAAAGCTATAAAAACTAGATCTTCTCATAACAATTATGTTAAACATAAATCATTATTGTCTTATATGGAACCTAATAACATAAACAATTAAATAAATGTTGAATTCTATGTTATGGAAGTGAAATAAGAAATTAATCAATTTTAAATGAACAATTATTGGGAACTTTTAGTTAGACCTAAAGAAACTATGACTACTGGAAAAGTGGGTGTTTATAAACATGGTTTATGAGTGAGACTCTATATTGAGAAATAAGGTTATATTGGTTAAAAAAGGATATATTCATGTAGAGGGTATTGACTATGATAAATCCTTTTCCCTAATAGTTAAGCGTGAAGACATCCAAATATTACTTGCCTATACAACATATTTGGATTTAAAACTATATCAAATGTGTGTCAAAAGTGTATTTCTAAGTGGTTATATATCTATGGAGGTATTTATTGAGAAACCCCATGGATTTCAAAAGAATCATTTTTCAAATCATTATTCAAATTTTCAAAATATTTATATGGTTTAAAATAATCTCCTAGAGCTTGGTATTATAGGCTCATCTCTTTTTAGTTTTTTAAAGGCTTCTAAAAAGGTATAACAGATCCAACTATTTTTATAAAAATAATTTCGAAATATATTTTGGTAGTTCAAATTTATATTGATGATATTATTTTTAGATCTTCTAAAAAATATTTTTGTACTAATTTTTTAAAGATGATTCAAAATTAATTTGAAATGAGTTTGATGGGTGACATTGTATTCTTTATTAGTTTTCATATTTTTCATAATAAAGATGGAATTATTTTAAATAAAATATGCACACTAAATAAATAATAAATTCTTTTGGTTTGGATAGAAGTAAAATTAGTGATACTCCCATGAGTAAATGTAAGATGGATATTGATGAAGTGAGAAGATAAGTACATCAAACCAGTTTCGGGGGTATTATTGGAATATGTGTATATTTAACTACCAGATGAACAGATATTATGTTTAGTGTGTGTATGTGTTCCTAATTTCAAGAAAACCTCAAGGAGTCTATTTTAATTTTGTAAAAAAAATTCTCAAATGCCACAAATATAGACCAAATTTTGGACTTTTGAATCCAAGAGTACAAGCATTTGACTTAGTAAGTTACTTAGATGTGGATTCTTTTGGGTGCAAGTTAGATAGAAAATCACCTCTTGAAAATTTAATATTTTGGTAAATTATATAGTATCTTGGTTTAGTAAGATGAAAATTTATGTTTCACTACCTACTACTAAAGATGAATACATATCTACAGGGAGTTTTTGTGCACGAATTTTTTAAATGAAGCACACCCTCTTATATTATGGATATTAACTCAAACATGTCCCAATAAATTATGACAAAAAGTTTGATAAAAAATTATAATAATCATATTTCTCCTTCTATGAAAAAACATATAGATTTAAGACATAAATTTTTGAGAGATCATTTTTAAAAGGGTGGTACAAATCATGAATTCATAACAACTGAAAACCAGCTTGCAAATATTTTTACAAAGACCTTGAATTTTGAGTGATTAAACTACATAAAACATGAATTAGGAATGATAAATTTTAGTTAGTCTTTAATATTGGTGGATCCATAATTGGATAAGACACCATTGGAGAAGGCACTATTGGAAAATCCACTATTAGAAAATCCACCATTGGACAAGTCACCTTTGGACAAGCCACCATTAAACAAGACACACATAGACAAGACACTGTTGGAAAAGAAACCATTATAAAATCCACCATTGGAAAATACACAATTGGAATGATCCACCATTGGAATGATCTACTATTAGAATTATCCACCTTTATAATGATCCATCATTGGAATGATCCACCATTGGAATGATCCATAATTGGAATGCTACTGTTAAACCCTTGTTTTTATACCATTACTAATTTCATATTTTGAAATATTTTATTCAATTTAATAATTTATATTTTATTAAATTTATTGAATTTGAATCCCTAAATGATAAATTGGGATAAAATTCTAAAATTGATTCACTCTCTTGACTAATCCCATCGAACTGAACCATTCTTCCTTATCTTTATCTCTTGAATTTCATCATTCTTAACTCCCTTGAATCTCAATCATTCTAGTGAAATGGTGAGAGTTAAGATTTCTTCCATGTAATCATCCATAATTTCATGTCCTACTAAAATATATAGAGGATATTTGAGCTGGGTAATTATTGTGACGAAGAAGCCACAACTCGTGAACTGCATAGTGGATTCCAAAAAATAAGTAAAAGAAGAATGGTTTATTTCCAATAATTATTTAGTGATAAGGGTGATCTATGAATAAGGATATATTAAATGGTTCTCCATAAATGATACACCTTTTTATCCTAGTTTGGTTAATAAATTCTATCAGTATAAAGAGCTATGTTTTTGGTGAAAAAAAGGATTATATTTGGAGTATAATAGGGGGGAAAGAGTTTAAAATTTCTGAAAAGGATTGGAAAATATGTATAAATGTGACTCATTGAAGAGTTTTTGAATAACATCAAGGATTTATTCCCAATGATAGGGATTAATTTTCTTATGATGATTCTTTTTTAGAGCTGAATATTGATAGTACTTTGAGAAGGCCTACTACAATTGAGTTAGATGGGGAATGCATACTACTATTTAAGTTTATACAATATATATTGTGTCCTAGGAAATGTAAATTTATTACTATGTGATATCATGATGTTTATATTCTATTCATTATGAAATGAGGGGATGTAATTAATCTCTATAGATACCTCATGGTGTGCATGATGCAAAAGCGTTAGTCATATTCTGGGTCAAATTATTTGATTTACACTAAGTTTATTTCATCAATGTTGGATACCAAGTTTGTGATAGATGATGAGGAATAGGAAGAAGTCAAGTTTGTTTATTTATTCTTGAGTAAATTTATTTTTAAAAGGATGAAAGTGAGTTTGAATCCATGGATGAAAAAGTGGGTGGAATATTTTGATAAAAACCGTAAGGATTTTAATCCTATAGACTATCCTACTAGACCAAAGAACCTTATTGATCCTAGATTGGAGCCAGATGTGATTGTGGAATATTTAGATGAGGAGGAATTTTTTGAAAAGGAAGTTTATGTTTATGAAGAGGATGTAACAACCTCATATGAAGAGGGAATGATATAGATATTCAAAAGATCTCTACAATGAATTTTGGATCTTCTAGTCTTTCAGGCTCTCTTCCTTCCAAATATGGTCTCTTTAGTGACAGAGATGATGAATAGGATAATGAAATTTATGTAGATAAATAGATTATTTGTTCTTATTATAAATCCTCTAAGGATGTTGGGGAGGTTTCTGATGATGATAATGATAATATAGATAATGTAGATGATGGAGATGATGGTGAGGATAGTGATGGTGATGAGGATAATGATGTTAGGGGGAAATCACATCATCTATCCCTTACTAGTTCAATTTTAGTTAAGTCTTTAGAGAGACATGGTTCATCCATATCTTTTTCAATAGATAGATTTATTTTAGTTAAACTAGTTGGCGATCTAGCCTCTACTAGAGGTGAGACCAAAATAGATAATGTGGGGTAGAAATCCCCATGTTCTGTTAGAGTTGAACCTCCTATGTTGACTCCTATTATAGTGGAAGTGGCTACTCATGATGAGTCATAAAACATCCCAGGTTTTGTATAGATAGGTTTATACTATTAAGAGTACAAGTAGGTTAAAGAAGATGTTGTAGAGCATAGAGATGTTCAGGGTGGTTTTTATTTAGTAGAGTAAAAGTTATCTTCTAAGGGAGATCCTTCCCCTAGTTCTAAGATCCATGGTATATCATATCCATACTCAAATGGATATAATGGTTGTGATGACCAAAACAGTCCACTAGAAAAATGGTGGAAAAACTATCTCAGTTGGATATGGGATCAATACTAAGGGATCAATTGTTGAGAAGATTGGTCATACTGATGATCTTTAAGATTTTTATTCAGATGCACTTGCCAGATCAGAGCCTACTCAACTTACTATGCCTATTAGTGTGAGAGATTTATTCCCAATTCCTGTATATTCTTGATCCAGATAAGATTTTGAGTCATTAATATAAAGTATTATTTCATATTTCAATAAGATTTTGAGTTCTTGGATACCTCTGGTCACATAACTTAAGGATGATGATGTCAGAAATTTGTTTTAATTGGTTGTTTTCCACATTCATCACGATATAAATTTTCATATCCAATAATATGAGATTAAAAATCAAATGTTAGATAGTGATATGAAATCCATGGGATCATTGATGGAGGATATGAGTACCTCCTTTGGTGCTAGTCTAGATTCCTTATTAGAGAGGTTGGAGAGTGTTCCTATTGTTGCTTCCACATAAAGTGCTCCACCTACCCCAACTTTAGTTTATGCTGACTTGATCAGATATATAATCAGAGAGGATATTCATGCCATTATTGGTGATATCCATACTTCTCATTAGAATAATATAAATAATATTCATCAGTATGATGAGAACATATACAAACCGGTAAGAGAGTGTTGAAATTATGTTCAAAGTGATATAAAAACCATCTCCAAGTCCAATGAAATATTATATTTATAGGGTGTATACAAAACATGAGTTGAATTCTAATTTTAAGTTTGTAACTGAAAATCTAAGGATGAAACATGTTACTAGGGACTTTAAGGAATAGGTAGACCAGTTGAAGGTGATGAAACCTCTTATCAAGATATTTATGGAAGAGAATAAATATTTCTGTAGTGCTATGGAGTGTAGAGGAAACATTAGTTTTGGATTTTATCAACCATATGAATCACTTAATGTATGTATCTAGTACTATAGTGGTTTTTTCAGAGGTGAATCCTAGGATAGCCTTCACCTATGGTCCTTCTTCTGATCCTCTACCTCCTTAGTTATAGCCTTTCGGTATGTCTCCAATTGAAGCTATCAGACATATTAGACCTATTGGGATATGATAGCTACATCAGACTACCTCATCCCCATTAAACTCTACCTCAGTGCCTCCTTCCAATGGAAAGGGAAATGGGGACCTACTGATCATACCTCCCTAGCTAAGAGTGACTCTAATGAGTCATAGTCTTTGATAGTGATTTTTTTTATTTTCCCTTGTATATACTTATGCCTGTAATAAGATGAATTTTCTAATAATGGATTCTACCTTTTGTTATTCATCTCCATCTTTTTTTTATTTACTATTTCTTATCATATATTTTTTATAATCCAAAAAGGGGGAGAACAATTATGACATTTACTTTGATAACCACTCTTTGTTACCAATATTCTTTGGATGTGATTTTCTATACCTTTGATAGACTTATCCACCAATTTTATTTTTGATACTTCACTTCTATTTTGTAACCATAATTATTTGGAATTTATTAGTTAATACCAAATTATTTTATGGATTTTATCCTTTGATACTATACCTATTTTTATACAATTCAAGTACTTTTGTTTTTCTATTTAATTTCCAAATCTCACACTTGCATTTTTTTACATGTTAAGAA
The DNA here is from genome assembly GCA_963277665.1 of Viscum album. Lineage (NCBI taxonomy): Eukaryota > Viridiplantae > Streptophyta > Magnoliopsida > Santalales > Viscaceae > Viscum > Viscum album. Next base: position 222,089,925 of record OY728123.1, on the reverse strand, counting down.
TACTTTTCAAACTTATCTATTTATTCCTAATTATAATTTACATATGGTTTATAAAATTACATGATTTTTTATCCAAAAAGAAAAATATATTTGGTACCCTATTTTAATGATAAAAAATTATTTTTATTATGTTTTTAATGAATTTTAAGTTTTATGATAGTATATCATTTTATAAAGAAAATTTATATAAGTAATTCAAATTTCCACCATTAGTTCAAATTATTCCACCTCCATACTGTGACACCACTAGCAATAACTACCATTATGATTAACTATTATCGGGTGTGCTACTGCTAGGATTAGCTACCATTAGGTATGCTACTTCCATGTTTAATTACTGCTAAGAATGAGCTCCCTCTAGACTCTTCCACCACTAGAATGTGCTACCATTAGTCATGTACCCTTCAGGATTAGCTACTGACATATTTATCTACCATCAGACATGACACCTCCATGATCATGCTACCACCAGGGGTTCCACCGTTATCTTGCAATCATTGATATTTTATGCCATTAAATTTGACCCACCATTAGAATTTTCCACCATTTCTATTCTAATGAGTTTGAAATAAATTATTCAATGAAAATATAATGGGAGTTAATGGAGAGTGATTATTTAATGATTATTCCTAAGACTTTTCATGAATGCGTTGAAGGCAAAGACAAAGTAAGTATGAGTATCCGTAAAATCATGATGATTATCCTTAAAAGGGTTTATGTAGTGTTATATATTTCAGAGGATATTCCCCATGCACATGGTTGGTAAAAATGATGAAAAAGATCATCACATGAGAACTTATATGTTGAAATTTAGATTGTGAAAGAGTGGAGTAAATTGAATATTGAGTTCCTTTTCTACATATAGAAAAGATAACTTCACTACCCACTATTTTACAGCAACTATTAGATAAAAGTTTCAACATCATCACCTAGCCAAACCTGAGGACTCATGAAGACAAGGAGAATCAAAAATCGAGCACCACTTCTTTTTATATATATCCTTAATTTCTCTCTCTATTGTTTTCTTTTACTTTCATTCGGTGTTTTGTTTTCTCTGTTTATTTATAGAAAATGACTCCTTCACCTGAATTGGTGAATACTTGATATTATTTTCAATCTATTTTTTTCCATATAGCCATATAAATATTGGAAGAGGTCCCTTTGTGGAATGTAATTTTTTACTCCCCACGTATAACTATGGAAGTGTCTTTGAGCCTAGAAATATGGTGTTGTTGGGTATATAACTAGTCTAGGTTGTGGACTAAATTATTTGATATAATAATAATTTTAGAAGTGTGTGATTTCTATGTGGAGGGTATTATGTTTTATCCTAATATTGAACCCCTTGTTTATTCCATTTTGTGTTTGTGTTTTCTTTTCTTCATTTCAAAGCTTTAACTGTATTTTATTTAAACTATAAAAAAAATACATTGATAGTTAGTCTTAATAAGTTTATATATAAAGTATTTGATTAAGTAAGTTAACTTAAAAAGTTAAATAAATTTAATATATATTTTTAGGTTTTTCAAAATCAATATTTGATAAATATTTTAAAAGATTAAACTTATACTAAACTATTGTTTTGATTAACTTGGAGAATTTATTTTAATTTGTGTATTTTGTTTGAACTTGTTTCTAAAATAAATTCTTATTGGGTACTCAGTTCACCTCCCCATTGAGTTACGCACTCTGAGAAATAATAACATATCAAAAAGGGAAGTATATACACCAAATAAAGAAATAATTGGTGAATATGGCATATCTCTCATGGAAGTAAAAGTGAGAAGAGAAAACAAATACCGCAGGTTTGAGTTACATCGTATATGTATGAACCTCATATATAATAAATATAGTTTTTTTATAAATCTATTTTAGAACCATAATCATATATATCATATCATATATGACTTACTTATAGTCATTTATCACTTTTTTGTTATCAATTCTTTGTTAAAATCACTATTTCATGTGATAATTACTTCGTTTTTCATGTATGATTTAGTTCAATAATTTTGGTACTTTTTTTTGATCATGTTTAAATCACCCCTAAAATTTTAAACATTATATAACTACAAAATATATTCATTATATATTTATTTTTGGGTAATCTATTAAAGTTAGAGACTAAAAAATAATTACAATGTTCATGGACACAGTAGTTCATACGTACACATGAACATTGTTTCCATTTTTATCGAAATATATAATGAAAGGAAGATAAATATTAATTAATATTTAAAAGATAATTATTTTTCCACATATATAATTTATATTAATAAAATATATCTTTATTACCATCCATGTTAAAATTAATTGAAAAACATTTCACGTCACTACATGGAGGTGGTAGTTAACACGTACTCATGAGTGGCATTATTGTTTTCTAATCGATTGGAAGGTAAGAAGTTATATGTGATATTATATTTATATAATTAATTTTAGATCAAAAATATTACATATATTAATTAAACTTAACCTAACTTCCTTCCATTTAAAGTGTAAGTGAAAAATGAATCACATCGCTTTGTGAGGCGGTAGTCTGCCGTACACACGAGCGACATTATTGTATTCCCCATAGAAAAAAAATTAAGATGGTATATGTGATATAATAATTAAATAAGTATAAAAATTTAATAAATATAATATAAATATATTAAATCCATTATTATATCCAGCCTTGAAAGGTGGTGTCGTAAAATGAATTACATTAGTTCGTGTGGCAGTAGTCCGTCGTACACATGATCGAAGGTTCCTTTATCAATTGGTAGAAGAGTAGATGCATATGGGTTTTGAAATTAAAATATTTACATAGAAGTATATAATATATATTTTTGATATTATATTATCATAATTTACTGAGGTTTGTAGTAGGTGGAAGATGAAATAAAACAAATATGAACGTTTAAGAATTTTAAATCTTCTTCGGAGAGCCTCTTCATGTTTATATTAGAAGACTTATTAGGAGGGATTCCTAATAAACATAAGGAATCTAGTATGTGGGGATAGATTTATGTAAGGTTTTTGGGATGTTAATGGTTGAACAAAATGGTTTTGGAAGTTTGAATAGTAGAGGGTGTGGCCTTTTATATGTTGGGTAGAGGACACACATGGAATTTTTTAAAATAGAAAGTGATGCTCACATTGTTATCATGATAAAAGACTAAAACATTGTCCAATATAGAACCTTATCGGTTATAAGGTATAAATATTTCCATAAAATGGGTTATGGAAAATTTTTAGATCATTTTTAATGCTTATCTTATTAGTTTAACCCTTGGTAAACCCATTTTACCCTAACTGTGGTAATTATTTTTTAGTATTTTCACTATTCATTATAGTAAAAAGTTAATTTTAGCATATTAGATAACATAAATAATTATAATTTAAAATATGGAATCCACTTTTACAAATTAAAATCATATAAGTGAAAGAATTCAATTTAAAATTAAACTGCAGACATGATGAACGAACGATTCTCCAAAGCAAAAATTCTCATAAGTGTAGAATGTTTTATAATCAAAATTCAGTATGAAATTATTTAAATGACTTAAATTTATTAAATTTTAATATAATTGAACTAAAATTACTTTAAAAACAATTTTAATTACAATTTAACTTGGTAAATAATTTCATCAGAAATGTAGTTTTCAATAAAAATCAGTATTTTTCACCTTTTATAAACAAATTAAACCTTTCAGAAAATTCTCAAAACTTAAGCCAAATATAATTTTGAAATTTATATTTCAAAAATTATGTTTATTGTCTCAAATAAATTTTATAAAATTGGTAAAAATGTATTTTAAATTTTGTGAACAAAGTGCGACTAGACCACCTTTTCGAAGAATACAATTTTTCAAAAAACATTCCCTTTTCTTTCAAATGGTTTATATTTTATTTCTAATCAATATAAAAAAATTGAATTTATTTTATACATGTTTATACCATATAATTATTATAATTCAGTTATTACTATTCATACCCACCAACTTAATGTGTAGGTTATAATGTTCATGTTTAAAGAATAATAATTTAAATGAGTATCAGGTTTTGTTCAAATCCAATATTGTGTTCATTAAAAGATATCAAAGATATTGAATTTATTTAAAAATAAATATATCATAAATTATTATGGTTCTAGATTATATTTTATTTTTTTGTTTCATAACATATACACTATCGAATATGATGTTCCTCTTTTAAAATCTCTAGGTGTTTCGTTATACCCTCATAAATAAATTGCATGCGCTGAATTTAATCTTGATCTTAGTAATCAAGGGTATGAAATTTAAAAATAAATCACTTGAAATCACACATAGTGAGATGGGTTAAAAACCCATCCTCTTGATAATATATATGGGGAAGTATGAAGTTCTTCTAAAATAATCACAAAACTAGGTTTCCAAGTAGGAGAACATATGTGGGATGTGAAGATATGGATATGGAATAAAAGGGTAAATAATTTTATAGAATGATTGACATAATTGATCATTAAAAAGTGGATGATCTAGAGAAGGTTAACTACCACATAAAAATAAATCTATAAAGGGTAAAATACCATCATTTCATTAAAATTGAAGGTATTTGGATAATTCTTCATTTCAAGATCCTTTTTCTAGAGTTGATAGATTATTTTACAATCTAAGTATAAAAAAAAGTCCTTACATGGTATCTTTTTATTCCATGAGAATAATTTCATCCTTTGGTTGTGATTTGATCACTTTATACATCGTATATTACTCAAAGAAATAAATATCCAAAAAATGATTTTTTTAGTCCTTAATCACTAAAATTGACCTTTAAAAATCATAATATACATAAGAGAGTAACAAGATATTCATATTATCTTTACTAAAACCAAAATGGTAATAAATATTTCTTTTATAATACCAAATGTTCAACCTAATCCATTCCATAAATATTTAACCTTGACACTCATCTAAAATAATTCGAATTAAACTTAGAAGGAATTTCACTAAATGAACATCATATTCCCTGGACAACATAAAGTTTCTCTTAATGTTACATTCTAAACATTTGAATAACTTGGTCACCATAAAGCCTTAATGAAAAAATTTTTGCTTCCAAAAATAAAATATCATGTTATTTAATAAATTCCATAATTCTAAACATACATTAACTACAATAAAGATAACATAAGACGTCAAATTACTAAATAATTTCATCGTCAATAATACTATACCATAAACATCTATTTATTATTATTCCAACATCAAAAAATGTTAAGGGTTATATTCCCTCAGAATGAGTTTTTAAAAAGTTTAAATTTCCACTAAAACACATTTCATGGTCATTAGTACCATTCATCATATTCCCAAAAATCCTTTAAAAATTACTACAATAAAATCCTTATAAATTTTAAAATTCTTATAAATATAATGTAATTAAAAAATAATACTATAATATAATTTTGGAATAAAAAAAGATCATTAATAATTAGGCTTCATTATTAAAACATTAAATAGGATTCATCATCTTTTTTATTAATACCTCCTTCATCTTATGTATCATTTATATACTCTTCATCATAAGAAATATAACTTTTACTCATACAACCTTGCTAATTATATTCATGGGCTTTCCCCTGAGGACATCAAATTTCATAATGGCCATACTTTCCACATTTAAAACAATCAACTTTTGACAATAACTCAGTGAGACCATTATTCTCATACATTATGTTAAATATACTCTTCATTTTTCCTCATAAATTACTGTCTTTATGCCCTTATTTAAAAAAAATATGATTGTTCCCCTTGTAAATATGTCTAGGCCAAGAATCCTTATTTCTGAACAGTTTCTAGTGGGTTTGTTCATCGACTCAAAAACACCCAACGATTGTATATCCAAGGGGAACTAATTTAAAAAGGTAGGTTCTCATTCAGAATTTTGTCCAATGATTTTTAAGAACTCACATTGGTCGATATGATGGGAGGTCGTGCTCATCACACCCTTTTGGGGGGAATTATATCCCACTTCAGGACTCTCTTATAGATTTTAGATGTGTTTATCAATCCTTTATTAATTCCTAAGTATGATATGGGTTACCCCTAAATTAGAAATCAATTATTAGTATATAGGGAGATTGGAATAATTTGTATGTATTCAAGGATCTTCATAAATAGAGACCTTTGTATGTATCTAAGGTTCTATATCAATTGTATCCTCTAAATGGCCCGAAGGCCTTCTTTATTTTATTTTATTTTAGATAATCCCCCTTTTAAGGGTTGAAGGGGAACCCGTACATGGACCATATGCCCAAGGCATAAGGCCCAACATGACCCAAAGACCCAGAGGCATACAATTCCCATTACATGACCCATAGGCAAAGCCCACTAGAACTGCCCCTCTCCAGCATCTACATCATTGATCGCATTTATCCCCCACCTGGATTGCTAATCGGCTAGCATTGCCCCGTACAAAGCTGCACAGTGCCACGTAGTTAGGTTGGTATCTTAGGTTAATGTGACCCTTTGATAGGATTAAGCTTAGGCTTAATCCATAAGATTATTCCAGGATAAATGAAATTGAGGCTATGAGAAGTAGCTTGAATCATAGAGATTTGTATTTTTTCGGGGATTACTCCTAAGGAGGATTCCCATGTTGTTTTAAGTTTAGCGGGACTTACTCCTAAAGAGGATGTCATGGGGAATGAGTTATGATTAGGTATTACTCTTGTGGAGGATTTCCATTGAGAAATATAGTTTTTGATTAATACAAATGAGGATTCCCATTGAGTAATATAGTTAGGTATTACTCCTAAGGAAGATTCCCACTATGTAATATAGTTGGGGATTACTCTTAATAAGGATATCTATTGACTAATATAGTTGGGGATTACTTCTAAGTTTGATTTCCATTAAGTAATATAGTTGGGGCTTACTCCTAAGGAGGATTACCATTGAGTAATATAGTTAGGGTTTCCTACTAAGGAGGATTCTCATAGAGTAATATAATCAGGGATTACTCCTAAAGAGGGTGCCAATTGAGTATTATAGTCGGGGCTTACTCTTAATAAGGATTCCCTTTGAGTAATATCATTGGGGCTTACAACTAAGGGTGACGCCCATTGAGTAATATTGTTGGGTTTTACTCCTAATGAGGATTACCATTGAGTAATATAGTTGGGGATTACTTCTAAGGAGGATTCCCATTGAGTAATATAGTTGGGGTTTACTCTTAATGAGGATTACCAAGGATTATTTTGGGATCATGTGGATGTCATGAGAACTGTCAACCTATATGCCTACATGAGTCAAGAAAAGTGTGAAAAACAAGAAAAAATAGATGATATGAGAAACCACACAGTCTAATTTTTCTTGAGATCAGATACATGACCTTGAGGACCTGTACCAATGGAGAACTATAAAGTAAGGTGGGAGGAACATTCAATGGAAGATTCTCCACCAAAACATGATTTTGATTGTTTGGAATTTATTGCCGTGGCTATACTTTAATCCCATAGTTCATGATGATTAATAATTGAATGTGATGGAAAAGAGGAAGCAAAGGGTCCAGTAAACCACACACTTCTCCTCCTTTACTGGTGGAAGAGGCTAGGACTATGAGAGATTGAGGAGGGGAATCTAGTGCTCATCCCATCTCTGACCCCTAGGAGGGTGAGGAGGAGCAGGTGTAAAACCTACTGTAAGAAAGGATAGGGGATTACTCTAGGAAGGATAACCTCAAATTGGTCTTGTATTAGGGGAGGAGGATCCAATTCCATGTTAAATGGAAAATAAATTGTAATCCTCACCCTCCTTGTTGGGGAATGTAGGCTCTGAATTTTAGCGATGATAGGGGTAGGACCAGTTTTTAACCCTAGTATCTGATACTGGGAACTCCCTAGAACCATTACGAGGATCGAGGTCCTCATGGAATGGGAATGAAAATTGACACGCACCCTGAGGATCTTAACCGTCTGGTAGGATGAGTGCAGAAATCCTCAAATTGTAGGAATAAAAATCAAAATTGAAGACATGTTGGTGTTCCTTTCACATGGTTTTTCATGTTTGGAGGCCTCGGTGGGGGTTTCAACTTGCTCCCATTCAGATAAGGGAGATAGAGGAAGAAGAGTCCTACCATTAGATTCATTTAAAATGACATGAAGGGGGGCTCATACATATCTTGACTTAGAGGGAAGAGGTGCCTCATGTAGGGCCTGGTAGGAACTAGAAGTGTAATATGCTAGGGGTATAGGCATGTTTGAGCTGAATATTACTTAGGAAATATACCACCTTGGAAACAAAAAATGGGTGATGATTTATCCTACGCACCATAGTTCTTGTCAAGTGTCCCTAGAAGGGTCTCACGCAGGTCCATATTATGTAAGGGAGCCTCGTGTAGGTGGTTCTCACTTATTGGAGGACAAGTCTTCGTGTAGGTTTCTTGTGTTTATACCCTAAAGTAAATATGACATCACTTATCCCTCTTGATTCTCTATTATCTTGGGTTTCAGAGAGACACAAGAGATATTTTAAAGACCTGGTTGAAGGGGTTATGTGACCAGATCTTGGGGGTTCTTCCAAATTTCCAGTTCTATAAATGTGGAGCCCAAGGGTCATATTTATAGGCAAATAGGGGACCTTGGTTGAAGTAAGTTTCCCGTACAGGTCCTTGCCGTAGGTGCTAGGCACAAGTGTCATGCATAGGGGTGTCCATACCTTTACTACCGCATAGGGGGTGCTACGTAGGCCCTCCAATGCATAGGGTTATTTATGTAGAGGTCAAATTGGGAAAGTCACTTTCATCCTCCTTGGGGTTCTTTAGAATTTGAACATTCTTAAGGTAAGATTTATAATCTTTTCACTACGGGAAAAATAGCTTTTTGCGACGAGGGATTCTACCCGTCGCAAATACTTAGTTATTTGCAATGGGATTTGGGGTCTCGTCGCAAACGGTTTGGCATGGTTTGCGCGGAAAACCGCGGGAAGGATATTTGTGACGGGGGTAATCCCCCGTCACAAATAGAGCGTTAGTCCGCAGGTATTTGCGACAGGTCCCGTCACAAATACCCAGTGGCGGTAAATAGGTTTTTGCGATGAGATGATCTCCCATCGCAAATAGTATGTCGGCAGGTAACTTTTGCGACGAGTCCCATCGCAAATACTCCTTTAACTGCGGACCGTAATTAATACGGGCGAAGGTTTTTACGACAGGTCTCGTCGCAAAAAATATTATTTGTGATGGGCTGCCCGTCGCAAATAGTCCCGTCGCAACTAATCTAACCTATATATACCCCCATCCGTTTTTTCAAATCCATCTCTCATTTCTTACTCTCTCTCTCTCTAAACTCAATTTTCAGGGAGAAAATTTGGGTGAATTAGTTTTTTTTAACAAAATAGTTGTGAAGCCATCTACTTCAATAGGAGATCAAGTTTAAAGGTATTTATATTTTCTTTAATTTAGTATTTATTTTATTTTTTTGATGTTAATTTTAATTATTTTTTATTAGTTGTAATTAAATTTGATTTAAATTGTTTGGTTATCGGTATTTATTTATAATAATAAATTGAAATTATTCGTACTAATTTTTAATAATTAGTAATAATTAGTAATAATTAGTAATAAATTGGAATAATTAGTAATAAATAAGAAGAATTAGAAATAAATAGGAATAATTGGCAATAAATAAGAATAATTAGCAATAAATAGGAATAATTAGAAATAAATAGGAATAATTGGAAATAAATAGGAATAATTAGTAACAAATAGAAATAAATAGCAATAAATAGGAATAAATAGGAATAATTTGTAATAAATAAGAATAATTAGTAATAAATAGGAATAATTAGGAATAATTAAGAATAAATAGCAATAAATAGAAATAAATTGCAATAAATTGCAATAAATAGCAATAAATAGCAATGATTAGCAATAATTAGAAATAATTAGCAATAATTAGCAATAATTAACAATAAATAGCAATAATTAGTAATAAATAGAAATAATTAACAATAAATAATAATAATTAGCAATAAATAGAAAAAAATTGAAATAATTAGCAATAAATAGCAATAAATAGCAATAAATAACAATAATTAGTAATAAATAGGAATAAATAGTAATAAATAGGAATAATTAGTAATAATTACGAATAATTAGCAGTTAAGATGAATTATTAACAATAAATAGTAACAATTAGCAATAAATAGGAATAATTAGCAATAATTAGCAATAATTAGCAATAAATAGTAATAATTAGCAATAAATAGTAATATTTAGCAATAAATAGTAATAATTAGCAATAAATAGGAATAATTAGCAATAAATAGGAATAATTAGCAATAATTAGTAATAAACAACCATAATTAGTAATAAATAGCAATAATTAGTAATAAATAGAAATAATTAGTAATAAATAATAATAATTCCTAATAAATAGAAACAATTAGTAATAAATTTCAATAATTAGTAATAAATAGGAATAATTCCTAATAATTAGCAATAAATAGGGATAATTCCTAATAATTAGCAATAAATAGGAATAATTAGCAATAAATATGAATAATTATCAATAATTATCAATAATTAGAAATAACAGGAATAAATAGAAATAATTAGCAATAAATAGAAATAATTAGCAATAAATAGAAATAATTAGTAAAAAATAGGAATAATTAGCAATAAATATAAATAAATAGGAATAATTAGGAATAAATAAAAATAATTAGGAATAAATATCAATAAGTAGAAATAAATATCAATAATTATAAATAAATTAGAATAGTTAGAAATAAATAACAATAATTATAAATAAATAAGAAAATTAGAAATAAATAGTCATAATTAGGAATAATTAGTAATAATTAGAAATAAATAGTAATAATTAGAAATAAATAGTAATAAATTGGAATAATTTGTAATAAATAGGAATAATTAGTAATAAATTGTAATAAATAGGAATAAATAGGAATAAATAGTAATAATTAGCAATAAATACTAATAATTAGAAATAAATTGTAATAATTAGTAATAAATAGTAATAATTAACAATAAATAGTAATAATTAGCAATAAATAGTAATAATTAGAAATAATTAAGAACAATTAGCAATAATTAGGAAGAATTAGGAATATATAGGAATAATTTGTAATAAATAGCAATAATTAGTAATAAATAGCAATAATGAGGAATAATTAGAGATAATTAGGAATAATTATTAATAATTAGGAATAATTAGTTATAAATAGAAATAATTAGTAATAATTCGTAATAATTAGCAATAATTAGTAATAATTGGAGAGTTTGTAGTTGCGAACTCAGGCTGAGCTTATAGAGAGTTTTCAGAAGTAGCATGAAGAGATGCGTTGGCAGCAGCAGCAGCAGCACAAGGAGGAGATGCTTTAAAGGCAGCAGCAGCAGCAATATCACGAGCAGATGGAGTATATGCGCCATCTGACTCATAGTTTAGGGATGGATTTTCCTCCACCATCTCCTACAGCTCCTCCACCTCCTCCAGAAGACAACCCCCCATAGTGATTTTTTATGTAAAAAACATTTGAATTCAAGATTTGTTCTAATATGAACTATTTTCTGTTTCTGTCTTTTATATTGGTGTGTATGTTGCATAATTTATTTTTTTTTATTTTTAATATTTTATTATTTATTATTATTATTATATTTTTTAATGTTTATTTATTTTACTAATAATAATAATAATATTTTATGAGTTTTTTATATTGTTTTATGAATATTCAGAATTTTAATATTTTTTATTATTTTAAAAATATTAATATTATTTTTTCATTAATCATAATTTTATTAAATATTTATTATTATTATTATATTTTTTAATTATTTTTTATTTTAAAAATAATAATAACAATATTTTATGAATTTTTTATATTTTTGTTGAGAATATTGAGAATTTTAATATTTTTTATTTTTTTTATTATTTTAATAATATTAATATTATTTTTTCATTAATTATATTTTAAATTAATATATATATATATATATATATATATTTGGTTATAATTTGTGATGGGATCTTGTCGCAAATAGTTTAAAAGTATATTCTTAAATAGTATTTGCAACGGTCCCTTAGTACCATCGCAAAAACTATTTGTGATGGGCCCATCACAAATTTTTTATTTGTATATAATGTATATAATCAGGGAGTTATTTTCAACAACCCTGTCGCAAAAAATGTTTTTTTCGATGTTGTTTTTTACAATGGGCTATTTGCGACGGGACCCCATCCCGAAAGCTTATTTGTGATGGGATCCCATCACAAATAGACCATTTCAAATAGCACAAATTCCAGTAGTGTTTTACTCCACTTGAAAAAATGGAGTGTCAACTCCCCCTAGGATTGGAATTCATTGAAAGAGGAGGGTCAATTCCTGAGGTAGAATGAGGAAAAGATTATGAAAAGTGATTCATAAAATTGTGTAGGTCTTCAGTGTAGGGTTGTGGTGGTGGTCTGGTGCATACGCCCTCTATCCAGACCAGGTATGTGGGTTCCCAGTATAGGCCAGTGGCATCTATAAAATCCACTCATTCCTTTTTCATTTTCCTCGGTTTTTAGGCTTCTGATTTTCTCTCTCACCACACATGTCTTCCACTCACCTCTATTGCCTTCATATTTTCCTGAAGGTCTCCTGACGAGCTTCCCAAGGTATGAAAACATTGGGCTACATTACTACTGGGGGAGGACCTCATCGGGGATCCTCTATAAAGTAACCAATTGAGGGACTTATTCATGGAACCTTATTGATGAGGCTATGCATGGGAGATAACCGAGGTGCTTTAACTAAGCACCTTGTTGAAGGGACTGCACATGGGACCTATTCAAAGGGTCTGCAAAAGCTCTTTCCTTAGCCAAAATTTTGAATTTTTTGAGTAAAAAAATATCTTTTAAAAGTCAATGCTTTTAACTTAATGGGATAAATTGGTGCCCTATTGTAGGTTTTCAAAGGCCACTTTGATAACTACAACTGAACAAGATGCAAAATGTTCTTATGATATGATCAAAGATATGGGGCCAATTTACTAGGATATGGTTGAGCCTACTCTATCGGATCTAGAAAAACATTTGTCACCATACCATCATGACTTCCTGTGAAGAGATTACCTTCCCTTATATGGTAATGGACTTATGAGGATCCCTGGGGTTAAGAATTACTTCCATGTGTCCTGGTTCATGAAGCATATCAACTAGCCTTATGTCAATATATATTCCAAGGGAGATTTTATTAAGGAAGGAATGGTCCCTATTATATGTATCATACATCATAGCGGATTGACATCATATCTAAAACCTAATATCCAATAATTGAGGCCTCATTATTATGATTCAACCATCCATGCTTCTCATATATATTACAATCAAGGATGTAAGGAGGATTGAGACTTCTAATCTAGAGGGGGAGTCAGGCCCAAGTGGATGAGGGCGTATTGGGTGCGCCGAACATGTAGAGAATTCCATAAAATATTTCAATACATCCATATCTATGAGGAATTTTGTGGAAGAAAAACCTAAGTTTATAAGAACCTGAATATAATCTCATAACTTCTGAGCTGATGGATTCTATATAAAAGTTCATTCCACTTGATGCGTGGTGGGGTTGGAATCATTCGGTGTGACGTCTACCAAATTTTTGAGGCCCCCATTCATAGGGAAATGTATGATGAGTTCATCTTGATAATGAAAACATGGGATGATGATGAAAGTATTCCCTTTTTGGCTGATGATATTTTTAAGATGGAGAAGAAACTGCATATTTGAGAACCTCACCCCAAGGTTTATATCCTTTTGAGTACATGGATGAAATCTTTATTATAAGTAGTGGGAGAAGGTCCCACTTATGGGAATACTTCTATATGTCCCACTATATAGAATCATGGTTCTCTCGATACATTTTGGCCTACTTTGGAAAAGGGAGAGTCTACCTATTGAGGTTATAAGGTTAACCCCAAAGTTGATAAAAATACTTTCCTAGATGGATTCCTCGCTATGTGGATAAGAATTTTTCTACACCTAGTCCATGAGGCGAGTGGCAGTGTGAGGTTGGGGACTTTCATGATCACGTAAAAATTACTACATGGCAAGTACATGGGGTTGGATTCCCCTATTCTAGAAATAATTTACTAATTTTTACTTCTGGAATACAATAAGAAGGTCCCATTTAGAATTTCAGGGTTTTTTCAAGTGTTGTGGGGATGGATCACAGTGCACTTCATCTCATATGTGGTGTTGAGACCAGTTAAAACCAATGATATCTGATTCTGCCCATTCTTCTTGGTTGTCTCTAGAATACATCCTCTAAACCGGAAGTATGATGAAATATTGAGGATTATGAATGTGTTGAGGGAATTCATATTCTTTTTTATGGTAATATTTTGATAGGGAAATTTATTTACGATGAAAAGGAAAATAATTACATGTTGAGGTCAGATATGATAGAATTTAGAGATAGTGTACTGGGGGATCATATTGACAGTGAGATCATCTATGAGGATTATACTCTATATTGATTTTATCACCAATTTAAATGTATTTAATAGTAAAGAATTTTCCCCTATACATTTTAGGATAAATAATAATATGATGGTATCCTTTCAACATTGAATCATGATGCCATAGAGGTATCCAAAATATCGATCACTCTACTTCCATTAGAGGCATCAATTGGACAGAAGGCCGAGTATTCCAAGGCATGGATCTATTTATACCCTCATTTGGCATCATAGAAGAAAATTTATCAAGTCAAGGAAATGATGAATTCTTTTTATTATATGTGTGTTAAAAAGGCTCGATCTAAATATGATGATGTTGAAGCTCCAGTGCCTTCAAAGCAATCCCGAGAAAAGACCACCGAGCAAACTAGGGTTGAGAAGACCAAACCTCCTACACTAAGGTGGTATAGTTTCCATCATAGGGAGGAGGATTGTGATAGTTTCCCTTATTATCCTTTGAGAGTGGCATATCTTGAAGAGGCTTCCAGTTTAAGGGAATCATTTCTTCCTCAGAGTCAGTCGCATCGTAGTCAAATTATGTATGGCCCTTAGTGATATGAGTTTCGGAGAGCATAACTTGTGTTGTCATAGATTCCTAGGAATTTTTCCCAGTTAGATCACATATCCCAAAGTTTGGATATATCAGAGAAACCTCAAATCCCCACCATGAAATTGATTTAATTGAGCTGACATGGTGTCTTCCTGAGTTGGAGTCTTTGATATACACAATTGATGACCAGACCCTAGCAACAAAGCGAGTGTCTGACATGAAGAATGAAGGAGTGATTGAGGGGGTATCTATTCATCTCTAGGATTAATGGTACATCTTCCCAAATATTAATGATGTATTTATACCTTATGTTTTCCCTTGTCTTCTCTTTCACCCCCGGTCGTTAATCTCAATGGGATTTTGTTTTTTAGTTCATAAGAGAAGAAGAAGAGGAACCAGTTGGAGAAGGATTATCATAAAAGTTATTTGGGCCACCTAAATATGGACCCATGATCACCCCCATTGATGTAAAATATGAGACACTTTATTCCCCAAGTATATCCCTAGGTTATAAGACCATGATGGGGGATATAGTAGTGGGAACAACTCAAACTTCACCTCATGTCTTTGCTTCCAAGAGGACTGTGATGGGTCCTTCACCTACTCAAGAGTGGAAGCGAAGGATGGAATTAATTTTGTCCCAATGAATGTTTCACAGTAAGTCTATGGTGTTTTAATTTGATATCATGTCTTTCTTGACATAATATCTATGAACGTAATTGTCTCTTTTAGAATCTGCATCACATTCCTCTCATTGGGGGTCCATCACTAATCATTAAAATATCAAGGAGGATACCTCGGTGGATGCACAAATACAAACTGATGAGTTTTTTGATTTGATGTATGAAGCATCCATAGATGTGATCGTATATTCCCTCATTCCTAAAGATAGGGGAGAGGTCCATCATAATGTCAAATGAACATTCTCAGGTGTTATGTGCTATATTTTACTTTTCTCTTCCTCATGATATTTCAGATCCATCACCTACACTACAGGACCCAGTGAAAGTCAATTTTGATCCCATTGTCACCTTATAAAGGGATTATTGGGATCTCAAGTAGTTAAATGAAGGTTTTGAAGCTAAACCTCACTCCGTAGGGGCTGACAATGTTGCACATATTGAGCCGTTGGTAGAGGGGATCTTCGGTGGATCTAATTTGGATCTTGAGTAACACATATTGGATACCCTTACTAGTGAGGATGTTGTGATATGTTAAGATATATATCATTAAATGAGGGACCTAATTTATCCAAACATTGATATTTTAGATTTTATCAAGGATTTTGGGGATTTCAAAAATAAATTGGATATACATGAGTCATATTGTTCGTGCATTTTCCTAACACAATTGATTATTCTTTTACTTGATGCTTTACATAAAAGTTAAACTTGTATAACATTATCTATAGAGAACATCTCCAGAGGCCTTTATGAGAAAGGCATCCAAGTTCACCCTACTCTGGTTACTAAGGGAGTGATGGATGAGAATCCACAAGTAGAATATTATCAACATCCAATGACCCCAGCTATGATGGTAGAGAATACTAAAGTGGGGGATCCTTGGGAGCCTCTGATTCTGGTTGTGGAAAAAAAACAAGAGAATTATCTATTTAAGGAGGTTCCAGATCTAATAATTGAGCTCAGTGGAATCATATAGGTATCAATACAAATAATTGACCCAAAAAATCAATGATTTTCATCAACTATTTTGGTCACTTTGTTGCCTTCACCTCTTATTGACTTTTTGATGTTGATGAGAAGTTTCACCTGTTAACTAATGTCATCAGCTTCGATGACTGGGAATTCAATAGGTGATTCTATGTCAGCTCCACCAATGATGATAGGTGAAGCTATGTCTAGTTTATAGGTATCAGAACAAGTTGTCTCATTGAGTGCACTGATCCTGGATTATGCATCTCCCTCAAAGAATAGCTATGTGTCTGATCTAAAGACACATGAGGCATTTCTACCAACATGTCTTTTCATTTGGTGTGATATCTGGAAGACATTTAGAGATATTCCTGATGATGAAATTCCACCGTGACTTCATTTAATTCCATCCAATATTTACATTCTAGGATATGGCGGATTTAATTACCATGAGATCCATGATATGGTGTGTAACACGCCGACCCCAGCTACCCAGAGTCAGTGCATTATTGCGTAACATTGGCATGATCACAAAAGATCAAGTCTCGAAAGACCGATTAGTTTAGTAGCCTTGGAAACACTAGATACATTCATAAGTCTTACATTACATCATAAAGTAAAACAAAACTACAACAACATCTTGTCTTCATATCCCCTTATACTATCCCTCCAGGTCATTCATAATATACTTTTTCACATCCTGGAAAAATTAAAACATTGAAAGGGGTGAGCTCAGATTCTCAGTAAGGATAACAATATAGTAGAATCTTTCATAAATAAACATTACCATTTAAGGCAATGTATAACTAAAACAAAAGCCATTTAAACTTGAAATTCAGCATAATATGGCAAAAATAAAATGAAATAATGCCATTTACTTATTCACATGGATATTATACTAGTAAAATAATCACATGCAATATCAATAACCACTTTCATAATGATGGAATGAATAATTCCACACTATCATAACCACGTATCCAAGGCCTCGTGCCAAGACTAAAAATAAGATTTTGTCAAGGCCTCGTGCCAAGACACTAGTTTGTCTCATGAGACCTGCCGATGCATCGAGGAGATATAGCGGGCTCCACCCGTCACTTATTAATTCCAATGCATTCCACATATGAATATGTTTAAACATATCATAAACCATAACATAATTGTATAACATAAAACATGCATAAAGGAAATATAACATTTCCACATTTCAATCACAAGATATAAATACAACACATTGATATAATAAAAAAAACACTTTCAAAACCATTTTCAATAACAAAATAAAATAAAATTAAAAATTTGTATTTATTTTTCATTTAAAAAAAGTTATGGCTTGTAGAGGAAGCCGAAACTCAAATAATGGTCACGGCAGCGGAGAAGTCATTGTTGCCGCATACGTACGACAAAAAAACAATCCCTTTTGTTGTTTAGTAAAATGATTTGTATAAAAAATATTCCTTTTGAATAAATGTAAAAGTCAAAGGGGTTTATACACCGTATAAAATAAAGTCTTTTATTAAAACAAAATATGCCTCAATGAAAGAATATTGAGACGAACTCCCTTACAAAGATCATTTTTTAAATAAAATAGATCTATTATGTGTATTCACTATATGTACACAAGAAGAAAGTATAAATACAATATAAGGTATAAAAATTCCTTTCTCACATAATCAAAGAACAACATAAATAATAAAGATAATTTCAACCCAAAGAATGGGAATTGGGTTAAGAAGTTCCCTTACCTCGTGTCCGACTTGACTCGATCATTATTTAACCTCCTGAATAATAAACTGGAGTTAATTTATACTTGCTTAAGAAACTTTTTCAAGTTCATAATTTCTTTTATATCACTTATTACCATGTTATGAACATTATGTAATTATTTAAGTTAATAACGGTCGTTTTGTCGATCTTTGGTACTTGAGTCAAAAATAAATTTCTTATAATTACAAGTTGTTCATGTGGTAAAATATACATTATATCTAGAATTATATTCATAATTTAGATATCATATATATCATATATATCCAGTATATACATTCATTCATAATATTACGTAACATTTTGAGGTAAGAAATGAAATGCACCGTTCATGGAGACGGTAAGCCGTACGTACGCATGAACGCTACTTTCATTTCTACTTCGTATTTAATGGAATGAAATAATAATGATATAAAGGTATATTATAATTCCAGTATAATATCATATATAATATCATTTACTCCATCATTTATACATCCCACATATGGCATTAACGATTCAAATCACTTTGAGGGGGCGGTAGTCCGCACTTCCTAAAATGAAATTATCGCATTTACCCATAATGGAAATCATAATGGTATGCCATAAATGGAAAATACATAAGCATAATGAAAACATAAAAATAATATATATCATATATAAATATAGTGACATCTTAATGGCCACCATGATAGGTGTTAAAAGAAGATTGAACAATCATCGTTTCGTGAGGTAGAAATTCGCCAACCACAGAAACAGTATGTTCTTTAACCATTAGATGAAGGTGTGTGTAACTGTAAATCAAATACTTCTCATAACAACATCCTGGTATATTTAAGATATTGTTGTTGTTACAAAATAAAGGAATAAAAAAAATTTAAGGGGTTGGAGAAGCAAAATAAAACAAAATAACATAAGAGAAGACATTACCTTAAAATCGGGTAACTCTTTTTGATTTGAGCCAAAGGCTTCCTTGGGAACACTTCTTCCCAAAGTGAGGCTTCTAGGCGTAATAGAGGGATGATTAGAGAGTATTTTGGTAGAGTTTGGCCGAGCCAAATGGCTTGGAAGGTGTGAATAACGTGGTAGTGGTGGGGGGCTTTTATAAGAGGAGAGGAGGGCACTCTTGGAAAGTCATGAAATGTTACTTTATTATATAATGAGTTTCGGATTTTAAAGGTCCCAAACTTATATATTTCTAGGATAAGGTGATAAGGGTTAGAAATATACTCATCCAATAGGTTTTTTACAAGTGTAAGTCTTAGATTTTATATTATCTTTTCATTTTATTTAAATCATTAATTAATGAGGTAATCGCTGCATCATCATAGTGTCATAAAAATTTTAATTTATTTAATGTCTAAAAATTATACAAAAAATATCATGATGTAGGAAATCGTTTTATCTTTCCAATTAATATTTATAGTCTAAAGTTTAACTTATATAACCCCATGTAATAATTATTTTAGTAAAACAACACATGTTTGTGACAATTTTATTTATACTTTAAATAAAAAGTTGTTAATGTCATTTTCTTACCCCAAGTGGCTCCATGGGGTCCCCAAGTTGACCCATGGATTTTCTTGGTCAGACATGAATCATACAATAATGGTAGTACAAGTGTAAGGGTATTTTCATATTTTTATAATATCATGTTTACCTTAAATTTCACAAATTACCTTTAATCGCGATTAATTAAACATAAAAGTTACTATTCACCAAAAAAAATTATTTTAATCCCATTGAACCACATTTTACTTCCTAATGACAACCATGTATGTCGGATTTTTGAAAATCAAATCACAGAAGTGGTAATGTTTCATTTAAATGAAAAATCAATTTTTTAACTACCACTTAGTGGTTTCACTATTCATCAAAAATTGAAGTTTTTCAGAACAATGCCAAAATTTCACCCTAAGCTATAATTGATATTCCAAATTCAAAAATGATGTCTATTTTAAAAAATTACAAACATATAAGTTTCATTAATTAATTTTATAATTAATTCCCGCTGTCACAACAAATAGCGTGTTTTTAAGAAACAATATATATCAAACGATTGACAATTGTTTATGTCCAATTTCAAAGTGAAATTAATTCTAATGAACACCATTGGATAAAATGCTAAAAATATATTCTAATTATTCTTAAAAACTACTCAATAGTATAATTTATCACTATAAATTATTTTGATTAAAAAAAGTTGTTTTTAAGTATTTTTCATTATTCATAAAAAATTGGAAGTTCTCAGAAAAATTACAAGAATTCAACTTAGGATAATTTCGATATTCCAAATCCAAAAATGAAGTCCATTTTGAAATATAAAATATATATAATTTCAAAAAGTGGGTATTACTATTCATAATGGCTATTTTGATTGGTCGTGGTGTGTTAGAATCTCGAACTTGCGTACAATGCAAGCTATTGCATTATTGAAAGAGAAGCGTATCGTGGAAGCTTGGGGTGTTACATGGTGAAGGCGATCATATATAAAAGTTGAGATGAGTGAAGGTTGTAGCAGGATGAGGCACAACAGGTGGTCCATTTTGAGGAACATTGATCTGCCACAATCCAATATGAGTTCATCCACTTCATGGAGGTGGAATAGTATCATGATTTCCCCAATGAAATTTATCTCCAAATAATGCACCTCAGATAAGAGTTAAATTCTGTAAGGGAAAAGGTAGTCTAATTATACCAATCTATAGTAGGGGATTTAGCATGAAGGATAGATGTTATCAGTGCCAAGAAAGAGAAGCTCTATAAAGATAAGGAGGATACTGATACACAAAAGACTATTCTTTGGGAATATATTCTTGTTGCATGGGGTTTAGTTTACCTTATCAAATCCTACATTGAGGGAAAATTGTAAAATTTGGTAGATAGGCTCTAGCATGGGGTTTAGTTTAACATATCTAATCCATGGGTCCTAGTGAGTGTAGTTTCACTATCGATGGGGTCGTATGGGTGACCCCAAAATCCTTCTGTCTTTTATGTCTCCACCCTAATTTTTTTGTCTAGCATAAGGAAGACATAAAATGTGAGACTAGGAATTTTATTAGGTATCACTTTTTGGATTTTGGGCCAAACAAGTTTTTTCTTATTTTATTTCATTGATTGTTTTTTTTCTTAAACCCTATAAAGTGTGGGTCTAACGATCTGAAACTCTAATTTTGTCTAGAGTTCCCTTTATGGGTTTTTAACTTGGTGAGTAATGTGTCTCTTTTTTGCATGTAGTTTAAACTCATACATGTAAGACTAATGAGATGAGTTTTTTATATTGAATAGCTTTGACTGTAATTTTAAAAATGATGACCCAAACAAAGCCTATGAGCTAAGAATGTTCTTACATTATTCAAACATCTAGGGGGAATCTTGAGATATGATTTTACAGTTCCCAAATCTAAAACATGATATTAGGGAATATAGGAGGTTTCTCCTGATGAAAATGTTACCACCAGTTGACAAACCCATTTTGTGGAATGTTTTAGGAAAAACCAACTAGGTCATGTTATTTTATAGTCAAATAGTGGAATCTTTTTGCTAAGAAACCCATTTTGTAGGTTACTTTATGCAAATACAACTCGGGTGAGTTATTTTATAGTCATGAAAAGTAGTACTCGGGAATTATGAGAATTTATTAATGATGGAAAAATGGATTTTATAGAGATTCGTATTTCTCAATACAATAATGGGAGGTTTTCTAATGGAGAATTTTCTGAGAATAAAGATAGAGTCTATTTCGACATTTTCTGTGAATAGGAAACCACTCCTACATTATTTTAGTGTGTGAATGAGGGTACATATTAAATGACCAATTTAATGGGGGCGTATTCCCCTTCTGATAAAGGTTGAATCATCATGTAGTTTAATGTCATGTGATCAGGACATTGACCATGTATTTTAACATATTACGATGAGGATGTTTCTATTCAATTTAGCACATTGTTACTAGGATGTCATGCTATGAAGTTTAGGGTCATGTAGCAAGGACATTATTCTATGTAGTTTAAATTCATGCAATAAGGAAATTATGCTATGCAGTTTAAATTCATGAAGCAAGGCCATTTCGGGGATTTAATTTGAGTTCTTTATATTTGAATAAAAGTTTGATGATTCAATAATTCTTGGTAATCCATTCAGAAATGTGATGCCATATTAAGGTGTGAGAGGAGGATGTTTTAAGATGTAATCCAGGGAACCCCAAATCCAAAAAGTTTTATGGGGAAAGGTATTCTGTAATTAGTGGAGGTCTCTCATAATGATGAAGTTACCACTGATTAACTAACCTGTTTTTGGGTTGTTTTATGAAAAGACAACTAGGGAGTATTGCAACATATAAAATAGTGGAATACCTTGTTTGAAAAACCTATTTTGTGGGTTTTCATACAAAAAGAAATTGGGGAGTGTTATTGAATTGTCTGGCATAACAGTTCTCAAGAATTATGAAATTTTAAGCTAAAATCCAATGGAAGTTTATGAATATTTGGATTTTCCTAGGCACAAATTTTGGCTTGTGAAAAGAAAATATCTGAAAATGGTAGGCAATTTTCGTGTCAAAAATTTGAAAATAAATGGGGTAAAGGTTCCCTACACCAGTCTGATCCAAGTTTAGAGAATTCAATGCATGTAATTTTAGGTCATATGACTTGGACAATGGAATTATTGAAACAATAGGTGATATGTGGCCTACCAGACAAAGATTGTTACGGTATACATCAGACATGAGGGTGAAAATTGTAAACCATGGCCTTGAGGGTTTTCAAATTAGGATAAATAATGTGGTAAAATTTTGAAAGGGATGATCACATACTGAATTTGGATTTCTAATTCCAATATAATTTCATCAACTCTTATAAGGACAAAAGAGGCATCTCCCAAGGGATAAGTTACCCCTATTTAAAAACCTTGTTTTGTGGAATATTTTATGAAATAACAAGAAGGGAATATTCATAATCAAATAATGGTATACTTTGTCTAACATTCCCATTATTTGGGACATTTTACCCAAGGCCAACTGACATGTGTATTCCATATTCAAAAAAAGAAATTTGTAGGTAGTTTTCATTTTATCATCGGGAGATGGATAATGAATATGAAGATCCAAAAGTATCGAGGACTATGATTATGACATGTAGGAGGGGTAAGTATGATAATAAATGAATCATTTGGACCATTATTATCCATGAGTTTGGAGTCCCTTTCACAGATTTGACTCATATGTAGAAGGGGGACACCTCTGTTTCCTTGGAGGACCCCTTCATGTGGGGCCAAAATGAAATATCCTGCCTAGATATTTGTTTTTATGTAGAAGAGGGGGAATTTTTCTTCCCCCCAATAGCTAAGACTTGGACTTAAGGCATATATGTTACTACATATCTCAATGGTATGATAATAAATCCCCACATAGTTCTAAGAATAATGGACCCCACACTAATCTAATTCATATGTGGTGGACATGGGGGGTATTGGATATGGGTTAATGCATTGAATAATCTTATATAGAAGTTACTTACATAAGTTAATGGGGGGGTGTTTCCTAGACTATATTGTAGTAGGGCCCAAGATTTATGATCTATTCATCACTACATATCTCATTGAAATGAGAAACAATCCACACATAGTTCTTAAGTAAATCATTTAGTTTATTGTCATAGGATGAGGAAATACGGTGTGACTTTTAAGGTATTGAATCCAAGACCACGGTAACCCCAATGTTAATTGATATTACTTAATTATAAAGAAAATATTTTTAATAAAAATTCTAAGCCCTCATGAGATATGCTCGGTGTGATAAACAAGGATTGGAAAAAGTTTCATCCATGACAAAAAAGTATCACAAATGAAGGATAGGGGAATTTATATTATGTGGTGGTTGTGAAAGGAGATATGATCCAGGTATCAGTAAATATATTATTAGAATTAGAATCAGTCCATACAATGTTCTTAAAGTTCCATGCAGTTTAAAGTAATTTTGTTCGGACATTAGCTGTACAGTTTAACATCATGCGATAAGGATGAAGATAAACCATCATGAAAGAACAAAAATGTTGTGGCTAGGCTCGAGGTTAGAAATATATGTGTCACTACATATATAATGAGAATGAGAATCAAGACACACATAGTTCTTGAGAGGTTCCCTGTATAGGTCTGATATGAACATAGGGAGTGGGATATTTTTTGTATTACGATTGGACCAAAGATTTGGGATCTGGGAATCACTATATATCTTTCTGGAGAAATAATCAATCCAAACATATTTCTTGAAAAACAATTCCTACATCAATCAATATTTGGTGTGGTGAAAGGGGCTTTGATTCTTTCAATAATAATGATTGGGCCTAATATATGAGGTCCATGTGTCACTATGCATCTCATTATAATGAGAATCAATCCATATGTTCTGGAAATGTTTCTTATGAGGATCTAGTTTGTATATAGGGAAATAGGGAATTTTTCATCATGGTTGTGGATGGAATCGATATTGGAGATATGAGTGTCACTAAATATCCCATTGGAATGAGAATCAAGACACACATAGTTCTTAGACAGATCATATAGTTTACTACCATGCGATAAGGATGTTGGTTATGCGGTTTACCATCTTCTAGTAAGGATGTGATAATTATGGGTATTATACCTATAAAGAGGGAAGAAATTCCATTATGGAGTGGAAATTATGTGAGTGGGACTTATTCATGGGATCTTCCCATCTCGTCTTCCTCATGTTTTTTTGAGAGGTTGCCTTGACCCACTGAGGGGTTAGAGGGATCTGATTGGGACCTACACATGAGATGGATTCCCATTTTTTAATAGACCATGTGGAGTATCTCAACTCATGAAAATTTGGGGATTTATTAATTTCAAATAAGAGGGACATTTACCATTCAATTTAATGTCATGCGGTGAGGGAAAATGGTATCTTTTCATTTTAGGTAATATGACTAGGACCATGTGTCATGTAGTTTAACATTTTGTGATAAGGATGATTATGTTGCATAGTTTAGCATCGTGCGGTACAAACATTACATCATGCCTTTTATGTTCATGAAATAAAGACCATTTATATAGTTTAATGTATTTCTGATGGGACGTATATGATGCTATGCAAATTAATGTCTTGTAGCTAGGAATATTTTTCATTAATTACATAAAATACATATTTGGGATCCTTACATTGGTTGGAGTCAAAAGGATCTCTCCATACATTGGGATTAAGGAATAAGCTCTATTAGATTAGACCTTGTGTATAAAGTAAGGTCCCTACTGAAGGTTCTGGGCATAGAGAAAGTGTGGTTGGGACGGAACCCAAATTTGATTTTTACCATGATCAATGATTATTCTGGGATCAATAAAATGATGAATTCTAGTCTCCACAGAACAGAATCAATGATTTATATAAAGAATGAAGATGCCTATAACCTTTATAGCGGATCATTCACATCATGTTTATAATTAATTTAATTAATTTCATAAAGAAAATAATACTTTGATCTTCGGTATTTTCTTCGTTGATGATGTTGATCATTCAGAATGACACTTCCAGATTATCTTGTTGCACTTGAAAGGATCTAAACTTGAATTCCTCTAGCGGTGATCCAAACATGCTCTGATGGCCTCCAATCGACATAGCTCATTCTCTGGGAGCTAGCGTGGTGAAGAGAGTGTCTTGTGTTAGTGGCTCTTGATTTCATTTTCATCAGACTTGAAGAACGTCTCTCATTCTTGAGAGGGGTAGGAAGAGGATTCGAGAGAGAAATTAGTCAGCACAACAATTCTCAATTCACCTGGTGTGTGGTTTGGTATATGGAGCAATAGAATTATGTGTCTATTTATTGACATGGGGCTTTAGTTACAATATTTAATAGCATAAAATCAATTAAATACATTAATAACCTTAGAGAAAACCCATGATATTAATAATAATACCACGTAATTATTTATTGTGCGCCAACTTGCACAAAACAGAATTATAAATAAAATTCAGCGTCAAAAAATAATAGTAGTATTATTTTAATTTGTGACAACTAGTTAAATAATTTTTTATCATCTTGAAAATAATTATTTTACTACTCGACTAGCCTTGGTCCTCTCAAACTCCACTTCCATTTATTGAACACCTTAATAAGTAAATAAATAATTTATTCTCTGAAATAAATAAAATATTTACAAACTAGTAAATAAATAGTTATTAAATGTTAAATAAAATTAATAAATATATTTTACCCATAATCCGGTGAATAAATATTTATTTAATTTATGCAATAATTTTAACTTGAATAAAATTATTCTATTTTCTTGAGAATAATTTTTATTAATTAAATTCAACTTGAATTTAACTGGTACCACCAAAAACACTTAGTGTGTGACCCTATAGGATTCTTTCTTGTCGGCATTAGACAGGCTTGCCTAAATTCCTAGAGTACTATCTAGAAACGGGTCAAGGCACCCTAGAGAAAGAACTTAAAGTCACAACAATGACATCCCCATATGAATGCTCTCTATATAATATAATCCCTTTATCGCAATATCTCATCATGAAAGTTTCATGATAGTGTCATCAACTTTTATGCTTGATACATCATTCCTTGACTACCTGAAATAAACTCATCGTTACACCATAGACTTGGAATTTTGTACAACGGTTCTATTTTAATGAAAGGGTTGAGATATCAACTTCCATAAACGGAAGGGACAAATCCTTCCTCAACTTATCAATTAATAACATGCCACTCATGATGCACCCAACATACCATACTTCCCACCAACTATCTGCATGACGATTTTCATCAGTAAATCAAAGTGTGTGAGTCGTGACACTTATTAATGATAATCTTAAAGTCTAAGGATAATTACACAAACTCACAGATAGAAATATCCAATTACACCAAAACATGTGGAATTATTACTGGCGGGTATGTTCTCATAATCTCCTATCTTGAAGATTATCAAGTGAAAACTTCATGAGAGGAAGTCTCATATACTTACGAGTACTCACACCTGATGGTATGCATACTAAATGTCCCATCATAGTATGTCATCCAACCGCAGAAATATATTTAATAATATTTTTATATCATTTCAAGGGTCTCATCATAGTGAGGAACAACCATGATATTATCAATGCAACAAATACTCTAGGACATTATTACATCACAGTCATGAAGTACAATGAAAAATATGTAATAAGATGTTTAATATTTAAATATATTAAATTCCTATGTAATCAAAGTACAAAAAGTTGGTTATAGGACACCAACTCTTACAAACTCCCACTAGAACTAGAGCCAATTGCATATGACTTTCAGTCTGCTAGACCTCACATGGTGATCATGTTTCTTCTGAGTTACGACTTTAGTCAAGGGGTCTATCATGTTGTCTTCCATATAAATACATATCACTACAAATTCACCTCTTTGAGAAAAATAACTCAAAATATGACACTTCCAATGTATGTGCTTCATCCGCTGCTGTGACCATGACACTTTTGTGAGATCCACCGCTATAGTATTATCACAGTACAATATGATGGGATATTTACTACTAGGTATCACACCCAGCTCCTGGATG
The DNA here is from genome assembly GCA_963277665.1 of Viscum album. Classification (NCBI taxonomy): domain Eukaryota; kingdom Viridiplantae; phylum Streptophyta; class Magnoliopsida; order Santalales; family Viscaceae; genus Viscum; species Viscum album. The sequence goes on along the minus strand of OY728123.1, from coordinate 222,061,929 downwards.
AAGATTCACATCCAAAATACTTCTTTAGTTTCCTTAAAAGTTGTGATATACTCAGACTCTAATATAGAATCCTTGACCACACTCTACTTTGATCTCTTCCAGCTCACTGCACCTCCATTCAAAGTGAATATGTATCATGTTTATGAATTCATGTCATCTTAATTAGATTGGAAACTAGTATCTGCATATTCTCGAATGACTAGTTACTCATATACTCCATAAACAAAGAACATATCCTTAGTACGCCTCAGATATTTTATGATAGTCTTGACTACCATCCAATGGAATTCATCTAGGTCATCTTGATATCTGCCTACTGCACTCAATGTGTAGGTGACATTCAACCTCATACATAGCATGACATACATGACTGACCCAATCGCTGATGGGTATGGAGTCCTTTCCATTATCTTTCTTTCCTCATCTGTTTAAGGACACATTTTCTTGGAAAGATGAATGTCATGTGATGTTGGAAATAATCTCCTCTTGGATTGTTCTATACTTAATCTCTTCAGTGTCTTATCAAAGTATGTACTTTGACTTGGGCCCAACAATCTCTTGGATCTATCATGATGGATATTGATCCCAATAATATATGTTGCCTCACCGAAGCCCTTTATGGAGAATCATTCATTCAACCATGCCTTAATATACTGTAAGACTTGTATATCATTTTCAATAAGCAACATGTCATCAACATATACTATTAAGAAAATGACTGCACTCCCACTAAACCGTTTGAAGACACAAGGCTCACATTCATTCTTAATAAAAGAAAATTTCATTATGGCTTCATCAAAATGAATGTTCTATGACTTGTATTCTTTCTTTAATCCATAAATGGATTTTTTCAACTTTTATACCTTATTGGAATCATTTGGAGTCATAAACCCTTCAAGTTGTGTCATATAGACATCTTCTTAAAGGTTCCCATTAAGGAACGATGTTTTGACATCCATTTTCCATGTCTCATAGTCATGGTAAGAGGCAATGACCAATAGAATTTTGATGGATTTCAGCATTGTAACTGGTTAAAAGGTTTCATCATAGTCAAAGCCTTGATGCTATTTGAACCCTTTTGAAACCAGTCGTGCCTTATAGGTTCCAACTTGTCCTTCCATGTCTAGTTTCTTCTTGAATACCCATTTATAAACAACATGCTATACATAAACTGGAGGATCTACCAAAATACAGACTTGGTTTTGGTACATTGAATCCATTTTAGAATTCATGGATTATTTCCACTTGGAAACATTTGTGCCACTTACTACTTACTTGTAGGTTAGAGGATCCTTATTATCAACTAATAATGAGTCACCATCCTCAGTAACTAAAAAACGGTACCGTTCTAGTTCTCTAACATCTCTTAAAGTCCTATGTAGTTCCTGTGTCTCTGGAATAGTTCATTCTTCCATGGGGCTTTGTGGAATCTATTCTTGTACCAACTCTTGTATACCTTGAGCCTCAACTTCATCAAAGTCTATCACACTCCCACTATCTCTTTTGGAGATGTCCTCCCTCTCAAGGGATATGGCATGTCTTTACACTATAACCTTTTTTTCTGAGGAGTTGTATAGGTAATATCACCTTGTTTCCTTAGGTTGTCCTATAAAGGTACACTTTGTGCCTCGGGGTTTAAATTTGTTACCTGAAGAGGCCTTAACAAATTCATCACTTCCCCACACATGTAAATTCAATAATATGGCCTTCTTTCCACTCAAGAACTCATATAGAATTCTATTTATCAATTTAGTTGGTACTTGGTTTAGTATGTGCACCATTTTTTGTAACGTATATCCCCAAAAGGAAAATGGAAGACTCGCATGACTCATCATTGATCTCACCATGTCCAACTGGGTGTGGTTCCTCCTTTTGCTCACACTATTCCATTGGGTCATGTATAGAGGAGTGAGTTGGGATAGGATCCCAAACTCCCATAAGTAATCAATGAAGTCTTGATTAAGATATTCTCCAACTCAGTCTGAGTGGAGTTTCTTAATCTTCTTATCAAGATGGTTCTCAACTTCATTCTTGTATTCTTTGAACTTATCAAAAGAATCAAACTTATACCTCATTAAGTAGATATATCCATATCTACTAAAATCATTAGTAAAATTTATGAAGTATGAGTACCCTCCCCTTAATTCAACTAGAAATGGTCCACACACATCAGTATGAACCAATTCAAGAAGTTATTTAGCCCTTTTACCTTTCCCACTAAATAGGGATTTGGTCATTTTTCCTTATAAACATGCATTACATACACCAATTGGTTTTAGTTTGAAAGAATCTAAATATCCATCTTGATGTAACTTTTTCAATCATTTCTTGTTTACATGACCTAGCCGGTGATGCCAAAGTTGGGTGTGGTATGAGTCATGTGATGTATCTTTTTTATCGATCGCCATTACTTGGTTTGTGTAATCCAACATGTAAATAACATTGTATAAATATACCATACCAAAACAAATTCTATCTTTTTAAAAGAAGAAACATTCATTTCCAAACATGAAAATAAACCCATTTATATCTAATCTGGATACATAAATAATATTTTTTGTAGAAGATGGAACATAATTGCAACCCTTTAACACCAAGATCATCCCAGTTGGAAACATGAGGTGGTAGTCCCTGACAGCTACAACAGCATGTCTGGCTCTATTAGATGGTCTTAGATCTACCTCCCCTAGGTCAATCTACTTGGTTCATGTATTTGGAAACATATGTGAGAAACACAAGCTATGTCTAAAACCCAATTTGTACAAATAGATAGATTTTGTTCAATAGCAAACACACCTGAATCTTCCCCATACTTCTTAGGATGGGTGTAGTTCTTATTCCAATGGCCCTTCTTTCCACATGCGAAACAAACAGCCTCCTTTTACCTTTCCTCCCCTTTGATATTCCTTTTCTTGGAAGGTCGTGAATAATCTTTGGGCTTAAAGATCTTCAAATTCCATTTCCCCTTATTCACCATAAGGACAGAAGGCTTTTCGCACTTCATATCTTTGTCCTCTTTGAAAATGAGGATAAGAAGATCAGATAGTGACTTCTCAATGTTGTTCATATTGAAATTGACAACAAAGTTAAAGAATATTTGAGGGAGTGATGAGAGAATGAGATCGGTACCCAATTCTTTGAGGAGTTTAAACCCTAGAACCTCTAGGTACCCAATGCAGTCAATGAGCTTGACTATATGAGGCCCAGATGGGGAACCTTCTCTAGGATTACTCTTAAAGACTTCCCTAGAGATCGCAAACCTTTCATGTCTTGATATCTCCTGGTAAAGACCCCGGAGGTACTCGATCATGCTATAAGAATCCATGTTTTCATGAGAGTTCATGATCTCACTAGACATTGATGATAGCTTCAAACATTGAATGTTGACCACATCATTCATATGTTTCTCATAGACCTAAAAATACTCATCACTTTCATCTTTGGTAGGCGGATCAGGTAATGCTGACTCTAGTACATAAGACTTCCGTTCATGGCGTAGGACAACACGAAGGCGTCAAAACCATTCCTGGAAGTTACTACCAGTGAGGTTGTTGTCTTTATCAAGAATTTATCACAAGGATATTGTGGTTTAAGAGATTTTAATTTTTATTCTAAAATTAAAATAGAAGATCATTAGTACTTTATTGATTACATTTTATGAGAAATAATAAATTTTTATTAAGTATCCCACTATTTTATCAAGTCCTAATGGCCCTCACCATTGAACTCAAAATGTATAGTTTCCATGAAATTCTAGTGGAAAAGATCTACATTCCCCTTCGCATAACCCCAACAAGGGTTGGTCAAGCTATTATACGGTATTTAGGTAGGCAGTTCTTTGTCAACTGTGGGCTTGTAGCTCCTTAATCTGTTGAGTGGACTCCCCAATCCTGAAATCATGACTTTGGATTTCCTCAACTATTTCCTCCGATATTACACTAATTCTAGCAAGGGACACTCCTCTTGATGTAATACGGTTATGTAAACCTAAAAAATTTCATAAGGGCTTCCTGTATAAAATTAAGTGTCCCAACAAGGGTTGGTCAAACACATTGTTTTATTGAGTTTTTCCCTTAATCAGGTAATGGAGGGATTTTTATGACTTAATATTTTATTTAAGGGATTTTTATCTCTTATGTGTGAATTGATTATTATCATTATCACATGATTTTTAATATTAAGTGGAACTTACTTAAGTGATTAACCATGTCTTGATAATATTTATGCATAAGTCTGGTTCATTTTAGTTCTATCTTGCATGCTTGTTTAATTAATTAATTATATGATCGTGACAACACATCCATAAGGATAAACCATGCAACTGACATAAATAAAATAAATAGAATGATCATGAAATTTTCTAATGGTTTGTTTATCTAGTGTTTGATAAACTAACCCTGACCAAGGGGAGAAACATCTTGAACCTTTTGGGTTTGGGTTTATACCTTTCCACATGTCCACCTCTGCATCTCCTGGGATTGGTTTCATCTCGGCTTCAGCTTGAACTGCCTCTACTATCTTGGGATTTCCATCCATTACATATTCCTTTTTATAACTCACATATAGGTGAGGGGTAAAAGGGGTTTTACAAAAAAGAAACCTTGGGCATGCAGGCCCTATATATTAATGATGAGAAGGCTCACAGGATAAAAAAATTAATTTAAATAAATTAATTAAAATAAAACATCCACATAAAAAGGTCTTGGTATAGCTCATGATCATCCATACATGAAACGATATTTATGTATAAATAAAACTATAATTCAATTATTTAATAATTCTTATTTAAGATTAATCACATTTGAATCAATTAATTATCATCTTTAATTAATCAATCCTTTTATCTTAAACCCTTTTCTGAATTTCATTGAGATTCTATTCCATCATAATTTTAAACAAATAAATTAATTTAAAATTATCTTTATACATAACTTGTACCCTAAAGGCAACCCAATGAATTCCTATTCATAACTACCCAATGAGTAGAAATGAACATTACACAAATATTTAATTAAACACATATATATAAAACACCTATCATGTGATGTGCCTCAGCTTTACTCCTGCACGATGGTACACGTCTCAAGGGTTTGTATAATATAATAATAAATTTTATTAAATATGTGTAATTTGGATGAGTACACGACGTATAGTTCCAACTACATGGCATGTACTATTTTTCACCGTCCATCTGAAGTACATGCCCGGGGAAATGGCGTGTGAGTGTACTTCAGAAATCTTTTGAGTACACGGTGTGTTTAGTAGGCCACACACCGTGTAGTTACTCACTACACGGTCTCCATTTGGGCCAGCTGTGTAAGGGGTACACGGTCTAACCCTAACCCAAAGGAACTACACGTCGTGTCCAGTGGGCCACACAATGTGTAATCTGGAAACTGCTTGTCACCTATTCCTGGTCAACACACAGAGTCATTAGGACTTATACAAACTCTAATGACACGGTTTGGTTTGGAGGACCAGACCCGATGCATTGAACCTTGACTACATAGCATGTACTACCAAATACACATTGTGTGCTCTTGTGTTGTACTTCCAAGAACCTTTGGCACCTCCGAATGAGATCCTCTATTTTAATTTAGTCAAAATTAAATGGAAATATCGTTTCTATAAGGTGAACGATAAATGAAAGAGGAGGAACATATCTCAAGATTAATATTTTCATAATGATTAACATGAATTGAAAAATCTAAATTATTAAATGTGTAAATAATAAACAAAATATTTAAATAATTATAAACTATGATGTAACCCCTTTGATACCACTTGAAGGTTATGGGCATAGTAGAAGCGTGGTTGGGACGGAACCCAACAATGATTTTTACCTTGATCAATGATTATTCTAAGATCAATACTATGATGAATGCCGGTCTCCATGGAATAAAATCAAAGATTTAGAAAAATAAGGAAGAGGCATGAAACCTTTAGAGAGGATCTTTCATATCATTTTTATAATTAATATAATTAATTTCATAAAGAAAATAATACCTAGATCTTCGGTATTTTCATCGTTGATGATATTGATTGCCTGGAATGACCCATTCAGATTATCTTGTTTTTCTTGTAAGGATCCAAACTAGAATCCCTCTAAGGGTGATACACATGTTCCTCGATGGCCTCCAATCAATACTGCTCGTTCTTTGGGTGCTAGCATGGCAATGTGAGTGTCTTTTGTCGGTCGTTCTTGATCTCTTATTCTTTGGCCTTGATGAAGGTCTCCTATTCTTGAGAGGGGCAGGAAAAGGATTCAAGAGAGATATTGTTCAGCTCAACAATTCTCAATTCACCGGGTGTGGGGTTCAGTAAATGGAACAATAGACGTATGTGTCTATTTATTAATATGGGGATTCAGTTACAATATTTAATTGTGTAACTGCAATTAAATACATTCATAAAATTATAGAAAACCCATGCTATTAATAATAATATAGTGTCATTATTTATGGTGTGCCAACTTTCTCAAAATGGAATTATAAATAAAATTCTGCATCATAAAATAACAACATTATTTTAATTTGTGACTATTAGTTAAATAATTATTTATTGTCTTTCAAATAATTATTTTACTACCAGATCGGTCTTGTTCCTCTCGAACTCTACTTCCATTTATTGAACACCCGAATAAATAAATAAATAAATTATTATCTTAAATAAATAATTTATTTACAAACTAGTAATGAAATATTTATTAAATGTTCAATAAAATAAATAAATATATTTTACCCAAAATCCAGTGAATAAATATTTATTTAATTTATGGAGTCATTTTAACTTGAATAAAATTATTCCATTGTCTTGAGAATAGTATTTATTAATTAAATTTAAATAAAATTTAACTGAGACCACCAAAAACACTTTGTGTGTAACCCTCTAGGATTATTTATCGATGGAATTAGGTAGGCTTGCCTAAAGTCCAAGAGTACTATCTAGAAACTGGTCAAGGAACATGAGATAAAGAACTTAAAGTCGCAACAACTACATCCACATATAAATGCTCACTGTGTAATATAATCCATTTGTCTCGATATCTCATCAAGCAGGTTACATGATAGTGTAATCAACTTTTATGCTTGATATGTCATTCTTTGAATACTTGAAATAAAATCATCATTACACCATGGACATAGAATTTTGTGTGATGGTTCTATTTCAATAAAAGGGGCGATATATCAACTTCTATAAATAGAAGGCATAAATCTTTCCTCAACTTGTCCATTAATAACATGCCACTCATGATGCACCCAGCTTACCCTAATTCCTACCAACTATGTGTGTGAAATTATTCTTCAGTAAATCAATGTGCATGAGTCGTGACACATATTAATGATAATCTGAAAGTCTAAGGATCATTACACACACTTGTAGATAGAAATATCCGATGACACCAAAACGTGTGAAATTCCTACTGGAAGGTCTATTCTCATAATTTCCTATCTTGGAGATTACCAAGTGTGAACTTCTTGAGAGTAAGTCTCATCTACTTACGATTACTCACACATGACGGTCTACATGCTTCGTGTCCTATTATAGTATGTCATCCAACTGTAGAACTATATTTAAGAATATTGTTATAGCATTTCAAGGTTCTCATCATAAAGGGGAACTTCCATGACCTTATCAATGCAAAAAATACTCTAGGACATTATTACATCATACTCATGCATAACAATGAACAATATATAATAAGATTTTTAATATTTAAATACATTAAATGTCCATATAAGCAATGTAAAACCAGTTGGTTCTAGGACACCAACTCTTACACCGAACACTTTGTCTCAAGCTTGGAGGATTATTTCCAAGTATCATTAGAGTCTTATGTATAAGTAAAAATTCTTTTTGGAGGAATTAATAGAGGCAGAACTTCCTATTAAAGGCTTATGCTATCCAATTTTGATAGACTTACAAGTGATTCATGGTGAAAAAACTTTTTTAATTGAGCCACTCAAATTCAACCAGTCATTTTTGGGATTTCTCATTAGTAAATAGCTGGTCAAAGAAGGAAATAGGGACTAATGGAATTTAAAACTCAATGGGTAAGACTACTTCTATTTCTTATACCACTGAGTATGGGGTCATCCATGTGGCAGTAAAAGTTTTCATCTTGTAAGTCGATATGGCAAGAAAGATCTTTTCAGACCATGAATTTTTATATTTGTACACAATATTATAGACTTTGTTCAATAGAGTCATGTTGAAATCCTATATCTATCCGTTGGTCACTACTTGATAGCGGGACAAATGGTTGGATTAGATATTGAATTCCTAATATATCTTTTCTACCTTAGTGGAATGGAAATCGGTTCCATTTTCCATTATTATTGTTTGAGGGACACAAAATTTGGTAATGATGTTGGATTTTATGAAACAAACAATGATTTTGGCCTCAACTTCTTTGAGAGGTATTTCCTCATCCCATTTGGAGAAGAAATTAGTAGCAGTTAGAATGTATTTGAACTGCTTGGTCATAACAAGAGGATATTGTCCCACTACATCCATTACCTCTATGGAAAATGGAGATGAGTATTTGGATATATATGGAAACTCCATAGGTTCATGGATGAATTTGGAATGTACTTAGCATGAGTGAAACTTATTAGTTAATTCTATGTAATCTTGTGTCAGAGTGGGTCAGTAGTACCCAAGCCTTCGAATTTTCTCAGAATGCTTATATCCTGATTGGAAAGCACTACAGTATCTAGCATGAAATTCTTCCAAAAGAGAAACAATTTCTTATACATTGATACATCTAAAAAATAATTCATCAAAGCCTCATTTTTAGAGGGGTTTTGGTGATTTGGGCTATCACAAAAGATGAAGTTAACTGTTCACTATGAGATTTGTTCTTTCTAAACTCTATCCTTTAGGAGCACTCTATCCTAAAGGTAGTCCATGATAGGTGTCATACACCCTATGGTAGGAATATATGGCTCATGGATGGGGATAAATTCATTAATCTCTCCTATTATTATCTAAATAAAATGTGTGAACATTGAGCGATGGATAATTTTGATAATTGTTTCATCCCAGTTTGGATCTTCTAGAGCCATAACAGCATTTTCCAATGCATCTTCCTAGGAATTTTGTGACCATAGGACGTGAGACAAATTTTTCTTTGAGAGGAACTCTTCCATAAACCCTTAGAAACAAAAAATAAAATGTATTAACTCTTATTTTTTGATAAAATAATATCCATTGATTTTTTTTATTACCAAAAATGAGTTTCCCTTCACCTCTAGGTGGTCTACTAGTATTTGAAGTGATAGTTCTAGGCCTACAATGAGGGCCTGATATTCCACCTCATTGTTGTTTTAAACTTCTGATAACAAGAAGAATTATTGTAACACTGCCTTATCTAGGGAGATAATCATGATACGAAGTCTCACTTTGTTGAACTTAGTGTCTTCCATTCTCATCCCTATTGGGATTCTAGAGGCTCCATCAAAATAAATTTCCCATGTTTGGGGGACACCTTGAATAGAGAATATCTATTTGTCTAGAAATTTAGTATTTAATGATTTCGCTCCTATATATGGGTGTACATCATGGAAATATTTCAAGTATTTTCCTTTCACTACATTCTAAGGCATGAAATGTGTTTTGAACTGCTGCAAAATAACCATCCACTATTCCAGATGTCCTGTCTGCATAGGATGATTGAGGATATATTTCAGCTGGTTATTATGAGAGACTAATTGGAATTTTTCATGTTTTAGGTAGTACCACAATTTCTGAAGTGAAAAGAATAATTCCAGATAGCTCTTATCAATATCTGAATAATGATTCTCAACATCAATCATGGTTTGACTAAGATAATAAAGGCTATTTTCATTCTCAAAATAGCTCTTTTGCGTGAGGAAGGTGCCCAATGATTGATCTAGGTACATCACATATATAATGAGTACTTTTACATTAATAGGTGTCTATAATACTGGTGGAATGAAGAGGAATTTCTTGAGGATGTTGAATGCTTCTTAGTAGTCATTGGTCTACTAATTTGTGACCCCCATCTTCATTAGTTTTGTGAAGGGAGAACACTAGCCTACAAGGTTGCCTATGAAGCACTTGATATAGTCCAAATGTCCTTTAATTCCTATAAACTTGTTAATGTTTTTAGGAGGTGACATGTTAATGATAGATTTTGTTTTCTTGGGGTCAACTTCGATATCACGATGATGTAAAATGAAGCCAAGAAATTTACATGAGGTTACTCGAAAGAATGTTTTAAGTAATTCATCTAGATTATATGCTATCAAAGATTATTGAAGATGGTCTCTAGATCATCCAAGTCGTCAAAACACTATTAGGACTTAACCACTAGATCCTCAATGTAAAATTTAATGAACTTCCCCAAAAAGAGTGTGAAGATGCAATGCATTTCACTTTGGCATGTGGCACCGACATTTTTAAAACCAAAGGGAATTACCTGATAGCAGAGGGGATCTAAAGGCATTGTATTATTCATATTTTGGGGCCTTAAATATTTTTTTATACCTAGAGTATCCATCCATGAAGGAGAGGTCTTGATAACCAAACATTACATCAATCAGGATTTTTGTAATTGGGTCTAGGAATTTATCTTTCAGAAAATGCTAGTTGAGATCTCCAAAGTCAATGAAAAATATAATTTGACCATTTTTATTATTTATTAGGAATATGTTAGAAATCCATTTTTGATAATATACCTCTTATATGAATTCAACCTTGATGAACTTATCCACTTCAGCCGCAATTTTGGAGTCATGAGTCGAGTGTGACTTTCTGGCTACATGTTTATACCCTCGATGGTCTTATGGAAATATCAAATGATGGGTGGAAACATTAGGGTCAAGGCCCAACATCTCTGTGAAATTCCAAGTGAACACGTTCTGGTTCTACATTAGAAATGATTTGTATACATATTTTTCATTAGGATTCATGTCTGGACGAATCAAATTGGGTTGTGGATCTTTTTTAGTAACCAAATTTATCTCTCTGAGTCCATCAACAATGGTAGATATTCCTTCCTCAAATACTGAAGGGTAATCCTTGAGGTCTTCCTCTTCTTCCTCTTCCTCACACATTACTTATTTCTTCTCTTCTAAGAATGTAGGTGATGAAGAAATAATCTTTGAGTTACAGGAAAAATTTTCATTTTCACATCCATAAGATGAAGCAATCATTTCCGGATCAATCAATGGCATGGGGAATTTATGGAGCTCTGAAGGGGAGATAAGGGATTGAGAATGAGAATCTTTATCTTATCCCATTGAAATTATAACTTCTTCTAGACTATCTGATGAAATGAGGATTTTTTGAATATCTAAGGGGAGGAATTAAGGAATATCCATCCAAAAATTCATTATTTCTTAAAGAGTAGACAACTTATCATATGATTTTAGGTTCATTTTTCATGACTGACATTATATAATTCTCTAAATGAATGATTGAATTAAGGACTGCCCTATCTATTTTATTGATGGGAAGTATATACTTTTTACTATGTTTCATGAAAGGGTTAGATGGGATCATCTCTAGTCCATTTAGTACATTCATTTGAGCAATATAATCATCCATGGATTGTTTTCCACCCTTGTGGTAGAACCCTACATCAATGTATTGTGACTCACATGATTTTAATGGGGGAATTATTGCCATAAAATTTTCCAATTTCACCATTTATAAAATATTTGAGGCATTGGTGGTATTCTGAAGGAATGAATTCATGCTGATGTAGCCAAGATCTTCCTAGTAGGACATTAAAGGCTATATCTTGTTGAACAACCATAAATTTTGAGTCATACATGAGATCCCTAAACTCAGTTCTGAGTGTGATCTCTCCACTAGGATCTTTATAATTCTTTTCATAACCCTATAACATCAGAGTTTAGGGGGATATGTGAGATTCATTATAAAAAAATTGGTGATGTGTCTAGATCAGAATGAGGTTGACTTCTGATCCATTATTAATAAAGGATTGTTGGATAACAATTTCATTTATCCTGCCAGATATATACCATGGTATGACATGTCCTCAGATTAAAACATCCTCATTCTGGTATGTAAAATGGATAACCAGATGAAATTACACGAGATCATTGTATGCACGATATAATTCAGCAGTGAAAACCTCAACATCAAACTCATGTAGGCTCTGCAAGGCCTCTATGAGTGCTTCCCAGAGGTCTTTTGACAGACTCAAATAATCCGGGATTGAGAATTGTCCAGCACATGGGACAATTTATTTAAAAAAATACATATGATCCATTGGTATATGCTTCAAAGAATGGGTATATTCTTCACATGTTCTTTGAGATATAACGTTCGACATATAGATCGACCATCCCTCATAATAAAATATGAAAGTAATTCCCCTCCTGGTGGGTTAGGTATGTTGTGTCTTCCTACAGGAAGAGGTTGATTAGGTGATGACATGTCCTATAGTCGATTTTATTGGATGATTATGTGAAGGTAGACCCTATCATATGTGGCGGGATTCCATTATTCTTACTAATATTGCTAGAGATATCTCCCATGAGTTTTGGAAACATAGATTATTAGAAAAGGGGTGTGGTTAAAGAAATGATTCCTTTCACGACTATGACTTTCAATGTATACTTGACCCTGAATACCTCTTCCCCCAATTCCCCAATCAATTATAGGGAATTTATGTTCATAATCCTACATAAAATCTATGAATGGATCTATTAAATAGTTAATTATAATGGAACCTAAAATCAACTTCTCATCGGATGAATATTTATTCTGATGGGTTGACTCTTGTTGTACCATTTGGAGGGGTGGTGCCCAGGCATTTAAGACTGTCAGCATGAAGTCTAATAAGTTCAATAGTAATTTTGGTCTCGACACAATATCATATTCCTATTTTCTTCCTTTTACCATTCTGACCATGTCACTTTTTTGGAGGATAGTATTTCATAGAACTGAGTGGTCAATGATGTTGGTCATGTTATAGTGGAAGAATCCTGAGGCACTGTCTATTTTTTCAACTATTCTCAGAGAATAACAAGAGTTTGATTGATCATTTTTTTAATGATCTAGTCACAAATATTATGTTTACTCTTAATCTTAACTTTTTTCCATTCATTATTATCCTCTGTATCAATGGAAGAAACATACGCAAACTGAGAAAGCAAATTTTTTAGCTTCACTCACCTAGAGTCTACCATATTTTACAGGAGATCATTGAAAAAAAATAATCCTAGATATGGTGACCCAACAATTGATGAAAGGGGAAATAATTTTGAATATATTTATCACCTTTTTTAATGGTATTCCTAGGATTTGGGAACTTGACCAAGCTATTTTCCAATGTTGAGATGAAGTATCCCAAGACTCGGTCATTTCGAAAAAAAAAATAGACCATGTTTTTCACATCCTCAAATTGTTTCTTCCTATGATCTCTTTAATTTTCCTAATGAGGTGAACCTTGTTACTAACTCTAATAAGGTGAATATTCATGATATGGTGAAGTATTTGAAGTAGGAGTGGGTACTTGGGCCTGCCTGAGGGTAACTATACCAGCCTCTTCTTTCCCATCTCTCTTCCATTGAGTTGATAGAAACACTAGAGCCATGGATTTAGTCTCTATAATGGATTCCTCTACTCTCTGAGCAGTTTAAAATCATGAGGTAAGGATAATGATGTCGTAAATTTTAACATCATGTGGAAAAGACATTACATCATTCCTTTTAAGTTCATTCAATAAAGACCAAATATATAGTTTGACATATTTCTGATGGGATGTTTATGAGGCTATGAACTTTAACATCTTAAAACTATGAAGATTTTTCATTTAATGACATAGAATACTTTTTCAGGAACCTTTCATTTCTTGGAGTCATAATGATCTCTTCATCCATTTAGATTAGGGAATATGGTCCATTAGAGTAGATCTGGTGTATAGAGTAAGGTCCCTGCCAATTTGGATCAAGCTTGGAGGCTTATTTCAAAGTATCATTGGATTCCTAAGTGAAAGTAACAATTATACATGGAAGAATGAACATAGGTGTGTCTTCTTGTTAAAGGCTCACATTATCCGATTTTGATAGAATTCCAAGTGATTCCAGGTGCCCAACCTTTTTTCATCAAGACACTCCAATTCATCTAGTCATTTTTGGGATATATAATCTATAGATAACTTGTCAAAGATGAAAATATGGAGTGATGTAAATTGAACCTCAATGGGTAGGATTGCTTCTATTCCATATACTAGTGAGTACGGGGTCACCCATGTGGAAGTACATGTTGTAGTCTGGTATACCCATAAGGCATGGAAGAGCTTGTTAAACCAATAATTTTTATCTTTTTCCACCATATTCTATAGTATTTTCAATATATTCTTGTTGAAAGACTCTATCCATCCATTGCCCACTTCATGATAATAGGATGAATGGTTGGATTTTTTATTTTATTCCTCAAATATTATTTCCACCTTATTGGAACAAAAATTGGTGCCATTTTACATTAGTATGGTATGAGGGACACCAAATATAGTAATGATATTGGATTTTATGAAACCAATGATTCTTTTGGCTTCGAATTATTTGAGGGGTATTTCTTCATCCCATTTGGAGAATAAATCAGTAGAATTCAGGATGTATTTGAACTTCTTGGCCATAGATGTAGGGTATGGTCCCACTATATCCATTACACATATAGAAAATGTTTATGAGTATTTGGATATATATATATAAACTCTAGAGGTTAATGTATTAAGTTTTAATGCACTTTTAAAGAGTGAAAAGTATTGGTGAATTTTATGTAATCCTACGTCAGAGTGGTCCAGTAGTACCCAAGACTTCAAATTTGATTATAAATCTTGTATCCTGATTGGTGATAACCATAGTATCTATTATTAAATTCTTCCATAATAGCTATATTTTCTTCTCTATAGATAAATTTAAAATGGACTTCATCAAATCTCATTTGTAGAGGACTTTTTGTGATTTGGTCCATCATAAAGGGTGAACTTAACCGATCACTTCCAGATTTTTTCTTTCTGAACTCTATCATGTGGGAGCACTCTATCTTGAAGGTAGTATATGATAGGTATCATCCAAACTATGTTAGGAATATATGGATTAGGGATAGTATTGAATTCATTGATCCATTCTATTCTAATTTAAACAAAATGTGTGACCATTTGGTGATGTGAAATGATGACAACTGTTTCATTATGGTTTGGATCTACCAGAGCTTTAGATTCATTTTCCAATGCATCTTCTTGGGCATTTTACGATTGCGGGATGTGATTTAAAATTTTATTTGAGGGGGAAATCTTCTATCAACCCTTTTAAACTATCATGTAAAGGGATTAACTATTATTTTCTGATAGCATAATCTTAGTTGAAATGTTTTTTTACCAACTCCAAGTTTCCCTTAACCAACGGGCGATATAATTGTATTTGAAGTGAAAATTCTAGGCCTACAATGAGGGATTGATATTCCACCTCGTTGTTGGTATAACCTTATGATAATAATAAGAAGTATGATATAATTTAGTTATTTGGGGAGATAAGCATGATCCACAGTCTATATTTGTTGAACTTAGGGTCTTCCACTCTCATCCCTCTTGGGATTCTGGATGCACCGTCAAAATAAATTTCCCATATTTAGGGGCCACCTTGAATAGAGAATATCTCTTTGTTTGGAAATTTAGTATTTAATGACTTCGATTCTGCAGATGGGTGCACTGTAAGGAAATATGCCAAGGTATGGCCTATCACTACTTTTTAAGGCAAGAACAGTATATTGAACTGCTGTAGAATAACCAACCACTGTGCCAGACATCCCGTCAGCATTTGATGACTGAGGATATATTTTAGCGGGTTATTATGAGAGACCAATTTGACCTTGTTGTGTTGTAGACAGTGCCTCAATTTATGAACTATAAATATTAATGTCAGGAATCTCTTGTAGATATATGAATAATGATTCTCACTATAGATCATGGTTTGAATGAGATAATAAAGTCTATTTTCTTTGCTAACATCATTATTTTTCATAAGGAAGGCACCCAATGATCACTCCAAGGACATCACCTATATAATGAGCGGTTTTACTTAAATAGGTGGCATTAATTCCTATGGAATCAAGAGGTATTTCTTCAGGATGTTGAAAGGTTATTGGTATTAATTGGTCCACTTATATGTGACCCCCTTCTTCATTAGTATGGTGAAGGGAAAACACTTGCCTATAAGGTTAGCTATGAAGCAACAGATGTAGTCCAAATTTCTTTGAAGTCCTATCAACTCTTTTAGGTTTTGATAAGGTGTCCTGTAAATGATAAATTTTGTTTTCTCGGGGTTAACTTTGATACCATTATTAATTACAATGAATCCAATAAATTCCGCTAAGGTTACCTGAAAGCATGTTTTAAGGGATTAATCTTCGGGCTATGTTGTTAAAGCTTGTTGAAGATGATATATAGTTATCCAGGTGGTCATAATTCTATGAGGACTTAACCACTATGTTTTCAATGTAACATTCAATGAACATCCCTAGAAAGGGTTTGATGATGCGATCCATTGAATGTTGTCATGTGGAACCGACATTCTTCAAGCAAAAGGGAATTACCTGATAGTAGAGGATCTCTGAAGGATGTGGCATATTAATTTTATTAGGCCTTCTGAATTTGTCTATATCTTGAGTATCCAACCATGAAAGATAGGTATTGATAACTATCTATTGCATCAATTAGGAGTTCTGTAATTGGGACTAAGAAGTTAAGTTTCGGACAATGCAAGTTGTGATATCCAAATTCAATGAAAAATCTCAGTTTCTCATTTTTATTACTTACCGATACTATATTAAATATACATTTTGGATATTGTACCTCTCAGAGGAATTAGGCCTTGATGTGATTTTACACTTCAAACAAAATTTTGGAGGTGTGGGTTGGGTGTGTCCTTCGGGATTCCTATTTTTACCCTCAATGGTTTTTTAGAAAATCGAAGTAATGGATGGGAACATTGGGGTCAAAGACCGAAATCTCTATGTAATTACAAGAAAACACTCCATGGTTTTACTTTAGGAATGTGTTATATAACACTTTCTATTTGGGATTCATGGATGCACTAATCAAATTGGGTTGTGGATATTTTTTGGTACCTAGATTTATCTCTCTGAGTCCATCCATAGTGGTAGAGATTCCTGCCTCTAATACTGAAGGGGCATCCCGGATTTATTCCTCTTCCTCATGCTTTGATTATTTCATCTCTTCCTAGGAGGTAGGTGATGAAGAAATAATATCAAAGTTAGGGTAGGAATTTTCTTTTTAAAATCCATAAGATGAAGCAATCATTTCTATCTCAATCAATGGAACGTGGTCTTTTTGGATCTTTGAAGGGGAGATGAGGTATTGAGAATGAGTATCTTTGTCTTCTCCCATTGACATGACAACGTATTCATTCCTAAATAATTAAATGAGAATTTTTTTTAATATAAAGGGGGTGGGGGTGGAATGAATGCATTTCCATCTAGGATTTCATTATTTATCGAAGAGTTGACAACTTCTCCTACAGTTTTGGGTTCAGATTTTATGATTGACATTACATAAGTCCCTGAATGAGTGCTTGAATTTTGGACCACCCATTCAATTTGATTGATTTGAAGTACATTATTTGTACTATGTTTCTTGAAAGGGTTATCATGGATAGTCTCTAGGCCATTTGGGGTATTTATTCGAACAAAAACATGATCCATAGAATATTTTCCTCCCTTGTGGTAGAACCCTGCATCAATGTACTATGACTCATTGGATTTGAATAGGGCCTTTTCTCCATAAATGTACCAGTTTTACCATTGATACAATATTTGAGGCATTGGTGGTATTCCAAAGGAATGGATTCATACTGATGTATCCAAGATCTTCCCCATAGGACATTGATGGTTATATCCTAATGAACAACCATGAATTCTGACTTGGAAACAAGATCCCTAAACTGAGTTTTGAGTGTGCTCTCTCTAAGAGGATCTTGAAAATTCTTTTCAAAACCCTCTCACATCATAGTTGAGGGGGACAAGTGAGATTCATTAAAACCCAATTGGTGAAGTTTCCAGACCAGAATGAGGTTGAATTATGAGCATTTGTCAATAAAGGATGATCAAATAGAAATGTAATTTATCATGCCAGATATATCCAAGGGTCTAACATGTTCTCCTATTATAACATCATCATCCTAGTCTGTAAAAGGGATAACCCCATGACATTTTTCAGGACCATTATTTTCACGGTATATGTAAGAAGCGAAAACATCAACATCAAACTCATGGGAAATTGAAAAGGCCTATATGAGTGTTTCCAAGAGGTCTTTTAACGTAATCAAAGCATAGAGGATTTAATGCTTGGCTGGAAAATGGTAAAATTTCTTAAAAACATAATACTTATGATCCATAGGTCTGTCCTTTCCAACATTGTGATGTTCTTTCGCATGCTCTTTGAGAGATAATGTTCCAGATATAGAAGGACTATCCCTTGAAATAGGAGATGAATGTGTTTCCACTCCTAGTGGGTTAGGTAGGATGGGGATGCCTATGTGCCAAGGATTATTATGTGATGAAATTTCCTCTAATCAATCTTTTAGGATGATTGTTTCATGGTATAACCTCTCACATGTGGTACAATTCCCTTGTTCTTGTTGAATTTACTGGAGAGTTCTCCCATGAGTTTTGGCCGTGTATATGATTCTAGCAGGGGTATGGTTAAAGTAATGATTCCTAGAACAACTAGGACTTCCGATGTATCATATACCCTAAGTACCTCTTCCCCTAGTTCCCCAATCAAGAATAGAGAAATTAGGTCCATAATCTTACACAACATCTGCGAAGGGATCCATTAAGTGAATAATGTTAATAGAACCAAAAATAAACATCTCATTGGTTGATGGTTTTGTATGATGGGTTGAATCTTATTTTACCATTTGGTAGGGTGGTTCCACTAATTTTGAGACTTTTAGTGTGAAGTCTGTTAAGTCAAGGATAATTTTGGCCTTGACAGATGCTCATCTTCCTATGTTTAGTTTTTACCCTTTTGGCTATGTCACTTTTTTGGAGGACTGGCTTTCAAAGGGATGAGCGGTCAGCAAAGTTGGATGTGTTATAGGGGAAGTGACTAGGGGATCTTTTAGTTATTTTCTACTACACCTAGAGAATAACATGATTTTTATTGATAAATTTTCTAACCATTCATTCACCAAAATTATGTGTGCTCTTTCTCTTAACTTCTTGACATTAATTATCCAAATCTAGATCAATGGAAGAAACATACACCACATGAGAAGGATAATTTTTTAGCTTCACTTTCCCAAATTCCACCATATTTTATAGGAGGTATTTGAAAACAAAAAAAAATCCTGGATGTGGTGCCCCAAAATTTTATGAAAGGGGAAATAATTTCGAATATCTTTATCACTTTATCTACTATGATTCTTGGGATTTGGAAACTTTACCAAACTGTTTTCCAATGTTGAGATGATGTAGCCCAAGACTTGGTTATTTAAAAAATAATACACCTTGTTTTTTATCTCCTCAAACTATTTCTCCCTCTTATCACTCTGGTCATCCTGCCGAGGAAAATTTTGTTTCTGATGCTCAAGAGGTGGATCTACATGATATGGTGTAGGCTTTGAAGTAGGAGTAGGTACAAGGGTATGCTTAAGTGTAACTGTAGTGTCCTATTCATTCCATACTCTCTTTCTTTTATTTGATCAAATTTTCTTATGCCTAGGATTTATTCTCTGTTATAGAGTCCTCCACTCTCTGAGAAATTGTAGCAAGGTCCCAAAATCCTCTTATGCATTTCACAAGGATAAGTGTAATGTGAAACTCATTGTGAATATTTAATATACAGATGGGATACAAGTCTTATTAAGGGAGTGGTAGGTTCAAGGAGTATGTAAATCCTTTACATTGATAAATTAAATCTAATACTCATTGATTTTCTTGATGAATATAGTTTGGGAGATTAAAAACTATTGTCTTTTTCAGTGTTGATCTGAACTAGAAGATAAAATTCTAACAGAGGTCTTCCCACACTCTAATTGGATGATCCAGCAAACTCATGTAAAATAAGAAGGGTAATCTGTTTAGTAATTTCATAAATCACCTTAGTTTCACTAACTCATGTTATTCAGGGTCCCCATTATGGGATTACAATGAGAAAAAAATGCATCAAGTGATGCTCTAGGTCTTCTAGGACATTGAAAATTGGAAATCTTGTGTTCCCAAAATTTTGTGGGGGAAGAGTCAGATATATCGATTCAGTGTAAGTCTTATTTCCTGATTGTATCAATCCAAACTATTCTTCCATGGCTTCCAATTAAGCTATTAGTGACTCAATAGTGTTTATAAGAATTCAAGGAATATATGGTTGATCTAGGACCTAAATAGGTATGACTGCTGGAGCCTGAACAGGTGTAGTGGCCAATAGGGCCATTGGCGACATCACTACTTGTATCTACCATGGGTAACCCATAGGGGAAGTCCTATAAAGAAGTTTCTGACCCTAATTTGGTTTCAAAACCAATGGAGGGAATTATCGGTCAATGACTGCAGGATCTAAATATATCGGTGGTTGGTATCCCACATTGTGTGGATATTCCAGTTCGAATTCAATTTCCATGGAAAACCCTCATAACTAAGGTGCATCAATTGGAAGTGCGAGTTGAGAATATTCTTGCAGAGCATATCTAAAAGAAAGGATGCTTTATAATAGTTATTTGTTGATTTTCCTCAATTCTTTCATCTCTTCCTCTTACTGAGAAAATATTTCCTCGAGTGAAAGGGGAATAACCTCTCTGGGAGGAAGTTGAGATACCATTACACCCTTACCTTTTCCCTTATTTTTAGGAGGTAATGATGGATTATTCGAGTGAGTTCAAAAATTCAAGGCAAGCCTAAGGTTTTGAGTATGTACACCACCTTAAACTATTTCAGTGTGGACCGCATTATGATCCATAAGATCCCCTTATGACTCCTTTGAATTGGTTTCATGTTCTTTAGAATCTGTGAGGGAGGAATTGATGATGTTCACTAATGAAAAATGCATTTTAGGCATTCTATCAGTGTATTTGTGAGACTTTCTTCTTTTAAGCCCTCCATAAATCCTTGTACTCCCCTTTGGGGATTCTCTGGGAACCACTTGATAGATAGTAATCCGAAGGGAATCTCTAGATAGTTAATTCATGCATGTACAAGTAAAGGTACTAGATCATAGGATGAGATAAACTAAGAGGATCCATTCTACTGTGTTATCCCTAATCAGGAGAAGAATGACTGTCATTGTGGAGCAGGTTGTTGGGTTGAAAAATCCCCCATCCCTATGGTATGGGGCTATTCTTATTCCACTTTCACGCCCTTTGAGTCTAGTCTACTAACCTTGAGGGTTGGGTTAAAAAAATTACTAGCCCAGTAGGTTGGGGTTTCTCATGAACTATTTTCATTTCTAGTACATCGAATTACCTTTTGATCTTATAGAGTTGTGGTAAAATGTGGGTTGGTTGCATCATTCATAATGCACTTAAATTACATATTTATGAATATTGTTGCACAATTGTTGAAATGTTCTTTATCTGAAAAAAGAATTTATCCCAATCATGAGGATTTCTTGATATTATCATATACCTAATGTACCATTATCTCAATATCCTTCTATCTTTTGGCCCGATATTGATGAGAGTTGGTTGGGGCTTGTTTTTTCTAAGAAGATATTTAGTTAAGAACAAATTCCACTTGTTTAGGATGGATTGAGGCTATAACATTGCATTTTATATCCCTTTATGGGATTTTCTGGTTAGGAACTGTGGTGAAATGTAACGCTCTATGTGCACACCATACTCTGATATGAACACTAGATGAGGTATCATAGATCATTTGGTGAAATATAATTAATGCACTAAGGCATACATGTTGAAGGAATCATTTTTGATTCTTGATATTTGGGTTCCAGGAATCTATGAGAGCTTCCAATTCAATTTGGAATTGCAACCCTTCTATTAACTTGATGTTAATTCAATACTTATCGTAGGTTAATAATTTTAATTTTAGGTGATGAAGAGTTTTTCATATGTTTAGGAGGATTTTGTACACACAATCTTCGAATAGTGCCTCTGGAATTCCATATTGAGGCGTGGCCAAATGCTAGAACATGACTGGTATGTCATCTTTAGCCTCCTATTTCTTCATTTTTATCATGTATTCTTTGTATTTATCCAGAGGCTCCTCTACCTGGTCCAACCACTATGTGTATTTTCCTACCATTTATTATAGGCAGTGAGATCGGTAGGGATTTCCTCTGTTGAGCTAGAATGTAAGTGGACCAAGGGTGGTTTGGTGAGTGACTATTTCATTGGTATGTATTCCAGTTGGGAAAAGATTTCACCTATCAATGAAAAGTAACCATATAAGATAGACCTTATATTCTCAAGTGCCTCATGGTAGGATGGATTTCTCATCACTATATTGGAAAGTAGAGGACCCTTTTGAAAATGTGAAATATTAATATAGACAGAAATTCTGTATTGAATTTCATCATGGGGAGGACCACCATAGTGGATTATAGAAAGGGGAAGATCGGCTTTCTCATTGATCTTCTTGCCACATGGAGGTTTTCCGTGGATCTCATCAGGAGATAGTCTCTCGAGATCAAATATGTTGTGGTCATAAAGAAATATTTAATGATGAAGTTCCCATGAAGGACCTTTAGAATTACTATTAATTCCCCCGTAATTTTGTAATGTGAGGTCAGGATCTTGATCTCCCATAGATAAGAATCTTAGGGCTTCAAAAAATCCATCATTAAGAATAAAAGGATTTTAGATCTTCTTTTAATTTTCCAGACATTTTTTATGATTTTTCTTCATGTATGCTTTCTTACAAGCGATTAGATCCACTTTTTGGGGGGATGTGGTTTTCATGGGAAGGTGTTTGTGCCTTCCTTGAAGTGTCCATTAGGATATTCCAATTAACTCTAGTTGGAGTATCTGTATATTCCCAATCCGATTGTCCTTATAGTATGGGTAGTTTTCCCCATCAGCCTTATGGACGGGAGTAGAGGTTTCTGTGTCTTATCTAGGGTGAAATACTGACTATCCACCCCATTTTTGGGGATAGAGTTGTATGTCCATCCCCTGAGCACTACTTTCATTTCCATTATAATGTTCTGGTAAGTTTATAGGATGTGGGAAAGGATTTGTGTTTTCCCATTCACTATTGGTAGGATATTATTGGTGAATTTAGAAACTATAGTAAGGATATATACCCATTTCATATCTTGAGTAGGTGTATGTGCCTTATACCATCATCCCTTTCCTACTATTGGATACTATAAGTACTCATGTGTGGTGGAAGAGAGTTGAGTCTGCCCCATTCTTGTTGTCTATAATTTATGACTAACTTCTCTGGGTGCTACCAATCAAGGCTACTGGAAGTATTATGGGTGTATGCAGGTTTATATTCTTTCTTGAGGGTTACAAACATATCTATTTTGTGTGATTAGTTGAATTCTACCAGATGTGACTACTGTAAGGATGAATAAAGGTGGGTGGGTGTATGTTCCCACTCGCAATTTTCCACCAAATTTGGTTGGTGGTATTATTCTAAGGGGAGAGGGGTGTGGAACTACTCCCTAGCGACTGGTCACTAACCCTAGCGTGCCATCTTGCATGCCCAAGCCTGAAGGACCTGGGCCAAACAACTGAGGATATTACCCTCATCATGTTGATGAATTACTACCCGGAATCATTAGAATTAGAAATTTCTGGAAAGATCCCTTGAGAAGGACCCTTGTGTCTTTTGGATGAAGTTGTATGTGGCCTCTTGTTTCAACTCCCTATAATATAAGAGGGAATGGTTGTTGCATTCTAGGGAAAGTCTTTTGAAACAATTTTAGATAGTGGTTTGTGTCATCTGTGTTAAGACCATAGGTCTTTGCTGTCCGGATGATCAGTAAGGCTTCATGAACTGGAGGGCCTTTTGTGTGGCCTCCAATGTTGGGATTTTACCATGCTGAAGGTACTCCCGGACCAATGAGTTTGAGACCCAGCATTGAAGACACTAGGGTGGTGATGACATCCTCTACATGGACGACATCCTGACTAGATAAATAGATGGAGAATATGTTGGTGAAAATTGGAAGGACACCATTGTATTGAGGTGATTTCTGAAAATAATTGCATATATATATGGAAAATACAAACAAGAAAACCACATCAAAGTAGCATCTCATTTTAATAAGCATATTCATAATTGACTGCCTTGTTGGGCCCTATTGTATCAAGTGAAAGAATCCTGATAGATTGGTGACACTATCATCTTGGTTAAGTATTCATGTCGGGTTCACCATTTTTTATTCCCCTCATAAATATGTTTGGGCTAGGAATCGTTATTTAAGAATGGTTTTCAATGAGTTTTCTCATGGAACCAAAAACATCCAATGGTTTTGTATCCATGGGGACCTTCTTTACAAAGTCAGGTGTTTGCCAGGAAGTTTTGTTAATGATGCTTAAGAACTCATATTGGTCAAGATTATGGGATGTCGAACTCATCACACTCTTTTGGGGGGAATTATTTTATAACCCTGTACTATCTTATAGATATAAGATATGTTAATGAATCCTTTATTAATTCCAAAGTATGACATGGGTTTCCCTGGAATTTAAAATCAATTATTATCATGTATAGAGCATGTAATAATCTATATGTATATGTGGTTCTTCATTAATGAAGAAATTTTTATGTACTTGATGTTCTCCATTAGTGGTACCCTCTTATGAATTATATAGAGATTTTTTGTTCGTTATTATGATGATGTTGTTTTTCTAGCCACTTAGTGGGGTGATCTAGTATGTATCTTCATCTAGAGAGACATGATTTATTTTGATATTGGGATCAGACCCATGAATAGGTTTCCTACATATCCTCATGAGAGCAATCTGAACCTATGAAGTTTAGGGCCTATTATTGGGGTCACATCACACCTTTTAAGTTCATGTGATAAGGACCTAACCATGTGGTTTTGCATCTTGCGACAAGGACATCTAGGTGGAAGGTATATAGTAAAGGCTTGGTGAGGGACTTATGATAAGATAGACTGGGTAACCTAGAATGGATATGTATTTCTAGGTTGAATTAGACCCTACCAAGAATGCAGCCTAGAAAGAATTAGGGTTGTTTTGGGGTGTTGGGTTTCGTCCTTAGGTATGCTTCCCACGTATCCCATTTGATTTGGAATCAAATCCTACATAGTTATGTTGGTCTTGCAGGGGAATGTGACCCTTTGAAATGATTATTTTGGAGATTATTTCTGAATATGATTCCTGGATGATTGAATTTAAGTCCATGAGAAATAACATGACTATTGGAGATTTGGGGGTTATGTTTCAGGGCTTACTCATGAGAAGGATGCATGGGTTGTTTGAAGTTTGGTGGTGCTTACTCTTGAAAAGGATGACCTAGGTAATGGGGTTATGATTGGGGATTACTCATGTGGAGGATGACCATTAAGTAATATAGTTGGGGATTACTCCAAATAAGGATGCTTGTTGAATAACATAGTTCGGGCTTACTCCTAAGTAGGATGACTGTTGAGTAATATAGTTGGGGATTACTCCTAAGGAGGATTCCTATTGAGTAATATAGTTGGGGATAAAACTAAAAAGGATTCCCATTAAGTAATATAGTCGGGGATTACTCTTATAGAGGATTCCCATTGAGTAATATATTTAGGTATTACTCCAAAGGAATATTACCATTGAGTAATATAGTTGGGGATTACTCATAAGGAGGATTACCATTGAGTAATATAGTAGGTACTTACTCCCATAGAGGATTCCCATTGAGTAATATAGTTGGGTCTTACTCTTAATTATGATTACCATTGAGTATTATAGTTGGGTATTACTCATAAGGAGGATTCTCATTGAGTAATATAGTTAGGGCTTACTCCTAAAGAGGATTCCCATTGAGTAATATAGTTGGGGATTGCTCCTAAGAAGGATTCCCATTGAGTAATATAGTTGGGGATTACTCTTAAAGAGGATACTAATAGACTACTTTGGGATCATTTGGATTTCATGGAAACTGTCTACCTCTAATCACATGTGACCCATGCTTAGTTTGAGAAACAAGAGGTAATATAAGATCTATGAAACCACACAATCCTCTTTTCCTTGAGATTAGATACATGACCTTGAGGACCCATGATGAGGGATCACTCAAAAGGAAGGTGGGAGGAAGATTCAAAGGATGATTCTTCACTGAAACATGAATCCGATTGTGTTGAATCCCTGATCATGGATATCCTATAATACCACAAGTAATGATGATTCATGCTTGAATGTTATGTATAATAGGAATCCGAAAATCAAACAAACCACACACTTCTCCTCCTTCACTGGTGGAAGAGTCAAGACCTACATGATAGAGAGGAGGGGAATTTGGTTCTTATCCCCTCTCTAACCTGATAACCAGGAGGTAGAGGATGAGGAGGAGTGAAACCTCCTACAAGAAAGGCTAGGGGCTTACTCTAGGAGGGATGCCCTAAAATTTTCATTATAGATAGGGAGGAGGATCTAATTCCATATTGAATGGAAAATAAAGTGTAATACTCACCCTCCTTGCTAGGGACTGGAGTCTCTTGGTCATAGAGATGAAAAGGGTATGACATGGTCATAAACCTAGTATCTAAGATCGGGAACATCCTAAAACCATCCCAAGGTCCTGGGTCCTCATGACCATGGGAATAAAAATCTACATGCACCCAAAGTATCTTAATCGTCTGGTAGGATGAGTGTAGGGAAACCTCTGACTGTAGGAATACAAATAGAAATTGGAGACACATAGTATACATTTTCCCATGGGTTTTCAAGTCCAGAGGACTTGGTGGGGTATTAAACTTGGTCCTTTTTGGATAAGGGAGATAGAGGGAGAGGATTCCTTCCATTGGAGGCTTGAAGAATGACTTAAAGAGGGGATCATGCAGGTCCTGATATAGAGGTGCCTCTTGCATGGCCTAGGTGGAAATGGAAGTGATTCATGTAGGGGGTATAGTCCTATTTGATCAGAATATTATTTAGTAAATGGACCACATGGGAAACAAATCATGGGAGAGGCATTAGCCTATGAATCACAGGTCTCAAATGTTGAGTCAAAAGTCCTCTTTTGACTTCTATGTTTTGTTTTGGAAATCACAAATGTCTTATTAATTGTACCGTACTGACTATGTGTATCATACTGACAATAATGATCATATTGATCATGTTGATCGTACTGACCAAGCTAATCGTACTAATCACACTGATTGTACTGACTGTGTGTATCGTACTGATCATGCTGATCGTACTGACTATGCGTATCGTACTGATCATACTGATCGTACTAACCATGCCAATCGTACAATGTTGATCGTACTGAATATGGATATTGCATTGACTCTGCTTCTCATATCTTTCATTACATACTTGTTTTGGTACTTTGTCAAAAAACACTTGCTTCATTTAAATCGTACTCATAATTATCTTATTCATATATCTTGTTCTAACCAATATGATGTTATTGAGTTAGTTACATACTAATCAAAACGATGTCATGCTTTCTGTTTCAATATGACCGTTATGATGCCAGGTGTCCAAGTCCCTCCAAGTTTTTTCGGAGAAATACGACCGTTGGAGATGTGACCGTTGGAACCTGAGGCCTATAAATAGGAGGTCATTTGAAGATGAAAGTAAGAAACGATGAGCGACTTTTTGGAACTACTATGATACTCTACTTCTATCAAGTTCTAGAGAGAGAAACTATGACTTCTCTCATCTGCTTTGTGCGTCCGATCATCGTATCGAGGGCTTTCATGTGATTGAAAGACAGAGGTGCCGATTACCTACAAAATCGAGGGCTGCCAGGGATAGGCAGATGGACTGACCGATCATCGTATCGAGGGCTGCCAGGGATAGGCAGACAGATGTTCCGATCATCGTATCGAGGGCTGCCAGGGATAGGCAGACAGACAGTCTGATCATCGTATCGAGGGCTCACCAAGGTGTTGGTGAGACAGACCTTTTATCCTAGGTGAAAGGATAACCCTTCTCTTTGGGTTAAAATAATTTTAATTCTTTTACATTTCCGCTGCTAATTGTATTAGAAAGGAAATTGTTTTTGTTTCCTTTTCTATCTCTTATACATTTGTAATTGTTTCAATTACATCCATTCTATTACATATTTTATTGATTGATTCTATATTCTTTAAGGTAGAATCATTCATCTTTATATTACTCTGATTATTGTGTTCATCTTGAATACAATTGTTTTACTTTTCATTAGTATTACATTACATCATACCTTTTATATTCAATACAATTGTGGGTGTTTGTATTTGTATTAGTTTAAGACCTTTTAAACTAATCTCTTAAGTGCTAAAACTCAAAAGGTTTTTAAACCTACAATTCACCCCCCCCCCCTCTTGTATTGTTCCATCTAATAGATATATATGTCTACATATTCGATCCAACAATTGGTATCAGAGGAGGTTTTCCACTAATTTTATTAAAAGCTTTATTTCTTTCATATTACTATCTTAAAAACTTACTACACTAATGTGTGGAGTGGAAAAGATTTTTGTTTTTAGATGGTAGGAATGAATATTGAGTCAATAGACAATCTAAATCCTTCTAGACCACCAATCTTTGATGGAAATGATAATGAGTACTGGAGAGATCGTATGAAGACTTTTTTGATCAATACTGGTGTAGACAATTTTATTATTCTTACTGGAGGTTATAAAATTCATGACAAAGAAGTCAGTACTTTTAGTAACCAAGAGAAGCAAGAATATCAACTGAATTACAAGGTACACAATACTTTATTATGCTCTATGACCAGGAATATATACAGTCAGATATCTTCATGTGAAGCCACCAACTGTATTTGGAAGAAATTATAAGTCACTCATTTTGGTACATCCAAGGTTATAGAAACAAGAAGAGCAATGCTTCGAGCAGAGTATCATGGATTTTTTTTCCTTATGGAGAGCCAGTATGTAAAGTGCAACAAAGGTTTATGAAAATTGTCAATAGATTAAAATCCATGGGTGAAAAATGCCTTGATGATAAAGCACTAGTTGATAAGATTATAGATATAATGCCAAATGAATGGGAGTCAAAAAGGATAACTATTGATGAAAACAGAAAAGTTTCCCAGATTTCTCTAGATGAACTCTTTGGAACTCTTCTATAGCATGAGACAAGAATGAAGAGAGATGCTGATTTCAACAAGAAGAAGAATGGAAATGGTAGTGTAGCCTTTGCATCTAAAGATAAAACACCTGAAAGGCTTACAAGATCCAAATCCAAGAAAGTTGTTATATCTGATTCAAGTGATTGTAATCTTTCGGATAATGAGTTATCCAATCTTGCTCGAAGGATGAACAAGATTGTGGGAATTAAAGACTTCCAATATAGATTCAAAAATAAAGATAAGAAAGATACAGAGGTAACTTCTTATGAATGTAAAAAACCAGGACATATAAGGCTTGATTGTCCTTTACTGAAGAGGAAAGATAGAAAGGAGAAACACTCTCAAAGAAACAAGAAAAGGTTTTATAAGACAAAGAATGTTTTGAAGGCAAATGATACCTGGAGTGAAAGTGGTATTGATTATTCAGATGATTCTTCAGAATATGAGTCCTCAGGACAAAGGAATATTGGACTTATATCCAGATTACCAATTGAAGATCATTGTCTCATGGCTAAGGTACACAATGCTGAAGATATTAAAAATGTCTCTTTGAATGCAAATTATACTGATAATAAATATTATGAATATTCAAATGATGAATTTTCATCATCAGAAGATGATACATTACCTACTTTTGAAGAATTATCTAGATTTGCTAAATTACTTGAAAATGAAAATTCTAAACTCAAGAAGAAGCTTGAGAAAGAAAATTCTAGAATTTCAATATTAACTAAAGAAGTATCGGATCTTTCTAAAGATCTTGACGTGAAAACATCTGATTTTGAAAGTATTTTAAAAACCCTAGAGAAAGTCAAATCTGACAAGGATAAACTTTCTAAGGATCTTGATAATGTAATTTCAAAGAAAAAAATTTTAGAGCCAAAATCTAGTTCAAATTCAAATGTTTTGGAAAATAAGAATTTGGTTTTAAAACTAAAGTCAGAAATTTTTTCCTTGAAAAAATGTTTGTCAAACTTTACTCATGGAAAGGAAAACTTTGACAAGATGTTTTCTCAAATTAGACCTTTGAGAAATCGTTCTGGTCATGGTTATACTTATTCCAAACCTATTTTTAGTAATAACTATTTTGTTCCACAAAAAACCACTTTTTGTACTAAGTGCCAATGTGGTGGACACTGTAGAAGAGATTGTTCTCTTAAAAAAATTCAATCTTTAGGATTTCATAAAGCTCATTTTGCAAAACAAATGTGGATTCCTAAAATTCTTTTACCTAACCCTTCTGGATCCAAACAGGTTTGGATTCCGAAAAACTAATTGTTTCTTTTTCAGGAAAATGAGAAGTGTACCAATAAGAATATTTGGTACATGGATAGTGGTTGTTCTCGACACATGACAGGAAACAAAGATCTCTTTGAAAAGGTTATCAAAACAAAAGGTGGAAAATTTACCTTCGGAGATAATTCTCAAGGAAATATTGTTGGTATAGGTAATATCATTTTTCTTGGAAAAGTTCTTATTTCAAACGTTTTGTTTGTTAAAGGTCTTAAGCATAATCTCATCAGTATAAGTCAATTATGTGATGAAGGTTACCTTGTGAATTTTAGAAATGATAAGTGTGTAGTCCACAATTCCAAGGATGAGTTCATTTTGTCTGCTCATAGGCAAGAGAATGTTTACACTATTAACTTAGAATACCTTAGGAGCCAAAACCTACCCTGCTTAAGTGCAATAGAAGACCAAACATGGCTATGGCATAGAAGACTAGGACACTGTAATCTGAGAAACCTTAGTAAAATCTCAAAGAAAAGACTTGTGAAGGGGTTACCGGACCTTAGATATGATTCTTCAAAATTCTGTGATCCTTGTCAATTTGGAAAGCAACATAAAACTAGCTTTAAATCAATTATTGAAGTTTCAACTTCTAATGCATTACAGCTAGTGCATATGGATCTTTTTGGTCCCACACAAACTGGAAGCATTGGAGGCAAATACTATGTATTTGTTTTAGTTGATGACTTTACTAGATTTACATGGGTCTACTTTCTCACAAAGAAATATGAAGCCTTTTCCTATTTCAAAACTTTTAGATCCCAAGTTAAAAATGAGAAAAACCTACCATTGATAACTATTCATAGTGATCATGGCGGTGAATTTCAAAATTCAAATTTTGAAACTTTTTGTAGTAATAAAGGTATTACTCAAAATTTCTCAGCTCCAAGAACTCCTCAGCAAAATAGTGTTGTTGAAAGAAGAAATTGTATTCTTCAGGAAATGACTAGAACCATGTTGAGTGAATACTCAATTACTAAGCACTTCTAGGCTGAATCTGTTTGTACTACCTGTTATACTATAAATTGTGTTTTAACTAGACCATTTCTTAATAAAACCCCTTATGAGTTATGGACTGGCCGAAAACCTAAAGTTTCATACTACAAAGTTTTTGGATGCAAAGTATTCATTCTGAATACAAAAGATAATCTACAAAAATTTTCACCAAAATCTGATGAAGGAATCTTTCTAGGCTATTCTACAACCTCTAAGGCTTATATAGTTTTTAATAAAAACACTTATACTATTGAAGAAATAGTACATGTAAAATTCGATGAATCTGATCCTTTTGTTTTCAACCAATCAAATCCTACATCCTCGGATGTGTTTTCTAAAAATGTTTATCAACCCTTTTTAGAAGATCACTCTGATGAGGAAAATGTTCAAGAGAATATTCCTGAAACATTTACCACGGAAGATTTTCTACCATATGTTGATGAACAGGTTTTATAAAACCAAAATCAATTGTTTCTTAGGAATCATCCCAGTGATAACATCATTGGTGATGTAAATCAACCTGTAAGGACAAGAAATTCCTTAAGAAATGAAGTAGAACATCTTGCTTTTCTTTCACAATTTGAACCTAAAATTCCAAGTGAGGCCTTAGGTGATGATGATTGGATCAAAGCAATGCAAGATGAACTAAATGAATTTGAGAGGAATCAAGTCTGGACTTTAGTTGATAGACCTAAAGAAACAACTGTAATTGGTGTAAAATGGGTTTTCAGAAACAAATGTGATGAAAATGGAATCATTGTAAGAAATAAATCAAGACTTGTTGCTAAAGGCTATAATCAACAAGAGGGAATAGACTATGAAGAAACATATTCCCCTGTATATAGACTTGAATCTATTCGTATTCTATTAGCCTTTGCAGCATACTTTAATTTCAAACTATTTCAAATGGATGTAAAATGTGCTTTTCTAAATGGTTTTGTTCAAGAAGAAGTTTTTGTCAAAAAACCTCCTAGTTTTCAAGACCCAAAACATCCTGATCATGTTTTCAAACTTACCAAGGCTTTATATTGTCTTAAACAATCTCCTAGAGCATGGTATGATAGACTTACAATATTTCTTTTACAAAACAACTATACAAAAGATACAGCAGATCCAACCCTTTTTATAAAAATGAAAAAAAAAATTGATTATTCAAATCTATGTTGATGACATCATATTTGGATCAACTCAGAAATCTTTAACTGATTCTTTTGCAAATTTAATGAAATCTGAGTTTGAAATGAGTATGATGGGTGAGTTAACATTCTTTTTAGGTTTTCAAATTTCTCAAAAGCCAGAAGGAACATAAATATCTCAACATAAGTATATAAAATATTTACTCAAAAATTATGGATATGACAAAACTAAAAGTATTATCACTCCAATGGGTACCTCAAATACACTTGATCTTGATGAAACTGGGAAACCAGTAGATCAAACAATCTTTAGACGTATGATAGGAAGTTTTCTATACTTAATAGCTAGTTGACCCGACTTAATGTTTTCTGTATGCTTATGTGCGAGATACCAATCTAATCCAAAAGAGTCTCACTTAAAAGCCGTAAAAATAATCTTTCGGTATTTAAAAGGCACTATGGATTTAGGTCTTTTTTACTCTTCTGGGAATGATTTTGTTTTAAAAAGTTTCTCAGATGCTGACTTTGGTGGTTGTAGATTGGATAGAAAAAGTACATCTAGAACATGTCATTTCTTAGGAGATTCTATGGTTTCTTGGTCCTTCAAGAAACAACACTCAGTAGCATTATCCACTGCTAAAGCTGAATATGTAGCAGTTGGAAGTTGTTGTGCTCAAGTATTGTGGATGCAACACACACTCACTGACTATGGATTGAGTTTCTCCAAAACTCAAATTCTTTGTGATAATACTAGTGTCATAGCTCTTAGTAAGAACCCAGCACACCACTCTCGTGCAAAACACATAGATGTTAGGCATCACTTTCTTAGGGATCACACACAAAAAGGAGATATTATTCTACAATTTATCGGAACTCAAGAACAACTTGCTGACATTTTTACAAAACCTTTATCTTCCGATAGGTTTGAGTTTATAAAATAGACGCTAGGAATGATTACATTAAAATAATCATTCATATCTACTTCATGTTTTACAATTCTCCTCACATTAAATAACTCCCTTTGAAAGGGGGAGGACATTTCTTTCTATGTTTTTTTTTCTTTTTATCTTATAATCTTTAACTATTTACTCTCCTGGTATGTGTTTTTGTTTTTCTGTTTATTGTATTGACAGTTTTATTTTTTTATTTTTTTCCCTCGTATAGACCGATGATGGTAATGACTTTCTTTTCCATCGTACCGACCGATGATGGTAATGAATTTCTTTTACATCGTATCGACCGATGATGGTAATGAATTTCTTTTCCATCGTACCGACCGATGACGGTAATGAATTTCTTTTCCATCGTATCGACCGATGATGGTAATGATTTTCTCTTCCATCGTACCGACCGATGATGGTAATTATTTTCTTTTCCATCGTACTGACCGATGATGGTAATGATTTTATTTTCCATCGTATTGACAGTTCATGGTAACAAGATTGTTTCCATCGTATTGTCAGTTCATGGTAACGAGATTGTTTTCCATCGTATTGTCAGTTCATGGTAATGAGATTGTTTTCCATCGTATTAGCAGTTCATGGTAACGAGATTGTTTTCCATCGTATTGTCAGTTAATGGTAACAACTTTGTTTTCCATCGGTATGAAGATTGATAGTTTTATTTTATTTCGTACGGCTGTGTATTCTTTTTATCTCTACTAAAACCAACAACTACCTTACGTTCTCTGGCAGGTACTTTCCATTTCTTTTATTTTTTTTTATTATTTTTGTTTTTAATCCTAACCATTAATCCGTTTTCCTCTAATCTTGACCGTATAATATCAATGGTCACCCCTTTATTGCCTATAAATATCCCCCCCTCCCCAAACCCACATTGGTTTTTCAGGTTTTGAGGCGAAGCTCTGCTCCACTGTTTTAAATCATCGTACGATCTTTCATCAGCAACATCCTTATGTCTCAGTCTTCTGCCAACACTCCTGCCGATATGTCCTAAAAGGCATTCTCAGAAAAAGACCTTTTAAGGGAAAGGTTAGTTTCCCGTGACTTCTATGATTCATATGATTCTACTATCAAGAGGATTATTCTGTTTCAAGGATGGGAACATTTGTGTGTTGAAAGGCATGTTTCTCAAGATCCGGTTCTCTTTGATGAAGTCTGTCAGTTTTATAAAACCGTATCTTTCGACAAAGACATGACTATCAATTTTGCTGTGTACGATAGAAATCTATCTATGTCTGTGAAACAAGTGGAACATTTTCTTAATTTCCCAGCAGAAGGGGATTCTTTCTATCCATCTCATAAACTACCAGAGGAAGTAGGTACTTTTAATAGAGAAAGTGCCGAGAGGTCTCTGTTTGTTGTGAATGAAGAGAAAAGGAAAGTGGCTCATCTTTCATCGGAGAATAGGTTTTTGGCTTTATGGATTCAAGTTTTTCTTATCCCAAGGAAATAGGATAGAGAAACTTTGAAAGTTTCTGATATTTTTATGCTTGACTATCTAGTAAATATGAGAAAAGTAAATCTCATGGGATATGTTTTCGAAATAATTAAGAATGTAAAGTCAGGGGAAATCAAATCTCATTTGATTATGTATCCAACCATTCTTACAAAGTTTATTCTCGAGAGTATGAAGTTTTGCAACATTCATTTGAAAGTTAAGTTGATAGATTTGAAGCCCTCCTGGATTAGCAAAATTACTTTGAAGAAGTTGAATGTTTGTTTTGATCAGAATTCAAAACTTTTTGTCAGAGATGTAGAAGCTGAATCTTCTCAGAATCAATCGGAACCTATACCAGCCAAAGAAATTAAATCTACTAGTATTACTCAAAAGTCTGATCCGCAAACCAGTTCAAAGCCTAAGAAGAATCCAGAGTACAATAAGGAGGTTGTAGCCAAATGGAGAAAGGATAAGGAATAGAGAAAGGAAGGTGATCCAAAGTTCGGTCTTGACCCGGCTGAGGCTTTTGCAGAAAGAATAAGGGTAGAAGAAACCCTTAAGGCTGAAAAGAAAAAGAAAACTTTTTTAAAAAGAAAGGCTCAAGACTTTGATATCTCTAAAGTCTTGAAAATGGTTGAGGATGCTAGTGCTCAACTGACGGAAGAAGTACATCAAGAGCCTATCATACAGAGCCTTCCTGAGAAAGAAAAATGAAAACAAATAATGGAAGAGATAGAAGAAGTGGAAGGGGAGGAGGGGGATTTTCTTTTAGAATTCCATCAGAGTTCGAAGAAGATTAGGGAGGAATCAGTTCAAAATCTGAGTGAAGGTGTTCAACAAACCCCTCATGCCGATCAAGCACGAACTCCAGATAGATTTTCATCTCAAGAAAAGAAAGGTGCTCAATCCTATCACACTGATAAAGTTGTTGTCATTAGTGATAAAGTGGAAGAAGAAATAAAGCAGAAAGAAAAAGAAAAAGGAAAACAGCCAGTTGTTGACTCAAGCTGATCAAATGAACTTGCTTCGTACGATGAAGATACTGATTCAGAACATACAATTTCTCTCAAGAAGAGTGATTATATTGTCCATGTTTTGAGAAGGGTTGAGAAGACCATTCCGTATTTCCCTAGGCTGGAAGGGAAGATTGATTTTATTACTAACAATAAAAAGAAGAAGTTTGGTTCTGTAAAAGAATTAAGAAATAAAGTTTTGTCATTTGAAGCCGATTTGAAAGTTCTTTCAGAAAGTTCGGTTTCTCATAAGAAGGCCTGTAACAAGATGACCAAGTGGTCATAAAAAACAGAGAGCTAAATCAATGATCATGAGATAGAAATTGAAGATATAAGAAGGTTGTCAAATGAGCTTGCAATTGATTTAAATAAGCTTGATAGAGAAATGGTTGAAAGGTTGAATATTTTGTCTTCCCAACGAGCTGATGTTCCCTCAGTAAAAGACTTGCAGGAGAGAATTAATGATTTTCAGGCTGAGTTTTCGAAGGTTTCATCTTTCAAAGATGAAATAGTTCTCTTGAAGAAATAGAACTCTGGGTTATCAAAAGATAACAAGAATTTTCAAGATAGAATTTATTCTCTTGAAGAAGTAATCAAAGTTCAGGAAGAGGCAATCAGAAATCAGGATCAACTCTTTTCCGATCAACAAGACCTTCTCAGGTCTCAGGGTGATGCTATTTCTAAAGACAAGAAGGAGATCAAAAATATGAAGGCAGTTCTTCATGAGCTGATCAAAAAGGAGAAGGAAAGAGAAAACAAGTGACTTGTATTTGTTCTCAAGTTTATTATTGTTTGTTATCGTAATGAAATTTTCTTTTATACATTGTCTTGTGTTTATTTTCTAACTCTTTCAGACAATTAAAGTTTATCCCTTTCTTTTTGTAAATCACAAAGGGGGAGAATGTTTACAAATAGAGAAAATGTTTTTATTAAGGGGGAGAATGCTTTACAACTCTCTTAAGGAAAATCTACGAATACAATCCTTAGGAAAGTCCATACCTAAGGGGGAGTTAGTTGTATTCAATTTCTTATTCAGAAGAGTTTCCAATAACTCAGGAGGAGATAAGTATTTCTTTTAGTTTTTATTTTTTGATTTGTGATTTTCAAAAAGGGGGAGATTATTGAGTCAAAAGTCCTCTTTTGACTTCTATGTTTTGTTTTGGAAATCACAAATGTCTTATTAATCATATCGTACTGACTATGCGTATCATACTGACCATAATGATCGTACTGATCATGCTGATTGTACTGACTAGGCTAATCGTACTAATCACGCTGATCGTACTGACTGTGCGTATCGTACTGATCATGCTGATCGTACTGACTATGCGTATCGTACTGATCATACTGATCGTACTGACCATGCCAATCATACAATGCTGATCGTACTGAATATGGATATTGCATTGACTCTGCTTCTCATATCTTTCATTACATACTTGTTTTGGTACTTTGTCAAAAAACACTTGCTTCATTTAAATCGTACTCATAATTATCTTATTCATATATCTTGTTCTAACCAATACGATGTCATTGAGTTAAATACATACTAATCAAAACGATGTCGTGCTTTCTGTTTCAATATGACCGTTATGATTCCAGGTGTCCAAGTCCCTCCGAGTTTTTTCGGAGAAATATGACCATTTGAGGAGATGTGACCGTTGGAACCCAAGGCCTATAAATAGGAGGTCATTTGAAGATGAAAGTAAGAAATGAGGAGTCACTTTGTGGAACAACTGTGATACTCTACTTCTATCAAGTTCTAGAGAGAGAAACTGTGACTTCTTTCATCGGCTTTGTGCGTCTGATCATCGTATCGAGGGCTTTCAAGTGATTGAAAGATAGAGGTGCCGATTACCTACAAAATCGAGGGCTGCCATGGATAGGCAGACAGATGGACCGATCATCATATCGAGGGCTGCCGGGGATAGGTAGAAAAACATTCCTATCATCGTGTCGAGGGATGCCAGGGATAGGCAGACAGACAGCCTGATCATCGTATCGAGGGCTCACCAAGGTGTTGGTGAGACAGACCTTTTATCCTAGGTGAAAGGATAACCCTTCTCTTTGGGTTAAAAGAATTGTAATTCTTTTACATTTCCACTGCTAATTGTATTAGAAAGGAAATTGTTTTTGTTTCCTTTTCTATCTCTTATACATTTGTAATTGTTTAAATTACATCCATTCTATTACATATTGTATTGATTGATTCTATACACTTTAAGGTAGAATCATTCATCTTTATATTACTCTGATTATTGTGTTCATCTTGAATACAATTGTTTTACTTTTCATTAGTATTACATTACATCATACCTTTTATATTCAATACAATTGTGGGTGTTTGTATTTGTATTAGTTTAAGACCTTTTAAACTAATCTCTTAAGTGCTAAAACTCAAAAGGTTTTTAAACCTAAAATTCACCCCCCCCCTCTTGTATTGTTCCATCTAATAGATATATATATCTACATATTCGATCCAACATCAGAATTAGTCCCTAGATGGGTTTCATGAAGGTCCTTGTTAAAGAATGGGGCCTCACATATGTGGTTATCACTTAAGGGATAATGGGTATTTCTGTTGTTGTCTTGTTTTTAGACCCTAAAGGGACTTCAATATCACTTACCACCCTTGAATATCTCTTCTCTCGGGTTTCATAGATCTACCTCAGAGATTTGGGAAGACTTGAGGGAAGGGGTTATGTGACCCAAAGTTGGGGGATTCTTCGTAATTTCTAGTTCTGTAAATGAGTATCCCAATGGTTCTATTTATAGGAAAATAGGGGTCATTTATCAAAGTATTTTTCCCATAAAGGTCCACAGTGTAGGTTCCAGGTGTATTTGTCATGCGCAGGGGTGTCCTTGCCTTCGATTCCACACATGGAGTGTTATGCGGTACTTCCAATGTGAAGGGGTATGCATGTAGAGGTCAATATGGGAAGGTCCCTTTGATCCTCTTTGGGGTTATTTGGAATTTGAACATTCTTAAGTTATGCTTCGTAATCTTTTCACTCCACTTGGAAAATGGAGTGTCAATAATTTCATTTTACTATTCCTTTGAGACACTCTCCTGTGTGTCTCATTCTATATTCCTGAATTGAAGTAAATAAAGACTTATTTACTCTATGGTCTCCACTACTCAAATTCTAAATGTAATTCATCCTTATATTATTTTTTGAGTCTAATATTTTTTTAAGGTTCAAGTTTTTAATCTTATATCTTGATAACTAATTAGGAATAATAACAATATCTTTCACCTCAACCATCATCCCATTTGGTTTATCATTAACACATTTTTTATCACATTCAATGTTAGCCCAGTTCCATATGGTTACATTGATAAAAACATAGTGTGAGAAATATTAATCATAGTAGTAAATCACATATTCCTGGAGAATAATTTATAGGGTGTCTATATCATGACACATAATTTTCAATCTATGATACCTTAGGTTTTTTCCAAGTTAATCACAGTTGTCATAAATTCAAATCTAACATGATGGAT
This sequence comes from Viscum album, assembly GCA_963277665.1. NCBI lineage: Eukaryota > Viridiplantae > Streptophyta > Magnoliopsida > Santalales > Viscaceae > Viscum > Viscum album. The sequence continues at coordinate 222,022,345 of OY728123.1, read as the reverse complement.
TATAAAGAAAATGTGAATTATCCAGAGCACATCCCTGGGGAGTGTCATCTATTTGTGCAGTAAGGCCCATTTTTTAACTGATAATAATCGAGCTAAGACCGAAAAGTTTTTTTTCAGTTTGGTCAGACTTCCCTAAGGCATTCATTTCCCTGTTTGTCTCGTTCCTCATATGCTTCTGTATCAGTAGTGTGACTCATCTGTTTTAGCCCAACTATGTTTTATCATCCTATCTCATTCCTAGTCTGAAGAAATATCCTTAGTGGAAGCCTCGGTGTTGGGTATTTTGAGAGGACCAGTTGGGATATACCTAACACTAAGAGGGGGTGAATTAGTATTGGAGACTTTTTAAATCAATTATATATTTTTATCCCTATACCTCTTGACCTTTGAGGATCTTTATTCTCTTATTCTATTTTCCCTATCGCATGAAATAATATAAAGTAGTAAAAATATGCATATGATGTTTTTATAAGCTTCACTACTCAATAAGAAAAGCTACATCCTTTCCATGTATGGTGATGAGAAATGCATGGACTCTACACTATAATGTGATAACTATTATAATGGATTGTCTAGTAAAATAATCATCTAGCTAGTTCGGGGCCCTGCACTTTGGAGGGGGAAGGGAAACAATCCCCTTTCTGAACTGGTGATGACCTAGTCCAACTTAGAGCTTCATTACTTGTTCTTTATACTTCCACTAAAGACAATATTATTCCTAATTTAAATGGTAGGTTCTGCTCTTGGTCTTCTTTAGTGCTCCTCAATTGGTTACTTACAAATAAGTAGGCAATAAACTCTTTGTTCTTCTTCTATCTTCTTATTAGTGAAAAAAACAATTGCACTACTTCTTCTTATTTATTCTTATCTAGTGCAACAACCAAATACACTAGAACTTATTATTCCTTATTCTTAGCTAGAATCACAAACACTTTTTTGATTGTTCAAACACTGAATATCAGCTCACTGAGCATCATTAGAATCAATTTTTTCCATTCTTCTTTCATGTGCGCATGAGATCATGAATGTAGCAATTTGTTTGAACTATTATCCTCCACTTCTTCTTCCTTTTATATTCATCTCTTTGCAAATGGTTAGGGTGTCTTTAATTCATGCACATGAGTGAATGCATGATGTATTCTCAACCAAAACAAATGCACACTCTTCACTTCATCTCTTCCTTTTGTATGCACACAAATGTTAAGAAAAATACCAACTCATATGGGTGTATCCCTTTGGACAAGATCTTCACATGCACACACACAATGAATTGGGATTCTTTAAATCATGCATATGAATGCAGGAAATCATGTACTTCCCCTATTTATGAAATCTAATTCTTTATCAAGGAAAAATCCCTACATACAATACAGATATATCGTGGAAATAAGAGGGTGTTATCACATTTTCTTCGTGAATCCAAAGGGTCATGGGACTTCCTCTTTATGAAGGTAGTGCACAGGTCTTCTACACATAGTATGTATGGTTGTTCTTCACATATATAAGAATATTTGTGGTTCTTTACTCAAAAGTCACAACAAGGGTGCACATGCACTGATTGTGTACCCATAGGTTCTTTTCACAAGACACGGTGAGGGTTTTGGGTAAACCTATCATGTGTTTGTGGGTCTCTTCTTCGCATAGGGGGTGAAACTCCTCTTCTTCGAAAGACACTTCAAGAGTTCATTTCAATTATTGAAGGAATGTGGATCTCTACTCTGTGATACTCTATTTCTAAGAAACACGAGATCTCAAATGTCTCCATAGTAGCAACATCTCTTGGATTGGGGATTATAATTTTTATAGATAAATATCACCACCTTTACACATTCAAATTTTGTATATATCTTGTGAAGATCATCCCCTTGAATGCACGAAATCTTAAGCATTTTAAGATTCTTCAAATCCACGTAAAATATATGTTGAGACTCCCAGAAGTTTCCTTTTCAAGCTTGTGTCCTTCTCACATGCATTGAACCAATAATATTCATGTGATTTAAATCACATGAAACTATACTTTATGAAAACATGAGCTCCATGACTTGGCCTTGAAACATCACTTGCTTCAGCTATGATCGAACTTCTCTATTTTTTTCATGCATGAAAATGAAATTGCATGCATGATTTTGTGGTTTCAAGATGTGTGTAATGTAGTGAATTGGATTTTTAGTGATGTCTGGGAGATCGATCTTGGTGGTTCAATCAATGCTCTGACATGATAAGACATCGGGAACCCTTAAAATGATCAGAGGTATAATAACGCGATGTAGACTCTCTACAGTTGTTGGATGAGCTCGGATCAAACACAGACGGTAGATATTAGATTTTGGAACACAAGATTAGATGAGAAGCCTGGATTGATTCTGCGTTATTTAAACGATGAACAATAACCACATACCTTCTCCCCACATCGAAATAGAGATGCAAGGAAGCCACAATTTATCAATAAATATGCTCTGTCCATAGCCCAGATTACTCTCTATCCCTCCACAATTCTACCCCATACCATGTTCTCTACGAGCGTGCTCTGATCCCACCCTCTGTGTGGGCTTAGACCCAACTTTGCATGGTATTTTCCCCGTACGCTTCTATGGGCCTACACAGGGCCCCTCATGCATGCGGTCATCTTGACTAGCAGGATTCCCTTTGGTGTGGTTGACCTAGAGTCCCAAATATACCCTTGGTTAAGGATAGCTAGGCAGGTCGGTTAGCTGCCCATTTTTTTGAGTAACCACATAAAAAATACTTACCTAGTGTAAAATTGCATGGAAACTAAAGAACATAAATCTAATGCATGGATACCACCTTCAAATGCTAAACTCATTCTCCTTCCCTTTTTTTCTTCTTCTTCAACCATCATGCTCCAATCTTCTCCACCATTACTTTTTGTAACTTGAATTACAAATAACAATTCATTCATCCTCAATGGATAATACTTCAATGATGCAAACCATGTTTCAATTTTGACACAAGTTCTTTGAACTAAGGATTAGTGAATCAATAGTCTTATTGGAAAAGAGAGAGAATTTCCCAAGTGTGGAATCCAATGCTATAAATCCATAACAATTATCCAGGAATCATCACTTCAACCATCCTCTATTAGCTTCAGAGCTCATTCTTCATTTTGACCAGTATTGACAAATGTTGACAACAAATACAACTTTTTACTCAAAGTGGTCCCAACAATCTCTCCCTTTTTATTTTTTGGAAATACTTAAAAGTTCTCACAAATAAATGTTTCAATATAAATATGAGAATCTTCTATCTCCCCTTTACTTTTCATTCAAACTTTCATTTCACTTTCTCCCCCCTTATTGACAAGAAATAAAAAGTTCATGGTAGATAGGGTATCAATCCATAATTAAGAAATGTGCCATCAATCATTTCATTCTAAGTATTCTTGATCAATTCTTGGTGTAGAAAAAAAAAAGAGGATTTGATTTAGAGAAAAAGGTTGTCCATTATCAACTTATCATGATACCTCATGAGATGAGAACTCATATACCTGTCTTTAAGGGCTTCCCACTTTCATTATTAGCGGAGGATAATAGATGTAATATGAATATTTCTAGGAAAATTCCACCTAAAACTTCTACACTCACTTCAACAAATGGATCAAAAAACATTCAAGGTCAATGGGAAGGATAAGGGACCTTAGAGCACTTCCATTATTCTTATGTCATTGAGTAATTCAGTTACTCCCCCCTGTAAAATGATCATTATTTTGAGTAAACAATGATGAGAGATTAAAAAATGACATAACTTTTCCAATGACATTATCTTCAAGAAATTTCCAGAGTAATTGGGTTTGATACCAACTAAAGTTGATACTAATTGAAATAATAACTCTGGAAACTTCTTCATCTTTTCTCCCTCTTAAGGGAACACTTATCATCACTGATTCTTAGGTTCTCTCCCTAAGAGCTTTCTTCACCTTCAATTACCTATATTATAAGAACAAGTACAACACACAAAGATTTACAGGAATAAGGTGGATCCTCCATGCTTTATCAATGTGAATAGTAAGGTTGAGATGATTTTCTCAACCATGATTATCCACTATTCTCACTTGCCCATTTGATCTTCAATTATGACTTTTCTTGTGTGGATATCAATACTTATTACATTTATTTGTTTGTGATTATTCTTTCTTCAAATGCTTTTAGAGCACTAGAATATCCTGGTGCAACTTTCATCTTCTTAAGAAATTCTTCTTGAGATGGAGTAAATGCAATGTAATTTCTAAAAATATTACCATCCTTGTTGCACCTCACACATAGAACTTATTTATCTTTATGTGAAATGTTTTTTTTCTTTTTTCACTAGCCTTATCTTTTCTATCTTCCATTTCCCTCATTCTTTACAAATATTCTATCTAGATAACCAATAGGTCTTTAGAATTTGAAGCTTCGAGATTGGATATTCCACAAGGATTCTTCTGAGTGACATCCTTCTTAGGAGTTCTTTTGGATGCACCACCCTTTCCCTTTTGAGATTTAGAATCCAAGGAGTTATCTCTTTCATTATTGGAGTCTTCTTGGGAGATTGTTTTTGTAAAATTATTTTGATTTCTTCCTAAGGATGATTCTTTTCTCTTTTACAGCTTCTGTGATCTTGTTTTCTTATTAGCTTTGGGTACCTGTTGAGATGAGAAAATACCACCCTTGAGACCACTCCCAGTTCATACACCACAGACTTTGTCTAGCATTCCAAATATGTTTGTAGTGTATATATTCTTTTGGATCTGTGGATGTTTCTTATTATTTTATGGTTTTCTCCACCTCAAGATAGGTTTTCTAAGTGATTTTATATTTAAAGGATTGTTCCAACAATCCAATTCACAATTCCCAAATCTATTGCAACACCAACATTGACCCACAAATCTTGAATTCTTGATGTCTTATGTATATGGTTTCTAGTCCTTCTTATTAGTTTGTATTCTCTATTTGGGGAACTATCTTCCAAATTATTCATCCTATCCACCCTAGTCATGGTGTTAGGTATCTCATTACATTTCCTCATCCATACTTGTTTTGAATTTTTATTCCAACCTTCACTTTTTGTGGAAACACATTTATAAACATCAGTACAAGACGGTATGGATGGTACATTTGCTTTCTCAGCTGCTTTTGATAGATCAATGAGTGAATCCATGATCTTATTATCATATTTTGGAGTTATTTTGATATTATAATCCTCCAATGAACATTGAGTACTAGTAAAAACTAGTTCCTTCTTTTATAAAGTCTCAATATGTGTTTTCTCAAGATTGGTCAACTGAGCTTCCATTTCTTAACATTTCTTATTGAGGATAACTTTCTGGTCTTCAATCATAATCATCTTATCTTCATAATCTTTCTTCATTACTTCAACTTCATCTTCATGCATCTTCGCTTTGTTTTGTAACAATGAGTCAAGTTCGTTGATCTTCTGGGAATTTTCTTCCAAATATAACTCATTGACATCAGTGTTCTTTTTCATCACATCTTCAATTGCATAGATATTCCCTTTCAGAGTCTCATTGACTCTATATTTTTCTTAAACTTCTTTCATCTATTTTAATGAATTTATGTAAAATTTCATTTTTATTTATTCAAACGCTCCAACTTGTCTGGAGATATTTAAACATTCAACAATGTTTACTTGAAATCCCTTCTCTAAAATATCATTTTCTTCTTCTAGCTGGGTGGAATCTTCCTCTAGATAACTTAAGGTAGGAAGGTTATCTATATTCTTAGTGGAAACTTGATCCAACTTCTCATTAATTTCCATGCCTAATGTGTCTTCTTTTTCAGAAAGTTGTGGATATCCAGATGCTTCCTATTATTTAGGTAAGAGGGACTTCTTATTCAAATTTCTATTCTCCTTATTTTTCCTGTCCATAATGGTCTTCGTAGATATGGTATTCTACTTAGAGAAAACTGAATCTTCACTGAAATTTCACTTCAATATTAACTCAGGAAAGAAGCTCTCAACTCTTCAAAAGAGAATAACTTCACTGTAGAGAATTAAACAGAGGTGTTCCTTTCTCTGATACCAATTGAGAGGACTATTTTGGGATATACCTAACACTGAGAGGGGGGTTGAATCAGTGTTGGATACTTTTTAAATCAATTCAAACTTTTTATCCCTATACCTCTTGACTTGTTAGGATATTGATTCTCTTATTCTCTTTTCCCTATCGTATGCAATAATAGAAATAAGTAAAAATATACACATGATTTTTTTACAAGGTTCACTAATAAATAAGAGTAGATACATCCCATATAGGTATAGTGATGACCAATACATGTATTATATGCTATAATGTGATAAATGTTATAGTAGATTGGCTAGGAAAACAATCCTTTAACCAGTGTGGGTCCCTACACTTTGGAGGGGGAAGGGAAACAATCATCTTCCTGAACTGGTGATGAACTAGTCAAACTTGATTCTTCCTTGATGGTTCTTTATGATTCCACTAAAGACATTCTTTGTCACGACCCATCCTCAGGGCTCATGTCGTGACTACCCCAAGCCCGCCTTCCATAGACCAGGGGCTGGCGACTAGCACCAAGGCGTAAATCCCGGTAAAAAGGGAAGACATTGCATTTGTAAAGTAAACAAACACCACAGAGCAAGCAAGCAGTAGAAGTAAACACTACGTAAAAACTGAGTACAGCAGTAAGTGCGGAAAAGTAAGTGGGCCAGAATACAAACCCAAACTGAAAGTAAAGTACAACTCGAAAGGGAAAACATCAACTGAAAAGTAAGCAGCAGCGTCGAGTCGTCCACTGGGACTCCCACATGAAGGGTGAGTACAGATATCCTCCACAGCTCCTCAGGTCCAACCGTCCACTCCGAGTACGTCCTGCCAGTGGTCCACCTCCAGGTACCGTCCTGCTCTGCAAGCCTCAACCACGATCAACGCGATCTGTCGTCTGCAACCAACACAATGTAGTGCGGGCATAGCCCGTGTAGGGGTGAGTATAAGCTACTCAGTAGGGACCCTGAGACCCCCGAAGGTCTCCCAGAATCCACAAAGGATAATCCACAAAGGAAAGATAAAATCACGAAGTAACATCCGACACTACTTAGGTATATGCCCATACATATACCTAAGTCATCAATTTTCATTCGGCTCCAACATCCGAGCTCAAGTACAACCCAGTCCACACAGGAAACCAAAACGTAAATCCACACAGGATAGCACAACACAATCCACAAAGGAAAGAAAACAGGATTCAACTCACACAGGTATACTTCTTCGTATGATGATAGAGATGATCAGATATATCCCCTGATTCATCTAAGTCATCGGACCCACAAAGGATCGATAGGTACTAACCCCCGCAATAACCCAGGAAGGGTCTGACCCACACAGGATCGATAGGTAACTAACCCCCGCAATGACCCAGGAAGGGTCTGACCCACACAGGATCGATAGGTAACTAACCCCCGCAAAGACCCACACAGGATCGGACCCACACAGGATCTGTAGGCGCTGGCTCACACAGAACCGCTGAGGGCTGACCCACATAGGATCGGACCCACACAGGATCAGTAGCACTGATCCATGTAGGATCGCTGAGTGTTGTAGTCATCGTCGTCGAATCCATTGAGGATCTCTGTATAGTCTTCATTGTCGTCACAGTCGCAAACGCAGCCAGCTCTAGGGTTCCCGCACATAGCAAGCTCATTCGGGAGGGTCCGCTCCATGAGATGAGAGGCTGATACATCAAATGACACGTAGTCCAGAGTTGATGTATCCAAAAGTTCTGTATCATCAACAGGAACTCAACGTCGCAGATGGCGCGTCAATCGGACGCCCGGTCTGGGAGTTATTGGCTTTTTCGTCCCAGGGGCCCGGTTGGTTATTAAGGAAAAACCAACCCAACCGTACTCCACCTGCGTCCAAACCTTGGGCGGAGTATGCCAAAAGATCTGTATCACCTAGAGGAATCCAACAAAGTCGACGTCACGTCAATCAGACGTCCGGAGCTTAAGATATGAGCATTTCCGCTTTGAGGGCCCGGTTGGTTTCGTGTACGAACCAACCCGGCCGAACTCAAAGTATTCTGAAACCTTGAGCGTGATATACCAAAACGACCTTCTCGATCCAAGGATCGCATTTCCTCTTACGGCGCGTCGATCGGAGGTCCGTAGCCCGAGATATGGGAAAAAGACCAAAAAGGTTCTGAAAACGGGGGTTTCGGGCCCGGTCCGTCCCGGCCGAGACCCCCTGGGTCGGCCTGAACCGGGTACGGGTCGGCCCGGCTGGGCGCGGCGCAGCCCGGCTGCCGGCCTGGTGGTCCGGCGTACTAGCGTGCGGCGCCAGTTGGCTCGGCCGAACAGTCAAGTCGTTCGGTGTAGCGGGGGGGGGGGGGGGGGGGGGGTGCCCCCGGCGATTTGTAACTACGACCCCCCTTAATGGGGGCCACTTGCTGGTCGGCCGGGGGTTTGAACCCCCGGCTGTTCTCCTCTCCGGCCGGCCGGTTTCTGCCACCACGGGACCGGCGTCGGCCGGTCCCCTCCCTGCTCCGACATCGGCGGCTCGGAACCGACCGTCGGTCTCCTTGCTCCGCCGCGGCCCGGAACTGGTCGCGGCCTTGATTCGTCCAGTGCGGCGCGACGACGCCGCACCCCTCCTCTGCGGCCCCGCTCTGGCTGCGGTGTTTTTGCGGTTCTCCGGCGCAGCGCGACGGCGCCGCGACTTGGTCCAATTTCACGGTGCCGCGTGACGGCGCCACCCATTCTTTGACGCATGATTCCGCGTAGTGCGTCAGCACCACGCCATTCCGCTCCAATCCACAATAGAACCAACAAGGATAAAGGAGGTGGGTCGGCCGTGTTTGTGCGGTCCGGCCCCCCTCTCGTTAATCGATATAATTTGGTCATATTGCACAAAGAACGTCAAAGTAATATTCACAAACAAAATAAAATAAACAAACCCCTACCTAGAGAGAGCTTGAATGGAGGTTCTTCAAACGAGGATTCGTCATGGAAAACCCATCACGGAAAGAGACATCGCAGAAGGAGGAAGTCGCGTCGGCGTCGCGGTACACGGTGTCGCGTAATCAGTTTCCGAGAACTCGGCGTTCTTCGTTGAAGACTGATGTGTTCTTCGCGTTCTTTGTCGAAGACGAAGAAGTTCCTCAAAGCTTTAGTCTTTTCTCCCAAAAACTCCACCACAAGGTTCCAACCCCAAATAAAATAAGCTCACCTCTTATTTTATTAACATAACATAGCTTTTGAATTTCAAGAGTTTGAAATTCAAACCTACACACACATTAATCTCACACCATTAATAACATAAGGTATTAATACTTAAGTTATCAAAATTAAAAGGTGAGTTGATGGGGGTTGAAGAATATGAAGGGTTGGGGTTCGTGTGGGCCCCACCACCCTCATAACCTCCCTTGGGAAGTTGTGTAGTTACCCAACTTCCACCCAAGGCCTTAAACCACTTAATGAAAATAAAAATTGTAGTTAAAATATAAATTAAACTTCCACAATTTTTATCATCTTCTCTCGTGAAAACGCAACCCCAGAACAGGTGTTCCTAAGAAATTACCGGCACAACAGTTCCATCGGTGCCCTCGGAATTCGATTCCGAGCACCGGTTCAAAAGTTATAAATTCCCGCTCGTTCGTTCACTAAACGTACCCGAGCTAAACTTCGGATAGAAATTCCGGGCACACCGGGCCTCGGAATTATGTGCCATCAGAAACTACGTTCTTGTAAAATTCCAAAGAAAATTAAGAAAAAATGTTCCTTGAATTTTACGGGTCTTTACATTACTCCCACCTCAGGGCTTTACATCCCCGTAAAGATATATCGAAGACTAGGGAAACAAAAGTGGGTACTGAGCACGCATCTGAGCCTCCTGATCCCAAGTGCTCTCCTGGAGGTTCCCGTGCTACCATCTGATGCGCACCAGAGGAATCAACCGTCCACGTAGGACCTGATCCTGTCAATCCTCGATTTCCACCGGGACCTCTGCGAAAGTCTCCCCATCATCAGCGTCAAGCTCCCCATGGTCAATGATATGCGTCGGGTCGTGCACGTATCTCCTCAGCTAAGATACGTGGAAGACGTCGTGCACCTGGTGCAACTAAGGTGGTAGAGCCAAGTGATAAGCCACCTCGCCAATCCTTTTGAAGACCTGGAATGGTCGGATGAAGCGTGGAGACAACTTTCCAGCTCGGCCAAATCTCCGTAATCCACGTCGAGGTGAGACACGCAAGAAGACATGGTCTCCATCATCGAACTCTATTGGCCTCCGCCTCCTGTCAGCATAAGACTTCTGCCGGCTCTGAGCTGTCCTCATCCGCTCCTGGATGACCTGGACCTTCTCTGTCGTGGCCTGGACCATCTCTGGTCCCACAAGTGCTGACTCCCCAGGGTCTGTCCAGCACAAAAGAGATATGCAAGGTTGGTTGTACAATGCCTCGTATGGTGCCATCCCGATGGTGGAGTGGTAGCTACTGTTTTTCGTGAACTCCACCAAGGGTAGGTGGTCCTCCCAGCTGCGACCAAAGTCGAGGACACATGCGCGGAGCATGTCCTCGAGAGTCTGAATGGTCCTCTCCATCTGACCATCTGTTTGAGGGTGAAAGGCAGTGCTCAGACGTAGTTGTGTCCCGAACGCCTCCTTCAACCCCTTCCAAAGAAGGGAAGTAAAGTGATCATCTCGATCGGAGATGATAGATGATGGCACACCAAGAAGCCACACAATCTCCTGAACGTAGAGTCGTCCCAATCTCTCCACTGAGCCCTTCTCTCTGATGGGTAAGAAGTGTGCCGACTTGGTGAGTCGGTCAACAATCACCCAAATGGAGTCGTGACCTCTGGAAGTGCATGGAAGTCCAGTCACGAAGTCCATAGATATCCCATCCCACTTCCACTCCGTGACCTCCAAGGGTTGTACCAAGCCTGCTGGTACCTGGTGCTCCGCATTCACCTACTGGCAGGTGAGGCATCGAGAAACGAACTCTGCCACAACCTTCTTCATGCACGGCCACTAGTGATGTCGTCTGAGATCCTGGTACATCTTCGCCACTCTAGGATGTACCGCCAAAGGGGAAGTGTGAAACTCTCTAAGAACCTCCTCTCGTAAAGCGATTGGTACCAAGGTACGTCCTCTGAAAAGGATGTCGTGCTATGCTCCAAAGGATAAACCATCAGGTGCCTGACCTGAGGATATATGTGCATGTCGTGTCTCATAGTCAGCGTCCCCACACTATGCCTCTCTGACCCGTTGCAATAGTGGAGGAGTGATTGTGAGAGACTGAAGGAAAGCTACCCCATCTCTATCCATGAAGGATATCTGCAAAGCGGCTAGCTTCTCTGTCTCCTCCTCAAGTAGCTGAATTCCCGTCCTCCTACTGAGAGCATCAGCTACCACGTTCCCCTTCCCAGGAGTATAGAATATCTCAAAGTCATAGTCCTGGAGGAACTCGATCCATCGCCGCTATCTCAGATTCAGGCCCTTCTGAGAGAAGATGTATCTGAGACTCTGATGGTCAGGAAAGACTGTAAAGCGTTCTCCCATCAGGTAGTGTCGCCATGTCTTCAGAGCGAAGACCACTACTGCTAATTCCAGGTCATGGGTAGCGTAGTTCTGCTCATGCGTCCTCAACTGACGTGATCCATAGGCGATCACGGACCGCTCCTTCATTAGGACACATATGAGTCTGGTCCCTGAGGCATCGTAGTGTACTATGTACCCTACTCCCTCCTCAGGCAACCTCAAGATAGGTGCTCTTGTCAGTCTCTATCTCATCTCCTGGAAATCTATGCTGACATCTGTCTGACCACACGAAGGGTTTCCCCTTCCTCCTTAACGTTCTACAAAGCTGAAAAGATTTCACCATTGCCGAAATGGGAAATCCGGTCTCATTCCTTGGATGATCCACGTTCCTTGCCTAATACAGTCAATCCCGTCATGATTAGTTAATTCATGGCATGGATGACGTCATAAGGCCTCGACGCTGCTACCAAGAGATCCAACCGTTACTCTCGCCTCCAAGGGTTGAGTCACACTGTCGGCATCATTGTGTGGTCACTGGGTCTCCTCCAGTAAGAATCTCGCAAGTGAGGGTCAAGTCAACAGTTTTTTTTAACCGGAACCTCTTAGTAATAACAAAAAAAATACAAGAAAGCAAACGTCACCATTGCAAGTGTCTTTTATTACTTCAACTCAAAGTACAAGGACACAAGGCAACACAAACTACGAAGCTAGAGGAATTATGGGAAAATGCCTCTATGCTGGGAGCTAGTCCCGCACTAGTCCACCCGCTTCCGGAGCTCCATGATCGTAAGCTTCAGCTGCCTGAAGTTGTGCTCTCCCCTGAGGTCGGGGTGGACCTCCTGGTGGTGGTGGTGGTAGAGCCTCAAAGCGTCGCCCACCACCTGCTGCTCGGCCTGCTGCTCGGCCTCGTCCGCCTACTCCCTGCGGACCGCCGCGGTCGAACCTCTGCCTCTGCCTAGGTGGTTCCTCAACCATCTGCTGCTCCTCTGCATGGCGGTTCGGGCAGTCACAAGCCATGTGGCCCTGCCCGCCGCATACATAGCACTGTCTTCCACTCGTAAGACTGGTTCTGCTGCGTGTGCCCCGCACCTCCGAGCCAGTATCCTGTGGTCGTCCGCCCGTTGGCCTGGACCGCTTGGACCTCTGCGACATCTGTCTACTGCCGGCTGCAGAAGACTCCACCACGTGTCGCCCTGCGGTAGGTCTCACTGCTGGTGTAGACTTAGCAAGAAAACTCTCGATGAGAAGATCTATCTCCAGTACTCCTGCCTGAGTCGAAATGCTGAGGGAGATCAGCGATGCCCTGATCTCATGCCCCAATCCCTGCTCAAAGGTCCAGGCCCAGAAGAACGGGTCTTGTACCATGTCGGTCGAGTAGCGCGAGAGATCGGTAAATCTCGCCGAGTACTGGGCGACTGTCAAGATGCCATGCCGCAGCTGAAGAAGCTCCTGGATGTGCACCGCACAGAGGGTGGATGGGATGAACTCCGAGCGGAAGAGGCTCTCAAAGTACGTCCAGAGGAGAGATGCATCATCGTGCACCTCGAGCATCAAGCTCCACCATATGCCTGCTGCTGCGTGCAGTAGGCTCGCTACGAGGATCACCATGAGGTCTGCTGGTGTCCTCACTAACCTGAAAACTCTCACCACTGCCTCCAGCCAGTCCTCAGCTTCCTGGGGTTCCGTCTCCCTGCGGAACCTAGGCGGTCGCTGGCGCTGGAACTCATGCAGTGCACTAAGGCGACATGCATCGTCAGTGGCTGGGGCTGGAAGCATCGGTGGCTCGGCGGGTAAAGGTACCGTCGGTGCCACTGCTGACAAAGGGCCCTGCACCGAGGCCTCATCGCTCGGTGGGCTATCGTCACGCTCAACTCTCGGAACCCTAGCTGGCTGCCATCGTGGGGCCATCCTGAAAAGAAACAGGTGCGCCATGGTCAAACAGTATACATGGTGAGCTGACATAGAGTAATCACATAGAAAACTTCAAATACACATGCAATAAATGTTTTCGTGCATTAAGTCAGAAATCAGAAGTCAGGGTCCTGGTGTATGGATACGTCGGCTGCCGCACCAACACTGGACTCCCTGGACTGATAACCACACCCAATACGCTTAACACTATTGCTTCACATAGAAAAAGATCAGAGTCCCATGTTCTGTGGTAGAACTGAACTCCTCTGATACCAATTTGTCACGACCCGTCCTCAGGGCTCGTGCCGTGACTACCCCAAGCCCGCCTTCCATAGACCAGGGGCTGGCGACTAGCACCAAGGCGTAAATCCCGGTAAAAAGGGAAGGCATTTCCTTTGTAAAGTAAAAAAACATCACAGAGCAAGCAATCAGTAGAAGTAAACACTACATAAAAACTGAGTACAATAGTAAGTGCAGAAAAGTAAGTGGGCCAGAATACAAACCCAAACTGAATGTAAAGTACAACTCGAAAGGGAAAATAGCAACTGAAAAGTAATTCGTAGCGTCGAGCCATCCACTGAGACTCCCACCTGAAGGGTGAGTACAGATAGCCTCCACAGCTCATCGGGTCCAACCGTCCACTCAGAGTACATCCCGCCAGTGGTCCACCTCCAGGTACCGTCCTGCTCCGCAAGCCTCAACCACGATCAATGCTATCTGTCGTCTGCAACCAACACAACGTAGTTCGGGCATAGACCATGTAGGGGTGAGTATAAGGTACTCAGTAGGGACCCCGAGACCCCTGAAGGTATCCCAAAATCCATAAAGGATAATCCACAAAGGAAAGATACAATCACAAAGTAACATCCGACACTGCTTAGGTATATGCCCATACATATACCTAAGTCATCAATTCTCATTCGGCTCCAACATCCGAGCTCAAGTACAACCCAGTCCACACAGGAAAGCAAAACGTAAATCCACATAGGATATCACAACACAATCCACAAAGAAAAGAAAACAGGATTCAGCTCACACAGGTATACTTCTTCGTATGACAATAGAGAAGATCAGATATATCCACTGATTCATCTAAGTCATCGGACCCACAAAGGATCGATAGGTACTAACCCCCGCAATGACCCAGGAAGGGTCTGACCCACACAGGATCAATAGGTAACTAACCCCCGCAATGCCCCAGGAAGGGTCTAACCAACACAGGATCGATAGGTAACTAACCCCCACAATGACCCAGGAAGGGTCTGACCCACACAGGATCAATAGGTAACTAACCCCTGCAAAGACCCACACAGGATCGGACCCACACAGGATCTGTAGGCGCTGGCTCACACAGAACCGCTGAGCACTGACCCACACAGGATCGGACCCACACAGGATCAGTAGCACTGATCCATGTAGGATCGCTGAGTGTTGTAGTCATCATCGTCGAATCCGCTGAAGATCTCTGTACAGTCATCGTCGTCGTCACAGTCGGAAACGCAGCCAGCTCTAGGGTTCTCACACATAGCAAACTCGTTCGGGAGGGTCCGCTCCACGAGCCGAGAGGCTGATACATCAAATAACACATAGTCCAGAGTTTATGTATCCAAAAGTTCCGTATCGTCGACAGGAACTCAACGTCGCAGACGGCGCGTCAATCGGACGCCCGGTCTGGGAGTTATTGACTTTTTCGTCCTAGGGGCCAGGTAGGTTTTTAAGGCAAAACCAACCCGACCGTACTCCACCTGCGTCCAAACATCAATTGGAGTATGCCAAAAGATCCGTCTCACTTAGAGTAATCCAACAAAGTCAACGACACGTCAATCGGACGTCCGGAGCTTAAGATATGAGCGTTTCCGCTTCGAGGGCCCGGTTGGTTTCGTGTACGAACTAACCCGGCCGAACTCAAAGTATTCCGAAACCTTGAGCGCAATATACCGAAACGACCGCCTCGATCCAAGGATAGCATCTCCGCTAACGGCGCATCGATCGGAGGTTCGTAGCCCAAGATATGGGAAAAAGAAAAAAAAGGTTCTGAAAACGGGAGTTTCGGGCCCGGTCCATCCCGGCCGAGACCCCTTGGGTTGGCCCGAACCGGGTCGACCCGGGTACCGGTCAGCCTGGCTGGGCACGGCCCGACCCGGCGCACTGGCGCACGGCGCCAGCTGGCTCTGCCGAACGGAAAAGCCGTTCGGTGTAGCGGGGGGGGGGGGGGGGGGAGGCGCTGCCCTCCGCGATTTGTAACCGCGGCCCCCCTTAATGGGGGCCGCTTGCTGGCCGGCCGGGGGTTGGAACATCTGGCTATTCCCCTGTCCGGCCGGTTTCTACCACCATGGGACCGGTGTCAGCCGGTCCCCTCCCTGCTCCAACACTGGCGGCCCGGAACCGACAGCTGGTCTCCTTGCTCCACCGCGGCCCGAAACCGGTCATGGCCTTGATTCGTCTGGTGCGGCACGACGGTCCCGCACCCCTCCACCGCGGCCCCGCTCCGGCCGCGGTGTTTTTGCGGTTTTCCAGCGCGGCACGAGGGCGCCGCGACTTGGTCCAATTTCACAGCACGACGCGACGGCGCCGCGCATTCTTTGCCGCACGATTCCGCATAGTGCGTTGGCACCATGCCATTCCGCTCCAATCCACAATAGAAACAACAAGGATAAAGGAGGTGGGTCGGCCGTGTCTATGCGGTCCGGCCCCCCTCTCGTTAATCGATATCATTTGGTCATATTGCACGAAGAACGTCAAAGTAATATTCACGAACAAAATAAAATAAGCAAACCCCTACCTCGAGCGAGCTTGAACGCAGGTTCGTCAAACGAGGATTCGTCGTGGAAAAACCGTTGCAGAAAGAGACGTCGCGGAAGGAGGAAGTCGCGTCGGCATCGCGGTACACGGCGTCACGTAATCAGTTTCTGAGAACTCGGCGTTCTTCGTCGGAGACCGATGTGTTCTTCACGTTCTTCATCGAAGACGAAGAAGTTCCTCAAAGATTTAGTCTTTTCTCCCAAAAACTCCACCACAAGGTTCCAACCCCAAATAAAATAAGCTCACCTCTTATTTTATTAACATAACATAACTTTTGAATTTCAAGAGTTTGAAATTCAAACCTACACACACATTAAACTCACACCATTAATAACATAAGTTATTAATACTTAAGTTATCAAAATTAAAAGGTGAGTTGAGGGGGGTGGAAGAATATGAAGGGTTGGGGTTCGTGTGGGCCCCACCACCCTCATAACCTCCCTTGGGAAGTTGGGTAGTTACGCAACTTCCACCCAAGGCCTTAAACCACTTAAAGAAAATAAAAAATGTAGTTAAAATATAAATTAAACTTCCACAATTTTTATCATCTTCTCTCGTGAAAACGCAACCCCGGAACAAGTGTTCCTAAGAAATTACCGGCACTATGGTTCCATCGGTGCCCTCGGAATTTGATTCCAAGCACCGGTTCAAAAGTTATAAATTCCCTCTCTTTCGTTCGCTGAACGTACCAGAGCTAAACTTCAGATAGAAATTCCTGGAACACCGGGCCTCGGAATCATGTGCCGTCAGAGACTGTGTTCTTGTAAAATTCCAAAGAAAATTAAGAAAAAAATTTACTTGAATTTTACGGGTCTTTACATTCTTCTTAATTCTTGAAAAGGTAGGTTTTTATATTGGTCTTATTTATTTCTATTTACTTGGTTACATGAAACGCAGTAGGAAAGCAGCTCTCCTTTCTTCTTCTCTTTTCTTCTTATTGAAAAACCAACTGTACTACTTCCTCTTATTTATTCTTCTCTAGTGAAATAAAAAACTATACTCTAACTTCTTATTCCTTCTTCTTGGATATAATTAAAAACACCTTTTTGATTGTTCAAACACTATGGATCATCTCACTAGGAATCATCAGAATCCATTCTTCTCCATTACTAATTCATGTATGAATGAGATCATGCATGTAGAAATTTGGTTGAAATCTTCTCTTCCACTTCTTATTCCATTTCTATTAGTATCTTTTTACTTTGTTAGGATTTCTTCAATTCATGCACTTGATTGAATGTGTGATTTATTCTCAACCAAACTGAATGCACACTCTTCACTTATTATCTTCCTTTCTTATGCACACAAATCACAAGGAAAACAACAACTCGAATGGGTGTAGCCCTTTGGATAGTCTCTTCACATTATCACACAAAAAGCCTTGATCTTCTTCAAATAATGCAAATGAATGCATGAAAGAACATACTTCCTCTCTTCATGCAATCTCATTCTTCCTAAAAAACAAACCCCAGCATACAATATAGATATATTGTGGAAACATGAGGGTGTTTTCAACTTTTCTTCATGAATCCAAAGGGTCACTGGTCTTCCTCTTCATGCAAGAAATGAACAGGTCTTGTACACACAGTATGTTTAGTTCCTCACAGAACTAGGGAGATTCATGGTTTTTCCCTTGAAAGGCTTAACAAGGGCGCACATGCATCGATTTTGTGCCTATGGGTTCTTCTTCATGAGACACATCGAGGGTTTTGGGTTAACATGTCGCATGTATGTGGGTCTCTTCTTTGCAAAGGGGTGAAATTCCTCTTCATTGCGAGACACTTCAAGAGTGTGTTTCATTTATTTAAGACTTGAGGATCTCTGCACAATGATGATCTATTTCTCAGAAACATTATCTCTTAGGTGTCTCTATGACAAAAACAACTCTCATATTGGGGATTCTCCTTTTTATAGATGAAGATCACCACCTTCATGCATTCAAATTCTGTGGATATCCTATAATGATCGTCCCCTTGAATTAATGATTTTTGTTTACATTCTAAGATTCTTCAATTCCACATAAAAGATATGTCGAGACTCAGGGGAGTTTTCTTTTAAATCTCATGGCCTTCTCACATGTGTTGAACCAATCATGTGCATGTGATTTAAATCACATGCAACTCTCCTTTATGAACACACATGCTTTATGACATGGCCTCACATCTTCACCTGCTCCGGCTATGCTCTAACTTCTCTATTTCATTTCATGCATGAAAATTCAATTTCTTTCATGATTTTGTGGTTCCCAGATGAGTGTAATGTGGTGAATTGGATTTCCAATGATGTCAGGGAGCTCGATCTCGGTGGTTCGGTCGATACTTCAACATACCGTGATGTCAAGAACCCTTTGAATGATCGGAGGTAGAAGACGACAACATGAATAATCTACAGTTGTTGGATTTGATCAGATAAAACACGAGTAGTATAGATTAGATGGTGGGATGTGAAACTGAATGAGAAAACAGGATTTCTTTTCTGTTTTTTAAACGATGAACAGAAACAATACCTTCATCCCACTTTGCTACAAAGACATGGGGAAACTATGGTTTATCAATCAATCTGCTCCATCCAATACCTAGATTACTACCTCTCCCTCTATGGTCCCACTCCATACTATGTTCTCTACAGATGTGCTTTTCACCCACCCTCTGTGCAGGCTTTGGCCAAACTATGCATGGTATTTTCCTCGTGCACTCCTATGTTCCTACACACGACCCCTCATGCATGTAGCCAGCTTACCTAGCGGGTTTACCTTGGGTGTGGTTGACCTAGATTCTTGCAAGTACCCTTGGTTGAGGCTATCCACATGGGTTGGTTAGTTGCCCAATTGTTTGAGTAACTACATAAAAAATACTTACCAAGTGTAAAATTGAATGGCCACCTTAGAACATAAAGCTCAAACATAGCTACCACCTTCAAATACCAAGCATATTCCACTTCCCTTCTTTTCTTCTTCTTCAACGATCATGCTCTAATATTCTCCACCATTTATTTTTGGAAGTTGAATTCCAAAGAACACTACATTCATCCTCAATGGATGATACTTCATTGATGTAAACCAAGTGTCACTTTTAACACAAATTCATTGAACTAAGGACCAGTGCATCAATCATCTAATTTGAACAACATTAAGAATTAACCATTTGTGGCATCCAATTATATGAATCCATAACAATTATCTAGGAATCGTCACTTTAACCATCCTCTAATAAATTTGGAGTTCCTTATTCATTTTGACCAATATGGAAAACTATTGACAATAAATATAAATTTATACACAAAGTGGTCCCAAAAAAATTTTAGGTGTCATCCCCTGCAGTTCCTTCAAGAATGGTGGTGGTCCTTATATCCTTGAGTGGCACTGGACTATCCCCTTGGAGCAACGGTGAGAGTTTCCAGGTTTTATTTACTCTAGGCTATCTAGTGTCTAGTGTTTTCTGTTTCTTCTTCTAAACTTCTCTTCTCATTTGAATTTTTTATGGTTTCCCCCTCTATTTTCTTACAGATTATTCCTCTAGTTGGATATTCTATTTCTTATCAAATTATTATCATCATTTGGAACCTACCTAAGGAAATTATGTGGCTTTAATGATATCTGCTACAATTGGGTGAAAATTTTCTTGCTATGGTTCCAATTTTTAGTTTAATCATGGAATTTATGCTGGTGGATTTGAGGTTTGAATTTGAATCTTTAGTGATAATTTTTTGTGTATTACTTACTGTTTGAAGTGCTGGTTTGATGATGATTTTTTCTACAGGTTTTATGGTATTGTCTTCATCATGTCTCACTGTGGAGTTCCTATCCACTCTTACACTATTCTGGATTCCAGGTCCATTACTCTTTTCAAGGTTGATTATGTGAGATGGTTTTGAAGGTGGTTTTCAGATGTGTTTTTGTGAGTAGTAGGGTGTTCCTAGAGTCATAAAACGTGTCGGTATTATCTATGTACTTTTTTTGTATTTGAATATTTAAAATATGAATCCTGAAAGGGGCATGTGGATGAATTTTTAATTTGGTTTTTGCATTGGTTCTGTTTTGTTGTTTTCATTTGGGTTGGGTCCTGTTGATTGATGCATTACGATTGTGAGGTTCCCACTCTACCAAAAAGTTGTGTATTTAGAAAATGAAAAATTTGATTTGGAGGAGTGCATAAGATACAAGGAATCATATCCTAAAGGATTTAATAGTTTATTAGTCTTGGTAAAATATATATATACATGAAATTCACATTACAATATAAAACATAAAATACACAAAAGTGTCTCTTTGAGAATTCCAATTTTCCTCACAGTTTTTCACTACACATCAATCACATAACATTTTCTTGTATCTTTGGGAAAATAAAACATAATAAAGTGGTGATATTAGATTCTTAGTATGGGTAATTATAAAATATAATCTATCATGAATAAATAATAATAATCAATATGGAATGGTAAATAATGGAAACAAATTCCATGTAATCAATAAACATAACATAATATGGAATAAATAAATGATGATAAAATAAAGGCATATAAATTATCACATAATATTGAAAATTATCCATGGATAGTATAAATAATAAAATAAACAAAATGAAATCAATAAATGACCTAATAATTAGGGAATTAATAATTATGGACATCTAAAAAAACTACCACGGCCTTTCACAAGATAGTAGAAATCGGTTTGTAGAAACCTGTATAATTTGGCCAAATGGTTTGTTTAATGAGAACTATCAATGCATCGAGGGGATATCTATAACCAAGACCCACCCATCACTTATTAAGTCCAATAAATTACTTTTATAAAATGGATGAAACATTATCAACATAAAAATTCATATTGAAAAAATAATATACAAAATGTTAATACTTACCTAAATTAAATAAACATAATTATAAACACTCCAGATTCATATGGTGAATGGTAATAAAATTATACATCCTCTTTAAAACTTATAATAAACCATATAAATAAATAATAAGGACGGTATTAATACTACATATCCCTAGTTAAGTAAAATAAATGGTTTATTCTGTTGATGGATAGAAATACTATAAAAATGTCCTTTAAAAAAATTTCGAGGAAAATAACCTTTTCACTTTGAAAACATTTTTTAAAAAAATGATCCTAAAACATTTTGGAATAATTTTAATTTAAAAATAACCTTTAAAAAATATAAAAAATTCTTTAAAACAATGAGTTGTAATGATTATGGGAAATTTCTTTCATGTCGTACACATTAAAACAGATATTCCTTTTATGCTTTTGGTAAAAATCCAAACAGACCTTGTTTTGAAAATGATATGAAGAATCCTTATTTTTTTTTAAAGTAAAAAATGGGAAAAAATTATTTAATAAATAATTTTAAAAAGGTTAAAAAAATTTATGAAGATATTTTGATGAAAGGGGATTTTCGATCGAAGAGAGAAATAAAGTCATATTTTCTTGAAAACTTTTTATCAATTATTTTAAGTACTGAATAGTGAAAATAGAAATATTAAATGAAAATGTTAATTAATAAACATAATGGAATAAAATATATTGAGTTTAAGATATATTTATATTTAAAATAATTCCCCCAAGGGATACTTAAACATAAAAAATCATGCATAATGATGAGATTGTGAAATATATTCCCACCACTTTGGTAACATTTGAATCATAAGCCCCTTGAAAGATATAACATAAAATGAAACTTTAAATACCATTAATAAAAATATATTCATGATATAAAATATCAAAAATAGTATTATATACACCACACAAAAGAATAATTGGTGAATATGACATATGTCTCACGGAAGTAAAAGTGAGATGGGAAAACCCTTAATTCCAGATCGACTTCCTTATTATGTGTTTGAAAGTATTTTATAATAAATATATATTTATTAAAAATATATTATAGAACTCTACTCATATATATCATACCATATATTATTTTTTATAGTCTTTTATCATCTATTTATTATCAATTATTAGTTAAAATAACTATTTTAGGTGATAATTGCATCATTTTTCATGTAAGTTTTCATTAGGTAATTTTGGTCAACTTAATTTGATCATAGTTACATTATATCTAGAATTTTAACCTTTATATTAGTATAATATATATTCAATATATATTTATTTATATTAATCTAATAATGTTAAAGATATAAAATGGATTAAACTGTTCATAGAGACGGTAGACCATGCAAACGCTTATACATTATTTCCATTTTTCTTGATGGATGAATTCAAAGGGAAATAAAAAAAATTAAACATTAAATAATCATTATTATATCATATATATAATGTATATTAATCAAATACATCCTTATTACCATCAATGTAAAAATAATATTTAAAACATTTTACATCACTGTGTTGAGGCGCTAGTTCATACGTAAACACAAGTGATGTTATTGTTTTATAATGGATTTGAAGGTAAGAAGTTAGATGTAATATTATATTTATATATGTATTACAAGATAATAAATGTTAGTTATATTCAATAAATTTAAAATTAGTTACATTCATGTAAAGCATAAGGAAAAAATGAATCACGTCGCTTCAGAAGGTAGTAGTCAGTCGTACACATGAGCGATGTTATCATATCACCCATGGAATGGAAAGTAAGAAGGTATATGATATATCCTAATTCCAAAATTAATTTTTTTTTAATTAATATAATTTATATATTTTAAATATATAATTATATCCTACATTGAATGGTGGTGATAGAAAATGAATTACATCGGTTTGAGACGTGGTAATATGTCGTACACATGATCGATGGTTTCGTTTCCCACTTGATATAAGTGGAGATGGATCTAGAATATTCCATTAACATAATAAAATATATGAATATAAGATATAAATTTTTTTTTATATTATAATATTTTTATAATTATTGAAGTAGGTTGAATAATAAGTAATGAAAACACACATGTTTAAGAATTTTACCTATCATTCCAAAAGCCTCTTTAGGTTTATACTTAATTCCTCCATTGGATGGATTCCTAAAAAAACACTAGGAATTTAGGATGTAATTAAATAATATATTTGGTAAGGTATTTACTGAACCAAATGTATTTGGAATTGTAAAAATGGGAGGAGAATGGGTTTCCTTTTATAAGTGTGGGAGAATAAACACATGGAATTTTTGAAAATATAAAGTGATACCCATATTTTTCTCATGAAAAAAGCCTAAAAATGTATCATTAGAGAAAATTCAAGGTTATAAGGTATATATATAGAAATAAAATGGGTATTATATATGTTTTATGTCAATTTAAACCCTTATATTCTTATTTTAACCCATGATAATCCATTTTACCTTTACCATGGTAGTTAATTTTTACTGTTTCGCTATTGGATATGGTCAAAAATTATTTTAACATTTTTATAAAATAAAATTATTCTGATACCAAATATTTAATCAATTTTTCCAAATTCAGTTTACATAAATGGAATAATTCAATTTTAAATTAAACCATAGATGCGACGAAAGAGTGGTTTTCCAAAGAGAAAATTTCCATAAGTATAGAATGTTTTAATATCAAAATACATTTTGAAATTGATTCTAATGACCTAAATTAGTTAAAATGTAATTAAATTGTACTTTTTGTACCTTAAAATCAATTTAAAAAATAATTTTACCATTTAAATAATTTAAAAAAAAGGAAGTTTTCAATAAAAATCAACATTTTTCACTATTCATAAAAAATTAATCTTTTCAAAAAATTATCAATAATTCACCTAAAGAAAATTTTCACAAAATGTTTTTAAAAAAAATAGTAAATATTAATTTTAAATTATATGAGAAAATCTCAACTATACTATCTTTTAAAAAATTAAAAAAAGTTTTGAAAACATTTCTTTTTCTATGAAATAGTTCTTATTTTATTTATATTCAAAACATAACCATTGAATTTATTTTATACATATCTAAATCATAACATTTTTATAATTTATTAATTAAAATTTATACCCACAAATGTAACAATTATGTTATTATGGTAATTTTTAAACAATACCATTTTAATATAGTATCACGCTTCATTCAAATCCGATTTAGTGTGAATTATAAGGTTTTCAAGAGATTGAATTTATTTTAAAATAAATATATCATAATTATCAGGGTGTTATATTATCTTATAATATTTTTGTTTCATTTTATATACAATATCAAATATTATTTTCCTCTTTTAAAATCTCATCACATTACATATTTACCTTAAGCACTTATAAAACCCAAATTCAGTCCATGTAAAAGTAGTGTAAAAATCAAATAATGATTTTAAAGACTATAAAAGTAATATTTTTTGGTGATTTATAGTTTAATAACAATTTTATAAATAAAAATAAAATATTATGGATATGTGAATGCATTAAAATATAATTACATTATATTCATGTTGTTTACAAAGTCAAATTAATTTAACATTTCCAAAAAAATAAATTAAAGATCTTTTATAGTAAAAAATATTTTATATTATTATTTTAAATTCATAAAAATATTATCCTAATCTAGTTAAATGAGGTATGGTTTAAAATACCAACCATGTTCCGCTTAATGGTTATATTTCTTTTTTACATTATCTTTCTTGAACTTAAAAGAGGTAAATACCTTGATACCATAGTAACTATAAAAAGGGTTAACTAAGGATTAAAACAAAGAGATAAATGTGGAAATATAACATAAAATTGGTCAAAATTAATTTTATGAGATTATTTAGATTCATAATAATCCTATTTTAAAATATATCAATTTGGATCCATTTTCTAATAAAAAATATTTTATATCAATTAAATACTTTAAGAAATTTCCAGACTGCCACTCCCCTCACTTAAAAATGGTGACATACTCTCCTCTAATCATATCACATTTATAGAAGTATATTTCATCCAATAAATTTCAAATTACCTTCCTAATATCCTTCCCTATGTCCTAGAGTCCCTGGTTTGAATAGAAAACCATCATATGAAGACATTTATTTGTAAACCTAAAGTGGTTGTCCAAAGAAGATGTATAGTTTTTAACCTAAATTTTTAGTTTTATTACTTCATCTACTTCAATAAAATATTTTTCAACAATTATGAAATAATAATATTAGTATATTATATCACATAAGTTTTGATTATGTTAATGTATTAACCTTTATCTATCTCCTCATCAATCAAATTTGAAACAAACCACTCGTCTGAGTGTATTACAGACTACCGCCTTGTAAACCAATTCAATTTGTTTTCCATTAATGTTTCACATAACTATTTATAATGATAGGTTTGATTTATATTTATTATACTAATTAAATATTTATCATCATGTTAATATAATACATCATCCACTTTTTTTACTTTTCCATCCATTGAACAATGATAAAATTATTTGTGTGTATGTGTGGATTACCACCTCCAAGAAGAGATGTGGTTTTTTTCATTAACATATCACAAGGATACTATATATAAGTATGTTTATTTAAATAATTTTATATTAATGATATAAAAATACTTTTGGAAAGATAAAATATTTCTTTCTTTCTCTCTATTCTATTCTTTGAGAAATGCTAATGCTACTCACGCATACATATGGCCTATCGTCTCCATGATTGGAACATAATTAATTCTACATTAACATCATTAATGGTTGGGTTAAAATGTTTTATTAATATATAAAAGTGATAATTTTACTATTATTATTACTCAAGAGATTATGGGATAATTACTTCTTTGACTATAGTCGACTTATCCAAAACATTTTGAACATATAAGGTGAATATCGAGAAAACATCCAACATAAAAATAATTGATTAAGTAATTATATATAAAATTGTAATAAATAAAATAAAAGGAATAATAAATATGAAATTTTTTTCAAATAAATTAAATAACTAGAATAATTTTATTATTTAGGAAGATAAGGAATGTACGTGACAATCCAGACTCAATATAGGGGACACTTTACTTTTAAAACCTCATTTTAATTTTTTTAAATATTTATTTTATAAATAATTTTCATCCATTTATATAATATTAAAAGTATTTTATGGAATTATTTATATGTAAAATAATTAATTATAAAGGAAATTTAATTTTACTTTTGATTTCATTTAATTATTTTACAAAGGAGTATTTTTATGAATTTTATATAGAATATTTTGACAAAATAGAATAATTAATGTTCTATTTCAACATATTTGGTGTTGATAGTTTTTCCCTCTTCCCCAACCATTATTTGATATTTTGATTACTTTACAAATTTTAATATTTTATTCAAAGAAAAACTCATTTCCCATTGTTCTGATTATTTTCAATAAATGGGTTTTAAAGGGGATGTATATCTTCATATCCAAAAATGTTTTTTATAGGTGAAAATAATATTTTTATGCAAGGTTCCATATGTTATTATTATGTTATATTAATTGGGAATTATTTGTGATGATTTTTTGTACAATTAAAAACAATGGATGTGTGGTTTTGATATAAACTAAGGATAGGAGGTTCTGTTATAAACCATAAATGGGTGTTCTTTAATAAACCATGTACATGTAGTTTTATTATAAAAAAAGGTTAGTTGGTCCTAATAAAACTATACAATGTATTTGTTAGGCTATTAAATTTGTAATAGTGATTATAATAGTTATATTAAAATGACTTACCCAGTTGCCTATATGATTTATCTAATATTCTAGTGGCTTTATATAAATGTTATTATTTTTCAAGGTAAGATATTGATCTTATGTATAATGGAATATATATTCTACTTCTTTAGGGTGAAATGTAAAAAAAATTCTTTGAATTTTTTTTATAATTTTCAAAATTTAAATCAATCATTTATGAGTTTATTATTGAATTTAATATTTCTTATTAAATTATATATGAAAATATTTATGAATATAAATAGATTTCTTGGGAACTAAAATGTATATTTGTATGTCAAAGTTTATTTTGAAAAATGAAAATTTTTATGAATATTCATGGAATAAAGTGTTTCTTTATTTCATTATTTCTTCTTATGTATACCTTAATAAGATTGTTAATCTATACCGATATTTTCAAATGTTTTACAAGGTCATAAGAATGATAAGTGACACGGATCAGGTCAATATAAAAATTGTGATGATATTTCATGAAATGAAAACTTGTTATATATTAAATGTTTTATATTGTGAGAAAAATGGATATTTAGTGCGAGTGTTCACATTGTGGTGTAATATCTAGTAATGTAAGGTTCATTAATTAAAACTCTAAAAATATAAACCTAAAATATATTTTATAATGTAATAAAATTAATTCTTTCATAAATTATAATTTATATATTTTTTATGGATTTTTCATTATAGATGGATTTGTTACACTATGAATATTCTTCATGAAAATGTGGAATACCTGACCATCGTGGTAATAGTCATTGGGTTTGGAGATAGGGGAGATGGGCTTGTGTAGGTGAGTGGAAAATATGAAACAAATAATTCACCACACTATAGTAGAGGCTTTGATCATTAGAAAAAATAAAAGGTTACAAAAATTTGATAGCGTAAGTTTATATAGGGGATATGTGGGGTTGGAATCATGTGGTATATTAATGATTACATGTAGAATTCACCATATAATGGATAATTTATTGGTGATAATTGTCTTATTTTAAAAATGGATGAAAGCTCCACTGGGTTATCAAGTGAAATATATGTGTTTGAAGTGGAATACATAGATAATATTTTAGAGGATACTAAATTATAATTTTGACCCATTTAACTTTTGAAAAACATTCATTATTCCTCTATTTGGAGGGGATCTAAAAATAGATGATTTTTTGAGGCATGTTCTCTTGATTATCTCTTTAAAAAAAATTCTTTTGTATTATACTATATAAGAATGATTGAAGTAGATATATCCATTGTCACTATACTTTATCAAATGACTTGATTTTTTTATTTTTAATACTAAAATACCTTCATTAATATCTGATAAACGGTTTTATAAATAATGGGTGTTTTAGTTCAAAATAATTATTTTTCTTATGATAATCATATCATGAATTTTAACCTTGGAATTTTTTTGAGGAAACATTGTTTTTTCATGAATATTTGGTAGTCTATATTCATGATATGAGTTCATATGGGGAATTTTCTATTCAAGAGTGGAAGTTAGTGCTGAACATAGAGTCCCAAGAGGTAGAAATTCCTAGTTAATACTTGGGTTAGTTCTAAGGGTGTTACTCTATTGAATTTGGTCCATTTATGGAGGTACTTAATGATAGAAGAATGTGTTGGGTTCAGGGAAAAGATTTAAATTTTCATGGATGGGTGGGTTGGGGTGTGGATTACATTATTAAAACAATAAATAGAAAAGGAAATGAGGATTTTGGTGCATGTTACTTATATAGTCCCCTCTAGATTATTATTTTAATATTCTTCTCTAAAGTGTGATATAATAATTAGATGACTTATACTTATATCAATGGTGTGTGTGGGTAGACTTCATAGTATTTCCTACCAAGTTTGTATACTAATCCCTTTCATATGTACATTAATGTATATATATCCTTTTTTATTAAAAACATGGGTAAACGGAGAAACTCTTATGTGATAGTGGGATTTATTTATACTGAGGTATTTTATTAGGATTGGATATTGGTGGTATTTTTCATTAGGATCATAGGATTGTTCCATGTGGGAACATTGTGCATCAATTTTTGTCTTTCAGTAATGTAGTTGTTACTTAATTATTGTTTGTTTCACTCTAAGATTCATGTATATATATATTATGAAATGGATTTTGTATTTACAAATTTTAGTCATCAAATATAAATATTGTCTTGGAGAAGTCTATGGAATAATGTTTTTTAAGGTAAAATCACCCCCATGGTTTAGTAATGTTCTATATATTTATTTCTATACATTTGTGATCGGGGGATGCATCTAATGTAAGTATAATTCTAGTCTTGCCTAAGAAAATGGGCTAAGTTCAAGATATTATATTAATTTTTTAACTATTAATTGAATTTTGATTTCTGGAATATATATTTAAGCCTATTGTCTTTCCAGGGTTTGAGTGTATTAGTTTCTTGTGGAAAATTGAACTCTATGGTTTATATTATTATATATCTGTTCATATATCCAATATAGTAACAAATAGTGATATAGTATAGATAATTGTAACATTACCAATGAAATGTTTATTAAATATTTTCATATTTTTTTATTCTATAAAATATTACTAGGTTTTGTATTGAATTATTATTTTTGGGATAAATTTATAGGATTCCTAGTTAATGAATAGTTTACAAAACCATAAATTTTTACAGTTAATGGTGGAAATATGCATCATGTAGCATATTCACAATGTAAACATAGTTATTAGAATTTTTCACCCTTAACATGCCTATAGATTTTGTGTAACTAAAACCATGTACATGGTTAAAACTTGTTTTTAAAAATTGTGCATCCAAACTCAACAGGCCATTTATTTAGTTTTACTGATTTTTACATGGATTGAGCTTAATCAGCCAAATCATGCACCAAAACTACGTACTCTATTTAAAAATATAATTTTATTTTAATTTATAAATTCTTTCCAATTATTGGGAAACCTTATTTCTCCTCAAAATGGAAGTTAATCTTCCATGTATCAATCCATCCCTCTCACTCCTTTCATCTTGCTTCATCTATGTTGATTTCTCATGTTTAGAGTTGACTTCTCAAGGTACATCCTTCAATATTACAATATCTCCTCATCATATAAATTTTTCAATATTTTCCCCTATTATGATCTTTTTGAACTATGTATTTATGTTTTTTTATTTTTACTTAGGTGTTATCCATTATAGGGATTCTCATATTATTATTAGTCTTTCATATCTTTATCTAATGGTGTAGTGAAACAAATAAATAATGGATTCATCAGTTTTTGGTGAGTGGCACTTTACAATTCCTTTTATTTGTGAATATATGGGTTATTATTAAATTGGTGAATTATGTAATATAAAAAATATATTGGGTATATAAAAGTATTATATTAAAGGTTATTATTTTTATAATTAAAAGTTACTTTGATACAAATGACAACATACTTCCTCATTGTATAAGACTTTCTTTAAGAATGGATTTTCCTAGCTGTTACTTGATAAAATTCATATTCTTCATTTCATAATATATAAGCAATGTGTTTTATATGAAAAAACTATTTTGGATTTATAAAACTTGATTAAAATTTTTATTCTTATATTTTTAGTAAATAAGAGGGTATTTAAGAATTTTAATTTTTTATAAAATGTTTATACTAGAGTTAAATAATGAAGGACAATATGAAATCTTTTTTTTATAGTGTGTAAATTTTGAATGAGGTGATATTTTATGAAATAAATTGAGAGGGTGATTTAATTTAATTGAGTTTTTATAAATCTAATGTTATATTTAGAAAATAAGATTATGTTTTTCATGTTTTTATTTACACCCTTGATGATAGGACCCATAATAATTTTTTATTTTATAAAGGAATAACATATGATATGTATATTGGATAGTTATTAGAAATATAATATTATTATGATGGGGATGATTATTTTTTTGATGAATAAAGGTGAAGAATTAATAATTTATTTTCTTATTTTTGTATTATTTGTATATATATATATATATCAATTAACTTTATTAGTCATCTCTATTTGATAAATAATAGGAAACCATGTATAACTAATTTGGAGTTCAATTGAAATGTAAATAATATTTGAGATTATGAGTTAGAGTTTCCATTTGATTATAATTATTTCTCAAGAAAAGGGTTCATGGTGCTTGAGAAAGCTGTTGGTGAGTGAACCAAGTGTATGTTTAGTTAGGAATATCAGCTAGCTAGATAATAAAATCTGTCCTAGTTATATCTTAGAATGTATTATTATTGCTTAATATTTAATACCATGTTGAATATTATGTGATTTTTTCTTTTTTCAACTATAATTGATCATTTTATTAATGGATTACATTAATCATGTCCTTTTTTGTAACATTAAACAATATTTTAGTCCTATTGTTTGTGTTTTTTAAGTACTCCTATTTATTATAATTAGTTTACATCCACATTTTTGAAATTTTTTTCTCAATTGAAATATTTATAATTCATGGATTAAGTATGCATGATAAAAAACTTTTTGATACTATGTGGTTTGGAAAATTATTTAATTCCCAAAAGGTTATTTCAAAAATGTAATTAATGTTTTGGAATCCAAATATCTACTAGGGCTTATTTATTTTTAAAATATATAAGTTTTTTGCTTTCTTCCAAATATAATTTACCCCCCAAAATTCTCTTAATTTTGATCTCTATGATTCTCAATATATAATTTCTTTTATATAGAATCTTATTGGTATTAAAAAATAAATTTTAGATTTTGGTAAAGTGAAAATTTCTAAAGAAACTCATTAGTTATTGGTTCTTATAAAAAATATACACTTTTATTTTTTGAATTTAAAACTAGGGAAAAATTATATATTTTAAAAAGTAAATTAAAACTGTGTTTGGAGGGTTATAACTTTACACATTTGTAACAAATTATACATAAATAATTTGTTTGTATCTAGTCT
Organism: Viscum album; assembly: GCA_963277665.1. Taxonomy (NCBI): domain Eukaryota; kingdom Viridiplantae; phylum Streptophyta; class Magnoliopsida; order Santalales; family Viscaceae; genus Viscum; species Viscum album. Next base: position 221,990,568 of record OY728123.1, on the reverse strand, counting down.
CATTATCAACTTCTTGTAGTCTTAGCTATTTACCTGATCATACAGATGGCCATGTTTGTGGTGTATATATTGAGTAAGAGGTATCTAATGTGTATTTTTCTTTTCATATAGATACTAGTGATCGGTATGTCAAAGATTTCCATTTTAGTATTATTTTGTATTATTAAAATCATCTTTCTTTACATTATGTTTTTTTTGTACCTATTTTGGTTATCATATAATAATGGGATTACTAATTTTTTAGATAAGTATTTCTTATGTTGTTAACAAATACCTTTTAATTGTTAATGTTTTCATTATGTATAATGATTTGTTTCATTGTTTCATGTTTCCAAAATTTTTTATTTATTTTACATAACATATAAATTTCTATAATGGTCATATTAAACATAGAGTGGAGGTTAATATTAGATTTTTTAATCATTAAGTGAAATCATTATAAAACGAGTCTGGATAAAAATTCCCCAACCTTAAACATTACATAATCTTGAGTTTAAATTCAAGAATTTATCCTCTTACATTTGATGAACTTTTTAGGTTTAGAGTTTTAGATAATTAGTACATGACTCATACATAAAAACCCATATATTAAAAAGTGGATACTTCTAATTAGTATCCATTTTACCCATAATATAATACTTTTAAAATAAATCATTTTTATTTTTATGAAAAATATTAATGACTTTGAACTTGAATTCTTGGATTCCATTACCCATCCCTAAACCTTGTGGAATTTTTTTAAAAATGTGGGATGATAATAAAAAATATCAATAAGGTATATAAAAATTAGAATTATGTTAGTCCAGTGAAAAACATGAAAACACATGAATAAACTTTTCTTAAAAATATGAATTTTTACCAAGACAAGACATCATTTTTTCTTTAAAATTATCATTATCTTACCTTCTTTAATCAAATTATTTCCATAAAAAACATCAGAAATCATAGAAAATTCATATTCGTGCCATGGTAAATCAAATTCATAGAATCCTAACAAAACCCTTTAAAATTGAAATAACTAGAATCTAACATTCAATATTATTCTTTGGATAACATAATCATTACCCAATACATTGGAGTGATATTTTGGAAAACCCATCATATAATATACAAGGGACTTAGCGATGATATATGGGTTCACCCATTATATAAAAACTATCAAGATCACCAATGAGTTATAATGGGGATCAACCAATCATATAAAAAATTCCCAAGGGATATATCATTATGAAAATAATTAAAAATTGAAAATTTTCATCATCAAACCATTTAAAACACTTTTAAACTCATATGAAAAACGCTTTTAGATATCAAAAAACATGTTCATTTAAAAATCCATTTTTAATAAAAAAATTAACCAAAAAAATAAAATATGATATTTATTAGAATAAGAAATAAATTCTTGTAAAGTATTCCAAACATTAAATAACCACTATGGTGGTGAGAAATGTCATTGTCACTGTATACATTAAAATATAACATTCTTTTTTTACTTTGGTAATGTAAGTTAAAAATTCTAAAAAATATTTTCGTTTAAAAAATAATGAATTAATATAATAAGAGATATAAAATTACCATTATAAATATTTTATTTTCATATAAAAAAATTCATAAAATGATTTCAAAAATATGGAAATGGGGGAAAAAGAGTTGAAAAATGAAATAAATAATTTTAAAAAAAAATAAAGTCCCTTACCCTAAGTCTCACACATCACATATGTTATTTATCATCATAAATAATATTATATTATTAATTATTTAATTTCATTAGATCCTTTTTCAATTTTTTTTATCTCTTACCTTTCTATAAACAATTAGTTATTCATTTAAGATCACTTCGGATATTTTCACAATATTCATATTATATGTCAAAAATGTCTTCAATAGGTTGACTATGGTCAAATTGGTCCTCATTCCATTATATCCATAATAATAATCATGAAATATTTATAAAATTAATATATCAATAATAAATTTAAAATCAATCATGAAATATGGTTATTAAAAATGAACTATGTTACAATCATTATGACGGTAGGTCATACGCACACATGTGTAATGTAACGCCCAGACCCTAGTTATCTAGAGTCATTTCATTATTACATAAAATTGGCATGATCGTAAAATATCATGTCTCGAAAGACCGATTTGTTTAGTTCCCTTGGTAGTACTATATAGATTCATAGGTTTTACATTACATTATAAAATGAAAAACTACAACAACATTGTCTCTATAGACCACACTCATATCCCTTATACTATCCCTACAAGTCAGTCATAATATACATCTTTGCATCTGGGGAAAAATAAAACATTGAAAGGGGTGATCTCATATGCTCAGTAAGGATAACAATATAGCGTAAACATTCATAAATATTCATAAACATTTATGGCAATATATATGACTAAAAAAGCCTTTTAAACTTAAACTTCATCATAATATGGAAAATATAAATCAAAATAATTCCATTTACTTATTCACATGGATATTCTACTAGTCAAATAATCACATGCAATATCAATATCCAATTTCATAATGATGGATTGTATAATGCCAGACTTCATAACCACATAGTCAAGTCCTTATGACAAGACTAAAAATAATATTCTGTCAAGTGCTTGTGCCAAGACACTAGTTTGTCTCATTAGACCTACCAATGCATCGAGGAGATATAGTGGGATCCACCCATCACTTACTAAGTCCAATGCATTCCTCATATGAAAAGGTTTAAACATAACATAAACATTAGTATTAAAAATAACATACAAAATGTCAATACTTTATCCATAAACCATGAATGGTATAAAAATAACACATCCACAGTCAAACATATAACAAAACATTTAATAAAATATGGAATATTTGTATCATAATAAATCAACATCAAACAAGTTTAAAATCCATTAAAGGATGTTGACATAGATAAAATGAAAACTATTGGAAAGAAATACCTCATTCTATTTTGAAACAATTTAAAAGAAAACATTTATTTTGGAAATATTCTTATAATATTTTAAGGGAATCTTTGAAGGTGTTATAATGGAGGAAAATATCCTCACCCACCATATTAGTTAAAAAAACATTCATTCCTTAATTTTTTCAAAAAGGTCGTAAATTAACTTGTTTGGAAAATGATGGAAAGATTACTTTATAAACATATTATAAAAATTAAAACAAGGGTAAAAATGAATTTAACCCATATTCTAGGAAATAGTAAAAAACAATTGAAATACATTTTAAAAACATGGATGAGGATGATAAAGAGGTCCCATTAGATAATTACGTATAAACAACCTCGAATAATGAAGAGATTGTAGAATTAACACTTACCTTGTACTTTTCCATGGTTGAGGGTACATTAACATACTTTATAATAGTTAAATCATTGTTATTAAATTATACAAGAACCATATACATAAATATGATATCATATATTATCTTCTAATATTTCATTGTTAATAATATTTTAGTATTATCGTCGTTTCGGGTGTTAACTGATTTGTTTTTCTTTATATGTTTTTTACGTAAGTCATGTTTATTATGGATAGGATGTATTTCATTCATATCCAGAATTATATTAAGTTTTTAAACATTATTTTTAATCATAAAATGAAAATTATTCTTGAATGGTTACGATGGGGAAATGAATCTCATCGCGTTCGTGGAGACGATAATCCGTACGTACGCACGAGCAACAATATCATTCTTTTGATATTAAAATCATATGTAAATAGATGGTATATAATATATAAATAATCATTAAAATGTTATATTTATTATTTACATCAATTATACATCATTATTATACTCATCCAAATAATAATGTATTGAATAACAACTACACCAAAACGTGGAGATGGTAAGCCGTACGTATGCACATATGGTGACTTTGTCATTCATATGATGGATAGAATAATGAATATGGTGGTAACATTTTTATAATAACATCATAGTATGTAGAATATACTAGAGTTATTATATTATAATGTCAACAACAAATAAAAAGGAAGTGTAATAAGAAAAGATCTTGAAAGAGGTGATGAAATATTTACCTCTTCTTCGGGTGATTCATTTTGAGTTGATCGAAAGGGATACTTAGGTTGACTTTCTGATCAAACTAAGGCCTCTAGGATGAATTTAGTAATGATTTGAGGATATTTGGGTAGGGTTTGGCCGAGCCAAATGGTTTTGGAGGTGTGAATTTGAGATAATTGTAAGTGCCCTTTTATAAGAGAGGTGAGGGTCACTTTAGGAAAAACATGAAATATTATTTTATTATATAATAATATGCGGTTTATAATGGCTCCAAAATGATTTATTTTGAGGATAATGTGGGGATGGGTCGAAAACCTCTGAACCAATAGGTTTTATATAGGTTTGGGTCACCATATTAACCTTATCTTTTAAATTTAACTCTTAGTTAAATAGTTTATCATTTACCATGTCTCCTTGTATTGTTTTATTATATGGTTAATAAACTTACTATAAAATGCCAATATAACTCCAAGTGGTTCATTAATGACAAATATATCATTATTTAAGTCCTTTTGACGAACCTTATATTTTTAGGGCTATTATATCATTTAATAATATAATATTTGTTTTAAAAACTCTTTTATGTCAATTTTGACACTACTTGGTATTATATTTTTGTTAAAGTCATAACAGAATGTTTGCTTCAAAACAAATTCATTGAATCAACCCTAACATGTCATATTAACCTATAAAATTAGTGAAATTCATCAAAAGTCTCAAATTACCTTTATTTGGATATTTATAATATCAATTATTTTAATCTTTCATTAATAAGGTGATTATTACATCATCATTGTGTCATATATAAATTTAATTATTTAATGTTTAAAAGTTATAAATAAAATACAATTATGTAGGAAATAATTTTATCTTTATAATGAATATTTATAGTCTAATTTACCTTATGTATAACCATATATTAGAAATTGTTTAGTTATGAAAACTTGAATTTAACACTTTTAACTCTTCTTTAAATTGAATAATAATAAATGTCCTAATCTAATAAAAGTGAACCAAAAGGATCATATTTTATTCCTAAGGATTATTTTGGTATAATTACACTTATAAAATAGAATTAGGACATGTGATAGGGTAATAATAATATAATTTTTACCTTTAATTGACCTATTTACTTTTAACCGTGGTAAATAAAACTTAAAAGTTACTATTCACCAAAAATTGTTTTCCTATTATTGAACCACATTTTACTTACTGATATCAACCGTGTCACTCGGTTTTTTGAAATTCAATTCAAATAAGCAGTAAAATTATGTTTCAAGCAAATTTGCAAATGCTCTTAGGAGGTGGGTAAAAGACGGTAAAAAGTTCAATAAAATTTTATATATCTAAACTTATTATAAAATAAATCCAATGAATTTCATTGAACTTATATCAATATTATGTATCTATTTTTACCTAAAATAAATTTAAATAAAATAAATAATTATTTAAAAAAATCAGTTTTAAACAATAATGTAGTGTTTTCCACTATTCATCAAAAAATTGAAAGTTTTTAGAAAAATACCAAAAATTCACCATAAGCTAATTTTGACATTATGAATTAAAAAATGAAGTCCATTTTGAAAAATAAAATTTATAAAATTTCAAAAAAGTGCTTATTACTATTCATAATGGCTAGTTTGATTGGTTGTGGTGTGTTAGAACTCAAAATTGCGTACAATGCAAGCTGTTGTATTATTCAAAGAGAAGTGTGTCGTGGAAGCTTGGGGTGTTAAATTCTTACCTACTTCAAATAATTTCATCCTTGAAATTTATAGAATATCACTACATAAAAAGACTTGGGTGTTTCTTTATCATAAGTTCCTTGGGTTCCCACGTCGCCTCTTCCATTTTATGGTTTCATCATATAACTTTTACCAGATGAGTCGTCCAGTTTCTCAACACTTATTCTCTGGTATCCAGAATCTTGACAAGCTCTTCACAATAAGACAGATTAGGTTTCAATTATATTTCTTCATAGGTTAGTACATGCGTTAAGTCAGGCACGTATTTTCTTAACAATGATACGTGGAACACATCATAAACATTGGAGAGACTTGGATTCATTTCCAAACAGTAAGCTACAGCCCCAATTTGTTCTAGAATTTCGAAAGGTCCGATGTACCTGAGACTTAATTTTCCCTTCTTACCGAATCGTATAACTCCCTTCCATGGAGATGCCTCCAAGAAAACATGATCTCCTACCTGAAATTACAAATCCTTCCTTCGGTTATCGGTATAGCTCTTTTTCCGACTTTGATATGCTTTGATGTGGGTTTGGATAACCTTCACATTTTTCATTGTTTCCTCAATAAGTTCTAGGCCTACGAGTTTTCTTTCACCAATATCATCCCAACAAGTTGGTGTGTGACATCTCTTTCCATATAACACTTCATATGGTTCCATCTGAATACTTGAATGGAAGCTACTATTATATGAAAATTATACGAGAGTTAATATTGATCCCACATACCTTGAAAGTCAAGTGAGAAAGATCTCAACATGTCTTCTAAGGTTTGAATAGTCTGTTCTGATTGTCCATCAATTTGAGGGTGGTAGGATGTGCTCAAACAATGTTCAGTATCCATGGCCTTCTGAATACTTTTCCAAAATCATGATGTAAAATGGGGATCACCATCTAAAAGAATCGATAGGGGTACTCCATGAAGTCTTAGAACTTCATTAATATATATTGTTACTAAACGTTCAAGTGGTAAATATTCTCTTATAGTATGAAAATGTGCTGACTTGGTAATATGATCAACAATGACCCATATTGCATTATTTCTTCTAAAATACTTTGGTAGTCCCATAAAAAATTCTATTATAATATCATCTCATTTCCACTCATGTATTTGAAGAGGTTTCATGACACCTCTAGGATGTTGTCTTCCAGCTTTCACTTATTGAAAAACCATACATCTTGACACAAAATCAGAAATCTCTCTCTTCATGTTGTCCGACCAAAAATGTTCTTTCAAATATCTATACATCTTAGTGCTACCAGAGTGTATAGTGAAATTTGAGCTATGATCATAATCCAATAGTTCCTTTTTTAGATCAGGTATGTCAGGAACACAAAGTCTCTTCCCAAATTTCAAAATCTCATCTTTATATACGAAGTCGATCAATCTCCCATCATTCATAGCTTTAATATTCTTTTGAAACTCTTTATCATCAGTCTGAGAACTTTTTATCCTTTCTAGTAATGATGGTTTAGAAACCATTTGAAAAGGTATTGATGTTTCACCTTCCATGATTTTTCCCATATCCCTCTTGACTAGATCCATGAACATAGGATCCCTTTCAACTCTCATCTTGTTCAAAACTCCATTATCCTTTCTGCTCAAATCATCTTCCACCTTATTTTCCTTCCCCGGGTGGTAGTGTATAGTGAAATCATAATCTTTGAGTAGTTTAATCCATCGCCTTTTCCTCATGTTGAGTTCTTTTTGTGAGAAAATATACTTCAAACTCTTGTGATCAGTATAAATCTCACATTTTTTACCATATAGATAGTGTCTCCATATCTTCATAGTAAATATCATATCTACTAACTCAAGATCATGAGTGGGATAGATTTGTCCATGAATTTTTAGCTGTCGTGATGCATAGGAAATAACTCTATCATTCTGCATAAGGATACAACGAAGTCCTTTCTTTGATACATCACTATAAATAACAAACCCATCATTCCCCAATGGTAGAGTCAAGATAGAAGTATTAACTATTCTTCTCTTCAGTTCTTCAAAACATTCTTTGCACTCTTTTTTTCAAACAAATTTAACCCCTTTACGGGTGAGTTTGGTTAATGGGTTTTCCAATCGGGAAATATTCTGGGCAAAATGCCGATAATAACCTAAAAAAACAATAAAACTATTGTTTCCTCACGGATTTCGGGGATGACCTCCTGGACGGGAGATTCAAACGTTCCGATCGGTTTCTAGCGGGTTTGTTCGTAGAACTGGAAACATCCAATGATTCCACATCCGTTTGGACCTACTTTCCAAAGGTAGGCGCTCATTAGCTTGTGGACTGATGAGGCTTAGGAATTTGCATTGGTCGAGAGGATGGGAGGTCGGACTCATCACACCTTTTTGAGGGGAATTATTGTCTACTCCGGGACTCTCTTTATAGATTTAAGTTATGTTCGTGAATCCTTATTACATTACCAAGTATAAAATGTGCTTTCCTTTAGTTTTAACAATCAATGATTAAATATGCAAGAAATTTAGAGAATCTTTTATATGTATTCGAGGTTATTCATCAATAGAGAATCATCTATATCTGTTTAGAGATTCTTGGTCAATGGTATCCTTCAAAAAATTTATATAAAAGTCTCTTGGTCATTATGATGACCAGGCTGGTTTTAAAGCCACTCAGTGGGGAACTTGAAGTTTATCGTCATTCAGAAGGACAGGGATTATTTCAAAGTTGGGATCAAACCCATAAATGGGCTACCTACGTATCCTTTGTTTTGGAAAAGTAATCAGAACCCACGTAGTTCGAGTAATGGAGTATGATGTTTATGATTGATGGATCAAAGAAGAATGTCATAATTACTTTTACACTCTAAGCTCACGTGAGTCATGCTCGGTGTGAGAAACAAGAGGTATTGGTAAAAATTAGACAATTGTGCCATGAAAGATGCAATCATAAGAATTTTTTTGGGGCTTATGTATGTATGAATGCCCGGATAGATGAAGGTTTAGGATTTACTTTTAGGGAGAAAATCCAGGAACAGGGTCCATAAAGGTATATGTGCTTTATGGAGATTTGAATACTCTAATCATGGGGCTTACTCCTAAGGAGGATTCCCAAGTTAGGAGGGGACTTATGATTGGGTTTTACTCCTGAAAAGGAAACCCAAATCAAGGGTAAATTAGGACTGGTTAAGAGAAATTTAAGGGGGCTTGGGGCTTACTCCTGAAAAGGAAGCCCAAGATTATGACTGAGTCTTATTACTGAAAAGGAGACCCAGGTTAGGGATTAAGGTTTGGGGCTTACTCCTGAGGAGGATGCCCATGTTTTGAGGTTGGGGCTTACTCCTAAGAAGGATGGCCATATTTGAGTTTGGGGCTTACTCCTAAGAAGGATTCCCAAGTTAAAGAATTATGATTGGGGCTTACTCCTGAGGAGGATGCCCAAGTTTGGGAAATTTAAGAATTTGGGGCTTACTCCTAAAGAAGGATTCCCAAATTAAAGGATTTATAACTGGGGATTATTCCTGAAAAGGAGACCCAGGTTAAGGACTCTCTCATCTTAAAGGATGAGGTTGAATGAACGAACTCTCAATCTTTGATGACATAAAGATGTATAAATCACTAGGTTTTGAGAGATATTCCACCGAATTCCTTTCAGATAAGGAAATCAAATCAAGAAATCATGCCATAAATGGCTTTGAAGAGTGTCTTGAAGACTGAGTCTTGAATTGGAAAGGTGAAATGGCTTAAGAGGGGTAAAAATGGGCAAGATGGGCACCCAAAAAGATAGGGGCGCGCAAGTCTAGAAAGGCGCGCAAGTCTTCCGTGGGCGCGCAAGTTTTGGTCGCGCAGGTATACCTGCGCGACACATGGTGTACTTGCGCGATTTTCAACCAGCATTGAAATATTTGAGCGACTCTTTTTTAAACCCTTTAGAATCCTCTTGAGGTTCTTCCAGAAAAGGGACGCGCAAGTTATATTGAAGGAAATAAGTCGGCGCGCAAGTGTTGATAAGTTTCAACACTTAGGCCTTCCTTCTTCTCTTTAGATCTTCCATTCTAGGTAAGAAATTACCTTAGAAGTGTTCCGGAAGTTTTAAGAAGAGACTTGGGCGTCGGGAGCTTCAATCCGAGTTTCTGGAAAAAGATCCTCCTCGAATGGGGGGCCCACAGGGTCTATTTATAGGCAGGAGAAGACCCCGGGCGGTTACCGGGCGGTTATCACTTTAGGTCGCGCAAGTCACTTGCACGACCATAAGGCGTCGCGCAAGTAGACTTGCACGACCACTAGGCGGCGCGCAAGTGTACTTGCGCGACCATGAGGGAACTTGCGCGACCTCTAGGAAATGTTCTCCTTGTTCATACCTTTGTCGATTTTTGATGTTTCTTCAAAGGATGAATCACATTGGACTTAGATATTCCCCTTTTCCGTTTTTTAGATTCTGTGACGAAAGGAGCGTCAACAAAAGTCCCCCCTCAGAGTTGGATCCGGAGAGAAATGAGGATTTGACTCTGAGGAAATTGAATCCATCCAAAGGAAAAGGGGGCACGCAAGACTTTAGGGCACAGAGGTCAGTGCAAAAGTGTGCTGGAACTTGACTTTTATTCAGAGTTCCTTTGTCTTTTGTGGGTAATTTAAAGTCATGCATGCTGGACATAAAGGGGCTAATGTTTAAGGTCGAAATAGATTTGACCGAAATGGATTAAAATTGATTCAATTCCTTGACAATTTATCTGAAAACAAATTTCCATACTCAAGTATGAGAGAAAATATGTAAACTATGGCTTAAGAATATTTGAATCTGAGGAATTATATGAAAAAGAGCTAAAAGTCATTAGAAGAAGTAGTTTACAAGAATGAAGTTACTATTATTTAACAAAACCCGTTAGGGGGTTGAAATATGCAGGGCCACCTATGGGCATTGGCTGCATGGTCAAATAAATAGTATCTTTCGGCTGACAAGTCTGTTATGTGGACTGTTTATGCAAGGCCACCTATGGGCACGTGCTGCATAGTCAGGCAAAAGAACTCCCAGAAATTTACTTTCCTAGTGCTAAAAGCCAGTGAAAGTTTATGGAGATTCAAATTTTCTAAAGTATAGGGTTTTTTGTATGGAAAGAGGTACTTGAATATGGAGAAGATATTTCCGAACAAGAATATCGAAGAACTGGATGAATATCACTCCTACGAAGGTCTGACCCAAACGTAGGGAAGAAGAATAAACCATAGACTTGAATACTTTCAGATCATGAAAAAGGATATGGGACAAATATGTTAAGGATTTCTATTTTTTTGCGGATCCCTACATACTGTCGTTTAAGACAAATAAGGACAAAAGAGGCATTCTTCCCAAGAATGAAGTTACCATTATTTAACAAACCCGTTAGGGGGTTGAAACATGCAGGGCCACCTATGGGCATTGGCTGCATGGTCAAATAAATAGTATCTTTCGGCTGACAAGTCTATTATGTGGACTGTTTATGCAAGGCCACCTATGGGCACGTGCTGCATAGTCAGGCAAAAGAATTCTCAGAAGTTTGACATTTTTGTGACTAGAAGTCATGAAAAGGGTTTTGAAGATCTGAAAATATTTTAAGGTTAGGATTATAACACATAAATATGGGTATTGTCCAAATGTATGTAGAGATACATAGGTCAATGATAACCATAATCATGTTGTGGCTGGGTCCTGAATTGAAATTTTGGACTTCACTACGTATCTCATAAGAATGAGAATCAAGCCATACGTAGTTCTTGAAATGCAGTTTAACGTCATGCAGGATGAAAGTATGAGTGATCTTAGTTTAGGGTCATAGAATTCGGACCATAATAATGAATACACAGTGTGTGTTTTCATGAGGACTTTTCAGCCAAGGGACTGAAAGTGAAATTTGGGGTTAGGCCCAAAAGACTTGGGGCTGGATTCGAGGGATACTCGAACGTTCCTACGTATCCCATAAGGATGGGAATCAAGCCTACGTAGTTCTAGAACTACCCTTTGTACAAATTTGGTTCGTACATGTGAAGGGTGAAAGGGGATTTTAGTGCAATGATGGTTTAACCTGAGATAAAAAGTTTAGGCATTACCATGTGTGCACGTAGTCTTTTGAAATGAAACATGATTGAAAAAATCAATGTCAATAATGGTTCCTTCTCAAATGAGGAAATCAAAGAAAATTGTAGTTTATTGTCGTACCGGACAAAAGTGTTGTATAGTTTAACGTCATATAACAAGGACGAAAGTGAATCAATGTAAAGATATTGATTCCAGGGGCGGTTTCACGAATCAACATCATATGAGATGGTGGTGAACCGATGTGAAGAGATTGTTTTTGGGCTTGAACCCTGGGAGGTTGCCTACATACCCATCCTGGAGGCAAGGATCAAAGTCCGTGTAGTTCAATTAAAGAATGAATTAATGATCAAGTTGTTCTTGGGGACAAAGATCTAAAAAATGTTGTTGGGACTTACACATGGTTAGTGGCCCAAAGGGAGTATTATAGTTGATGTTCGCTCTAAGCTCACGTGAGTCATACTCGGTGTGAGAAACAAGAGTTAATAACAACCATAAGGATGCACAGTTTAATGTCATGTAGGACATAAAAAAGGGACTATGCAGTTTAAAGTCTTGCAGTTAGGACTATTGGTGCTGCACAGTTTAGTGTCATGTAGCAGGGACAAAATAACAGTTTAATGTCATGTAGGACATATTAAGGACTTTCTGTACAGTTTAGCGTCATGTAGTTAGGATGATGGGGACAATACAGTTTAACGTCATATTGGACGAAAGGGGAAATAGTTTAAGGTCATATTCATGGACCGCGGATGGTGCAGTTTAATTTCATGCTGGACCTTTGATGATTATATAGTTTAACGTCTTTCCGGACGTGAGGGACTTTTATACAGTTTAGCGTCATGTAGTTAGGTCGTCACAGTTTAACGTCTTGCTGGACATAAGGGATTTGAAAATAGTTTATGGTCATATACATGGACCAGGGATGATGCAGTTTAAGGTCATGCTGGACGGTTTAGGGAACTTTTTCACAGTTTAAGGTCGTGTGGGACGAAGTTGTAGTTTAAATTCATACTGGACCATTGCTGTATAGTTTAAAGTCATGTAGCTAGGACTAACTGGTGTTGTACAGTTTAAAGTCATGTAGCTAGGACTAAGGTGAACCAATACGAGGATATCAGTTCTGGGGATTTTTTACAGTTTATCGTCATGCTGGACGTTGGAAGTGCCACACAGTTTAACGTCATGTTTCTAGGACACAATATAGTTTAATGTCATCTCGGACAAATAAGGAACTTCTGTACAGTTTAATGTCATGTAGATAGGACATAATACAGTTTAGTGTCATGTAGGACAAAATATAGTTTAATGTCATCTCGGACAAAATACAGTTTAGTGTCATGTAGGACATATCAGGAACTAATGTGATTGTTTTGGATCTGGGAACAATATTTTGTGTTTATACAAAATACTTCTTCAGAAATTTGGCATTAGTTGGAGTCGTGATGTGTTCTCCATCCATTGAGATTAGAGAATACGCTCCATTGGAGTAGACCTTATGTATTGAATAAGGTCCTTCCCATTTTGGTTCAAGCTTGGGAGGCTTCTTTCCTGGTATCATTGGTGCTCTGAGAACCAATTCCAATTCTCCCTAAATGAATGAACGAAGATGAACTTTTTTGTTAAAAGCTCGTGCTATTCGATTCTGATAGATTTCCAAGTGGTGCAAAGTACACAATCTTTTCTCATCTAACTGTTCCAATTCATTCAACCATTTTTGGGATTGCTCATCTGTAGATAACTGATCACAAATGGCTATTCTGAGTGAGGGCAATTGAACCTCAATTGGAAAGACTGCTTCTGTTCCATATACCAATGAATATGGAGTTGACCGCGTTGCATTGCGAGTGGTAGTCCGATAAGCCCATAAAGCATGAAAGAGTTTATCAGGCCATGACGTCTTATCTTTATCCACCATCTTTTGCAGTATATTTAAAAGAGTCTTGTTGAAGGCTTCTATCTGGCCATTAGCCGCTGCATGATATCGAGATGAATGGTTGGACTTAATGTTGTATTCTTGATACAATTTCTTTACCTCAGAAGAACAGAAGTTGGTGTCGTTGTCCGTCAATATGGTATGAGGGACACCAAATCTAGTAATGATGTTAGACTTGATGAAGCTAACAATGCATTTAGAACTGACTTCTTTGAGAGGTACTACCTCTGCCCATTTGGAAAAGAAATCAGTAGCAGTAAGAATGTACTTAAACTGCTTGGCCGTAGCTAAAGGGTAAGGTCCCACCACATCCATTCCCCATGTGGAAAATGGCCATGAGTATTTAGCTGTATGAATAAACTCTGGAAGTTTATGAATGAAGTTGGCATATACTTGGCATGAATGACACTTCTTTGTAAAATTAACACAATCTTGTATCATTGAAGGCCAAAAGTATCGAAGCCTTCGAATTTGATCAGACAGTCTATATCCAGACTGGTGGGCACCACAGACTCCTGCATGCACTTCTTTTATGATAGCCATTGTCTCTTCACCATCAATACATCTGAAGAGAACTCCATCAAAACCACGTTTGTAGAGAATTTTCTCGAGGTGGTTTGGGCTATCATAAAGAGTAAAATTGACCACACGTCGCCGAATTTGTTCTTTCTCGGCTCTATCAGGTGGAAGTGTTCCATTTTGAAGGTATTCCCTGATAGGTGACATCCATCCTGTAGTATGACCATACGGTTCAGGAATGGGACTAATTTCATTAATTTCCTCTGTTCTGACTTGAACATAAGGTGAAATTGCACGACGGTGGGCAATACAGATGGTTGTCTCGTCCCGATTTGGATCTGCTAAAGCTGTGGCTATATTAGCCAGTGCATCAGCTTGAGCATTTTGTGATCTTGGGAAATAAGAAAATGTCAGTTTTGAAGGGAATTCCGACATTAACTCTCTGACGTAATCATACAAAGGGATTAATTCTTCTTTTCTGATTGCATAATCCCCATTGACTTGTTTGATTACTAGGTCTAAATCACCTTTCACCTTTAAGTGATTCACTTGTGCTTGAAGCGCTAATTCCAAGCCTGTAATGAGAGCTTGGTATTCAGCTTCATTATTGGTACCACCTTCCCACAACAAAAAGGAATAAGGTAACACTGCCTTATCTGGAGAAATGAGCACAATTCCTAAACCAACTTTGTTGAATTTAGGATTTTCCATTTTCTTCCCTGTTGGACTTCTAGAAGAACCATCAAAATACATTTCCCATGTTTGAGGACTTTCTTGAATAGAGAAAACTTCCTCATCAGGGAGTTCGATATCTGAATACGTGTCTTCCACTGAAGGATGTTCAGCCAGGAAATCAGCCAGAGCTTGGCCCTTAATTGCATTTTGAGACACATACTGAATGTCGAACTGCTGTAGAATAACCGCCCACCTTTCCAGACGTCCTGTAAGCATTGGACGACTAAGGATGAATTTGAGAGGATTATTACGAGATACCAATTGGACCTCATGATGTTGCAGGTAGTGTCTCAGTTTCTGAACTGCAAAGATTAATGCTAGGAAGCACTTTTCAATACTTGAATACCGGGTTTCTGCTTTAAGCATAGTTCTACTGAGATAGTAGAGACTATTTTCATTCCTAGCATCATTCTTTTGAGCGAGAAAGGCACCCAATGATCGCTCTAAAGTTGTCACATAGAGGATAATCGGTCTACCCTCAATAGGTGGCATGAGTACTGGTGGACTCAAGAGGTATTTCTTGAGAACATAAAATGCTTTTTGACATTCTTCGGTCCACTGGTAAGTGACTCCTTTCTTCAATAATTTGGTAAAGGGTAAACTTTTGACTTCCAAATTAGAGATGAAACACCGAATATAGGCTAAGTGTCCTTGAAGTCCTCTTAATTATTTCAAATTCCGAGGAGGTGACATACCAAGGATTGATTTGGTCTTCTCAGGATTGAATTCAATACCACGATGGCGTACAACAAAGCCAAGGAATTTTCCTGAGGTTACCCCAAAAGCACATTTTAAGGGGTTCATCTTCAAATTATGTTGTCGAAGCTTGTGGAATATGACTTCCAAATCAGCCAAGTGATTAGAACGTTGTTTGGATTTAACCACCAAATCATCTACATAGCATTCAACAAACTTCCCTAAAAGAGGTTTGAAGATACGATGCATGGCTCGTTGATATGTTGCACCTGCATTCTTTAAACCAAAGGGCATCACCCGGTAACAAAACACACCTTGAGGAGCTCTGAAGGCTTTATATTCCTCATCTTCTGGGGCCATTCGGATCTGATTATATCCGGAATATCCATCCATGAAAGAAACTACTTCATAGCCAGCCTTCGCATCAATTAAGAGTTCTGTAATCAGAACTGGGAAATCATCTTTAGGATAATACCGATTAAGATCTCTGAAATCGATGCAAAACCTAATTTGTCCGTTCTTCTTCTTTACAGGGACAATATTAGCCAACCACTTGGGATATTGAACTTCTCTGACGAATTTGGCTGTGATCAGCTTATCCACTTCAGCTTCAATTTTGGAAGCATAGGTTGGGTGTGTTCTTCTCGCGGCTTGCTTAAAACCTCGATGTTCTTTTGGTAAACCCAAATGATGAGTAGCAACATCAGGATCAAGCCCAGGAATTTATGTATAATTCCAAGCAAAAATATCTTTATTTTTATTTATAAAAGAAATATAGATCTCTTTCTCTTCAAGGGTCATGGACGCACTAATTAAAGTGGGGCGTGGATCTTTCTCTGTACCCAGATTTACTTCTCTGAGTTCATCCACAGTGGTAGAGATACCCTCTTCAAATGCTGGAGGAGCATCTCTAAGATCTTCCTCTTCCTCTTCATCATGTGTTATTTCTTCTGTTTCTACTTGCAAAGTAGATGAAAAAACTAAATTCTCATGATCATAAGAGATGTCAAAATTTTCACATTTTGAAGAAGAAGCTTCCATTTCCGACCCTATTGATGATAAAGGGTCTTCTTTGGGAAATAAAGAGGAGATGATGGATTGAGAATCGACATAATTATTCACCTCTGGTGTTGCTATAACTTCTTCTGGCCTGATTAGCAAAGTATAGACTTGTTGGACTTCAGCAGATGAAATGAAAACTTCACCACTTATGCTTTCATCACTGCTTGGTAGGTTACCAATTTCTCCCATGTTGTCTGGCTCGATCGCCGTAATTGACATTATGGATCTTTCCATAAGAGTATTTTGATTTGGGCCTATTTTGTCAATTTGACTGATAGGTAACACATAATCTGTACTCACATGTGAAAATGGATTTATTGGAATTTTCTCCAAACCATATGGAGCATTAACTTTGGTAATTTCCTTCATTGTAGATTTTTCTCTTCCCTTCATGTGATAAAATTCCGCCTCAATGTATTGAGACTCACATGTCTTGAACGGGGCTTTATCACCATACAATGTTCCAACTTGACCATCGAAATAGTATTTGAGACATTGATGGTATGATGAAGGAATAGCTGCATGCTGATGTAGCCAGGGTCTTCCAAGCAAGATATTGAAATCTGAGTCTTGATCAACAATCATGAAATCCGAATTGGATACAAGATCTCCAAACTGAGTTCTGAGTGTAACTTCTCCCAGTGGTTCTTGTTCATTTTTATCATATCCTTGTAACATCATGGTAGAAGGAGATAAATCAGATTCCGTGAGGCCCAATCGACGAAGTGTACGAATGGGCATGAGGTTGACTCCTGAACCATTGTCAATGAAAGCTCTTCGAACATCTACACCGTTGAATTTGCCAGATAAGTACAAAGGTTTTATGTTCCCATGCACAACATCATCTTCATCTTTATCAGTAAAAGATATCACTGCATGGCATTCTGCAGGATTATTCTCTATGTGATAGATTTTAGCTGCAGCAATTTCAGCTTCAAACTCCTGAGGACTTGACAAAGCTTCGATGAGTGCTTCCCGAAGATCTTTTGATAGATTCAAAGCATCCAAAATTGATAACTTGGCTGGTACTTGGGCCAAGTGTTTCAATATATCATACTTTTGATCTAGAGGTCTGCATTTCCCAATAGGAATATGCGGTTTAGAAGGTACCTTGGAAGCAGATTCTTTGGAAGCTGATGCATCTTGTATTGAAGTTGGCAACATCCTTGGTTTTGGAAGATCAGACTGATTAGATCCATTTACTTGCTGATATAAAGAAGATGGAACCTTTAATCGGTCTTCCAAAATAACTATGCCAAAACTGAGTTGGCCATTGGCAGAAGAACTTTCTTGTTCTTTTTGAGCTCGCTGAAGGTCTCTATCACGAGTTTCTGCTGCATACACAGTGCTAGCAGGGGTAAAATTAGAGTAGTCGCTTCGGAAAGATCCACGTCTTCCCCTGTACCCTGAACCTCTAGAACCTCCTCAGATTCCCTTATTTGATACAGGGAATTCAGGCTCATCAAGACTGGAATATGGATCTGTTAATTGAATCATATTAACAGAACCAAAGATTAACTCTTCGTCTGATTAAGACTCTGCCTGGTTAGCCTGTTTAGGCTGTGCCGTTTGCTGGGATGGTACCCGTGGCTTTGAAGTAGATGGCATGAAATCTACCAGAGTCAAAGACAATTTAGGCTTTGATACATACTCATCCTCTCCTGATTCCTCTTTCTTCTTTGAATTGCGCTGCCCTTTTGAGGATTTATCTTTTGATGGAGGCTTTACTGCAGCTTTTGTAGGAGACACAATTGGCTTCTTCAATTGTGTTCGCAAAATGGAATGGGTCCGATTGATTGTCTTTCTGACCATCCAATCATCATATTTTTTCGCAGTTTTGCTTTTGACTTCCTACCACTCGCCTCCTTCCTCTGGATCTGTAGCGGTAATACACGCTACATGAGCTGAAGAACCCTTCAATTTGACTTGTCCCAAGTAGACCATCTTTTGCAGGAGGTCTTTAAAGACAAAACACTCCTGGATGGGATGCCCCAACATTTGATGAAAGGGACAATAATTGGGACGGTCTTCATCTCCTTCCTTGTTTGGCCTCTTGGGCACTAGTAATTGAACCAAATTATTTTCCAGAGCTGAAATGAAGTAACCAGGAACTTTCTCACTTCGGAAAGAGTATGTTTTACTCTTCATATCCTCAAATTTTTTTCGTCGTTGATCTTTTTGATCATTTGGACGAAACAGCCTTTGTTGTTGGCGTTCAGGAGGTGGAGCCCTTCGAGAAGATGAAGGTTTTGAAGTAGAAATAGGTACAGGTGCTTGTTTAAGCATAACTGTAGCAGTTTCCGATTTACCCATTCTCCTTCCTGGAGCTGATGGAATTATACGAGATTTAACCTTAGCCTGTATAAGGGAATCTTCAATCTGTTGAGCGATTGAAGTAAGGTCTCTAAACCCTCATGTGTATTTCACAGGGATCAATGGCGTGCATAATTCGTCACGCAAATTTGCCACACAGATTGGCAACAGTTCTTCCTGAGGGAGTGCTAAACTCAGGGAATACGTTAATCCCTTCCAACGAGCAATGAAATCAGAGACTCTTTAATTCTCCCTTTGCTTGCAGTTTGTAAGATCGAAAACTGTCGTTTTTGGAAAAGTTGAGCTAAACTGAAGAAGGAATTTTTGACGAAGATCCTCCCATCCGATGACTGATCGGGATTGCAAGCTTGTATACCATACAAAAGCTGGTCCTTGCAAGGTTCGCACGAAGCATCTGAGTTTCACTACTTCTTGCTGCTCTAGAGTTCCCATCATAGGATCACAACAAGACACGTAATGCGTCAAATGTTGTTCGGGGTCACCTGATCCATTGAAAGTAGGGAAAACAGGGTTTCCAAAACTGGATGGAGGAGAAATTGAATCTACCCATTCAGGGTAAACTTTCTTTTCAGGTTGAACTTGCGCCCGCTTCCCTTCCATAGTTTCTAACCGAGCTATTAATGACTCAATATTAGTTATTAACTTTTGAGAAACATCAGGTTGAACTTGGTTTTGGGTAGGTGCAATGAATGGAGCTTGGACAGACGTGGTGGTTGGTGCTGCAACTGATGGTAGTGCTGCCAACCGTTGTTGCGTTTGACCCGTAGGATTAGACCTC
Organism: Viscum album; assembly: GCA_963277665.1. Taxonomy (NCBI): domain Eukaryota; kingdom Viridiplantae; phylum Streptophyta; class Magnoliopsida; order Santalales; family Viscaceae; genus Viscum; species Viscum album. The sequence goes on along the minus strand of OY728123.1, from coordinate 221,970,696 downwards.
TGAGGGTGTACTGATAAAGGAGGATATTACTGATCCATCTCAGTAGTTACAACAAATTCCTTCGGCTGTCGGACTTCAGCATTCTTAAGAAGAAGACTACTCTGAAGTAGTTCTGCATTCAACCTTCTTAATTCTTTCATTTCTTCCTCCTGTTGTGAAAACCTTTTCTCTAATGAGAGCGATTGACCTCCTTCAGAGGAAGGGTGAGAAGTAACCTGATTCTTTCCTTTCCCCTTATTGGATCCTTTTCGGAGAGGGGGAAGTGGGTTACCTGAAGGAATACCTAGATTTTGGGTAAGCCTTTGATTACGTGTGTGCACACCTTCATTTAGGTCTGTGTGCGCAACTTCTTGAGCAGGAACCTCTTCGTCTGATCCCTCTGATTGAGCCTCATCTGGTGAATCAGCAGCAACGACATTGATGACATTAATGGATGCATATTGCATGGAATCCTTTCTATCAGCATTTCTGTGATATTGTCTTCTTCCATGTCCATGATGAGACATGGAATTCCATTGACTTAATCCTTCAGGAACTTCTTGGAGAACCGTCACTTGTAGAGAATGTAACGACCCAAAGTTTCATTAATGGAAAATCCCTCTTGATCCAGTTAAATGTTTCTTTATGAAAAAAATGTTTTTATAAGATGTCAACTTCATTAGTTTTATGTTAAGATGTGTGACCGTTACTTTTATAGTCATTGAACAGTGATCATCTGAGTATTATAAATATAAGGCTTTAACGAAACCATTTCTACTCAGACAAAGGAAGCGATGGCCTCATCCAGTAGAATTTCCCCTTATGAAGCCCATTTGTCGGAGCTCGTAAAAGAGGTGGCATCTTTGGGCTTTGCCCTTGACCAAGCCCAAGCTGAGCTCCATCAAGTCAATCTCGAACGCGATCGTCTACGGGAAAAATGGAAGTTGATAGAGATTACCACTCGAGCGATGTTATCCGAGCAACCCCAAGAGTCTGTCACCATCGCACACCTTACCCTTAGGTCTTATGCGGCTATTTTAAGGGGTTATGTAACAAATAATTAGCACCATGTTCATGTACATTATTTTTGTATATAATAGTGAATATAATTTCTAGTCATTTTTGATGCATTGTAATTAGTTTTTAAAGTACAAATGGTGTTTTTAGTTATTATTTAATTAAGAATTATATTTTATTAAATTAAAGGATTTTTGAATTAAATAATATTTTAATAAAATATTATTATTAATATTAAATTAATTTTTATTAAATATAAATGATCTTATAATTTTATGAATGCAATTAAAATTTTTATTAAGGTTTGAAAGCCATTTCTGTCAAAACCTGTGAATTTTTTTATAAATGTCGGTTTTTATTTTAAAAGTGAAAATTCACATATTTAGAAAATTATTTAGATAAAATAAATATTATTTTTGGAATCAGGATGTCGAAATTATCCAACGGTGAATTTTTCATAATTTTCTGAGACAATCAAATTTTTGGGTAAAAATTAAATACCATTTAAATATATAATGTGTTTTATGACATCATAATGACCCAATGGTGATGTAAAAAAATACCATAATCCTTATGTTCGGCCAATATATGTTTTATCATTAAAATAATGAGGTTTTGGGTTTGTTTGACTCACTTTTCAAAGCATTAATGGAGCCCTCAAGACTTGTTCAACACTTTGCCTTTTTAAATTAATTTCCATGGGAGTGTGACTCACATCCACATAAGCAACCCTAATTTTTTAATAAGTTCGGACCTTGGACTTGTAAAATATTGTTTTCCTCTTTCCTTTTCCAGAAACCATGGGCAAATACCATGGGATGGTTTGTAGTTTGGATTATTTTAATATAAGGGGTCCCAAACCTAAATAATAAAGAATTCTCTCAACTTTCCTATATAAACCCACCCAAGCTCCCACTTCCTCCTCACTCAAAGCCCTTTAAGTTCATCCAACCTCTGACCTACTCTCTCTAGAATCCTCTCAAGGTGCCCCAAGCTCCCAAGAATCCTCTCACAAGCCTCTCTCTAGCCTTTGGAAGCACACTTCCAAGTAAGGGGTTTTCTTCCCTTCTCATTTTTTTTGTCAATTTTCTTTAAGTTGTATTTCCCTTTTTATTTCAATTATGAATGTTGGGGTATGGTTTTACACCTCCCCCATACTGTCCTCTTATTGTTTGAATGATGGTAGAACCCTTTTCTCTCTCATTAAATGCCTCCCATGTACACCCGTTACTATGCCGAAATTCCGAAAGGAACTTCTCTCTCTTCTTTTACATTCAAGCAATACTTTTGTATCATGAATCTAAATTCCATTTCTATTGTTGGGACATGTATATATATGATCTCCTTACTGTCCATTACATGTAAATATGATGAGGAACCCCTTTCTCTCTCATCAACTTTTTTTATGAATTCTTATGTCACGCCGTTACGCTGCCGAAATCGCACCGATTTTCTAAGCCAATGTCTTTGTGTAGTGAATACCATGCCCATTTCTCCATCAAGGGTATTCACCTTTATGCACATTTACATATTGATTATAAAGTTTCATGTATGAATTCCACTTTCCTTTATCGTGGAAGAAATTATTATGTTTTATGAATCCATGTTTTATGATCCATGTGGCACACTTATGCATGAAATGAAATGTTTAAGAAGGGTGCGCCCTTTATAGCGCTCTAATGCATTGGGTAAAGTATAGTATCATGATACGTCATGTGCAATGAGTGTTTACTCATGCTAATTCAAGTGCAACGAGGTTTTACTCGTGCTTCAAGTGCAATGAGGGTTTACTCATGCTCCATGTGCAATGAGCCTTGGCTCATGCTAATTCAATGTTAAGTGTTGTTGCCACATTTCCATGTTATGATTATCATGATTTATCATGCCTTTATGTTCATGTTTCTCTTATGCTCTATTGATATGCCTATTTCCTAACATGTATTCCACTCCTCATGTTATTCATTGTTTACTCGCTTACTGGGCCTTATAGATCACCCTTTTCTTATGCATGTCCTCAGGTTATCCCATGCAATGCTAAGTACGAAGGAATGTAGTGGTCATGTAAAGGAAGTTTTCAATAAAGATGTTGTATTTCAAGTTTAAAGTTTTTATGTAATGATCCTAAGCCCCAAATACACTAAACCTCTCGATCTTCTTTGTTGGATCAAGTGATGTTTTATGTAATAAAGCATGTTTAAGTTGTAATAAAAAGCAGGGTTGCCATAGTTGGTATCAGAGGATAGGTTTAGTTATTTTTGGGATTAGGAAACCCTAGTAAAGCCTTAGATACAAGACTAAGCATAATAAAAACATCCCTAAGTTTTGGTAAATACTAAGTAAGTGGTTTATCAAACAAATACATCCCTGTCTGGATACGAGCAGGTAGAGGCGGCTCTGGCACAGATGTATCCTAGGGGTAAAACCCGAAAACACCGCTTTGAGCTAGACTCGAACGGGAAACGGTGCACGACAACGGGCCTTGCTGCACTCTTGGTTATGACACTCCCGGGGGATATGTTTTGATAAATTCACAATCTTAGTATGAACCCTTATTAAGGGAAAAATGCCCCTAAGAATATATGTTAGAAGGAAGATCATGAAAATCCTGGATTGAATCCTATAGACTCATGAGTTAAAGAGATTAAAGTTTATTTATAAGTCATCAACTTTTGTCTTTGGATTACCCTTTATGTGTTACCCCTAACTTTCCTTTTATTCCAGCAAATGGCCGGTAATAGGAGAACTCGAGCTAACAACTGTTGTGAAGATCAGTGTGATGATTGTACTTATGAGATGCCCAATCCAATGGGAGCGGGAATCGCGAATTTTTTCACGCTTATCTCTCAGCTAACTCAAGTTTTGAATAGAAACACTGGTCAAGAGGAACGTTCAACCCCCCCCCCCCCTAAGAAAGAACAAGTCGCTATTGAAAGCTTCATGAGACAAAGGCCTCCTACTTTTAGTGGATCATCCGATCCCACGATCGCTGAACAATGGATCAACTCCATTGAAAAGATATTCTCCATCCTCCAATGCTCTGAAAAAGAGAAGTTTCTCCTGGCGGCTTATCGTATGGAGGGTGAAGCTGATCAATGGTGGACATTGGTCAAAAATACGAAGCCTGAGGAGGAGATCGAGGCTTTGGAATGGAAGGTATTCCGGAAGATGTTTTTCGATAAATATTTTCCACGCACCCTCCGTCTTAAGATGGAAAGGGACTTCCTTTCCCTCAAGCAGAAAGATGAAGAATCTGTGGGAGCGTACGAGGAAAACTTCACAAGGCTTGCACGATACGCTTCCGGATTTGTCGTTCCCCCGAATGCAAGGTTGACCGCTTCTTTGGTGGGCTGAAGCCTAGCTTGCGGAAAGCATTAGCGATCCGTGACTTCGACATCTATGAGGAAATTGTCCGATGTGCCCTCAAGGTTGAAATGGAGATCGGAGAATCACAGGGGTATCATGGGGACAAGAAGTGTAAAGTGGACTTCAATGCTGGTGGTCCGATGGATAAATCCAACGGCGCTAAGAAATTCCAGCACCCCACTTGCCAAAAGTGTGGAAAGAAGCACCCTGGAAATTGCCTTAGGGGGACAAGAAAATGCTTCAAGTGTGGAAGAGAAGGGAACCTAGATGTTAACTGTCAGCAAGAAGGACCCGCGGCTGCGACAGAGGAGAGGAACGCTCCGTTCGAACCTCAACGCGTTGTTCAATGCTTCAAATGAAAAGAACCGGGTCATTTTGCGAATCAATGCCCTAATCCAAGGGTTATCGGAGGCAATCAACAACCTCCAAGACAGCAAGGAAGAGCTTCTGCCATCACTTCCGTCGAAGTGAACCCCGAAAATGAAGTGGTGATAGGTACGCTAGTTATTCATTCAAGAATAGCGAACGTACTTTTTGATTCAGGTTCTACGCATTCTTTTATATCTCAAAAGTTTAGTAGAATAATCCCTGCACCACCACAAATCATGGAAGTAAAGATTTCGGTGAGTACGGAAAATGGGGCAATCATTGCATACCATGAGTATAAGTCCTCCCCTGTTATAATCTGTGGATTGAATTTCCCGGCGAACCTCGTCATACTCCCTTTGGTGGAATTTGATGCAATTCTTGGCATGGATTGGCTTTCCTTATATAGAGCCAACATAAATTGTCGGGAGAGGGAAATCACACTCCATATGGAGAATCGACCCCCGATTCTTTACAAGTGTCAGGAGGAAGATGAATCTCCTTTAGCTCCATCATCTCAAGCATGGATATTACTGCCTTATGAGAACGCATATCTGGCTCAGATGATTAAGTCCGAGGAAGAAACCACCCTTGAAGAAATGCCTATTGTGAGGGAATTCGCTGAAGTATTTCCTGAGGAACTTCCTGGTCTTCCTCCAAGAAGATATGTTGAGTTCTCAATCGAACGTATACCTGGGGCGCTACCAATATCCAAGACTCCATATAGAATGGCTGTTGTTGAGCTTGAAGAGCTGAAGAAATAACTACAGGAGAATCTGGATAAAGGGTTTATACGCCCAAGTGCATCACCATGGGGTGCACCAGTCCTCTTCGTCAAGAAGAAGGATGGGTCAATGCGGCTTTGCATCGATTATCGTGAACTTAACAAAATCACGATAAAGAACAAGTATCCTCTCCCAAGAATCGATGACTTGTTTGATCAGCTGCGTGGAGCTCAATACTTCTCCAAGGTTGACTTGCGGTCGGGATATTATCAAGTAAGGGTGAAGAAGGAAGATATCCCCAAGACTGCTTTTCGTACAAGGTACGGGCACTATGAATTCATAGTAATGCCTTTCGGACTCACCAATGCTTCAGCAATATTCATGGACTTGATGAATAGAGTCTTTAGAGATTACCTAGACAAATTTGTGGTAGTCTTTATAGATGATATTCTAATATACTCCAAAACCAAGGAGGACCATGAGGAGCATTTAAGAACTGTACTGGAGACTTTGCGCAAGGAGATGCTCTATGCCAAGTACAGAAAGTGTGAGTTCTGGTTGAAGTAGGTCTCATTCTTGGGCCATATCATCACAAGCAATGGGATATCTGTGGACCCCTCCAAAATAGATGCAATTGAGGGATGGCCAAGGCCAACATCGGTAACTGATATCCGTAGCTTCTTGGGGTTAGCTGGATATTATCGACGATTTGTGAGAAATTTCTCACGATTGTCCAACCCTCTTACCAAGCTAACTCGAAAGGGAGTAAAGTTTGCTTGGAGTGATGAATGCGAAGAAAGCTTCAAGGAGTTGAAAGGAGGCTTATCACTGCACCCGTGCTCACTTTACCCACAAGTGGGGAGCTTTTTGTGGTATTCAGTGATGCTTCGAAGAAGGGATTAGGATGTGTGCTGATGCAGAATGATAAAGTGATATCCTATGCCTCAAGGCAGTTGAAAATCCTTGAGCGAAACTATCCAACGCATGATCTGGAGTTGGCGGCGGTGATCTTTGCCTTGAAAATCTGGCGGCATTATCTCTATGGAGAGAAATGTGAGATATATACTGACCACAAAAGTCTTAAATATATATTCACACAGAAAGAGCTTAATATGCGCCAGAGAAGATGGATAGAGCTCATCAAGGATTATGACTGTTCAATACATTACCACCCTGGGAAGGATAACAAGGTGGCGGATGCCCTAAGTAGAAAGGATCCAGCAATTCTATCAATGATGAGAATTGAGAAGGATCCAATCTTCTTAGACTTGATGAAGATGGACGTGGGAATCATAAAGAAGGGAACATCATCAATCCTTTCACAAATGATTGCTCAACCATCTCTTTTGGAAAGGTTAAAGGATGCTCAAAAGGATGATGCAGGAATCCAAGAAAAAGTGGAAGCTATCAAAAAGGGAAAATCCTCAGAGTTTAATGTAAATGAAGAAGGAATTGTGCGGTTTGGGAAAAGACTATGTGTTCCATAAAGTTCGGAGCTGAAGAAGGAACTTTTGGATGATGCACATAGTTCAAATTTCTCTATTCACCCAGGGAGCACAAAGATGTATTGAGATCTCTGAGAAAAAATTTGGTGGGATAATATGAAGAAGGAGATCGCTGAATATACATCAAAGTGCCTGGTGTGTCAGCAAGTGAAGGCAGAGAGGCAGAAGTCTAAGGGGATGACGCAACCATTGTCCATACCAGAATGGAAATGGGAGATCATCACCATGGACTTTGTCACCGGACTTCCAAGGACATCCAAAGGCAACAATGCAATCTGGGTTGTTGTGGATCGTCTTAAAAATACTGCACACTTCATTGCTATTCGAGAGGATTTCTCTTTGGATCAACTGGCACGGATATATATCAGGGAAGTGGTACGGTTGCATGGAGTACCACTATCTATTGTCTCTGACCGAGATCCAAGATTTACCTCTAAGTTTTGGAAGAGTCTTCAACATGCTCTGAATACTGAACTGAACTTCAGTACGGCCTATCATCCTCAAACTGATGGTCAATCCGAGCGGACTATCCAAACACTTGAGGATATGTTGAGAGCGTGCTCAATGGACTTTAAAGGAGGATGGGATCAAAATATTTCTCTAGTTGAGTTCTCTTATAATAATAGTTTCCACTCGAGCATCCAAATGGCACCATATGAAGCCCTGTATGGGAAAAGGTGTAGAACACCGGCATGTTGGGATGAGGTCGGTGAACGTAAGCTGCTTGGACCAGAAATGGTCGAAGAAATGGTGGAGAAGGTGAAAACCATTCAGCAGCATATCAAGGCAGCCCAAAGTCGACAGAAGAGTTATGCAGATAATCGTCGACGAGACCTTGAGTTTAAAGTCGGAGACATGGTGTTTTTATGCATATCTCCGTGGAAGAAGGTCATGAGGTTTGGAAAGAAAGGGAAGTTAAGTCCAAGGTACATCGGCCCATTCGAGATTCTTGATCGTGTTGGGGCTATGGCCTATCGACTAGCACTTCCACCTACTATGGCCAAGGTGCATGATGTCTTCCATGTATCCCTCTTAAGGAAGTACATACCAGACCCTTCACATGTACTCTCTTCCGAGGTGGTACAATTAGAAGACGATCTTTCTTATGAGGAGCAACCAGTGAAGATCTTAGATCGTAGAGAAAAAGTTCTACGAAATAAGACAATTCCCCTCGTCAAGGTGTTGTGGAGAAAAAACAAGTTTGAAGAAGCAACTTGGGAGTCGGAGGATATGATGAATCTAAGTTACCCACAATTGTTTTAGTGTGGGAAAAAGAAAATTTCGAGGGCGAAATTTCTTAAGGGGGGAATGTTGTAACGACCGAAAGTTTCATTAATGGAAAATCCCTCTTGATCCAGTTAAATGTTTCTTTATGAAAAAAATGTTTTTATAAGATGTCAACTTCTTTAGTTTTATGTTAAGATTTGTGACCGTTACTTTTATAGCCGTTGAACAGTGATCATCTGAGTATTATAAATATAAGGCTTTAACGAAACCATTTCTACTCAGACAAAGGAAGCGATGGCCTCATCCAGTAGAATTGCCCCTTACGAAGCCCATTTGTCGGAGCTCGGAAAAGAGGTGGCGTCTTTGGGCTTTGCCCTTGACCAAGCCCAATCTGAGCTCCATCAAGTCAAGCTCGAACACGATCGTCTACGGGAAAAATGGAAGTTGATAGAGATTACCACTCGAGCGATGTTATCCGAGCAACCCCAAGAGTCTGTCACCATCGCACACCTTACCCTTAGGTCTTATGCGGCTATTTTAAGGGGTTATGTAACAAATAAGTAGCACCATGTTCATGTACATTATTTTTGTATATAATAGTGAATATAATTTCTAGTCATTTTTGATGCATTGTAATTAGTTTTTAAAGTACAAATGGCGTTTTTAGTTATTATTTAATTAAGAATTATATTTTATTAAATTAAAGGATTTTTGAATTAAATAATATTTTAATAAAATATTATTATTAATATTAAATTAATTTTTATTAAATATAAATGATCTTATAATTTTATGAATGCAATTAAAATTTTTATTAAGGTTTGAAAGCCATTTCTGTCAAAACCCGTGAATTTTTTTATAAATGTCGGTTTTTATTTTAAAATTGAAAATTCACATATTTAGAAAATTATTTAGATAAAATAAATATTATTTTTGGAATCAGGACGTCGAAATTATCCAACGGTGAATTTTTCATAATTTTCTGAGACAGTCAAATTTTTGGGTAAAAATTAAATACCATTTAAATATATAATGTGTTTTATGACATCATAATGACCCAATGGTTATGTAATAAAATACCATAATCCTTATGTTCGGCCAATATATGTTTTATCATTAAAATAATGAGGTTTTGGGTTTGTTTGACTCACTTTTCAAAGCATTAATGGAGCCCTCAAGACTTGTTCAACACTTTGCCTTTTTAAATTAATTTCCATGGGAGTGTGACTCACCTCCACATAAGCAACCCTAATTTTTTAATAAGTTCGGACCTTGGACTTTTAAAATATTATTTTCCTCTTTCCTTTTCCAGAAACCATGGGCAAATACCATGGGATGGTTTGTGGTTTGGATTATTTTAATATAAGGGGTCCCAAACCTAAATAATAAAGAATTCTCTCACCTTTCCTATATAAACCCACCCAAGCTCCCACTTCCTCCTCACTCAAAGCCCTTGAAGTTCGTCCAACCTCTTCCCTACTCTCTCTAGAATCCTCTCAAGGTGCCCCAAGCTCCCGAGAATCCTCTCACAAGCCTCTCTCTAGCCTTTGGAAGCACACTTCCAAGTAAGGGGTTTTCTTCCTTTCTCATTTTTTTGTCAATTTTTTTAAGTTGTATTTCCCTTTTTATTTCAATTATAAATGTTGGGGTATGGTTTCACACCTCCCCCATACTGCCCTCTTATTGTTTGAATGATGGGAGAACCCTTTTCTCTCTCATTAAATGCCTCCCATGTACACCCGTTACTATGCCGAAATTCCGAAAGGAACTTCTCTCTCTTCTTTTACATTCAAGCAATACTTTTGTATCATGAATCTAAATTCCATTTCTATTGTTGGGAAATGTATATATATGATCTCCTTACTGTCCATTACATGTAAATATGACGAGGAACCCCTTTCTCTCTCATCAACTTTTTTTATGAATTCTTATGGCACGCCGTTACGCTGCCGAAATCGCACTGATTTTTTAAGCCAATGTCTTTGTGTAGTGAATACCATGCCCATTTCTCCATAAAGGGTATTCACCTTTATGCACATTTACATATTGATTATAAAGTTTCATGTATGAATTCCACTTTTTTTTATCGTGTAAGAAATGATTATGTTTTATGAATCCATGTTTTATGATCCATGTGGCACACTTATGCATGAAATGAAATGTTTAAGAAGGGTGTGCCCTTTATAGCACTCCAATGCATTGGGTAAAGTATAGTATCATGATACGTCATGTGCAATGAGTGTTTACTCATGCTAATTCAAGTGCAACAAGGGTTTACTCGTGCTTCAAGTGCAATGAGGGTTTACTCATGCTCCATGTGCAATGAGCCTTGGCTCATGCTAATTCAATGTTAAGTGTTGTTGCCACATTTCCATGTTATGATTATCATGCTTTATCCTGCCTTTATGTTCATGTTTCTCTTATGCTCTATTGATATGCCTGTTGCCTAACATGTATTTCACTCCTCATGTTATTCATTGTTTACTCCCTTACTGGGCTTTATAGCTCACCCTTTTCTTATGTATGTCCTCAGGTTATCCCATGCAATGCTAAGTACGAAGGAATGTAGTGGTCATGTAAAGGAAGTTTTCAATAAAGATGTTGTATTTCAAGTTTAAAGTTTTTATGTAATGATCCTAAGCCCCAAAGACACTAAACCTCTCGATATTCTTTGTTGGATCAAGTGAAGTTTTATGTAATAAAGCATGTTTAAGTTGTAATAAAAAGCAGGGTTGTCATAGATAATCTCTTGATAGCTTGGATCTTCGTTCCTCTTGAGGCTTATTCCCTAATCGAGAGAATACTGACTTTCTCTGAGGGAGGGATTGAGGATTTGAAAAAGTCCCCAGTCCGGTGGATTGGGGATGTTCCTGCTGCTTCCGCTCAACTCCTCGAATCCCATTTGTTGACTCTGAGGGTTGGGTTAGAGAAGTCCCCAGTCTGACAAGCTGGGGTGTCTCTTGACATGCTATGTCTGAGATCTTCTTAAAATCTCTCTTGATCTTGCGAATCTTAGTTCGTAAATTAGCTGGATGCATTAACCTGTATCCACTTTTATCACCGGTTTCAACAGACCGTTGGATGATTTCCGAAACTTCTGTCATTTGATGACGTGTTTGCTCCAGACGAGAGGCTTGTGCAATATTCTCGCATGCTTGATGTAGGAGAAATTCAACAACTTGTTCTCTATATACTTGATTTTTAGAGGAACTAGTTGAAGCCTATTCTTGAGCAAGCTTTTGATTATGAACAAAGCCCATTGACTGTGGCCGGCCATGGGCAATAACATTGCATGAGACCATTTTCGGCGGGCTTTGCTGACTGGAAAACACTGTGAAATTTAGTGCTCCGTGAACACCCCATCCTCTGATATGAACATCAGATGGAGCATTGGAAATTAACTGACGCAATTTTCTTAGTGCGCCAAGGCATGAACGTTGAAGGGTTCTTTGTTTCTTTTCAGCCTTCGGATACCAAGAGACTGATAGAGATGCCAAATCAATCTGGCGTTGTAACCCTTCTATTATCTTAATATGATTTTCATAATCACTGTAAGATAATACTTTCTTCTTCAATTGAAAAAGAGTCTTCCATATGTTGAGACGAATATCATGGATTCCATCATCCGTCAACATCTTTGGAATGTCGTACTGGGAGTCAGCCAAAGGCCAAAACATGACTGGTACTTCACCTTTTGCCAGTTTTTTCCTCATGTTCAGCATTTCCTCTTTATCATTAAATGAAGATTCTTCTACCTGTTTGGACTAGAGTTGGTGTTTCCTTGTTGCTTCATCGGATTCAACAAGATTGGTAGAGATATCACTATTCATGCTGGAAGATGAATGACCCAGGGATGGTTCAGAGAATAACCTGAACCCCAGGCTATCTTCTGATGGAGAAAGAGTTTCACCTTCCGATAGTAAAGCATCAAACATGACTGGTTTTACGTTTGCAAGTGCCTCGAGATAGGAGGGATTTCTCGTCACTACATTGCCTTCTGAAGAATTTTTGAGACAACGTGAATCACTACTGCGGAGAGGACTTTCGCAGCGAAGTTCATCACCATGAGGAGGACCGTCATGATGGGTTAGAGCAAAAGATGAAATCTCTTGCTCCTTGGTCTTCTGACCACACAGAGGGTTCCTGTGGCTCTCATCTGAAGAAGAAACTTCAAGATTGACCGAACATTCATGAAGCAAGCCTTCATGAGGAAGTGTCTGTTGAAGACCTTCAAAATTAATGTTCCCGTTATTGAGAAATGAGGGAGTAGAATCTTGAATTCCAACAGATAAATGTCTGAGGGCTTCAAGAACTTCAGCATCGAGCAAGGCCTTGTTGCAGATTGGCCTTTGATCTCCTAACTGTGCTGGGCGGATCTTTTTCTTAGATGCCTTCTTACTCACTTTAGAAACCACTTGTTGATGAAAGTGGTTACTCTGAGCAGGTTTATGTGCCTGATCAGGAAAGATGGTTAGGTTAGGCTGACGATCTCCACTCAAATCAGGTGTATGTGCCTGACTTGTTTGTCCGTTTGATATGGGGGAGTATGCCCCATAACCCTCTTGGACTGGAACAGATGTGTGTATCTGTTCCGGAGTGAATCGTTGATGTGTCACTCCACTGCTAGGGATAGATTTATGTGTCTGTCCCTGAGATGATGCTGAAGCTGTTATGATATCCTGGCAAGCATCCAGAATATGAGCAAGAATTTTCTTCTGCTCTTTCACCATTGACAAAATATGTTTGGTGACTTCAGCCGCCGGAACGGGGATATATGTCCATTCCGGGCTTGGAGTAGGTGTATGTGCCTGCTCCTGTCCTCCTTTTCCTGTCAGTGAATCCTGACAGTACTCAAGTGTGGAGGCAGAGAGTTGAGTCTGCCTCCTGTTTGTCGTCGGGGATATTCGACTGACTTCTCCGTTCTCTACCAAGCGAGACTGTTGGTAGGCTTGATTAGTATTAGAAGGTGTATGTGCCTGCTGATTACACTTTGCCAAACGCGGTTGACGAGATCCATCATATGTAGTCAGACGAGCCTGCTGACTAACTGGTGATGTATAAGCAGGTGTATGTTCCTGCCTATAGTACTCCGCCAGGATTGTTTGGCGGGATTGGCATGATGCTGCCAGACGAGTCTGCTGGACAGCGGAATTCAAACGGACAGGTGATTGTTCCTGCTCGTTGTTTGCCACCAAGTTAGGTTGGTGGACTTCTCTGGAGATGGCAGGGATGACAACCTTCCTATTGTTAACCGGATTCCGTCTCTGGCGGTTCATCTTGCCTGCTCGGGTTCGAGGAACCTGAGCTGAATGCCTGGAGTCGGTACCCTCATCATGTTGAGGGCGCACTACCGCACGAGTCTGGCGTCGATTGTTGATGGGAGCCCTTGAGAAGGAATCCTGTATTTTTGAATTAAGGTCCTGTGGGACCTGCTCATTCACTTCCTCAGAGTAAGGGAGTGAATGGAAATTGTGTTCCGGGGATAACGACCCGAAACGGTTGGAGACGGTAGTCAGCACCGCCTGCTTCTTGATCGCTGGCCGCCGTTGTCCGGACGACCAGGTAGAGTTGTTAACTTGGAGGGATTGACGAGCGGCCTCCAGAGTTGGGATAGTACCGTTGCGATGGTACTCCTTAACCAGTGCATTAGAAACCCAGCGTTGAAGATGCTGAGTCGGTGATGTCATCCTCAGAGCGGACGACGTTCCAGCAGGAGTAGCAGCATTGGTTTTCACAGCAGCAGACCTCACAGTAGAGGTGTTCACAGCAGCAGTATTCACAGGGGTGAATTTAAGGAAAGCCATTTTGCAGAAGATCTTGAGAAAAGAGTGCCTGTTCCATATAACAGACATAATCAAGATGAATCCGGCCACTGCATCTTTTGGATGAGCACATGTCAATGATTGCTTTGTTGGCCCAAGGGGCCTAACAAATAAGAAGAACATCACTTTAACTTGGTTAAGGATTCACGTCGGGTTCACCATTTTTGTTTCCTCACGGATTTCGGGGATGACCTCCTGGATGGGAGATTCAAACGTTCTGATCGGTTTCTAGCGGGTTTGTTCGTAGAACCGGAAACATCCAATGATTCCACATCCGTTTGGACCTACTTTCCAAAGGTATGCGCTCATTAGCTTGTGGACTGATGAGGCTTAGGAATTTGCATTGGTCGAGAGAATGGGAGGTCGGACTCATCACACCATTTTGAGGGGAATTATTGTCTACTCCGGGACTCTCTTTATAGATTTAAGTTATGTTCGTGAATCCTTATTACATTACCAAGTATAAAATGTGATTTCCTTTAGTTTTAACAATCAATGATTAAATATGCAAGAAATTTAGAGAATCTTTTATATGTATTCGAGGTTCTTCATCAATATAGAATCATCTATATCTGTTTAGAGATTCTTGGTCAATGGTATCCTTCAAAACATTTATATAAAAGTCTCTTGGTCATTATGATGACCAGGCTGGTTTTAAAGCCACTCAGTGGGGCACTTGAAGTTTATCGTCATTCAGAAGGACAGGGATTATTTCAATGTTGGGATCGAAACCATAAATGGGCTACCTACGCATCCTTTGTTTTGGAAATGGAATCAGAACCCACGTAGTTCGAGTAATGGAGTATGATGTTTATGATTCATGGCTCAAATAAGAATGTCATAATTACTTTTACACTCTAAGCTCACGTGAGTCATGCTCGGTGTGAGAAACAAGAGGTATTGGAAAAAATTAGACAATTGTTCCATGAAAGATGCAATCATAAGAATTTGTTTGGGGCTTATGTATGTATGACTGCCCGGATAGATGAAGGTTTAGGATTTACTTTTAGGGAGAAAATCCAGGAACAGGGTCCATAAAGGTATATGTGCTTTATGGAGATTTGAATACTCTAATCTTGGGGCTTACTCCTAAGGAGGATTCCCAAGTTAGGAGGGGACTTATGATTGGGTTTTAATCCTGAAAAGGAAACCCAAATCAAGGGTAAATTAGGACTGGTTAAGAGAAATTTAAGGGGGCTTGGGGATTACTCCTGAAAAGGAAGCCCAAGATTATGACTGAGTCTTATTCCTGAAAAGGAGACCTAGGTTAGGGATTAAGGTTTGGGGCTTACTCCTGAGGAGGATGACAATGTTTTGAGGTTGGGGCTTACTCCTAAGAAGGATGCCCATATATTAGTTTGGGGCTTACTCCTAAGAAGGATGCCCAAGTTAAAGAATTATGATTTGGGATTACTCCTGAGGAGGATGCCCAAGTTTGGGAACTTTAAGAATTTGGGGCTTACTCCTAAAGAAGGATGCCCAAATTAAAGGATTTATAACTGGGGATTATTCCTGAAAAGGAGACCCAGGTTAAGGATTCTTTCATCTTAAAGGATGAGGTTGAATGAACGAACTCTCAATCTTTGATGACATAAAGATGTATAAATCACTAGGTTTTGAGAGATATTCCACCGAATTCCTTTCAGATAAGGAAATCAAATCAAGAAATCATGCCATAAATGGATTTGAAGAGTGTTTTGAAGACTGAATCTTGAATAGGAAAGGTGAAATGGCTTAAGAGGGGTAAAAATTGGCAAGATGGGCACCCAAAAAGATAGGGGCGTGCAAGTCTAGAAAGGCGTGCAGGTCTTCCGTGGGCGCGCAAGTTTTGGTCGCGCAGGTATACCTGCGCGACACATGGTGTACTTACGCGATTTTCAACCAGCATTGAAATATTTGAGCGACTCTTTTTTAAACCCTTTAGAATCCTCTTGAGGTTCTTCCAGAAAAGGGACGCGCAAGTTATATTGAAGGAAATAAGTTGGCGCGCAAGTGTTGATAAGTTTCAACACTTAGGCCTTCCTTCTTCTCTTTAGCTCTTCCATTCTAGGTAAGAAATTACCTTAGAAGTGTTTTGGAAGCTTTGAGAAGAGACTTGGGCGTGGGTAGCTTCAATCCGAGTTTCTGGAAAAAGATCCTCCTCGAATGGGGGGCCCACAGGGTCTATTTATAGGCAGGAGAAGACCCCGGGCGGTTACCGGGCGGTTATCACTTTAGGTCTCGCAAGTCACTTGCACGACCATAAGGCATCGCGCAAGTAGACTTGCACGACCACTAGGCGGCGCGCAAGTGTACTTGCGCGACTATGAGGGAACTTGCGCGACCTCTGGGAAATTTTCTCCTTGTTCATCCCTTTGTAGATTTTTGATGTTTCTTCAAAGGATGAATCACATTGGACTCAGATATTCCCCTTTTCCAATTTTTAGATTCTGTGACGAAAGGAGCGTCAACAACTATATACCTCAGTTATACTCGTTTGTGATATCCATTATTGGATTGCCTTTGTCTTAGAAGGATCAATAGAGATTCCACCCTTAGAGACAATATGGCCAAGAAAAGAAATCTCCTGAAGCCAGAATTCACACTTGCTAAACTCCCCATAAAATTAATTTATTCTAAGAGCCTTTAGAATAATGCACAAGTGATTTTCATGATCTTCATTGATTTTGGAGTATATCAAGATATCATCAACAAATAATAATACAAATTCATCAAGGTATTCCTTGAAAACACTATTCATTAGACCCATAAAGACGGAGGGTTCATTAGTCATCCCAAAAGGCATTACTGTAAACTCATAATGCCCATACCTGGTTCGAAATTTTTTTTTTGGAATGTCTTCCTTCTTCACACACAATTGATGATATCCATATTGAAGGTCAATCTTTGAAAAATATTGAGCTCCATGAATTTGATCAAATAAATCATCAATCCGGGGTAGAGGATACTTGTTCTTTTTTGTTATATCATTGATCTAACTGTAGTCAATGCACAACCTCATAGATCTGTCTTTATTATTAACAAAAAGAATAAGGGCTCCCCATGGAGAACCACTAGAGTGAATAAATCTCTTATTACTCAATTCTTCTAGTTTTTTATTTAGTTCCACTAATTCTACAGTGGCCATTCTATAAGGGGTCTTCGATATGGGCCTTGAACTAGGAATTAAATCAATGGAAAACTCAATTTCTTGTTTTGGAGGATTTCTATGTAAATCCTATGGAACACATCAACATATTATTGCACAATAGGTATGTCCTATATTTGAACATTCCTTTCCTCACCCATAGTTATTTCATTCGATTCCTCCCCAATAATTGAATTTAGTTGAGCTACTAGGGGTGGATCTACATAAGAATCAGATGGTGAGGTTTCTGCTTTAAAGATAAGGTGTTCTTTATCATCATCATCATAAATAGTAACCTCTTTTTTCTTACAATAAATTTTCGCATCATGGTATAAAATCAAATCCATACTGAGGATTATATCAAATTCAATCATGGGTATGATGATGAGATCAGTAGATAAATATCATTTATATGCCTTAATGGGAACTGATTGAAAAAACTTTGTTGCAATGATACTTCCCTTAGGAGTTTTGACTAACAACTCACTTTTTTAATCCAATTGGAAATATCTAATTTTCTAAGCAAACTATGAAGATTTGAAACAATGCAATGATCCAGAATCAAATAAAGCATTGGCTAAACATGAGGAATTCATTAAATTACCTACCACCATGTCTTTTGGAGCTTCAACCTCAGTAGTAGTGATCACAAAAGCTTGGACTTGCTCCCTTGTACTTTTCTAAGGTAAGTTTCCTTGGCACTTAGGACATTCATTTTCACAATGACCCCTTTCTATAAAATTGTAGCATTCAACATTGACATCCTCTTTCTTTCCGTTGAAATCACGAGCTTGGTGGACTTTTTCACCACACTTGTAACATACTCCCATTCCCTCCAGGCAAGTACCAGGGTGTTTCTTCCCATATTTACTGCAGGATGGATATTCCAATTTTCCCTTCTTCCCCTTATTTTCATTTCCAGAGTGTTCAGCAGATCTCTTCTTCTCCTTCTTTTAAGTCGTAAGACTTAGAGAATTATTTTTCTATCTTGATAGCACATGAGAATATACCTTCATACGATACGAAGGATTGTGAGACTAATGCTCAACAAGAAAATTGTTTTAACCCATCAATGAATCGATCAATCTTACTCCTTGGGTTATATATATAATCTTCAGTATGCCTTGCTAACCTGGTAAAGTGAGCCTCATATTTTGCGACATTCTCATCCTCCTTTTGCCTCAGACTCAAAAATTGCCTTTCCATATCCTCTCAATGGTCACAAGGAAAGTATTTTTCTAATAAAATATCTTTAAACTCCCCCCATTCCATATTTGATACTTCATCATCTTCCTTTGTGTTTTGAATCAATGACCACCATTGTTCTGCATCTCCTGTGAGGTGATAAATTGCCATGACAACTTTTTCCATTTCACTACTCCCCAAAGCATGAAATATTTTCTCTAAAGAACTTATCCATTGCTTAGCTACAAATGGAATTTTAGTCCCCTTGAATGTTGGTAGTTGTTGCCTCATGAATAAGTCTAACATTGATCCTCCATGTTGTGGATCAAAGTGATCCATTCGGGTAAGGTTATTATTCATAACTTGAGTGAGTTATCCCAGTATGATGATAATCTAATCATTACTAGTTCTATCACCAGATCCACTATAATTATCTTGAGTAGGAGGGAAATCATTACATGGATTACATGCATTGATACAGTTTTCATTCCTTCCACTAGGTTTTATTTCTAAAAAATGGCATAAACTAGATTAGTTTATGAATCGTAATACATAATTCCAAACTTGTAAAACACTTAACTTAAAATGAACAATTTATGTATATAATCCATAATCATAAAAATGTTTTATTTGAGTAGGTATATACTCATAAATCCTTCATAATGTTTTATAATGAAAATGTTAATTATCCTAAGTATATTCCCCGGGAGTGTCATAACCAAGAGTGCAGGAAGAACCGTTGTCGTGTACCAGGATACCCTAAGTCAAGCTCGAAACTCTTTTTCAAAGTTATCACTCCAAGGTACATCTATGATAGAGCCGCCTCTACCTACTCGTATCTAAAAAAGGATGTATTTCTTTGAAAATACACAAAATATCTACATTACCAAAATTCTAGGAAGTTCTTCTATATTAATCCTCAAATTATATATTAGGGCAATGTTCTCTAATCAGAGTTTTTCTAAATGTAGCTTCCAAGGTTTTTACTAAACTTCCTCTGATACCAACTGTAATGCCCCGACCCTAGTTATCTAGAGTCGGTGCATTATTACATAACATTGTCATGATCACAAAAGATCAAGTCTCGAAATACCGATTAGTTTAGTAGCCTTGTAAGTATTAGATACATTCATAAGTTTTACATTACATTATAAAATGAAAAAATACATCTGCATTGTCTCAATATACCACACTCATATCCCTTATACTATCCCTACAGGTCAGTCATAATATACTTTTTCACGTCCAGGGAAAAGTAAAACATAAAATGGGTGAGCTCAAATGCTTAGTAAGGATAACAATATAGCGTCAACTTTCATAAATATGCATAAACATTTAAGGCAATGTATAAGACTAAAATAAAGGCCTTTTAAAAATAAACTTAATCATAATATGTCAAATATAAATCAAAATAATTCCATTTACCTTTTCACATGGATATTCTACTAGTCGAATAATCGCATGAAATATCAATAGCCAATTTTATAATGATTTAATGCATAATGCCAGAATTCATAATCATATAGTAAAGGCCTTGTGCCAAGACTACAAATAAGATTTTTTTAAAGTTTTTGTACCAAGACACTAGTTTGTCTCATGATTCCTACTGATTCATCGAGGATCAATAGTGAGCTCTACCCGTCACTTATTAAGTCCAATGCATTCCTCATATGAAAAGGTTTAAACATAACATAAACATTCGTATTAAAAATAGCATATGAAATTCCAATACTTTATCTATAAACCATGAATGGTATAAATATAACACATCCACAGTCAAACATATCAAAAACATTCAATAGAATATGGAATATTTGTATCATAATAAATCAACTTCAAACAAGTTTAAAATCCATCAAAGGATGTTGACATAGATGAAATGAAAACTATTTGAAAGAAATACCTCTTTCTATTTTGAAACCATTTAAAAGAATAAAATTATTTTGGAAATATTCTAATAAACTTGTAAGGGAATCTATGAAGGTGTTATAAGGGTGGAAAATAGTTGTACTCACCGTATAAGTTAAAAACATTATTTCCTTAATTTTGTCGAAAAGGTCGTAAAGTACCCAGTTTGGAAAATGATAGAAAGATTACTTTATAAACATCTTATAAAAAGTCAAAAAATGGTATAAATGACTTTAACCTATAGTCTAGGAAATAGTAAAAATGTTTTTAAATACATTTTAAGAAACATGGATTTGTATGATAAAGAGGTCCCAGTAGATAATTACATATAAACAACCTTAGATAATGAAGAGATTATATAATTAAACCTTACCTTTAATTTTCATTGGTAAAGGGTACGTTAACCTCTTGTATAATAGTTAAATCATTGTTATTAAATTATACGAGAACTATATACATAAATATGATATCATATATGATCTTATAATATTGCTTTGTTAATAATATTTTAGTATTATCATCGTTTCGGGTGTTAAGTGATTCGTTTTCCTTTATATGCTTTGTTACGTAACTCATGTTTGTTATGGATAGGATGTATTTTATTCATATATAGAATGATATTAAGTTTTTAAAAATTATATTTAATCATATAATGAAAATTATTCTTGAATTGTTATGATGGGGAAATGAATCTCATCGCGTTCGTGGAGACGGTAATCTGTACGTACGCACGAGCGACAATATCATACTTTTGATATTAAAATAGTGTATAAATAGATGGTATATCCTATATAATAAATTATTAACATGTTATATTTATTATTTATATCAATTATACATCATTATTATACACATCCAAATAATAATTTATTGAAAAAAAACTACACCACGACGTGGAGACGGTAAGTCATACGTACGCACGTATGGTGACTTTTTCATTCATATGATGGATAGAATAATGAATATGGTTATTCCATTTTTATAATAACATCATAGTATGTATAATATATTGTATTTATTATATTATAATATAAACAACAAAGAAAGAGTAAGTGGAAGAAGAAAAGATCATGAAAGAGGTGATGAAAAATTTACCTCTTCTTCGGGTGATATCTTTTGAGTTGATCAAAAGGGATACTTAGGTTGGATTTATAATGAAAATAAGGCCTCTAGGTTTACTTTAGGGAAGTTGGAAGGATATTTGGGTAGTGGTTGGCTGAGACAAATTTATTTGGAGGTCTGAATTTGAGAGAAGGTGTAGTGCCCTTTTATAAGAGAAGTGAGGGTCACTTTAGGAAAAACTTGAAATATTATTGTATTATACAATAATATTCGATTTATAATGGATAAAAAATAATTTATTTTGAGGATAATGTGGTTCTGGGTCGAAAACCTCTCAACCAATAGGTTTTAGATAGGTTTGGGTCACCATATTAACCTTGTCTTTTAGATTTAACTCTTAGTTAAATAGTTTAACATTTACCATGTCTCCTTGTATTTTTATATTATATGGTTAATAAACATAAAATAAAATGACAAGAGAACTCCAAGTCATTAATTAATGACATATATATCATTATTTAAGTCCTCTGGAAGAACCATATATTTTTAGGGCTATTATATCATTTAATAATATAATATTTGTTTTAAAAACTCTTTAATGTCAATTTTGACACTATTTGGTATTTTGTTTTTGATAAAGTCATAATAGCATGATTAATTTAAAAAAAATAATTGAATCAACCCTAACATGTCATATTAACCTAGAAAATTATTGTAATTTATCAAAAGTCTCAAATTACATTTATTTGGATATTTATAATATCAATTATTTTAATCTTTTATTAATAAGGTAATTACTACATCATCATTGTGTCATATATAAATTTAATTATTTAATGTCGAAAAATTATAAATAAAATACCATTATATAGGAAATTTATTTAGATTTCTAAGGAATATTTATAGTCGAATTTACCTTATGTATAACCCTATATTAAAAATGTTTTAGTTATGAAAACTTGAATTTAACACTTTTAACTCTTCTTTAAATTAAATAATAATAAATGTCTGAATCTAATAAAAGTTGACCAAAAGGATCATATTTTATTCCTAAGGTTGATTTTGGTCTAAATACACTTATCCAATGGAATTAAGACGTATTTTAGGGAAATAATAATTTCATTGTTACCTTTAATGACCCTATTTACTTTTAACCGTGGTAAATAAAAGTTAAAAGTTACTATTCACCAAAAATTATATTCATCTTATTGAACCAAATTTTACTTACTGATATCAACTGTGTGACTCATATTTTTGAAATTCATTTCACAGAAGAGGTAAAATTAATTTTTATTCAAATTTACAAATGCTCCTAGGAGGTGGGTAAAAGACGGTAAAAAGTTCAATAAAATTTTACATATCTAAAATTATTTTAAATGAATCCAATGAATTACATTGAACTTATAAATTTATTATTTGTCTATTTTGACCTAAAATAAATTTAAATAAAAATTTTGTTTTAAACAGTAACGCAGTGTTTTTCACTATTCATCAAAAATTGAAAGTTTTTGAGAAATATACCAAAAATTCACCCTAAGCTAATTTCGATATTCTGAATTCAAAAATGAAGTCCATTTTGAAAAAAAATTATAAAATTTCAAAATTTGGGTATTACTATTCATAATGGCTAGTTTGTTTGGTTGTGGTGTGTTAGAACTCAAATTTGCGTACAACGCAAGCTATTGTATTATTCAAAGAGAAGCGTACCCTGGATGTTTGGGGTGTTACATTTAATGTTTCAATTTTTAGATGATCATTATAGAAATAAAATAAGTATCATATTATCATTAAAAAATTATGATAATATAGTATATTACATATTATTTCTTTATATATAATTATATATATAATCCATGTGAAGTGGTGATGAGAAAAGAAACACATTGATTCATAGAGGCGGTAGTCCACACGTACACACAAATGAAGTTATATTTATTTGGTGAATGGAAAGGGAAAAATTAAATAATATAATATTTTATCAAAATGATAAATATTTCATTAATATCATATGTAAATATTAATTCTATCATTATAAAAATTTGTGGGATTCGATGATGGAAAATGAATTACATTGGTTCACAAGGTCGTTGTCCGCTGTATACACAAATAATGGTTTTGTTTCACATTTAATTGAATAGGAGATGAATTTATGTTATTTCATTAAACCAATAACATCTTAGTGTATGGGAAGTATTTTATTATTATTTCATCATGGTTGTAGAATATTTTAAGGAGATGGAAGTAGAAACAATACAAAAAAAACTCAATTTAATACGTCTTTTTAAGACCACAACTTTTGGATTATAACTAAAGCCAACATAGATTTGATTTATGATAAAAAACTACTCTATTAATTGGGGAGATAAGTAATTAATGGATATTTTCATGTATTAGGAGAGGATTTTTTGTGGATTTTTATATGTGTAAAGAAAGCACACCTGGAATTTTTGAAAAGAAAAATTTATCCCCATATTTCTCACTTGATAAAACACTAAAAAAATGAAAAATATTGAGACTTAGATGATATAAGGTCGAAATATTTCTATAAAATAGGTTTTAGTCAAGTTAGTAGGTTACAGTAAGACTTATAGTTTTTATTTTTACCCCAAAGTAAACCAATTTTCACCTTAACTGCAGTAAAATATTTATACTACTTTCACAATTATTTATGATCTAAAATTATGTTCATATCACTATATAATATAAATTATAATTATTGAAAATATGTAATATATTTTACCAAATTAAATTATTTAATTTTAAATTTAATTTTAAATTAAACCCATATATGTGGTTAAAAAGATGTTTTTAATAAATTTATTTTTCAATAATAAGATGATTTTATATTAACTCTATTACTAATAATAATCACTATATGAATTTTAAAATCATATTAATATATATATATATAATCTGTAAATTTCATATAAATAATTACTCATTAGTTTTTATTTTAATTTATTAAAATAGATAAAAATTATACACATTAAAACCATTTGTATATTCCCATGTAACTTCTTTAACTATATGGTTTTTACATAAAACCTTAAACAAGTAAATCACATTATCTTGCAACACTTTCTGTCTACGGTAAATAATAGGAACAGGTTTCTCCTCATAATAATGAATTTATTCCAAATGAACTAGTTTAGGGATCAAAACATGACATGAATTCCAAAAATATTTCCTTAACATTGAAACATGAAATATGTTGTGTTCTAGGGATAAACTCAGAGGTAAGGCCACTCAATAAGAAACTAATCCAATATTCTATAATATTTCATATGGTTTAATGAAATATGAACATAACATTACCTATTAATTAAAATTCATGAAAATTTTCCATGGGGATGCTTTGAGAAAGACAAGATCACCTACCAAGAAAGAATGATATTTCCTTTGCTTAGCCCCATAACCTTTCTTCTTGCATTGAGCCTTCCTCGTATTTTTTCGAATCAACTAAACCTTATTAGACATTCATTATAACAATTATTTTCCCATGAATATACTTTATCCAAATTCATCTCAAAATTCTATAATCCGACACCACATTCAACATAATTTATCACATGGTTCCATATGTATACTAGAATTAAAAATATTGTAATATGAAAACCAAAATAAAAGATATGTTGGTAATAGATTCTATGATAATCCATTGAACTAGAATTCTTCATATATTTCATGGTCTAAATTAATCACTAGGATTATCCATTAGATTGAGGATGGAAAGATATAATAAAATTTCATACAATACCCAATGATTTATAAAGTCCATTCCAAATATTATATGTGAACCTTGAATCATGGTTTGATACATTGAAAGTAAAACTACATGTACCCAAAATATCTCCATTAAATATTATTGAGAAATATAATAAAAATACATAATATCTTTAATATAAATTAAATGTGTTTATTTATTTAACTTATCAACAATAACCCAAATCTTATTTTTACCTATTGATTTCCTTGGAAATCCCACCAAAACATTTGTTGACATATTTTCCCAATTCCACTCTGATACTCAAAAAGGATGATGTAGTACCTTCAATATTTTTCATTCTTCCTTCACATATTTACAATTAAATCATTTCATATTAATTCCAATAATATCACTTTTCATTCCATCCCACCGATAATAATCCTGAATTTCTTTATACATCATACTACTTCCAGGAAGAATGGAAAATGGTGTACTATACGATTTTATCAATAATTCCATCTTCAACTAGGAATCATAAGGCACCCATAATATCTTTCTAAATATTAAAACACCTTATTTTTTAACATTAAATTTAAGAAAATTACCATTCATAATCAACTCTACCCTTTTCTATTAAACAAAATCCTCCTTCTGACCTTTCTTAATTCTTTTTTATATAGATTATTATACCAAAACATGAATCAAAATATAGGAGGTTCCTATATTCCCAACATTTATTCCAAAATGTGTCAAATAGTTTATCAAAGGGACATGTTCCAAATGTTACATGGTTAATGTTGTATTATTTTTTTTGACTCATGGAATTAGAAACATTGTTTTCCTTTATAGGAAGATAATTAATCATTCAATCGTAATCCTTGGTCAATTATAATCATATTCTCTCTCTCATGTTCAATTATTTCAGCATGAATATATAATTTAATGTTTTTGACTTTTATATATTCCACACTTTACTTAAAATAATTTACACCTCTAAATTATTAATGAAAAAATAACATAAACTAAATCCTCATAATTTGTAGGATAATTTACCTCATGATGTTTTAGTTGACGTGAGTAAAAATAAATTACCTTATCTTTCTATATCAAGACAAAACCAAGTACCTTCAAAGAAGCATAACTAATGATTAAAAATTCACCATTTTTGGAGGGTAGGGGTGAAAAATAAATAATTTTTCAATCTTATTTTTAGTTTATGAAAACAATAATCACTTTATTTAATCAAGAGTAATTTAACTTATTTTCATGTTAACTTATTTAATGGTCTAGAAAATCAAGAAAGGTTTTGAAAAATCTGATAATAGTAACATTCTAAACCAAGAAAATAAACAATCTATGTGATATTTGGGGGTCTTATCTATTATTAAATAACTTTAGTTTTAGTAGGATCAATAGTAATTACATATTTAGAAAAAAATATGTTAGAGGAAATAAATTTTTTGCAACCCAAATTCACACTTACTAAATTTATAATATAAACTATTTACTTTATGGTTTACAAAAAAACCCTTAGGTGTATTTCATGTCCCTATTATAATTTATAATATTCCAAACTATCATCAATAAACACAATCAAAAACTTATCCATGAACTTAAAGAAAATTTTATTCATAAGGTCTATAAATACATATGGTGAAATAGAAAACCCAATGTGATATACTACAAAATCATAATGACCATATCTATTCGAAAACACTGTATTTAGAATATATACTTCCTTCAATTTCAACTGACAGTGCCCTAACCTAAGATAAATCTTTGAAAAATATTATGCTCAATGTATCTAATCAAAAAAAATAATCAATATGAGGAAAAGGACACTTTTTTTTAATAGTGATGTTATTAAAGGCTTAATAATCAATGAAAAGTATCATTAAACAAAATTTTATTTTAACAAACAAAACATGATCAACCCATTGTGATGTGAAAGTTAAAATGAATCCTTTATCTAGAAACTCATAAACTTCCTTTTCAATTATAAAAGGTATACTTATTCCATTTGATGATGGGTTTTTGAAATAGGATTATCCTCATGAACTAATTCAATAGTAAACTCAATCTCACAATTAGAGAAAACACCAGGTAAATCATTTGGAAAAACATCCATGTATTCATTCACTACTAGCACATCAATAATTTGAACATTTTATTTCTTTTCAATAACATGATATAGGTTCCTTTCACTACCATATATATTAAATTTATAAAAAACTTTTTAATTAATAAAAGGAATGAAATCATCGAATAAAAAAAATTATATCTTCAATCTATATTAGTATCATAAAATAAAAGCCAATATATACCCAAAATAATGTCAAACTTCACTATGGGTAGTTCAATAATATTTTC
The DNA here is from genome assembly GCA_963277665.1 of Viscum album. Classification (NCBI taxonomy): domain Eukaryota; kingdom Viridiplantae; phylum Streptophyta; class Magnoliopsida; order Santalales; family Viscaceae; genus Viscum; species Viscum album. Next base: position 221,943,334 of record OY728123.1, on the reverse strand, counting down.
TAGAAATACCATCCTAATAATAAAAATAATATGATTTATATAAATCATAGTTTATTTAATAGTTATTTCCTGAGTTTTCACCAAAATGTATATCTATAATTAATGTGGAGATATTCCTATTTATATGAAAACTTTTCAGAAAAGAAAGAATGTAAATACCCTGAGTCAAACAAAGCATTAGAATAATTTTAATAAAAAAGTATAATAACTATAAATAGTTCATTTAATGATCCAACATCAACTGTAATAGTAGAAAATTATTTTTAAACACATTTTTATCTATAAACATAATGATTTATATCTAGTGAAACTAAGTTCAAACACATGTTATGATAATGACCCAACTCATTTAAATTAAATAATATTACTATAATTTTTTCATTATTAATCATATCATGTTCATTACAGTCACAAGCCATATATAAAATTCTTAAATAATAGTAACACTTCCCTAATTTTATAATACATTATTAATGATTCCTTTTTCCACACATATCATAATATGGAAACTTTATTTTCATACCACCTTCTTTGTTTTATGGATGCTTCCCCATTTATTTCCATCTATACATTTTCTTACACTTATCATCTTGAGGAATGTATAGATCAAAAAAATCCATCTCAAATTTCATACCATAGTGAACAAATTTATAAAATAATTTATATTCTCATGTTTCCAAATATCTTCATAAACCAAGTTTCAATCTTGAGTAAAATAGTTTACTTTTACTATCAACAACCCAAAAATATATATTATGTAACTTGCTGCCTTGTAGAATTTTCTTTATATATAGTAATAGAATATCTATCTTTTTCTCTCAATTCCAAGAATTGTTTCTCCATCCTAAGACAAAATACCATAGGGAAATATTTCTCCGGGAAAATATTTTTAAATATGTCCAATTCCATGGAATCATGATCATATTTATCTTTGGTATTCTTAACCAAAGGCCACCACCTATCAGTGTCACCTTCCAAATGATAAACTATAAAAGTTGCATTTTTTTATTCTGAATATATGAAGACTTATAATATCTTTTCTAGTTAGTTGATTCATCCTTAGGATACAAATGGATAATAGGATCCACCAAATAAAGGATGATGTTTTATTATAAAATTATCTACTATTATCATGTTCGTTTAAAAAATATATGACTTATCTAAAGCATGGATACCACCACCATTATTTACTTGTTTCAACTAATCAATCCTATAAACAAAATTATCAATTCAATTTTTAAAATATTGGGTTGTTTATTTGGAAGGATATTTTCCTCTCGGTTCCTTCCAACTATATCATCCCAACTTTTTCAACCGAAAACCATTCTGAATAAACATTTCTTAGATAAATCAGTATTGTAATCATAAAATTCTATATCCTTATAACTTAACCATATTTTATAATATTTTAAGGTTATGATATTAATATTACACTAAACTAAATTTTTTTCTAAAATTTTCCTTTAATAATAATTATATGGACCCAACCTTAAGTATTACATAATCTTGAGTTTTAATCCAAAATTTCATTCACTTACATTTCAATATATTTTCAGGTTTAACGTTTTAGAGAATTATGTCATTAATCAAACATAAAAAATACATATGTTATAAAGTTTACACTTATGATAAGTATCAATTTTTCATATAATATTATAATTTTAAATTAAAATTGTTTTTTCCGAAAAAATCTTTATAACTTTCAACATGACTTATTCTATTCCCATAACCATCCTTAAACACTATGAGTTTTTTTAAATATGAGATGAGCACAAAAAAATAAATAAGATACATAAAAAGAATAAATCCATTATTCCTATGAATACATGAAAATAAATTACTTAAAAATTCATTTTTACCCAAAAGGGAGTCATTTTTCTAAAAAAAATATCTGTATCTTAACTTTTTAAAACAAAATAAAAATCCATGAAAACTCATTAGAAAACATAGAAAAAACATATTGGATTCTTGAGACATAATCTTAATATAACCATTAAAACCCATTAAAATTTATAATAATCATATATAATACTTCTAATATAATTTTTATAATAACATAATCATTACCCATTGTATTGGATTTCTATCTGGGCACACCCAATATATAATCAATAACATACTCACCCGACGCTATCAAGATTCACCCATCATTTAAGATATATCGAGCTAACCTGTGATCTATAATGGGTCTAAACCCATAATATAAACAATTTTTAAATACTATATAATGAATAAAACATTTTAATATTTTCAATTTTTTCATAAACCATTGAAAAACACTTTTAAATATGTATGAAAATATCTTTCAGATTTCACAACACCATTTTCTTTTAGAAACCCATTTTCACCCCCAAAATAACCAAAAAAGGGTAAATAGGTTTTTTATTTGAATAAAATATGAAAAAATTTAAAGGATTATAAATTTAAAATAATGGTTATTGAGGTGAAAAAAGTAATTTTTCCCGTATATGTTAAAATTGAACTTTCTATTTTTCATTTGTAAAAAAAGTCGAACATTCCATAAAAAGATTAATTTTTCAAAATATTTATAATAATTTTAAAATATAAATAAAATTACCATTAATAATATTTTATTTCCATATAAAAATAATCCATAAAACAATTTTAAAACTATATAAATAGAGGAAAAAGAGATGAAAAATAATTCATTAAAAGAAGTTCCTTTTAAAGAAAGTTCCTTACCATGAGTCTTACTCGTCACATACATTCTTTATTTTCTTAAATATTAAAATTATTAAAATTATTTAATTTATTATTAAATATTTTAAAGTTTATTATTTATTTTATTTTAACTCTTACAATGTTATACATAATTAGTTAATCATTTATATTCACTTCGTATGTTTTGATGGTATTCATTTTTTATGTCAAAAATGACCTCAGTAGGTTGATGATGGTAAAAGGGGTCATTATTCCATCATATACATAATAATTATCATGAAATAGTTATAAAATTTATACATAAATTATAATTTTAAACCCAATAATGAAATATGGTTATTCAAAATGAACTATCTTACAATCGTAGAGATGGTAGGTCATATATACGAATGTATAATGTTTCCATTTTTCAATGATTAGAATAAAAATAAAATATGTATAATTTTATCATTATATTATTATAATTATATCATAGGTACCATATTATTTCTTTAAATATACTTATATGTATCACCCATGTGATTTTGTGATGAAAAAATAATCACATCGCTTTGGGAGGTGATAGTCAACATGTACGCACAAATGACATTATCAGTTTTCAATGAATTAAAATGTAAAAATTAAATGATATTTTATATTTTTAGAATTATAAATATGTCATTAATTTCTTATATATTCATCAATTAAAAAATAATAAATATATTTGATATTAAATTATGGAAAACAAATTATTTTGGTTATCAAGGTGGTAGTCAGCAATGCACACGAGTGAAGAATTTGTTTCCCATTTGATGAAAGATGAGATAGTTTTAGGTTATTCCACTAACATAATAAAATATATATATGTGGGAGATATTGTTTTTATTATATCATCAAGGATAAATAAAATTTGATGGTATTAAAAGAAGAGAAAAAAAAATTCTCAGTTAAGAATAATACCTCTCCTTCAGACCACCTCTTTAGGATTATACCTCAATATTTCCTAGATTGGTTTTACGACCCAAATGAGTAATATAATACATGGGGAGGGAATTAAGGAATGTATTTTCTAAGGTATTTTCTAAACCAAATTTTTTTTTATTTTTTAAGAATATAGGTGAGGGGTGTCCTTTTATAAGCGGGGGGAGGACACACTTGGAATTTCTGAAAATAAAAAGTTATTACCATGTTTTTCATATGACACAAGGCTCCAAAATGGACAATTAGTGAGGATTATATGATATAAGGTATATATATGGACATAAAAAAAGATTTTATGATAGTTTTTATATAATTGTAACCCTTATATTTTTATTTTTACCCCTGGTAAACCGTTTTTTACCATAACCATTATAATTTTTTTACTATTTTCACTATTCATTATGACCAAATATTAAGTTAAACTTATTATATAATATAAATTATAATAATTAAAAAAAATAAATACATTTTAAAAAAATTATTTCATAGAAGTTTTACAATTTAATTTAAAATTAAACCCATAGATGTTAAAAAAATCTATTTTTTCAAGAAACGTATTTTTTAAGAATAAGATGATTTTATATTAACTATATGAATTGTAATAAAAATTAAATGAATTTAATTTAATATTTATAGATATAAAATATATAAATTTAAGTTAAAATATTCCCCATTAAGGTTATTTTAATTAATTAAATTTCAGAATCATTTTTCACTCAGTTTTTAGAAAAAATCCTATTTAAACCCAAAAATAAACATATATGAAAATAGAGTATAATGATGATTCACATGTAATTATTTTGATTAAATATAAATAATGAAAACTTATGTTACTTGAAATAAAATTTAAATAATAATTATACACTTAAATTACTTAATTTATTGATTGGTTATGATAGCTTTACAGAAATCTGTATTTTCCACTATTCTCTAAAAAACTAAATATTTTTTGAAAAATCCCAAAATTTCACCCTAAGTTAATTTTGATATAATTATTTCAAAAATTAAATTAATTATTTCATATTAAAATTCTATAATTTATAAATTAATTGTTTAAATAAAAAACTTATAATTAAAGTGTTTAATAAAATTATTTCCATTTTAATTTTAATAATAGCATAAATTCTTATAATGAATATATGTAAATAATTAAAGAAATATTAATAAAAATGAAATTTATTTATTCAATATTTACCTGTGATGTTAGATTTATGATGTATGTATAATTATTTCTATCCCATGTATATAAATAATGGGCTTCAATCCCTCTAGCAAGATGGTTCGTGCAACAAGACAGGGTACCCTAAGTGAGTTATTTTTAAGAAAAAACATGTAAAACAATAATTCGATTCTCTATGTAGGAGAATAATTTAAAAGGTTCATGGTTCATGAATATTTCTTGAACCAAAAAATATGTTTTGTGAAAAATGACTATGGTATTATAAAATTTATAAGATAATGGAATATGTAAAGAATAAAAGTCATAGAAAATTAGAATGAAAAACAAAGTTTCATTTATTTGATATCAGCATGACATGTTTAATTTATCAAGATATCATAGTTATCCCCATAATGGTAAAAACATAATGGTAGGTTTTAAAAAATTATTTCAAAAATTTCCATGCCCTTGGTGTAATTGTTCCTAATTTCTAGAAAATATAAATCTATAGAACTATAATAACAAAGTTGAGGCCACTATGTAATAGTCTTCTAAAATAGGATTCCAAAATGGTTATAGTTTCTGGCATGATCACTAAACCTACATTTCTTTATCTAAAGTAAATGAACATTCTTATTCTATCGAATGAATTTTCACAACAGGAAAGACAATACTGTGGGTAACACCTAAATGGGAAATGTTAATAGTTTTTAATTAAATATTATACATTCTTTAAAATTATAAAAACACTCATTGTAGAAGGAACTTCAGGCCCACATTGAATCTGAGGTTTCCATTAAACTAAACTATTTTTTTGGTAAATATGATCTTGGTTTAATATTGTATTACTTGGTGAATAATTTATTGATTCCTTATAATTTTTAAATTATCTCTAAATATAAAAGTGTTGAAATTAATATGCAGTTTTTTCCTAAATGAGAATGAAATATATTTATATTTATACCCATTGTTGGGAAATATATTTAAACCACTACAATATATTATATTGTTTAATTTTATGAATTATTTCAAAAAAATAAAAAATAACATCCTTATATAAATAAATGTCTATTATAATTTACCCAGTCCCCATGTTATAAGATCTTCAAGCAAAGGTAAATTACCTATAGTACTTAGGGATAACAACCTCAAGAGAAAGCATAAAGGTACTAACATTCCTATAGAGTTGGGGACTCACAATGTGTAACAAGAAAAGCAGGTGACTCATCATTCATTGATCTGGTTCGTACAGAAAAGTATATTGATGGGTCAGATATCCCCTTGAGTAAAAATGAACTGGTGGGGTATGATTATTGGAAATTTATTATCATTTTCAATGGATAATCCTTCAAGTAGGAATTATATTTCAATTAAACATAGATGGATTTGGTAACTTATGCAAATAATATATCTATGGAGGAGTTTATTCAAACCTAGGACAAGGTGGTAAACAATATTGAAGACCTCCTCAAAGATGATCGAGATGCAAAGGCCAATGCTCTACAATAGATTCTATACAGAGGTATGATTTCTAAAAGACATAAACTGTAATTTAAAGAGTTGGACATTACTTATGAAGTTGTTTTACTATCTTCTTTGTACCTGGAAGGTTTTCTATTTTTTACATAAAAGTGCTTTCTTTAATAATAAAAAATATTATGGTGTTTACATAATATAAGATATTATTATATTTTTTTGAAAAAAATCCTAAAAAATATCACATTTTTAATATAAATTTGTTCAAATTATATATATTCTTATAAAAGAATAAATAACGAGATATGAAAGTGATCATGTTAGAATAAAGGTTAAATGATCATGTTTATTTGTATTATAGAGTTTTCATAAAATTATTCAGAAATTATAAATTGTTTATATTTGGTTTTTTGGAGCTGTTTTCAAGTCATGTCTGTTATCTCTGAATTTTTGAATTTTTAATTTATTATAATAGAAATTCCATTTAATTAATTAATATAAAGTGTTATATAATTAATGGATGTTTGATTTATATTAAAGTGATAACCTATATATTTAAATTTTCATACTTTTATTTATGGATTCATATGGTATAAATAATAATTTATTCAGTTTTATTATACATTGAAATCGGGATGCTCAATAGTTATGTGCTTTAATATTAAGGATAATTATGGTTTATAATTATTTGATTCTTGAATAATGATGTAATTGAGGTCTCTCTTGACTAATCAACCATGGGTAGAGGGGATTTTTATCACACTATTCATTGGATTCAAAGCTCAAAAACTATAAAGAAAAGTATAGGTTTTCTCACTATAAAATAATGATTAACTAAATATAGATTTTTTATTTCATATGATTATAATAATTTACATGAAATAGTTTCATATAACTTATTAAAAGTATGCAATTAGATATGTATATGTAAATATAGATTCTAATTTGGGTCGGTAGCATGAGAATTGATTTTTGTAAAGTGTTACATATCATTACATTTTAAAAAAATTGTTATAATGGAGGGAATTAGGATTTAAAACAAAAAATAAATAAATTTAAATGGAATACAAGATAAAATATTGTCAAATAAAAATTCCTCTAAAAATACATGGTGTACAATTACTTCTAAATAGATGCAATCCAAGACCTCGATCATCCAACCTAGTAGGTCATGAAAAATTTGGTTTCATGCAGATTATCTAGTGTACAAAAATAATGTCATGGGTGACCCATATAGGATAAGGTTACTATATTTAGTGTATGTTTGGGGTCACACTTAATTGGTAAAACCTAATAGTATTAGTATACTATAATATTATAGTTGATTTTATTTATTGATGGATTTGAAAAAAAAATCACCCAACTATCTAAGATTCATATATGATATGATTCAGATAGTGGTCTATCAAGATAGCTACGGAATATGATAAATTATTAAGAGGCACAAAATATAGTGAAATATAGATTTGGGACCACTAATTGATATTATGGATTTAAATCGGTCTTCATTTTATTAAGGATATATTTAATTAATATTTATTTTAAATAAATGTATAACATTATGATATTATAAAACAACATATTTGTCGGATAATAATATCATCATAATCATCAAAAAAAATTATAATGGTATTGGATAATAAAAAATAATATTTAAAGTTATTTTTGATTCTATTATAAAAACTTAAGAATCATTTTTAATCAAGAAGTGATGTTATATGGTTTGGGAAAAAATACATTGAGAAACCTGTATCTAATGTATCCAATTAGAAATAGGAGTGTTTTTATAGTAATCATAGTAATTACCCTCTTTAGGAAACTACATTAATTATTATTTTAATGGATACAAATATATAAGTGAAAATATGGAGAACATTTTGATGTTTAACTACCAAAAAGGATATATAAATAATAATATAGAAACAAAAATATGACGTTTAAAATGAAACCTTTTACCATTATGATGATTAAGGGATGTTTTGAATAAATCTTGTATTGAATATGATTGGGATGTAAATAACATTTAGATGTTAGTTTCAACGATCAAGAATTATCTAGTCACAAAATTCATTCTAAAATCACTATACAAAATTTTTCAATAATTTTTTGTCAAAAAACAAGTTAATTTGTTAAATTAATGTTTTTTAATATCAAAAATATATTTAGGATTACTTTTATGGAAATTGGATGTCTAATATCAAGTTCCAAAATAATAGTGAAAATGAAAAGGGTTATAATTTCTCTTATAAGGAGTATATGGGAGGTCTTGGGGAGGCTACACCAATATCTATATTGATTAATAGAGTATCTATAGAGAGGAAACTAACTCACTATATAATATTTTTACATTTTTTGAGAAAGTTTATACAATACTTGCAAGGTTTAATGATTCTTCATGGAGTTCCTTTAAATGTTATTAATTTTATAGAAACTTCATTTATTTAGAAAGATTTGTGAAGAAAAATATATATTTTAAAATAATTTTAAATAAACCATCCAATCCCCTATCCAAGTCTAATTATTTAATTTCTACGAAAATAAATTTTAGGTTAAGTTATAATGTTTTCAAAACTAGACCCTAGACAAATTAAACATATAGAAAAAAAATATAGATTCACTCTAATTTTATAGAGGAATGATTCACTACCCATTAGATTTAAAATTTAAAATGAACAAAACACATCACTGCCTAAATCCATGAGCTACCTTGAGATATGAACATTAATTAAATGGTCATTATCAACTTCACCAAAACCATTGGTGAGATAAAAACCTAAATATATTCCCTCAACCTATAGAACAAACAAAACGAGCCATAGAAAAATAAATTCTGCCTTGGTACGAACTAAAAACATTAGGACCAATAAATTTCCAACGTATACAACCCCATTAATAACCAATGATGAATAAAACCATCCATGATGATGTATACGCCATCACGAATAAAAAATATACAATGAATATATTTATAGAATCAAAAAAAACATACAAAAATCATAATAGCCCCATATTCACAAATTAAACCACCACTAGAGAGGGGATACTATAGAGTTATTTTTATTTATACATACACTTATCAACACCATCATGACCTCTATAAAAATACTAGAACAATAAATGAATAAACTCCATGTAAAACCAATCTACAAAAATCAATAAAAATTAAAAACTAAAAAGAGATATGGTTAACTTCACTAATAAATATAGGAACTCGTAATGGTGAGGTTGAACATGTTTGGATACCTCTGGATGAATAAGAAACAAAAATGAATCCAAAAATATAACCACCAAAGTAAATTTATGAAACCTCTAGAAGTTGAACCCAAATAATTAAGTTCGGAGCCTCCCCCAAATATAGTCCCAAGACACTAGATTCACATTCATACCATACTAATAATTGGCTTTAACATAATGGTCTATAATGTAAGAGTATAGGAATGGGTGAACATTGTGACAATGAAGGAACCTCTGAATGTTGCCTCTAATAAACCCAAACTATTTGAGCATAATCATAGAAAAATTGTATGGGGTTTAGAAATGATGGAACCAATGATAAAAATATGAAAACAACACTAAGACCCTAATGAATCATTTTTAGAAGATACAAAACCATATAAATAGGTATTTTAATTCCACTAATACACAATAATTAAATTTTAGAGTTCCATCAGGGCTAACAAACTATAGACTATAATGATGGTTCTAGATATTAAAGTGGTTAAAGTAGTCTTTGAGGATTTCAAAGAAAAAATAATTTAAGAGGGAAAACCTAGAAAATGGAGTGTATGAAGTTTGTAGATAGAAAACATGTCTGATAAAAATTCCAATCACGATAGAGATAATAATTGAAAAAGAATAGAGATGGTATGATAAACACTATTATATGAGAGAGTGATGGACCAGGTGAGTGGGTAACTATCTGTTCTATAGTTTTAATTATATATGAGATCAAAATAATGGTAAAAATTAATGCATCATATAGTGTCCATTAATGTGGTGATGTAATGTGTTGGTAAATCATGGAATTGGATATAATAGAATATTATAAACATAAATGTCAGATGGCCTAATGTACTAGGGCCCTGAACGGGTGTAATATCTGTTTTTTATATCAGGATGAAAATTTCAAGAGAATATGAGGTTTTCATTTGGTGTATTTGTCAAATTAAAAACTAGGATTCATAAAATAATTCCAAAAGTTGGAAAACTTAATAGTGTTGTTTCTAGATAGTGTTCAAATCTTGAGAGGTGTCATGATTTTTTTTATTGAGTTTCAAGGGCATCAGGCTCTGAAAGCCCTATTTTTAGAAAGCAAAATGGATTTGGATGGTTAATGCATGGTTAGAGTTAACCATGTCCATCAAATATGTGGGGCTTAGACGGTATCGCATAGTTTATAAAACTATGCACCTGAGGCCACATAACCATTTGAGGTATCTTTAAAAAATTTCATAGCCAAACCACACGATTTTCACATGATTAAATGAACCACATTCCTAGCATGGATGGTTAGTTCCACTTATGAATTGGGTGTACAAAATTGGTGAACGGTTTTTCAAAACCATGTGTCCAAACTATAAATCTATTAAAAATGAAAAATGAGAATTTTACACTACCTAATTTAAGTGTTTTACCACTTTTTTCTCCCTCATTTTCCAAGGAGGTCCCCTGTGTACACACCACTCCCCCATCCTCAGCCCTGTGGTTCACCCTCATTTGTTCATGGAATTGAATTTTTTCTGATTTGTTAGCAGCCTCTTGATAATGATAACAATCTTATTTTTTATTTTCCCTATTTATACCACTGTACCATATTCTATTTCCATATGATCTAATTTTCCCTATTTTCATATTATCTATTTAATTATCCATTTTTTCTCATTTTAGCTCGAATCAAATTCCAATAATGGATGAGTGGAGATTTATAAGCATGAGGTTTGTGGTCTATTTTATTTACTCTAATTTTCTTTCATTTATAAAATAGGACATTGTTCCACATCCCATACATTCCATGTGATGCATTATAAATGTGAAAACTATTAATCAATTATTAACACCTCTATTCAATTAGTCTATATGCACTTAATTTCATCATGGTAGGTTATTTACCTTGACTCAAACCACCTTCTTGAGAGTTTCACTTATATTACCATGGCTTCTTATGCTTATAATTATAATTAAAACAACCCATTGAGGTATTTTAACTTTCCATTTTTAAAATTAAATGGTCAAATGGGGTTAAATGAATTTTATATGGTGTTGATGACTTACTTAGAATAGGATCAATATTTAAATTATTCTTGAACATTTCTCCTTCTAAGTGTAATACCCAATTTGAGGATAGTGAACTATTAATGGAATTTTTTACCCATTTTCGTGATCAAATTGTTAAATGTTGTTCTTGGACCATTAATACTTATAAGTGGAATGAATTTTTAGGTGGCTTTGATGCACTCACTCGGTATTTAGTCTTTTATATGATTAAATTTTATTATGGATCGATCGTAGGGACAATTTTATTGTGCCATAGCCTATATGAGTATATTTCTTTACATATTATTATCAATTGATTTTGAAATTATATAATCATGATGAATCATATTCAAATGGTATGATTGAATTCTAAGGGTATTATTTTAAAATAATAAATTTAATGTATTAGTGAAGGTTCACTATGCCTTATGAAATATTGATTTCCTCTTTATGGAATGCCTAGGATGAGGTATCATAGGGAAATTTGGATTACATTATATTTTATTATTATAGAGGGGGCTTTGTTTGGTTAATGGAAATGGAATTTCAAACCCCCTTGTTTGAGGATGTTGGACATGGCGCTTTACATCACTTCAGTTGTTAGACATGACATTCCATTCCCCCTCAATTGGGATATGGGGAATGACCATTCTCCTTACTATTCATGATAACCGAATAGGCGTCACTTATTACTTGTGATACTTAGGAATTAAGTTCCTTACTATTAATGATATTGGGAATGGGATCCCTTTTCATTCTTTAATACAGATGGGAATAGAGACCCTTATATAATATATGAGGCTCTTGCAATTATGCATGGATGCTTGAGTTATGACTCGGGTCTTGGATATTACTATGTATATATTTATATTTCTATATATGTTATCACATATATGGTTCACACACACACACACATAAATATATATATACCTATTCACATGGTGACACTTGTTCAGATTCATTTTCGACTTAGTTCGAAGTAGGTATGGTCTGTTAAGTGTCCTTGAAGAACCTTCTCATGACTTGATTTCATTTAAAATTACTGAAATGCTTATCCATAGATATAAATACAAACTTCTTTATTCTATATTAACATATTGGATTGAATTATACACTATTGGTGGTGTCTTAGTGAGTATATCTCACACCCTATTCAGGCCACTATTTTCTACCCGAACTGACCCCATGGTTGTAGGTTCATGGTTAAATATTGGGATATGTTCCCTATGCTTGGATATAGGATCTTAGGAGTGCAGGGTTAAGACGGAGCCCTTGTTTCTCCTAGAGATAGCCATTGGGTATTTATTTATTTTTATTATATATGTATTTTATTCTCATCAAATATCTTGTTCTTGTACACCATAGGTTCTACATACAAGGATACTCATTCATTATTTTTTGTTGTCAAATTTTATTATCTTCTGATACTCTTTTGTTAATTTGTTTCCATTGTTATTTTTTATATTTCATTGACTATTTATTATCATTTATACCATTGTGATACTTTGGTCAAGCGTTTATAGTCTCTGCACCATAACTCTATCAAACCCTTGCTACTAGTTTGTAGGCCCTTGCATATGAGGATGTGTGCTTGAGGCCATTTAAAAAACTGGCTAAAGGAACCATTTAGTGGAATCTGGGTTAGGATGTTACAATGTGTTATTAGAGATTTATTTTTCCTTTTCCTTAATGTTTTGGTATATTATATAGGATACTAGGAATGTGTTGGGACTTGGTAAATAGCTCATGTCTATGGCCGAACAACCCACGAATTGGGGGTGGGGTGGAGTTGGGGGTGAATCAAGTTTATAGGGATGGGATTATTTATGTATTTTCTCTTATTGTTGATTCATATTTCACCTTGATTGATTGGTATATTTTCATGGAAGGACAAGGAAGTTTTGTTACACACATGATATTATCATAGGCACTTAGAGATTCACATGTCTTGTATATTCCATTCAATATAGTATTAATTTTTGTTTTTACTGATGCATGATGACTAGTATACCATGCTTGTGTGATTATTCAACATGATTATCCTTATACCCTTCTTGGGTGGGTGTTTACATGATTACTGGTATTATTAATGTGTGATATCATGACCTATTATAATTATGACAAAATAATTGGTTATTAATGTGTCCTCATCAACCTAAATGGTGTTTTCATATATAGCTTGATGGCGGCACCTTAATTAACCAATTGTGTCATATTTGATCCCTAAACCATTTGTTGCATGGGTTGAAACATTTATGGTTTTAATTAAATGGGAGAGACTATGAATTTATAATGTGTATGGGCCTTTATAAATTTGGAATGGTAAACCATATAATCAAACCATTATACATGAAATTGATATAATATAACTCTAAAGGTAAAAACATGATAACAGTTACATGAATGACAATTGTAACAAATAATGTCAAGAACCTTCATAATTTGGAAATTATAATTCATCTAATTATACCATGATATATATATATACATATATATATACATATATATATATACATATATATATATATATATTATAAATATTAATTTTTATAGAAGAATAGTTTCTGAAAATTAAAGTGTTATTTTCAATTATAAAGGCTGGTATCTTTATGAACTTGGCATGATGACTTGTATGACTAAATACCTAAATTCGCAATAGGACCCAAGTAGGTTAGTTGGGGCATGTTTCTTATATGATGACTACCTAAACACAAAAATAGATCAGATATGGTTATTTGGGGCATGTTCATTATGAGACAATCCCATTAATGATGTTTTTGATTTTTTTTATTAATTTAACTGTTATGGGTATCACTTAACTGGACCCATATTACAACAACAAGACCCTAGTAGGCTACCTTAATCTTTAATGTATGATATATTGAACCCATGGGGGTATATTCATGATATACATAGTGATTATTTAAAGAGACACATGACATTTAGACAGGTTACTTATAAATTTATGTTGGAATATTACTGAACCACTCACCTTCTAATGGATAAAGATCTGTTTACTACTTTTGGGATTTATTACTATAAGAAATCAATTAATTAAAATTCTAGTTAAAACCTAAATTATGTTTTCCAATATGGATTTCAACTGACATTTTCTTTAACTAATACTATAGCAATATTTTATTGATTATATAAATAATTCTTAAATGTCTAAAATGAAATTATGAAATAATTTTCCCATTATGCTACATGGGGTCAGATAAGTTGAGAGAAAAGTACAATTTTCTTTTATAATTGATAATTTTTATCCCTTATATATGGGATATATTAAATTTTTTAATAAAATTTCATCATTTAAATAGCTTAAAATGAATCCTTTTAGAGGTGGTATAGTTTGAACCATGATGCAAGGGTTAACCTTAGTCTTCCTTGAGAGATGTCTTGAATGGGAGCATGAGAATTGATCGTAGGACTGAGTTGGATTCTTAATGTTTTTAATTGAACATAACAGATAAGTGGAAGATACTAGTGACCTTTTATATATGAATCTAGTTTGTAGTCAATGATTTATTCTTTAAATAAGGTAAAAATATTGTTATAACACCCTTGGAGATAACAAACCATTAAACTATTGAGCAAAGTTTCTAAGACCAGTAAGCACTATTCATTTATTATTTGAGTATGGTAAGACTCTTAGATGTTGAAATGATACTTAAAGGGATAAATTTGGTTCTCTAGTGAGTTTAATATTGATAGGGTATTAATGTATGAGGATACCCTATGGGTGTTATCTCCTTCAACTTTTACATTGATGTTGTGACCTACGTTGGTTCAAGACCTTATTTTCTCCCTCATTTTACTATTTCAAAGAGAGTTTACAGGTTTTTTTGATTCTGTGTAATATATTACCTTAGGTGAGTTATAGTTCTTCTACAATAACAATTAGGTAAAGGTTGATGGACCTAGTGGCCATGTTTTCAGCCTGATTGGAAGGCCTAGGTGGGAGACCTGGAATCCCTTAGTTTTGACTCAGACTTTAGTGGGTCAGCTGATTTTCATTTGATTGAGGGAAACATGTGAGAATGGTTGGCCTAAATATTTCATTTTCCTTATTGAAAATAATATTTTTTATGCTCATTTCCAGACTAATGCATGATGGTGACTGGGTTTTGTGATTTAGGTATGGTGATGAAGTTTTTTTATGAAAATAATCGTGATATATTTTATTAAAATTGTGTTCAATGAGAAGGACCATTATGGTTCCTGGAATAATTGAATTGTGTTTTCACAGTAGATGCTTAACTTTTCAAGGATGATGTCCAGAGGTGGGAATTCATTCAAAAAATCATGGCACATGTAAGTACCTAATTTTAAAGAGGAGTTCTGAGGGATCTCCTAGCATGCTAGAAACTGAAATGTTGTGTAACACAATAATATTTCCCTTGTTTATAGATGACCCTTGGGGGCTTGATTTAGATCTCAAAATGGGTGGTAGTTTATAATACATCCAATACAAGTGAAAATTTAGATCACACTGATTGCATTCAGTAATTGATTAATATTGAACATCTATGAATAGATGGGTGAGATCTAAGGATTGATGGTTATAAATAAGTGATTCTTGTAAGCATGGTGACCCAGAGCTTTGGGGCAAATTTAATGAAGAACCCTATGAGAAGGGATAGTTTAGAAATGGACCAGGTGAAATGAGATGGTTGACCCTTGGTTGGACCATGATAAACGTCACTGGGAGACATGGTGTCAAGTGTATGTGAAGGAAAAACATATCCCTATTAGATGTGAGTATGTATCAGAGGGATAAATACACCCCAATTGAAAAAATATTAGTGTACTCTTATATATTAGTGAACATTCCCAATTTCTTGACATTATCTTGAGTGTGATGAGAGAGAAATGACTATATACAAAGTTATATAATAAAATAGAGTTTATGGAATTATGGAACAAAACTATAAGAATTGTTCTTGATGAGTTATTTAAAATAAGGCATGTAATGCATAGTACACCAGTGGAATTTTAAGGGTGGTGATATTAGTTATAACTTGAAATCAAAAAACATCATAGAAACTATTCTTAGGGTTTAGGAATGAGCAATGAGTGACCTTTACATTATCACTTGAGATGAGTATCTTCATATCCATGCCAATTGTTATATCTAGGCATACACTACAAAATACTTCACTTTTTCCAATGGGAATATATATGTTGGTAAAAGTGAATTTTCTATTGGTAAAACATTTTACCAAAATATATTTCTCTATCACTAATTTATTGGTAAAAACTCTATCGCTAAATATTTTTGCAACAGATAAAATACTTTTGTTGCAATTATAATTATACCAACAGATAATATATATGTTGGTTAAAGTGTTTAACAAAAGGTTATGGTGAAAAATTTATCTTTTGGTAATAATATTACCGATATATAATATATATTTGTTTATAAATTACATTTGAATAAAAATTATAAATTTTTATTACTAGTAAAATTCCATATTATATTTATTATTTTATCATATATAATACGTAGAATATGATGTTAACACATATTCAAACTTAGAAAAAAAATTAATTATATTAATAATGAAATATTTTATACAAAAAGCTGGATCCCCCAATCCTTACCCCCCAGGCTACCCATCCATGTCAATGAACCATCCATTCCATCTAGTAAGCTCAAGCTTCAACGCCCAAACCATGCCAACGACCCATCCATATTCCATCTAGTAAGATCCAGCTCCAACACCCCAACCATGCTAGAAACCCATCCATTCCATCTATTCAACTCTATCTCTATCACCCACACCATTCCATCTAGTCAACTCCATCTTTAGAAACCATCTCCAGATCGATGCAAGTTTAACTTTGACTAGAAGGACCAAGATATTTGTCATGCTCCTCTTGAATATATCCATGGTCTTCCAAAATCAACCTACTTCAGTAATAATTCTACAAAAAAGAAATAGCTCACCAACTTATAATCAAAATAACCTAAACAAAAAAAAGAAACTCAAATAGTACTTCAAGATGTACATTCTAAATAGAAAATAAAACTGTTAAAAAAAGAGAGAAACCAAAATTGCATCTCATACTCCTCTAGAATCCATTCATGATCTTTCAACATCGACTTTCACTACAGTGATTCACATAGAAAATCGATTTCCCTCACTTTCCCAACAATGTTACCTTCACACTGACGAACTGCAGACATCAGTATACCAATGGGATAGCAGTATTCAATCAAAATCAAATTTCATTTAATTTAAATTATAGGTTCTTGTGTGAAATAAGACATACATTTTTGTAAGTGTTGCAATACCTACAAGTGCAACATAATCTACCCAAAGAGAAGCAACCTTTACAATGTCAATTATTTTTTACAATTAAAAATATGTTAGAACTTATGTGATAGATAACAGAAATAAGATAGACTTAAAGAATGAAGTTCTAACCAAGTTGAGTGCAGTGAACTGGAGCTTGAAACATTCTAATTCTAGGAAACCATATTACTATGATAGAATCACTAACCCCCCCCCCCCACAAAGAAAAATATATTGTACTTCTATTATCTTCCTTCCATCCTTATCATCACAAGGGTATAAAACACTCCTCCACTATCTATGTTCATAGATTTATATCAGTAATAAATTAAAAAATATATTGAGGGAAACTATTACAAAATTTCAATCAACATTCTACCAGAATAAATCGATCCTACCATTTTCTCTTCATAAATGTTTACCTCAATGACGCATGAAAATCTTCAATTTGGGTAGAAACAGATTAGTGGGAAAGAGTGTAATGTTTCTCAACAATTAATGAAAAATCATAAGTGTAAATTAAAAAATAAACTAATGCAAGTTGAGAAGAAACTGATATTGTTTTTGAGTGAGAATGAGTGTAAAGCTACTCAAAAATTTATAAAAAGCCATAATTGAATATTAAAAAAGAAGGTAACATTCAAATAACACATTTTATAATTCATTTTAAATAATAAAATAAAGTATGATTAATTAACATGATGCACCAATAGTTTATAATCACATAAAAATATCATTATGATATTAAAAATATAAATGAAACTAATATATATATATCAACTATTATGCATATTTCAACAAATTAAATCTATGAACATGTGAAAAATGTTGTAAAGACTCAAAGAAGTATAAACTCTCAACATAAAATTCAATAGTACACAAAATGATTAATGTAATAAAACGAATATAATGCATTTAAATATCAATTATCAACCATACAAGGATAAAACAAGTGAAAAATAAATCCACTTCCTATAACAATTAAAACATGTAAAAAACACCAGCCTATAGACAAAACGGCCATCATCAACAATCAATGATGAAAAAAATGCTTGGATGTGACTAAACCATGGATCTAGTCAGCCTGCAGACAACACAATCATTCTCAATTCAGCATTGAACCCTTATCCCAGCCTTTAAATCACATGTAGCATGTATGCATCATGACACCATGCCAATACAAATCAACAAAAGACCATTGGGTAGAAAAACCCAAAACTCTAGTGGTACAACTGCGAGCATGCGTGCTGATAGAAAAAAACCAAAAAATTAGTATTGAAAAATCAAACTACATAAGGAAATAACTAGTGATCACAAATGCAACTTGATGTTCTCCAGAAGTAGTGTGCACATAATGAGAAATCTAGAACCCAAGCCATAAGAACCAACAGCAAAGGGAATCAGAAATTAGGTCCAACAATAGAACATTCATCCTAGCTAACAAAACTGTAGCCAGCGCGCGCGAGCAACATAGAACAAAACCCATACAGACTTCCAGATAAAAAAAGATGGCAAAAGATCGGGCCACCAAAAAGGTCTGTAGGAGCCCAAAAGAGACCAAAAAACAATTGCAATACATTAAAGTGGAGATTCATCTCAATAGATTTAGAAAAAAATCCTTTCATGGTAAAATACATCCCAAAGATAGTACACCAACATAAGCAGGTCGTTGAACATGTAGAATCATAATGGATGAGTCTGGGAATAGTGACTCGTGTTGTGATGGGCCACAAGACCTCCCCAACCATGGGGGATCATCCTCTATTCCAGGATTTAAATTATTGACACTGATTTCCTTGATCATATGAGTTTGTCTCAATAGATAAATACTCTATGTTTGAAGCCACCACCACTGGATTCGAAGTGACACAATTCTTAGGAACGAAGAGTTTACCTCAATTAATAGAATCTGGATCATAGAAATCAAATTAGTTGCAAGTGATGACCTGACATCTTAGATTAATAACACACAAAAAACAAACATGGTATCTTGACATGTATAATAAGAAAAATAAATAAATTCACAGTACTGAAATATTTGTTAGCATAATGATAGCATAGATAATGTGAAGAGAAACAAGAATAAATTTAAAAAAAGAAGCAGTATGAACACCCAGAAGAACAGTCCCTTTTGGGGGTTTTATTTCAGCAAAAGAAGGTAGTAGAAGTTGAGAAGAACATCCACCTAGAATAAAATTTGTAATTTGAAGAATTAGAGAGGGATAAATTGGTCACCAACAAGGTATGAATTACCATTTCGGTAGAATACTCTACCATATCATATCTCATTGGTAGGTTGCTGAGTTTCCAAGCTGTAGGAGGTAGTTGGACATCAAAATATAGTAGGTTGCACAAGTGGGCTACTGGGTTAAGGCCTTAATCTTGGTTTAAGTGGTGATAGAGTTGGGTTTTTTGGGTTAGAGAAGTTGGGATGGATGTTTCAAATTAGAGAGTAGTGGGATAAAAATTTAGTTGGGTGGTGTAATTGTTTGTATAGGCTGCTTGCAGGCCTAGTTTCATGAGGGCTGGTCTGGGATTTAGATGTGGCAGTTGATTGGGTCTGTTATTGTGCCCTAAAAATTCAACAATCATAAAATGATAAAGAGACATTTAGTTAATGACAAAAAATGCAACATGTCAATGGTAGTCTATATAAATTAACACTAAAATATACCTTTCATTGTGGAACTTATTCTAGCATTTCTGGAAATCATAATTCTTAGAAAAAACTAATATTTTAAATTCAGTTAAACAAATATATCATTACCTTGTAAACAAATCTCATCGATCATTAATTATCATGCTCAATAAAAGTATGCCCATGTGATTGACCTGCCACTGCAAACAACATAAAAAATGGGTTTAAAATTTTAAAAAGTATAAAATAATTACCTAGTGAAGGAAATTAAAATGAAAAATGCCAAAAACTTAATATTCAAGTGATGCATCTATCACAGCAAATATAAAACACATTAGTTCAAAAATTTAGAAAGTAATACATGCTTAAGAGGTGCAAAAAATGACTATGGAGAATGGAAAAATACAAAAAATGAAAACAAAATACCAATGTGTCAATAATAGTAGGTTCTTCATTGTGTCATATTTTCTCACAAGCTTGCAATCCAAATATTAATAAATATGAACATTTTTAAAAAACATATGAATGAATATGAATTTTTATTAAAAAAAATATAAACGATTATATATAAATATGAACATGTATGAAAAAATATGAATATCATACAAAAGTAAGTTTTTTGTACATTAGAACTTCATCTAATGAATATGAATAATCATATGTATGACCATTGGTTACAGATAATATATAAAATAAGTTTTTATAGAATAAATAACCTGGATATGAATATTTCTTTAAATGAAATTCCAATATTGAACATATTTTATCCCATAAAGTATTATAATGACATTTCTAGAATATGAAATACATTATTTGAAAAAGATCCAATCAAATAAATAATAATTTTTTCTATATTATTGATGATTAATGGAACTTTGATATTGAAAAAATATAACTACTAAGCCGTTTGGCACAAACCAGTTACATTGCTGAAGTCATGTTTGACTGTGAGTTTCCATTCAAGATAGAGCTCATCTTTTCAGTGAAAGCATCCTAGATTACATAGTTTACAGTTACACCATAGACAATTTTTTGGTTGCTTCGTCTCTAGTAAGAACCTATTCATACAATAAAAAATAAATAAGAACCTCAATAAAAATTAAAGATAAAAAATATTGTAATATAACAATGAAAAAATGTGAACCTATATATTCAAGTGAAATCTATTAGTTTCTTAATATATATGAATCAGTGTGAAAAGACATGAATAAATTTTAACCTCTATTAAAAGAATATGAAACACATATGATCAAATTTTATTGAAGAAAATGAATAAGGGAAATATATTTGAAAATTTTGAAAAAACAGTGAACTTGGAGAGGGGTTGCATGGGGATGCCGATCTAAAATGTTGTGGATGATGGCAATAGAGTATGGAGGATGATGGTCGAGCAGGGATGGCAGTCGATCAGGACAACAGTTAGAGCGGGATGCTGTTCGGGGACAATGAGGGGGTTCATGTGAGGACGTTCACGAGGAACGGTAAAGAGGGATACGGAGGTAGAGTTGGGGGAGGGGCATGGTCGTGGGAGATGGGGGAGGGGTTGGGTTGTGGGAGACAATGAGGGGGTTAGGGTTGGGGGAGGGGGTCGCAGGATACGGTGGTGCGGGGGGGGGGGGGCTTATTAGGGTTAGTTTTTTGCATATGTATATATATAATTGAATGTTATGAATTTATATAAAGAATTATATTGTATAAGGATTTTGTTTATATATATATAAACAATAATTATTACTAAATTATAGATATTTTAATTAATTACATATATTTATTATTAAAATGATATTCTTGTAATGGGTAGTATATATGTGTGTGTGTTTTTGTGTGTCTATATATTCAATTTTTGGTAAAATATTTGATATTGTTGAATAATTTATTGGTAATTGATTTTTTTAATGGTAAAATATTTGTCGGTAACAATAAATAATAACAACATATTTATTTATCTGTAAATCAATTTTTGGTATTAGTATGATAAGAGAAGAGATTTAAATGTTGGTAAAAGATTTGTTGGTATTGAACTATTAATATAAACAGATTTATATTTTGGTAAAAATAATTTTTGGTACCTATAGTTAATATAAACAGAATTTAATATATGTTGTAATTGATCATTTTTAATAACAGATATATTATATGTCGATAATTTTTTGTTGGTAAAGGTCACTTTTTTTATAGCGATGGGATCTTGTAATCAGGAAATCATTTCAATGGAGAAACTCCATTTTTTCTCTAATAATGGAAGCTAGATATTTATACCTTGTGGGAAACCCTCATGGGACAAGGGTAATAATATCTTGAGGATATTCATTGAATGGTCATTTTGTATCTTGTATATAATTTAATAAATAAAGAAAAATATATTTGTAAACCATAGTAAATTCCAAGAAAAGGAGTGATTATGGATTTGGGTGAATTCTAGATGTGGTCGTTATGAATGGTGTACTTTATGAAGATACATGGATGCTAGGTCATGATAGTGTTAGTGCTGGTGATGTGACCTGGTGGAATTTTTGTTTTGGAGATGGTTCAGCTAATAGAAATCATTATAAGTTAGTATAGGCTTTGATGATCATGATCATAATAATCTCGATACACCTTTGAATAAAGATTTGGAATCTCATTTTGTGGAAATGTGGACCGTAGGAGTCTAGTATTTTCGAGATAATTGACCGTATGTAGTCCAAATTAACTTCTATCAAATATTTTGTTTAGTTTAGTGAGTAACCACATCAATTATTCCATCGGGATGGGACAGGTGTAGTTTAAAGGTTCGTCAGAGGATTTTCAAGGAACAACTAGTGAAACTAGAATATATTAGGTTAATTTCAATAAAACCACTCTTTTCAGTTGATTAATGTTTTGGGAGTGTCTATGAGACACTAAGGGTGTTCTAAACATTGCAATTATGATGGTGGGAGTGTCGTAACTCTGAATATTCCATTTTAAATGTAGAACCTATGGTGGAGAGTTTTATAGGCCTGATGAGAAATATATGATGATGTGATTGTGTCTCAGTTTAGGAAGTATTTGGTATGTTTCCTCTCCAAGTTTTATTTTTGATCATGTTTTATAATATTATGTTCTTCATGTTTAATTTAGCTATTGTAGGTTCATTGGGTGTGGTAAAATAAACCTAGCCAATTGATTAAGAATTCAAAATCCAAATAGTTTAGGTGATGTTTCTTTGATCCCAAAGGCTTCTCTGTGATGAGATGTTCTAAGGTGGGGATATTTCAAGATCCCATGTTTTATATAAGGTTGAAACTATTAATATAATTTCATTTTTTCATTTTTGGATGCGTATAATTTCAAACAATGATTTGGAACACAATTTTGGGTTTTGGAACACTTAAAAGTAAATTTTTTAGACAGAGATTAAAGCTCTTGAGGTTTTATGAGTGTTTTATTGAGTTTTGGGATCGTTCAGCATCAAAACACCATTTTTTGGAAGGAGAAATAGAGGTTCACTGTAACACCCAGAGCTTCCACGATACGCTTCTCTTTCAATAATGCAATAGCTTGCATTGCACGCAAGTTCGAGATTCTAACACACTGCGACTAATAAAAATAGCCATTATGAATAGTAATACCCACATTTTGAAATTATATATATTTTATATTTCAAAATGGATATCATTTTTGGATTCGGTATGTCGAAATTAGCCTATATTGAATTTTTTGTAATTTTCTGAGAACTTCCAAATTTTTATGAATAGTGAAAAATACTTAAAACAAATTTTTTAATAAGAATAGTTTATATTGATAAATTATACTATTGAGTGGTTTTAAAGTATAATTAGAATATATTTTTACCATTTTATCCAATGGTGTTCATTAGAATTAATTTCACTTTGAAATTGGACATAAACAATTGTCAATCTTTTGATATATATTGTTTCTTAAAAACACGCTATTTGTTGTGACAGCGGGAATTAATTATAAAATTAATTAATGAAACTTATATGTTTGTAAATTCATAAAATAGACATCATTTTTTAATTCGGAATATCAATTATAGCTTAGGGTAAAATTTTGGCATTGTTCTGAAAAACTTCAATTTTTGATGAATAGTGAAACCACTAAGTGGTAGTTAAATAACTGATTTTTCGTTTAAATGAAATATTACCACTTCTGTGATTTGATTTTCAAAAATCCGACATACATGGTTGTCATTAGGATGTAAAATTTGGTTCAATGGTATTAAAATAATTTTTGGTGAATAGTAACTTTTAAGTTTAATTAATCGCGATTAAAGGTAATTAGTGTAATTTAAGGTAAAGATAATGTTATAATAATATAAAATTACCTTTACACTTGTCCTAACCCTATTGGATGAGTCATGGACGACCAAGACAATCCATGGGTCAACTTGGGGACCCCATGGAGCCACTTTGGTAGGAAAATGACATAAATAACTTTTATTTAAAGTTAAAATAAAAATGTCACAAACATAGGTTGTTCTACTAAAACAATTTTTAAATGGGGTTATACAAGTCATATTTTTGACTATAAATATTCATTAGAAAGCTAAAACGATTTCCTACATCATAATATTTTTTTTATAATTTTTAGACATTAAATAAATTAAATTATTTATGACACCATGATGATGCAGCGATTACCTCATTAATTAACGATTTAAATAAAATGAAAAGATAATGTAAAATCCAAGGCTTAGACTTTTCAAAAACCTATTGGTTGAGTATATTTCGAACCCGTATCACCTTACCCTATAATTATATAAGTTTGGGACCTTTAGAATCCGAAAAACATTGTATAATAAAGTAACATTTCATTACTTTCCAAGAGTGCCCCTCCTCTCCACTTATAAAAGGTCCCCACCACTACCACCTTATTCACACATTCAAGCCATTTGGCTTGGCCAAACTCTTCCCAAATACTCTCCCAACTTCCCTATCTTACTCCTAGAAGCATCACTTTGGTCATAATTCTTCCCAAGGAAGCCTTCGGCTCAAATCAAAAAAAGAGTTACCCGATTTTATGGTAATGTCTTCTCTTATGTTATTTTGTTTTATTTTGCTTATCCAACCCCCTAAACTCTTTTTATTCATTTATTTTGTAACAACACCAGTATCTTAAATATACTAGGATGTTGTTATAAAAATTATTTGAGCTACACTTACACACACCTACATCTAATGGTTAAAGAACATACTGTTTCTGTGGATGGCGAATTTCTGCCTCACAAAATGATGATTATTCAACACTCATATAACACCTTCAAAGGTGGCCATTAAGATGTCACTCTATTTATACATGATATATAATATGTTTATGTTTTACTTAAGGTTCTGTATTTTTCATTTATTTCATACCTTTATTGTTTCCATTATGGGTAAATGCGATATTTTCATTTAAGGAAGTGCGGACTACCGCCCCCTCAAAGTGATTTGAATCGTTAATGCCATATGTGGGATGTATAAAGGATGGAGTAAATGATATTATATATTATATTATACTGGAATTATAATACACCTTTATACTATTATTATTTCATTCCATTAAATGCGAAATAGAAATGAAAGTAGTGTCCATGCGTACGTACGGCTTACCGTCTCCATGAACGGTGCATTTCATTTCTTACCTATAAATGTTATGTAATATTATAAATGAATGTATATACTGGATATATATGATATATATGATATCTACATAATTAATATAATTCTGGATATAATGGATATTTCACCACATGAACAACTTGTAATTATAAGAAGTTTATTTTTGACTCAAGTACCAAAGATCGACAAAATGACCGTTATTAACTTAAATAATTTCATAATGTTCATAACATGGTAATAAGTGATATAAAAGGAATAATGAACATGAAAAAGGTTCTTAAGTAAATAGAAATTAACTCTATCTTATTATTCAGGAGGTTAAAGAACGATCGAGTCAAGTCGGACACGAGGTAAGGGAATTTCTTAACCCAATTTCCATTCTTTGGGTTAATCTCCTACTTTCAAATTATCTCATGATATTATTATGTCCTATCTTGTATTTGTACTTTATTTATGTGTACTTATAGTGAATACACATAATAGATCTACTTTATTTAAAAAAATGATCTTTGTAAGGGTTTTCGTCTCAATCTCCTTTCATTGAGGCGTATTTTGTTTTATAGACAACTTTCTTTTATACGGTGTATAAACCCCTTTGACTTTTACGTTTATTCAAAAGGAATATTTTTTATACGAAGCATTTTACTAAACGACAAAAAGGTAATGTTTTTATTGTCGTACATATGCGGAGACAACGACTTCTCCGCCGTCGTGACCATTATTTGAGTTTTGGCTTCCTCTACAAGCCATAACGTTTTTTTTAATGAAAAATAAATACAAAGTCTTAACATTATTTTAGTTTGGTATTGAAAATGGTTTTGAAAGTGTTTTTATTATATCAATGTGTTGTATTGATATTTTGTGATTGAAATGGGTAAATTTTATGTTTCCTTTATGCATGTTTTATGTGATATGATTATATTATGGTTTATGATATGTTTGAACCTATTCATATGAGGAATGCATTGGACTTAATAAGTGACGGGTGGAGCCCTCTATAGCTCCTCGATGCATCGGTAGGTCTCATGAGACAAACTAGTGTCTTGGCACGAGGCCTTGACAAAACCTTATTTGTGGTCTTGGCATGAGGCCTTGACTACGTGGTTATGATAGTCTGGCATTATGCATTCCATCATTATGAAAGTGGTTATTGATATTACATGTGATTATTCGACTAGTAGAATATCCATGTGAATAAGTAAATGGCATTATCTCATTTTACTTTTTCCATATTATGTTGAAGTTCATGTTTAAAAGGCTTTTGTTTTAGTTATACATTGCCTTAAATGTTAATGTTTATTTATGAAAGCTTCCGCAATATTGTTATCCTTACTGAGCATCTGAGCTCACCCCTTTCAATGTTTTAATTTTTCCAGGATGTGAAGAAGTATATTATGAATGACCTTCAGGGATAATATAAGGGGATATGAAGAGAAGATGTTGTAGTTTTGTTTTAATTTATGATGTAATGTAAGACTTATGAATGTATCTAGTGTTTCCAAGGCTACTAAACTAATCAGTCTTTCGAGACTTGATCTTTTGTGATCATGACAATGTTATGAAGTAATGCACCGACTTTGGGTAACTGGGGTCGGGGTGTTACAGTTGGTATCAGAGGCAGCTTAGTACTAACCTTGGAAGCTAGATTTAGATAAACTCTGATTAGAGAACATAGCCCAAAGATAGACTTTGAGGATTAGTATAGAAGAACTTCCTAGAATTTTAGTATTACAGAGATTTTGTGAGTTTTCCGAGAAATACATCCATGTATGGATACGAGCAGGTAGAGGCGGCTCTGGCACAAATGTACCTAAAGGTAAAACCCAAAAACACCGCTTTGAGCTAGACTCGAATGGGAACTGGTGCACGACAACGGGTCTTGCTGCACTCTTGGTTACGACACTCCCGGGGGATATTCTTAAGATAATTCTCATTTTCTTTACAAACCATTATGAAGGGTTTATGAGTATATACTTCCTCAAAGAAAACATTTCTTTTTATGATTATGGGTTATATCCATAAATAGTTCAATTTATGTTAAGTATTTTATAAGTATGGAATTATGTATTTTGATTCATAAACTAATCTAGTTTATGCCATTATATAGAAATGGTGCCCAGTGGAAGGAATGTGAACTCCAGCAATACGTATGATCCAAAGCGTAAGAATGATCATATCTTTCAAGGTATTAAGCTAGCATTTAGAAGGGAAATAATCTCCCATGTTTTCTCAACATATGAAGAAATAGTATCATGTGTTAATAAGATAAGTAAAGAATTCTCTGAGTCTTATGGATTTTAAGGGAATAAAGAGAAGAAAAGGATGGAAGAGAGAATGATGGAAAAAGGGACGTGGGAAAAGAAGAATTTTCCAATATGTGATAATTGTGGGAAGAAACACCTTGGAACTTGCCTTAAGGGAATGAGAGTTTGTTATAAGTGTGGAGAAAAAGGACACCAAGTGTGTGACTACAAGGGTAAGAAAAAGGTTTCAAATGTACAATGCTTCATCTGCAAGGAGTGGGGACACTACGCAAACCAATGTCCAAATCATCAGAGTATGCCCCAAATGATGTTATTGGATAATAATCAAGTTATGATACTACCACAGATGAGGAGGAATGATTAGAGTTCTTATGTTGTTATTAAATAATTTTGTCATTTGAGTGTTGTATCAATGATGTACTAGTTATAATAATTATGGAGTATATAAGGATTGTACTGCAATACTATTTAATCAAGGACTTGAGATTGTGTGGAACCAAGAAAAGTGACTCCACAGTAGGTTAAATTTTTGGAAAATATATGGTTGAGAGAAAGGTAAACCATAATATGGTTCTAATACCGAGATAGTGATTTTGGAATAATACATAATTGATTTGGATAAATTATATTGGATATTCTTAACTTCCTTGAAACTGATTAATGATTTGTATGCATTTTTGGATAGAAGGAGTGTATCTAGTATTATATAAGGAATAAGGGATCATGAATGTAATCAATAAGGATTTATGGTAATTCAGTATGTTTCATTGTTTTAAAAGAATACATGATGAAGGTGTTCACATGTTGTTACGTGGAAAAAAGGATCTTCATTATGTTTACCTTCCTTATAAAATTTGGACTATGAGTTGGGAAGAAGTATTTTGGATAACTATAAAGGTTGGAATGGATTAAGTTAATCTTTGGATAGTATTGTTTAAGGTTAAAACATTTCTGAAGATTATTTTTTGGAATATTATAATACTATAGTATTAGGAAAAGGACAACCTGTAGGGTTGGGCGATAACCCGTCGCTTCGGACAAAGCTACAGGAATCAAACCCACAACCACATTGCGACAGGCCTTTATTACCTACCACTAGCCTACAGGAAGTCCCTGGTTATTACAAAATAGTTTTCGTAATCTAAATGGTATGTGTTAATATTTTGAACCTTGTACGATTAGGATAAATATAATATTTTTGAGTTCCATTATCTTTTTGAGTGAAAGATGAGTTTGTGGTAGAAATTAGTTGTAGGTTGAAGCTCTACTTGTCAAGAATATATATATATATACCTATCTCTTATTCTATGAATAAATTAATTCTTAAACTTTAGTAAAGGGATATTAAAACAAAAAATGTGTTATCCTAATACCTTATGTCTTGTTGAACTGATAATATTTTAAATCAACATAGATTGAAGGCTTTGAGGCCCTCAATTTTACACTTGTTTGTGATTGATGACCTCAATCACTCCCTACAAATATTTACGTTTTTCCTCCAATTATATGTCTCTAATTACCACCAATGTTCTCCTTATCAGGATCATAATTTGGTGGTGAGTTTTTCATTTCCATTTCCCTCTTATTAAGGCTAAATTTTATTAACCTTATTTCCGATGTGGGTTTTCCACAAAGGTATTTTCTATTTTCAACCTTTTATTTTCAAAGAAAAATTTCAAATTGCGAGGACGCAATTTATTGAAGGAGGGGAGAATGTAACACCCCGAGCTTCCATGATAGGCTTCTCTTTCAATAATGCAATAGCTTGCATTGCACGCAAGTTCGAGATTCTAACACACCGCGACAAATCAAAATAGCCATTATGAATAGTAATACCCACCTTTTGAAATTATATATATTTTATATTTCAAAATGGACTTCATTTTTTGGATTCGGAATGTCAATTATAGCTTAGGGTGAAATTTTGGCATTGTTCTGAAAAACTTCAATTCTTGATGAATAGTGAAACCACTAAGTGGTAGTTAAATAACTGATTTTTCGTTTAAATGAAATATTACCACTTATGTGATATGATTTTCAAAAATCTGACATACATGGTTGTCATTAGGATGTAAAATGTGGTTCAATGGGATTAAAATAATTTTTGTTGAATAGTAACTTTTAAGTTTAATTAATCGCGATTAAAGGTAATTAGTGTAATTTAAGGTAAGGATAATGTTATAATGATATGAAATGACCTTTACACTTGTCATAACCCTATTGGATGAGTCATGGCCAACCAATACAATCCATGGGTCAACTTACGGACCCCATGGAGCCACTTTGGTAGGAAAATGACATAAATAACTTTTATTTAAAGTTAAAATAAAAATGTCTCAAACATAAGTTGTTTTACTAAAACAATTTTTAAATGGGGTTATACAAGTCATATTTTTGACTATAAATATTCATTAGAAATATAAACAGATTTCCTACATCATGATATTTTTTTTATAATTTTTAGACATTAAATAAATTAAATTATTTATGACACCATGATGATGCAGCGATTACCTCATTAATTAACGATTTAAATACAATGAAAAGATAATGTAAACTCCAAGGCTTAAACTTGTCAAAAAACTATTGGATGAGTATATTTCGAACCCTTATCACCTTATCCTTGAATTATATAAGTGTGGGACCTTTATAATTGTAAAAGCATTGTATAATAAAGTAACATTTCATTACTTTCCAAGAGTGCCCCTCCTCTCCACTTATAAAAGGCCCCCACTACTACCACCTTATTCACACATTAAAGCCATTTGGATCGGCCAAACTCTGCCCAAATACTCTCCCAACTTCCCTCTATTACTCCTAGAAGCCTCACTTTGGACAGAATTCTTCCCAAGGAATCCTTTGGCTCAAATCAAAAAAAGAGTTACCCGATTTTAAGGTAATGTCTTCTCTTATGTTATTTTGTTTTATTTTGCTTATACAACCCCCTAAACTCTTTTTATTAATTTCTTTTGTAACAACACCAGTATCCTCAATATACTAGGATGTTTTTATAAAAATTATTTGAGCTACACTTACACACACCTACATCTAATGATTAAAGAACATACTGTTTCTGTGGATGGCGAATTTCTGCCTCACGAAACGATGATTGTTCAACACTCATATAACACCTACAAAGGTGGCCATTAAGATGTCACTCTATTTATACATGATATATAATATGTTTATTTTTTACTTAAGGTTCTTTATTTTTCATTTATGTCATGCCTTTATTGTTTCCATTATGGGTAAATGTGATATTTTCATTTAAGGAAGTGCGGACTACCGCCCCCTCAAAGTGATTTGAATCGTTAATGCCATATGTGGGATGTATAAAGGATGGAGTAAATGATATTATATATGATATTATACTGTAATTATAATACACCTTTATACTATTATGAGTTCATTCCATTAAATGCGAAATAGAAATGAAAGTAGCGTTCATGCGTACGTACGGCTTACTGTCTCCATGAACGGTGCATTTCATTTCATACCTCTAAATGTTATGTAATATTATAAATGAATGTATATAATGGATATATATGATATATATGATATCTAAATAATGAATATAATTCTGGATATAATGGATATTTCACCACATGAACAACTTGTAATTATAAGAAGTTTATTTTTGACTCAAGTACCAAAGATCGACAAAATGACCGTTATTAACTTAAATAATTACATAATGTTCATAACATGGTAATAAGTGATATAAAAGGAATAATGAACATGAAAAAGGTTCTTAAGTAAATAGAAATTAACTCTATCTTATTATTCAGGAGGTTAAAGAACGATCGAGTCAAGTCGGACACGAGGTAAGGGAATTTCTTAACCCAATTTCCATTCTTTGGGTTAATCTACTACTTTCAAATTATGTCATGATATTATTATGTCATATCTTGTATTTGTACTTTATTTATGTGTACTTATAGTGAATACACATAATATATCTAGTTTATTTAAAAAAAATGATCTTTGTAAGGGTCTTTGTCTCAATCTCCTTTCATTGAGGCGTATTTTGTTTTATACACAACTTTCTTTTATACGGTGTATAAACCCCTTTGACTTTTACATTTATTCAAAAGGAATCTTTTTTATACGAAGTGTTTTACTAAATGACAAAAAGGAAATGTTTTTCTTGCCGTACATATGCGGCGACAACGACTTCTCTTCCACTATGACCATTATTTGAGTTTTGGCTTCCTCTACAAGCCATAACGTTTTTTTTAATGAAAAATAAATACAAAGTCTTAACTTTCTTTTATTTTGGTATTGAAAATGTATTTCAAAGTGTTTTTATTATATCAATGTGTTGTATTGATATCTTGTGATTGAAATGGGTAAATGTTATGTTTCCTGTATGCATGTTTTATGTGATATGATTATATTATGGTTTATGATATGTTTAAACCTATTCATATGAGGAATGAATTGGACTTAATAAGTGACGGGTGGAGCCCTCTATAGCTCCTCGATGCATCGGTAGGTCTCATGAGACAAAATATTGTCTTGGCACGAGGCCTTGACAAAATCTTATTTGTGGTCTTGGCACGAGGCCTTGACTATGTAGTTATGATAGTCTGGAATTATCCATTCCATCATTATGAAAGTGGTTATTGATATTGCATGTGATTATTCGACCAGTAGAATATCCATGTGAATAAGTAAATGGCATTATCTCATTTTACTTTTTCCATATTTTGTTGAAGTTCATGTTTAAAAGGCTTTTGTTTTAGTTATACATTGCCTTAAATGTTAATGTTTATTTATGAAAGCTTTCGCAATATTGTTATCCTTACTGAGCATCTGAGCTCACCCCTTTCAATGTTTTAATTTTTCTAGGATGTGAAGAAGTATATTATGAATGACCTGCATGGATAATATAAGGGGATATGAATAGAAGATGTTGTAGTTTTGTTTTACTTTATGATGTAATGTAAGACTTATGAATGTATCTAGTGTTTCCAAGGCTACTAAACTAATCGGTCTTTCAAGACTTGATCTTTTGTGATCATGCCAATGTTATGAAGTAATGCACCGACTCTAGGTAACTGGGGTCGGGGCGTTACATTCACAATTAGAACATGTTTAATTATAAATATTCACAGCAACCATGCAGGACTTGAAGGGTGCCACATAGTGTGTCAGACCATTCACCAAATGCATGATGGTTCCAGGCGCAGCGGAAGCACGGTTGGGATGGTGCCCAAATTTAATTTTTACCATAATCAGTGATTATTCCAGTATCAATATGATGATGAATTCCAGTCTCCATGGAATAAAATCAAAGATTTAGATAAAAAAATTAAGAGACCCCAAACCTTTTGAGAGAATCTTTCACATCTTTTTTATAATTAATTTAAATTTTATTTTTAATGAAATAAAATACCTGGTTCTTTGGTACTTTATTCATTGTTGATGTTGATCATCAGGTATGACCCTTTTGGACTCTCTCATTGCGCTTGTGAGGATCCAAACCAGAATCCCTCTGGCGATGATCCACACATGCTCTAATGGTCTCAGATTAAATCCACTCACTTTTTGAGTACTAGCGTGGTGAAGCGAATGTCTTGCGTTGATAAATCTTGATCTCCTATTCTTATATCTTAAATAATGTCTCTCATTATTGAGAGGGAGAGAGGATAGGAGTCGAGAGATGATTCCTAACTTGGAATTTCTCTTGTGTCACAGGTTTCCCATACCTGGCACACTAGGCGTACCTGTTTATTTATTGATATGGGGATTCGGTTATAATATTTAATTGTGTAACATAAATTAAATACATTCATAACCTTAGATAAAACCCATGCTAAATAATAAAAATAACCGCATCATTATTTTTGGTGCATAACTTACGCAAAATGGAATGATAAATGAAATCACATGCCACGTAATTATAACAATGTTATTATTAATTTATTTTGTGCCAACTAGTTGGATAATTATTTACCGTCTTGCAAATAATTATTTTACTACCGAACTGACCTTGGTCCACTCGAACTCCACATCCATTTATTGAACACCCGAATAAATAAATAAATAATATATTCTTTTAAATAAATATTTTTTAAAAAAACTAGTAAATAAATATTTATTAAATGTTCAATAAAATAAATAAATATATTTTTATTCAGAATCCCATGAATAAATATTTATTTAATTTATGTAATAATTTTAACTTGAATAAAATTATTCCACTATCTTGAGAATAATATTATTAAATAAATTCAAATAGAATTTAATCGAGACCACAATAAACACTTAGTGTGTGACCCTATAGGATTCTTTCTCATTAGCATTAGGCGAGTTTTCCTAAAGTCCAAGAGTGTTGTATAACAATGAGTCAAGGCACTCAAGTGAAAGAACATAAATTTGCAACAATGAAATCCACATAAGAATTCTCATTGTGTAATATAGTCCATTTATCTCAGTATCTCATCAAGATGGTTTTATGATAGTGTCATCAACATTTATGCTTGATATGTCATTCTTTGACTACCTAAAATAAACTCGTCATTACACCATGGCTATGGAATTTCGTGCAATGGTTATATTTGAATCAAAGGCCTGAGATACCAACTTCCATAAATGGAAGGGACAATCCTTCCTCGACTTATCCATTAATAGCATGTCATTCATGACATACCCAATGTACCATAATTCCCGCCAACTGTCTGTGTGACGGTTTTTGTCAGTAAATCAAAGTGTGTAAGTCATGGAATGTATTAATGATAATATTAAAGTCTAAGGACCATTACACACACTCGTAGATAGGAATATCTGATGACAGCAAAACATGTTTAATTCTTACTGTCGGGTCTATTCTCATAATCTATCATCTTGGAGATTACCAGTTGAAAACATAATGATAAGAAGTCTCATCTGCTTATGTGTACTCACACCTAACAGTTTGTATACTATGTTTCCCATCATAGTATGTCATCCAACCGTAGAACTATATTTAAGAATATTTTCATAGCACTTCAAGGTTCTCAGCATATTGGGGAATGGCTATGACCTTGTCAATGTGACAAATACTCCAGGACATTTTTACACTATAGTTATACATAACGATGAACAATATGTAATAAGATGTTTAATATTTAAATATATTAAATATTCATGTAATCAATGTACATTAATTTGGTTATAGGAAACCAACTCATACAAACTCACACTTGGACTAGATCCAACTGCCTACGACTTTTAGTCCAATAGACCTTGCATGATGATCATATTTCTACTAATTAAAGGATTTAATGAAGGGGTTTTTCATATTGACTTCTGTGGAAATACTACTCACTCTAACTTCACCTCTCTTAGAAAAATCCCTCAAGAGATGATACTTTTGAAGTATGTGCTTCGTTCGCTGATATGACCTCGGCTCTTTTCTGATAGTCACCGCTACAGTATTATCACAGTACATTGTGATGGGATCTTTACTAATAGGTATCACATCCAGATCTTACATGAATCTTCACATACAAACTACTTATTTAGCTAATTGATAAGCTAAAATATACTCAAACTCTATTGTAGAATTAGCGACCACACTCTCCTTTGAGCTCCTCTGGCTCACTGCACCTCCATTCAAAGTGAGATGTATCCCATTTGTGACTTCATGTCATCTTGATCAATCTAGAAACTAGAATCTACATATACTCTTATGACTAGTTCCTCATATCCTCCATAAATAAATAAAATATCCTTATTCCACCTTAAATACTTTAGGATCGTCTTCACTGCCATCCAATGGTGGTCACCTGGGTCGGTTTGATATCTGCCTACTGCACTCAATACGTAGGCGACATCCATCATAGTACATAGCATTGCATACATGACTAACCCAATCGCTGATGTGTATGGATTCCTTACCATTATCTTTATTTCAACATTTGTCTAAGGGAACATTTTCTTGGAAATATGGATGCCATGTGATGATAGAAACAATCCCCTCTTGGATTTTTCCATACTAAATCTCTTATGTATCTTGTCAATGTATGTAATTTGAATTAGGACTAGAAATATCTTGGATCTATCACGATGGATCTCAATCCCAATAATATATATTTCCTATCCAAAGTCCTTCATGGATAATCATTGATTCAACCATGCCTTAACAAACTATAAGATTGGTATCTTTTTCCAATAAGTAATATTTCATCAACATATACCATTAGAAAAATGACTGCATTCCCACTAAACCATTTGTAGACACAAGGCTCACATTCATTCTTGATAAAACCAACTTCTATTATGGCTTCATAAAAATGAATGTTCCATGACCTAGATGCTTTCTTTAATCCATAAATAGATTTCTGCAACATGCATACCTTATTGGAATCCTTTTGAGTCATAAACACTTCAGGTTGTGTCATGTAGACATCTTCTTGAAGGTTCCGGTTAAGGAAGGTTGTTTTTACATCCATTTTCCAAATCTCATAGTCATGGTAAGAAACAATGGCTAATATAATTCTGATGTATTCTGGCATTGGAACTGGTGAAAAGGTTTCGTTATTACCAATTCCTTGACGCTGCTAGAACCCTTTTTCAAAAATTAATTCCTTATAGGTAATGGATTGTCTTCCATGTACAATTTCTTATTGAATACCCATTTACAACCAATAAGATTTACATCAAATAGAGGATCTACCAAAATCCAGACATGGTTTTGGTACATAAAATCCATTTCAGAATTCATGTATTCTTTCCACTTGGAAACATCTGTGCCACTTACTACATACTTGTAGGTTAGAGGATCATCATTATCAACTAATGATGAGTCACCATCCTCATTAACTAGAAACCTATATAGTCTTGGTTCTCTAACATTACTTTTACCCTTTCATAGTTCTTGTGTCTCTATAATAGTTCTTTCTTCCATGAGGCTTTGTGGAATTTGTTCCTATACCAACTCTTGTATACCTTGGGCCTCAACCTCATTGAAGTCTATCTCTCTGCCACTATATCTTTTGGAGATGTGCTCCCTCTCAAGTAGTATGGTGTGTCTTGACACTATAACCTTTTTGTCTAATGGGTTTTATAGGTAATATCCCATTGTTTCCTAGGGGTATCCTATAAAGTTACACTTCATTCCTCAGGGTGCAACTTTGTTACCTAAAGGGGACTTAACAAACTCTTCACTTCCTACACATGTAAATTCAATAACATGACTTTCTTTATACTCCAAAACTCACATGGAATACCATTTATCAATTTTGTTGGTACTTGATTTAGTATATGTGTTGTTGTTTTTAAATCATATCCCCAAAAGGATAATGGATGACTTTCATGACTCATCATTGATCTCACCATGTCTAACAAGTTGTGGTTCCACCTTTCGCTCACACCATTCCATTGGGTTGTGTAAGGAGGATTGAGTTGGGATTGAATCCCAACCTCTCATAAATAATCAATGAAGTCTTCATTAAGATATTCTCCACCTCGGTCTAAGTAGAGTTTCTTAATATTCTTACCAAGTTGGTTCTCAACTTCATTATTTTATTCTTTGAACTTATCAAAAGAATCTGACTTATACCTCATTTAGTAGATATATCCATTTCTACTAAAATCATAAGTAAAAGTTAGTAAGTATGAGTAACCACCCCTTTATTCAACTAGAAATGTTCCACACACATCGGTATGAACCTATTCAAGAAGCTCTTTAGGCCTTTCACCTTTCCCACTAAATGGGTCTTTGGTCATTTTGCATTGTAAACATGCATGACATACGCCAAGTGATTTTAGTTATAAAGAATATAAATATCCATCTTGATGTAACTTTGTCAATCATTTCTCATTTACATGACCTAGCTGGTGATTCCAAAGTTTTTTGTGGTATGAGTCATGTGGAGTATCTTTGTTATCAATTTCTATTACTTGGTTTGTGTCATCCAACATGTAAAGATCCTTGTATAAATGTGCCTTACCAAAACAAATGATATCTTTGTAAAAAAAGCAACATTCATTTCCAAATTTGAAAACAAATCCATATGTATCTAATATAGATACAGAAATAATGTTTTTATCAATAGATGACACATAATAACAACCCTTCAACACCAAGATCATCCTAGTTGTCAACGTGAGGTTGTAGTCCCCGATAGCTACAACAAAAAGTCTGGCTCTGTTGGTTTCTTATAGATCTACCTCCCCTCGGTCAATCCTTCTCAATCTACATGGTTCCTATATTTGGATACATATGTTAGAACCAAAATATATATTTAATACCAAATTTTTAGATACAAATAGATTTCATTTGATAACAAATGCACCTGAAGCTTCCCCTTGCTTCTTAGGCTAGGTGCAATTTTTCTTCCAGTGGTCTTTCTTTCCACATGCAAAACAAATAGCTTCATATTCCCTTACCTCCCCTTTGATCTTATTTTTCATAGAAGTGTGTGAAGAATCTTTGGACTTATAGATCTTAGCCCTCCCTTTACTCTTATTCATCATAAGGATAGAATGATTTTCGCACTTCATATCTTTGACCACATGGGAAATGAGGATAAGAAGATCAGATATAGACTTCTCAATGTTGTTCACATTGAAATTAAAAAAATATGGAGAATCTATGAGGGAGTGATGAAATAATAAGATCAGTACCCAATTATTCATGAAGTTTAAATACTAGAACCTCCAGGAACTCAATGTAGCCAATGAGATTGACTCTATGAGGCCTAGCTGGGAACCCTCTCTAAGCTTACTCTGAAAGAGTGCCTTAGAGATCCCAAACCATTCTTGTCTTTCTCTCTCCTAGTAAATACCACAGAGGTGCTCGAGTATGCTATAGGCATCCATGTTGTCATGAGACTTCATGATATCACTATACATTGATGATAACATAAAACATTGAACATAGACCGCATTTTTCATATGTTTCTCATAGACCAATAACTCTTTTTCACTCACCTCTTGGGTAGGAGGATCAGGTAATGCTGACTCCAACACATAAGACTTCTGTTCATGGCATAGAATAATCTGAAGGCGTCTAAACCATTCCTGGAAGTTACTGTCTGTGAGGATTTTGTCTTTATCCGGAATTGATCATAGGGATAGTTTGGTTGATGAGCTTTTCATTTTATTCTACAATTAAAAGATAAAATGATCATAACTTTCTTGATTACATTTTATAAGAAATAATAAAGTAATTTTATTAAGTCACCCACTATTTTATCATGTCCCAATGGCCCTCACCATTGAAATAGTAATGTCTAGTTTTCATTTCATTCTAGTGTAAAAGATCCATATTCCCCTTCACATAACACCAAAAAGGGTTGGACAAGCTATTTAATGGTATTTAGGCAGGAAGGTCTTCTCCAACTTCTGGCTTGCACCTCCTTGATCCATTGAGTGGACTTCCCAATCCTGAATTCCTAACTTAGATTTCCTTAACACTTTCCTCTAATATTACAAAAAGTCTAAAAAGGGATACTCCTCTTGATGTAATATGGTTAAGTCAATCCAAAACCTTTCATAAGTTATTCCTATATAAAATTAAGTGTCCTAAAACGGTTGGTTAAACACATAGTTTTATTGAGTCTTTCTGTTACTCAAGTAACATAAAGCTTAGTCTAACTTAATATTTTTTTAGGTATTTTTATCTCTTATGTGTAAATTGAATTATTATTTTTATCATGTTCTTGTTAATATTAAGTGGAAATTACTTAAGTGATTAACCATGTCTTGATAATATTTATGCACAAGACTAGTTTATTTTATTTCCATATTACATGCTTTTTAGTTCATTAATTATGTGATCACAACAACACATCCATAATGAAAAAACATGCAACTGAAAGAAATAAAATAAAGTTAAGGGCATGATCATGAGATTTTTTCTAATGGTTAGTTTATCTATCATTTGATTAACTAACCCTGACCTAGGGGATAAACACCTTTGTGTTTATAGCATTCCACTTATCCACCTTTGTATCTCCTTTGATTTGTTTCACCTCGACTCCTGACTTGGACTGCCTCCACCAGCTTGGGAGCTCCATCCATTACATATGATTTTTAAACTCACATGAAGGTGAGGTATAAAAAGGGGTTTACATGAAAGAAACCACAAGCATTAAGGTGCTACATATTAATGAGTAAATATGGCTCATAGGCCAACAATTAATTTAATAAATAAATTAAAAGAAAACCAATCACATACAAAGGTCTTGGTCAAGATCATGATCTCCCACATACATGTAATGAGTTACACATTTAAAAAAACTAGTATTAAATTCCGTAATCATTCTTATTAAGATAAATTGTGCTCAAATGGATTAATTATTATCTTTAATTGATAAATCCTTTTATCTTAATCCTTTTTTGAATTTTCGATAGATTCTCATCCTAGTACATAAATGCACCTTGGAGGTATCCTGGTGAATACCCATTCGAATCTACCCAACATGTATTATATTTTAATACTATTTTACTCTTATGACATATGCCAAACAAGATGTTTAAATGCACAGATTAACAACCTATAATATGATTTATACATGATATGTAGTTATGAAAATTACACAAACATTAAAGTTTTAACTTTGTGTAATTTGGTAAAGTACATGAAATGTAGTTCCAACTACACTTCATGTACTACCTTCACTATATATCCAAAATTAAATTCTTAGAGAATCTACGTTTGAAGCATAATTTAGAAATTTCAGATTACACAGTGTGTATAGGGAGATACACGCCATCTTTTCTCCATGTTACACAGTTACTGGTCAGCTTAGCAGTATCTGGTATCCACGGTTTAGCCCCTAACCCAAACAGACTACCCGCCGTGTGTAGTGGGCCACACAACATGTAATCCAGTAAGTGTGTGCCTATCTATCCCAGTAAACACACGGTGTAGAATTAACTACACCATGTGAAATAAGTTCACAAGGCTTGATTAATTTCAAAATTACTCCCGATGTGCTAAACATGACTACATGTCATGTAGTCCAGATTACATAGTGTGTATAGAATATAACAAGACATGCAATTCCAAACACAAGTGTGTACTTTCATGTCACCTAGGTGGAATCAGTGGTGCATCTTTATGAGTTCTCTATTTAAATTTTAATCAAAAAAATTATTTGTTTGTATGAAATCTATGAGAAATGAAAATAGGGAGAATAGATCTCTAAATCTAGATTACAAGAATGATTAACCTTGAATT
Source organism: Viscum album (assembly GCA_963277665.1). Taxonomy (NCBI): domain Eukaryota; kingdom Viridiplantae; phylum Streptophyta; class Magnoliopsida; order Santalales; family Viscaceae; genus Viscum; species Viscum album. Next base: position 221,901,844 of record OY728123.1, on the reverse strand, counting down.
GACAAACTGAATTATTAAACCATAAATCATAAATGAATTATTTAAATAATTATAAATTATAATGACCTCACTCTGATACCACTTCAAGGTTCTGGGCGTAGTGGAAGCGCGGTTGGTCCAGCGCCCAACTTTAATTTTTACCATGATTAATTATTATTCCTAGATCAATAAGATGATGAATGTCAGTCTCAAAATAATAAAATCAAATATTTAGATAAATAAGGAAGAGGCTCGAAACCTTTATAGAGGGTCTTGCTCATCATATTTATAATTAATTTAAATTTAATTTCTAAAGAAATAAAATACCTGGTTCTTTGGTACTTTTTTCATTAATGATGTTGATCATTTGGGATGACCCTTTCAGATTGTCTCATTACACTTCGGAGGAACCAAACTATAATCCCTCTGGTGGTGATCCACACATGATCCAATGGTCTCTTATTGATGCCACTTGCTTTTTAGGTGCTAGCACAGTGACGAAAATGACTTAAGTCGATCGATCTTAATCACCTGTTCTTTGATCTTGAAGAACGTCTCTCATTATTGAGAGGGAGAGAGGAGAGGAGTCGAGAGAAGATTCTTGACTTCGAATCCCTCTTGTGTCATAGGTTTCTTGTACCTAGCACAATAGACGTACCTATCTATTTATTGACATGGGGATTCAGTTATAATATTTAATTACATAACAGAAATTAAATACATTCATAACCTTAGAGAAAACCCATTCTATATAATAACAATAACTACATCATTATTTTTGGTGCACCAAATTTCACAAAATAGAATCATAAATGAAATATCATGCCACATAATTATAACAATGTTATTATTATTTTGTTTTGTGCTAACTAGTTAAATAATTATTTATCATCTTACAAATAATTATTTTACTACCGGACCGACCTTGGTCCACTAAAACTCCATTTCCATTTATTGGAAACCTGAATAAACAAATAAAGAATTTATTATATTAAATAAATATTTTATTTAAAAACTAGTAAATAAATATTTATTAAGTGTTCAATAAAATAAATAAACATATTTTTATTCACAATCCCACAAATAAATATTTATTTAATTTATACAATCATTTTAACTTGAATAAAATTATTATACTATCTTGATAATAATATTTATTAATTAAATTCAAATATAATTTAATAGAGACCACTAGAAACACTTAGTGTGTGACCCTCTTGGATTATTTCTCATTAGAATTAGGTGGTTTTGCCTAAAGTCCAATATTACTATCTAGAAATGGGTCAAGGCACCCAAGATAAAGAACATAAAGTCACAAAAATGAAATCCAAATACAAATTCTCACTGCGTAATATAGTCCCTTTATTTCAATATCTCATCAAGCTGGTTTCATGATAGTTTCATCATCCTTTATACTTGATATTTCATTCTTTAACTACCTGAAATAAACACATTGTTACACCATGGACATGGAATTTCATGAGATGGTTCTATTTCAATAAGAGGGTCGAGATATCAACTTATATAAATTGAAGGGATAAATACTTCATCGACTTATCTATTAATAACATGTCATTGGTGACACACCCAATGTGCCCTACTTCCCACCAACCGTCTGCATGACAATTTTTGTCATTAAATCAAAGTGTGCAAGTCATTACACATATTAATGATAATATTAAAGTCTAATGACCATTACACATGTTCACATATAGGAGTATCTGATGACACCAAAACATGCGGAATTCCTATTATCAGGTATGTTCTCATAATCTCTAGTCTTGGAGATTGTCAAGTGCAAACTTCCTGAGAAGAAGTCTCATCTAATTATGATTACTCACATCTAATGGTCTGTATACTATGTATCCCATCATAGTCTTTCATCCAACTACAAAAATATATTTAAGAATATTTTCATATCACTTCAAGGTTATCATCATAGCGAGTAGCTTCTATAACCTTATCAATGCAACAAATACTCTAGGACATTATTACACTATAGTCATATAGAACAATGAACAATATGTAATAAGTTGTTTAATATTTAAATATATTAAATATTCATATAATAGAAGTACAAACATTTGGTTCTAGGACACAAACTATTACAAGTCTACACAACCACTCATGATATTTTCAAAAAAAACTATACAGCTAAAATGCATAGTCTGCACATGGTTAGACAAACAGTGCACTTATCCCATATGGTGAGTGAAACTTCAGTAGTGGGGGTGAATGGTTGGTGCATGATTTTTCCAAACTATGTGGCTAATAAAAAGGTAAAAATTATGATTTTACCCCACTTCTTATAATTTTTTACTCCTTTTTCCTCCCTCATTCACCCAGGAGGCCCCCCATTAGCCCACCCATTCCTCCTCTTCCCAAGGTAGTTATCACTTTCTTAAGATCATAATCAAATGTAATCTGTCGTGTTGAAAGCCTCTTAGTAAGGGTATAACTCCTCTATCTTCTTTTATATGTTTATCTCACTATATCAACTGATTCTATTTCCATGAAAGATAGTTTTCCCTATTTTTATGGTGCTTTTATAATCATCAGATTTATATAATTCTAGAACAAATAAAAACCTAATAATGGATGAGAAAAGAATACTAACCATGAGGAAGGTGATCTATTTTTCTTCCCTTTAAAGTTCCATAATTTATAAAATACACCATTGTGTTTTGTTTCAAACTATCTGTGTAGTGCCACATAAATGTGAAATCTATTATTTTGATATTAACACCTTAATTTAATTCGTCCCTAGGAACTTAGTTTCATTATGGGAGGTTACAAACATCAAATCATGCCACACTACTGGGTGTGTGGATTATATTATCATCACCTCTTATGATTAGATTTGGAATTAAAACTACCATTTAAGGTGTTTTAACATGCCTTATTTAAAATGAAATGGTTAAATGGGGTTACATGAATTGAATGTTGTGTGAAAGTCTTACTTACATTATGATCATTATGTAAACTATGATTAAAACTTTCCTCCTATGTATAGTGGCCAATTTGAGATAAGTGATCTATTAATGGAAATGTTTAACATTTTATATAATCGAATTGTTAAATGTAGTAATTTTAACCATAATACTTATAAGTAGAATTAATTATTAGGCAGGTTTGACACACTTCCTTAGTCATTGGTATTTTTTGTGATTAAATTTTATAATGGATTGAACCTAGGTATAATTGAATTTTACAATATAATGTATAAGTACATGGAATTCCAAAATATTTGTAATTTATTTACAAATTGTATAATCATGATGAATTATATTTAAATGGAATTATTAAATTCTCTTTTCCATCATTTTATGTAATTAATATAATGTATTAATGAATGTACTTTATTCCAAGAGAGATTCAAGGTTTCTCTTTATGGAAAACCTATGCTAAGGGATCATAGGGAATGTGTAATTAACTTATACTATATTATTACATAGAGAACTTGGTTCGGGTTGTGGAAATATAAATTCAATCCCCCTTGGTCTAGGATGTTGGTCACAATTCTTCACATATCTTGGGTTTCTAGACATGACATTCTACACCCCCTCTATTGGGATATTTTTCATGGAACTTCTCCTTACTAATTATGATAATCAGGTATGGAGTCCCCTATTACATGTGATACTCATGCATGGAATACCTTAATATTCATGATACTAGGCATGGAATCCCTTTTCATTCTATAAGATATATGTTAATGGAGACCCTTATATAAAATATGAGGATCTTATGATTATGCATGGACACTTGAGTTATGCATCGGGTCTTGGCTAGTACTACACACACACACACACATATATATTATGACATATATAGTTCAAATATATATATATATACATACCTATATATATACCTATATACATGGTGACATGTGGCGTTGTGTCCTTGAGGAACCTGAACCCGACTTGATTTCATTTACATTTACTGCATTACATAACCTTTAATATAATTGCACACTAATTTATTCTATATTATTGTATTTTATTTCAATAGAAACCATTGGTGGTGACCAACTATGTATATCTCACACCATCTTCAGGACACTATTTGGTATTTGAATAGACCTCATGGTTATAGTTTTAGGGTTCTGGAATGTGATTTATGATATACGCTTGAATATGATAGTTGAGGAGAAAATGAATGATCTAGAGCTTAGGATGCTCATGGAGATAGCCTTTAGGGATTTTAGTCTTTTAATTATGCATTTATTGTAGAACTGATGTATTTTTATTTCTTCTACATTGTAGTATGTTCATTCATGGTTACTCATTAATTAACTTTTGGTTTTCAGTTGTTATTATCTTCTATTTCCCTTTTTTTACTTTCTTCTACGGTTCTTTGTTATATTTCTTTCAATATTGATTATCCTTTATACTATAATAATTACATGGTCATGAGGGTATAGTGTTCCCATTGTACCACCATCGAAGACTCACTACTAGTCAGTGGCATCTGACGTATGGGGATACATTCTTGTTGCTATGTGACCATCCAACTCACTAGGTGACTGGAAAATGGAGTATGACACCTCATACATGCCAATAATACGCCCATGATTTTTATTAGAAATGTGTAGGAATTTTAAAAAATATGGGAGGCTATATCTTAAATCATCCAATAAAATACACATATCTTCATTATAAAAAATAACCAGAAGCCGTAGAATTATATATATATATATATATAATTTAATTATAAAAAATATATATCCATGATATATCAAATACAAGAACAACACCCCATACAAAAATTATAAAGAGTATGTATATGAGATAATCCTTTGAATATGACAAAAAACAATATATAAAATCTCCCCCTCACTATGTTTACTATTAGATCATTCAACATCAATAGTAATCACCACAACCATCATGGTCCACCATGAATTATCATTCATCACCATGAATCACCAATAGTCAGCTCTGAACAAGCAATAATAGATCCATGTCAACCAGTACCATCCATAATCCATATGTTATATTCATATCCTATAAATGTGTTGGGAAATCCTATTAAAGTGTTAACGTAAACATAATTATAATGATGAACCAAAACCACAATGGGAAGGCAAGAAACAATTCATCTGAAACATCAAAATAAGAAGGTAGTGAGGAGTATGATAATGAGAGACCTATATATTATTTAAAGAATAATACCTTATACAAAGGAAAAAAGTCTTGATCTATATAGTGTGTGAATAAAATACAATTAATAGCCCCACAAATCTAATATACTGAAATAATTAAACCTAATTAACATCTTTTAAACCATAGTAAAGGACTTATACCAAACTGAATGATAAGTATTAATCAAGGTGGTAACAAAAAAAATGGAGTATCCATGCCCCATCTGAGCTCTTATATAGAGGCTAATAACTATATAGATATTCAAATCATTACTAAGGTATAGAGGGTTATTTGCCTAATCTATCATGAGAGTGTATTAGTGATCGCGTTGTCAAGGGTTTAAAATTAAATATTTATCTTTAACTATAATTTCTGCAGTATAGAAGCAACCTTATGTCATCTCTCGGTGGAGCCTTAGATAATTAATTTTAAAAGAAGGTTCAGATTAAGAAACTAAAAGGGGAATGGGGTTTTATAAAACTTTGGTTTTGTTGCTTTAAAAATGGGAATTGAAATTTTATTACTACTGAGAGAAATCGTTTGGAGAAATCGGGATCAACCTCAGCAAGTGTCTCTTGATGAACAATCTATCATCGCTCTCAAGGGAAAGAGAAGGATCATTGATGTTTTGATTTTATACATACTAAAACTAGTAATGGTATGTGAATTCTTACTAGTTTTCCACATAGTATTTTATTGATCAATGATATTGATTATCGGCAACCGCTCAAAATCAACAAACATGAATCGATGTAAAAAATGGAACTCAATCAAGGAATCACATAAACAATGAGATAAGATGACCAGATTTGTGTCAATGATAAAATATTTCATAAGAAAATAACATGAATATTCATAGGTTTAAGCTCCTATATTTTATCAACAGACAGAATCAATTTTCAAACTCATGCAAGGGAAGGGGTGAGAAAAGAGTCAACCACACTCAAATCATCACAAGATCTAGGTTATGCATGGAAGTATGGGGATTATTGTTCCTATGATTGGTATTTGATCATACTAGAATAAACATAATCTCCAACGAGACTGTACCCAAGTGGTAAAGGCTCCTTCTTGGCATCAAAAAGACCCAGGATCAAATTCGGGCAGGGACTAATTTCCGGTACTGTAGCAGGTCACTATAGCAGTACTGTAGCAGTCGTTGAACTGTAGCAGCGGTAGCACTATAGCGGTGGAGGAACTGTAGAAGGAACTATAGCAGCGGCGGTACTATAGAAGGTACTATAGAAACATGGGTACTATAGCAGTACTATTCACAAAAGGGCTCTTTGGGACAAAAAAACGTGCTTTCAAGCCTTGTATTCAGACCACTTGGTCTTGGGCCTTCGGGCTATGTAATGGGTCCCCCTCTACCCAGTTTGAAAGAGGTATTTGCTTTAAATAATAAATGAGGCTTCAGCCCCAACCTTTAAAAAAATACTAGAATAAACATAAATTTATAAGGTATAAATGAAGAAAAATTGACCAAAAACCTAGAAATAAATTACCTTACAAAGATTACAAGTGTGGAGCTCGGGATTACAACAAGGAACACCCCCCAAATTGATCACTAAGAGTCTTAGAAGTACACTAGGGAGAATAGAACTAAAATGGATTAATAGAGATCTCCAATTCAACTAACCTTCACCCCTGGTCATTCAAACTTATATAATTAGGGGGGAGTGATTTTATGGACAAAAACATCACACTTTCCACAAAATAAGTCAAGTGCCTAAGGGACTAGGTCACTATTCAGGGTAGACTTTTTAATCTTTCTTTATCTGGATGGTTTGATGAAGAAAATGCATTTAATTGTCACAAAATTCAGTGGAGATGTGAGCCTTAGAGTTAGCTATCGGATCTCTAAGGCCTGAGTTATGGCCCAAATATAGAAGGGTAGTCCAATCTGGCCCGACCATAATTTCTTCACATTGTGGGCCTATTTTGGGACTCTAAATGGATGAATTGGGCTTCATGATATTCAAGAGAAATGTATACCACATTTTTTTTAATTCATACACCCATTTTTATCCGAATTTTATGCATGGATTATCCACAATATATATTAATTTCCACATGCATTCTTGGGATATCACATAGTTCGGCTCGTTTTCCTTGAATTCCATCACAGGCTCTCCAAATCACCTGCACCTACAATGTAAATACCGAAACAAGTAAAATTTACCTATTAAATAGTGATAAATATTAATTCATTTAATCTAACATGAAGATTAATTTATTATTATATTTAGAATATTCATTACAAAACCAGTTTAAAATAGCGGTGTAAGGTTGGAATTGAATATTGAATCGCTATGCGATCACACCCCCACACCTAAACATTTTCACTCCTAGGAAAAGTCACATATCCAAAAAACAATAATGCATGAATATATTCCCAACATCATGAAGATTTAACATTTGTGTGAATTTTAATTCATTAAAGTAATGTGATCAATGCAAAAACCACACCAAGGACTTCTTTCTAGTGAAAATCAAAAAATATGTCTCATAAATCCTATCATAATAAAATTCAAAGAGATTCATGATACGGAATTAAAAAATTCAACCATTCCACTAACTCTCCATGTGTGTCTGTGAAAACCATTCCATGCTATTATTTCCACTTTCTATCCAATAAATATAGGTTATTTTAACATTTTTCAGCTTAAATTCTTTTTTTCACCAAACATGCCCTACATTATTTGCAATCATATTTCAAGACCCACTCACTTAAAAATTATTATAAGTCAAACCATAAGCTCCCTAACTAGATATCCCCATATTTTCCATAAAAATCACTACTTTAATTTGACCCTGAAATTGAAAAATAACTTCACTCACAAATCAAGGAGTCTAGAGAAGGTTAATCAAGTAACACTGAGGAACCCCTTGTGGAACCTCAAGTGGTCCTAAACCAATAAAAAATTGAACCCAATCAAACCCAATAAATCATGGCTGCAAATAATCGAACCTTAAAATAACTAACCACCTCGGATGCAGAGTACCAAACTATATACATCCAATATCCCGAGGAAGCAACTAACTTTGAGTTGAGATAGGGCCTTATCCACCCACTTCCCAAATTTAATGGTATTCCTGGTGAGGACCCTCACAAAAATCTCAAATATTTTCACATGGTGTGCTCTACCATGAAACCCCAAAATGTATTTGATGAGCTAATTAAGTTTAGGGCCTTATTTTTCTCCCTTGATGGTGTAGCCAAAGACTGACTATACTATCTTCCTACCACAATTGGGGACTGGAATGACCTTAAAAGACTCTTTCTAGATATGTTCTTCCCTGTCTCCCAAACTGCATCAATTAGGAAATAAATATGTGTCATTAGGCAATCACAAGGAGTGGCCCTTCATGAATATTGGGAGAGATTAAAAACACTTTGCTCAAGCTGCCCCACCACTAAATTAGTGAATAACTATTAATCAAATACTTCTATGAGGGACTTATCCCATGGATCGTGGAATGATTTATGATTCAGATGTTGGTGCCCTAGTTGATAAAACTTCTTCCACCTCTCGTGACTTAATATCCAACATGGCTCAAAATAAACAATAATTTGTTACACGAGCTATTGCACCAACCTAAGGAGTTCATGAGGTAAGTCATTCATCCCTAGAAAAAAAGGTAGATAATAAACTTAATGAGATGAATACCCTTCTAAGGAAATTATCTCAAGTACAAGGTAACTCGCACTCTTCTTCAATTCCATTACATTGTGGTATTTACTCTAACAATACTCAATTTTCTAACCAGTACCCACAACTTCAAGATTCACCTGAGTATAGTGAATCTGTCTTCCTAGGGCATCCATTCCAACAATAAACTCCCTTCATGCAAGAACAATTCATTCCAAATCCTAAAACAGGGTGGCAAGCACAACCCCAGTACCGACAAGGGGGAAAATCATGCTACCCCAAGCAGAATTGGCATCAATAAGGCCAAGGTACACAAACTTCTTATCCTTATCCTTCTCAAAATAGTCCTCATACTCCTCCCAAATCTAAACCAATCCTCAAGGATATGGTGAAGAAAATGACAAACCATAACCTATAGTTTCAAAAAACCACACAATCAGTTATTCAAGACCTGCAAACTCAAGTGGGGAAATTAGAAAACACCATCGGTGAGCTTAAGATGCAAGGTTCTGAACAACTATCATCCCAACCCATTTCCAATCTGAATGAAAAAAGGTAATGTTTATGTTGTTACACTTTGTAGTGGTAAAGAAGTTTCTATTTCTACTGATTCTTCACAAAAGGTATGTCCCCCTCTTGAAAACTCTCTATCCCAACCATAAAAAATTTCAAGTAAATAAAATCAAGACAAAAATGGTAATCAAATTATTATTGATGATTCAAATAAACAATCCATTCCTCTTCATTTCCCCCAAAGACTCTCTAAATATAATAAGAATTTTGATAATGATATAGATAAAGAAATTATGGATACATTTTAAAATTTTCAAGTTAATATTTTATTATTGGATGTGGTTAAACAAATCCCTCGATATGCCAAATTTCTTAAAGATATTTGTACCCATAAAAGGAGGATGTAGTGGAATGAGATAGTCAACTTGGTAAGGAATGTCTCAGCCTTGATTAAAACTACAATGCCAACCAAATTCAAGGATCTGGGCACATTCACGATACCATGTACCATAGGGGAGACCTTATTTTATGATGCTATGCTAGATTTAGGTTGCTTATATTAATGTAATTCCTCACTTTGTGTATACTTCTATGTATGTTAGAGATCTTCAACCAACATACATTATCATGAAACTTTCCAACCGAAGCACTACACATCCAACAGGATTTATTGAGGATGTCCTTATAAGAGTGAAGAATCTCATCTTCCCTATTGATTTATACATTCTTGAGATGGAAGATACCTGAACCCAAGGACATGCTCCTCTCATATTTAGGATGTAATTCCTTAAAATAGAAAATAAGATCATTAATGTTCACAACGGTATGCTTTCCATAAAGTTTGGTGGAGAAAAGGTAAGTTTTAACATCATTGATGCAATGAAACACCCCGTTGAAGAGCACTCTAGTCTTCCTATATATTCAATTGAGGTTCTCTCAAATGAAATACACACACACAAAACTCTCTCCTCAACCCGTATTTTGACTCATTTTCCTCTTATTCTCCCTTGGATGATTTGAATTTTGATTCATGTGTTTATTGTTGTGTGGGTTCTAAAAAATGTAAATTTTTTGATTTAATTGAAGAGTGTGTTCATTTTGAGGTACCCATGACCTTCGATGATTCTGAAAATATCATTTCCATAGATTCTCTTTCATTAGAGAATAAACATGATTAGATAGATAGTTTCATGGACCTCACTCTCCCTAAACCCCCTCCCTCAATCCGAAAACTACTAGTGTTGGAGCCTAAAAAACTTCCTTCTAATTTAAAATATTCATATCTTGAGGGTATTGACCAATTTCCCATCATTATTTCTAATAACCTCTCTCCATAGTAGGAATCAAAACTGATAAACCTTTTAAGAGAGTGTAAAAAGGCGATATGATGGAAATCCGGTGTTATTTCTTGGGATTATATCTTCTATTTTTATGCACCATATAATTTTGGATGATGAGTCTAAGACTGTAAGACAATCTCAACACTGGTTGAATCCCACTCTCCTTGAAGTGGTAAAACTGGAATTCAGTAAATTACTTATTGTTGGGATCATTTATCCTATATCTAATAGTAAATGGGTTGGCCCAGTGAAAATTCTTCCAAAAAATAGGAATAATAGTGGTGTAAAATGAAAGGAATGAATTAGTTCCAACACGTGTGTAAAACAATGGGTGAGTCTATATTGATTATCGTCGACTTAATCAAGCAACGCGGAAGGACCACTTTCTTCTACATTTTGTTGAATAAATGTTAGAACGATTGGATGGTAAGTCCCATTATTATTTCCTTGATGGCTATTTGGGTTACTTAAAAATCTATATATCCCATGAGGATCAATATAAGACAACATTTACTTGTCCTTATAGCACATTTTTATACAGAAGGATGCCTTTCAGTATATGTAATGCTCATGGTACATTTTAGTGATGTATGTTGAGTATTTGTTTTTGTACCTTGAGAGTTGTATGGAAGTATTTATGGGTGATTTCATGGTATATGGTTCTTCTTTTGATGATTTTTTGGAACACCTAGGTTCTGTACTTTGCCACTACATTGAAAAAGTTCTTATTTTAAATTATGAGAAATTCCATTTCATGGTTGAGTGGGGGATAGTTCTTGGAAATTTCATTTCAAATATGGTAATTCAAGTTGATAAATATAAAATTGAATTAATTTCAACCCTTCCGCATCCAAAATGTGTTCATGAGGTGTGATCTTTCTTGGTTCATGTTGTTTTTTACTACTGATTCATTAAAGACTTTAGTTAGATCACACTTCCATTTTCCCAGTTATTACAAAAAGATTCTAATTTTGTGTTTGATAAAAATTGTGATTATACATTAAATTCACTAAAAAGGAGTCTCATATCACCACCCATCATCCAACCACCAAGGTGGGATATCCTATTTTAACTTATGTTTGATGCCTCTAACTTTTTAGTTGGGGAAGTTTTATCTCAAAGGGTTGAGAAGGCTCCTCATGTAATTGTGTATGCCTCGCATACCCTTGACCCTACCCAGGTAAAATACACAACCACTAAAAAAGAACTCCTTTCTATTTTTTTTCCTATGAAAAATTTTTTTTATATCTTCTTGGGTCAAAAGTCAATGTCTTTTCTAATCATGTTTCCCTTCGATTTCTCCTAAAGAAACTTGAATTTAAGCCTTACCTCATTCGATGGATGTTCCTCCTCCAGGAGTTTTACCTTGAGGTTAGAGATAATAGGGGAGTGGAATTTTTTTTACCTAACCACATTAGTAGGGTTTCTCCACCACTGGACCACCATTTTGACTCATCCCTCCCCATTGGAGAATTATTTCCTTATGATAACCTTTGTGATTTTGTGGACCTTACCCCCTGGTATGCATACATTGTGAATTTTCTAGCAACATCTAGGGTCCCCACTAATTTCAGCACTTCACAATCCTAGAGACTTAAGAATTATTATCGGTGGTACATTAGGGATGACCCATATTTTTTTAGAATTTTTTGTGTCTAAGTAGTTTATCGGTGTATCCCTAACCATGAGTTCACCTTTGTTTTGACCTTCTGCCATACTTTGTCTTGTGGGGGCCACTTTAGCTCACAACATACTGCTCAAAAGGTCCCTAACTCAAGACTTTATTTTATAACATTGTATAGGTATTCCCATATATTTTTCAAGTCATGTATTTGTTTTTAATTCACAAGTAATATCTCCAAGAGTAATGAAATTCCCCAACAACCCATGTTATTCTGTGAAATTTTTTATGCATGGGGCATTGACTTCATTGGGCCTTTTCCAAATTCATTTGGCTTTTTGTACATATTATTTGTTGTGGAATAAGTGTCTAAATGGTGGAAGAAAATTCTATTAAGATCGATGACTCTCGAGTTGTTGTTGATTTTTTAAGGTCCCAAATTTTCAGTAGGTTTGGTTTGCCAATATTCATCATTAGTGATCAGGGTTCACATTTTTACAATCACAGCAGGAAAAATTTACTTAATAAGTATGGGGTTGATTAAAAATTCTCCACTGCATATCACCCCCAACTAATGGACAAGAAAAAATCTCAAATCAATAATTTAAAAGAATCTTGGAAAAAATTGTACAACCCAATAGGAAAGATTGGATTTTGTCCTTGGATGATGCACTTTTGGCATACCGTACAGCTTTTAAAACCCCAATAGGAATTTCACCATATATAATTGTGTTTGGAAAGGATTTTCACCTCCCAGTGGAGGTAGAAAACCATTAATATTGGGCTATTAAACAATGTAATATGAATCTTTCAGGTGCAGGTGAGCATAAGAAGCTTTAAATTCAAGAGTTGGAAGAAATTAGATGTCATGCATATGAGAACTCCTGAATATATAAAGAGAAGATAAAGGCTATCCATGATAGCATGATTCATTATCGGAAGTACCATATTGGTGAGAACGCCCTAATGTACAATTCCAGGATAAAGCTCCACCCAGGTAAGCTTCGTTTCCGATGGCTCGGACCTTATAATGTTACTAATATTTACCATTTTGGTGCAATAAATATTTTTCATGAGTAGAGTGGATGACTAAGGTATTAGGTCACTATTTAGGGAATACTTTTTAATCCTTCTTGATCCGGCTGTTTGACTAACCAAAACGAATTTAATTATCATAAAATTAGGTGTAGAGGTGCTAATTCTAGTTATCTATCCAATGGAGGTAAAATTAGCTTAATTTGATTTCTTAGGCCAATGTTATGTCCCAAATACATAAGGGTGGTCCAATCTGGCCTGCCTAGAATTTCTTCACATTGTGGGCCTATTTTGGGCCTCCAAATGAATGAATTGGGCTCCATGATATTCTATAGAAATGTATCCTACGTGTTTTTGAATTTACACACCCATTTTTATCCCAATTGGATGCAAAGATGATCCAAAATACATATTAATTTCCACATGCATGCTTGGGCCCTCACATAGTTTGGCCCGTTTTCCTTGAATTCCATCGCGGGCTCTCCATATAACCTCCTCCTACAATGTAAACACCAAAAAAAGTAAAATTTCCCTATTAAACAGTGAAAAACATTAGTTATTTGAATAAAACATGAATTTAAATTTATTATTACATTTGGAATATTCATTACAAAACTAGTTTAAAAAAACAGTGTAAGGGTGGAATTGAATAGTGAATCGTTATGCGATCAATCAGGCTCTTGGAAAAACTCACTAATATGGGCTACTAGCCTTGATAATGATCCAATTGCCACACCTAAATCCCACCATTGGACCTTTGGATCATAAAAGGATATAATATATGAAATAAATCACATCTCACATCTAATGTAGAATGGAACAGTGGAATCACATTCCACATTGAATGAAAACTATATCATGTTGACGAGACAATAAGGAACTATCGATGAGTGACCATGTTACTCATACCATGGTGGCCCAACCTAAGTAGTGGTCTCACAACACTATAATTTTCCATTCCCCTTTTGAGTCTCATTGCTTCCCGATTATCACAATATCGAATATCCACCATGTTGTGTCCACACTCACATTACCTAACACTAACGACATGCATCCACCTTGAAATGTCCATATATAGGACAATTCCTTTAATAGGATTAATTTTACTTACGATATTATATATATTAATTTTATAAACTTGATACCATTAAGATTTTCACCCATCTTTCATGTCATGATTTCCATTCCATGTCCAATAATTACATGATTACATCCTACCACACACCATGAATGTTCATTCTCCCTAGGGAAGTGGGAGATATTACTCCAATTACATATTACACATGCCGTGACATGGAAACCACACTATAATAAATCCTTCCTAGAATGATTCCACTGAGACCAATGAGTCATATAATGAACAACCCTCCAATTCATAACTTCAAATTGGAGTTAGAATTATATAAAACCCTTGGAACATCATAGTTTTCATTGATCCTACACTCATAACACATCTTTTTAATCATCTATAGAATGATCCATGACCCCAATCCCTCACTCCTTTCATGATACATTACACCAATGTTGACCACCCTATAGATGAAGGTATATTTGGGATATCAGGAATGAATAAGAAAAGTTAGGATAAGAATGGATATTTCATAAAAATTCATTAATCCTTAAATAAAAAATGGGCAACTAGGGATAAAAGATACGTATAAAAATCTAAACCTAATGATTTCTCCATAGAGGAACTATAAAATCTAAAATATAGGTTGATATTCCAAAACCAGTTAGCTAAAAATAAGAAATGATGATATATAGAATATATATAATGAATCGTAAATAATATAGAAAAAATTAAACATAATTAGCCCTACATCATGGAATAATGGTTTTCTCTTCAATAGAGCACAATCATCATTGATATATGATCATCAATATCATAAATATAGTCTCGATTAAAAGTAAATCTCTCTCGCATAGCCAAAGGATGTCATCACCTCTATAAATAAATGTTTTTTTTTGTGAAATAGTGAGGTTTAACCTTGAGAGAATCCATAACAGGGTTCATACATATGTATTTTTAGGGTTCTCATGTAAAATTGAATTAAAATTAAAATTTATTTAATATATTCCATCCACTTATATCCTAATGGTAAACCCATTATTCTAGGAATGATTATGGAATTAGTGTAAAAAACCCAGTAATTATAAAATAAATCAATTTTATATTTATTAATATTAATTAATAATTTAGTTATATTCATTAGAAAAATATTAATTAACTTCTTAATTAAAAATGATAAATTTTAATTAAACTATTTTCTTATAAGGTTTTATATAAAATTACATTTTTAAAATTATATAATTTTAATTTAAAAAAAATAATTTATCTTTTTAATACATCAAGAAAAATTATCCTAATATGAATTTTGGAGATTTTTTTGGAAAGTTTGATTTTGAAGGAATTTTGAAATATATTGATTTTTATTGAGAATTGTATTTTATTTTAAATTATTTAAAAAGTAAAATTATATAATTGATGAATTTTAAATTTTAATTATTTAATATTTATTTAAAATAATAAAATTATTATTTTTTAAATTAATTTTATACTTTAATTTAGTATAAAAAATTATACTTAAAACATGCATTTTTCTAAAAAAAATCATCATGTTTTTTTAGTTTAATTTTAAATTAAATTTAGTCACTTTTGTGTTTTGAATCTTTAAAATGGATTTCATATGGACCTAAATTTTTTAAGTTGACCCCTTTTATTTTTGGATATTATGAATAGTAACCATTGTAATTTTTGTTTGCACGATAAAGTGTAAATCGAGTAATTAAGGTTATAAATAAAATGATAAAGACTAAAATATGACTCTAACACTTGGATTAATTTTATTATATTATTATATATCATAATTAATCATAAAAATTCTAATACTGGGCCTTTTTTTCCATTTTCCCATGATTTTTACCTTTATATTATTTTATATAAAGAAAAATAAAAACTATTATTCATCTTATTTTATTATAACTAATATTTTAAAATAGGGATAATATAGGATATGTCAGATTATAAATATTAATTTAAAAGATAAATTGTTTTTTATCATCACAATATTTTATTTATAATATTTAGTGATGAAATAAGTACCTTAAATTATGGTGAAACACCAACACAATTCTTGTGCAAAAAGCAAACAAAATGTAAAAAATTATTTTAAAAATAATAAAAAATATTATTATAGTGATTTTGTTATACACCATTTTTATTGATAAAAATTAAATATTTTATAATTTTTTTTTAATTTTATTCAATTTTCATTTTTTCTTATAGTTTTAAAATTCAAATTTAATGAATAGTAACAAAATTGAAATTAATGTTATTTTATAATAAATAATATATTATTAAATGATTTAAAATTACTAAAAATATTATATTCTTCCAAAATAATGGTATATGGTTTTTTAAATCATGTATAAACCATCTATGTACATTTTTCCTTTTATTGTAACTATATTAACCCTTTAAGATTAAAAAACATTGATATCACTATAATTGTCAAAAGGGTTAATGAAAAGTTAGAACATAAAGATAAGGGTAAAAATGTTATTTAAACTTGTCACAATTTTATTTTATGAGATTATTTGGACTAGTAATCATATAATATTTTAATATTATCAATTTAGATCCATTTTTACATTAAATTTTATATATATTAATTAAACACTTTAAGAAATTCCAAGAGTGTCTCTCCCCTCTATTTTAAAAGGGAACATCTCTATCTCATTTGTTCACACTTAAATAACTAATTTGATCAGCCAAAAACAAGGAAATTGATTTCATTAAATCCCTCCCAACATCATAGAGACCTTGGTTTGATAAGGAAACTACCCTAGGAAAACTTTTAGTGTAAACCTTAAGAGGTTGTTCAAAGAATATGTATGTTTCTTAACTGAGTGTTTTTATATTATTTATTCTTCCATGTCCTTCAAATAATACTTAACAGTGATGATATAATAACAACAGTGTCTCTAATATACTTATTTGTAATTATTTTAGTGGCATAACCAATACCAATCTACAACCTCTATCAAATAGGAAAGGAGACCATCATTCGTGTGTACGGAGGAATACCACCTCGCAAACCGATGTAATTCTTTTTCCATCGCCACCTTTCACAGTTTTTTATAACTATAGATTTGTTGTATATATATAACTAATTCCATATTTACCATTTTTAAAATATAATACAGCACTTATTTCCTTACCATTCCATTAATTGACAAATGATAGCATCGTTTGTGCGTACATGTGGACTACCACCTACACGAAGTGATGTGGTTATTTTTCTCACCACATCACATGGATGATATATATAAATATATTTAAAGAAATAATATGGTATTTGTAATATTATTATAAAATTTTAAACATAAAATAATACTTATATTCATTCCATAATGATCGTTGACAAATTGAAACGTTACTCATGTATATGTATGGCCAACCATCTCTATGATTGTAACATAGTTCATTTCCCAGAACCATCATTTATATTTGGTTTTAAAAGTATATTTTTTGTATAAAAATGATAAATATTTCATTATTATGATTCTTTATTTGATTGGGTAATCAAATATGTGATCGTAAATAACTTAGAAAATTCATTTTGGACTTCCGAGCCAAATATCATCAAAACATCTAGTATAGACTCAATTAATTAAGTAATTTAATTAAATGTTTTAATAAATAAACTATATGTAATAATGAACAAGAAAAATATTTTTAAGAAATTAAAATGAAAATAATGTTATAATTCAAGAATTTAAATAAATTATGTGATGTGTTAGACTCTAGGTAAGGGAATTTCTTTTGAATTTTTTTTTTTAAGTTTTCCTTTAAACTATTGTTTTCTATGTACATATTTTAAAATGGTTTTTTGGGTTGATTTTTATAGAAATAAAAGAATTAGAAATGAATTTTTTATGTTTCCTTTTACTTTCTATCAATGGTTTTCAAAAGAAAACTTTTTATTAAATTTTTGGACTGTCTTTACAAAAAGAAAAAAGGGATGGTCTATTTTAATGTATATAGTGACAATGACTTTTCCTGCCATCAAAATTATTATTTTATTTTGAATTCCTTAATAATAATCCATTTATTATTCAAAGTAAACCCATATTTTACCTATGTCTATGTATTACTATTTTGAAAATGGGTTTTGAAAAGAAAGTTTATTTCAATATCAGAAAGTGTTTTACATATGGGTTCAAAAGAGTTTTATGGGGTTTTATGATAAAAAATGTGAAGGATTAAAATGATTTATACATGATATGGTACATGTAAATTATTTATGATAATGTATGATCCCAATATATCTTATATGATGTGTGTGACCAGATATCTATGTAATGCATTGGATATTATTGGAAGTTGATCATATGTTTAATCCAATTTGAAAGGGTTCTTTAAAAATTGTGTCCCAAGGAACCTACATGAGTTTCCAATGCTTGATTATTATTTTTCATAGAAATTATTTGATTTCTAAATCTAAGAAAAAGAAATTTTAAAATAAATGGTTAATTACTTTTGGTTTAAAAAGGTATGTTTTTAAGGAAATGTTTTTTCCTAGGTTATCATGTTTTCTTAAAAACCCTCAAGGTTATGATTTTTACTTTATAAATAACTTAATATAAAGTTTTTTATAAAAAATATTTTTTATTAAACCTGGTATCATTGAGCTCAATGTTTAAAGGAAAACTCTTTTTATGGTCTGATAGTTTTATTATATACAAAAATGACTATTTATTCTTTTTATATCAATTACTGACCTCTTTGTTCTCATATGATGTTTTAAATTTTTTTAATAGGTTTTAAGGATCAGTAATGAAAAATAAAAAGTCATGTTAAAATTCATGAATATTTTTCATGAAAATAAATCATGTGTTACTTTGAAGGTCTTATTTTTTTCATAAAAATGGATACTGGGTAGTATTTTCCACTTGGTAATATATGAGATTTTTACATATGTGTTATGACCTAAATCTATAAAAAATAAATATAAAATATATTTGGGAATGAAATAAAATGAATTTAATTCTAAATACACTAAATTATAAAATGTTTGAGTGCATGTTATTATAGTTGGTATCGCAGAAAATATTAGATAACTTTAGGGGTTATTATAATGATAATAATATACCATTTAAGGAGTTTACCATATGGTCAAGTTGAAATGATATATGAATTGATGATTACCATGTTTCTTTATCTATTATATGTATCTTCATACTGGTTTTTTTCTAGAAGAAGTAGGGAATCTGTAGTAGGAAGGAACCAAGAGGAAAATATCCTTCAAAATAGACATGTAGAGACCCAATTTTTCCTTGTAAGACTTTAGAATATTTCTATATATATTTCTAGAGTTAGGTGCTGAGACAGCATCTGATTCCAAGACTCAGAGTGCCCAAAATAAATTATAAAAAAATATTAGGTATATTGTATGATATGAACGTGATTAAAACAAGATATTTGTCAAACAGTAGCTCAGATAAAATATCTGAGGCCATGTTTGAGTCTAGAGTGTGGCATTTATCCTAGGTGGGATATAACTTTTGTCAACACGGGTCTTCTGTAGAAAAAACCACAAAGGGTGTTTTCAAAAATAAAATAATTAAATTTAATTATTTTATCTCAAATGCTGAGTCAAATAACTTTTGAATGGGGACTCAGATTGGTAATCCAAGACCGCTATTGAGTTTGAAATGGGGTGTTTTACTTAAGAATAACATAAAATGAGAGGGTATTGGAGGTTTTGATTCGGTGACCACAGTCAGTTTTCTATAAATAGTCTTTTAAGGGAAATGAGCAAAGGTTGTCTCATTTAACCCATATACACCATCAGAGATCCTCAATCCTTCCGATCGGTGAATCGAAATCGTATTCTTGACGGATCATGAAAAAACATCAGACCCTAGAATATCAGAGTCCATCGAACGCAACAGAAGATCTAGAATCCATGTAGAATTTCTCTTTTGTATTATGCACCTTCCTGATCGAAGAATTTGTTGTCTTTTTTAACTTCTGATCAATTTCATTGCTTTGAAACCCTTTATTAATGGCCAAACTAACAACAACCATTGGCCATTTAATTTATGGATCATTCGTTCTTTTGCATTCTTCATCGGTCAACTTTTCAACAAGTTGAAATGACATCTGATTGTCGAGTGAAGCATGGTTTTATGAAGTTTTTGATCCAAGGATCCCAGATCTACAATGGTTTTCCATTTCGGGCACCAGAGGAGGTGCATCGGCATGTAGAAGTGGTGGATAATCTTCTCTACATCAAAATAGAAACATATCATCGAGCAGAGGATGGCATTGTGAAGATCTCATCCCTAAGGATCTCAGATCCAGTCTCAGATCTGTTTTCTGAGCACCATGCCACCACTAGTGGTCCACGAAAGTCTGAAAACTAGCAGGATGTAGCTGTAGGGTGACATAAAATGTAGGGTACACTGATTGAAGAGGATAGTGGACTAGTGTTCCAAGCCTGTCCGACTGGAGTGGGCCGACCTAAGCAGTACGGACCAGCCAGAGCAGGCTGGTCCAGCCAGTTTGGGCCCAGTCGGGCCAGACTTCAAATGGTTATATATCCTAAACAGAGATTCTTTTTTACACCCCATCTACTACCACGTGTTCCTTTTAATTAGAAGGACCATTTGAGTCATATTCATGATTTTTTTTTGTACTCGATGCTTAGTGGCATGAATTGTCCAATTTTAATAATAATAATATAATTATTATTATTTAGCGAACCTTGTTACTGACACATCTCTTGCATATGATGTCTGATTGATGCACTGTTAGAGTCATTGATTCCTTGGAGTTTATGCATACATTCAAGATTTATTTCAACTTCTTAAACCAAAATGTTGGTGTGGGACCCATGAGTCTTGATTTTGGCATTTGTAGTGAAATTCATCTTTTCACTGGGTTTCTATTTTGGATGAATGAATAGCCAATTTTGTGTGATTTCCCAAGAGTATCACAATAGCACAGTCAATTTTTTGTGGATCTAGATCATGGCATGGGTCCCAAAAAGAAATTTCTATGTGCAATACTATGAAATGTAGTTTCTTCACTAGGAGTCTGATTCAGGTGAATGAACAGTCAATCTAGTGTGTTTTTCTACAAGGATTGTGATGGGGTGATGAACTTTATTATCTGGGAGAGGCGTGTCAGTATAATTACTTTTTTGAGTTTTGGATGAAACAACGAACATTGTTCATTCATCAGCCTTTTTGGGCTAGAAGATCCATGTTCTCTAGGAGTACGCTGGCAGAGGGTACTTTTTCAAAGTTTAGTACCCAGTATGGATGGGTACATGGATAGGTGATAATGTGGGACCACACATCGTGTGGTCCCCATATTCTCTATGTACCACGCCAGGAATCTTCTACCTCTCATATCTCCTTCTTCAGAACTCATATTTGGGCATTCTGGTAGCCTATCCTGAGGGTTCTTCCTTGTAGAGCGTGATGGTTCCCTCCTTAGTGTTTTTGAGAAATGTTGTGAGATATTCCAGGTGTATCCCCTATCTGGGGTGATATCTTATGACTGTAATTTAGTTTATCGATTCTTTTTGAGAGGTACCATTCATTAAGGATGTCCAAAGCAGTATCGGCTTACCCTCCAATGGGGTTGGGCAGTGAGGTTGTCATTTAATCTTCAGGACACCCTCTAGTGGAGCTTGGAATGGGTCCTCGATGATGCTATAGTGGAACCCTCCAGCCAGGCTGGGTAGGGGTCCTCTACCTATTTGAGTGGAACCCTTTAGTCGTGCTGGGCATGGTTCCTTGATGATGTTATAATAGCACCCTCCATCTGGGCTGGGCATGGGTCCTTGACCTATTTTATTGGTAATTATTCCAAATTATTGGTAATTATTCCAAATTATTGGTAATTATTCCAAATTATTGGTAGTTATTCTTAATTTTTGTTAGTTATTCCTAATTATTGGTAAATATTGGTAATTATTGGTAAATATTGGTAATTATTAGAAAATATTGGTAATTATTGGTAATTATTGGAAAATATTGGAAAATATTGGTCATTATTGGTTATTATTGGTGATTATTGGTAATTATTGGTGATTATTGGTAATTATTGGTGATTATTGGTAATCATTGGTGATTATTGGTAATCATTGGTGATTATTGGTAATTAATACTAATTATTGGTAATTAATACTAATTATTGGTAATTAATACTAATTATTGGTAATTAATACTAATTATTGTTAATTAATACTAATTATTGGTAATTAATAATCATTATTACTAATTATTGGTAATTATTACTAATTATTCCTAATTAATACTAATTATTCCTAATTATTCCTAATTATTACTAATTATTGTTAATTATTACTAATTATTGTTAATTATTACTAATTATTACTAATTATTTCTAATTATTACTAATTATTTCTAATTATTACTAATTATTGCTAATTATTAGTAATTATTGCTAATTATTACTAATTATTGCTAATTATTATTATTTATTGTTAATTATTAATAATTATTGATAATTATTGGTAATTATTACTAATTATTGTTAATTATTGGCAATTATTGTTAATTATTACTAAATATTGGTAATTATTACTAAATATTGGTAATTAATACTAATTATTGGTAATTAATACTAATTATTGATAATTAATACTAATTATTGGTAATTAATACTAATTATTGGTAATTAATACTAATTATTGGTAATTAATACTCATTATTACTAATTATTGGTAATTATTAATAATTATTGATAATTATTAGTAATTATTGATAATTATTGGTAATTATTACTAATTATTGCTAATTATTGGAAATTATTGTTAATTATTACTAAATATTGGTAATTATTACTAAATATTGGTAATTAATACTAAATATTGGTAATTAATACTAATTATTGATAATTAATACTAATTATTGGTAATTAATACTAATTATTGGTAATTAATACTAATTATTGGTAATTAATACTAATTATTGGTAATTAATAATCATTATTACTAATTATTGGTAATTATTACTAATTATTCCTAATTAATACTAATTATTCCTAATTAATACTAATTATTCCTAATTACTACTAATTATTCCTAATTATTCCTAATTATTACTAATTATTGCTAATTATTACTAATTATTGCTAATTATTACTAATTATTTCTAATCATTACTAATTATTTCTAATTATTACTAATTATTTCTAATTATTAGTAATTATTGCTAATTATTAGTAATTATTGCTAATTATTAGTAATTATTGCTAATTATTATTAATTATTGCTAATTATTATTAATTATTGCTAATTATTATTAATTATTGATAATTATTAGTAATTATTGATAATTATTGGTAATTATTGATAATTATTGGTAATTATTGATAATTATTGTTAATTATTACTAATTATTGTTAATTATTGGCAATTATTGTTAATTATTACTAAACATTGGTAATTAATACTAATTATTGGTAATTAATACTAATTATTGGTAATTAATACTAATTATTGGTAATTAATACTAATTATTGGTAATTAATACAAATTATTGGTAATTAATACTAATTATTGGTAATTAATACTAATTATTGGTAATTAATACTAATTATTGGTAATTAATAATCATTATTACTAATTATTGGTAATTATTACTAATTATTCCTAATTAATACTAATTATTCCTAATTAATCCTAATTATTCCTAATTAATTCTAATTATTCCTAATTATTCCTAATTATTACTAATTATTGTTAATTATTACTAATTATTGTTAATTATTACTAATTATTACTAATTATTTCTAATTATTACTAATTATTTCTAATTATTACTAATTATTTCTAATTATTACTAATTATTTCTAATTATTACTAATTATTGCTAATTAATACTAATTATTACTAATTATTACTAATTATTGCTAATTATTATTAATTATTGATAATTATTAGTAATTATTGATAATTATTGATAATTATTACTAATTATTGGTAATTATTGGCAATTATTGTTAATAATTACTAAATAGTGATAATTATTGGTAATTATTAATAATTAATACTAATTATTGGTAATTAATACTAATTATTGGTAATTAATACTAATTATTGGTAATTAATACTAATTATTGGTAATTATTACTAATAATTCCTAATTAATACTAATTATTCCTAATTATTACTAATTATTACTAATTATTGTTAATTATTCCTAATTATTACTAATTATTGTTAATTAATACTAATTATTGGTAATTAATACTAATTATAGGTAATTATTACTAATTATTGTTAATTATTGTTAATTATTCCTAATTATTGTTAATTATTCCTAATTATTACTAATTATTGGTAATTAATACTAATTATTGGGAATTAATACTAATTATTGGGAATTAATACTAATTATAGGTAATTAATACTAATTATTGGTAATTATTACTAATTATTACTAATTATTCTTAATTATTGATAATTATTGATAATTGTTCCTAATTATTAGTAATTAAATGAATAATTATCAATAATTAGAAATAATTACCAATAATTACAAATAATAACATTATTAATATATTTTATTATTAATATTAAAATAATATAATTTTCTAATTTATATACAATTCTTTTTTGATCTGTGCGTTTTCTATCTCCACATACAAATAATACATGTGAAGACAGCAAACACACAGATCAAAAAAGAATTGTATATATATAAAAAATTATATTATTTTAATATTAATAATAAAATAAACTAATAATGTAATAATGTTCTTATTCCTAATTATTGGTATTTATTACTAATTATTAATATTTATTCTTAATTATTAAAAATTATTACTAATTATTCCTAATTACCATTAACTATAAACAATACTAATAATTTAAATTTATTAAGTAATAAAACAATGTAAACATAATTAAATTACAACTAATTAATAATAATTGAAACTAATAAAAAATTGAAAATAAATAAAAAATTAAAAATAAATAAAAAATTAAAATGAATAAATACCTTGAAAATTGATCTGTTCTGATCGTTCTTCAAAACTTTAATATCAGCTCCGGAGAAAAAAATTAAACTGGAGAAAAACTCAACTCTAGAAATATAATTTTGAGAGAAGGAGAAGATAAGGAATGAGAATGAAATGAAAAAAACGGATGGGGGTATTTATAGGTTAGATTATTTGCGACGGGCCCATTTGCGACGGGATTCCCGTCGCAAATAGTATTATTTGCGACGGTACCCGTCGCAAATACCTTAGCCAACATTTATTACGGTCAACCGGTAAATAGTTATTTGCGACGGGTCCCGTCGCAAATAACCCCTGCCGACATAGTATTAGCGACGGGGGAATATTCCCGTCGCAACTACCTTTTACCGCCGCCGGTTATTTGCGACGGGAATATTCCCCCGTCGCAAATAAGTTTCCCGCGATTTGGCGCGCATCGCGGGAAAACTATTTGCGACGGGAAAAGCAATCCCGTCGCAAAAGCCTCCTTATTTGCGACGGGGAAATACCCCCGTCGCAAATAAGTGTTTAACATGACTATTTGCGACGGGATTTATTCTCGTCGCAAATAACCCGTCGCAATTGCTCATTTTTCCCGTAGTGCAAGCTGCACATGGGTCCTCAACTTGAGATGACTTCTTTAATATGGATCAGGGCTGAGGTATGTTTGGGCATAACCTTGGACTCATGTGTAATAGGGGAACTTTCCCCACCAATATGAATCCAGGTGATGCGACCTAAAACTGTGCAAATGAGACAGACCCATCCAAAAAAGTTAGTATCAAGTTGTGGTGTTTGAGACATTTTGACTTGCAATTCAGGGAAGACATGCATGCATTGGGAATTGATGGTGTTTACTTATGGAACTATGGGCAACTCTTTTCTTGGGATGAGCTGTGATATGGATATCCCCTTACTCTCCTGCTTGGGATTCTTTGGTTGAGCATGTGTATATATATTTATATATATCATATTGCAGTACCCACTACTTGGGTTTTGGTCACTCTCCTTCCAGGAGAGGCGAAGACATACATGGTAAGCCACATACTTTACGTGTCTATATTCTCATGGTTGGACAAATATAATCTCCTACTAAAGGTAGCGAAGACTCGGTGAGAAGTTCATCTTCTCACCATTTCTAGATCCTTCTTTTTGGATGACCTTACTTTACTCTCTTGTTGGGTTGAGTTGTACTCTTTTATTGTACCATGTTCTATCTACTACACCCATCTTCAGTACATTTTTTACTGCTCCCTTGATCCTTCAGGGCATCCTACTAAGTGTTTTTATACTCACTCATGCTCTGTATTTTCCCACACTTGGTGTTACATTACAGATAATAAACATGTTGATCATGAAATCAGAAGATCTTAGGGATATGGGGTGTTTGGACCATGTGTGATGGTCATTTCTTGGAATCCAGGAGTAGGGATCTCTCACCTGTTTTAATTTTCCACCTTTTTCCAGATTGTGGCACTTTTATGGTTGGGTGTGTTTTTTTACCCTTACCATTTCGGTTTAATTTTATGCACTTATATTGTTTATAGGTTGATGCATGTTTGAGGTTTATATATAGGATTGTTGTATCTTTTCTTCTTTTCCCTCTACACTTTTGTATTGATTTAGTTGTGTGTGTTCATACAAGTTCTTAGGAAAAGGAATCCCTAAGTTTTTTGTGCCTTCGGCGCTAGTCGCTAGACCCTGGCCTATGGAGGCGGGCTTGGGGTAGTTTTGACTCAAGCCTCGTCATGGCTCGGGTCATGAAAAAGTGGTCACAGAGGTGGTTTTTTCCTTGGGATGTTGTTTGGATGTTACCTAAAAAGGAATTTGTTGGGTTTTATGGAAATAATGTCAACATTTCTTGAGAGTACATTTCAGGCCAGGGAGTCCAGTGATGGTGCAACGGCCGATGTATCCATTCACTAGGACCCTAATTACCCACTTGTTGACTCAGCATGTTGAGACATCTATTGCAGGGAACAATAGTACATGCATCATATAGGATTGAGTCTTTGACCATCCTTCTTGAGTCAGATCCCCATCATTGTTGATATAAATATATATATGTGTGTGTGTGTGTGTTCATTTGACCGAAATACTCCTTGATGGATTTGGGATGCCTCTGTGATGACATCCAGCCAGGATATCATATGAGGTTCGTGATGAGGACTCCCTGAGTGATGAGCCCTCTATTCAGGGTCGATCATGCAATCCCCTTTCTCCAGGTGGGAAGGTAGCAACACCTCCACCTATCGAGAAGCAGTTAGTTCCAACAACACATGCCGAGGATAAGCACAGACTGAGCTCACTTCATGATTTCCAATGTCAGGGACTGTTGAGGTTCTGTAGTGAGCCAAACCCTCAGGCAGTGGAGGTTTGGTTAGAGTTAGTGGTTCACTAATTCAGGCTTGTTCGGACACCAATAGATCTTATGCCGTCTTTGGAAGAAAACCTTTTTCCATGGAATAGTTGGTCATTGGCAGAGTCTACTTACTCAGATGCATGAGGATTTGGTACTCTCATGGGGTGACTTCCAGCAGTTGTTCCATGAGGATTACTACCCCTCCTGCTTACGCTCTGTCTAGATTCATGAGCTTCTGGAGATCTGATAGGGAGGGATGACGATAGTAGAGTAAGAGACTCAGTTAGCATACCTGACTCGGTACTCTATGGACATGATCCACGATGACTACTTCTGAGCATAAATGTTTGAGTAGGAACTCTGCAATAAGATCCTTGTGGATGTAGTACCCTTATGCATCCCCACCTATGCCGGGGTGCTGGAGAAGGCACTAGTGTAAGAGAAATTTATGTTAAAGAGGCACCATATTGCTAGTTGTGGCAGTGGGTGAAACAGAGTTGAAATGTCTACCACATCTATTAGGTGTCAGACAACAAGATCTTGACACAGGAGACCTCCCCACAATTGGTCTCAAGCATCTAGTCGTATGGGACCAAGGCAACATATAGCGTGGGGACAACTTGGGGAGGGATGGTGTTATTCTTGTGATGGGAGAGGTCGCATGGCATGAGACTACCCAACCATACATGATGAGCATTCCAAGTAGATAGTAAATAAATCACCACGGTAGAGACGACACTATGATCAGGGCTCTCCCAGGTGGGGACAGGGTGGTCCCCAGGGAGGCGGTATAAGAAGGGGAGTAGGAGGAGTTGTGGTTGGTGCACAACTCTAGGAAGTCCTTCCACCACCGCAAGGTGTCCCACGTCAGGCTCAGGGGTCTGGCGGTCAGGCCTACATGCAGCTGATTTCTATGGATCTCTATGATCCTACAATGAATGAGATGATAAGAGGTACACACTATGTATTTTATACCTTTTTGCAGTGGAAGTTTTTAGACACTAGGTGAGGTTCTCTTTTCTTCTTGGTTCTTGCTTGAGGTTTTACCGGGGTGATGTAGGGCGTCGGTGTAACCCTATGTCTGTGTTGTTCGACGTAGCTTTGAATGCATGAGGAAGAGGGGTTCTTCCCCCACTGAGATGCATTTTTGTGATGAGAGAAAAACCCTAAGGGTGAGTTAGTGCCGCCCAAAGTGGATAGCATTGAGGTTTGGTGGATGAATCGCTCTTTCATGTGCATTCAGGGCAGAGTTTGGAAGTGGAGTGTTAGAGTAGGTCCTAGCATTTCCAGTGGAGTTTTTTTTCTACTTGACCCTTTTTTTCTTGAGATTCCACTAGTGGGATTGGAAGAGTGCCTATTTTGGGGATTACTCTCCTTATAAGAGGGGAAAATATGTGCGGGTTATTCCACGTGCTTCTCGTGTCTAGCCTCTTATGGTTGGATGAGTTTACTCACCTTCTATTTTCATTGGTACCACTGTGTGCTCAATGTCAACCTTGATGCAACAGTTAATAAGTACATGTTGAGGTGATGAAGTCCTCATGAACAGAACTATGCGAGTCACTATGTGGTGCTGGCAGTAGTTGTCTTCGACCTGGGGGGTAGAGACACTAACTTCTGGGGGGATGCCTTATGGTTGGTACAGACCACCAAAGTCTCATATATTTCTTCACCCAAAGACACTTGAACCTGAGGCGGCAACGATGGTTGAAATTTCTATAGAACTATGACTTCGAGATAGTCTATATGTATATAGATGAAAATGTTGTAGTAGATGTCCTTAGTTGGGCGTCCCAGGCTTGCCTGGTGCAGGATGTTTCTGAGTAGTTAGATTCCCTACAGCTGACCGCGGAGGAGTAGGAGGGTACAATTTTCTTCAGTCGATGGTGTTGACTCTTTCACTTCTTAAGTATGTAGGAGAGTCTCTGTTGTGAGACGTCGACTGTGAAATCTTGAATAAACCCATATCCTTAGGTGTTTCACCAGATGGTTATTTTGATGGAGGGAATCACGAGACCTTACTCCGGGTACAAATAGTCACTACGGAAAAAATGGCTATTTGCGACGGGTTATTTGTGACATATAGATTACCTCGTCGCAAATAACCATTATTTGTGACGGGGAATTACCGCCCGTCGCAAAAGGTTTGGCGCGAACTACGCGCCAAACCGTGGGTAAGGTTATTTGCGACGGGTTCCTATTCTCGTCGCAAATAACTGGCGGTGGTTTTTAGTATTTGTGATGGGATTATTGCCTCGTCGTAAATACTTTATCGGCATGTACTATTTGGGACGGAACTCGTCGCAAATAAGATATTAACGGCCCACTGTAATTAATGCGGGTCGAGGTATTTGTGACGGGACCCGTCACAAATACCCCCAGCGCAAATAATCTAACATATATATACCTCATCTGTTTTTCATCTCATTTCACTCTTTTTTGAACTTCTCTCTCTATCCCTACTGAAAAATTTTCTTCTAAAATTTTTCATAGTTTAAACTTTTAAATCTGACCATTATCTGTGACTTTAATACTCCGAAAGCTTCAGTTTCAAGGAATTTATCTATTTTTTATTATTTAGTCAATTTATTTTATTTTCAATTATTTATTTTTTTTGTTAATTATATGTAAATTATTTAAATTAGAATAAAATATATGTTTTTCAATATTTATTTCTATAAATAGTTATATCTAAGTGTTAATTAGCAATAAATTGTAATAATTGTAATAATTTCAAATAATTTATAATAATTATTAATAACTAATATTAATTAATAATAAATATTTTTAAATTGTATTAATTAATAATAAATAGAAATAATTGGTAATAAATAGTAATAATTAGTAATAAATAGTAAAAAATAGTAATAAATAGTAATAAATAGTAAAAAATAAATAGAAATAAATAGTAATGAATAAATAGTAATAAATTATTAGTAATAATTAGTAATAAATAGAAATAAATAGTAATAAATAGTAATAAATAGTAATAAATAGTAACAATTAATAATAATTAGTAATAATTAGTAATAAATACTAATAAATACTAATAAATATTAATAAATAGTAATAATTCGTAATAATTCGTAATAATTGGTAATAATTTTTAATAATTAGTAATAAATAGTAATAATTAGTAATAATTAGTAATAATTCGTAATAATTAGTAATAATTTGTAATAATTAGTAATAATTAGTAATAAATAGAAATAAATATTAATAATTAGTAATAATTAGTAATAATTAGTAATAATTGGTAATAATTAGTAATAATTAGTAATAAATAGTAACAAATAGTAATAAATTGTAACAAATAGTAATAATTAGTAATAATTAGTAATAATTAGTAATAATTAGTAATAATTAGTAATAATTAGTAATAATTAGTAATAATTAGTAATAAATAGTAATAAATAGTAATAACTACTAATAAATACTAATAAATAGTAATAAATAATAATAAATAGAAATAATTTGTAATAAATAGTAATAATTAGTAATAAATTTTAATAATTAGTTATAATTAGTAATAAACAGTAATAAAAAGTAATAAATAGTAATAATTAGTAATAATTAGTAATAATTAGTAACAATTAGTAATAATTAGTAATAAATAGTAATAAATAGTAATAATTAGTAATAATTAGTAATAATTAGTAATAATTAGTAATAATTAGTAATAATTAGTAATAATTAGTAATAACTAGTAATAATTGGTAATAATTATTAATGGTTAGTAATAATGAGTAATAATTTGAAATAATTAGTAATAATTAGTAATAAATAGTAATAAATGGTAATAAATGGTAATAATTTGTAATAATTTGTAATAATTAGTAATAATTAGTAATAATTAGTAATAATTAGTAATAGTTATTAATAATTAGTAATAGTTAGTAATAATTAGTAATAATTAGTAATAATTAGTAATAATTAGTAATAATTACTAATAATTAGTAATAATTTGTAATAATTCATAATAATTCATAATAATTCGTAATAATTCGTAATAATTCGTAATAATTAGTAATAATTCGTAATAATTTGTAATAAATTGTAATAAATCGTAATAAACCATAATAAATCATAATAAATTGTAATAAATCATAATAAATCATAATAAATCAAAATAAATCATAATAAATCATAATAAATTCAAGTACATTGATAAACTGGCACAATTTCTAATGGATTGGCAACATTCATTTTCATCAATGCCTCAAGTCCTTGAAACTTTTTTCCACTGAAATCAATATGATAAATCTATTCGAACATACGTCGAAGTAGATTTTTCTAAGCGATTTAATTCATAGAAAGTTGCAAGGAGGCGAGTCATTGGGCAAAGAGCTGCCGCCAATCTGTTAGAAATTGTACCGCCGATAATTAAGAATAATTAGTATAAAATGCCTAAAATTAATAATAATTCTTGGAAATTAGTATAAATTTTAATAAATGAGTGTAGATTAGTATAAAATATTAAAAAATAGTATAAACTACTATAAAATAATAAAAAATATTATAAATTGCTAGAAAATAGAATTTAATTGTCTTCTCTTTTTTTGATAGTGTTTATCTTATATCTTATTATACAAAATAACTAATTATTTCATATATTTTAGAAAAATATAGAATGAGGAAGTCAACAAAAATCATTATTAGATGATCATTCTTAGATAACTCAGTACAGGAATCCAAATGTTTTTGGTTTAAATCCTTTATATATTGATGGTGTTCAATCTTTCTTATCATTTACATCATCAAAACCCAAATTTTTTTCAAAAGGGACAATTAAGTATCCTTGTAAAAAATGTGCTCTAAGGATGTGTGACACATTTAACAACGTTGGAGCTCATCTACTATGTTTTGGTTTTCAACCAGATTAGTTTTTTTGGTATCAACATGGTGAATGCAGTTCTAGAGATGATATTAATAATTTGGTTGCAGATCCAGCATGGTTTCAAATTTTTGTACATGATGTGACATGTCCTTCTATTTAGAAAACTATAGAAAGATGTTGTTTTAATTTTATGTAAACTAGGAAAAATATTCTTGCCTAGTTTTTTTGACTCAGTTGAATATTTGATAATACATTTTCCCCATGAAAAAAATATAAAGGTCCAATACAGTTCCAATGGATATACCCATTTGAGAGATTCATACAGAAATTAAAAAAAAGTACGTAACAAAGCATCTGTTGAAGGATCAATTATAGAAGCTTATTTTTAAGAGGAATTTTTTTTTCTACTCTCATTACTTTCAATATGAATATCCATAAAAACACAATCGTATGAGCTGTAATGAGGGGAATGTTAACAATGAAATGAACAATCAATTATCAGTTTTCAATTAGCACAAACTTGGCTTCGGTTGAGTTCATGAATAATGGATTTCAAATGATGAACATCACAGAGCTCATACATATATTCTGCTCAACTGTGAAGAAATCACACCATTTTTATTGTATGTTCTTCGATCACTTATTCTATAATTTTTATAACAATTCATTAATCTTATTTTATTTTTAGGTTGTATGATAATCTTATCAAGAAACAATTTCCACAAATTACAGCTACTGCTCTTGAAGAACGACATCAAGAAAAATTCTCGCTGGTTTCAACAATTGGTAACATAAAGTATTTTTTATTTCACAAAAAAAATCAATTTAATACTTATTATTGTGATATTTTTTTTACAAATTTGCAAGTATCTCAACATGTTGATAAATTTGATAACTGATTGTCTGTATTGAGTAAACCACCATAAAAATGGTTAAATATTATAATGCATATGTGGTGAATTGTTTTTGATTTCATATATGTGCATATAGGGAATAAAAAAAATGAGTAGTGTTGTTTTCTTGAGAGGATCGCATCATAGAGAAACTAAAGGTTACTTTTATGGCATATTAGAAGAAATCATTGAACTATGTTATCTGGGACAACATTACATAATAGTGTTTAAATTCTAATAGTTGGATACTGAGAGAGGCTTGTATGTTAATCAAATCCATGGAATCATTGATATTAAATATAATAGTCTTCTTGTAGTAAATGAACCATTTTTATTGGATCATCAGGCACTTAAAATTTATTATGAAAATTATTGTGTTATTTCAAGGGAGTTAAGTGATTTGTGGAGATTAATAATAATTACATCTCGAGAGAATTATTTTAATGAAAGTGAATGTGGTTCCACTAAAGTGCAAGGAATTGATATTTTTCAAGAGACTGCTCTGAATCCATATTTTTTAAGAAGAGACACGAATATCATTGATGACACCTCACAGTTAAGGGTCAATGGTGAAGATGATGTTAAATATGTTACAACTGAATTTGAAATGACAAGAGACAGTGAAATAGAAACTAATATGTAAATTGATGATGCTGAGGAGGAATATGAAGACATTGAAACCCATAGCTATGAAGATGAAGATAAAGATCGACATTGACACAATAAAATGCTAGTTATAATCATATATAATATATATCTATATATAATACTTTTTTTCAACTGTTTTCTAACAATAACATTTCATGTTTCAGATGGATGAGGATCTGTATTTTCTGTTGCATAAGGCTGATCTACCTTTAGACAAGAAGGAGATCAGATCAGCCAACCCTCAAATTGTTGGTAGTTCAAGGGGAACCCAGAGGGGGCATGGTCTTTCCCAACTGATGATTCATGACCCTATACCCGAGCAACATCCACATCTTGATTTCGATCCATGCACGCAGAGGTATGTTTACCTATAAATTTTAGTTAGTTTTCATTAATTTTTTATATTATAATTTTTGATTAATTATTTTCTTTTCAAGGATTTACATATATAGCGGTTGGACAGGGGAGCGCTATATTGCAAAATTATTTTTCTGATGCATGGGTGTCATAGGATCATATTCTCATCAATGTTTGGCAGCGCATATTTGAGCATTGGATGGTATGAAACTAAATAATATTTATTTTGAAATTAATTTAATTAATAATGTGATATAATAAATTATTTTTAGGTTTTATGGTATTATATTGAGGAGAGCATGCATGGGGCTATTTGGAATGCGTGGCAGGGAGCTATGCATATCCGTTGCAGTCAGTTTTTTTCACAATTTGAAAAGGAAAGTAGTGGAGAAAGAAGGAGTGTAGGAGTTTGATGAGACATGTCACATCCACTAGACTAATTATATTTCATCTCATGTTTGGGATGGATTACGTACACACTGGTTGAGTAGGTGGTTTCAGAGTAGATCATCAATAGGTCAGAAAAATTAGGGGAGACAGAAGGTGACACATCGAGCTGGTAGACGTATGTTCAGTACGCATAGGGAGCATATGGTAAGTACATTTTTTTAAATATTGTATATAACTTTAAATGTAAATGGTTTATTTTATATTCATATAGGCAGTTCCACAACCTAATATTACGGAGTATGAAATTTATAGAAGGATGTACAGTGATCTAACCACTATTAAGATTAGAGGTTCTCTCCAGCATCAGATTGTGGGTAGTATAGGTTTTTTTAGTATTAAATTTAACTACAAATATTATTTTAACTATTTTAATTTTAAATTTCAATTGAAGGATTCATATAATGCTGCGACATCTCAAACAGATGTTGATAGTCAGTCTGAGACCGATGGTCAGACCAGTGACCTCCAATTTGATGAGGAAGCATAGATGCAGGTGACCTAGTATGGCTTCGAGAAAGTCCGAGTTGTTGGTATCAGCTCTTGAGTGACCCCTGGGGGTTTTTATGGAACATCTGTGATGTCAGAGTCCTGCTCAAGAGGAGCTCGCAGAGGGTCATCATCATCTAATGCACATTATCAAGAGCAGTTGTGAGCTCAGAGTGAGCTTATAGAGACTATTCATAGAAAGTAAGAGGATATGCTTCAGTGGCAACAGCAGTATCCAGAAGAGTTCCACTGACAACAACAGATATAGGATGAGATGTGTCCATGGAAACAGGAGCAGATGGAGTACATAAGACATTTGACTCGTAGTTTAGGGATGGATTTCCCTCCATCATCTCCTTCAGCTCCTCCAGACGACCATCCCCCTGATCTGTGATGTATTTTTATTTTATGATAAAGCATTTGAATGTTTTTTTATAATAGTAACTTCTTAAGGTTTTAAATAGTATGTTTTATATTGGCTCAAAATTTGGAGTTTTTTATTATTAATTTAATTTTTTTATTATATTTATTATTTTATTAACTAATATATTTTTATATTTTTGTGAATACTCAGGTTTTTATTATATTACTAATATTATTATTTCATTAATATTAATAATATTATTATATTAATTAATTATTTTAGAATTAATTTTAATTTATGAATATTAATATTATTATTTCAAGTATATTAATATTATATTATTTATATTAATATTATATTAATTTAATATTATATTATTTTTAGTATTATTTTATATTTTTATTTAATTTTTTAAAAATATTTTAACTATTTGTGATAGACCATCGCAAATACTAATTGGGATGGTCCGTTGCAAAAGGGGTTTTTTTTATTTATATTTTGAGAAGTAATTGCGATGATCTGTCGCAAACGAGTAAAAACTAAGAAGCTATTTGTGATGGGTTGTTGGTCTGTCGCAAATAGTTTCTTAAAAAATCACTGCCTATTTTTTGCGATGGTTCTACTGATTATCAAAAATAATCAGTTTTTGTGATAGTCCATCGCATAAAATAATATTTGTGATGCTGTTTTCCATGATGAATTATTTGCGACGAGACCCTGTCGTAAAAGACTATTTGTGATGGGGTCCCATCATAAATAACCCATTGGAAATAGCCATTTTTTCGTAGTGAGTGATTCCAATTGCGATGCAGGATGTAGGGGTTTAGCCAGGGAGCCGAACTGTCCCCTGAGTTTCTTCAGGCCATTCGAGATCGTGCAAAGATATAGTGAGGTTTTCTACTACCTTAACCTACCCTCAATATCTAGAGTGGGTGCACAATGTCTCACACATGTTTCAGGTGAGGAGATACATGCCTGATCCTACGCATGTCATCAACAAGAGCAGACCTTAAAAGGACGGACTATACCTTTGGTTTGGGTGATGTTCCAACATGGAAACATGTAGGTTTTCTTAGGAGTGGTAGAGATAGGTGTGAGCTCAGTAACCCGGGATGTTTTCCCTAGTTTTACATTATGGGGACTAAAATCTTGAAGGAGGGAATGACGTAGAGACTCAATTTTTTCCTTTTAATATTTTTGAAAATTTATACATATATTTCCAGAGTTAGGAACTGAGACGACGTGCAATTCTGAGGCTTGAAGTGCTCAAAATATATTATATAAAAACATTAAGTATATTTTATACTATACATGCGGAAGAAATGGGAGATCTCTAAAAAATTAGCTCAAATTATAAATATGAGGCCACAGTTGAGTCTGGAGCATGGAACTTACCCTAGGTGGGTCATACATTTTTTTGGTGTGGGTCTTTTGTAGAAAAAGCCACAACGGGTGTTTTTGTAAATGAAATAATTAAATTTAATTATTTTATATGGAATGTCAAATAAAATAAATTTTTAATTGGGATAGAGATTAGAAATATGAGACCTCCATTGAGTTTGGAATGTGTTATTTTACCTAAGTGAAACATAAAACGAGAGGGCATGGGGGGTTCTGATTCGATGAACTCTAGTGGTTTTCTATAAATAGTCATTTAAGGGAAATGAGAAAAGGTTGACTCATTTATCCCATAGATGTCGGCGGAGCTCCTATCTCCTTTTGATCAGCAAATCGATATCAGATTCTTAACAGATCACAACAAAACATCATATCCTCGAAGATTAGAGTGCAACGAATGTAGCGGTGAATCTAGAATCTAAGTAGGATTTATCTTTCAGATTATGCACCTTCCCAATTGAATAATTTTTTATCATTTTTGACTTCTGATCAATTTTTCTGCTTTGAAATACTTTGTTGATGTCCAAACTAACAACGGTCATCGACCGTTTAATTTTTGGATCATTTGTTCTTCTCTGTTTTTCATGTTCTCCATCAATCAACTTTTTGACACACTGATATGAAATCCAATTTTCAAGTGAAGAATGGTTCTATGAAGGTCAGAATCCAAGGATCCTAGATCTATGACGATTTTTTGTTTTTTGTAACTAGAGGAGGCCCAGCGGTGAGCAGAAGCAGCGACTACTTTTCTCCACATAGAAATAGTGATAGATCATTGAATGGAGGTTGGAATTATGAAGATATCATTTTGGGGATCCTAGATCCGGTCTCAGATATATTTTACGAGCACCGAGGAACCGCTGTCAGTTCATGGAAGTCCCATAGCGGCCATCTGCAGTGGCATCAGGCTGGTCAGTGGCAGTGGCGGTAGTGCCACCACGTAGAGGAGGTCATGGCCAGTGATCTGTGGCAGTAGGGTGTCAGTATGTACAGGGTGCGTCAGGTGCGAAGGATGGTTGCCAGCTAGTAGGGATGACCAGAGTGGGTTGGTCCTACCAGTTTGGGACTGGCCAGGTCGTACATACTTTAAATGTCTATATCTCCTAAATGGAGAGACTATTTTTGTTCCATCTGTGTCCCTGTGTTCCTCTTAATGAGACAGACCTTTTGAACCATATTTGGGAACTTTTTTTTGGGCATGATTTTTGGTCGCACAAAACGTCCAATTTTAATAATAATAATAATATAATTATTATTATTTGGCGAACCTTGTAATAGATGTATATCCTGCATCCAATGTATAATTGATGCGATTTCAAGGGAATTGAAATCCTGGAGTTGAGGTATAATTTTAAAGACCAATTTCGGCACTTAAACAGAAATGGTGGTGTGGGCCTCATGAGGCCCAGTTTGGGCATTTGTGGTAAAATGTATTTTTTTATTAGGTGTTTGTTTGGGATGAATGAATAGCCAATACCGTGTGGTTTTATAATAGGATCACAATGGTAAAATCCATTTGATGTATTTTTAGATTGTGGCATGGGTCCCATTAAGCACTATTTGTGCGCAATATTGTGAAATGAAATTTCTTTACTGGGAGTCTGATTCGGGTGAATAAATAGTCAATCCTGTTCAGTTTTTTTCAAGAATCATGATGGTGTGATCATTTTTATTATCTAGGTCCATTTAAAGAGGCATGTTAGTAGAATTACATTTTCTCCTATCGGATCGAACAACTAGCATTTTGCGCTCATCAGCCTTTTTGGGCCAGCGATTCCATGGACTCTATGAGTACACTAGCATATATATGGGTTACTTGTTCATAGTTTAGTACTTGAGTATTGTTGGGTACATGTCTAGGCGATGTGGTAGGGACACACATTTTTGTGGGTCCCACATGCTCCATGTACCACACTATGAATCTTCTACCACTCGTATCTCCTTCTTTTGGACTCAGATTTTGGCATGTGAGTAGCCTATCCTGAGTATTCTTCTATGTAGAACAT
Organism: Viscum album; assembly: GCA_963277665.1. Lineage (NCBI taxonomy): Eukaryota > Viridiplantae > Streptophyta > Magnoliopsida > Santalales > Viscaceae > Viscum > Viscum album. The sequence goes on along the minus strand of OY728123.1, from coordinate 221,862,715 downwards.
GATGGTTCCCTCTGTAGTGGTTTTTGAGATACAATGCAAGATTTTCTGAGTTTTTTTCCAATACTAGGTGATGTCTGATGATTGTAGTTTAAATACTCAAGGCTTTCTGAGAGGTACTATTTATTAGGGGTGGCTAGAGTAGTACTGGCTTACCCTATAGTGGGGCAGGGCAGTAAGGTTCATCTTTTACTATTCAGGACACCCTCCATCAGGGCTAGCCATTGGTCCTCAACGATGCTAGAGTGGAACCATCCAGCCGGGATGGGTATGAGTCCTCAAACTATTTGAGTGGCACCCTCAAACTGATTTATTCATGGGTCCTCGACCTACTTGAGTGGCACCCTCTAGTCAGGTTGGGCATGGGTCCTTGAAGACTCTCGATTGGAACCCTCTATTTGAGCTGGGAATGGGTCCTCAACATGATATGACTTATTTACTATGGATCAGTGACGCGACATGTTTTCTTGTAACCTTGAAATCACGAGTGGGAGGTGATCTTTCACTAAGATGCTTCCTCATGAAGCGACCAAAAATATTCGAATGAGATACAACCATCCAAAGAGGATAGTATCAAATTGTGGTGTTTGATCCCCTTTGACTTGTAGTTCAGGGAAGATGTGCAGGCATTGGGAATTAATGGTGGTTACTTCTAGAACTGTTGGTGACTCATTTATTTGGTTGATCCATGATATGGAGATCCCCTTACTCTCTTGTTTGGGATTCCTTGGTTGATCATGTGTATATATATATATATCGTATTTCAGTAGCCAATCCTTGGGTTTTGGTCACTCTCCTTCCAGAAGAGGAGAATATGTACAGGGTATTCCACATTCTTTCTGTGTCTATCTTCTCATGGTTGGATGAGTATACACTCCTACTAAAGTTAGTGAAGACTCGATGAGAAGTTCATATTCTCACTATTTCTAGATCCTTGTGTTTGGATGAGTTTACTTCACTCTATTATTGGGTTGAGCTATACTCTTTTATTGTACCTTTTTCTATCTACTGCTCCCATATTCTATACATCTTTTACTTCTCCCTTGAGCCTTTAGGTAATCCTATAAAGTATTTTTATACTCACCCCTGTTTGGGATTTTCATGCACTTGGTGTGCCCTTACAGATGATAGATAGGTTGATTGTGACGTCATAGGATATTAGGGATAAATGGTGCTTGGATCATGTGTGGTGGTCATAGCTTGGGATCTAGGAGCAGAGCTCTCTTAGCTATATTACTTTTCCACTTGTTGTCAGGTTGTGGAACCATTCTAGTTGGTTGTGTATTTTTCCCCTTTGCCTTTTAGTTTACTTTTCTGTACTTGTACTATTTAGAGGTTGATGCATGTTTGGTGTTTATATATAGTGGTGTTTTATCTTGTTTTTTTTTTCTCTACACTTTTTCATTGATTTTTTGTGTGTGTTTATGGGTTATTAGGCAAAGGCCTCCTTGAGTTTAGTGTGCCTTCAGTGCTAGTCACTAGCCCCGGGCCTATGGATGTGGTATCGGGGTAGTTGTAGATCAAGCCCCGACATGCGTCAGGTCATGACAAGACAACTCGAAATGGATGGAATCAAAACTAAACACTTTGTTTCTATGATTTATTATTTAATGCAATCTATAAATGGTGGTGGTATAATTTCTAGGGAGAAACTTGATAACCATAAAGGAACATGTCGATAGTTAATAATTTCATGAAACAACACCCTCTAGCTTTCAGTGGAACCTTAGATACTATTGTATCCAATGGATAGATTAATTATTTGTAAAAGATATTTTAGGTAATGGGATGTTATGAAAATCAAAAGTTAACCCATTCCATTTATATTTTTAAAGGTGAAGTTGATCAATTATGGTATTTTTTTAAAAATATCATAAAGAAAGATGATCTTGATGCCCTGAAGTAGGATAAATTCTACAATATTCTCCTTGAGTAATATTTTCCTAAGGTTTTTGGACTCATTATGGAGAAAAAAATAATGGAATTGAGTCTAAAAGATAATGATTCAGTAGACATGTTTAAAGAAAATTTTACAAGATTGTCCAGGTATGTGGCATATTTTTTTGGGATCTTGATTGTAAGATTAATCAATTTTACTCAGTGTTGAAACCAATCTATTGAAGGTAATTAACTTCCTTTGAATTAAAAAGTTATGAGGAACTTGTTCTATGTGTTGATAAGGTAGAAATGAGGTTTTTTTATGATCATGTATTTCAGGAAAATACATAGAATAAAATATTTGGATTTATGGAAGTAGGGAAAAATTCATTAAAGAAACATATAGGTAAGAAAATGAAATTTACATGTTGTGATAAGTGTGGTAAAATTAATCCTAGAGACTTTCTTATAAAAAATGGGAATTGTTTTTTATTTGGAATTTTTTGAATTGTGTCTCATGACTATAAAGAAAATGATCATACAAATATAGAAAATATGATGGCAATTTGTTTTAATTATAATAAGATGAGGAATTGTGCTACTGTATTTCATAAATTGGTATTTTAAGTTGGAAATCATAAAGATAAGAAGAAAAAGGGTGTGAAAAAAACTTTTGTATTACTATGATTGATGTTGGGACATCAAATGAAGTGGTTATAGCTATGTTACTTTTTTATTAAAATTGTGAAAATACCCTGTTTGACTTTGGATCCTTACATTCATTAATTTATAATAAATTTTCAATTAAATTCAGAATATCACCTCATTAATGTAAGATAGAACTTTTGATGAAAAAATTAGGTATCAATATTAAATAAACCAAGATTTATAGGAATATTTCTATGGTTATCAGTGGAATGATATTTCCTTTAAATCTTATTGAACTTCCAATAGTAGAGCTTGATATTATTTTGGGTATGGATTAGATTTTAATTTATTATACTATGATATGTTTATGATCTAATAAAGTTTTATTTAATTACTTCATACCTTTGATAACATATCAAGAAATATTGAAATTTATTAGAAATGGCAGTGAATGTTATTTGGCTCATTTTTTTGAACATAAAGAACGTGTTCATATTAGTGATGTATGTGTTGTGAATAAATATATGGATTTATTTATTGAATATTTTTTTGGTTTTACTTATAATTGTGATGTTTAATTTTATTTTTACTTATTTATTCATGCTAAAAATATTTTATAAGTTGAAATTTTAGAATTAAAAAAGAAATTGTAGTAGTTTTTAGATAAAGGTTTCATTCATCCAAGAACTTCACATTAGGGTGATTCTATTTTGTTTGTCAAAAATAAAGATGGTTTAATGTGGCTTTCCATTGATTATATATCCTTGAATAAAATCACTATTAAGAAAAAGTAATCGTTTTATAATATCAATGTTTTTTTATCATCTCCCTAGAGCACAGTAATTTTTTACGGTGGATCTCAGATCGGGGTACCATCAATTTAAATCAAAGGAGGAAGATATCATTAAGACTGTATTTCTTATAAGATATGAAAATTATGACTTTTTAATTATGTAATTTAGGTTTTATAATGCTACATCTATATTAATGGATATTATGAATAGAGTTTTTATGGAATATTTAGAAAAAAAATTGGTCGTGTTTATTGATGAAATATTGGTATATTATAAAAGTCATGAGGATTGTGACAGACACATGAGGATTTTTTTGCAAACCATAAATGAAAATAAAATATGTGGAATATTTAGTAAGTGTAAATTTTGGTTGGAACAAATTTATTTCCTTGTTCATATTTTTCTTCAAAATAAAATAACTATTTACCTCACTAAAATGAAAGTTTTTTAATAATAACCAAGACCTAAATCTATCACAATGATTTGATATTTAGATTATTTGGTGGGTTATTATTAGTGGTTTGTTGAAAAAATTTCTTGTTTGTGTAGCCCAATGTATAAGTTAACTTGAAAAGGAGTTAAATTCATTTTTAAAAATGAGTTTGATGATTGTTTTCAGGAACTAAAAATGAATATTTTTGAATGCTTTGGTTTTGGACTTTCCTTCCAGAAGTGGTCACTTTTTCATCTATAATGATTCTTTATTGAAGGGACATAGTAGTGTTCTAACGCATAATGGTCCAGTAATTTATTATTACATACACCAACTGAAACCTCATAAGATAAATTATCTGACACATGATATGGAATTAACTATATTGGTTTTTTTATTTAAAAATGTTGTCGCATAATTTATATGGAGTAAATTGTGAAATATATACTGATCATAAAAGTTTAAAGTATACATTTACATTTAAGGAGTTTAACATGAGGAAGATAATGTGACCAAACTTGATTAAGGATGATGACTATATGATTCAAAATAGTCCTAGAAAATAAAACATTTTAGTTGATGCTTTGTGTTGGAAAAATAATATTGCATTAACCCTACTATATTTACAACATGACCATTTGGTTAATCATTTATGAATTTTTTCCTAGATATTGTGTGTATAATAATATACTCTATTTTTTCAGGTTTTATTATAGTCATATCCATCAAAAAGAATTATAAAAGATCAAAATTATTATTGTGAGTTATAGGAAGAGGAAGAATTGGTTAAGAAGGGTAAATTTCCTGAATTTAAAGTTGAAAAATAATATGTTCTAGGATTTGGAAAGAGATCATGTGTGCCTTATGGTACCCAGTTGAATAAATAATTATTGAATGAATATCATAGTTCCCCATTTTCCATTCATATTGGCATCACTAAGATGTATAGAGACCTATTGGAGTATTATTAGTGGGATGGAATGAGAGGATATATTCTTTAATTGACTTATAAATGTTTTAATTTTCAATAGGTTAAAGGAAACTAACTATTATTGAAATGGATTCATAAACCTTTCCCATTTCAAGAGTGGAAATGGAAAAATATTTCCTTGTTATTCTGGGTGGTATTTTTCAATTTAATAATTTCATTTAGATTATAGTTTATTAAATAAATAAATCTATATATTTCTTTCCCATTAAAGATACTATTTCTTTAGATCAAATTTCTCAATTTTATATCATAGTGTTAGTCAAGTTAAAAGGATTTTATCTCTCCATTGTATCTGACCATGATCCTAGGTTCACTTTGAATTTTTAGAAAAAATTTCCAAAGTATTTGGGAACTAAATTAAATTTCAATACTTCCTTTCATCCCAAATATGATATAAAATATGATTGAATAATTCAGAACTTTGAAGACATGATTCTATCTTATATTATAGACTAATAAGTATGTAGGTATCAATATATTTCATGTGACGAATTTTTTTATAATAACAGTTTTTCTTCTTGTATACAGATAACAACATAAATATTTATATGAAAAGGGTTTAAAAGATCTTAATTTTTGGGATATAGTATGGGAAAGGATGTTTATGGGACCAAATTCAGTAGAGTAAATGGATGAGAAAGTGAAGATGATTCAGTATTACATGATGATGACTCAGAGAAAGAAGAAAAGTAAAACAGATAACCAAATAAAGGATTATTCTATCGAGGTAGTTGATCATGTTTTTAATAAAGTGTATCCATGGAGTTGTGTAATATATTTTCTTAAAAATGGGAAGATAAATCCATGGTTTATTAGAATATATGAAATCGTGGAGAAAGTTTGATTATTCTCATACCAAGTGGTGTTTCCTATGGAGTTTTTTATGTTAGATGACATTTATGTGGATAACTGTGTACAGGTAGTGACACGAGGGAAAATATAGTTTGTTCATGGATTGAGGTCCCATTTTCCCATGCAGTTCAAGATTTTTTTTTATCCTAGGTGGTGTGACATTTGTTTTTTTTTTGAAAAATCAAATTCTATATTTGAATCTTGAATGGAGGTACATGGACGTGGGAGATTTTGATGTTTTTCACTATGATTTTTTGGTGGGCTGAAGGGAAGTTCTCTATATGATTCATGTAACCCTATATAACTATATGTGTCTAAATTTATAATTTGGTATTTGGGTTGGTATTTTTTTTAAAATTTTCATTTAGGCTCCCACTCAACCAAAAATTGGTTTATTCATAAAATGAAAAATAAGTAGTTTGATAGAGAAATATATTGAATGGTGTCAAAAAAGTACTTCCCTAGTAAAATTGATCATAAACCATTTGGATAAATAATAAATATGTTATCATTACAACATATTCCCAATTTTGAATAAGTAAAATAATTTTTGTTTAAATTTATGAATAGAAATATCATAAAAATTTCTTTAAAAACATTCTTGTAGAAAATATACCTTTCAATATGAAAATTAAATTTAAAAACAAAAAATTTCTATAATATTAAGAAAAAAATTTATTTAAAAATATACTAGTAGTATTTTAATTTATTCTTGAAAAAAAATGAGTTTTAATGATAGAGAAAAAAAATTCATGCTGAGTACACTAATGTAAATATTCCATTCACATTTTTGTAAGAAAAGTCAATAATTAACTTTTTTGGAAAACAATAGAAAAGTTAATTTTTTTTGTAAAAATCCGATCATGGTTAATAATTAATTCAATAAATAATTTATATAATTTTATAAACTTTTTTTAAAATATTTTTTTAAAAAATGGATTTGGAAGAAAAATAATTTTTAACTAAAGAGAGAAATAATGCCATATTATTTTAAAAACAATTTCTCAAAAATTTTGAGTACCAAAAAGTTGAAAATGGTAAAATTACTTGAAAACTCATTCATAATAATAGGATAAGATAATTAATTTTTTTATTATGAGTTATATCATAATATTTCTTCATTATAAACGTATTCATAAGTAATCTCGATAAACAATGATATTGTAACATAAACACTTACCACTTTTGTAACTTTTGAATCAAAAGAAAAATGAAAGATATAAATTCAAATTAATCTTTAAATAACATTAATATTACACGATTCATGACATAAAATCTCAAATAGAAAGTATATAAACCATATATAATAACTATGTGTTGAATATGGCATACGTCTTATGGAAGAACAAGTTAGATGAGAAACCCTAACCTAAGGTCTGATTTTAATTATATGTATTTTAAATTACTATATAATAAACATAGACTTATTATAAATCTATTAAAAACCCATAATAATATATATCATTCCATATATTATTTACTTAGGACCTTTCATTGCTATTTTATTAATAATTCCTTATTAAAATCCTGTTGTAGGTAATAACTACTTCATTATTCTTACATGTTGTGGTTAGGTATTTTCATTAATTTTAACATGATCATGGTTAAATAATCTCAAAAAATTTAAATATGGTATAAATATCATATATATTTATTATATATTAATTTATATTAATCAATAAAATTTAGATATTGAAAATTAATTACACCATTCATGGAGACGGTGGGTCATACGTACGCATGAATATTGTTTCTATTTTCTCGACGGATTGAATGAAATGAAGGTAAATAATATATAAGCATTAAATTGTCTTAATTTTTTAATATATATCACATATATTCATTAAATATATCCTAATTTACATCCATGTAAATGATAACCAAAAAAATGAATCACCCCACATAGCAAGGTGGTAGTCTACTGTACACACGAGTAGCATTATCATATTCCCACATAATGGAATTAAATAATGTATATATTATATTATAATTATAAAAATTTAATTATTTTATGAATATATTATATTTAATTTTAAATCAAACATTATATCCTTTCATGAGAGGCGATGATGGAAAAAAATTACAACGATTCATGATGTAATAGTCCACTGTATCCACGACCGTCGATTTGGTTTACCATTTGATGGAAAAGGAGATGGATATAGGTTATTACATAAACATAATAACATATCAGGATATGTTAGATACTATTTTTATTATATTTTAATTATTAATATATAAATTATGGTTGTAAAATAAGAATGAAAAATGAAGATATCGGTTAAGATGATTACCTTATCTTAGAGAAACCTCCTTTATATATATTCTTAATGACCTTGGGGTTGGTGTATTGGAAGGAATATGAGCTTTGTAATGTAGACAATGATGTTGGTGAGGTATGTTTTCTAGGTTTGGTCAACCCAAAGTGATTAAGAGGTGTAAATAGGTTAGGGGAGTTTATTCCCATTTATAATTGAGGATTGACATTTTTTTAATTACACATCACTATTCAATTATAGTAATTAAATATCACACCAAGTTTGTAAAAATAGATAATTAAGGGATTGGAGGGATTTTATAGTCGATCCACACCTCCACCACACAAAAAACATGTTTTAAACATGTAGTTCATTAAGTTTTATGTTTTCTCACTTCTACCATTTTAGTTTTCACGATGGTAATTAGTATTTTTACATTCCTAAGTTATCATTTTAAGAATAAAAAAAATGAGCATAATTAGAAACTTTATACCCATATGTTATAAATATGAAACCCAATTCATAAAATAAAAAACCTATGTGTGTAGAAAATTTATTTTAACAGAAGAACATATAACACGAAAAACTCTATTTTACCCTTTACCATAATAATAAAGTTTTTACTATTTAAGTTCAATGTAATTATTACAAAAGGAACATTTTCCCTTGAATGGAATATGGTTTATATATTTATACATATAACAATAATATAGAATATTATAGAGTTTTAGAAACTTATAATCATTTAATAAAAATTTATTTATTATAAAATAATATCAATATCAATTTTTTACACTATTCATTTAATTTACATGAAAAACATCAAGAAAAAGGAGTAATTTAATTATCTTATTTCCATATATATATATATATATTGATATATTTATCTAAAAAATTCATGTAATGCAACAATTTATAAATTTATATTAATCTTAATATTTCTGGTATCATTTCTTTCAATTAATTAAATAATTAATGCATTGGAACTGCTTAATAATTTAAAGTAAATATATATTTTATAAAAATTATAAATAAAATAAGATCTTTAAAATAGTTTTATTATGCTCAAAATTACCATCAAAATTAATTTAAAAAAATTTCTCTATGTTAAAATAAAATTTAAATTTAAAATCATGAGGGTGACATTGTTTCTTTTTCTTTACTTAAATTGTAATATTGGAAAATTTTAAGGAAAAGTGTCCCAAAATCAAATAAAAATAGATACATATGTAATAGGGGTTGAAATATGAAGATTAAAAAGAATTTATTAAAGTATTTGGGCCATTTTAACCTTTATCATGTTAGTTTTACACTTGGTAAACCTGTTTTAAGCTTAACCATGGTAATTAATTTTAACTATGTTTACTATTCATTATGAACAAAAAATAAGTTGAAATTATAATATAATATTAATTATATTAATTCCAAATATGGAAAACACTTGTTAAATCCTATTCACATATATAGAAAATTTTTAATTTAAAATTTAATCCAAAGACGTGATAAAAAGAGGTTTTCAAAAGAGAAAATTCTCATAAGTATCAAACATTTTAATATATATAAAATTTTATTTTATTTGAACATAATGAAATAAATTATAATTATTATAATATAATTTAACTAATTTTTCATTTAAAATAATTTTTTATATAAATGGAACTTTAAAATTCATTAAGCGAAAAGATATTTTTCAATAAGAACTAGTGTTTTTCACTATTCGTTGAAAATTTATTCTATTTAGAAAATTATAATTAATTTATTCTTAGATAATTTTGAAATGATTATTTAAAAAATTTGCTTAATTTTATAAAATAAATTTTCTAAAAGTGGTAAAAAATTAATTTTAATGCATACACACAAAACATGAAAAAAAATAACATTTTAGAAAAATATAGTTTTTCAGAAAACATATCCTTGTCTTTAAAATTATACTTATTTTATTTATAATCAACAGATAAATGTTGAATTTATTTAATAATTTTTTAAACCATATAATCTTTTTAATTTTGTTATTCATATTCATACCCTTTAATTTAACTCCTAGGTAATAACTATTATAATAAATAATAATATTTTTATAGTATATTGAATTTTTTTTTAACTTAGTATTTCATGTATCATAAGAAATCTAAGAGATTAAATTTAAATAAATATATTTCATGTGTTTTTTCAACTTGGTGTTTCATTTGACAAACTTTATGAAATGAAATTTTCTTATTTGAAAATATCAGGGTCTTGAATTCAAGCCCCTTAAATCAATTATATCCTCACAATTCTATTTTGGTTATCATAGGTCTAAACATTTTTTAAAATTTGAATCATAAAAAGGGTTATTAAAACATACTCTTGATAAGAGGGAAAGTGATGTATAAATGTCATCTATAATAACACCTAACTAGGTTTCCAAGTTAGAAAAAATTATTGGTAAGTGAAAATATGGGCATGGAGGAAAAGAGAAAATATATGTGGTGAGTGATAAAGATAATTGATCAAAATAAATTGAATGATCAAGAGAAATATAACAAACCCAAATCCAAAGATATATGATGTGAATAAATATAATAGGATACAATTTTATTTTCAAGATCCTTTCCCAACGTTAAGTAATTATTTTACCATCTCGACAAAGAACATAAGGAAATATACTTACATGATAACATTCTATTTCATAGGCACAATTTCATCTTTTTGTTGTGATTAAATCAATTTTTAATTAAATTATTACTCCCAAAAAATAATATCAGAGATCAATTTTTTATTCTTGAAGCACTGAAATTAACTTTTAATTGATTGTAATATCTATAATACTTACAATTCCTTCTTTATGACTCTAAATATCAACCAAACCCAAATTGTTTATCACAAGTCATATAATATAATAAATTATTATATAAATTTATCATGTAACATCTAATATTCAACTTAATCTATTTTATAAGTTTTTATACATCAAATCATTTAAGTAAAAAAGAATTTCATATAAACCTGAACATCAAATAGTACATTGGTTGGTGTCGCATCCTTATCTCCCTTCTATTGTGGGCTCAAGCCCTACAGCCTAACCAGATGCAACAAATTGTCAATCGGCTTGTGAATTTTCATATTTATAAAACCACATTAATATAATTCTAATAATGTTAACCAAAATATAATGAATATCCTCAAAAAAAACATTGGTTGTGGAATGAATTTTCTTGGTCGTTGGTACCATTCAATATATGATTCGAAATCCTTAATAAAAACTAGAACCGTACATTACTTATATATTGAATGATTCTTATAAAAAAATAACATTGGTAAAAATATTTCTACAACATAATTCTTGGATCCAAATAATTATTATTATTATTTATTCCACTTCAGCAATATTAATAGCATATTCTTGACCATGATCCCTTATCTTCTTATTAGGTATATTCTCTTGATTCTTGGGGAATATTTTGCATAGTTCTCCATATCCTTACAGTTGAAATATTGAACATTAGAGGAATCTTTCTTACCCTTAAATTCATGTGCTTGATGACCGTTCTCTCCATAATTAAAGAAAAATATCATTCCCTTAAAGAAAGTATTAGGGTGTTTATTTACAAAATAATCACATTTCGGAAATCCATATTTCCATTATTCCCCCTTATCATTTTTTTTCTCTTTAATAATCATTTTATCTAGCTTCCTTTATAATCTATAATACTTGGGGAATTATTTATATGTCTTGATAACACATGATACTATATCCTCATATGGTGATAATGTTTGGGAGAATGGTATCATTAAAAGGATTTGATTAATATCATTATAGAAACTGTTATTATTGCTTTTTGGATTACGTACATAGTCCATAGTATACATTTATAACCATATAATGTTGTCTTTAAGCTTATAAACATTTTCGTCAATATTTTATCTTAGACTCAAGAATTGTCTCTCCATATCTGTAAAGACTCATAAAATTCAAGGGAAATTTTTTCTTAATTTTCTTTGGGATTTTACAAGAATGCAGTTTCTAACGGCACCTGATTCCGAGGCCCGGTGTGCCCGAAATCATTTTCCGAAGTTTAGCTCGGGTACGTTCAGTGAACGAACGAGCGGGTTTTCCTAACTTTTGAACCAGTGCTTGGAATCGAATTCTGAGGGCACCGATGGAATCACAGCGCCGGTAATTGCTTAGGAACACATTTTTTGGAGTTGCGTTTTCTTGGGTGTGGTACTTAAATATTTGGGTTAAGTAAAAGAATAAAATAAAATGGTGCAACCAATTTTATTTTTATTTAAAGTAGTTTAACCTAAGCTAAGTGGTTGGAGTGGGACCCACTATATCCTACTCCACTAGGTAGGATATTTGTGGGGGTGGGGCCCACTAGATCCCCACCTATTAAACTTCCTCAAACCCCCTCTTTTAATTAGGTAACGCACCTGCACCCCCATTAATTGAAAAGTCAACTCTTAATTAATTATTTGATTAGGTTTCAATATAATTAATTCTTAGATTCATTTTGAATTTGAAATGAAATGTTGGCTTGTGGGTTAATTAAATAAGACAAGTCTTATTTCATGAGAGGTTAGTCCATTGTGCAAGAAGATTTGGAGAGGAAAGCTCTAAGTTCCAAAGAATGTTCTTCCTCCTTGAAGAACGCGAAGAACGCCGACCTCCGACGAAGGATGACTAAGAACGCCGAATCCTTGGAGATCGACGACGTGACGCCGTGTACCACGACGCCGACGATTCTCCTCTCTGCGACACCAACACACCTTCCTTCGTTTCTTCTTCCCATGAAAAAGGAAGGGAGACACCGTTTCTCCTCGGACAATCTCCGTCAACATGTACGGAACCTCACCCCGCGACGCCGCTTTCCGCGATGGTCTTCGAACTTCATCTTGTTATCAAGGTAGGGGATTAATTGTTTTTGTTCGTGAATATTTTCGTTGCCATTCATCATTCTCTAATTTGGCCGCCTGTTATCGCAATAACGGGAGGAGGTCGGACCGCACGAACACGACCGACTCTCCTCCCCACTTGATGCTTGATTTTGTTGTGGCACGAGCAAGGCAGCGTGGTGCCATTGCACCACGCGGAAATAATGAAGGATGGGCGGGGAAGCACGGTGTCGTAGCGTCGCGCCGTTGAAGTTGAACAAAGCTGCGGCGCCGTCGCGCCACGCCGGGAAACCAAGAAGAGGCCGCGGTTTGTTTATTTGATGTGCGGATCGTCGGGAAATGACGAAACGGGCCGCAGTCATGATTTGAAGACTTCGTAGAGAAGTGTCGGTCCCAGGAAGACCGCCGGCGAAGACCGCAGGCAAAACGGACCACCAGAGCGCGTCCGGTGGTCCACGGAAAATCCTGCCGGCACACCACGCCGGCACGGTGGCGCTGGTGGCCGGATGCGGCGGCCGGCACCGGCCGGCCGCCAGGAGGGTCCACCACGGTTGAAGCCCCGGCGACAGACGGCAGTCCCGCGACCGCGCGGGACCTGAGGGGAGACCGGGGGTCGTAACCCCCGTCGGTTAAGGGAGCGGCCCCCACGTGGGGGGGGGGGGGGGGGCTTCGATCAGGGGGGGCACACCACCCCCTGTTCCGCTCAGCTCGTCCAGCTGAGCAGGCCACGCGGGCCGCGCCAGCGCGGCAAGCCAACCGGCCACCGGGCCAGGCCGCGCCAGCCAGGCCGGGCTGCGCCCAAACGGGCCGGACCCGGACACGGTTCGGGTCGACCCAGTTCGGGCTGACCCAGGGGGGTCTTGGACCGGGTCGGACCGGGCCCAAACCCCCTATTTTTGGGCAGTTTTCGTTCAAACGCCCATATCTTGGGCTACAAACCTCCGATCGACGCACCGTCAGTTGAGATGAAATTCTTGGATCGAGACGGTCATTTCAGTATATTACACTCAAGGTTTCGGAGAACTTTGGGTATGGCCAGGTTGGTTCGAACACTAAACCAACCGGGCCCTCGGAGCGGAAACACTTATATCTTGAGCTACGGACGTCTGATTGACGTGTCGTTGACTTTATTAGATTCCTCTTGATGAGACGGAACTTTTGGAATACTTCTCTTTAGTTTTTGATGCAGTTGGATAGTGGCCGGGTTGGATTGAACTCGTAAACCAACTGGGCCCCTAGAACGGAAAAGCTGATAACTTTCAAACCGGACGTCCATTTGACGAACTATCAGCGGCGTTGGTGACCTCGTTGAGAAACGGTCCCTATGAGTGTACCCTATGAGAGTTCAGGGTACAGTTGAGATACGGCCGGGTTGGTTCGCACACGAAACTAACTGGGCCCCTAGGACGAAAAGGCTAATAACTCACAGATCGGGCGTCCGATTGACGCGCCGTCTGTTGCGTTGAGATCCCTATAACGAGGCGGTACTTTGAGATACTTCTTCATGGGACTTTGTGACACTTGGAGTATCGACCAGTAGCTCGTGGAGCGTACCCTCCCAGAGACGAGCGTACGGAGTACAGAGACCGTGTAGCCGGCTGAGACATGAAGACTGCTTGACCGACTCGACTTGGAGTGAGTCGACTAGCCCAGTGGACGGAGCACTACTTTGTTTGGGTGTAGAACCATGGCGGACGGAGCACTACTGAGTTTGGGTGGCTGACCCACGGTACTCGACAGGAGGATTACCTCAGTAGTCCTAGGTTAGTGAGCAGTACCTCAGAGTCGTGACAGGATCATTGTACTCTCCAGAGACGGGGCTCTTCAACAGTTACGGGTTTGATAAAGAAAATCCCGGTTTGAGCTGAGTCTATGCCCTTTGTGTTTACCTCATGATTGAGATGGGTCACATGATAACTTAGGTATATGTATGGGCATATACCTGGGTAGTGGTTATCTGTTGATTTCATAATCTTTGTTTTTCCTCGTGATTGAGATGGCTTACTTGATAACTTAGGTATATGTATGGGCATATACCTAAGTATAGGTTATCTGTTGAGATCTTCTTTTTGGTAATCCTTGTTGGATTTAGTGAGACCTTGAGGGTCTAGGGGTCCCTACTGAGTATCGTTATACTCACCCCTGCACGGGCTATGCCCGCACCTCGTTGTGTTGGTTGCAGACGACGGGCAGCACTGAAAGAGGCCGAGTGTTCGAGGACTGGACGGTACCTGAAGGTGGATCTCACGATGACTCAGTATCCGGAGGTGGACTTCATGACGTGACGATACTCGGAGGAGGTTGACGGGCGAGAGAGTTATAGAGTCTATCTGTACCTACCCTTCAGGTAGGATCCGTGGTGGACGATCCAGGAGCTGCTCTATCTATACCTACCTTTCAGGTAGGATCTGTGGTGGACGATCCAGGAGTTGCGCTATCTGTACCTACCCTTCAGGTAGGATCTGAGGAGGACGACCCAGGAGCTGCCTCTTTTCTTGTAGCTATTTGTCTTTTCTGTTGTACTTTTGTTCAGTTGTAGTTGTACTTTCGATTGGGTTTGTATTCTGGCCCATTTACTTTTCAGCACTTCCTTTTTTTTAGTGTATCACTTCCGCTTGTACTCTGTGGTGTTTTGTTCTTTTATAAAGGCAATTCCTTCCTAGTTATCAGGATTTATGCCTTTGGTGCTAGTCGTCAGCCCCTATCCTATGGAAGGCGGGCTTGGGGTAGTCACAGCATGGGCCCCGAGGACGAGTCGTGACAATATCTGCTCGTTGGTCACGAGGAACATATTTTTACAATAAGTGTCCCACAATTTCCTTGTAATCCATGATATATATTTCTTTTTCATCTATAATGTTTTGAATCTAAGACCTCAATTGATCCCAATCCCCTAAGAGATAGTAGACTTCTATGAAAATATTGTCCCTTTCATTACTTTCCAAAGTGAGAAATATCTTCTCTAAGGAACTTATCCATTGTTCAGCTAAAAATAGATTTGTAGTACCATTGAATGGTGGAGGTTTCTAACACATTAAGTTGTCTAACATTGGTACACCATGTTGTGGATCAAAAAACTTCCCTATATAAGAAAGGTTATTACTCATAACCCTAGTCAGATACCCTAATATGGTTATATTTTGATCAGTTCCAGCTACAGCTCTAGCTCCAAATTTATTATCCTTCTAGGATGGTAATCCCTATAAAGAGTATATACATTGATACTATTCCAAATACTTCCTCTAGGGGAAATTTAAAAATAATTTAATACACTAGATTATATCATAAAATTGTGAAATATAATGTATAATCCAAAAACTAGTGAAATACCTAACATAAATTGAACAATTTATGCATAGCTAATCTCATAATCATAAACATGGTTTCACTGGAAAGTTTCAAATAATGAACATATTTTCAAATCCATTATAATGGGTTTTAAAAAAAAATTAAATATCCAAAGAATATCTCCTAGGATTCTTAAACCAGGTGCATAGTAAGGCCTATTTTCATGTACCTTGTAAGGCTCAAGACAAGACCAATTCCCCTTTTTCAATGTTATTACCCCTAGGTACATCTATTTTAGAATCACATATTCTTTTAGTATATAGATATGGATTTATTACTATGAAAAAACATAATATATATCTCTTAAAAACTTTAGGATTTTCTTCTATACTTTTCCTTAAAGTCTTTAATAGGGTTATGTTACCTAATCTATGTTTTCCTAAATATAGTTCCCAAGGATTATACTAAACTTCCTATGATAAAAACTATAAATTCATAAACCCCAATAGAACATATTTGGTGGTTACTTTATTGAATTTTCACTAGATACAAGTGATCACTTCCCTAAGGATCAAAAATTTTATTAGTCTTGGAAAACTAGATACATACTTGAATTTCACATAAATTTAAAATCATAAAGTACAAAAAAGTATTTTTTTTAGATCACATTTCTCTCATATTTCATGTTTCTATATATCAATCATAAAACATTACATAGAATACTATGGAAAGTAAACATAATAATGGGGTGAGAGCATATACTCTGTAAGGGTAATAATACAATAGAATCTAATAAGGAATGAATAATATGGTGGGAATAAATGATAATCAAATAATTCCAAATTATCTCATGATCTTGAAACTCGTTCATGAATATCGTAAAAATAAAATAATCACTTGGAAATAAATAAATGAATTCATATTGATATAATTCATAATAAGGTACAATATAAACATACCATTGAGGCCATGTTCCAGGACATCTATATAAATAGGGAAGACCTCATCCAAAACCCAATCTAGTTGGTCTCATAAGACCTCCCAATGCATCAAGGGGATATAGTAGTCCCCATAAATCACTTACTAAGCCCAATGAATTTATCATATGATATTGGTGAATCATAATTAATATAAAAAATTTTATTTAAAATTTAGAATATTAAATGTTGATACTTCCCTAATAAATAAACTAAATCATAAACTATTACGTGTAATATAGAGAATGGTATAAAAATGGTAAATCCTGAATCAAATTGATCATAAAATATTTTGATAAATAATAAGTATGGTATCATTGAAACTTATTCCCAGTGAGTAATAAGTGATATAAGGGGTTTTTTCACTGATGAATAGAAATTTCATAAAATGAATTTAAAAAGCTTCTTAAAAAAATATTTGTTTCACTTTGAAAATCACTTTCAAAAACAAAAAAATTTCTAAAATATTAAGAGAAAAAATTACATTTAAAATATCCTTGTAAACATGTATATTTATTATCAAAATAATGATTTTCCATTATGGTAGGAAATTCCATTCATGTCGAGTATGTTAAAATAAATTTTTCTGTCGCATTTTTGTAAGAAAATTTAAAAAGTAACTTGTTTGGAAAATGACAAGAATGTTAATTTTTAAACAATATTAAAAATGAAAAAAAAATTAAAATTTTATTTAATAAATCATTTGATAATGTTTAAAATATTTTTGATTTTTTTTAGAAAATATGAATTTTGAAGAAAAGGATTTTCGACCGAATAGAGAAACTAAGTCCGCTTTTCTTAAAGAAAATTTATCAATACTTTTTAGTAAAAAATAGAATAAAATCATAAAATTACTTGAAATAAAAATTAATAACTAAATGAGAATAAAATTCATCAGTTTATTGAGATTTAGACAATAATATTTCATCATTGGAAACTTATTCATAAATGGTCCCTATAAACAATGAGATTGTAACATAAAACCATACCAATATGGTAACTTTTCAATCACTATCCCCATGAAAGAAATAAATTTAAATGAAACTTAAAATAACATTAATATGAATGGAATAATTATATAACATATAAAAGGGGCCTAATATAAACCACAAAAATGATTTAAGTGGTGAATATGAAAACGTCTCACAGAAGTAAAAGTGGGATGAGAAACCCTTACCTAAGGTCTGATTTCCTTAATAAATGTAAAAAATATTGTATATTAATTATAAACTTATTATAAATACATTAAATAACTATGAAATTATATATCATACCATATATTGTTTACTTATGACCTTTAATTACCCAATTATTAAGAAAATTGAGTTAAAATCATATTTTGGGTAATAACTGCTTCGTTCTTCAAGTATGTTTTGGTTTGGTATTTTCAGTATTCTTATATTTATAATGGTTCCATAATCTCAAAAATTTTATCAATGATATAAATATATTATATATTCATTATATATTTATTTATATTAGTCCATAAAAGTTACAGATAGAAAATGAATAATATCATTTGTGGATATGGTAGGTCATACGTACACAAGAACGTTGTTTCTATTATATCAACAGATGAAATTAAAGGAAGGTAAATAATATATGAAAATTATAGAGTAATTATTATGTCATATATATCACACAAATTCATTAAATTTGTCCTTATCACATTCCATTTAAAGTGTTTGTGCAAAAAACTGAATTACATTACTTCATGAGGCGGTAGTCCACCGTACACATGAGCAGCGCAATTGTATTCCCATGGAATAAAAAGTAATTAGGTATATGTGATATTATAATTCTAAAATTATAATTATGTTATGAATATAATATATATAATTTTAAATCAATCAATATTTCCTTTCTTTATAAGCAGTGAAGGAATATGAATTACATCAGTTCGCGAGGTGGTAGTCGGCCATACACTTGATTAACAGTTTTGTTTACCATTTGATGAAAGAATAGATGTATATAGGTTATTCCATTAACATAATAATATATAATTATATTAAATATTCTGGTGTTATTATATTTTAATTTTTAATATATTAATGATGGTTATAAAAAAATAAATAAAATGGAAGAGCTTCATTAAGACAATTCCCTTATCTTAAAGAAACATCCTTTAGGAATCTTCTTAAGTACCATAGGTTTGACATTATATGAGAAATAATAGCTCTATAATGTGTATAAGGATGTTTTAAGGAATTTTTTTAGTGTTTTTTTATCAATATGGCTTAATAAGTGTGAATAGGTTATGGGAGGAAGTTTCTTTTTATAATCGAGGATGAGTGGAATTTTTATAAATACCCAAAACTATTCTATAATGGGAACTTAATATAATAAAAAGAATCTAAAAAATTTATAATTTAAGGTTTTTAGGGATTATATGTCCAATAAACACCTCCAAAACAAAAAAAAAATTAAACATGTTATTCCTTAACTTCTATGTTCTCTAACTTTTACTATTTTAGTTTTCAATACAGAAACTAGTATTTTTACCTAGGTGATTTAAAATTTTAAGGCTAAATAAATAATACTTATTAGATAATTTTTAACCACTAGTTATAAATATTAAATCTAATTTATAAAATAATTAACATATGTGTGTGAAAAATTAATTTTAACACAAGCGCATGTAATACGCAAAAATTTGTTATACCCTTTACTATAACAACAAAGTTTTTACAATTTAGGGGTATATATAATTATTATAAAAGGAAAATTGTTCTATTAATAGAATATTATTTTCATATTTAAACATACACTAATAAACTTTAAGATAATAGGAATTTTATAAATTTTAAATAATTCAATAAAATATTATTTATTATAAAATAACATTACTGTCAATTTTGACTCTATTCTTTTAATTTGACTTTAAAATGATGAAGAAAAAGGTGTGAATAAAATATATTATTTTCACACCTATATATAATGTAATATTTATCTAAAGAAATTATGTAATACAATAATTAATCCAATTTATTTTTATTTAAATATTTTTAGTATCATTTATTTTATTTTTCTATTAATTAAATAATTATTGTGTTGGTGTTTCTTAAGAATTTAATGTAATAATATAATTATTAATAATATATATCAATTAAAATCTGGAAATTAATTTCCTTAATCTCAAAATTACCATCAATATTCATTGAAAATTTTCTTTTGTTCCTTTGTGAACAAATAATTAATATTTAAAATCAATAGGGTGATATTTTGTCTCTTTCTTTACATAAATTATTATAATGGTTAATTTCATGGAAAAGTGTCCCATAAGAACATAAAAATATATCCTAAGTTAATAAGTGTTGAACTATAGCCATCCAAATTTTGTCAAGTATTTGGGCTATATTAACCCTTATATTTTTAGATTAATCCCTCATACACATGTTTTAATCATAGCTGTGGTAATTATTATTTTTATGTCTTTCTATCCATTATGAAAAAACTATGTTTAACTTATTATATAATTTTAATTATTATTAATCCAAATTTGGAATCCATTTTTATAAAATAAAATCACAGAAGTGGAAAATTTTAGTTTTAAAATAAACCCTCAAAGATGATGAAAATGCATTTTTCCAAAGAGAAAATTGATGTAAGTATAGAAAGTTTTAATATTAAAAATAAAAATTAATTTTAATAAAATTACCCAATTTAATTTATTATAATATAATTTAACTAATTTTAATTTTAAAATAATTTTATATCCAAATGGAGCTTTTAAATTCTTTAAACAAAAAGATAGCTTTCAATAAAAACCAGTATTTTTCACTATTAATCAAAAAATATATATTTTAAGTAAATTCTCAAAAATTTAGTCTAAGATAATTTTGGAATAATAATTTAAAAATTATATTAATTTTATAATATAAATTTTTTAAATTTGGTAAAAAAATAATTGTAATATACGTGCATAAAACGCGATGAAACCACTTTTTAGAAAAATGTAGTATTTGATAAAACTTTTCATTTTCTTAGAAACAATTATTATTTTATTTCTAAGAAATAGATAACCATTTAATTTATTTTATACATGCATAAACTATATAATTTTCATAATTTGGATAGTCATATTCATTCCATCCAATTTAATTTCTTGGTTATGATATGGGATTAAATTTAAAGAAATATATTTCACGGGTTGTTTTAGCTCGATGTTGCGTGTATCATATGCTATCAAACACAATATTATTATTTAAAAATATCAACATGTTACAGTTATAAATATTAATTTTATATATAAATGATTTTTTTTAATAATTGTAACATCCTAGGTAAATAAAGAATATGAAATTTTCATATTTATTAATATTTGTGAATAAAATATTAATATTACTCTAAAGGGAATGCTATGTTCAATCGCATACCCAACACGCAACAACTAGTTTCTTTGAAATCTTACGTAACACACTAATAATGTAATAATATTTTAAATCATAGTTAACACCTAGCCATTGTACTGGCGGGAATGAACAGAACTAACTACAAAGTGATTATATATGTTTTTCAAATATTTTTACTTTTATCCAATAAATGTTAGAGGCTTAAAAATTCAAATGAATCCAATTTTAAGCATTGAATTTTCTAATATTTTTAAAAGATTGTTTTACCGCCTTTTGATGGAGAACCATTTTTAAATCTATCTTTTGAAAATTTTATAAGCTCTATTAGTCAAAATAAACTTATTCTTTAGTATTGGTACATTTAAATTTACTTTGGATAAATTTTTGGTATTTTTCTGGCAATGTTCATTTTTTTAATGAATAGTGAAAAATACTGCATTTTACTTCGAAACTTCTTTTTCATAAAATTTAATTATATGGGTAGATTATATTTTTAATTGGTTTTAAAGTGTAAATAGAATATATTTTTACTATTTAATCCAATGGTGGTCATTTTAATTAATTACACTTTGAAATTGGACATAAACAATTGTCAAACTTTTGATAGATATTGTTTCTAAAAAACCCGCTATTTGTTTTGACAATGGGAATTAATTTTAAATTAATTATTACAATTTTTGTATTCGGAATTTGGTAAAATGGATTAAATATTTGGAATCACAAGGTCCAAATTATGTAATTAAGACACATTTGTTTTTGGACATTATGAATAGTAACGACGGTAATTATCTTTAATTATCGTGATTAATTAGTAATCGGGTAGTTAAGGGTAATAAAATAATATAATAATAATAATAACAAATGACCCCAATATGTGTTCTAATGCTACCGGTTGTGTCATGTCCGACCATGGTATTCCTTGTGAAAAACTTTGGGAATCCATGGAATCACTTTTGGTTGATTGTGACACTTTATCATTTTATGTTTTTTTAAAAGGAAAGTATAACCAAAGTATGTATCACCCAAGTAAAACAATTTTAATTTTGTCTAAATAAATGATATCTTGGACTATAAATAGTAATTGTAAAGATAAAAATATTTCCTACATCATAGTATTTTTTTGTAATTTTTAGACAATAAATAAATTAAATTTTTTATGACACCATGATGATGTAGCGATTACCTCATTAATAAACAATTTAAATGAAATAAAAAGATAATGTAAAATATAAGAACTAAACTTGTCAAAGACCTATTGGATGAGTATATTCTGAACCCTTATCACCTTATCCTCGAAATATATAATTGTGGGACCTTTAAAATCTGAAACTCATTATATAATAAAGTAACATTTCTTGACTTTCCAAGAGTGCCCTTCCTCCCTCTTATAAAAGGCCACCACCTCTACCACCTTACCCACACCTCTTAAGTCATTGCCTCAGCCAAAATCTGCTCCTTTTATCTCTCCACATCCCTCTCTTCATCCTATAAGCCTTACCTTAGGCAGAAAGCTCTTCAAGAAACCCTTTTGGTTCGAACCAAGAGGAGTTACCCGATTTAAAGGTAATGTCTTCACTTGTGTTCTTTTGTTTTATTTTGCTTCTCCAACCCCCTAAACTCTTTTTATTACTTTATTTTGTAACAACACCAGTATCTTAAATAAACTAGTATGTTGTTATGAGAAGAAATCAAGCTACACTTACACACACCTCCGTCTAATGGTTAAATAACATACTGTTTTCGTGGATAGTGAATTACTGACTCACGAAATGATGATTGTTCTATCTTCTCCTACCACCTCTCATGGTGGCCATTATGATGGAACTATATTTATTTATGATATATATATAATATTTATTTCCTCTTTATTCTTATTTATTTTACATTTAAAACATACCTTTATGGTTTTCATGTTGTGCAAATGCGATAATTTCATTTGAGAAAGTGTGGAATACCGCCCCCTCAAGTGATGTGACTCGTTCATGCAATACATGGAATGTATAAAGAATGAAATTAATGAACTTATGTGACCTATATAACATATATTTTATACTGGGATTATAATATATATATATATATATATATCATTTAGTTTTAATTCCATTAAATATGAAATAGAAATGAAAGTAGTGTTCATGCGTGCGTACGGCTTATCGTTTCCATGAACGGTGCATTTCATTTCTTACCTCTAAATGTTATGTAATATTATAAATGTAAGTATATAATGGATATATATGATATATATGATATCTACATAATGAATATAATTCTGTATATAATGGATATTTTACCACATGAACAACTTGTAATTATAATAAGTTTATTTTTGACTCAAGTACCAATGATCGACAAAACAACCGTTATTAACTTAAATAATTACATAATGTTCATAACATGGTAATAAGTTATATAAAAGGAATAATGAACTTTAAAAAGTTTCTTAAGCAATTTTAAATTAACTCTAGTTTATTATTCAGGAAATTAAATAACGATTGAGTCAAGTCGGACACAAGGTAAGGGATCCAACCTCTCTCTTTCTTTTTAAGTACTCTCTTTTATGTCACTTCTTTTAAGCATCTATTTCTTGTGTTGGGGGATGTTCTTATATATTCCACTTACTGTAATTTTTATGTTCATATGATGAGATACCCTAATTTATATCTTCAATCCATTTTTGGAAGTTTTAAGTGGCACCGTTAGGCTGCCGAATTTTCGTAAGGGGGTATGTTATCTCACTTTTTATTTTCGTGAGATTCATGCTATATTTGTCACTATATCCTTTGAGTGGTATATTTAATGACCATGATTCTAC
The DNA here is from genome assembly GCA_963277665.1 of Viscum album. NCBI lineage: Eukaryota > Viridiplantae > Streptophyta > Magnoliopsida > Santalales > Viscaceae > Viscum > Viscum album. The sequence continues at coordinate 221,838,560 of OY728123.1, read as the reverse complement.
TCTTTGTTTAATATAATCTCATTTATGGGTATTTACATCAGTATTGTTTGGTACTTCTTTCAAGGGGTGTACATTTCGAAAGTTACCCAAATCGGTAAGGGATTCTTTCACCTTCATTTTTTAATAGACTTCTTTTTGTTATGTCTATTATTTTACATCTTGTTATGTTGGGATATGTTCTTATATATCCTTATTTATATAAATATTATGTCCAAGTAATGATATACCTTTTTCTCTCTCATAAACTCGTTTTATGAATTTTAAAGTGACGTCGTTAGGCTGTCGAATTTCTGTAAGGGAACTTCTTAACCCAATTTCAATTATTTGGGTTAAACCTCTACTTATGGATTATGTCATTCTATGAATATGTGTGGATTAAATATGATTATTTTACACTAAATATCCACTTATATTTGGTGTATTTTTATTTTTCACACATAATTATTTCATTTCTTTATCCATGCTCTAATGGAATGATCCTTGATTGGGATTACATCTCAATTCCTTCTCATTGAGACATTTCTTAATGATATGCACTTTTATTCTTTTATAAAGTGTAAATATAGACCCTTTTACTTTCCATATCCATATTATGTCTATAATCAGGTCATTTAAATGTTTTTAAAATTTTCTACTTAGATGTGGCTTATAATTTAAATGTTCAAAATAGAAAAGGATACTATTATTAAAACATTGTTTTAAATGGTTTTAAATATTTATTCTTTTAAACATTTATCATCCATGTCCATGTTTTAAAAAATGGTTTTATGGATTTATTTATATGTATATGAATTTTTTAAAACCCTTTTAAAAATTTGGAAGTGGTATGGGACTTCGTCTCAATCTCCTTTCATTGATGCATATTTTGTTTTATACAAAAATTTCTTTTATACGGTGTATAAAATCCTTTGAATTTTACGTTTATTCAGAAGGAATATTTTTTATATGAATCATTTTACTAAATGACAAAAGGGAATGTTTTTGTCGTACGTATGCGGCGACAAAGACTTCTTCGCCGCCGTGACCATTATTTGAGCTTTGGCTTCCTCTACAAGCCATAACTTTTTTTAATGAAAAATAAATACCATGTTTTACTTTTCTTTTATATTGTAATTGAAAATGGTTTTGATAATGTTTTTATTATATCAATGTGTTGTTATTGAAATGTGGAAATGTTATGTTTCCTTAATGCATGTTTTATGTGATACGATTATGTTATGGTTCTTGGGAATTATTTATGAAGACGGGTGGTTCCGTGATAAACTAAGGGCGAGTGAGCCCGATATAGCTCTCCAATTCATTGGGTAACGCGAAGGGGTTAAATGCTAAGGTTTCTCCTAAGATATTTAGGGAATATACTCTGATGGGTATTCCAAACGTAACCATGAGGGTTACTTCCTACGTGAGAATGTTATGAATGCCTCAAGTTACCTTTATGTCTTATGATTTCTATGAGTTATTCACAAATATTATGATTTAATGAGGTATGTTAAAGTACTTATGTTTTATGAGTAAAGTATTATTTCATTGATTCTTATGTATTCATGGTCAAATGTTTTCTTTCCGCATCGTTATAACCCTTACTGAGCTTTTTATGCTCATCCCAAGTTTTTGAAATCTTTTTCAGAGGACATAAAGTGGAATAGGGTCAAGGATGGGATCAAGGAAGTGTCAGGCTGTCTAAAACAAGGAACTAGACATGGCTCTTTTGTTCAAGAGTTTTTATTATGTGAAAAAAATGGAAACTAAGTGTATGTGTCTACTTTGTAATCTTTGAGATGTAATAGTTATGACTGAATTCTATAAAACTCTAAACCTGAAAAGATCGTCAATGTGAATTATTCATTTAATTCAAGATTATGTAATGTTTAAGGCTAGGGACTTATAGTTGGTATCAAAGGGAGGTTTATATAGCTTTAGAGGTTTGGGTATTCTTTAAGCATAAGTGACATTACCATAATGGCTAGGATTTCATAAAGATTCATAGTTTTTAGATAAAGTGAATGAGTAAGTATATCTTTCTGTTTATCTTCCTCATTAGTACATGATGATTTTGTTGATATACTCACACTGAAATTTTTGGTTTTAGTAAATAGATGGATCTAGTAGGCACCAAAGTGACAATGGGTTTGAAGGAAACTGTGGTGGTTCTCTGATTAAGAGACTAGATGAAATGGGAGAATTCAATGAGGAATCTCGTGGTTATTCTAAACCAACTATCAAGGAGTCATGATTAACCACTTGAAACTTGGTGAGTTCTATGATGCATCTTTTACGAGAGAACCAACTCGATGTGGAAGTTCAGGTAATAATTATAATGGTAAACTTTATTGTTTATATGATCCTTACTTTTGAGGTAATTATGGGTTACTATATGTTATGATGGAAAATGAAAGGAAAGAGATAAACTTGAGGTTAATTATGTTATGGTTATTTTTGAAGATTTTATATCTTTTGGGGAATGTTTTATGAATTATATAGTTTTGGAAAAAGGACAACGCGCAGACCGTGTGACAACCCATCACGTCGGACGAAGCTGCGGGAATCGAACCCATAACCAAAGTGCGACTGGGATCTATCGCCTACCACTGGACAAAATGAAGTGCCTGGTTAGTATGACCTATTATGCTTAGTTAGATGATTTTATGAATCAATAATAAGTTGATTTTTGGTTGTCTATGGAAATGATTAACCTATCACAGAGGATATGTGATTAGGTTAATTACTTTTCAATATAAGACTTTAAGAGCAACTGATGTTATTTGGAGATAAATACCTTGGAAGACTATGTGATTAAATCCTTCAAAGATTTGGGTTTCAATATTAGTGTGGTTTACTTTGAATAATTTTATGGACAATTGTTTATCGAATGGTCTTTGTTGAACTTTGGGTTTTGTTGGACAAATTTTGGAGATTTAGAATATTTTTTTATAAAGAATCATCCGTTTTGGGGTTTATCTGATCTTGTACTAACCATTTTTTTTGGTTTTGGTTAAGGTATAAAGACAAGGAAAATATATAGTTCTCTTTTTTGGATTAGGTGATTCTCAAGAAGTTGATTATAGTACTCTTAATGTGAGTAAGTCTTCATAAATACTCACCTTTTGGAGAAAATATGTGTTTGTGTAAGAAATCTAGTAAATGTTAAAAGTCAACATGACAAGTAAGTATGTTTCCTTATGTTTTAGTTAAGCTCATAAATAAATTACTCAATGAAAAGTAACATAAAACAAAAATTTTGTCTGTTAATTTTTCCTACTGGGGAATCAAATACCGTTTAACCCATCACAATTTTGTGATTTTCTGGTGGTTAACTTTCTCCTAAACATGTTTTCTATCACTCTCCATCAGAACAAGACCCTTTGTTTTCACTTCCATGTCCATGTTTTCCTACATGTAATCCTAGTATGGGTTAACTCGGGTGACCTTTGTACTTTTCTCTCTTTATTTTAAAGTGATAGTTTTACTCACTCTTGTTCTGATGTGGGACTTTCAATGAAGCTTCCAAGCCCAATTTTAAAATTGCAAGGACGCAATTCCCAAAAGGGGGGAAGGATGTAACATCCCATGAAAATAAATAATATAAAATTTTCATATTTATTAATATTTTTGAATAAAATATTAATATTACTCTAAATGGAATGCTATGTTTGATGGTGTACCCAACACGCAACAACTAGTTTCTTTGAAATATTAAGTTTCACACTAATAATATAATAATATTTTAAATGGTAGTTAACACCTAGCCATTGTAACGGAGGGAATGAACTGAACTAACTACAAAGTGATTATATGTATTTTTCAAATATTTTTACTTTTATCCAATAAATTTTAGAGGCTTAAAAATGAAAATGAATCCAATTTTAATCATTGAATTTTCTAATATTTTTAAAATATTGTTTTACTGCCTTTTGATGGAAAACCATTTTTAAATATATATTTTGACAATTTTATAAGATCTATTTGTCAAAATAAACTTATTATTTAGTATTGGGACATTTAAATTTACTTTGGATAAATTTTTGGTATTTTTCTGACAATGTTCATTTTTTTTAATGAATAGTGAAAATACTGCATTTTACTTCAGAACTTCTTTTTCATCTAATTTAATTATATGGATAGATTATCTTTTTAATTAGTTTTAAAGTGTAAATAGAATATATTTTTTCCATTTAATCCAATTGTGGTCATTTTAATTAATTACACTTTGAAATTGGACATAAACAATTGTCAAACTTTTGATAGATATTGTTTCTAAAAAACCCGCTATTTGTTTTGACAATGGGAATTAATTTTAAATTAATTACTAAAATTTTTGTGTTCATAATTTGGTAAAATGGATTACATATTTGGAATCACAAGGTCCAAATTATGTAATTAAGACACTTGTTTTTTGACATTATGAATAGTAACGACGGTAATTATCTTTAATTATCGTGATTAATTAGTAATCAGATAGTTAAGGGTAATAAAATAATATCATAATAATAACAAATTACACCAATATGTGTCCTAATTCTAATTTTTGTGTCATGGACGACCATAGGACGCCTTTTGTCAAACTTTGGGACCCCATGGAATCACTTTTGGGTGATTGTGACACTTTATCATTTTATGTTTTTTTAAAAGGAAAGTATAACCAAAGTATGTATCACCCAAGTAAAACAATTTTCATTTTGTCTACATAAACTATCTCTTGGACTATAAATATTAATTGGAAATCTTAAAATATTTCCTACATCATGGTATTTTTTTATAATTTTTAGACAATAAATAAATTAAAGTTTTTATGACACCATGATGATGCAGCGATTACCTCATTAATAAACAATTTAAATAAAATAAAAATATAATGTAAAATCTAAGAACTACACTTTTCAAAGACCTATTGTATGAGTATATTTCAAACCCTTATCACCTTATCCATGAAATATATAATTGTGGGACCTTTAAAATCTGAAACTCATTATATAATAAAGTAACATTTCTTGACTTTCCAAGAGTGCCCCTCCTCCCTCTTATAAAAGGCCCCCACCTCTACCACATTACCCACACCTCTCAAGCCATTGGCTCAGCCGCACTCTGCTCAGTTTATCTCTCCACATCCCTCTATTCATCCTATAAGCCTTACCTTAGGCATAAATCTCTTCAAGAAACCCTTTTGGTTCAAACCAAGAGGAGTTACCCGATTTAAAGGTAATGTCTTCACTTGTGTTCTTTTGTTTTATTTTTCTTCTCCAACCCCCTAAACTCTTTTTATTACTTTCTTTTGAAACAAAAAAAGTATATTAAATATAATAGGATGTTTTTATGAGAATTATTCTATCTACACTTACACACACCTCCATCTAATGGTTAAAGAACATACTGTTTTCCGTGGATGGTGAATTACTGCCTCACGAAACGATGATTGGTCTATCTTCTCCTACCACCTCTCATGGTGGACATTATTATGGAACTATATTTATTTATGATATATATATTATATTTATTTCCTCTTTATACTTCTTTATTTTACATTTAAAACATACCTTTATGCTTTGCATGTTGTGCAAATGCGATAATTTCATTTGAGAATGTGTGGAATACTGCCCCCTCAAGTGATGTGACTTGTTCATGCAATACATGGAATGTATAAAGAATGAAATTAATGAAATTATGTGACCTATATAACATATATATTATACTGGGATTATAATATATATATATATATATATATCATTTAGTATTAATTCCATTAAATACGAAATAGAAATGAAAGTAGTGTTCATGCGTACATACGGCTTACCGTCTTCATGAACGGTGCATTTCATTTCTTACCTCTAAATGTTATGTAATATTATAAATGTAAGTATATACTGGATATATATGATAGATATGATATCTACATAATGAATATAATTCTGGATATAATGGATATTTTACCACATGAACAACTTGTAATTATAAGAAGTTTATTTTTGACTCAAGTACCAATGATCGAAAAAACGACCGTTATTAACTTAAATAATTACATAATGTTCATAACATGGTAATAAGTGATATAAAAGTAATAATTAACTTGAAAAAGGTTCTTAATCAAGTATAAATTAACTCTAGTTTATTATTCAGGATATTAAATAACGATCGAGTCAAGTCGGACATGAGGTAAGGGATCCAACCTCTCTATTTCTTTTTAAGTACTCTCTTTTATGTCACTTCTTTTAAGATCCTCTTTCTTGTGTTGGGGGATTTTATTGTATATTACAATTACTGTAATTTTTATGTTCATATTATTAGAGACCCTAATTGATATCTTCAATCCATTTTTGGAAGTTTTAAGTGGCGTCGTTAGGCTGCCGAATTTTCGTAAGGGGATATGTTATCTCACTTTTTATTTTCGTTAGATTCATGCTATAATTGTCACTATCTCCTTTGAGTGGTGTATGTAATGACCATGATTCTACTCTTTGTGTAATATAATATCATTTATGGTTATTTACATCATCATTTTTTGGTCCTTCTTTCATGGGGTGTACATTTCGAAAGTTACCCAAATCGGTAAGGGATTCTTTCACCCTCCTTTTTTTAATAGAATTCTTTTTGTTATGTCTATTAATTTACATCTTGTTATGTTAGGATATGTTCTTATATATCCTTATTTCTATAAATATTATGTCCAAGTGTTGATATACCCTTTTCTCTCTCATAAACTCGTTTTGTGAATTTTAAAGTGACGTCGTTAGGCTGTCGAATTTCTGTAAGGGAACTTCTTAACCCAATTTCAATTGTTTGGGTTAAACCTCTACTTCTGGATTATGTCGTTCTATGAATATTTGTGGATGAAATATGATTGTTTTAAACTAAATATCCACTTATATTTGGTGTATTTATATTTTTCACACATAATTATTTCATTTCTTTATCCTTGCTCTAATGGCTTGATCCTTGATTGGGATTACATCTCAATTTCTTCTCATTGAGACATTTCTTAATGATATGCACTTTTATTCTTTTATAAAGTGTATATACAGCCCCTTTTACTTTCCATATCCATATTATGTCTATAATCAGGTCATTTGAATGTTTTTAAAATTTTATACTTTCATGTGGCTTATAATTTAAATGTTCAAAATGGAAAAGGACACTTTTATTAAAACATTGTTTTAAATGGTTTTAAATATTTATTCTTTTAAACATTTATCATCCATGTCTATGTTTTAAAAAATGGTTTTATGGATTTATTTATATGGACATGAATGTTTTGAAACCCTTTTAAAATTTTTGAAGTGGTATGTGACTTCGTCTCAATCTCCTTTCATTGAAGCATATTTTGTTTTATACACAACTTTCTTTTATACGTTGTATAAACCCCTTTGAATTTTACTTTTATTCAGAAGGAATCTCTTTTATACAAAGAATTCTACTAAATGACAGAAGGGAATGTTTTTGTCATACGTATGCGGCGAAAACAACTTCTTCACTGTCGTGGCCATTATTTGAGCTTCGGCTTCCTCTACGTGCCATAACTTTTTTTAATGAAAAATAAATACCATGTTTTACATTTATTTTATATTGTTAGTTAAAATGGTTTTGATAATGTTTTTATTATATAAATGTGTTTTTATTTAAATGTGGAAATGTTATGTTTCCTTTATGCATGTTTTATGTGATACGATTATGTTATGGTTCTTGGGAATTATTTATGAAGACGGGTGGTTCCGTGATAAACTAAGGGCGAGTGAGCCCGATATAGCTCTCCAATTCATTGGGTAACATGAAGGGGTTAAACACTAAGGTTTCTCTGAAGAGATTTAGGGAATATACTGTAATGGGTATTCCAAACGTAACCATGAGAGTTACTCCCTACGTAAGAATGTTATGAATGCCTCAAGTTACCTTTATGTCTTATAATTTCTATGATTTATTCAAAAATCTTATGATTTAATGAGGTATGTTAAAGTGCTTATGTTTTATGAGTAAAGTATGATTTCATTGATTCTTATGTGTGCCTGGTCTAATGTTTTCTTTCCACATCGTTATAACCCTTACTTAGCTTTTTATTCTCATCCCAAGTTTTTGAAATGTTTTTCACAGGACATAAAGTGGAATAGGGTCAAGGATGGGATCAAGGAAGTGTCAGGATGTCTAAAACAAGGAACTAGACATGACTCTTTTGTTCAAGAGATTTTATTTTGTGAAAAAAATGGAAAATGAGTAGATGTGTCTACTTTGTAATCTTTGAGATGTAATAGTTATGACTGAATTCTATAAAAATCTAAACCTAAAAAGATCATCAAGGTTAATTATTCATTTAATTCAAGATTATATAATGTTTAAGGCTGGGTCCTTATAGTTGGTATCAAAGGGAGGTTTAGATAGCTTTAGAGGTTTGTGTATTCTTTAAGCATAAGTGATGTTACCATAATGGCTAGGATTTCAGAAAGATTCATAGTTTTTAGATAAATCGAATGAGTAAGTATATCTTAGTGTTTATCTTCCTCAATAGTACATGATGATTTTATTGATATACTCACACTGACATTTTTTGTTTTATTAAATGGATGGATCTAGCAGGCACCAAAGTGACAATGGGTTTGAAGGAAACTGTGGTGGTTCTCTGATTAAGAGACTAGATGAAATGGGAGAATTCAATGAGGAATCTCATGGTTATTCTAAACCAAATATCAAGGAGTCATGATTAACCACTTGAAACTTGGTGATTTATATGATGCATCTTATACGATAGAACCAACTCAATGTGTAAGTTCATGTAATAATTATAATGGTAACCATTAGGGTTTATATGATCCTTACTTTTGAGGTAATTATGGGTTACTATATGTTATGATGGAAAATGAAAGGAAACAGATAAACTTGAGGTTAATTATGTTGTGGTTATTTTTGAAGATTTTATATCTTTTGGGTAATGTTTTGAGAATTATATAGTTTTGGAAAAAGGACAACACGCAGACCGTGTGACAACCCGTCGTGTTGGACGAAGCTGCAGGAATCGAACCCACAACCAAAGTGCGACTGGGATCTATCGCCTACCACTGGACAACATGAATTCCCTGGTTAGTATGACCTATTCTTCTTAGTTAGATGATTTTATGAATCAAGAATAAGTTAATTTTTTGTTATCTATGGAAATGATTAACCTATCATGGAGGATTTGTGATTTGGTTAATTACTTTTCAATATAAGACTTTAAGAGCAACTGATGTTATTTGGAGATAAATACCTTGGAAGACTATGTGATTAAATCCTTCAAAGATTTGGGTTTCAATATTAGTGTGGTTTAATTTGAATAATTTTATGGAAAATTGTTTATCGAATGGTCTTTGTTGAACTTTGGGTTTTGTTGGACAAATTTTGGAGATTTAGAATAGATTTTTTTTTATAAAGGATTATCCGTTTTGGGGTTTATCTGATCTTATACTAACCATTTTGGTTTTCATTTTGGTTAAGGTATAAATACATGGGAAATATATATTTCTCTTTTTTGGATTAGGTGATTCTCAAGAAGTTGATTATAGTACTCTTAATGTGAGCAAGTCTTCATAAATACTCGCTTTTGGAGAAAATATGTGTTTGTGTAAGAAATCTAGTAAATGGTAAAAGTCAATATGACAAGTAAGTATGTTTCCTTATGTTTTAGTTAATATCATAAATAAATTACTCAATGAAAAGTAACATAAAACAAAAATGTTGTCTATTAATTTTTCCTACTGGGGAATCAAATATCGTTTAACCCATCACAAGTTTGTGATTTTCTGGTGGTTAACTTTCTCCTAAACATGTTTTCTATCACTCTCCATCAGAATAAGATCCTTTGTTTTCACTTCTATGTCCATGTTTTCCTACATGTAATCCTAGTATGGGTTAATTCGGGTGACCTTTGTACTTCTCTCTCTTTATTTTAAAGTGATAGTTTTACTGACTCTTGTTCCGATGTGGGACTTTCAATGAAGTTTCCAAGCCCAATTTTAAAATTGCGAGGACGCAATTCCCAAAAGGGGGGAAGAATGTAACATCCCAGGTAAATAAATAATATTACATTTTCATATTTATTAATATTTTTGAATAAAATATTAATATTACTCTAAAGGGAATGCTATGTTTGATGGCGTACCCAACACGCAACAACATGTTTCTTTGAAATCTTACGTTGATATAACAATATTTTAAATGGTAGTTAACACCTAGCCATTGTAATGGCGGTAATGAAACGAACTAAATAAAAAGTGATTATATATGTTTTTCAAACATTTTTACTTTTATCCAATAAATTTTAGAGGCTTAAAAATGAAAATGAATCCAATTTTAAGCATTGAATTTTCTAATATTTTTAAAATATTGTTTTACCGCCTTTTGATGGCGAAACATTTTTAAATCTATATTTTGACAATTTTATAAGATCTATTTGTCAAAATAAACTTATTATTTTGTTTTGGGACATTGAAATTTACTTTGTATAAATTTTTGGTATTTTTCTGACAATGTTCATTTTTTTTAATGAATAGTGAAAATACTGCATTTTACTTCAGAACTTCTTTTTCATCTAATTTAATTATATGGATAGATTATCTTTTTAATTAGTTTTAAAGTGTAAATAGAATATATTTTTGCCATTTAATCCAATGGTGGTCATTTTAATTAATTACACTTTGAAATTGGACATAAACAATTGTCAAACTTTTGATAGATATTGTTTCTAAAAAACCCGCTATTTGTTTCGACAATGGGAATTAATTTTAAATTAATTACTACAATTTTTGAGTTCATAATTTGGTAAAATGGATTACATATTTGGAATCACAAGGTCCAAATTATGTAATTAAGACACTTGTTTTTTGACATTATGAATAGTAACGACGGTAATTATCTTTAATTATCGTGATTAATTAGTAATCAGATAGTTAAGGGTAATAAAATAATATCATAATAATAAAACATTACACCAATATGTGTCCTAATTCTAATGTTTGTGTCATGGACGACCATAGGACGCCTTTTGTCAAACTTTGGGACCCCATGGAATCACTTTTGGGTGATTGTGACACTTTATCATTTTATGTTTTTTTAAAAGGAAAGTATAACCAAAGTATGTATCACCCAAGTAAAACAATTTTCATTTTGTCTACATAAACGATATCTTGGACTATAAATATTAATTGGAAATCTTAAAATATTTCCTACATCATGGTATTTTTTTATAATTTTTAGACAATAAATAAATTAAATTTTTTATGACACCATGATGATGCAGCGATTACCTCATTAATAAACAATTTAAATAAAATAAAAATATAATGTAAAATCTAAGACCTACACTTTTCAAAGACCTATTGTATGAGTATATTTCAAACCCTTATCACCTTATCCATGAAATATATAATTTTGGGACCTTTAAAATCTGAAACTCATTATATAATAAAGTAACATTTCTTGACTTTCCAAGAGTGACCCTCCTCCCTCTTATAAAAGGCCCCCACCTCTACCACATTACCCACACCTCTCAAGCCATTGGATCAGCCGCACTCTGCTCAGTTTATCTCTCCACATCCCTCTATTCATCCTAGAAGCCTTATCTTAGGCATAAATCTCTTCAAGAAACCCTTTTGGTTCAAACCAAGAGGAGTTACCCGATTTAAAGGTAATGTCTTCACTTGTGTTCTTTTGTTTTATTTTGCTTCTCCAACCCCCTAAACTCTTTTTATTACTTTATTTTGAAACAAAACCAGTATATTAAATATAATAGGATGTTTTTATGAGAATTATTCTAGCTACACTTACACACACCTCCATCTAATGGTTAAAGAACATACTGTTTTCCGTGGATGGTGAATTACTGCCTCACGAAACGATGATTGGTCTATCTTCTCCTACCACCTCTCATGGTGGACATTATTATGGAACTATATTTATTTATGATATATATATTATATTTATTTCCTATTTATACTTCTTTATTTTACATTTAAAACATACCTTTATGCTTTGCATGTTGTGCAAATGCGATAATTTCATTTGAGAATGTGTGGAATACCGCCCCCTCAAGTGATGTGACTCGTTCATGCAATACATGGAATGTATAAAGAATGAAATTAATGAAATTATGTGACCTATATAACATATATATTATACTGGGATTATAATATATATATATATATATCATTTAGTATTAATTCCATTAAATACGAAATAGAAATGAAAGTAGTGTTCATGCGTACATACGGCTTACCGTCTTCATGAACGGTGCATTTCATTTCTTACCTCTAAATGTTATGTAATATTATAAATGTAAGTATATACTAGATATATATGATATATATGATATCTACATAATGAATATAATTCTGGATATAATGGATATTTTACCACATGAACAACTTGTAATTATAAGAAGTTTATTTTTGACTCAAGTACCAATGATCGACAAAACGACCGTTATTAACTTAAATAATTACATAATGTTCATAACATGGTAATAAGTGATATAAAAGGAATAATTAACTTGAAAAAGGTTCTTAATCAAGTATAAATTAACTCTAGTTTATTATTCAGGATATTAAATAACGATCGAGTCAAGTCGGACACGAGGTAAGGGATCCAACCTCTCTCTTTCTTTTTAAGTACTCTCTTTTATGTCACTTCTTTTAAGCTCCTCTTTCTTGTGTTGGGGGATTTTATTGTATATTACAATTACTTTACTTTTTATGTTCATATTATTAGAGACCCTAATTGATATCTTCAATCCATTTTTGGAAGTTTTAAGTGGCGTCGTTAGGCTGCCGAATTTTCGTAAGGGGATATGTTATCTCACTTTTTATTTTCGTTAGATTCATGCTATAATTGTCACTATCTCCTTTGAGTGGTGTATGTAATGACCATGATTCTACTCTTTGTGTAATATAATCTCATTTATGGTTATTTACATCATCATTTTTTGGTCCTTCTTTCATGGGGTGTACATTTCAAAAGTTACCCAAATCGGTAAGGGATTCTTTCACCCTCCTTTTTTTAATAGAATTCTTTTTGTTATGTCTATTAATTTACATCTTGTTATGTTGGGATATGTCATTCTATATCCTTATTTATATAAATATTATGTCCAAGTGTTGATATACCCTTTTCTCTCTCATAAACTCGTTTTATAAATTTTAAAGTGACGTCGTTAGGCTGTCGAATTTCTGTAAGGGAACTTCTTAACCCAATTTCAATTGTTTGGGTTAAACCTCTACTTCTGGATTATGTCGTTCTATGAATATGTGTGGATGAAATATTATTGTTTTAAACTAAATATCCACTTATATTTGGTGTATTTATATTTTTCACACATAATTATTTCATTTCTTTATCCTTTCTCTAATGGCTTGATCCTTGATTGGGATTACATCTCAATTTCTTCTCATTGAGACATTTCTTAATGATATGCACTTTTATTCTTTTATAAAGTGTATATACAGCCCCTTTTACTTTCCATATCCATATTATGTCTATAATCAGGTCATTTGAATTTTTTTAAAATTTTATACTTTCATGTGGCTTATAATTTAAATGTTCAAAATGGAAAAGGACACTTTTATTAAAACATTGTTTTAAATGGTTTTAAATATTTATTCTTTTAAACATTTATCATCCATGTCCATGTTTTAAAAAATGGTTTTATGGATTTATTTATATGGACATGAATGTTTTGAAACCCTTTTAAAATTTTTGAAGTGGTATGTGACTTCGTCTCAATCTCCTTTCATTGAAGCATATTTTGTTTTATACACAACTTTCTTTTATACGGTGTATAAACCCCTTTGAATCTTACTTTTATTCAGAAGGAATCTCTTTTATACAAAGAATTTTACTAAATGACAGAAGGGAATGTTTTTGTCATACGTATGCGGCGACAACAACTTCTTCGTTGTCGTGGCCATTATTTGAGCTTCGGCTTCCTCTACGTGCCATAACTTTTTTTAATGAAAAATAAATACCATGTTTTACATTTATTTTATATTGTTAGTGAAAATGGTTTTGATAATGTTTTTATTATATAAATGTGTTTTTATTTAAATGTGGAAATGTTATGTTTCCTTTATGCATGTTTTATGTGATACGATTATGTTATGGTTCTTGGGAATTATTTATGAAGACGGGTGGTTCCGTGATAAACTAAGGGCGAGTGAGCCCGATATAGCTCTCCAATGCATTGGGTAACGTGAAGGGGTTAAACACTAAGGTTTCTCTGAAGAGATTTAGGGAATATACTGTAATGGGTATTCCAAACGTAACCATGAGAGTTACTCCCTACGTAAGAATGTTATGAATGCCTCATGTTACCTTTATGTCTTATAATTTCTATGATTTATTCACAAATCTTATGATTTAATGAGGTATGTTAAAGTTCTTATGTTTTATGTGTAAAGTATGATTTCATTGATTCTTATGTGTGCCTGGTCTAATGTTTTCTTTCCACATCGTTATAACCCTTACTTAGCTTTTTATTCTCATCCCAAGTTTTTGAAATGTTTTTCACAGGACATAAAGTGGAATAGGGTCAAGGATGGGATCAAGTAAGTGTCAGGATGTCTAAAACAAGGAACTAGACATGAATCTTTTGTTCAAGAGCTTTTATTTTGTGAAAAAAATGGAAAATGAGTAGATGTGTCTACTTTGTAATCTTTGAGATGTAATAGTTATGACTGGATTCTATAAAAATCTAAACCTGAAAAGATCATCAAGGTGAATTATTCATTTAATTCAAGATTATATAATGTTTAAGGCTGGGTCCTTATAGTTGGTATCAAAGGGAGGTTTAGATAGCTTTAGAGGTTTGTGTATTCTTTAAGCATAAGTGATGTTACCATAATGGCTAGGATTTCAGAAAGATTCATAGTTTTTAGATAAAGCAAATGAGTAAGTATATCTTATTGTTTATCTTCCTCAATAGTACATGATGATTTTATTGATATACTCACACTGAAATTTTTTGTTTTATTAAATGGATGGATCTAGCAGGCACCAAAGTGACAATGGGTTTGAAGGAAACTGTGGTGGTTCTCTGATTAAGAGACTAGATGAAATGGGGGAATTCAATGAGGAATCTCATGGTTATTCTAAACCAAATATCAAGGAGTCATGATTAACCACTTGAAACTTGGTGATTTATATGATGCATCTTATACGAGAGAACCAACTCAATGTGGAAGTTCATGTAATAATTATAATGGTAACCATTAGGGTTTATATGATCCTTACTTTTGAGGTAATTATGGGTTACTATATGTTATGATGGAAAATGAAAGGAAACAGATAAACTGGAGGTAAATTATGTTGTGGTTATTTTTGAAGATTTTATATCTTTTGGGTAATGTTTTGAGAATTATATAGTTTTGGAAAAAGGACAACACGCAGACCGTGTGACAACCCGTCGTGTTGGACGAAGCTGCAGGAATCGAACCCACAACCAAAGTGCGACTGGGATCTATCGCCTACCACTGGAAAACATGAATTCCCTGGTTAGTATGACCTATTCTTCTTAGTTAGATGATTTTATGAATCAAGAATAAGTTGATTTTTGGTTATCTATGGAAATTATTAACCTATCATGGAGGATTTGTGATTTGGTTAATTACTTTTCAATATAAGACTTTAAGAGCAACTGATGTTATTTGGAGATAAATACCTTGGAAGACTATGTGATTAAATCCTTCAAAGATTTGGGTTTCAATATTAGTGTGGTTTACTTTGAATAATTTTATGGAAAATTGTTTATCGAATGTTCTTTGTTGAACTTTGGGTTTTGTTGGACAAATTTTGGAGACTTAGAATAGATTTTTTTTTATAAAGGATTATCCGTTTTGGGGTTTATCTGATCTTATACTAACCATTTTGGTTTTCATTTTGGTTAAGGTATAAAGACATGGGAAATATATATTTCTCTTTTTTGGATTAGGTGATTCTCAAGAAGTTGATTATAGTACTCTTAATGTGAGCAAGTCTTCATAAATACTCGCCTTTTGGAGAAAATATGTGTTTGTGTAAGAAATCTAGTAAATGGTAAAAGTCAACATGACAAGTAAGTATGTTTCCTTATGTTTTAGTTAATATCATAAATAAATTACTCAATGAAAAGTAACATAAAACAAAAATGTTGTCTATTAATTTTTCCTACTGGGGAATCAAATACCGTTTAACCCATCACAAGTTTGTGATTTTCTGGTGGTTAACTTTCTCCTAAACATGTTTTCTATCACTTTCCATCAGAACAAGATCCTTTGTTTTCACTTCTATGTCCATGTTTTCCTACATGTAATCCTAGTATGGGTTAATTCGGGTGACCTTTGTACTTCTCTCTCTTTATTTTAAAGTGATGGTTTTACTGACTCTTGTTCCGATGTGGGACTTTCAATGAAGTTTCCAAGCCCGATTGTAAAATTGCGAGGACGCAATTCCCAAAAGGGGGGAAGAATGTAACATCCCAGGTAAATAAAGAATATGACATTTTCATATTTATTAATATTTTTGAATAAAATATTAATATTACTCTAAAGGGAATGCTATGTTTGATGGCGTACCCAACACGCAACAACTAGTTTCTTTGAAATCTTACGTTGCACACAAATAATATAACAATATTTTAAATGGTAGTTAACACCTAGCCATTGTAATGGCGGTAATGAAACGAACTAAATAAAAAGTGATTATATATGTTTTTCAAACATTTTTACTTTTATCCAATAAATTTTAGAGGATTAAAAATGAAAATGAATCCAATTTTAAGCATTGAATTTTCTAATATTTTTAAAATATTGTTTTACCGCCTTTTGATGGAGAAACATTTTTAAATCTATATTTTGACAATTTTATAAGCTCTATTTTTCAAAATAGACTTATTATTTAGTTTTGGGACATTGAAATTTACTTTGGATAAATTTTTGGTATTTTTCTGACAATGTTCATTTTTTTTAATGAATAGTGAAAAATACTGCATTTTACTTCAAAACTGCTTTTTCATCTAATTTAATTATATGGAAAGATAATCTTTTTAATTGGTTTTAAAGTGTAAAGAGGATATATTTTTACCATTTAATCCAATGTTGGTCATTTTAATTAATTAAACTTTGAAATTGGACATAAACAATTGTCAAACTTTTGATAGATATTGTTTCTAAAAAACCTGCTATTTGTTTTGACAATGGGAATTAATTTTAAATTAATTACTACAATTTTTGTGTTCGTAATTTGGTAAAATGGATTAAATATTTGGAATCACAAGGTCCAAATTATGTAATTAAGACACTTGTTTTTGGACATTATGAATAGTAATGACGGTAACTATCTTTAATTATCGTGATTAATTTGTAATCAGGTAGTTAAGGGTAATAAAATAATGTCATAATAATAAAAAATGTCCCCAATATGTGTCCTAATTCTACTAGTTGTGTCATGGCCGACCATGGGATACCTTTTGACAAACTTTGGGACCCCATGGAATCACTTTGGGGTGATTGTGACACTTTATCAGTTTATGTTTTTTTAAAAGGAAAGTATAACAAAAGTATATATCACCCAAGTAAAACAATTTTAATTTTTTATAAATAAATAATCTCTTGGACTATAAATAGTAATTGTAAATATAAAAATATTTACTACATCATAGTATTTTTTTATAATTTTTATACAATAAATTAAATAAATTTTTTATGACACCATGATGATGCAGCGATTACCTCAATAATAAACGATTTAAATAAAATAAAAAGATAATGTAAACTCTAATAACTACACTTGTAAAAGACCTATTGGGTTAGTATATTTCAAACCCTTATAACCGTATCCTAGAAATATATAATTGTGGGACCTTTAAAATCTGAAACTCATTATATAATAAAGTAACATTTCTTGACTTTCCAAGAGTGCCCCTCCTCCCTCTTATAAAAGGCCCCCACCTCTACCACATTACCCACACCTCTCAAGCCATTGGCGCAGCCAAACTCTGCTAATTTTATCTCTCCACATCCCTATATTCATCCTAGAAGCCTTACCTTAGGCACAAATCTCTTCAAGAAACCCTTTTGGTTCAAACCAAGAGGAGTTACCTGATTTAAAGGTAATGCCTTCACTTGTGTTCTTTTGTTTTATTTTGCTTCTCCAACCACCTAAACTCTTTTTACTACTTTATTTTGTAACAAAACCAGTGTCTCAAATATACTAGTATGTTTTTATGAGAGTTATTCGAGCTACACTTACCCACACCTCCGTCTAATGGTTAAAGAACATACTGTTTCCGTGGATGGTGAATTACTGCCTCACGAAACGATGATTGTTCTATCTTCTCCTACCACCTCTCATGGTGGCCATTATGATGGAACTATATTTATTTATGATATATATATTATATTTATTTCTTCTTTATGATTCTTTATTTTACATTTAAAACATACCTTTATGCTTTGCATGTTGTGCAAATGCGATAATTTCATTTGAGAAAGTGTGGAATACCGCCCCCTCAAGTGATGTGACTCGTTCATGGAATACATGGAATGTATAAAGAATGAAATTTATGAACATATTTGACCTATATAACATATATATTATACTGGGATTATAATATATATATATATATTATTTATTTTTAATTCCATTAAATATGAAATAGAAATGAAAGTAGCGTTCATGCGTACGTACGGTTTACCGTCTCTATGAACGATGCATTTCATTTCTTACCTCTAAATGTTATGTAATATTATAAATGTAAGTATATACTGGATATATATTATATATATTATATCTACATAATTAATATAATTCTGGATATAATGGATATTTTACCACATGAACAACTTGTAATTATAAGAAGTTTATTTTTGACTAAAGTACCAATGATCGACAAAACGACCGTTATTAACTTAAATAATTACATAATGTTCATAACATGGTAATAAGTGATATAAAAGGAATAATGAACTTGAAAAAGGTTCTTAAGAAATTATAAATTAACTCTAGTTTATTATTCATGAGATTAAAGAATGATCGAGTCAAGTCGGGCACGAGGTAAGGGATCCACCCTCTCTCTTTCTTTTTAAGTACTCTCTTTTATGTCACTTCTTTTAAGCTCCTCTTTCTTGTGTTGGGTGATGTTATTGTATATTAAACTTACTTTAATTTTTATGTTCATATTATTAGAGACCTTAATTGATATCTTCAATCCATTTTGTAAAGTTTTAAGTGGCGTCGTTAGGCTGCCGAATTTTCGTAAGGGGATATGTTATCTCACTTTTTATTTTCGTGAGATTCCTACTATATTTGTCTCTATCTCCTTTGAGTGATGTATGTAATGACCATTATTCTACTCTTTGTGTCATATAATCTCATTTATGGGTATTTATATCAGCCTTTTTTGTTCTTTCTTTCATGGGGTGTACATTTCGAAAGTTACCCAAATCGGTAAGGGATTCTTTCACCCTCCTTTTTTTAATAGACTTCTTTTTTTATGTCTATTAAGTTACATATTGTTATGTTGGGATATGTTATTATATATCTTTATTTATATAAATATTATGTACAAGTAATTATATACCCTTTTCTCTCTCATAAACTCGTTTTATGAATTTTAAAGTGACGTCATTAGGCTGTCGAATTTCTGTAAGGAAGCTTCTTAACCCAATTTCAATTGTTTGGGTTAAACCTATACTTCTATATTATGTAGTGATATGAATATGTGTGGATGACATCTGATTTTTTTACACTAAATATCCACTTATATTTGGTGTATTTTTATTTTTCACACATAATTATTTCATTTCTTTGTCCTTGCTCTAATGGCATGATCCTTGATTGGGATTACATCTCAATTTCTTCTCATTGAGACATTTCTTAATGATATGCACTTTTATTCTTTTATAAAGTTTATATACAGCCCCTTTTACTTTCCATATCCATATTATGTCTATAATCAGGTCATTTAAATGTTTTTAAAATTTTCTACTTTCATGTGTCTTATAATTTAAATGTTCAAAATGGAAAAGGACACTTTTATTAAAACATTGTTTTAAATGGTTTTAAATATTTATTCTTTTAAACATTTATCATCCATGTCCATGTTTTAAAAAATGGTTTTTTGGATTTATTTATATGGACATGAATGTTTTAAAACCCTTTTAAAAGTTTTTAAGTTGTATGGGACTTCGTCTCAATCTCCTTTCATTGAAGCATATTTTATTTTATACACAACTTTCTTTTATACGGTGTATAAATCCCTTTGACTTTTACTTTTATTCAGAAGGAATCTTTTTTATACGAATAATTTTACTAAATTACAAAAGGGAATGTTTTTGTTGTACGTATGCGGCGACAACGACTTCTCCACTGTTGTGACCATTATTTGAGCTTCGGCTTCCTCTACAAGCCATAACTTTTTTACTGAAAAATAAATACCATGTTTTAATTTTCTTTTATATTTTTATTGAAAATGGTTTTGATAATGTTTTTATTATATCAATGTGTTGTTATTGAAATTTGTAAATGTTATGTTTACTTTATGCATGTTTTATGTGATACGATAATGTTATGGTTCTTGGGAATTATTTATGAAGATGGGTGGTTCCGTGATAAACTAAGGGCGAGTGAGCTCGATATAGATCTCCAATGCATTGGGTAACACGAAGGGGTTAAATGATAAGGTTTATCCAAAGAGATTTAGGGAATATACTGTGATGGGTATTCCAAACGTAACCATGAGGGTTACTCCCTACGTAAGAATGTTATGAATGCCTCAAGTTACCTTTATGTCTTATGATTTCTATGAGTTATTCACAAATATTATGCTTTAATGAGGTATGTAAAAGTGATTATGTATTATGATTAAAGTATTATTTCATTGATTCTTATGTATGTATGGTCTAATGTTTTATTTCCGCATCGTTATAACCCTTACTGAGCTGTTTATGCTCATCCCAAGTTTTTGAAATGTTTTTCACAGGACATAAAGTGGAATAGGGTCAAGGATGGGATCAAGGAAGTGTCAGGATGTCTAAAACAAGGAACTAGACATGACGCTTTTGTTCAAGAGTTTTTATTTTGTGAAAAAAATGGAAACTGAGTAGATGTGTCTACTTTGTAATCTTTGAGATGTAATAGTTATGACTGAATTCTATAAAACTCTAAACCTAAAAAGTTCCTCAATGTGAATTATTCATTTAATTCAAGATTATGTAATGTTTAAGGTTGGGGCCTTATAGTTGGTATCAAAGGGAGGTTTAGATAGCTTTAGAGGGTTGGGTATTCTTTAAGCATAAGTGACATTGCCATAATGGCTAGGATTTCATAAAGATTTATAGTTTTTAGATAAAGAGAATGAGTAAGTATATCTTACTGTTTATATTCCTCATTAGTACATGATGATTTTGTTGATATACTCACACTGACATTTTTTTTAGTAAATGGATGGATCTAGCAGGCAACAAAGTGACAACGGGTTTGAAGGAAACTGCAGTGGTTCTCTGATTAAGAGACTAGATGAAATGGGGGAATTCAATGAGGAATATCGTGGTTATTCTAAACCAACTATCAAGGAGTCATGATTAACCACTTGAAACTTGGTGATTTCTATGATGCATCTTGTACGAGAGAACCAACTAGATGTGGAAGTTTAGGTAATAATTATAATGGTAACCATTAGGGTTTATATGATCCTTACTTTTGAGGCAATTATGGGTTACTATATGTTATGATGGAAAATGAAAGGAAACAGATAAACTTGAGGTTAATTGTATTATGGTTATTTTTGAAGATTTTATATCTTTTGGGGAATGTTTTAAGAATTATATAGTTTTGGAAAAAGGACAACATTCAGACCATGTGACAACATGTCGCGTCGGACGAAGCTGTGGGAATCGAACCCACAACCAAAGTGCGACTGGGATCTATCACCTACCACTGGACAACATGAAGTCCCTGGTTAGTATGACCTATTCTTCTTAGTTTGATGATTTTATGAATCAATAATAAGTTGATTTTGGGTTATCTATGGAAATGATTAACCTATCATGGAGGATATGTGATTAGGTTAATTACTTTTCAATATAAGACTTTAAGAGCAACTGATGTTATTTGGAGATAAATACCTTGGAAGACTATGTGATTAAATCCTTCAAAGATTTGGGTTTCAATATTAGTGTGGTTTACTTTGAACAATTTTATGGACAATTGTTTATAGAATGGTCTTTGTTGAACTTTGGGTTTTGTTGGACAGATTTTTGAGATTTACAATAGATTTTGTTTTATAAAGTATTATCCGTTTTGGGGTTTATCTGATCTTGTACTAACCATTTTGGTTTTGGTTTTGGTTAAGGTATAAAGACATGGGAAATATATAGTTCACTTTTTTGGATTAGGTGATTCTCAAGAAGTTGATTATAGTACTCTTAATGTGAGCAAGTCTTCATAAATACTCGCCTTTTGGAGAAAATATGTGTTTGTGTAAGAAATCTAGTAAATGTTAAAAGTCAACATGACAAGTAAGTATGTTTCCTTATGTTTTAGTTAAGCTCTTAAATAAATTACTCAATGAAAATTAACATAAAACAAAAAATTTGCCTGTTAATTTTTCCTACTGGGGAATCAAATACCATTTAACCCATCACAAGTTTGTGATTTTCTGGTGGTTAACTTTCTCCTAAACATGTTTTCTGTCACTCTCCATCAGAACAAGACCCTTTTTTTCACTTCCATGTCCATTTTTTCCTACATGTAATCCTATTATGGGTTAACTCGGGTGACCTTTGTACTTTGATTGGTGTATGTAATGACCATGATTCTACTCTTTGTGTAATATAATCTCATTTATGGGTATTTACATTAGAGTTGTTTGGTCCTTATTTCATGGGGTGTACATTTCGAAAGTTACCCAAATCGGTAAGGGATTCTTTCACCCTCCTTTTTTTAATAGAATTCTTTTTGTTATGTCTATTAATTTACATCTTGTTATGTTAGGATATGTTCTTATATATCCTTATTTCTATAAATATTATGTCCAAGTGTTGATATACCCTTTTCTCTCTCATAAACTCGTTTTGTGAATTTTAAAGTGACGTCGTTAGGCTGTCGAATTTCTGTAAGGGAACTTCTTAACCCAATTTCAATTGTTTGGGTTAAACCTCTACTTCTGGATTATGTCGTTCTATGAATATGTGTGGATGAAATCTGATTGTTTTAAACTAAATATCCACTTATATTTGGTGTATTTATATTTTTCACACATAATTATTTCATTTCTTTATCCTTGCTCTAATGGAATGATCCTTGATTGGGATTACATCTCAATTTCTTCTCATTGAGACATTTCTTAATGATATGCACTTTTATTCTTTTATAAAGTGTATATACAGCCCCTTTTACTTTCCATATCCATATTATGTCTATAATCAGGTCATTTTAATGTTTTTAAAATTTTCTACTTTCATGTGGCTTATAATTTAAATGTTCAAAATGGAAAAGGACACTTTTACTAAAACATTGTTTTAAATGGTTTTAAATATTTATTCTTTTAAACATTTATCATCCATGTCCATGTTTTAAAAAATGGTTTTATGGATTTATTTATATGGACATGAATGTTTTAAAACCCTTTTAAAATTTTTTAAGTGGTATGGGAATTCGTCTCAATCTCCTTTCATTGAAGCATATTTTGTTTTATACACAACTTTTTTTATACGGTGTATAAACCCCTTTGACTTTTACTTTTATTCAAGAAGGAATATTTTTTATACGAATCATTTTACTAAATGAAAAAAGGGATTTTTTTTGTCGTACGTATGTGGCGACAATGACTTCTCCGCCGCTGTGACCATTATTTAAGCTTCGACTTCCTCTACAAGCCATAACTTTTTTTAATGAAAAATAAATACCATGTTTTACTTTTCTTTTATATTGTTATTGAAAATGGTTTTGATAATGTTTTTATTATATCAATGTGTTGTTATTGAAATGTGGAAATGTTATGTTTCCTTTATGCATGTTTTATGTGATACGATTATGTTATGGTTCTTGGGAATTATTTATGAAGACGGTTGGTTCCGTGATAAACTAAGGGCGAGTGAGCCCGATATAGCTCTCCAATGCATTGGGTAACACGAAGGGGTTAAACTCTAAGGTTTCTCTGAAGAGATTTAGGGAATATACTGTGATGGGTATTCCAAACGTAACCATGAGGGTTACTCCATACGTAAGAATGTTATGAATGCCTCAAGTTACCTTTATGTCTTATGATTTCTATGAGTTATTCACAAATATTATGATTTAATGAGGTATGTTAAAGTGCTTATGTTTTATGAGTAAAGTATTATTTCATTGATTCTTATGTATGCATGGTCTAATGTTTTCTTTCTGTATCGTTATAACCCTTACTGAGCTTTTTATGCTCATCCAAAGTTTTTGAAATGTTTTTTACAGGAAATAAAGTGGAATAGGTTCAAGGATGGGATCAAGGAAGTGTCAGGCTGTCTAAAACAAGGAACTAGACATGACTCTTTTAATCAAGAGTTTTTATTTTGTGAAAAAAATGGAAACTGAGTAGATGTGTCTACTTTGTAATCTTTGAGATGTAATAGTTTTGACTGAATTCTATAAAACTCTAAACCTGAAAAGATAATCAATGTGAATTATTCATTTAATTCAATATTATGTAATGTTTGAGTCTGGGGCCTTATAATTATGGTGTTTTTTTAATAATTTTTACTAATGAAATAATTACTTTAAATTCTTATGCAACACTAACACAGTTCTTGTGAAAAAATTAAAACAACTGATTTTAAAAAACTCTAAAAATAATAATATTTGAGTATTTTTTTCATGTTTTTTTGATAAATATTACATATGATAGAGTTTTGGATTCATTGGATTTGAATTCTATTGATACCTTGTAGTTGTAAAATTCAATTTAAATTAATAGTTCCAAAATCGACATTAAAGTTATTTTATAATAAATAATATTTTATTAGATGATTTAAAATTTTTGAAAATATTATACTAAGAAAAATGATTATTATATGGTTGATAAAATCATCCATGGTCCATTTATGGGCCATTTTTCCTTTTATAGTAACTATATTAACCCCTTAAAAGTAAAAAACATTAATATCACCATAATTGTCAAAAGGGTTAATGGAGGGTTAAAACAAAAATACAAGGTTAATAATGCGATATAAACTTTTCCAAATTTTATTTCACATGATTATTTCTAGTCATTCTCATATTTTATGTGTATATTATCAATTTATATCTATTTTCACATCAAAATTAATTGATATTAATTTAATATTTTATGAAATTCAATGAGTGCCCTTCCCCACACTTAAAAAAGGGAACCGATTATTTTCATTTATTAAAACTTCAAGGAATATGTGGTTAAAGAAATACCTATAAAAATACATTACTACAATCTCTCTCAATGTCCTATAGGACTTTATTTGATCATAAAACCACCCTAGAAATTCTTTTTGTGTAAACCTTAAGAGGTTATTCAATGCAGATATATAATTCTTAACTGAGTGTTTTGGTTTTATTTATTCATAAAAATACTTAAAATCTTAATTAACCATGATTATATAATAATATCAGTATCTCCCATGTATTTATATGTCAAAATTACAATTTTATAACCCATACCTCTCTCAAACCATCATTAAATGGGAATAGAATACATCATTCATGTATACGGTGGACTACCACCTCATGAACTGATTTAATTAATTTTCCATAACCTCCTCTCAATGATATTTATAATTTTGTATTTATTATATATTTATATATGATATTAATGAATTTTTTATCATTATTAAAATATAATATAATACTTATTTTCATTCCTTTCTATTCACTGAAAAATAATAAAAGGATTTCGTGCATACGTGTGGACTACCTCCTCAATGAAGTGTTGTGATTTGTTTTCATCACCATATCACATTAATGATATATATAATTATATTTTAAAAAATGATACAGAATTTATGATATTATTATCATTCTAGAAATATAAAATAATATATACATTCTTTCAATAATGATCTTTGAAAAATGAAATTGTTACTCAGGAATACATAAAACCTATTATCTCTATGATTGTAATGTATTTCATTTTTATTAAACATCATTCATTATTTATTTTAAAAGTATAAATAATATATAAAAATTTTAATTTTTTCATCATTTTTATTTTTGAGATTTTGTAGTAATGACAACTTTGACAGTAACCAACCTAAAAATGTCATTTTGGACTTATGATCCAAACATCCTCAAAAAATCTGATGTAAACTCAATTAATTAAGTAATTAAATATAATGTTACAATAAAAAAATAAAATGATTAATGAACATGAAAAAGGTTATTATGAAATTAAAATTTATATAGGTTTATTATCTAGGATGAAAAAAGAATGCACGTGATGAGTGAGACTCAAGGTAAGATACTTCCTTATAAAATCTGCTATTAAAATTTTTTACTTTAAACTATTTTTCTTTGATACCCATATTTATGAAAATGTTATTTTATTTATTTATATAAACATAAAATAATTATAAATTAAAATTTTATGTCTCTTTTGAAATTCTTTCTATTTTTTTCAAAAGGAATCTTTTTATTTAACATTTTGACATTCTCTAAAAAAGAAAAAAGGAATATTCTATTTTAATTTATACGAGACAAATAATTTTACTACCACCCTTAACATTATTTTATATTAAAATATTTCATATTATTTCATGTTTTATTTGAGGATAAAACCTTTTTACCTTCCTTTTTCATTTTTTTATTTGAAAATGGGTTTTGAAAATAATGGGTATTTTAACATCTGAAATTGTTTTTCATATATATTCAAAAGTTTTCCAAGGATTTTATATTGAAAAGGCGAAGGAATAAAATATTTTATTCATGTTATGGTACTTGGAAATTTTTTATGATAATGGGTGAGCCTGATATAGCTTATATGATGCGTGAACCCAGATTGAACTTCAATGAATTTGGTATTATTAGAAGTTGACTGTATGGTTATTACTATTTGTAAGAGCTCTGTATGGGTTTTGTAAGGGTTCTATAAAGATGATTTAAAAAGTAACATAACTTTATTTTCAATTTTTCCTTATGATTTTTCATGGAAATAATTTTATTTCAAAAGGTAATTTAAAGATCTATTTAAAGCAATTATTATGCCCATTTGGGGTAAAAAGGAATATTTTTTAAAGAATTATTTTCATGGGATCTCATGTTTTATATGAAAACCTCCCCATTAATATTTTTCCTTTATAAATGTTTTATTATAAATTGTTTTATGAAAACATTTGGGCATTAAATCTGATTTCATTGAGAATAAGGTTTTAATGAAAATTCATTTTATGATCTCATGGTTTTGGAATAGACAAACATGTTTCTTTCTTATTTTTATGTCCCTTAGTACAGTTTTTGTTCTCACTACACATTTCAAAATGTTTTCAATGGGTTTAAGTATGGTTAAGGGGAATTAATAACTCATTTTTAAAGTAATAAATATTTTTGATGAAAGAAAATCATGTTTTACTTTGAATTTTTTATTTTATAGGAAAATGGGTACTGAGTTGATATGTGTCCACATTTTTATATATGAGATTTTTATGTAAGAGTTATGACCTAATTATATAAAATGATCAACTTAAAATATCATTGGGAATGAATGAAAATTTAGTCAAGTCTAAATACACTATATTATGTAATGCTTAAGAATGGTTCCTTAAAATTGGTATTCTCATCATACAAATCAATTAAGAGATATAATTGATTCTTCACAAATTCATTTAATCAGATAAAAAGAATATATTAATCTAAATATGTTATTTCTATGCTCTTGTAGTGCTCAAAACTTAATAATTGCTCAACAATCAAAATCAAAACTCCATTATGAATATTCTAATGGCTTGGAAAAAATATTCCAGGTTCTCTAAGAAATCAAAATTCATTACCATGGGATAAATAATTAAATTATTTATAAATCTTAGAAATATCTTATAATTAAACATAATAATAAATTTACTCAGACACATCATAAGGTTATACATTGTTCTTTTTGGTCAACATAACCTATAAAATATTTTTATGAGGTTGTTTGTTATTTTAAATTTTCCATTTTACAACAATAGAGGTCCAATAACTCAAGAAACTCAAAATTGAGTTATCTATTCTTAGGAAAATCTTGTGATAATAAATCCTATATACATTAACATTTTGATCCCAAAAATGAAAAAAAAAACTGTGTATCCTTATCAAGTAATCTCATTAGATAACCACTTGAATAAAATAACCCACCCTTTCTCGCACTTCCTTATACTTCAAAGCTTTTATTAGAAAAAAAATATCATAAACTACTTCCCAAAAGGAAATATATTCTTTCATCACAAATAGGTATTCTATACCATTATTTTAGAGAAAATAACTTGGAAATATCATCAAATTGCTACATTCAAGACATTATAATACATTACAATCAATTTTCACCCATATATTTAGGATGAAATGTAACTATAGTTGAATTAAATCCTATATAGGATAGTTCATTAAACTAGTTACCCCTCATAGAAGTGCTTCACTCCCCACATTTGATGACAATCCTTAATGGTTATTATATGAGAACAAACCATATATGAAACACCACACTACTAAGCACACTAAAATGATTTTATAATGATAACATTGGTGTTTCAGTGAAGCATTCTCAACTTGAATTATAAAATTTACTATGTAATATCCCGCTCAAATGGAATAGGTCCCAGCATCACTATCTCATGGTATATGAGTAACACGAGTCGTCTTCTCAACCTCCTCAAAAACATATGTGGGAATGATTTTTTAGAATCTTGACCATGAACATGTCTTCATGAACTATAAATGATATTATATTTTTTTATCATATCTATTTCATGAAAGATACTAATGAGAATATCCATAATAAATAAAAACTCATACATCTTCTCTAGAAAACAAAACAAAAGTTCCCATCAGGTGACCCAATCTGTTGTAATTCAATACTGATTGTCTTAATCGTATAGATGTAGTTTATATGTTAGATCCATAACATAGTATAATGATTTCAAAACTAAATAAATCAATAACTATATTCTCTAAAAAAAATACACATCCACCACCACATTACAAACTTTTCTATTTTATAGATACACTAAAATAAATCAACTCGACATACAATAGTGAAGGCCATACTACACTAAAGTGGTATGAAATCAGGATTTCCATCCTGATATTTAATATTAATAGTAAGAGGAAATATCTTTCCTCCTATATAATGAGTATATGTGTGCTCCACCTATAGGAAAATCATTCAAGTCACTCCACTAAGAAATTAGGGTTATATAGGACCACTAAGTCAACATCACCCCCATAATCCTATCTCATACAAGGTAAGAATGTGGTTCCACCGCTATTGATAAAAGGTGGGAAACATATCCCATTTCATAATAGAATCAAATATTTCAAATCTATCTCCTCAATAACTTCATCCATTTTACAAACAAAGATTTCAAGTCTAGATTTTTCAATAACCATACCACTACTACCCCACTCTAACATTGCCATTAATTCTAGATTCAATTACGTGAAGGTCAACCGATAGCCCATAAATATGAAACAATTACCAATATAATTTAGTATAGAGATGATATCATGGTATGATTTGTGAAGTTCACTGAATCGATAACTAGATCATCCTAGAACTGATATAAGGAATGATCCAGTCCACATTCTCTGTGAATTCCAAAAGTGTCTTCATTATTTCATAAAAAACACATATATAATATCTCCTAAATGAAATCCAATTTATATATTAGTATCCCATTGATTGAAATCCATGGTTAATCCTTCGAAATATTTCATATATTTCATTATATTTATGGACTTTATATTCTCATATTGTTACCTAGTGAATAAATCTACGTATATTTTCAAATTGGTAGTCGACTACAACTTCTTGAGGGTGGGATTCACTTACCAAACCTCATAATAATATCACTAGGTAAATAATTCATGATAAGGACTGTACCACTGGATCACATATTTTCAATAATAGAGTCATGTTAAAGAGATATTTCCCCACTATGGATACACTCATTTATAAGTGATAGTTAATGGAAGATAATTTAAATCCATGAAAAATGTCTTAATTATAGGTGTATAACTAGGGGTTCGACTGGAATATCTAAATTCTAAACATATAATATAGTAAGGATAAATTTAGCCAACACCATATAGTATGAGGGATCATGACAGGATGACACAAACCATACTCTAAACTGAATCCATTTATGCTTGGACATTGCCATCAATCTTGCATTCTATCCCACAGCTATAAGTATCTTGACCCTATCCTTGATAGGAAATAACCAAAGGTGGTGATGATTTGGGGGTGGGATTATAAAATCATCCATCTCTATCCACCAATACACTACCCACATCCCAATCAAAATAACTCCCTATAAGGAAACTATTATCAATAGTAAATTTCAGCTATAATTATTACATGAAGATAAATATGAAAAACCACATTGACTATCATCACAATAAACTCAATGTGACAACATTTTTTTCTGTTTGAAACTTTCTTAAATTTTAAATATATTTTTTGAGTTATATTTGGAGTCAGTGATAAATTACGAGGCTCATTGTATCTCAGTAATGATATATTAAAAATACTAAATATAGTATATCATTTATGAAGATAAATTTTTAAAGAATGGAATATCTCTATAATGGGGTCTTAGATGGAAAAAATGTACCACTATTGATTTTGGGAATTTATCCTTAACCTTGGCATGACATAATTATTTTGTGTCTCGGTATTTTTGTTTAATTGTAGTCATGGGCGGAATAATTAACAATTTAATTAATTGATTAATTAATTATCTATTAATTTCTAAAAAAATAACGAACCAATATTTAAACAAAGTTATAGGTAATATCTATGGTTAGATTCGTAACCCAATAGATTTATTGGAGAGTGAAAAGGTGGAAAACTATGTCGGTTGTAAACATTAGAGAGGAATGTAAAATGATTGATGATAAACGGGTGACAAAAATCTTGAATCTCATCAACATCAATGTCAGGGGTTCGTTATTTATTATTAATAGATCCATTAATTAAGGTAGAAATTTTTATTTTTATGTTAAATTTCCCATTCTTAAATATAGTTATTAACAATAATTAATTCATTTATAATTAATCAGTGGCTTGTTCTATTCTTAATTATCCAATTAATTATTATGTTTCTTTGAATTAGTAATTGATGAGTTATTTCAAACATTGTGATCCCATGTTAATCTATCAATGACTCTTCCCAATCATAACATGTGAAAAATTGGTTTTGTTAATTTTTTGTTTCATGTACTTATCCTTCCATTCTAGATATGATCATCACCAACATTCGATTATCAAGTGATTCAACTAAATATGGGTACATTTTTTACACATTTTATTAATGGGGTTATGTAGATCATTATTGTAGTATCTACCCCAAATAATTTGGAATTATAGGGGTTCAATGGTTATAAATAGAGTTTACTGGTGTATTAAGGGTTTATGGTTATGAAAGATATGGTATATGGGAAACATGTAGTGAAATGTGTTTTATTCAACAAATAACTGGTGTTTTTGGTGTGATTCAATGAATTTTTTTTTTGAGGAGGATGGAAATTCATAATTTGTGCCCAAATATTTATTTTTTATTTTTGAAAACTCATACACATGACATGTAGTTTTAAAGAATACATGATGTGTAAACCTTTCTATGAAAGGGATATGGTTTACATGATTTTTACATATAACATGGTTGTAGTCCTACCCCATATGTTATGTAACCCTTAGATGACCAGCTCAACATTTATATGGTGTACACCCCTAGAAAATATGTAACCCGACATGTTGTGTATGTGTTAGGGACGTCCCCTTGTACCCCTTATGGTACACAACTTAGGTAGATAGGGTACACATCAAGTACCCCATTGAGTGCCTACTCGTCAATTAATTACATCACACATTTTTTATATGGACTTCATCATATAATGATTCATGCTTCACATAGACACAAAATTACATAGGAGATACACATCCTATAAAAATTTAATACGCCATGTACTCTTTATAGGGCTAGATAGAGCCCTCGGTCTCCTTCATTCAGGTTTCGATTCATTATGATCCTATTCACTTGAACTTATTATGTTTGGGTATGTTCCCTTGATGAATCACTATGAGGGTACAATATGGAATCTAATACTGAGCATAGTAATACGGATCACTTATGTTGGTTTTCTCTATTTAGAGATAAATATACCTTTTTGAGGCCTGGGGTGTGATCCTCTATCTTATTATTCCATATATAGGGTTAGGTATCCTATATCTAACATCCAGTCCATGTGATCCCCTTCCAAATGGGTTTTTATAGATAGGGTCAGGTATCCCAACTAGTCCCTTACATATGTATCAACATATTATGAATTCCAATTTTTTCTTCCACAAGACAATCTCCAATGTGTGTGATATCTCATATGAGTGTTATCTATTTAACATGACCCAATGAGTAAGTTCTCCTAGATGGGTGTTACTATGGGGCCATAAGAGGATCCCTGTGATATTAGTGATTCCATGAACTTACTCTAAGATATAGATTTTATATATGAGAATATCATGGTTTTTTTATTCCATTATGTTTACTTGCCTTATTGTGATTATTTAGCTGAATTTATTTATCTTTATCTCTCCTTGATGCTATGTTTGGTGATTTTGATGTTTCCTTATTGATAGGATTATACTCACCCCGGCATAGGTTCTTCCCAAATGTGTAATGTATTATAAAAAATATATTATTTTAAATGTAATCCTAGATAGACCAGGATTGAGTAGATTATAGAGGTTCTAGACTGATAGTGAACTGATCAAGAAGATTCTTTCGGTATCAGTCTGATTTGTTAGGTTAGTTGTACTGTTTTAATAGTTTTATTGGTTTGTTTTTTGCCTTATTTTTTTCACTTAAGTTCCATACTCTGATGTGAGATGTTAGTTTTCAATGAATGAATATTGTTTCAACATGTTGTCTTTCATTACTGTATTACTAGGGAGATGTGTATATGTGTAAGTATATATGTGTAATTAATGATAATACCTCCAATGTGTATGATAATATTTATTAGAACTAGTTGCCAACCCATGGCCTATTGGAGGCATGTATGGGGTGTCACTCTTAGCTTAATATTGTCTAGGAGGCACCAGATGAGTAAGGTCCCGATAGAGTCTTATCAAATGGAGTCTATCTTAGGACCAAAGTTTAGGGATATTCAATATTTGAGGTTTTGTTTGGGAACTAATTAAATAGTGTTAAAGTGTCTTGAGTATGAATCTTAGACTTGGTAACCTAGTGATTGGAAGGTAGTTGATGTATCAAGTCACCATGACTTTGATTTCCTACATTTTATCTCATTACATTTAGGAACTGGTTGTTGAAAAAAATGGTTCATGCATAATATAGGAACATATTTTGAATTATAGGTCCTTCTTGAGTCACATCCATATATATGATCTTTGATTGTGGTGAATATTTACTATTGGAGGATGAAACAATGAAAAAATATAGCTAGGATCACGTAAACGGATCACAATGATGATCCTCTTAGTGATGTTGCCTCTATATAGGGTCATGTGGACAAGGTGTTTCCTCTAAATCAATTTCATGAACTACCAACCCTCATCAAGTATAATATTTTCCTATAAATTCAAATAGTTGATGCACACAACCTAAGAGAACATCATGATATGTAGAGGCGAATAATACCCTTGTTTTTGGGAGAACCCATCCCCTGAGTAGAATCAGTCTAGATCAAAAAGGTTAGGTGATCCTTTAACCTTGTTAGGTCCCCCTCAGACTAAGTGTTTTTTATCTATGAGCCTATTTTGTAGCCAAGTTGGGAGATAATGGAGAATAATGATATAGATACATGATGACTCAACCCAAACATGGGTCGAGTTCAATATTTTCTTTAGGGAAGAGTTTTACCAAGTGAAATCATATGCAGTTCATATCCAAAAGATTATAAAGCTCTAGTTGGGAATCATAATAGTCAATGACACTAGTAGAAAAATGGTTTTTAACGTCGGTTTTTTTTATTTTCAATGTCATTTTTTAACCGACGTCGAAGTCGCCGACGTAAAAAATATGATTTTTTACGTCGGTTTTTGTAAACCGACGTGAAAAATGAATTACATTTGTTTTTTGGCATCGGTTTTGTAAAAAACCGATTCCAAAAAAACTAAGTCATATCATTTTTTGCGTCGTTTTTCATAAAAATCAACGCAAAAAATAAAAAAAAAATAGAGATGGCATCGGTTATTTAAAAAAACTGACGCCATAAATGAAAACAAAAATATTTTTGGCGTCGGTTTTTAAAAAAACCGATGCCAAAAGCTAAAAAAAATTCTATGTTTTAGATCATTTCCTAAGCTTTGATTTGACAGGTTGTGGACCTAAAACGGAGTAACAGATCAAAAGTTATCTCCGTCAGAAGTTGAACCTATCAAAGTTTTTATTGATACAACTCGTTTCAAAGAAAACATGATAAACATAAATTAAAATCATATACACCAAATGAAATATAATAATCATAATACTTCAAACATATTTCAATGGTTTTGGGGGATTCCATCGAAACGATATGTTTTTTATCATCATATAACTTGTATTTAGAAATGAGAATGAATCATCATTATAAGAAAGCTAATCGAGTTGTTTCGAAATGAAGGATAATAATAATAAAGAAAACAAATGAATAGAATATGTACCGTGTTCAAATTAATGATTGAAGTCGCATTGAAATATTTATTGAATTGAATGTGTTTAAAATAATGAACGAAGGAGAAACTGCATATATATATAGTAAACAGAAATATTTTCAATTGCGTTGTACAAAAATGTAGGCGGGATTTTAAAAAGTTAAACGTGCCTCGTGAAAAAAAAAATTGAAATTCTGATCCTGCGTTACTCTTTGGCGTTGGTTTTGTTTGAAACTGACGCAAAAGAGTATTTACATTGGTCTTTTGGCATCGGTTTTTTAGAAAATCGATGCCAAAAATTTCAATCGATATCCTTTTTGGCGTCGGTTTTTAAATAAATGGACGCTAAAAAGTTAAAAAAAAAACATTTTTCGCGTCGGTTATTTTAAAAACCGATGCCAAAAACAAAAAATAATTTTTTTGGCATCGGTTTTTATGAAAACAGAATCAAAAAAATTTAAAAAAAAATTTACAGTGTTTTAGATAATTTCTTAATCTTTGATTTGACTGGTTGTGTAGCTAAAACGGAGTTACGTATTAAAAGTTCTGGCCTTTGAAAGTTGAACATCATTAAGACTTCTTTTAGATAAGGTCAACTTCTGACATCCATAACTTTTAATCCATAACTCTGTTTTTTCTCCACGACCATTCAAATCCAAGCTTAGAGAAATATCTAAGATGCTGTAAAAAAAATTTAATTTTTGGGCGTCGGTTTTTATAAAAACCGACGCCAAAAATATATTTTAGCTTTTCATGTCGGTTTTTTTAAAAACCGACACCAAAAAAATTATTTTTTGTTTTTGGCGTCGGCTTTTAAAAAAACCGACCCGAAAAGTTTTTTTTTAAATGTTTAGCATTGGTTTGTTAAAAAACCGACACCAAAGATTTTTTAAAAAAATTTTATGGCATCGGTTTTCATAAAAACCGACGCCAAAATATATTTTTTTTAGTTTTTTGCGTCGGTTTTTTTAAGAACCGATGCCAAAACAATTTTTTTCCCTTTTTGGCATCGGTTTTTAAAAAAACCAACACCAAAAATTCACCACAAAAATTATTTACATCGGTTTATAAGAAACCGACGTCAAACTGGCGACATTAAAAATAATTTTTCTACTAGTGTGAGTATACATGAAGGTTCACTGAACTCCTATGACATTTCATTGATATTATTTGTGATAGTTATTTTGAAGTACATGACTTTGAGCATGGCCTGCACTGAGATATCTGACCCAGAGTGGTATCTATTTGTGTATATTCATAAATTTGGGTGATAGATCATAGATTGGTTGTCAAGAGTGTCTTAGTATTGAAATCGTAAAGAGGTGGATCAGCTAGAAGATACCCTATAGATGAGACATCAGTAGTAGATAGTCGATTGAACACAAAGGGGTCCAGGCATGCGAGGTAATTTCTAAGACAATATTAGGATGGAGGGTTTTCCATGAAGGACTTATAAGTATATAACACCCTGAGATTTTGTGATATATTTTTTTCGAAATAATTTAATCTTTTTGATATTTTTCATTTCACGCAACACTGAAAATAGTTATTATATATATATTAAAATAATAAGTTTGGATTATGTTATATATAATGATGAGTTAATCATTTATTACACACAATATAAAGGTTATATTTCTCTATATAGAACATTGAGTTATGATTACTTTTCATGCAAGACTGGCATTCCTTGATGGTTTCCATAACACACAAGACCGAGTGTTACTGAAAAATGATATATTATATTTTTAAAAATATATTAAAGTATATAAACCAGATGATAAATTACATTATATGAATATTATTATCTAAATCATTTAAATATATAGTTTTCACACAATATAAAATTAATTAATTATTTCAAAATTATTTAGAAATGAATATAAAAAATAATTGAATATAAATGGAGTATTTTTATAGAAAAACATTATTACGCCCAAAAAGTTGTTTTAATCCTAAAAAAATTAAATTATCTAAAATTAGTAGGTAATTTTAATTTAATTTAGTTTATATATATCAAATTATATATTTTTGATATTCATCCAATAGATTTTATAAGCATAATATATGAATGAAATCAATTTAACACAAAAACCCAATATTTTTATTAAGGCTGCCTTTTAATAGAGAACCTATTTTAATTATAAATTTTGGAATTTTAAAAATATTATATTTCAAAATAAAATTTATATTTGATAGAAAATAATACAAATTAATATAGGTTTAAATTTTGGTATTTTGATGCGAATTTTTATTTTATAATGAATAGTGAAAAATACTGTATTTTAGTTCAAAACTAATTTTTCAAATATTTTATTTATGAGATTAAATTAAATATTAAATTGGTTTAAATTTTTAATTAGATAATATTTTATTCAATTAATACAATTTAGGTAATTATAACCAATTCCCCATTTTAATTTGATATAAAATCAATGCAAACTTTTGATCATTATTACTTTAAAACCCAGCATTGTCGACCCAATTATGGGGTTAAATTTAACTTAATTTCTACCACATATATACTTTTAATTTGTAAAAATGGATTCCATATTTGTAATAAAAATAATTAATAATTTATATTAATGTAAACTTAGTTTTTTACCAAAACGTTTAGTGAAGTAATTAAAATTAATTACAACGATTAAGGTTAAATTAAGCTTAATAAGGCACAAAACCAAAACCTTAAGGCCCAAAACGACCCTTAAAATTGATAAAAATCCATTTGATGACAATATTTAGACATTATACTAACTTTTCTCGTATTTGGAACATTATTGGATCCAATTTACAAAAAAACATTGGTGGGGTTGCTTTCTTTTAAAATATTATAAGAGTTCCACTCCCCCTCCATTATTAAAGGCCTCATCTCCTACCACTTCCTCACACCTATCCAGAAACTTTTTCTCAGCAAAAAAATTATCAAATATCACAACAATATACCTTCCTTCCTAATTTAAGCCTACTTTGGTCATACAACCTTTCAAGGAATCCCTTTGGTTCAAACCGAAAGGAGTTTCCTCATTAAGAGGTAACACCCTCTCTCAAACTCCTTTCTTTTATTTTCTTTCTCCACTACCTAAAATATAATTATTCTATTATTTTATAACAAACCAGTATAATAAATATACTAGGATTTTTTTATACTAATTATTCAACCAATATTTAAACACACTTCTGTCAAATGGGTAATGAACAAACTGTTTATGTGTATGGCGGACTACCACCTCACTAAATGAAGACTGTTCATTTTTTATTTACCACATATCATGGTAGAAATTATGATATAAAA
Organism: Viscum album; assembly: GCA_963277665.1. Classification (NCBI taxonomy): domain Eukaryota; kingdom Viridiplantae; phylum Streptophyta; class Magnoliopsida; order Santalales; family Viscaceae; genus Viscum; species Viscum album. The sequence continues at coordinate 221,800,443 of OY728123.1, read as the reverse complement.
TCTATTTATATAGGTTATATATTATATTTATTATTTATTTATGCTTTTTTAATTCTTTTAAAACACATATCTTTATACTTCTGATTTTGTGTTAATATGATAATTTCATTTGAGGAAGTGTGGACTATCACCCCCTCAAAGCGATTTGATTCATTCATACACTACATATAATGTATTATATAATGGTTTAGTGAATATATATGATATAATAAATATAATTTAATAATTATATATATGTTTCTATTACTTTATTTCTTACAGCACGATAATTAAACAGAAATAGCATTCATGCGTACGTACAATTTACTGTCTCCATGAACGGTGTATTCCATTTGATACTTCTATATTATAAGAGTAATTATAATAAAAATATAATGAATATAAATTATATTTAAATCATGGTTTAAAATTTATAAATCTTGATATAAGTATAAATTCCAATGATATAAAAAATTAAGACACATGCGAAAAACAAAGTGGATATCACCTAAAGTGAAACCTTAACATAGAATTGTTAAAAAGTGGGTAATATCAAACCATATATGGTATTAGAAGTAATAATATGGTTATTTTATAGATTTATAATAAAGTTACATTTTTTATATATTTGTTTTAATGAGTATGATGAGAGTCAAGACACAAGGTAAGGGAATTTCATCTCACTCTTTATTTCCATGAGATACATACCATATTCACCAATATCTTCATTTGTGTGGTGTATATAATAGTGATGAATGTATTATATTACTATAATAATTAAATATATTTTTATTTAAATAACAATTTTATGATCATTATATCATGGGATTTAAGTCTCAATGTTACCAAATCGGTAATGTAATTCGTGTCTCAATTTTCCTTTTTTGAGAAACAAGCCATGTTATGAGCCTATAGTATTATATGAGGGGTATATACATCATTTTACATATTATATAATGAATATCCTTACATTCATGATATTTTAGGATTAATTTCATTTTATTTTCTTAAATGGGGAGTATGTTTCAAAGTTACAAAGTCATAAGAGTTTATTGAAATAATCTCATCGCTTCTCAAGATTGTTTATGATTATGATTACATTGATGAAATATTGTGATACATATCTCAAGAGAACTCATGAATTTTATTCTATTATGGATATTCATGATATATTTTTGTATTAGTACCATTATTCCACTCTGTGTTATATAAGATAGTTAATAAATTATTTTTAATAAAGTATGACTTTACATATCTATTCGGTCGGAAATCTGTGTTCATTCAAAACCAAGTATTCTAAAAGGTTTCTGAAAATATTATATTATTATCCAATTATATTTATAAGAAATTTTTACTCATTTTTTACCTTTTTAAATAAAAATTGTTTTTAATAAGGAATCTTCTTATCATTTTCCAGTTGAAGTACCTTTCTATACTTTTTATTGTGTTAAAGGAATGTTCAGCGTGTTCGGGTTTATACACCATCTTGAATGACATTACCATGAATCTTCTTTTACAATATTAAAATTTTATTTTCTTTTTTTTAAAAAAGTTTTCTTAATATTGTATAAATTCATTCTTTCAAATTATTTTCAAAGAAAAAAAATTCAAAACATTTTCAAGCTATTTTTTAAGTTTTCATAGAAAATAATTTTCCAAATATTTTCAAGATTATTTTATATTTTTTCAATTAAAATGGTTGTCAAAATGTTTTCAAGAAATCTTTAAAAGTTATAATTCCAAGAAAATGGGTTTCAAAAGGATTAATATTTTTAAAAAGCATTTTTCAAAGAAGAAATTATATTTTCCTCAGTAAATGTTTTTTATAGATATTTCAAAATTATTTTTCATATAGGATGACATCTTTTGATTTAACTCATTCCTTTCTTGGAGATGATATAAAGGTTACATTCATATTATTTATGTGAATGTTTTATTCTTGATGTAACAGTATTTATGAAACTTGTTTTTCTTTCAAAGGTTATATACTTTTGAAACCCGCTTCTTTTCATAGGATATGTTTATGATCAAATGATTAAGAAATATGTATCCTTTTCCACAGTTTATCATTTATACCCATTACATTCCATGGGTTATGATATGATTGTTTATAATTTTTTTGCACAAGTATGTATGATTTTATTATGATATGGGTGGGACCTATATCTACATCCAATACACTGGTTAAATATTTATATCTCATGAGATAGAAATGGATGGAATGATAAGTGAACGTTGTTTAGTATTACAGGGATTAAATTAGAAATTAACTCGGTTCAGTACTATAGGGATGGAACGTGGAGTGAAATCAGTTTAGTAATATAGGACTGGAATGGGAAGTGAACTTGCTTCAGCAATACAGGGCTAGAACAGGGTGAGAACCTGGTTTGGTAAAGGACTTTTTCCACTAATATGGTCTTTGTAGCAATTCCTTGGCTACTATGGATATCATATTATATACTTATCTGTTTGTCACAATTCCATGTTTTATTCCTATGTTATGGTTTCATGGATTATATTATTTACTTCCTTATTATTAAAGCCTTAAGAACTATCAATATTTATGCTATGATACGTGTTTCTGATCTTTTATATATAGGGTATGATCTTGAAATGTTTTGATCACATTATCACACCCCTGTGATCATGTTTATGATTTCAAGTCTCCCTTTTTTACCCTTACTGAGCATTTGAGATCACCCCTTTTAATTTTTCCTTCCTCAGTTTATGAAGATTTATATTATGTATGATTTGTATAAAAAATGTTCTAGTTATTAAGAACCTAGTGGGAGATAATGTATCTCATTTATGTACCAGTGTTTATGCTTACATGTTTCCAAAGGCACTGAACTAGTACGGTATTTGGGGAGTTTGTTTTTATAATGTTTTATATATTTTGAAAAAAAGTTATGTAATGTTAATATACGTCAAGACTGGGTCATTATAGTTGGTATTAGAAAAGGTTTAGTTAATCATTAGAAACTAGGATGATAAAAATTAGTGATAACCCTAAGAACATGTTTAAGGATAAGTCTAAGCATAAAAAATCATAGGAAAATTTCCTAGAATTTTGATAAAGGATAGAGTGAGTGGTTTCCTAGAAATATATCCATGACTGAATACTACAAGAGATGTGGATTTGGAATATATGTAACTAGAAGTAATAAATCCAAAAATATGTTCTCAGCCTGACTCAGGGTAATCAGGTATAAGACAATGGGCCTTGTTGCACACCTAGTTTGACACTCTCGGGGGTTATGATTTGGAAATTCAAAAAATCTTCACAAACAATTATGAAGGATTTTAAGAGAAGATGACTATGAATAAACTAGGATGAAACTACTGTTTCATAGAGTGAGTATGGTGTCATGATTTATAGATCCTATAAGTAATTATTTTTATGACTATATGGTTTTCTACTATGATAATTAATGCTCACACTATGCTTATAGTTTTAATAAATGGTGGGAACTAGAAGGAATTAGATAAATATTGAATGTGATAGATGACTTCTTGATGAGAAGTTAAGTGGGATGATCACTAGATTGAAACATTTTGTGATCATGCCTCATCAATTTCCAAGGAACATGAACTAAATGTATACCTTAACCAACTCTTGGACTCACTAAAGAAGAGAAGGAAGGAGTTTGATGAGAGTTTAGGTAATAAAGACCATGGAGGAAAGAATATTCTATTACCTTTTTTCAAGAATCTGGAAAGAATCACCTAATTGAATTTATTTGAGGAATAAGAAGATACCTTTACTGTGGAAAATAAGGACACAATGAAAGTGAATGCAAGGGAAAATGAGGAGTTTGGTTAATGAAATGGATAATAATATTGGCCTTGCTAAGTCTTCATTGATGGTTAAGTTATTTAAGTGTGGAATAAATGGTCATTATGCAACTCAATGTACCAAGTGGAATGATCTTGAAGAGAATCATCAAGGTTTTTTGAGTAATTGTAACATTATAGATAATGACGATACTATAGATGGAATTTGAAATTAAAGAGGTATTGTGTAATATGATGAGGTATCCTTGTTAATGGAATAAGGATGATGTTGAATAATAATAGTTTTTATGTCGTGTGATTCATGAATTATATTACATGAAAGGTGAAATATATAATTATTTTCAATATTATGTTTTTTCGCTAATGATTTACAATAATACATTGAATGGATTCGATGGAATAGAAAAGTGATTAAATGGAAAGGTGATGTCTATGGAAAACACGTGATTAAGGGAAAGATAATTGTTAATATGTTCCTTATGTTATGATAATTTTTTTTGGATAATGATATGTTGGATATAAGTAAATTGGATTATGTTAAGGACTTGTAGACAAGTTGTTTGTGCTATCATGGATGAATTTTACAACTTATTGGATTTATGGAATATATTTAGTAATCTATGGAATAAGGAAGAAGACATGTTTTCTATAATTATTTATGGTAATTAAAGTTATTACCAGGTTTCAAGAGAATATATGATGAGGGTATTCACATGTTTAGAATATGAAAACCAAGATATACTTTGTGATATATGGGAGAATCAATGTTAAGATGATTTCATGAATTTCTTTATAATGTTTTGGATTTTCATCTTTTAGAAGGGTTATAAGGTTAACCATTCAGGAAATGTTTAATTTAAACTTCATAGCAAGTATTTATGCACTATGTTTGTATTAAAAAACCTTTGTTAAAAGGCTATTTAGTGATTGACCTTATTTCAAGGATGTCCATATTATTTATTTTGGAAACTATATTAACTTGGTTTTAGAAAGTGAAATCATGTATGTGAGGTGAAAACCAATCAAGTCTGGTAGGTTCATGGGTCTTGAACCTGTGACTAAAGGAAAATAAGGGTTTCATGCCTACCACTAGCCTACATGATGTCTAGGTTAATGTGTATAATTTTTGATAATTATTAATGATGAACCAGTAGAGTTATTTTTTATTTTTAAGGATTAATTTATTAATCATATAGATTTTTAAGAATATTTAGAGATAAATAGTTAAAAGTTTCATTCTTTTATGTGACTCAGGATCCTATAAAAGTTTGTTTTAGTGTTTCTGGCATCAAATTTAATTTTCAAACATCCATTACATAAAGTAATGAATGAATTGTAAATTGACAAAATCACAACAAAAAAATGAAATTTGGTTTATATAAATATATCAAGTAAGTATTTACTTATATTCTTGGTTAATAAAATAATTACTCAAATTTAGGAAAATGATCAAAATATTTTTTGTCCTAATACCTTAATTTTCATGGAGATGATGTCCTCTTAAATAATCACATATTTATGACTTTGAGGCCCTCAAAGTTTCATTGATCATTCACTTGTTGATGATTGATGAATGAAATCACTCCCTATAAATATTTACTATTTTCCTTCAAGTCCATATTTTCAATTTCCACCAATGTTCTCCCATGTGTAAATCTAGTTATGAGTTACTTTGGGTAACCATTATGTTTCCAACTTTACTTTTAAAAGTAAGTTTTAGTGTTAGTTTTTATGAAATAGGTTTCAATGAAAGGGAATATCAATTATTAAATCTTTGAAAACACAGACAAATTTATATGGAGAAATTTATTTTAAGGGGGTTATATTGTAACACCTCAATATTTTGTGGAATATTTTTTCAAATTAATTTAATATTTTTTATATTTTTCATTTCACAGAACACTGAAAATGATTATTAAATATATATATATATATATTAAATAATTAAGTTTGTCTTGAGTTATACTCAATGAAAAGTTAATGATGTAGTACAGGAAATATAAATGTTATATTTCTCTATATAAAACTTTGAGGTAAGATTATATTTCATGCAAGACTGACTTTCCTTGATAGATTGTGTAACACACAAGACCGAGGGTTATTGAACAATAATATATTATTTAAAAAATATATCTATAAAAATATATAACCTATACATTAAATTAGATTTTATGAATATTATTAACTAAATTATTTAAATATATGGTTTTCAAAATATATATAATGAATTAATTAGTTAAAAATTATTTAGAAATGAATATAAGAACCAATTGAATATAAAAGGAGTATTTTTTATAGAAAACAGTTATTATAATCACAAAGTTTTTTTAATCCTAATAAATTAAATTAACTAAAACTAGTAATTAATTTTAATGTAAAATATTTTTTATATATCCAAGTAAATATTTTTTATATTCATCCAATAGATTTGATAAGCACAAGATAAGAATAAATGTATTTTAACTCATAAAACCCAATATTTTTATTAAGGTCACTTTTTAATAGAGAACCTATTTTAAATATAAATTTTGGAAAATTTATATATATTATATATCAAAATAAACTTCATATTTTAAATAAAATAATAAAAATTGGGTTAGGGTGATTTTGTGTTATTTTTCTGTGAAGTTTTATTTTTTTAATGAATAGTGAAAAATACTATATTTTAGTTCAAAACTACTTTTTCATCTAATATATTTATAAGGTTAAATTAAATTTTAAATTGGTTTCAAAGTATAATTAGATAATATTTTTATCAAATAATTCAATTTATGTCATTATAACCAATTCCACCATGAAATTGGATATAAAAATTTTGCAAAATTTTGATCATTTTTACTTTAAAAACTCACATTATCGACCCGACCATAGGATTAAATTTAAATTAATTTCTTATACTTATGTATTTTAAATTTGGAAAAATGGATTACATATTTATAGTAATAATAATTTCTAATTTATAATAAGTTCAACTTATTTTTTGACCCAAAAAAATAGTGAAGTAATTAAAATTAATTGCAATGATTAGGTTAAACTAATTTACTAAGAGACTGAATAATAACCTTAAGGCCCAAACCGACCTATAAACTTTTCCAGAAGACATTTTATGGGAATATTTCGACCCTATATTCCCTTTTATCTTATTTTTACCATTATTTGAACCACTTACAATAAAAAACATGGGTGGCGTTCCTTTTTTAAAATATTACAAGAGCGTCACTCCTCCATTATAAAAGGCCTCTTATCCTCCCAATTTCTCACACCTCCAAATCTAATTTTTATCAGACAAAATCTAACAAAATATTTCCCTAAAATCCCTCCCTTGATCCTTGAATCATCATTTTTTCATAAATCCTTCCAATAAATCCCTTTGGTTCAAACTAAAAGGAGTTACCTGATTAAGATTTAACACCCTCCCTCAAACTCATTTCATTTATTTTATTTATACACTCCCTAAAATTTCCTAATTAAATTATTATATAAAAAACATTATATTTAATATAATAGTGTGTTTTTATACTATTTATTAGACCTACACTTATACACACTTCCATCTAATGGGTAACGAACATACTATTTACGTGTATATCATCTCATTAAACGATGATTGTTCATTTTTCATTTACTTCCTATAATGGTGGAAATTATGATGGAAAAACTATTTATATATGTTATATATTATATTTATTATGTCTTTATTCTTATTTTTGTAAAAACACATATCTTTATACTTTCCAATTTGTGTTAATATGATAATTTTGTTTGAGGAAGTGTGGACTACCACCTCCTCAAAGTGATATGATTTGTTCATACACTACATGGAATGTATTATGGATGGGTTTGGTGAATATATATGATATATATGATATAATAAATATACTTTAATAATGATATGTGTGTGTGTGTGTGTGTGTGTGTCTTTTACTTTCTTTCTTTCAACATGAAAATTAAACAGAAATAGCGTTCTTACGTACGTATAGATTTCCGTCTCCATGAATGGTGTATTCTGTTTGATACTTATATATTATATGAATTATTATAATAAAAATATAATGAATATAAATTATATTAAAATCATATTTTGAATTATTTAAATCATTATATAAGTATAAATACAAAATATATTATAAATTAAGATACATACGAAAAACAAGGTAGATATTACCCGAAGTGAAACCATAACATATAATTATTAACAAGTGGGTAATATAAAGAAATAATAAAACTATATATGGTATTATAAGTAAGGATATGGTTATTTTATATATTTATAATAAATTTATATTTATTATACAATATTTTTGAATGAGTACGATGAGAGTCAAGACACGAGGTAAGGGAATTTCATTTCACTCTTTACATTTATGAGATACATGCCTTATTAATCACTCAATTCCTTTTTGTGGTGTATATACTTCCCATTAATGTATTATATTCATGTTATAATTAAATATATTGGGTATTTAAATGAAAATTTTATGATCTTTCTATCATGGGGTTTATTTATCAAAAGTTACCAAATCAGTAATGTAATTCTTATCTCGATTTTTTTTCTTTGAGACACATGTCGTGTTATGCACCTATATTTTTATATTATGGGTATATAATTCCTTTTTCATGTAATATCATGAATATAATTCCTTTAATGATGTGTTAATATTCATGTAATTTTATTTTCTTACATGGGGAGTATGGTTCAAAATTACAAAGTCATAATAGTTTTTTGAAATAATCTCATCACTTCTCAAGATTGTTTATTATTATTCTTCCTTTAATAAAATATTATGATCCATGTCTCAATAATACTCATGAATTTTATTATCCTCTATTTATTCATGATATATTATTGTATTGTTACATTATTCCACTCTTTGTTACATAATATAGTAAAGAAAGTGTTTTTAATAAAGTTCGACTTTACCTATCTCTCCAGTAGTAAATAATTCATAATAACGTCTTATAAAAGGATTCAAAAAATATTCTATTATTATCTGATGGTATTTAAAATACATTTTTACCCATTTTTTACCTTTTTAGACAAAAATTGTTTTTAATAATGGATTTTCTTATCGCTTTCTGGTCGAGGTACCTTTCTAAACTTTTTACGATGTAAAGGAAATATTCGGTGTATTTGGGTTTATCTACTATCATAAATAAAATTCCCTTGAAGATTCCTTTCCCAAATTAAAAATTTATTTTCTTTTCAAAAATATTTTTTCCTTATATTCTGTAAATTAATTGTTTCAATGTATTTTCAAAGAAATTTTTTTTCAAAAACATTTTCAAGCTATTTAATAAGCTTTCAAAGAAAATGGTTTTCAAAATATTTTAATGTTTATTTTATAGGTTTTCAAGTAAAATGGTTGTCAATATGTTTTTAAGATTTATTTATAAGTTATATTCTCAATAAATTGGTTTTAAAAAGGTTTTATGTTTTTTAAAAATCCTTTTTCAGAAAAGAAAGGAAATTTTCTTCAAGAAAAGTTTTTGAAAGATATTTTAAAATTATTTTCCATCTAAGATGACATCTATTTATATTACTCATGCCATTATTAAAAGTGATCTAAAGTTTCCATTCATATTCTTTCTCTAAATGGTTTATTCTTGATGTAATGGTCTTTATGAAACCTATTTCTCTTTCATGGGTTATATTCTTTTGAAACCTGCTTCTTTTCACAATTTATGTTTATGATGAAATTATTATGAAATATGTATATTTTTTCATAGGTATAACATGATTACAAGTTTATGATAACCATTACATTGCATGAGTTATGATATGGTTCTTTTTGATTTTGTGGCATATGTTTGTATGATTTCATTATGAGATGGGTGGGAACTATATTTCCCTCTGATGCATTTGGTAAAGATTTATATCTAATAATATAGACATGATTGGAATAAGAAATAAACTCAGTTTGGTTTTATAGGGATGGAATGAGAAATGAACTCAGTTCAACAGTATAGGGATGTAATGAGGAGTGAAGTTAGTTCAGCAATATAGGGCTTAAATGAGGAGTGAACTCAGTTCAGTAATATAGGGTTGGAATGGGGTGTGAACCCAGTTCAGTAAAGGACTATGTACACTAATATGGTCTTAGAAGTGATGCCTTAGCTACTATGGAAATCATATTATATTCTTATGTGTTTTCCAAAATTCCATGTTTTATTACTATGTCATAATTATATGGCTTATGTTCTCTATTTCCTTATGATTCGTGCCTTATGAACTATAAATATTTGTTTCATGATAAATGTTTATGATCTTTGATATGCATGGTATAATCTTAAAATGTTTTGATCACATTCTCAGACCCCTTTGATCACGTTTATACATTCATGTCTCCCATTTTTACCCCTATTGAACATCTGATCTCACCCATTTCCACATTTCCTCCCCCCAGGTTATGAAGATTTTTGTTAAGTATTATTTTTCTAATAATGGTTATAGTCATGAAAAACCTTATAGGATATAATGTAGCTCACTTATTTACCAGTGTTTATGTTTCCATATTTCCAAAGGCACTAAACTAGTATGTTCTTTGGGGCGTCTGTTTTTTGTGATATTTTAAGTATTCTTCAAAAATGATGTAATATTAATTTACTTCAATAATTTTTCATTACGAAGGAGGTTCTAGTCATTTGGGTGAGTGGGGGTATTTTCATGTGAAGGATGATATCATATTTCATGATATTTTCCCACCATCTATGAAATAGATAAGTAGATGTTCAATGAGTTCCCATAGTAGAGGAAATGAATTGAATAGGGAGGTACGTATGGTGTCATACATGGAAGTGGAGTTAGGAGAGCTACAAGAGGTGGTAGAAATTATATTCCCTTACCACTGCTACCACCTACAGGTGGTCTATTCTAGAAGTATGTATCTAGTAGTCATAAACATGGAGAGATTTAGGTAGTAAAGTCTAATGACATGTAGGTTACTTGAATAATAATAGGTATTATATATTTTTTCTCTATTATGGGTGTATTTTTGATAAAAATATGTGAAATCCAATATTTTTGTGTATATCTATTATTCTAGACTTGGATATTCTATTATAGGCTCTAGTAAGACCCATGTAACAAGATACTATAACCAGGGGATATTCAATGACCACCCACTTCTACATATTGTGTGATCATGATCTTGGGGGAGACATATCCATGTGATATCTCTTTATAACTATGAGTAAAACTTATGATTTAATTATAGGTATGGACTGGCTCTCCATTGACCATGGGAAAATTAACTATTACATGTGAAAGATTCTATTTGTTTAGATATATGGGATGATATTTTACTTCATTGGTGAGAAGGGATCTCTGTAAGAGTAGGTTATGATCATATATATCATGATATAACCATTTTATAATAATTTTGATAGAGTTTCCCTTGGAGAAAATATATATTATCTTCTTTCTACTTCCTATACTAGTGGAGGACTCCATCCTTGAGGATGTTTGAGGATTACCACATCCTCAAGAGATAAACTTATTCATATACCAACACATAGGGACTACCTTAATATATGTGTCAATATATCAGATGGACCTTGTAGAGATGAAATATATGAAGGTCAAATTTAAGAACCTATGGAAGAAGGGATTAATCAGACCCAATTTATCCCCTAGGATTTCCTAATGTTGTTCTCCATGATAGTAGATGGGATCTTGTGATTTTTCATGGATTATAATTTCCTAAACTATGTGACTATCATGAAAAAGTATCATCTTCTAAAAATAAATTAATTCTTAAAAATGTTTAAATGGGTGAAGTTGTTCTCATAGATTGACCTCAAGATGGGTTATCACTAGCTCTAGGTTCAAGAGGGGGATCTATAGGATACATAGTTGTGGTTAAACTACGGTCACAATCATTACATGGAGATTGAATTTGGAATCAAGAATTCATAATCTATGTTCATTAAACTAATAAATAAGATTTTTCAGCCCCTATTGGATTAGTTTGTAGTGGTATTCATAGATGATATCCTCGAGTACTCAACATCAGAGGATCATGAGATACACATTGAGATAGTCCTGTATGTACTTTGGGAGTACCAAATTTATGGGAATATCTCAAAGTATTAATTCTATATTCTATAGGGATGCATTATTAGAAATTTTATCTTATAGGATGGAGTAGCGGTTGACCCATCAATGATTGTGGTAGTGATATCATGGGATCTACCCAACAATGAAACATAGTTGTGGATTTTACATGAGTTTCCTACTAGTAATTAGATAATCATCCCCAATTTCTCTAGGATTTTGGAACCTATAACCGTAAAGACCATAATTTGGATCCTTTTGTCACCATATACATGTATCAGTAGGATTTTCAGGAGATATGGAAAAGGTTTAGGAGCACCCCCCATATTGATACTTCCAATGGATTAATTTTAGAACATTGTGTCCTTTAATTCCTCTAGAACTAGGATAAGATGTGTTATTATGCAGTGGAGGCATTGAATGATTATGGGTCTTGATAAATGACACCCCATGAGATAAATTATATAACAAACAATATGGTGAAAACAATAGTAGTATATTCCCTAAAACCCTAGCGACCCTACCATTTTGGAAACTGATTCGTGGTCTAATATGATCTTAGGTGCCTTTTTATATCTTCTCTAAAAAATATATCAATAAAATTAATAGGTGATAGATATATTTCCTAATGGACTATTCTATGGAGATAATATATTCTCCCTAGATGTGGAATGTGGTGATGAAATATCTTAGTATGAAATAAAATTTTTTGTTTTTTAGGGACATGATAGAGTTGTTAGACTCATTATAGTTATTCTTTGTGGATGGTAGTGGAATAGAATATCTCCCATTTGTGTTTGTGGCCCCTATAAATCTCCATATCATTAGGGAAACACATCTTGGAGATATTTTTATGATTAATTTCATGAATAGATATTCAAATGATATGATCTTGAAGGATTTTAAGAAGGTGGGAAGCATTTCCTTCATTTACAAGGATATATGATTATGCTAATTACACTGCATGAGGAGTTTTGGGGGGATTTTTATATCCCCAAATTAGTGTTATATAAATAATTGGTAGATATGTATCAAAATATTTGATGATAGTTTTGTTGGTAGGGGATGAATTATTTTTTTTCCCTATTAAAAATCTCAATGATTCACTTTATAGATAGTAATGTTTGGGAATCAGGCACCAGTAGGAATAGCCCAACCCTAATTATTTTAGAGTGTGATTTGGAGGGTATATTCTTGGATTTTATGATAGTGATTCCACAAATATAGAGATTTCATGAAACTATATTGGTTATTATAGACTAACTCAAAATTCCATCCAACTTACAAGCCATCAGAGAGTAGAGTTCAATAGAGATATTAGAATGCTTTTACATTGAGGAGATAGTCTATAATCATTGATATACATTGGTCATTGTTTTTTATCATGGTAATAACTTCACATCCTAATTGTGGGGTAGATTACAAGAGGATATTAAGATTCAATTGTGGAAAATCACATCATTCCACCCCAGATGGATGGTTAAAGTAAGTGGACTATTTAAGTCCAAGAGGATATGATGTGGGATTGTGTGTTAGATTTTTGACACAACTGGGAGTATAATCTACCAACAATGGAGTTTTTTACAATAACTACTAAAATTAAACCATTAGTATGAAACCATTTGATTAATTTTATTAGAGAACCTATTGGTCCCTATTGTGCTGGGAAGAGCTAGGAGAGATAATACTTATAGACCCATAATTGATGTGAGAAGTGATAGTGAAGGTGTAGATCATCCAGGAGGGGATGGGGACAACCTAGACTTGTCCAATGTCATATAAAAACTAATTATGGAGGAAATTAGAGTTCTATGAGGGAGACGGTCTTTTCATAAAGGGATAAACTATATGAGGACTATGAAGTTTTGGATGAGGTTCTATGATATATCCACGATTAATTGGCCCTTTCTATATATTTTATAGAGTTACTGGGGTGTCCAACTTCTTACCCTTACAATCATTGGTGTACTAGTTGCATGATGTTTTTTATTTGTCACATATGAGAAGATATATGCATGAACCATCACATGTTATTGACTAGGAGAATATGGTTATTGAGGATAAAGTTATATTCTCAGAGTACCCAGTGGATATCAATGATTTGTAAGAGATTATATCATATAACCAAGTGATTCTATTAGAGTTTGTTTATTGGAAGCATGAGAAACATTAGGAGAGCACCTGAGAGAAGGAGAACCCATCACAAGCAACATAATATCACCTGTTTGAGTAGGTTTTTGATTTTTCAGACAAAAAGATCTGATGGTGGGGATAATTTAATGACTCTATTTATGTTATTTGACACTTTGAAATATTTAAAATAATATTTTCAGACTTTTACATGAATTATTTATGAAATTCAATGGACCATAAAGCCTATATATATATATATTAAAAATATTCAATATGATATGTCACATATGTCTAAAAATTTATAAATAATGGAATATCTCTAGAATGGTGTATCTAAGGGTAAAACCAAAACCATCATTAAAATTGTGAAAAGGGTTTTACCATTTTCATAACATATTTTTTTACATGTTATATGTTTCTTTTATGTGAAATTATGCGTGTAATAATAGAAAAATAAAATACTAAATTATTTTATTATCTGTTATTTTCTAAAAACCTAACCTAATTATATTAAATAATGGTTAAACTAATACCTAAAATTATCTATATAATCCTATGGATTTTTTTTGGGGAGTTTCTATGATGTAAAACTCTCTTGGTGACAGATAAAGAGGCAGAATGAAGAAGGATCAATGATGAATGGGTGATGAACGCCTCAAATCTCATTTACACTAATTACAAGGGTTTATTCTTCATCATTTATTGATTCATTCTCCATGGAAGAGATTTTTATTTTGTTGTTTAATTGAACATTATTTATTTTTGTGTTATACATGAAATAATTCATCTTTAAATATTCAATGGATCATTATTTGTTGAATTAACCCATTTATTAATCTTGTATTGTGATTTTGTAATTGATGAATTATTTCAAACCCCCTTGATTAAATTTTATTTCATAGATGATGTTGAAAAATAAAAACATGAAAAAAATTCCTCATTTTTTATTCTATTCCTTTCTCCCATTGTTCTATGAATGATCATCACTAGTGTTTGATTGGCCCATCATTTGACTATATTTTTGAACCGTTTTTTTGTGAAATTTGTTTTTAGAGTTACATATATTATCATTTTTTTATCAAAACATTGGATTATGACATGATGGAGGATCGAAAATGATTATAGTTGTTCAATGGATGATTGATGAATTATGATTATATTGGATATGGTGTATATAAAATGCATGGTGTGATGATGATGTCTTTTTGATAAAGCGGTGGTCATAATCCACGTAATAGCTATGATTAGGGTATGGTCAATGAAACCCATGGAAGTTATAAGTGTGATTCAAGGTGGATTCATTTTAGGAGGAGTGGAATTTAGAATATTCATCTAGATATGGAATTCTAGTCGAAATCAAAACTACAAAACATGTAGTTTATAAGAATAGACATCATGTATCCCCTTCTATATGACGAAAGGGTTTTAAATAGAAGTTAAATATCACCTAGAGGTGTTGATTATCCACTGAAAGCAGATAATATTCATTTTCAATATCTTAATAATAATGTGTTCCAAATTCTATAAACATCATTTTTAGTGCATTATAGAAATTGAACTTCATTTCTCATCTTAAATGCAATTCAAGTTTAAAATGAAAATTTGGGCCCAATCATTCATCTATTTGTAGACAACATTATATTCATTTTCTTTATTTTATATTTTGGGATATGATTTATCACTTTGTTTGGAACATTTTTTATTTTAGGATCGATGGATGAATCCCAATGGAAGATGGAGATTTTTGAAGATGAATGCAGAACTTTTCTGGAGAAAGAATAATGGGCCTAAGGCCCACCAAACAAAAGTGGGGCCCACACACCAATCCCAATGAAGCTAAAAAATTTAATTAAGAAATATAAAAATATGGGGATCATTTTATTCAACTTTGTCTGGAGTTAATTCTGAATTTTTCATGATGATAAAGGGATCTGAAGTTGAGATTTAAATGGTGGGCCTGATATGAATGCACATACAGTCGTCCCACCATTCCTACCATAACATCCAAACGGCTACATCAAATTGCCTGAAATTTTTAAATATAATAGAAGAAATATGGATGAGAATATTTTTCTTCAACAACCCCTCCGGATTCGTCCTTCTTCAATTACAAATTCACACGTCAAACCGGGGGATGAATCTGGATGAATTTCCTGGTCAACTTCGAAACGTCAAATTCCCTTGATATTCTCACCCTCCTTTTAACTCTCCCAATTAATGGAGATGTAATTTATTGTTGAGGGGTGTATCTAAGTCTCAGAATATTCCTATATAAGGATATTATGGTGAAGGGAATAATCATATAATATTTTCCTTTCGATCAAAGTTTTTATTTATTTCAATTGAAATTTCCTGCTTTCGTTTTGTAATCGCATCGTCAATTTCCCTAATTTAAGTTTTTATTTGACATTAAATATCTTAATAAAAGTTTTTCTTCTTATTAAATTTTTATTTTCCTTTTATTCGCATGTTGATACCGTTGAATAAAGGTGTGAATTTATTCACACCAACACTTGTGAATTTCTCACACAATAGTGGAGTGTTCATTTTTATTAATGTTTTTCTTCTTCAATCCCACTTATTTAAGTCGATGTCTCGCTTCCATTGATAGAACAACATTGATGGAGGGAAAAAATTTATGTTTTGGTCTTAGAGAGTTTCATGAGATGGATTGGATGTTATTTCTTGTACTTTAATTTTTGAATCTATTTGTTATTTAAAGATTTCCATTCGATGAGTTATGTTTTTCTTCATCTTTACCAAGTTTAACGACGACACATTCCAAGTGCTAGTACGATCCAATTCCTTGGAGTGATCATGAAATTGGTCCTATAAGTGCATTGGTTATTAGCCTTATAACTGTGTAAGAACTAAATTGGTGAATTAGGTTGTGGAATTATCTTGTTTTGTGGATTCATCTTAAATTAGTGATCTCAAATCTTCCAAGAAACAAATGCATCTAATTAACCAAAAGCAACAACCTAGGATCTACCCATATTAATTAATAGTTTTAGATCAAGTAAATTTGTCTTTTTTAATTGTTCTTTAAATTAAATAATTATTTATCCAATCAATTCAAACCCAAGTTGGCCACTTCATAGCCCATCCATCTACAAATCATAGTGTCTCAAGGTTACTTCTTCAGTCCCTATGGATTCAACCCCTACATTTACTACATAGACTTCCTATACCTATAGGGTAAATTTGGGTGCAAACAATTTGGTTGCGCCCAAATTTACCCTACGGTTATACGCGGTCGATATAGTACATGTAGGGGTCGAATCCACAGGGACTGAAGAAGTAACCTTGAGACACTATGATTTGTTGGAGGATGGGTTGTGAAGTGGAAAATTGGGTTTGAGTTTATTGGATAACTAATTATTTAATTTATAGAACAATTAAAAAAGACAAATTTACTTGATCTAAAACTATTAATTAATATGGTTTGATCCTAGGTTGTTGCTTTTAGTGGATTGGATGCATTTGTTTCTTAGAATATTTGAGATCACTAATTCAAGATGAATCCACAAAACGAGATAATTCCACAACCTCATTCACTAATTTAGTTTTTACACAATTACAAGTCCAATCACCAATGCACTTATAGGACCAATTTCATGATCACTCCAAGGAATTGGATCGTACTAGCACTCGGAATGTGTCATCGTTAAACTTGGAAAAGATGAAGAAGTATATAATTCATCAAATGGAAATCTTAAAATAACAAATAGATTTAAAAATTAATGTACGTGAAATAACATTCAATCCATCTCATGCAACTCTCTATGAACAAACCATACATTTTTATCCCTCCATTGATGCTATTCTATTAATGGAAGTGAGACGCCGACTTAAAGAAGTGGGATTGAAGAATAAAAATATTAATAAAAATGAACACTCCACTATTGTGTGAGAAATTCACAAGTGTTGGTGTGAATAAATTCACACCTTGATTCAACGGTATCAACTTGTGAAGAAAAGTAAAATAAAAAGTGAATAATAAGAACAACTTTTATTAAGATATTTAACGTGAAATAAAAACTTACATTAGGGAAATTGACGATGCGAAAACAAAATGAAAGCAGGAAATTACAATTGAAATAAATAAAAACTTTGATCGAAAAGAAAATATTATATTATTATTCCATTCACCATCATCTCCTTATATAGGAATATATGGATACTTAGATACACCCCCCAACTTGAGTTTTTCTAGTCCTGAGTAAAATATATATCAAATATGAAATTCGAATTCCCTTTTTCCAAAAACATTTTAATACACATTACTCACCCAAAGACCTCATACCAAAGAAATTATGAAACCCATTGAAATTATTTAAAACAAGCTAGTTCCATAAGAATATTCCAATACCAAGCCAATTCCTTTGTTCAAATTCATCGCCACATTTCATCCAATTTCAATTAAGCATGTTAAAGTGTTGTGCATCACAAAAAACATGGGGCCCACAGACCAAGCCAAATGAAGCTCAAAGTTTTAAAAAAGAAAGATAAAAATATGGGGATCATTTTATTCAACTGTGTCCGGAGATAATTCTGAAGTTTTCATGATGATAAAGGGATCTGAAGTTGAGATTTAAATGGTGGGCCAGATATGAATGCACATAAAGTTGTCCCACCATTTCCACCATAACATCCAAACTACTACACCAAATTTCCTGAAAGTTTTACAGATCATATAGGATAGATGTATGAGAATAGTTTGCTTCTATGACCCCTTTTTATTTGGCCTTATTCAATTAAAAATTCACACATCAAAAAGGGGGACGAATCTAGATGAATTTCTGGGTCAACTTCGAAATGTCACATTACCTTGATTTTCTCACCCTCCTTTTAACTCTCCAAATTAATGGAGATGTAATTTATTGTTGCGGTGTATCTAAGTCTCCAAATATTCCTATATAAGGAGCTTATGGTGAAGGGAATAATCATATAATATTTTCCTTTCGATCGAAGTTTTTATTTATTTCAATTGTAATTTCCGGCTTTCGTTTTGTAATCGCATCGTCAATTTCCCTAATGTAAGTTTTTATTTAACGTTAAATATCTTAATAAAAGTTGTTCTTATTCTTCACTTTTTATTTTCCTTTTCTTCACATGTTGATACCATTGAATCAAGGTGTGAATTTATTCACACCAACACTTGTGAATTTCTCACACAACGGTGGAGTCTTCATTTTTATTAATTTGTTTATTCTTCAATACCACTTATTTAAGTCGACGTCTCGCTTCCATTGATAGAATAACATCAATAGAGGGATAAAAATTTATGGTTTGGTCCTAGAGAGTTACATGAGATGGATTGGATTTTATTTCATGTACTTTAATTTTTAAATATATTTTTTATTTTAAGATTTACATTCGATGAGTTATGTGCTTCTTCGTCTTGGTCAAGTTTAATGATGACACATTCCGAGTGCTAGTATGATCCAATTCCTTGGAGTGATCATGAAATTGATCCTATAAGTGCATTGGTGATTAGCCTTATAATTGTGTAAGAACTAAATTGGTGAATGAGTTTGTGGAATTATCTCGTTTTGTGGATTCATCTTGAATTAGTGATCTCAAATCTTCTAAGAAACAAATGCATAAAATCCACCAAAAGCAACAACCTAGGATCAACCCATATTAACTAATAGTTTTAGATAAAGTAAATTTGTATTTTTTAATTGTTATTTAAATTAAATAATTAGTTATCCAATCAATTCAAACCCAAGTTGGCCACTTCACAACCCATCCTCCAACAAATCATAGTATCTCATGGTTACTTATTCGATACCTGTGGATTTTACCCCTACATGTACTACATTGACCGCTTATACATGTAGGGTAAATTTGGTTGCAACAAAATTTTGGCACCATTTCCGGGGACCCAAGTAAGTACCTTAGACACTCATCTTCTTTTCTCACCCCAAATTCCCTATTCTCACCCTAATTTCTCTTCTCTATTCCCCTTTCTATTTCTATGTGTCCAATGAATCCCAAAACCAATTTTCAATCAACTTCAATGGATTATCTTCCACAATACCCATTGATATACCAAGGATATAATCAACTAGAAAATCAATATTTGGAATCTCCTCACATAGGAAATTTCATTGTCCAAACCTTTATTGAATACACCACACCAAATGAGATGTACAATCAATGGGATGGCGATTATTTAAAGGATCAATTTCCATAACTCTTGAGGATGATTGAAGAGATCAAACTTAATAAAGTTCATGATTTCCAAACATCTATCAGTCCTAATTCTGAAAAAATTCTTGAACATTTGTGTGAAAAAATGGTTAAAATGAATTCATAAGTTTCATTACTAATATTAGAAATTCAGAGCATTGAGACTTATGAGGAACCCATTCCCACTCAGGATGTCCTTTCCTCATCACTGATAGAAGAATCTTTTATCCCAAAAACCACTCATGATTTTAAAAAATAACTAACCTTTGGATATGGGATAACTGAAGAAGATCAAAGAAATTTTGAAGTGTCTTTAAATTAGGAGGAAATTGATTTTTTGGACTCAAAAGAGGAAAATTTGACATCATGGATTGAGTTTCCTAAATATAATTCTGTTGATAAATTTTTAGAAGTACCAATAATTAAACCATTAGGAGAGATCACAAGCAATGAGTCCATACCCATTACTAATATTCAACTGGACAATTTTGGGGATGAATCATATTTTCAAAAGGAACTAATTCTTTCAAAAAAATTGTAGAAGAAACAAATTTGGATTCAAATTTCCATTCTTCTTTGGGAAAATTCAATCAAACTGAACTAATTGTTATAGTCCTTCCTTCCCCACTCAAGAATCCCTCCATTTATGATAACCAAGACCATTCAATTATCATCCATTTTCATCAAGAATCCCACAATAGAGGAATAACCCTTGAAATCATAGGAAAGAATCCAGATGAAACTCAATCAACCATTACCAAAATTCCTTGGACTTTCACACTCATTGATAAACATGGGATTTCACATGACACAAATTTTAAACAAATAATCAATAACAATATTGATGAAGTGGAGAAATATGGGTTCATTAAAATGTTGAAAGTTGGAATTGGATAAGTTGGGGGGTACAAGTTAAGCTAATGACATTAAACAAAAGCATTGCATGGGAGGAAACCCATGGTTTTCATGTTTACAATCATTTTGAATCATTTTTTTTCATTTAAAAAATCACCATAGTCGGTTGACTTGTTCTTCTATTAAGAGTATAGATGGGTATGAAAGGGGAGCGCCATATTCATCTGTGTCACGTGGCGTGATCTCTGAGTAATACCTTACCCAGAAATTTAAAAAGAAGACAATGTATCATAAGTTTATTTGTTTTATTTTTATGTTTTTATAGGTTAAAAAAAATAAAAAAACAAACAAAAAATCAAAAAAAAACAAAAAAAAATTGAAAAAAAAATAATGACCACATAGAACAATGTTTTTTCCAAATGTGTGGCGTCCGACACTTGGGGATCGTGCCTCCATAGTTGTCTTGCACAGAGTCAGGCTTTATATCTCTGTTGTAGAGCATGGAATTGACAATATTCATGGCGCCCGACACTTAGGGATCGTGACTCCATAGTTATCTTTCCCAGAGTTAGTATTTTTCATATCTATTGTGGTTAAACAAACAAAAAAATCAAAAAAAATATTGGATACTCATCTTAAGGTTTAATGTGATTCCACCTAGCACTTCCATTTTTCCCCCTTGAATAATAAAATGGGCCCCATGTCTTTTGTGATGCACAACACTTTATCATACTTAATTGAAATTAGATGAAATGTGGCAATGAATTTGAACAAAGGAATGCTCTTGGGCTTGGGATATGCTTATGGACCTAGATTTTTTTAAATAATTTTGATGGGTTTCATTATTGTTTTGGTATGTGGTCTTTGGGTAAGCAATGTGTATTAAAAAATTTTTGGAAAAGGGAATTCGAATTTCATATTTGATATATATTTTTCTCAGGACTAGAAAAACTCAAGTTGGGGGGGCATGATTTTCTATTGAAAGTGGATAATATTCATTGTTGATATCTTAATAATAATTTGTTCCAAATTCCATAAACTTCATTTTTAGTGCATTATAGAAATTGAACTTCATTTCTTATCTTAAATGCAATTCAAGTTTAAAATGAAAATTTGTTCCCAATAATTCATCAGCTTGTGGACAACATTATATTCATTTTCTGAATTTGATATTTTGGGATATGATTTATCACTTTTTTTGGAACATTTTTTCTTTTAGGATATATGGATGAATCCCAATGGAAGATAGAGATTTTTGGGGATGAATGCAGAACTTTTCTAGAGAAAGCATAATGGGCCTAAGGCCCATCAAAAAAAAGTGGGGCCCACACACCAAGCCCAATGAAGCTAAAATTTTTGATGAATAAATATAAAATTATGGGGATAATTTTATTATACTGTGTATGAAGATAATTCTGAAGTTTTCATGATGATAAATGGATCTGAAGTTGAGATTTAAATGGTGGGCCCGATATGAATACACATAAAGTCGTCCCACCATTTCCACGATAACATCCAAACAGCTGCACCAAATTTCCTGAAATTTGTACAAATCATATAGGAAAGATGGATGATCATATTTCTCTTCTACGACCCCTCTGGATCATGCCTTATAAATTTACAAATTCACACGTCAAAACGGGGGACGAATCTAGATGAATTTCCGGGTCAACTTCGAAATGTCAAATTCCCTTGATTTTATCACCCTCCTTTTAACTCTCCTAATTAATGGAGATGTAATTTATTTTTGGTGGTTGTATCTAAGTATCCAAATATTATTATATAAGGATATGATGGTGAAGGGAATAATCATCTAATATTTTCCTTTTGAGCGAAGTTTTTATTTATTTCAATTGTAATTTCCTGCTTTCGTTTCGTAATCACATCATCAATTTCCCTAATGTATTTTTTTCTTTCACATTAAATATCTTAATAAAAGTTGTTATTATTATTCACTTTTTGTTTTACTTTTATTCACATGTTGATACCATTGAATCAAGTTGTGAATTTATTCACACCAACACTTGTGAATTCCTCACATAATGGTGGAGTGTTCATTTTTATTAAAGTTTTTCTTCTTTAATCCCACTTCTTTAAGTCGATGTCTCACTTCCATTGATATAATATCCCCTATGTGGGGCTAAAAATTATGGTTTGTTCCTAGAGATTTGCATGAGATGGATTGGATGTTATTTCATGTACTTTAATTTTTAAATCTATTTGTTATTTTAAGATTTCTATTCGATGAGTTATGTTCTTCTTTGTCTTTTCCAGGTTTAATGACGACACATTCTGAGTGCTAGTATGATCAAATTCCTTGGATTGATCATGAAATTGATCTTATAATTGAATTTTTGATTATCCTTATAATTGTTTAAGAACTAAATTGGTGAATGAGGTTGTGGAATTATCTCATTTTGTGGATTCATCTTGAATTAATGATCTCAAAACTTCTAAGAAACAAATGCATCCAATCCACCAAAAGCAACAACCTAGGATCAACCCATATTAATTAATAGTTTTAGAACAAGTAAATTTGTCTTTTTTAATTTTTATTTAAATTAAATAATTATTTATCCAATCAATTCAAACCCAAGTTGGCCGCTTCACAGACCATCCTCCAACAAATCATAGTGTCTCAAGGTTACTTCTTCGGTCCCTATGGATTCGACACCTACATGTACTACATCGACCACTTATACCTGTAGGGTAAATTTGAGTGCAACCAGGTGTTACAAGCCCACATTTCATGTCACACTTATCCATCTAGCTCAGTGTGTACAAGAATTACATGCCTAAAATCTTTGTTACCCACATTACATGTATGTGTCATAGAACACCCCATGTACCCACAACCATACATATCTCATATAGATGGGGTACATGTTAAACACCCTAGTGAGTTCCTACATGCCACTGAAAACTTCACACACCATATAGAAAGACTTCAACAAGTTGTGTATGTTTCCATCACATAGAAAGTAAATTGAATAAGTTATATATGATATGTACCCATTTATTAAGTAATATAATCTTCCTTGGGCTAGATATATCCCTCAATATCCTTTATCTGGGTCCCAGCTAAGTATTGTTGTGTTCTCTCAATATTATTCAGTATGGTCATGTTCCCATATTCCATAGCTATGAGGGTATAGTGTGGCATCACATCTTGATCATAATATGAGTGATCCACTCTATGGGTTTGTTCTAGATATATTATGGTATCCCTCTATGAGGCCCGAGGTGTTGTCATCTATATCATTTATTCATATGAAAGTTCAAGTATCATTTATCTTGTATATATGGAATACGATCCCCTTCCAAGTGGGATTTTATAGATTGGGTAATGTATCCACCCTAATCCCCAATTCTTATTCCCAAAATGTGTATCAATATCTTATGTTCTTTAATTATTTCTTTATTATAGGTAGTACTTATGAGAGAGAACTCTCGGATGAGTTCCACCTTCATTGCATGACCCGTTGAGTGAGTTCTCATTGATGATTATTACTATGGGGCCTCAATATGAATCCCTAGGCTAGAAGTGAGGTCATTACCTGATTCTAAGACATGGAATATATAAATGACCATATATGGGTTTTTTCTTTCCATATTTTTTACTCAAATTATTTTCTTCTTAAACTAAATCTATCTCCCTCTCTCTCCCTGATACAATGTTTGGTGATTTTGGGTTGTCCTATATGGTATGTTTATAATCACAAATGCTTTGGATCTACATGCACATGTCTTGTATTATGTATATTCAAGGATATTTAGAAGTCCCTAGGTATACTAGGAGTAGGTATAGGTTTGTGGTTTTAGATAGATAAATAAAGGATCTTGAACTATATTTTTATATTAGTCCCATTTTTAGTAGGCTAGACCTATTTACTATTTTTGTTTTCTTGTATTTGTCATGTTTCATTTTCACTTACATGTCATACTCTAATGTGGGATATTAGTGGTCTATTAATAGATTATGTTCTGACATGTTTTATTTTCCTACTGTTTTACTTGGTGTATTTAAAGATGAGTGAATTTATATAATAACTTTAGGACATAGCCTCCCATGTGTGAGATATGCTTTCCAGACACTAGTATTTTGACCTTGGACTATTTTATCTAGGATTGGGGTGTCACTATCAGTATGCTTCAATTTAAGTAGTCCCTGGTTGATCGGGTTATGAAAATATATCCTATTACCAATGGCTAGTTTAAACCCTAAAAAGAATACTCAAATTTTGATGCATATATAAGGTTATTTGGAAGAGGTAGTATTGAGTGAAAAACCCAAAATTTGATAAATCTTCCATGGGCCTCATCTTATACCCAGATATTGTTGTTCCTCCCTCCAGAGGTCCCACCATTCTTAAATAAATATTCAACAACTAACATATCACTATACCATGTAGCGATATCAATTAAAGAACCTTAAATAGTATTGTGAGTTTTTGGAAAACATAGAAACATGTGTTTATACTCTAGGAAAAATAATGTTTTCTTTAGATCATGTTGTCCTTGAAACCCATGAGGCCTCTACCATCAGAGCACACATGAATTATTTATCATAATGATTGTAACACCACCCACTTACATGTTTGATACCAATTTATTATGTTTCATTTAAGTTATATAATACTTGGGTTGATTTTTTTGAGTTTTTGTGGTGTTTTTTGTTGTTTTTGAAGGGGTATTAATGGTTCGAGATTTGAGCATGTTTAGCAGAAATCATGTAGATTATCTAGGAAACCGTACATGATATTATAGGAGTAACTATATAAGTACATGGTTGGAACATTTTTTGACCAAAATATATGGTTATAAGGTGAAACCATGAAAGTGGAGATAGTTTGGAAAATCTTTGTTGGTTCATGGTTTGTTAAACCTTTTAAACAAACAATGTAAGGGGTCATTTGGAGGCAGTATCATGTCAAATGTTAGTGCAAGGTTTCCCAAATCATGAATACTAACCATGAAATGTGTATTTAATGTTCAAAAATTATATTTTAACTTTTATATATTCCCCAATACCCTAATTTTCAGCTCTCATATTTGGATATTTAACTCTTATCATTTTCAAAATGTCTTTAGTGGTTCCTTTTCATCTGGTGGTCAGTTTTGATAGATTTAAGTGGTTTAGATCTCAAAAATCAATGGTATGTCTTAATTTTATCTCCTTACCTTTAGATATTCTCAAATTCTTGAACCCATAATGTTAAATCTTATAAATTATGGATATATACACAATATGTGATCTGTTTTGATGATGTCATTGTAACACCTTGAAATTCTAACGTAAGAACCTTGTATTCGATAGTGTGTATGACACACGACACCAAGTACGTAAGGGAGTATAATATCTGACTACCTTATAATATATTCACTATATAAAATATATTCTATATATTTTAATTAATTCAACATTGAGTTAGTGTCTGTTACACGTAAGAGCGACCTTCTTCGATGGCTTGCGTTACACGCAAGACTGAGTTTAACTAAAAAATAATATATTTTTAAAATATTATAATTTATTATAATATGATAAAACCTATCCATTATATTAGCAGTTTAAAATAATATTAACTAAATTTTGGAAATTTATTTTTATATAAATATAAAATTAATACATTGGTTACAAATTAATGATAAATGAAAATAAGAACTAATTGGATAATACAAGAAATATTATTATTTTTATGCTTCCAAAAAAATTTATATTAATAAACATAATAAATTACAGTTATTTAATAAATTTAATTAAATATATATGTTATATATTCAATCAAATATTTTTTATATTCATACACTTTGGAATAAGATAAGAACAAACTCTATTTTGCACATAAAAACCTATATTTTTATAAATGCAATTTTACAGTAATTTAATGGTGAACCCATTTTAAATATTAATTTTGACACTTTAACTAATTTAATATGTCAAAATAAACTTCATATTTTAAATAAAAACATATTAATTAGGTTAGGGTGATTTTTTTATATTTTCTGAATCATTTCATTTTTTATCAAATAGTTAAAATACTGAATTTTAGTTCAAAACTGATTTTTCATATAATTTATTTATATGTTTAAATTATACTTTTTTTTGGTTTTAAAGTTTAAATAGATCATATTTTTATCAATTAAAACAATATATATAATTGTAATCGGTTTCACTTTGAAATTGATTTAAAAAACATAGCAATCATTCAAACGTTTTTTTACTTTAAAAACTCGCATTGTCGTCCCGTCTGTGGGATAAGTTTTAAATTAATTTCTTCCACTTATATGATTGGAATTTGGAAAAATTGATTTAAAATTTGATATAATAATAATTTATAATGTCAAATAATACCAAATTGTTTTGACCAAAATGATTAGTGAAGGTGATTAAAATTAATTACAATTATTAAAGAAAAATTAAGCTTAATAAAGGAATAAACCTTTAACTTAGGGGCCCAAATTACCTATCCACTAGTCCAAAATACATTGTATGGAAATATTTATTCCATTAAACTTCCATTAATAATTTTTTAGGTTTATTAATACCTTTTTAGGTAAAAACGTGGGTACACCTAACTTGTTTTAAAAAATACCAAGTGAGTCATTTTCCGCCTCTATAAAAGGCCACCACTTATACCCATTCCACACACCTCTCAAACCACATAGATTCAGAAAATCTCAGCCCAAATAGATTCCAAAATACCTCCCATATAACTTTAATCCTCCCTTTTTTCATAATTCCTTTCAAGGAATCTTTTTTGGTACAAACCAAAAAAAGATACCCGATTTAGAGGTAATGTCTTCTCTCAAACTCTCTAGTATTATTTCCATTATAAACCACATAAAGTCTCTTTATTCCAAGATTTTTTAACAAAAATAGTATATTAAATATTATATGAATTTTTTTATGTAAATTTTTCAACCTACACTTACAAACACCTCTATCCAATGGGTAATGAACATACTTTTTTTGTGTACGGTGAACTATTGTCTTATGAAATAATGAATTTTTAGTTTTC
Organism: Viscum album; assembly: GCA_963277665.1. Lineage (NCBI taxonomy): Eukaryota > Viridiplantae > Streptophyta > Magnoliopsida > Santalales > Viscaceae > Viscum > Viscum album. The sequence continues at coordinate 221,772,411 of OY728123.1, read as the reverse complement.
TTATACCAACTCTCATGGTGTCCATTATGGTGGAAAAATTATTTTATATATGATATATATATATATATATATGATATTTATTATTTATTTATACTTTTTTAATACTTTTATTACACATACCATTAATACTTTCTATTTTGCGTTAATAAGATAACACCATTTGAGGATGTGCGGATTACCTCCCCCTTGAAGCGGTGTGACTCATTCACACTAAACATTGAAAGTATTAAAGATAATTTTAATAAAAATATATTAAATATATTAAATAAATTTTTCACTTTAACTATAATACATATCATTTAATTTTTATTCTTTTAAAATACGATGATGAAATGAAGCTTGTGTTCATGCGTACGTACAGAGTACCATCTCCATGAATGGTGCATTCCATTTATTATCTCCAAATATTATGATTTATTATAGATACTCATATAATGGATATATATTATATTAAAATAATGTTTTACATTCTATATATTATTAAAACATTATATATTTAATTAGAAAAATAAATAACAAGTTAAAACATACTTAACAAACTAGACAATTAACACCCAAAATAGTTAAAATAATGAAAGGTTATTAAGAAAGGAGTAATAATATATTACAATAGGATAATATATGTTATAAAAAATATTAATATGGTTATTTTATAAGTTATTAAAATGTTTAAACCCCATATACAGGAGGCTAAAGGATATTTAACTAAAATAAAAAACAAGTCATGGGATTCTCATCTCACTTTTTACATTTTTGAGATAAATGACATGTTCACCACTAACTTCTTTTATGTGGTGTATATAATTCCCCTTTTTATATTTTATATATTGAATTAATTTATGTTTATGGTATTTAAAACTTTATGTTAATATTATTCCTTTAGGAGGTTTATAATTTAAAATGTTTCAAAGTGGTATGAGACACTCTGGAATGTTTAAAGATTATTTTCATCAACAATAACAGTAATGATATTTAAATGGTTTTTATATTCATGGAAATTATATGAAATTTTTTCAATAAAACCTTAAATTTTATCTACTATGGTTATTCATTACCATATTCAAGTATTAGTACCATTTTCTCACTCTTTGGTACTCAAAATGTTTTAGAAAATGTTTTCTAGAAAACCCGAATTTGTATCTCTCTTTAGTAGGAGAGCCTATTTTATTCTAAAACCCATGTTTTATTAAAATGTTTTCAATTTTTTTAAATTAATTGGTAAATAAATATTTACACTTTTGTATTTTATCAATTTTTTAAAAGGAATATTCTTATCGCTTTTTGAATAACGCTTTTTTCAAACCATTAACCATGCAAAAGGAATGTTCTTTTTATCTCGCATGGCTTATACGAATTTACCCTCCATAATTTCTTTGAAGATTATTTTTTATGTTTAAAAGGTTAATTTTTAAAGAAAATATTTTAAAAATTGATGTTCAATGAAAAAAAATTTCAAAAGGTTTTTCAAAAACAAAAGGATATTTTCCTAAAAATGTTTTTAAAAGATCTTTTTATAGTGTTTCCATACATCAAAGACAACAACCCTTTATTTTACTCAAATTTGGTTATTTTGTATTTATACCATCATTAATCTTCATATAGATGAATTATTATTGATTTTTACACGGATAGTATTCACATTCACTTCCTTGATTCTATTTAGTCCCCTTGAAATATTCAATTTACTATGATCAATTGTTAGTGAATTTCCCCTAAATATCCATATCATTTTTCTTGGATATGATTATGGAATAAACTATATACCATTTTTTATATGGTGTTTACTTTAAAAGTTATTTTATTATTTGGGTAAATATTTATATATCTGTATACTTTATTCAAATTAAATATTTGATAAGGCATATTGTTTATTCGATATGAGGAATGTTTTGGATATGCAATACATGAGTTGGGGACTATTTAAGGAAATACCTAGGGGTTGGGTATTTGTTAATGAAATCCCCTAGATTCATCAGCAGTCTCATGGGATGAATTAATTGAGAAAATTGGAATAGGTAAACTGTATGTTGATGGCAATGGTTCCATATACCTAGGAAACATGGTGTCCAATAATTAAGCATTTCCCAAATTTAGTTTTAGTTATTATTCATCCATGAGATCATGAGTCAACAAATATATGGATAAATTTCATTTTTAGTTTATTTATTAAATGGAATGTGTTTTAGTTTCTTACCATTCAATATTTATTTTTCCTTATCTAGTTATTTGAATTGCATGTTTTTTAGCTAATACCTTGCCATATTGTTTATACACTTCCATTCAGTTCATTGATTACATGTCATGTGTGTTAAGTTATTTACCTTTCCATATTGACTATTATCATTGACTCGTTATTGATTATACTATATTTTTTCCTTACTGAGAATTTTATCTCACCCTTATTATGTTTTGTTCCCAAGGAATCCAAGAAGCATACAATGATAGATATGCATCGATTTTTTTCTTAAAGGATTAGATTTATCCTCAAAGTTATTTATTTATTTAGAAACAAATATGTTGTAGTTAATGTATTAATTTTAATACAAGTCTCATTTATATATTTGTTTTACCTATACTACTAAACTCTTCGATCCTTTGGGATTTGAATCCTTCTAATCATTCAAATGTAATTGATATCAGACACTAGCTCTAAGATATCTAGGTTCGGGTCGCTATAGTTGGTATTAAAGGATGTTTTGTAGAAACCTTGAGAACTATATTTAGGAAAACATAAGTTAGATAACATAAACCTATGTTATAATTTGAGAATAATTATATAAGGGAATCCTAGAAATTTTTGTAATGTAGATATTATGTGGGTCTTCCTATCAATACATTTCTGTCTAGATTCTATAAGTGGAAGTGGTTTTTGCAAAGATACACCTAGGATTAATAACTTTGACAAGGTGTTTTGAACCTGACTTGGGGTAACCTAGTACATGATAACAAGCCTTACTATGCACCAAGTTTGATACTCTTAGTGGATATGTATATGATAATTCACATCTTTTTTACAAACCATTACGAAGGATTTGAACATATGTTGAAAATAAATAACTTAGGTTAAACTTAAAGTGTTTTATATTGAAGATGAAGTGTCATGATTTAGAAATCCAATAGATGATATTATGGTTAGACTTTAAACTAAGGAAGGACCAATTTTTATGAAGTATTTTTTGGATTTAATAATTAAATTGTAGAAGTATTTTACTAGTGGTATTTTGGATATAATAATCATGAAATGTCTAAGGACTATGATTTATTTTAGAATCATATGTTTTAGTGGAAAATGTTATTTGAGGAATAATGAATTTTCATTTTAGAGATGTAATTTTAAGTATATTGATAACATTTCAGGTTCATATAATTAGTAATGACATCGTACTAATAGACAAATAAGATTATGATACTTTGTAAAAAAATGGTTTTATTGAAAACCCTAGTTAATAGGTTGTTTAATTATTAAATTTCAAGGATGTCCATTAGATTTATTTTGAAAATTATATTATTTTCATTTTAGTAAAGGAAGAATTGTAAGACGGGTGACCACTAATGAAATATGGAAAGGTTGCGGGTCTTGAACCGATGACTGAAGGATGATAAGAGTTTCAGGCCAACCACTGACCTACACAATGTATTCTTTAAATTTTCATTGTTTTTAGTTAAATAATTTGAAAAAAAATGTTAATGATGAACTAATATTATCACTTTTAATGATTAGAGATTAATATATGAACCATATTTTTTTCAATATAGTTAAATACAAATAGTTATACTTTTCACTCTTTTATAGGCCTTACAATCCCTTAAAAGTTTCTTTTAGTGATTTAGGCCTAAAAAATTAATTATTGGTAATTAATTTCTGGTAGTAAAGGAATGAATTAGAATTTGATTGAATAAAAACCAAAATTAGGGATTTTTCATGTGAAATTTAAACCTATCAAGTAAGAATATTTCATTATATTATTAGGTAGTAAAATAATTTCCCAACATTAAGAAAATTACTTTGATATAAAATGTTGTCCTAATACCTTAATTTCTATTGAACCGGTCTCTTATAAATCATCAAAAATTTATTGCTTTGAGGCCCTAATATATCTATTGATCATTAAATTTCTTGTTATTTATGACCTCATTCACTCCATATAAATATTTACGCTTTTCTTCGATGTACATATCTACAAATTCCACTAATGTTTTCCTACTTAGAGACCTAGTTATATGTTATTCCAAGTAACCCTTATACTTCCCATTCTATCTCTTCTAGAGAATTTTTACGAACCCTTCTCATGATGTGATAATTAAACATAGGAAAAATCAAAAATTATATCACTAATTTTGAGTTTAAATTGTGAGGAAGAATTTTAATTAAGGCGGGGATAATGTAACACCCCAAAATTCTAAGGTAAGAACATTGTATTTGATAGCGTGTGTGACACACGACACCAAGTGTGTAAGGGAATATAATATCCAAATAATTTATAATATATTTACTATTTAAAATATATTCTATATATTTCAATTTATGAAACACTGATTTATAATGAGTTATATGCAATAGTGACCTTCTTCAAGGGCTTGCATTACATGCAAGATAGAGTTTTACCGAACAATAATATATTATTAAAATATTATTATTTATTATAATATGATATAACCTAGATGTTTTGTTAGAGTTTGTGAATATTATTAAATAACTTATGAAAATTTATGGTTTATATAAATATAAAAAAAAATACATTGGTTATTAATTAATGAGAAATGAAAATAAGAACCAGTTTGATATAAAAAGAAATATTATTATTTTTATGCTTCCAAGTGAGTTTTACATTAACAAAAATAATTAATTACAATTATTTAATGGTTTTAATTAAATATATTTGGTGTATATTCAATTAAGTATTTTTCATATTCATCCTTAAGGTTTTATAGGTATAAGATAAGAACAAACTCTATTTTGCACATAAAAAACTATATTTTTATATAGGCAATTTTACCGCCTTTGATAGAGAACCCATTTTAAATATTAATTTTGAATTTTTAATTGATTTAATTTTTCAAAATAAACCTAATATTTGAAATATAAACATAATAATTAGGTTAGGGTGAATTTTGATATTTTCTGAAACATTTCATTTTTTTAACGAATAGTTAAAATACTGAATTTTAGTTCAAAACATGTTTTTCATCTAATTTATTTAAAGGTTAAATTATACTTTTAATTAGTTTTAAATTATAATTAGATAATATTTTTATAAATTAATACAACTTATTTCATTGGAATCAATTTCATTTTAATATTGATTAAAAAACATAGAAAACATTCGGACGTTTTTACTTTAAAAACCAGGATTGTAATCCCATCTGTATGATGAGTTTTAAATTAATTTCATCCACTTAAATGATTGTAATATGGAAAAATGGATTATATATTTTTAATAAAAATAATTTATAATTTATAATAATAAAAACTTTATTTTTTAACAAAAATATAAGTAAAAGTAATTAAAATTAATTACAATTATTAAGGAAAAATTAAGCTTAATAAAGGACTAAAGCTTTAACTTAAGGGACCAAATGACCTATAAAATTATTTAGAACCCATTTTATGGCCATAATTAGTCCATTAAACTTCCATTATTTTGTTTTTTTGGTTTTGGAATACTTTTTTATGTTAAAATGTGGGTACACCTAACTTGTTTTCAAAAATACCAAGTGAGTCCTTTCCTCTACTATAAAAGGCCACCATTTTTCCCCATCACTCACACCTCTCAAACCACTTAGGTTCAACCATTAAATGACCATATTTTTTTAAAACATTCCTCCAGTATACCTTTATGTCTAACTTTTGGTATAAATCCTTCCAAATAATCATTTTAGTACAATCCAAAAGAAGTTACTCGATTAAGAGGTAACGTCCTCACTCAAGTCCTCTAGTTTCAGTTTCATTTCCATTCTCCACCCCATAAAATAAATTTATTACATGATTACATAAAAAAAATAGTATCATAAATATACTATTATGTTTTATGTAAAATTTTTTACCTACACTTACACACACCTCCATCTAATGGGAAACAAACATATTGTTTCTATGTACAACAAACTACAGCCTCACGAAACGGTGATTGTTCATTTTTACTTTACCACCTATTAAGGTGGAAATTATGATGTACACTCTATTTATGTATGAAATATATGATATTTATTATTTCATTATATTTCTTTAATCCTTTTATTACATATACCATTAATACTTTCAATTTTACTTTAATATGATAACATCGTTTGAGGAAGTGTGGATTGTCGCCCCCTCAAAGCAGTGTGATTCAGTCACACTAAACAAGGAACATATTAAAGAAAATTTTAATAAAAATATATTAAATAAATAGGGTACTATAATTATAATACATTTCATTTTCTTTTTATTATTTTAATATATGATAAGGAAATAAAATCAGCGTTCATGTGTATGTACGGACTATTATCTCCATGAATGATGCATTCCATTTATTATCTCCAAATATTATGGTTTATCATAGATACAAATTTAATAGATGTATATAATATTAAAATCATGGTTTAAATTATTTATATGATAAACCATAATATTTTTAATAATAACAATAAATAACAAGTTAAAATATACTCGATAAACTAGGAAATTAATACCTAAAATAGTTAAAATAATGAAAGGTTATTAAAAATGGGTAATAAGATATTATAAGAGGATCATATATGATTTAATAAATATTTATATGGTTCTATTATAAGTTATAAACATGTTTAAACCCATTATACAGGAGGTTAAAGGATGTTCACCTGAGTGAAAAAACAAGGCAATGGATTATCATCCCAGTTTTTACATCTATGAGATAAATGTCATGTTCACCACTTACTTATTTTTTTTGAGGAATATACTTCCCCATTTAATATTTTTTATAATTAATTAATTCATTTTAATTTTATTTAAAATGTTTAATTAACATTATTCTTTCATAGGGTTTATGATTTAAAATCTTTTAAATTTGTATGGGACAGTTTGTAAGGTTTAATGATTATTTTCCTCATAAAAAAAATTAGTGATATTTAAATGGTATTTACATTCAAGGAACATATATGAACCATGTTCAATAAAACATTTAATTTTATCTCCTATGGTTATTCAAGACCATTTTCATGTATTTTTACCATTTTCCACTCTTTGGTACTCAAAATGTTTTAGAAAATGTTTTTCAGAAAACGAGATTTGTATTTATCTTTAGTTGGAGAACCTATTTTATTATAAAAACCATGTTTTATGAAAAAAAAACAAATATTTTTTAAAATTATTTGGTAAATTAATTTTTACCCTTAATTATTTTACCAATGTTTTAAAAGGAATCTTCTTATCTCTTTCCGAACAATGCATTTTTCTAACTATTAACCATGAAAAAGGAATGGTCTTTTTACCTCATATGGATTTTATAGATTTACCCTCAATAATTTATTTTAAGCTTCCTTTTAATGTTTAAAAGGTTAATTTTTAAATAAAATATATTCAAAAGTTATTTTCAAAGAAAAGTTTTTTCAAAAACTAATGGATATTTTCCTCAAGAATTTCTTTAAAATATCTTTTTATAATGTTTCAATTAATCAATGAAAACAAAACTTTATTTTACTTAACCCGGGTTATGTTGTATTTAAACCATTCTTAATATTCCTATGGATGTATTGTGATTTATTTTTCCAAGGAAAGTATTAACGTTCACTTCCTTGATTCCTTTTACTCCCCTTGAAATGTTTATTTTCATATGGTCATTTGACATTGAATTTTCCCTAAATATCCATATCATTTTTCAGGGATATGATTATTGCCTAAACCATATACCATTTATCATATGGTGTTTACTTTAATTTTTTTGATTATTTGGGGAAATATTTTTAAATCTATATACTTTATTCAGTACAAATATTTGATAAGTCATATTGTTTATTCGATATAAGGAATGTTTTGGACATGCAATACTTTTGTTGGGGATTGTTTAAGCCAAGCCATACGGGTTGGGAACTGGATAATTAAATCCCCTTGATACATCAGCAGTATCATTGGATGGATTAGTTGTGCAAATTGGAATAGTTAAACTCTCTCTTGACAGTAATGGTTCCATGTACCTAGGAAACATGGAATCCAATAATTAAGAATTTCCCTCATTTAGTTTTAGTTATTATTCATCCATGAGATTTTCTATCAAAATATCCATGGATACATTTAATTTTTAGTTCATTGATTAAATGGCATGCATTTTAGTTTATTACTATTCCATATTTATTTTTCCTTATCTAGTTATTTTAATGGAATGTGTTTTAAATTATTATCTTTCCATATTTTTTACATGCTTCCATTCAGTTTATTGATTACATGGAATGTGTTTCCAGTTATTTACCTTTTTATATTGACTATTCTCATTGATTCATTATTTATTCCCCAATATTTTTCTCTTGCTGAGAATTTGAGCTCACCCTTATTATGTTTCCTTCCCCATGAATCCAAGAAGTATACTATGATAAATATGAAGTGATTTACTTTATGGATTATAGTTATACTCAAATTTTTTTATTTATTTAGGAAAATTTTTATATTGTAATTAGTATATTCATTTGTAATAAAAGACTCATTTACGTATCTGGTTTGCCAAGAATACTAAACTCTTTGGTATTTTTGGATTTGATTCCTTTTAATCATGAAAATGTAATTGATAGAAGACACTGGATATAGGCTATCTAGGGTCAGGTCACTATAATATTTATTGTATTTATTGGAGGAAAGTGTTTTTGATCCCATATCTAGAGGTTTCATTAAGAAGTTATCTATTTTCATCACATGTTGAGAGGTTGATGGATTCTCTCTCTTATTCACATGTTCTTGAACATGAAGGTAGGGTTTTACTTAATGTATTTATTATATTTTAAATATAAATTTTAGATGATTTATTAATAGAAAATTCATTTTATTATTTTTTGGTAGAATATGAATTTGAAAGGATTTTAGAAAACCCTTTATTTTTATAATTTTAAACAATGATTTTAAAAATATTATATCAGTTTAATAAAAGAAAGATATTTAATTAAATGTTTTAATGGGAATTTTTTTTTAGTTGAAGTAAACTAATATGAGAACATGGTATAAATGGTTGGTATAAGTTTATTTTAATAAGAAGGACCCTGAATAAGGGGAATGGTTCCATATTGGAGACACATAGAGAATGGTTACCCAGTGATGAATTTATGGATCTATGATTAACTTGTCATAATTATAGGAATGTTTCTTGGAATGAATGTCTGTGTGTGTGTGAGTGAATAAATGTGTTTTGGGCATGATGAATTGAAATAATGGAATTCATGTAAGTAAATGAGTTAATTGAAATAAAGGGTTCAAATGATAAAAAATTTTCTACTATATTTAAATGATTTAAATTGGGATTTTTTTAATATTCCTCAATTTTTATAAAATACATTTTGAATGATTAGATAATGTGTTCTTGTAGTTGTGGCATGAGGTGGGGAATATATTAGTGAAATCATGCAGGGTATGTTTTATAACCCTATATATATGAACATTTGAGTATAATCACACGTTATTCTTTATGACAAATGTAAAGAAAATGTATCATATTTCTTTTTTGGAGCTTTATGAAACTACATCCTTGTATGGTGTTGGGAGCTTGAAAATTCTCTCTTAGAGTCATTGGGGGTGATTCCACATTGGTGTTGTTGATTTGGGATGTCTTTTAGTTTTTATTGGATTTCATGATTCACTTTTATTTAAACTCTTATTGTTCTAGTTTTGGTATTACATTTGATTTATATCATTTATACTCAAGAATCATATTTTTTTGTTTTGTTGTTTTTTAGTTTGTCTTGATATATTTTATTTTTTAAAATTGGATAATCATCCCCAAATATTTAGGAAATACCTTGACATTTATTGCTAGAATTTTGTGTTATGGGGATTTCACCAAAGGAAAGTATCACCTCTGACATAGACCAAGCTAATGGGTTAAGTCATGGTGTTATAAATGGTATCAGTTATTGTTAGTCCTTCATATTTGGATGGTACCAAAAAGATATGAAATGCCATATCTTGAAATGTATAGAATAAAAATATGTAACTAGACTATTTATACTAAACTTCATGTTAACAGGTTTGTATGGGTTGACAAAATTCATCTAGGATACATAAAGTTGTGTTTTCCTCTCATTATAGTGGGTTTCGCTGATGACTATTTCATATCATGCATTAGTATTAGTTCATTATACTAAAGTTTTGTTTCTCATATTATGTTCTATAATGTCATGACATTGGTTATGATGACTGTTAATTATGATGACTTTAAATAATCAAGGCCTTCAATATACATGTAAGTGATGAATACATGTTGTTTTTTACTAATTATTGTGAAATGGAACTGGTTAGACAACATATAAACCCACAAGAAGAGTCCATAGAAAATATTTTTTTGCCTATGTAACATGTCAACCAATATATTATTTATAGTATTGTATAATATTTTCAAGCAATTAATATGGGAAATTAAAATAAGGAACCACATAAAGTGGATCATTTTGTAAAATTTTAGAAATAGAACACACTAATCATTCATGGGGTTTTAGAATCCATAAAGGAATAAGTGTGTATTAAAAGAATGAGTCATATTTTTTATATCCCTAGATCCCCATATAATCTAAAGTTCATGTTATAATTAAACATATAGGAGGATCTTGCAAGTAAATTGGTGAATTTAGTTGTCTATGCTAATGCCAACTAATACATTACATGAATTTGATACATTATTCTCTAAAAAATTCTACCCCAAACAGACATGATATCTATATTTATAGATTTATTCTACCTATATAAATTAAATCTATCAGTGATGGAATATACAACTATGTTTATGAATATAGTTAATTTTTTCTCCATAAGTGGTTGGTAGTGCTTCCTTGAAGGTATACATTATTGAGTTGGGAATATAACTAGAAATTCATTTGAAGATAGTTATTATCTATATTACTAATTATATGGATATTTTTAATATATAGATAGTGTAAGGATGGGATATTTTTAAAATTCAACTAAACAAATTATGTTTATATCCATAGGAACAAGTGGGATCTCTAATTTTGGGAAAAAGAGGAAAAGGGGCACATATTTCAAAGTTGGTGCAATATCTCTAAATCAAAACACTAAATCAGTTAACATTATTCCATGAACAAAATATATCCTAAATATTTTCAATATGGTTTGTTTGAGTAGATAAAGTGAGATTATATGTCACAACCCAAAGAATGTCACAACGGTAATCATATGGGACATCTTTAATGTTATTATTGTAGAACTACAAAGTATATTGCTAAAAATACATTTGATGTGTATAAAGAATTATATGATTCAAATGGAAAACCATGTTAGGATAATTAAAATCCTCATAAATAAGTGAAGAAGGGTTATTCTAGGAAAAACTTGACTCCTCAGTCAATGAAACCATAATGGGATGTAAAGAAACAATCGTGAGAAAGTAAGCAATTTTATTTTTCAAATAAGATGATCATGGAAGACCAATCTAGTTTATCGACTGCAGGAGCCACCATTCTTCATAACTCAACTCTTATTCATGTTCTTTTTTATATAAGATAATCCCACTCAATTATTTATTCATGTGTCATTAATCTGATGGTGTAGTATATTAAGATGGTACCACATTTGATTATTATCTAGGAACCTCTCGAGTAGTGAGAGTACATAGGATTTAAATATTGAATTTGTTTTATAAAAATTTATGGATTATAGTTTGATTAGGAATTGTCTATTTTATAAATTAACTTCTCTTACTTGATTTTGAGGTGGTATTGGATAATTTATTTCAGGGGTCATATCAATTTTTATATGTTATTATAAAATTTTACATCTCATAAGGGAATGATTTAATTTTTTAAAGGAGGTTGAAATTTAAAGGATTGAAGTGAAGGAATTTTAGAACCAATGGTTATAACTATTTATTATCTATTAGGTGAAATCACTTTGGGTACTAATGAAATAATTGTACTAGAAAATTTTCTTCCATTTTGGATCAATATCAAGATGTGTTTCTCAAAGATTTTGTCATTTTTCCCCCAGAATGTAAAGTGGAATATTTTATTGAACTACCTCTAGGAAAAATAATATTTCACTTCCATCATACAGAATGATAATAATGAAATTTAAGGATTTAAAAACAAATTATAAGAATTTGAAATTAATTTTTTATAAGACCAGGAATGTATCCTTGAGAGAATCATACTATTTTTTAAAATGAAGATGGTTCATTACGTCTTTTTATTGATTATACCTAGCTAAATCAAGTTATAATAAAGAACAGACATACACTACCTCTGACTGATGACCCTTTCTATCAATTGAAGGGTGAAAAATGGTTCTCTAAAATTGATCTATGATCGGGGTATCACAATATTTGGGCATGGAAATAAGATATTTAGATGACATTGAGGAGTCGGTATGTTCATTATGAATATTTAGTTATTCCCTTTGGTCTTATAAATTCACCAAATGTTTTCATGGTATTAATGAATCATGTATTTTAGTTGTATGTAGACTTATTCATTTTGGTATGAGTGGATAAAATGATTGTGTATTATCAAACCCAAAATGAATATGTTGAACATTATATATTATGTTGAGAATTTTTCAAGAGATTGGTTATATTTAAAATTTTATAAATCTTATTTTAGTAAACAATATGTATACATCCTTAGTGGTGAAATTTGTAGGAAATGTGTATCATTATATCCTAAATATATATAATACATTCAGGACTTCTTCTGTCTTGCATCTCCTATGAACACTCTCATGAGAAATGGGAATATATTCCATTAGAGTGAGGATGATGAAAATTTATTTTTAGATATTAAATAAATGATCACTTCAATGCCAATTATAATTACTCAAAAACATTGGAAGAGTTATATAGATTTTTAAAACATTTAGATCGATACTTGGATGTGTTCTCACGCTTAGAGATCATGTTCCAACTTATTGACCATGAAATTGGTGGATTAATGAAAAGAATTATCCTACCCATGATTTGGAATGGGAGGTGGTAGTGCATTCCCTGAAAACATGGTGTTATTACCTCTTTAGTGAAAAATTCATTATATTCACAAACCAAAAAATGAGATTTGAACCTATGATAATATTGATGGATAAAATATCTCTATATTTTAGAATTTGATTTAATTTTTACACCTAGAAAAGGTAATTTAGTGGACAGTTAATTGAGAAAAATTTCACACAACCAATTATAAAAAGAAGCATGTGATCATTAGAAATTAATGAGTATGATTGATGATATTCATTTAGATAGAATATAGAAAAATGATATTTTTGTTTTCAAACCAGTGAATCTGATTCCATACATGGAATAAAAAGTTGAGAAAGATCAAATATTACATCCTAATTGACTTACCATTACATAAAGACATAATTTTGTAGATATAGTTGATTGATGAAAACAAGATGGAAACACATGGTTGATTATTCATGATCAGATAGTCATTATAATTAATTCTCAATAAAAAACTTCATTTTTAATACCAACACTCAAAATGGGTTATTCATCCTATAATTAAATGATATATAAGATATTTTAAGCTCATTTATATAGGTATGACATAAAAATGAATGAGGAAGAGTATGTCTTGAGATGCCTCATCTTTTAGCTGGTTATGGCTGAGCAGCATTTTCTAGCAGAAGTTTTGTAATATTTACTTATTCCCATCTTGAAATAAGAACATATAACTATATATTTTTTGACAAGTATAAAATTAATAGTTTGGAAACACTATTCCATATGGGTGATTGTGGATTTAGTCTCAAATTTTTCTCACTTTATCCCTATTTATGAATCCATTATGTTGGAATACTTGTAAAATCTCTATAGTTAGACGGTCGTAATGTTACCTAAAATTCTAATATTAATTTCCTCTAACTGAGATTATAATATAATAACCTAAATTTAGTGATTCATGAATCCAACATGCTTTGATATTTTATTATGGACATAATATGGGAGTCTCATATACCATTAATGGAGTTATCATATTTAGTAGTTATCAGGACATGATACATAGGGCTGCATTTGATGAATTATATGATCATCCTTGTCAGTTGCCACTTTTTTTGGTAGAGATCAGAGAAAATTAACTTTGGTAACTAATATTGTTTAGGATATGGATAAGAAATTTTATGTGATCAGGAAAATAGTGGAGATGGCTCAGATTCATTAGGAATATTATGCATGTGATCATCATTGTCTGTTATGGTTTTATATGGGTGATCTTGTGTTCTTGAAAGTCTATCCAATGATAGGGAATCAATATTTTGGAATGAAAGTTAAATTTTATCTTCAATAAATCTTCCTACTCTAAATATAATAATATAATGGTGATGTTATGTTTATTTTTAGTAATCTTTACCACATGATTCAGGTATAAACCAAATGTATTTCATGTATCTCAATTGAATAAGTACCAGCCCGATTCTGAAAATGGGATTCAATGGGACAACTTTGATATTTCACCTGATGCTACTTTTATAAATGTGTTGGTATGGGTTGTGGATAGTAAAGAGAAATTGTTACATGGAAGGAGAATTCATTTAGAGTGAGTTCTATAGAATCATGTTGGGATTCAGGTGAAAACATGGTAATATGATAATGAAATGGAAGACCAATGGATGATTATTTTCCAATGGACTAGAAATTCCCATACTTATGAGGATGGAAATAATAATTGTTGGGAGAATTTAACCCTGATAGTTTTATATACTTTACCCTTTTATTATGATTTTTAAAATTTTTATAATACTTGGGTTGGGTATCTTCATTTTTAGATGTTTTTTTGTTTTTAAGGGGTTTTAAGGTTTTGAAGTTTATGAATGGTTAGGGAAAATCATGTTGCATCACAAGGAAATTGTGAAAGGTATTAGCATATTTTTTAGGAAAACTCATGATTATCTCATGATTTTCCCAAACTGTACGGGTGCTAGTAGAAAATGATCATGTATAGACAGTGTGGAAAAACATGATTGGTGAATGGTTTTTCAAACCGTGCAAACCAAACTTCTAAGGTATTGGTTTAGATGTATAAACTTTCACACTATTAGAACGTATTTTCCCAAACTATGTGGCATAACCATGTGACACGAATTTAATTCACTGAAAATTATAGTTTAACTTAGTTTCAAGCCCCAAAACACTCATTGTTCAATTCTTCTCTCTGGTTCTCAAACAATTCTACCTTATATTAGATATTCTCATTGCCTCTCACCCAGTATGTTAGATATAATCTAGTATTTAAATATTTAAGATCTAGGTTGTGTTGTTTTGTGATCATGATTATAATTATTGAATGAAATTGGTTTCAATCCCAAATCTAGAGGTTTTGTAGTTTCATTCTCCTTTTTTATCACCCGTTGGGAGGTAGGTTCCCTCTCTCTCATATATACTTATACTTGAACATAAAGGATCAGTTTTATTTAATGACTTTATTTTATTTTATATGGAAATATTAGATGATTTCTTGAAAGAAAACTCTTTTTGGTATGTTTTGGAAGCATGATAACTTGAATGACTTTTGGAAAACCCCTTTGTTTTTATAATATTAAATTATGGTTATAAAAATATGGTTTTGTTTTAATGAAAAAAACATGTTTTATGAGATATTTTAATGGGAAAAATGATTTTATTTGTAATTAATTGATATAATAAATTGGAAAAAGGGGTTGTCATGACTTCATATATATTAATATGACCCAGATTAAGGGGTGTGGTTCTAGATTGGAGGCACTTTGAGATTGGTCTCCTGGTGATGAATTGGTGGGTTATTGATTAACCACTCAGGAGTATGAGATCATCCCTTATCATGAATGTGTGTGTAAATTTATGGATTTGGATTGGGTATACTAAATGGAATTAATGGAATGAATGAAATTAATGGAAATAATGAGAGTAAATGATAAATTATTCTATTTTTCAATTTAATTGATATAAATTGGAATACTCTTTGGATATTATTATGTTGTTATAATATATGTTTTTTTACTATGATCCAACATGTTCTCGTCATTGGGGATTGAGTTTGTAATTTTCTTTTGAAAATCATATTGGTTATGTTTAGTCATCCCCTATATATGGAATTTAGTCCATATATAGAGGTTATTATTCCTGAGATAGCTAAAGGAGAGGTATTTTATTACTCTAGTTTAGCATCATGATGCTACTTCCTTGGATTTTGTTTGGATCTAGGAGATTCTCTCTTGGAGTCATTTGAGTGATGACACATCAGTGTTTCTATATCAACATTTCTTTTAGTTTTGGGTGGATAACATTTTTTACTTTCAACAGATACTCTATTTTTTATTTTTTTGGTATTATTTTTGAGTTGTATCATTGTTAATCATGAATTATATAGTTTTTGGTTGTTTTTACCTTTTGTGATGAAATTTCATATTTTTTAAAAAATGGAAAATCATCCCCCCAGTGTTTATAAAATCCATAAGTATTTATTTCTAGCCTTTGGTGTCTTAGGAATGTCACCTAAGGTCAATAGAAACCCCGACCATTCCCAAGACAATTGGATGGGAGGGTATGTTGCACTAATAGTGTTTTATACTTACATAAAACTATATTATGATCTATAATAATATTTTCACCTTGTTCAAAGGGTATTTAAATAATCATAGATCATAAATAAAGTGTGTATGCTAACTGATTGTCTATAACAATGCTTCAATAATAAATACTAGTAGAAGGAGGCCAAACTAAATTTATAGGCTCTTCATTATCCAAACATTTCACAAAAGTGGGATATCAATAGGTAGCACACTTCATTTGATATGATTAACCCCCAATGATTAGTTCATATCTTAGTGAGCTTCCATGGGAATGACATGAATGAGAATAACTAACTTCTCTATGATTCATGAAACAAAATTATTGTAAATAAATTGATATTTTAGAGATCATGTTTGATTAATGGTATCATAGTTTTGGAAAAAAGAATACTCCATATTCCACATCTATATTGGTCTCAATTCTTTAATAACCAAATTAAAGACACCCTTTAAATTTTTGACCAAATTTAAAAAACCAAGACTGACATGTCTACTAACTCAAAAATCGGTCCTTAGTAATGTTTTACTATGAGACTACTTTGAAAAAAACTGATAGACTACTACCTACATGGGATAATGTACTATCAACCCAAGTGGGGATCTAGTGGGATAGTTTGTGTCACAGTGGATCAATATAATGGTTGTTTATTTTTATCCAATTTCACTCATTGGATAAGGGAAGTTATTTGAAGAAAATGAGTTTTTATTAAAACTATGGGATTAAAAATTTAATATAATGGGTTTTTTATTTGATACACTTTTATAACTTTTTTAAAAAGAATATAAAGATAAAAGGAGTTTTATCTAAGATATCCAATAAGTTTGTTCAAATATGAGAGATATGATCTCACTACCCAACAAATGTTAATATTTAATGAATAAAGTATTCATTTCAAAATAAGTCTCAAAAAACATAAAAGGTTATATATGGTGTTTTCTAACTATTACTCTACGCCACACATTTATTTTATGGGCCCATGTCCTTGGGTTGGTCATAGTCCCCAATTCCCCACATTCCCACCTAAAAAAGGTAGGAGTACTCCACCACTATGGTTGATGATGTCATCTTCTTGATAAAAATGGGATGATGGGATGTGAACTCTTCCTTCCATTGATTCCTCGTTGGAGTCTATCCCCAGATTTATTTATCCTATATAGATATAATATATGTTCATGGATCTAATTTTCATTTCCATCGTCTACTGGACACCGGTTACATATGATTCCTTCTTCCATAATAGGGAATCTACCTATGTTTGGAGATGATGATGATGCTAGGAATGTAGGGAAACTATAAAATTATTATTCATTTAGTGTTGTGAGGGAATATTATACTCAGAATATAAGATTTTTTAGGTAAAAAAATCAGAGTCATCATGTGATAGAAACGAGGAAACATATATTCATTACCTCAGGAATACAAGGATCATCCCCTCAAGGATCCTATACTCATCACACAAGTTGACCAACATTTTTTATATAAGGCATATAGCACTTATCACATAAGGAAACTTATGCATGTCATATAAATCTTCCCATAATCCTCACCTAGGTAATCTGGTTCTCAGTACACCGAGAATGAACTTAGGATCATCACCTTAGGCATGGGTAGAGAGATCAAATGCACATCATATACACTCATGAGGATGGAAACCTAAGGAATTTCATGATTGAAACATGATTTAGATACCCATGTTCATCACCTACGTTGGGAATAAGAGATCATATGCACTCCATAAATGCTTCTTAGGCTCGCCACTAAGGACTAGGTTTTTGATGCATTAAGAGGGGTCACTAGTTTAAAGATGAGTGAGGGCGATTCAAATATTTAGATTCTAGTGTGAATATTCCCAAAAACACTCTCCATGTGTTGCTCAATCACATGTTTATATTCTAATGGGGATGCATCTTATATACTCTTATCACATATATTTCCATACACAAGTTATCATGCATTGGTGATGCCAAACTCCGTTAGGGAAAATTGGATTTTCATGGAGAGAGGTTTGTCATATTCATGATGGGAATTTAAACAATAGTGTTTTCAAGTCCCCAGGGAGGTCTATTTGGGATAATTCCAGGATTAAAACTCAAAGAGGCATCACACATATGTAGTCAATAGATAATCATAAAAACCCATTTAGTTTTATTCCTCAGTAAAATATCATGTTACTAGACTATACAATGAATTTTAACATCATGTAGTAAAGATGCTTGTGTGGAGAAAGGATTGAAAACAATGGATAGTGTGGGGTTTATTCATAAATTCTTCCTAGAATATAGAGGTATCATTACATTTACATCACATGAGGAATCTTGTACTTTTCACATGAGATATCCTATATTTTTCATATAGGTAATCCTATGTTAATCATATATGTTAAGGATGCATTTTAATATCATGTACTGAGGATGTTGGATACATTGTTTTATGTGGTATAGTGAGGATGGTGTGCTATGTATTTTAAATTTTTATTGGTCAGTTGTAGTGAAATTTATTTTAATGTCTTACAGCTTAAATTTTTTTGGGGCTTATCTATGATGTTTCACATGTGATGCTAATGTTAAATGAAGTTATGTGTGGGGATTATGTATGTGTGATGCCCTAGTTCTATTAAGTAGAAATGATGGTTTGTGAGGGGCTTATGTAAGTGTGTTTCTAGAGTGATAGTGATGAGAAGAAAATGTGTGATTGGGTATTATGAAAGCATGTTTCCCAGGTGATTCTAAGGAGTGATGAAAGTATGCGTGTGGGATATAGAGAGTGTGTTTCGTAAATTTTTTCTCAAGAAAAATAATTTCAAGAATGGGGAATAAATGAGTGTGATGCCTAAGTGATTCTATGAAAAGATGAAGGTATGTTTGGGGCTTACATAAGTAGGATACCTTGGTGATACTAAGGAGAAGTAATGTTTTGTGCACGGTTTATGTAAATGTGATTCCTGAGTTACTCTATGGAGTATCAATTGTATGTGTTATGACTAGGAGATTGTGTTTCTTGGGAGATTATAAGGATAATCCATTGTATGTGTGAGGATTATGCAAATTATTTTCCCTGTATGCTAGGGAAAATATCATGCTCGCCCCATGATCCATCATATTCAAGGCATCCCCATGGAATGTGGCATCTTGTGTTTGTCATGTAAGAAATATTATTCTTATAATATATTGTATGAAAAATTTTAACATCATGCATCATGTGAGATATGCTTCACAACATATCTTCATAAAGCTAGGAAATTATGTATGGGTAGTACACCTAGAGTTTTCCATTCATTATTCCTCAAGTAAAATCATGAGGATATGTATACCAATGTATGGGTTAAATAATATGATTAGGGATTTTACCAGAGGAGGAGGTCCATAGGGATTCCTTTAGAGTATATATTATACTTATGGGTATTGAGAAATATGGTTTCCCATCCATTTTTCCTCATGTTGGGTCATAGGAAAATTTTGACCAACTACTCAGCCTGGTAAAATGATTAGAACTTAAAATAGAGGAGGAGGCCCATGGGGAGAAAACATGTAGTTTATCACCATCCATAGAGGTGTATTTGGTGTAAGACTAGGATTATGACCATTATATGGGCTTCATATGTATCCTTATAAATGGAATTTAAACCATCATAGTTTGGTTCCACATAATGGGGAACTTTGTACCTTTCATGGTCGTGTAACAATGAACATTGTGGTTCCTTTTATGTTCATGTATCCATGACTAGATGAATTCTATTTTAAGGTCATGCATTTAAGGCCTATCTTTTGTTTGGTTTAGATTCATATATTAGGTACTACGGTGGTCGACCCATGCTCAAGCCATGAGGAATCCTATACTCAAAATGTATGGAATATTTTGATTCTCCAAAATAGAATCATATGCTCAATACATAGAACACACTATAGTTTAACATCATATAGAATATACTATTAGGTGGGAGATTCTAAGAAATGGATATTGCTGGACTTACACCGATGAAAACAATTCTTGTGCAATCTAGAATATGTGTCAAGTGATGAGATTTTTGGAATAACATGAGGAGTATCTGAAATAATTTTTTTCAAGGAAACCAAGTGGATTATCTTGAATCACAACATCATAAATGGACTAAGAGAAATATGTCAACTTGAGTTATTTCAAGGAGCATATAGGTGTATCATGATTCATGGAATAATCATGGATGGAGGTTAGGGTTTTACATGCCGTATCCAAAAATGTCCTTGACCCAGAAAAACATAAAGGCTTATGACCATTAATATTAAGATGATGATAATGAAGGGAGTGGGTCGGAGGACCGGGATCACATCCAAACAATGGTCTTGATAGGAGGTATGGGGGAGGAAGTTCCATATTATAGATTAGTAGGCATAAATCCGAATAATTATTTCATTTACTTGTGCACTATTTCACTCAATATTTCACTTTTTCACACAACTGTTAACTATGACATACAACATTTCACTATGTCACACAACTTCAGTGTTTCATGAATATTGGTGTGCATGAATCATGGAATATGATAATGATTAAAAAACTATATCAGATAACTTTATAATTGCAAGAAAATAATGTTCCCTTAATGTTTAAACAGTATAGGATAATTGTTTTTGTCATGACCTGTCCTAATGGGGCCCGCGCCGGGACTCCCCAAGCCCACCTCCAATAGGCCATGGGCTGGTAACTAGCACTGAGTAGGCATAACACTAACATGGTAGGCATAGAATAAGTACATGTACACACAAACACATCTTCAAGCCCACAAATGCTGAAAAGTAATAAAAAAATGCATGCATACAACTAAACCTAACCAACATAGTACAATGGAAGTAAAGTGAAAAAAGTAAACTGGGCCAGAATACAAGCCCACCAAAAGAAAGAGTCTGCAAAAAAAAATTCCAACCTGTAAGCAAGAAAATAGGTATTGGGACTGCTGCTTGTGGCCATAGGAACACCTCAGCCTACAAGGAACTCAGAAAGCTCGGTTCGGTCCTGGTCCACCCTAGACTTCGTCAAAAGGTTGCTCCTCTTCACAAGACACGACGTATGCGGGAAAATCCCGTGAAGGGGTGAGTATAACAATACTCAGTAGGGGACCCTGAAAACCACAAACCAATACACAAAGTAAAAATACAGTCATCTCTACACAGTATATGCCTACTTAACATATAGCAAGAGAAACACATCCAGATATACTCAAAACCCAGACCCGCAGTCTTGAGGTAAGTCCCAACAACCCCATACCCACATTAGGGGTTCATTTCAAAGATTCCACGAAAAACTTGTCTGGGAGAACTCAATTCATGTGTCTGATAGATCTGATGACGTCTGTCCGTGAAGTACTGTTCATCGGGAAAATCCATGAGAGAGATAGATGCTCTAATAGATCTAAAGAGAGAACAGATACACTCATTCCGGGAGAACACACTTCTGAGTGAGAAAAGATCATGATACATGGATGAGGATTACTGTCAGGGCATTGGCAGATACCAAGAATCATCAAGATTCTACCTGCTAAGTAGAGGATCGACATCCGGTAGGATTGGTCACATTAATGTCTAACTCTACCTTGGGTCAAGAATGGATAGAGGATCTCTCTCTGAGCCTCTTGAAGGGATACATGACTCTATCTCCAGAAGTCCTGCTGAAGGGATCATACTCCTGTAGATGGAAACGATACCTAACCTTCAGGGGAATGAGAAAAGGGGCACTAACCCAAACTAAACTTGTCTAAGGAATGAAGGAAAATAAGATCAATACATGTATATAAAGGTACACGGTGTGTAGAAGGGATCACACGTCGTGTCCCTCGACTCTGGGTACTGCCCGTGTACAATGGCCCGAGTCTGGAGAACATGTTGTGTAAAAACGTATATACATGGCATATCGGATGGATCACATGTCGTAGGCATCTAGGATCCACTTTGTGTACGCTGGCCATGTGCGCATACATGGCCTCAACTTGTGTATTCCAACCCATGTAACTGGTACACGGGGTGACTCGCATAACCGGCCTCATCTAGCCATGTGGTGGATTACATAGAGTGCCCTCCACCCTATGTCTATGTATCATCCAAGATACACGTCGAGTCTCATGTAAGTAACCACATGTTGTGTAACAATAGTCACATGTCGTGTCAACACTTCGTGTTTCCCAGAACTTCAGTCGCCGCTAGGTAGGGGCCACACATCGTGCCCTCCCGGGAGCATGTCATGTTCTTCACTGTGTGGAGTGCGGAAACCCTAGTTGCCACAATGCCGACCCCATACAACATGTTCTTCGGATAGCATGCCGTGTTCTTTAGAATTTTTCAGAATTGTGATTCCTCCGTCATTGCACCTCGTTCGATCTTCAGATGCTCGTTCTAGTGATCCGTTTACCACAAAACTCAAGATCCAAGGTCTCCCTGCCATGCCATAGACGTTTTGGGGGGTTTGGGGTGTTTGATCAGACCTGAAACCTAATTTCGATCCACCGACTCGAAAAACGATTAAAGAACAATTTCTCCTGATTCGAGCTGATTCGTCATCTTCAATCATTGTCGCACCTCCTCTGGGTTGTCACGATGTTCAATCTCCGATTTGGGACTATTGCATTGTAAAATGTATTTGAAATGATTCGTTGTTCGTTTCCCCACAAAGAACACGAAGAAAGAGGGAAAAAAGTGGGAAGAAATCCAATAAACCAAATTGAGGAACGAACCTATGCCATTGTTCGTCATGGTGTTGATCTTCTCCCGTTATAAGAATTAAACATGATGAATCAAAAAAAAATCTCAAACAAGCATGGATCAATTCCCAACAATAATCCCCAAGAAAACTATAACCCTCCCGCAAGAATACGCGATTCACGGATCAACATGTTCAGGGGTTAATCCA
This sequence comes from Viscum album, assembly GCA_963277665.1. Classification (NCBI taxonomy): domain Eukaryota; kingdom Viridiplantae; phylum Streptophyta; class Magnoliopsida; order Santalales; family Viscaceae; genus Viscum; species Viscum album. The sequence continues at coordinate 221,748,826 of OY728123.1, read as the reverse complement.
CGTTTGTCATTTAATCAAAGAATGGGGAAACAAATCAAAGCAAAAAAACCCTACCTCGATTCAGTTGGATAACGATCATCGCGCCGTGTTTGTTGGCGAGGTTTCTTCGAATCCGAGATGCATCGATCGATCCATCCATTGTCGTTCATTGTCAAGAGGTTTCTCTAAGTGTTCTCCTCTCCACGCCTCTAGAAATTTCCAGGTTATGAGGCTGACCCTAGAGTCTCTCTTAATAGATTATTTAAAATCTCTCATTGTCGTGTTATGGAAATATTTGAAATAAAATATTTTGTTTTATTTTATTTCCTTTTTAAACGTCCAAAAACTAACTTCTGCAGCTGACCTGCGCTGGTCAATGTTAGGCCCTGCCTAAGGTAAAGTCGCTGCATTGAATGCAACGGTGCCCTCAAATTTCTAATCTGGGCACCCGTTTGAATGTTATTCCACTTTTCCATGAAAACTGCTCACATGTGATATTTAGAGTTTAATTTTTTTCAAACATTTATTCAAGGAACCCCGAGCCTTAGAATCGCACGCTGTTGTAAATCCTGATCTCAAAATAATTCCCTATAATATTTAAAATTAATACACAGAAAATCTGAGACATTACATTCTCCCCACCTTATGACTTTACATCCTGAAAATCCAAAGCAAAGGGGGGATACTCAAAAAGATGAGGGTACTGGGAAAAAATATGAGCCTCCTACTCCCACGTGCTCTATTGAAGATTCTCGTGCTTCCACCGGACACGCACTAGGGGAATCGCTCGCTGATGCAGGATTATCTCCTATCGATCCTCGATCTCCACCGGGTACTCTGCGAAGGTTGTTCCGTCTTCAATGTCTAGCTCGCCCCAGTCGAGGATGTGTGATGGATCATGCACGTACCTCCTCAACCGCGAGACATGGAAGACACCGTGTACCTGATGCAACTGCGGTGGTAAAGCTAGGAAGTACGCCAACTCACCAAATCTACGCAATATATGAAAGGGGTCGATGAAACTCGAAGACAACTTGCCACCTCGGCCAAATCTCCACAACCCTCATCGAGGTGAGACCCGAAGGAAGACATGGTCTCCCTCCTCGAACTCCAAAGGTATCCTCCATCTGTCAGCATAAGAATTCTGCTAGCTCTGTGCAGTCTTCATCCACTCTTGGATGATCTTTACCTTCTCAGTGGTAGCTCGCACCAGCTCTGGACCCATGAGTGCTGACTCTCCGGGGTCGGTCCAGAAGAGTGGTGACCGACAGGGTCACCTGTATAAATACTCGAACGGTGCCATACTGATGATGGAGTGGTAGCTATTGTTCTATGCAAACTTCGCCAGTGGTAGGTGGTCCTCCCAACTACAACCAAAATCTAAGATACAGGCTCGCAACATATCCTCCAAAACCAAAATGGTCCTCTCTGTCTGACCATCGGTCTGGGGATTGAATGTCGTGCTCAAGCGTAGATGAGTCCCAAAGGCCTCCTCCAATCCCTTCCACAACCAGGATTTGAAGCACAGATATCAATTTGAGACTATCGTCGAAGGGACACAATGATGTTGAACTATCTCTTGCATGTAGAGGCGTTCCAAACTCTCTACAGAACTCTACTCCTTGATAGCTAGGAAGTGGGATGACTTGGTGAGTTGGTCAATGATCACCCAGATGGAATCATGTCCCTTGGACATTCGTGGTAACCCTATCACGAAGTCCATCGATATTCCATCCCACTTCCACTCTAGCACTTCTAGGGGTAAGCTAACCCTACTGGAACCTGGTGCTCAGCCTTCACCTGATGGCACGTAAGGCATCAACAAAAAAACTCTTCTACTTCCTTCTTCATGCCTATCCACCAGAACTGATGTTGGAGATCCTAGTACATTTTTTCTACTTTGGGATGTACCGCCAAGGGGGATGTATGAAACTTCCTCAGGACCTCATCTTGTAATGCCACCGGTACAACTTTGCGCCCTCTAAAAAGGACTATGTGCTCCCCACCTTGCAAATATCCATTAGGAGCATGTCCTATAGACAACTGAGCATGTAAAGTCTCACAGTCGACATCCCCTAGCTTTTCCTCCATGAATCTCCGTTAGAGTGGAGGGGTGATAACCATCAACTGGAGATAAGCCGCATCATCTCCATCCACAAAGGATAACTGTAGCGAGGCCAACTGCTCTGACGCCTCACTCAGCAGCTGCGAACTCGATCTCCTACTGAGAGCATCTTCCACAACGTTCCCCTTCCAAGGATTATAGACGATATCAAAGTCATAATCCTAGAGGAACTCTAGCTATCGCCCTTGCTGTAGATTCAGATCCTTATGTGAAAAGATGTAATTTAGGCTCTTGTGGTCAGAGTAGATGATAAACCTTTCACTCATCTAGTAGTGTCGCAACATCTTCAATGTGAAGACTACCACTTCCAATTCAAGATCATGGGTCACATAGTTATGCTCATGCAACCTTAGCTGGCATGAACCATAAGCAATCATCATCTCTCTCTGAATTAGGACACGGCCAAGCCCAGTCCCTGATGCGTCATAGAAAATTACGTACTCGACACCCTCTTCTGGAAATCTCAAGATCGGTGCGCTCATCAAAATCTGCCTCAACTGCTAGAAATCATGTTGGAACTTCTCTGTCCATACGAAAGGATGCCCCTTCTGGGTTAAGGCTATCATCAGTGCTGATATCCAGGAGAAATCAGGGATAAATCTCGGGTAGTATCCTGCCAGCCCAAGGAAGCTCTGCACCTCTATCACACTCTGGGGTGGCTCCCATGCTAACACTTCCTCGACCTTAGCCAGGTCCACTCCTACTCCATCTTCTGAGATAACATGTCTCAAAAATTGGACCTCATGTATCCAGAACTGACACTTCTTGATCTTCCCATAAATCTGGTTCTCTCGGAGTACGTCTAGGACCATTTGCAGATGTCTCACGTGCTCCTCCTCTGACACCGAGTACATAAAGAAGCCATTGATGAAGACCACTACAAACCAGTCTATGTATGGCTGTAAGATCTGGTTCATAAGTCCCATTAACACTGCGGGGGTGTTCGTCACACCGAAAGGCATTACCAAGTACTTGTAGTGACTGTAGCAACATGTAAAAGTTTTCTTGTGTATATCCTCATCCCGTAATTGTAACTGGTGGTAACCTGATCGAAGGTCAGCCTTTGAGAACCATTTCACCCCTCTCAGCTGATCGAAGAGGTTGTCGATCCTCAGCAGTGGATACTTGTTCTTAATCGTTACTTGATTCAGGCACCGGTAATCCACACACAACCTCAAACTCCCGTATGCCTTCTTGGAAAACAAAACTGGGGCCGCCCAGGGTGAAACACTGAGTCTTATGAAGCCCTTGCTCTGAAAATACTCCAACTACACCCTCAACTCGCGAAGCTCTGTGGGAGCCATCTGATAAACTGGTGAGGATATTAGTGTCGTTCTAGTGTTTAAGTCGATGCGGAAGTCGATCTCCTGGTGGGGAGGTAATCCTGAAACATCTTCTGGAAAGACATCCGCGTACTCTGCCACTACTATTGGGAAGTGGAAGCTCACAAAATATATTGCTCTAAGGGTAAGGATAACCAACTCATGATTGATCGGCTGCACCCTCCTATGCATGAGACCATTTTGTGCTGCCTGGGTCTCCTTTTCACCAACAAAGGAAAACCTCATCCCATTGCTGCGGACACACTGCACTCTTTGCCTAAATCATTGAATCTGGTCATGGACCGAAGATAAACAATCCATACCGAGAATGACGTCGTAAGGCTTCGACACTACCACTAAGAGGTTCCAACCAAAACTATCACCTCCAAGGAAAAGATTACACTGTCTGCAAAGATGCATGATCATCAATTCTCTTCCTATGGGTGTCTCCAAGCATAAGGGTCGAGTCAACATCTCTACTAGAATCTCAAGGTTTCACACAAGACATGTGATGAGGAAGGAATGAATAGAACCCGTGTCTAGAAGTATGATAGATAAGGTAGCGAAGACATGGATCATGCCTCAGATCATTCATGGAGTCCCTAGGTCATACGCATCGACTGCATGTAGTTGTCTCTACACCTGTCCCCCAGCTCCCTGAGCCTGGTGCAGACCTCCTAGGGGTGGTGGTGGAAGTTGATCAAAGTGCTTTCCACCACCTGCAACACTCCCTGATCCTCTTCCACGTCTTCCACCTGGCATGTATGTCTGCTCCACTCTCTACCTTTTCCTCGATGGTCCATCCACTGCCTCCCTATCAGCATTTCAGTGGATTGAAAAGTCTCTAGCGAGATATCCTCTACCGTCGCACGAGTAGCATTGTCTGTCCCTAGGATGACTGGATCCAGTCTGAGAGCCTTGGGTCGTCGATCCCTTGTCCTGGGTCCTCCTGTGACTTCTCACATGTCCTAATCCCTGTGCCGAACATCGGCTCCCTACTGTCGAGGTCTCTACACCTATCTGCTTACTGCTGACTACCGTCAGCTACCTTTGTTCCGCCAAGAAACTCTCAATCACCAAGGCCCACTCAAGCACTCTAGTATAAGTTGAAATGCATAAAGGCACGAAACTAGCTTTGATGTTCCGCCTTAGACCTCACTCGAAGGTTCAAGCTCTGATGTACTGATCCCTGGCCATATCCATCGAGTAGCTGTTGAGGTTGGTGAACCTCGATAAATAGTCAATCACTATCAAACTGCCCTTTTAGAGATGAAGAAGCTCCTGGATACGCATTGATCTCAGCATAACTGGAGATAACACCTCCCTAAAGAGCCTCTCTAACTCCATCCATGAAAGAGTCTCCTCGTCATGAGTCTGTGTTGTCAAACTCCACCATCGACCCACTGAACCCTGAAGAAGGCTCGCTCCTAGGACCACCATCTGGTTTGTTGGTGTCCTCACTAGACAGAAAACTCGGATCACCACCTCAAGCCAGTCCTTAGCCGCTTGAGGGTCGGGCTCACCTTAGAACATGAGGGGTCTCTATCTCTGAAACTCATGGAGCACGCTCAGCTTGCGCTCCTCGTCTGTCGGTACTACAAGTACCACATGTTGCTCCACTAGTGGTGGTATAACAAGTGCACCACCTAGAGGTAACTCATGGGTAACTGGTCCCTATATCAAAGCTTCATCACTAAGGGGGTCATCCTCATGATCGAGATGTTGAATCCTAGCGGGTATGCATCGCGGAGGCATCCTGTAAGAATACAAGATGTACCATGGTAAAGAGTATATATGGATAGCTGACATTTAAGGACATGAACAACACAACCCATTCCTATATGATGCATGTAATATTCTTTTATTTCCCTACAACTATTGTTTTCATGTACCGAGTCGAAAAGCAGGTTATCATAGTCCCGATGTATGGATACGTCGGCCACCCGCACTAACACTGGAGTCCCTGGCCTAAAAGTCAAACTCAAAATAGTTAACACTATTTTCCCAAACCAATCACACAGACTCTTATTCCTAAGGTATAATCTACCACCTCTAATATCACTCTGTCATGACCCGTCCCAGTGGGTTCCGCACCACGATTCCCCAAGCCCGCCTCCAATAGGTCAGGGGATGGTGACTAGCACCGAGTAGGCATAACACTAACATGGGAGGCATAGCCTAAGTACATGTACACACACACACACATCTCCAAGCCCACAAATGCTGAAAATTAATAACCACTAAGGAACAAAATGTATGCATACAACTAAACCCAATCAACAGAGTACAATGGAAGAAAAGTGCGGAAAGTAAACTAGGTCAGAATACAAGCCCATAAAAATAGAGTCTGAAAACTACAAAGTCTAACCTATAAGAAAGAAAATAGGTATTGGGACTGCTTCTCATGGTCACAGGAACACCTCGGCCAGCAAGAAACTCAGAAAGCTCGGTCCGGTCCTGGTCTGCCCTAGACACCATCAAAAGGTCACTCGTCTGCACAAGACACAACAGTGCAGGCAAATCCCGTGCAGGGGTGAGTATAACAATACTCAGTAGGGGACCCCGAAAACCACAAAGAAATACACAAAGTAAAGGTACATTCAGCTCTACACAGTATATGCCTATTGAACATATAACAAGAGAAACACATCCAGATATACTCAAAACCAAGACCCGTAGTCTAGAGGTAAGTCACAAAGACCCCATACCCACACTAGGGATTCAGTTCGAAGATTCCATGAAGCACTTGTCTAGGAGAACTCACTCCACAAGTCTGATAGCTTTGATGATGTTCGTTCGAGAAGTAATGTTTATAGAGAAAATCCATGAGAGAGATAGGTGCTCTGATAGATATGAAGAGAGAACAGATACACTCATTTCATGAGAACACACTCCTGAGTGGGAAAAGATCACGATACACGGATGAGGATCACTGCTAGGGCCTTGACAGATACCATGACTCATCTGGATTCCACCTACTAAGTAGAGGATCAACGTCCTGTAGGATTGGTCACGTCGATACCTGACTCTACCTAGGGTCAAGAATGGACATAAGATCTCACTTCGAGCCTCTCAGAGGGATACATGACTCTATCTTGGGAAGTCCTACTGAAGTGATCACACTCCTGTGGATGGAAATGATACATGACCTTCAGGGGGATGAGAAAAGGGTCAATAACCCAAACGAAACTTTTCCAAGGAACGACAGAGAAGAAGATCACGCCATGTATAGAAAGGTACACAGCGTGTAGAAGGGATCACATGTTGTGTCCCTCGACTCCGGGTACTGCTCGTGTACAACGGCCCGAGTCTGGAGAACATGTCCTATAAAAATGTATGTACACGGCGTGTGGGAAGGATCACACGCTGTATCAAGGTATATGGGGTATGCTCTGTGTATGCTGGCCATGTGCCCGTACACAGCCTCAACACATGTATGCCAACCTGTGTAACTGGTTCACGGGGTGACCCGCATAACCGGCCTCGTCTGTCCGTGTGGTGGAGTACATGGCATGTACTCCACCCCGTGTCTGTGTATCATCCAAAATACACACCGAGCCTCGTGTAAGGACCCACATGCCGTGTGAAAATGGTCACACGTCGTGTCAACACTTCGTGTCACCCGAAACTTCAGTTGCCGCTGGGTGGGGCCCACATGTCATGTTCTCTAGGGAGCATGTTGTGTTCTTTGTTGTGTGCAGTGCAGAAACCCTAGCTGCCACCATGCCGACCCCACACGGTGTGTTCTTCGGAGAACATTCCATGTTCTTTGGAGAACACGCCATGTTCTTCGGGATTCTCTAGAACCATGAGTCCTCCACCACTACACCTCTATCGACCTACCAATGCTCGTTTCGACAATCTGTTTGCCACGAAACTCAATATCCAAGGTCACCCTGCCATGTCATCGATGTTTCAGGGGGTTTCAGGTGTTCAATCGTCCCTAGAACCTCATTTCGATCCACCCGCAAGAAGAACGGTCGAAGAACGATTTCTCCTAATCTAAGCTGATTCATCGTTCGTCGTCGTCGTCGCACTTCTACTAGGTTTTCACGATACTTGATCTCTGATTTTGGACCGTTGCATTGTGAAACGGGTTTGCAACGATCTTTTGTTCGTCACCCCGCGAAGAACGCAAAGAACGCAGGCAAAAAGGGGGAACAAATCCAATAAAGCAAATTGAGGAACGAGCCTCCGCCATCATTCGTCACGGTGTTGATCCGCTCCCGTTAGAAGGATTAAATAGGAAGAATCAAAAATAATCTCAGACAAGCGTAGATCAATTTCCAGCAATAAGCCCCAAGAAAAATATAACCCTCCCGCAAGAACGCGCAATCCGTGGATCAACCTGTTCGTGGGTTGATCTGCGTTCGTCATTTAATCGAAAACGGGGAAATGAATCAAAGCAAACAAAACCCCTACCTTGATTCGGTTAGAGAACGATCATCGCTCCACGTTCGTTGGCGAGGTTTTGTCGAATCTGAAGTGCGTCGAACGATCGATCTGTTGTCGTTCATTGTCGAGAGGTTTCTCCAAGGGGTCTCCTCTCCATACCTCCAGAGAATTTCTGGGTTATGCGGCTAACTATGGAGGTTCTCTTAACAGCTTATTTAAAAGCTCTCGTCATCGTGTTATGGAAACGTTTGAAATAAAATATTTTATATTATTTTATTTCCTTTTAAAACGTCCAAAAACTAAATTTTGCAGCTGACCCATGTTGGTCGATGTTAGGCCCCGCCTAAGGTAAAGTCGATGCTTTGAACGCAAGGGTGCCCTCAAATTTCTGATTTGGGCACCCATTTGAAAGTTATTCAACTTTTTCAGGAAAACCGCTAATACGTGCTGTTTAGAGTTTAATTTTTTTCAAACATTTATTCCGGGCACCCCAAGTCTTAGAATCGCACGCCATCACAAAGTCTGGTCTCAAAATAATTCCATATAATATTTAAAAATAATACATGGAAAATCCGAGACATTACAGTTTTCTCCATGGAGAGAGTTACATGAAAACATATCAAGAAGTTTTGCATGTGTTGAAGGAAATCATGAGGCAATTTCATGCATGTTTGTGATTAAGGGGTTGTTTGAAGCATGAAAACATGAGTTTCATGTGACGAGAAAATTGACACTAAAATCCTTGGGTTCCATCCTGAAAATGAGGGTTGATTCCATAACTACAGTTATTTTGGCTATCATGTGCAACTTGGATTATGCTGTGAAACTTTGGTTGCGTCATGCGACTATAGAGTTATACAAAAATGACATTGTTTTTTAGAGGTTAACTCGCATATACAAAGAGATCTTTTAATTGATCTAATGTTAGGTTAAACCAAGTTTTACATCTTTGAAGGAGTTTTGTGTAGTATTGTAATGTTTCCTGAAATTCCATATATTGTTTCTAGATTTCCTTAGTCAACTGTTTTCTGATTTATAATTTTAATGGGCCAAAAAAATTGATCTGTAAGTCTATTTGGGCTCCATGACTAATCAAATCGAATATGAAAAACCAATGTACATACCTGTATAATGTTTTCAACATTCAATGATTCCTAGAAGATTTTTTCTTCATTAACATATAATAAGGATACGATAGGTTATATTTTAAGTATCCATAGTACATGAAATGAGTATAATATCAAAATCACAATGGAATTTCTATCTTAGAAAAATATTATTGAGAAAATAACGTTTCTAATAATATATTATAATAATTATTGGAGTCACAGAAGTTATATTTATAAAAAATAAATGATCATACCAATTGTATTCAAAGTTAAATTAACTTTATATTTTAAAATATTTTATGATGTGTTGTTAAAGAAAATAATATAAATATTCATATTTTATTTCCAAATCATCTTAATGTAAATGTTATAATTCAATGGTTTTATATGAATATGATGAACATTGAAAAATATATAAGTAGAAAATAGAAGATACTAACATCATAATAGTAGATGTTGTGATGAAAATAATTCTAAATATAGTGGTAAAAATTAAATATTTTTATTATGATTCATAATTCTCTCCATTATTCAAAAAATATATCATTATAAATTTTACTTATTAGAAAATTTTAGGGTGATGTTTTATAAGATGTTCACATGGAGATGTTATAGGAATTACATAGAGATGTAATACGTTTAACAAAACCTTCAATGTGTTGGAAACAAAAGGACTATCAGGAAGTATAGCATATGAGGTATGATTATGAAAGTGATTATGTATAGTTTTATTAATATTATTAAATTTCAATAGGAATATAAAATTTATCAAGTCATAAAAATTTAGTTTCTACTATATCATTCATTCAAATATTTCCTATATGTTATATGATGAGAAATGATAATTGACCTATCAAACTATAATTTTGAGGTATCACTAATCAATGTTAATTGTGGAGTGTTATAGGCTGTGATAAAATATTAATTCTATCATGAGTGGGATTTCATATTATGATATGAAATATACACATGAGAAACATATGTATTTGTGTGTATGATAACACACAATGTATATAACATAGTTGTATCACACACTATGTCACTTGTATATAATGGGTGCAGGTTTCATATTGAATCCTCATAGATGATGTTGGAATGATACCATGAATTAAAAAATTAATGATTTGATACCTTTATTATGAAATCCTCAAGGCAAAGTTAATTATGGGTGGTTCGATATATTGTTTATTATGTCATATAATAAGGCTTAACCAAAATGAGACTTATACTCACATTTAATTTTTATGAAATTTTGGGCCTTGATTAATATTGACTAAGGATGTGTATTTTCATACTTAGATATGGTGAATTTTATGTACTTATATATTTTTATTATTGGAAAGTTATATGATCTTCCACTTGGATGAATGACATGTGATGCGTTCAACCATTTGGTTTGTCTATACTTGGATAACTGATAACTTATGTGTAGAAAAAATAATACTGATATTTTCTTTGAATAGTGGTTAATTGATATCTTCCAAAAATAGATTATATAACTATATATATTTTTATATCACACAATGGAATGGGGGTTCACGCTATTTGGTTTTTTGAATTAAGAATATGTTTTCTTAAAAATTATTTATATAAAAAATTCATACCTACACCAAAACTATTTTATAGAATATCCAAAATGTGTTTTAGATATCTTTTCACAAGTTATTTTGTGTTATATAACATGTGGTGAAAATAAATGATATTATTTCTAAAATCAGTTTTACTGGGAAGGTTAGGGTAGAGCCCTTTTTATTAAAAAACGAAAAAGAAAATACAAGAGGAAAGGATGGGTGAGGTCATACAAGCAACATGCCCTCATACCAAGAAAACCAAAAAGAAAGATAAAAGATCATAATCATCATACCAGCTGGATTCAAATTCCAATGGACCATGGGACCTGGTAACCATAGTTGGCTTAAAATAAGAGTAATCTTTCCTATGTCTTTCTTTCCTAGGAGGAACAGGTTGAAAACTTTCATCATTCACAACAACGCTTTTCCCTTTGTATAAAACCTGAGCATGAGATGATTTTTTAGGGAATGATCCTCGATATCCTCCCATCATCCATGGATACCTTGGGTTTCCTTTAATTTATTAATTTCCTCTTGAATCCTTAAAAAGTTCTCACCATCCTCCCAGTTTTGTTTTCCCTCAGATATAGGAGTAGACATCTACACACACTGGTCCATTTCCAAATTCACTCCTTGTTTAAGGTTGCCCTCATCCGCTTGTTCATGCTTTGGTTCAGGCACCAATGTCAGGGTTGTCTCTAGCTCTGATTCAATTGAAACATGCCTACATTCCTCGGTTTCATGATTGGGTAACCCTTGATAATTACACTTAAGAACCTGAGTTTCTTACACTAGCTCATGAGATACATCTTCCACCATTTGTGAAACACTAGCATTAAAAGTTTCTTTTTTCTTATCATGGGGAAATTTCTTTCTGTCAGGAAAATCTACCTTATTTTGGGTAGTCTGCCTTCTCAACTTCTTCCTACAAGAGCCTCACGATTCCCTTTTAATAAACAAAAAGAGTAGATGACATTCTTACAACATTTAGCTTTGACATGGCCAATAACTTAATAGTCTAGACAGAAGTTCGGTAATTTCTCATATTCCACTTTAAGAGCTATGCCATCATCCAGCGCAGATAAGACTTAGTTGTAAATCAAACAGGAACTAAGGTCCACCTCCACCAGGACCCTAGAATAATGACTGAACTTCGTAAGCTCGGTGGTCATATCCATTCTAATCAGAATTCTCACAGCGGAGGTAATATCAAAGAGAATCTTGAGGTGCCAAAGAATCATGTAAAGACCAAAAATTTTAATCTACACTTGAGTCCTAGTTTTTTTTATAGAAAAAGGGATGAAACGAAAGTCTCATTCCTGAAAAAAAATCATACACAGCTTTAACGTAATTGAACCAATCTCCCATGCTATGCGCTTCAGCTCATCACATGGGAAAACAATTTGAAAAAAATCCCCGAACCATATCTATCCATCTCTAGTCAGAAAATCCCCATGCAGAATTTTACTTGCGAGTCAAATCATCAATTTTCCAAAATGCTCCATTAGGATGAACAAGATGCGCAATGATAGAATACTCACAGTTCTTAAATCTGTCAATAATAGCCTCCTTATTAGAAATCACATGATCAGTGTCACCCTTTCACACAATTTGATCAGTAGCAATCTCTCTTACAGATTCAAAATGCCTTCTATTTGAATCGGCTTCAACCACAGCTGAAAATTTTCCAAACCTATTTACTTAGGAAAACCAGAATGACCCCAGCCCAGTTCCATTACAGCAGCAGCCGTAGAATTAGGCCGATTCATGCCAACCTCGATCCCTACAGATCGTCCATCACCCTTAAAACCGATCCCCACCGCGACACACTGGCGCGCAACATGCATATCAGGTAACACAACTGCCACATAGGCTTCGGTCAACATTCACTGAGATTAGCCTCGACCGCCGTAGCAGACTTCGTCATGGCATCCACAGCCACTAGAGATCCAAGGAAAATTCCGTCGACTTCCCTGAACCCATCTCCCTGCCTCTTACCAGAAACAGAGGGACCAGATGTGGGGACGACACCCCCGCCGCCCTTGGTTGCGTTCACACGAGGAGCCATCCGAAGATCCTCTGCAACCGCCGCAGATGATTCGGCCAATGCAGATCTACCAGATCTGATACTCCCAACATCATAAATCACCGGAACCCTAAAATGCAGTGCCGAGGGAGTTGGTCCATTAGCCTTATCGCACGCCTTGTCTCCCGCGAGGAGTGTGAATCCAAGAAACCGAGGGATCTCCATAATTGAGAAACCCCAAACCGAGGGAGTGCCGAGATCGCCATTGTCTCCGTGAGGAAGAACCTACCGAACCCTAGCCGGAATCGCCATCCTCCTTCGTTCAATATAAGTTTTAGAAAAGATTTAAAAGGAGTAATTTATATATTTTCAAATGTCGTGCATATGTTTTAACACAATGGGATAAAATGAACCATGTCTCTCTGGTTTTGTTATAGGCGAGGGATTACTAGAAAATTAAATTTGATAAACCGCTATCATGTGGTGATTTTTACCACATCATTATCTTTATTAGTGTGAACCATCACATAGTGAGGATCACAAGGTTGTGGTGTTATCACATGTAGTATAATTGATGATTGATATTATGTAGTTTAGATACATTTATTTACATTTGATTTCATACATAATTTTTTTATCAAATGGCAATAACATATATAAGTTAGAAAGTCCAAATCATTTATTTAAATAATAAATAAATGAATCCTAATGATGCTTATTATTAAAAATTATGAGAGAGGTTTCATTGAAGAAAAAACTATGGGGAAATGTGTAAAATCCATCTACCATCATTGGATAACACATATAATGTGGATCATAGTTTATAATAATGTGGCTATGATTTAGGGGTCTAAATATTATGAAACTTCATGGGCAAAGATTTTAGTTTCTCAATCACTAGTTTTTTTATTTATAAAAGGTTCTAGTAAACAACGATAAACATATTATCCATCATAAAAGTTTGGTGATTCAATTAGACTACAAAAAATTTAAGTGGTATGACCCCATTGTCTTCACCTCAGTGATCAATATCAGTTCTTGTCAACAAGCTTGGAGATACTCGAATCATTAAAGAAAAAGTAATTAATTATTCATTTTTTTTAATTTCCATATAATTGAATGGAAATATTATATTTTGGAATAAGTTTTGGATTATGTCTCTCAATGCGTTCAGATGAATGTTATTACATATAAAACCCTTCAGAAATGACATATATAACACACGAGTTTACTATTTTTGTGTCAATTATCATGATCTCCCATATATGAACTTCACTAATTACAAATATTATGAGAATAAGAATCAATGATAATTATCTCATTAAACCTGATAGTATGATATAATATATATCCCATCAGATGTGTGTGTCTATATCACATGATATTTGATTATGATTACTATTATAGTATATCTAGGCTCACGTTATAGCGGAGAATTCGAATTCGATATTGACATTATAACATTACTAAAAACAATACCACATAGTGCATACAAAAATAAATTCACTACCATGATAAAAATAAAATAAGTATATAAATGAAACTATATTGATGCGATGACAATCTAAACGAACACTGCATGTTGGGACTAAGGTTCCCTTTTTTACATATTTGAACATTACATATTTGAACATGTCCTTGAAAATTCAAAACAGAAACCCTAGAAGGTTAATACAATTGGAAATATATGTGCATGTGCATGTGTAATAGTGTTTGAAATAGTTATTGATTGAATGATATAGGTGAAAATATATTTATGTACCATGGTGGATTAATTATGAAGTTATATAAAAGAATAAACATACATACAGTTGATCACTTCATCTATAAACTAGTAGGGTAATTTTACTACTTTCTTGGGTTATGATTCGGTTACTAGATAATTGGGTTCTAACTTGGTTTTGATTCTCAGAGTATACATAAATGCATGTTTTTCTTAGTGAATAATTGTTTAACATTCATGTTAACATTTGGAAGAAATAATTTTTTTTTAAATTTCGATTAAACATAGATCATGGAATTTTTTAAAATATAGTTTTTGATAAAGGATTCTTAGGCCTTTTAATAATAGAAAATAACAAGTTTTTAAAATGGTTCTCTATTGAAGGAAACCATTCAAATTCAAAACCTATTTGGTAAATTTTGGTTATCATGTTTCATTTATTTTTAATTAATTCATTTGATAATATTTTTATTTCCATGGTTATTAAAAATTGTTTTGAATTTTTCCAAATACATTGTGAAAAATAATTGGATTTAATAATCTATTGAATTTTTATGTAGTCATTATAAGAAGTCCAATGAGTTTTATTTGTTCTCATACCTATATATTTATCTAAGGGTGTAGATATACAATATTTGGGTCATGATAATTTATATGTGAAGGCTTTTTATTGATACTAGAACGTTTGAGAACCTCCAATAAAAATATGACATATATGATTGTGTTTGCATTCATATTGAGACTAACTGTGTAAAGTTTATTTATTTTAAATTTATATTTCCTATTTTTTTCATTGATTACTTATATACTAGTGTGACATTCTATAATATTTCATTAGTCATTTTTACAATAAATATTTTCTAATGTTTTGTCATAATTTCGACATACTATAAAAGATTCTCTTTTATTTATAAATTTAAAATAAATTACCTAAAGGTTTTTTATCCTTCTACACTAGTTTAAGGCCTATAATAAAACTGATATGAACAGAAGGAAATGTGAAAAAAAAAACTAGGTAATAACTTGGGATTTGTTTATCTAACATAGAAAATTTTATAAACAAAAAATTTACAAATATATAGAATAATTTTTTTTATCATTGTTACATTTTTGAAAAATATCACATGTGAAGAATATTTCATGGTGAAAATAATAATTAGAATAAAAAATTTAATTTATTGAGAGTGGTTTCCAAATGATTCGTAAAACAACACAACCCAAGGGCCCTTTGGGTATATGAATTAACATAATTATATGTTTTTTAATAATAAGAAATAATAGTGTCCTTAATAAATATAATGTTTGTAAAAAGGATATACATTATCTTTATCAAGTATTGTGATCTTATGATACATTTAACAAATTAGAAGAGTATAGTAAACATTTTATCAGTGTTTAACTAATGTTTTCATTTAATAAATATAATTACCAATAGTTTTTTGTTGAAAAAATTTTAAACATGAATATTATTTATCAACTTTATATTTAATAATCTTAATAACAATTTGATACCATATTATAGTGGATGAAGACTTGGGGAGGAAATAACACATTTTATATCCACATTTCATGGAATACATATTTTTCCTACCCAAAAAACTAGCATCATAAGTTATTTAATTGTTGAATGATGATTATTACTGCTTTGAAATGATTAATGAATGAAAAATAACTTTAATGACAATTTTAGATCAAACGATGTAGTTTGGATGAAAGAGGAGATGGTAATGAGAAGAGGAGGATACAAATATGTTTTTTCCACCAACAGGGACATAAATTATGTTATATATAGAGTTTTTATAGATCTAAATCTTCAATGATAAATATATAAGGGTAAAAAATACAACATTTTGTATTAATATTTTTCAAATTATTATAATTTGTTGGTATATATTATTATATTTGAATATGAATATTAAACACTCATGATTCAGTCACCCTATTTTTGGTTAGTTTATAATATATTTTATAATTGAAATATTTGTTTTTCAAGCATATACATTTAGTTTAATTGATGACATGATAAATTTATTTCATCAAATTATATTTTGATCAATATTTGAATCATTTAATATGGAGCTTTATATCAAATGTTATTTATTATACAAGTTATTTTCTGTTAGTGAAATTTTTGTATTAAATGATATCTTTCACATAAAAAGATAAATATAAATGTTTTTTCAAAATATAAAATTTATATCATGAATTAATATTTCTAGGTGATTTTGAATTCCCTCAATCAAATATATTTTGATAACATTTTGATGGAAACTGGATACTTTCCATAAGAACTTAGAGAATGATATCACGTTACCAATATGTTTAGAAAAACATGAATTAATTTATAGATGAAAAATTAATAAAAAAATTTAAAAATTATTTTGACTATTTTTAATATTGAAATTGGTATTTATGAATTTTTATGATAGTGGACATATATTGATCACAACAAGGGGGTGAATTAGTGATCACAATATATATCTAATAGAAAAACATTTTTAAAAACTCTTCTAATGATAGTATAAGAATGAAGATTCATTTGATAATGAGAATAATGATTATAATATCATATTCTCTTACTGTAAATAAAGGTAGGGAAACTAAATGGATTACTAAATTCCCTAGTTATTTTTATTGATTAACTATTTCCTTCGTGTTCAAGAGTTTTTAACGTGGTTCATATCTTATTATTTTATTACAAATAATTAACATGTGTATGGATCCACAACATACTCTATTATCTTATAATTATCAAATACTTAATGTAGTTATATAAGATAAATTAAGGTAATTAAAAATCTTGAATCATTCTACTATCCTGAAGATCCTATGATCAATAATTGATGTGTGAACTATTCACCCATTATACATAATCATCTTTTGATGTATCCCCAAAAATAAACCCATAAAGTTTTAAAACTGAGAACACATCGACAAAGTAGAAATAATATACATTAATATAGAAATTTGATGTATTAATGGCTTAATTAATGGTTGTGTTTTGTCCTTGAATACTGGATGGACTGATATTAATCCATGGTGAATATTATCATATTTAACAGTTTAAGATGAATTAAAATACTTTAAATAACACATCAAAATATGGAAATATATTCTAAATATATTATATATTCAAATATGGATTTCTCTAGATATGAAAAAATCATTATTATGGTGGGAGTAACCAAATTTTTTTAAGCTATATCCTTATCTAAAAATAATGATCATATCATTAGCCTATAAAATTATAAAAACCATTTTCATTATTATTTCATTCTTTCTGATATAAAATATAACATGTTTACCTTAACGCCATGTAATTTTTTCTACCTCAACCTTCCATGATGAATATCAAGAACCCTAATCACATCAACTATATATATTTCTTATTGAGAAATATTTTTTTTAAAATGATATATTTTCTACATGTATTGGATAATTTCATAATTATATCTTATTCAATAATCATTATATGCACTATGATTGTAACATCCCATTATTTTTAAAATAAATACCATGTTCGATAGAATATAAGAGATAAAACATTGGGCTTAAACTAACTATGAGATACTATAATTTAAATTTGAACGCTATAACCAATACATTGAATTGGAAGGTATAAATTGGAGTAACCAAAATATGAAATATATATAAAGTCCTGAATAAATAAAATTTGTTTTTTAATTCTTAGGATATAATCACTCAATTTTTAGTAAAGTCACTTAATTCTTCAAAAAACACTTTTTCTTAAAAAATGTTTTTTATTTCCTTTTTTGACTGAATATTACAATTAAATTATGAATATTTTTTAAAATTGGATTTGATAAAAAGGAGATAATTATTTAAATCATCATATCAAAATTATCTTAGGGAGAAATTATGGGATTTATCTAAAAAATAGATCTTCTATTGAATAGTGATAAATACTTATTTTTATTGAAAACTAAATTTTTTATTTAAGAATTTTTAAAGTTATATTTTTTTAAAGGTATAAAATTATAATTAGTTCTCTTTTATTATGATATATCTAATTAATTTCATTTAATTCAATTTTATGGTCAAATTTTTTATAAATATTTTGTATTCCTAAATGGATTTTTTCTAAAAAAATTATTTTTCATTGTGTTTTTCGTTGTAATCATAAATTACTTACTCCCACGTATATTAATTAATTATTTATACATTGATTCCATATTTGGAATTAGGAATTCAAAATTTGGTAAATATGTCCCTTTTATTTTTGTTTAATATGAATAGTAAATATAATAAATAATTTTTACCTCGGTAAGGGTAAATCCAGTAATTAAGGCTAAAAATAATATGATGAGGAGTACAAAATTACCCTAACAATTGTATTTGTTCTATAAGAAGAGTATATTTCAATCATGTCTATCCATGTTTTGAAAATATGATCTATTTTTCTATTTATTTTGGATTTTGATCTTTATATTAATTTAATTAAATATAAAGTAAAAAATTTCACTCTATAGCTATTAATTCTTATAATATTTTGTGACAAGTACAAACACAACTTATTTTCAATTATTATTACTTATTTGAAAGATAAATGGTTTTTTAATAATGGTAATGTTTTTAATTTTTAGGGATGAAATAATTACATTAAATTCATACATAATCCTATCTAATTATTTATTTAATTAATATAAAAATAAAATAAATGATTTTAAAAGTGTTAAAAGTAATATAATTTGTAACACTCTGAGTTTTTATAAGGGTAAACAATGTTTGAAAGCGAGTGCGACACACAACACTAAACCTAAAAGAACAATGATTATTAAAATATGGAAATTATGACATAACCATTAAATTAACATGTATCATTAGGAATAAATATTTTATTAAATAGATATAAATTTTCTACTAAATTTATAAATTCTAAGGAAATAATCACATAATTTGTAATAAAGACATTTATTCTTCAAAAAACATGTTTTATTCAAAAAGAATTTTTAATAATTTCTGGGAGAAAATATTTTAACTATTTTTTTAAAATTTTAGAAATATTATTTTATAAAATGAAAAAAATTATTTAAATCATCATATAAATTTTAACATAAGATGCAATTTTGTGTTTTTTTAGAAAATATTTAGTTTTTATTGAATACTGGAAAATACCATTTTTTGGTAAAACAATAATTTTTTAATAAAATAAGTAAGTTAAAAGTCCTATAATTCATTTAATTTTATTTAAATGTAAATTATGAATTATTTAATTATATTTTATCCAATTAATTACATTTAAATCATTTTTATATTGGATTTTAATATAATTTTATTTTTAGTCTTAAAAACACATATTTCTAAAAATTGTTTTAAAGTGTACAATGTTTATCCAATTTAAATACTTACAAGAACCCCAAATACATAATGATTTAAATTATATGTATATTTCTATCAATATGAATTTTAATTCATTTAATTATTATTACATTCCATATAATTATTATAAGACCATCTTATTCTTGAAAGATGCATTTCCTAAAATATCCTCTATTGACATGTCTGTGGGTTTAATTTTAAATTAAATTATACCACATAGATGAACATAATTTTATAAAATGTATTCAATATTTGGAATCATAATAATTAATAATATAAAATAAGTTGAACTTACTTTTTGGTCATAATGCATAGTAAAAATAGTAAAGAGTTGTTACTATGGTTAAAGTTAAAACTAGTTTACCAGGGGTTAAACTAAAGAGGTAAATAGAATAACATGTTTAAAAAATGTTTATTTTGAATTTTAAATGTGTTTCATGGCCTTATCTCTTATAAACTCATTTATTTTTTAATTTTTTAGGAACATGTCTTCAGAGTGACTTCCCATTATTGAATAGTTTTTCATATTTACAAGAATGCAACTCCTCATAAATTATAAAAGGGAAACCACTCTCATATTCATTAAAAACATAAAAAAACCATTGGTTCTCCAAATACCCACACAAATAAAATCTTTACATCCCTTCCTATGTCTTAGGGTCCTTGTTTTGTTTAGAAAGGCAATCTTGGTAGGCTTTATGTACAATCCTAACGTGGTGGTTTAAAGAAGTCGTATTGATCTTAACTGATAATTTTTTTTTGTTTCCTCTTACACCTACTTTAAATTATAATAAATGAAGTTTCAATAATTACATCAATATAAACCATATATTTATATTTTATTATGTTCATGTCATAACCTACATGTATCTCTTATTCCATCAAATGGGAAACTAAACCATTGATCCTGTGTACAGCGGAGTACTGCCTCACGAATCAATGTAATCCATTTTCCATAATCACCTCTCACGATTGTTAATAATTATGTATTAAATATTTTTATGATATTTATCAAATATTTAAAATTCTATGAAATTAAAATATCATATACATTCTTACCTTACAATCCATTGAAAAATGATGACATCGTTTGTGTTTACGACATCCTACCTTCTCGTGAAGCAATGTGATTAAGTTTTTATTATTGCATCACATGGATGGTATATGTAAGTGTAAAATAATATGATATTTATGATATAATTATAATTATATAAATATAAAATACCACTTATCCTTCTTCCCATTATCATCATTGAAAAATAGAAATGTTACTCATGCGTACGTATGGTCCCCATCTCCATGATTGTGACATAGTTCATTTTTAATAACCATATTTTAGGAATGATTTTAAAAGAATAAATGAATTATAAAAATAATAATTATTTAATGATAATTATTCTAGATATTATTAATTAAAGATCACTTTGACCTTATTCAACTAACCAATGTGATTTTTGATTTATGATCCAAACATCACCAAAAAATGCCCTATATGAACCTAAATGATTAAGTAATTTAATTTGAAAAGGTAATGAATAAAAAAGGAATAATAATATTTAAAATTATAATTAATAATTTGAATAATTAACATATTATCATTATTTATGAATATAAATAAAAACATGATGAATCTGGCTCGAGTTTTGTGATTTCTCTAAACCACCCTCTCCTCTGGGTTATGACCATCATCTCCTAAAATCACCTCATCTTTATCTTTAATGTAATGTAATTATTATATATTAGGTATATATGTATCTTAAATATATATATATATATACTTATCCCATTATCCCTTCCTTTAATGGGGTAATACAAGGCTTATGTTCATTTCTCAAATACCTTCTTTACAAAACATCTCTTGGTTTTGATATGAGGAAAGATTTTGCATCCCCATTCCTTTACATTGGTAATTATTATTTTTATGATTTATTTACTTATATGGGAGAAATATTAATTTAAATTAAATTAATTTTATGGATGGTATTGGAATTATATATCCCTCCAATTCATTGGTTAATGTTATAGTCTCATGAAACATCATGTATGGGATAAGGGAGTAAACCTAATTGAATATGGGACTCAGTTCACCATGTAATTTTGTATCGGTGATTTGTCTTGCCTTATGTTTGTGTGATGTTTTATGTCTCTACAAAATTTTCTATACTAATATGATCCTATTATTCTATTTCCTTTATATTATGATTTTATTTTATTACTCATGTATGTTATCTTTTATGATATCATGTTATACATTTGACTCACATGTTATGATTTCGTATCATGTTTATTCCCTTACTAGGATTATTATCTACACCCTTTCTTTCACATATTCCCTAGGTTATCCTATGTATTTTTAGGAGATAAAATTTATTTTAGGAGCCCAATATGTATAATAAAATAAGGATTCCTTGCTATAAATTCCTTTTGATGTATTATGAACCTAGTCTTTCAAATAAACTAGGACTTTTGGAACCTTTATTTTTATTAAAAAATATTTATGTTATGAATCACGATACAACATATTTAAAAAGTTTGGGACTCTATAGTTGGTATCAGAGTGAAGGTTTAGTTAACCTTTATAAACTAGGATGAGAAAACATTAGTGAAAACCCTAGGGATAAGTTTAAGGATAAGACTATGTATAGAAAAATATCCTATAATTTTTTTAAATTATAGAGAAATTGTTTTACTTGAAAATAAATCCTTGTATAGATACTACAGGTAGATGTGGATCAAAAAAATATTTACATAGGTTTAATAAACCTAGAAAGTAAACACTGAGCTAGATTCGATCCTCACCTGGTTTATGACAATAGTGCTTGTTACACACATGGGTTGACACTCCAGTGGGATATTCACTAGTAAATTGAAAATATCTTTGTAAAATATCTAGAGGGGAACAAAAATAACCATAATATTTTATACTTAGAGATATATCATGGATAACATAGATTGAAACTTAGAAAAAAAGGTTAAGGAATATATGTTGTTTAAGACTTATCCTATTAATGTTTATGGTTTCTCGTGGATGTGTTTAATAGTATGAAAATAAACTTCATTATTTCTCCCTTTATTTAGACAGTGGATGGAAATAGGAAAAATCATGTTAACAACCAATGTAAGGGGAATTGAGATAACTAAAAGAATCATATTCCCAACCCAATAGTAGTTGGATTCAGGAACTTCATTATAATAACTTCTCAGTTAACTCATGATTTAACTGAAACATTAATCTAGAGGAACTCTCGAATCCTCCCACAAAATTCAAAGTTTCCATTTATACTTTTATTTGACAAATGCCTACAACTTTAAGTGGATATTCTGATCCTTTAATTATGTAACAGTGGATCAAATCCATTGAAAAGATATTTTTTATCCTTCAATGCTTTGAGTAAGAGAAGTTCATGTTGGATGTTTATCATATGGAGGGAGAAGCTAATCAATAGTGGATGTTGATAAAAAATATGAATCCTAAAGAAGAGATCAATGTGATATATTTGAAGGAATTATAATGATTTGTTTTGGTGAAATATTTTCCTCATACACATTGGCATAAAATAGAGAGGGGTCTTATTAGTTTGAAGTAAAAGGAAAATAAATTCATCATGTCATATGAAATAAACATCACAAGACTTGCATGATACAACACGAACATTGTCCTCTTTCATTAAACTAATGTTGAACACTTCTTTTTTGGGATAAACCCAAGTCTTCGGAAGGCTTTCAAAATGTGAGACATTGATAGCTATGAGGAAATTTTCCTATGCTACCTCAAAGTATAAATTGATATAAGAAAATATCATGGTTTTTATTGGATAAGAAGTGAAAAATGTATTTTAATTATAGTGGTAAGATTGAGAAATATAATAGTGGAAAGAAATTTCAACATCAGACCTATAAAAAGTGTGGAATGAACGTCCTGGAATTTTCTTAAATGGGAGTATGATGTGCTTTATGTGTGGGATTGAAGGGTAACTAGCTATTTATTTCCAATGGATAAAGCCACTAATGCGATAGAATAAAGGAATTCACTAGACAACCCTCATCTTATTGTCCAATGTTTGTAATTAATGGAAAAAGGAAACATTGTGAACCTATATAGTAAGATAATGGATTGTTTATAATCTCTGATGAAAAAAATTCCAAGAACCATAGAGCAAGTGAGATATTATTCTATCACAACTACAAAGGTGGATCCTAATAATTAATTTTTGATAGGTATTACAGTTATTAAATAATAGAAAACTTAAATTTTGATTTTGGTTCTATGTAATCATTCATAGAATTTAATTTTAGTAGAACTATACAAGCACCACCTCAAAACATGGATATTTAGTTCTTAGTAAAGATGGTGAATGTGTCAATTATTTCATGGAAAGAATATAACTCATCACCTGTCCATATTTTTGAGATAAAAATCCCTAAAAAACATGTGATACTTTATTAGAATTTCATTAAATTATGGGTATATATTGAATTTCCTTATATAGATCCAATATAAAATTCTAAGAGAAGGCAATCACCCTGTAAATCATGAATCATCCTTTGATTCTATACAAGTACAAGGAGGAGGATGAATCTTATTTGGTATGATCAACTAAAGAATGAATAATTTTTCCTCCTATGTGATAGTATCCTACTCATATGATTGAGACTAAGGTAAAGATCATTCTTGAATACATTCCCATTGTGAGGGATTATATCGATGTATTTTAATAAAAGTTTCCTGGACTTCCTCTTATAAAAGAGGATGAATTTTCAATAGATCTTATACATAGATCTCTAAAAATTTACTATAATCTATATAGAATGTATATTATTGAACTTGAGGAGCTTAAGAAACAACAACAACAAAACTTGGATAAAGGGTTTATATGCCCATATGCTTTACTGTGGGGTGAACTAATCCTGTTCACTAAAAAGAAGGATGGATCAGTGTGACTCTAAAATGATTATCATGAACTTAAAAAAATCCCAATAAAGAACAATTATCCCCTACCATGGATAGATGAAATGTTTGATCAAATACATAGAGCCTAGTATTTATCTAAGGTGTACCTTCAGTTAGGATACCACAACTTAAGGGTGAAGAAATAATATATTCCCAAAACTACCTTTCAAACAGGGTATTAACACTATGAGTTCAAATTTAAGCCTTCTAGACTCACTAGTTAGCAATAAATATTTATGGACTAAATGTATATAGTATTTATAGAATACATTGAAAAATTTTTGGTTGAATTTATAGATGATATTATGATATACTAATAAAGAAAGGAGGTTCATTACGATCATTTTAAAACTATTATAAAATATTTGTGAAAGGAGAAGCTATATGAAATGTACAAAAAATGTGAGTTCTATATAAAGGAAGTGTCATTATTAGGGAAATTTATCAGCAGTAAAGGGATATATATGGACCTTTATAAGAAAAATGTGATCAAGGAGTGGCCCATACGATCATCTGTAATGGTAGTCCATAATTTCCTTAGACTAGCAGGGTATTATTGATGATTTGTGTGGAACTTCTCACAATTGTTAAACCATATACACATAATAACTAAGAAGTTAATGAATTTTTAATGGAATACTTAATGTGACGAGGCCTTCAAGGAGTTGAAAAATATTATTATCACCATATTGATACACACACTACCCTTATGTGGGGAACTTTTTGTGGTATACAACAATGCTTCAGAGAAGGGATTGGGTTGTGTACTAATAGAGAAGGTTAATGTGATAGAAAAAAGGTCAATGTTGTTCAATGTTCATAAGGAGAGATATCAAACACACAATATTGAGTTGGATAAAGTCATAATTACATTTAAGATCTTAAGAAATTATCACTATAGGGAGATTTGTGAAATATAAACTGGCCACAAGAGCCTCAAATATATATTCACACAGAAGGAGCATAATATCTGCTCATGAATATGGTTATAAATGATCAAGGACTATGATTTATTAGTCCATTACCACCATGGTAAAGAGAAAAAAGTTTAATATCCTATATGACTAAAGGATCCAATAATTTTATTAATAATAAAAATTGACCAGGATCTAACTTTCTTAGATTTATAATGAATGGTTATGGGAATCATAAAAGAATATTCATCCTACCTTGACCAAATAATGACTCAACCATAAATTCTTAATAGGATCAAGGATTCCCATAAATATATTGAGGTGATAAAAATATATTTAGCGAGTATTCTAGAGTTCAAGTTTTCTGAATATTGAGTTATATGTTTTGGAACCTGGATATCAATCTCATCATAACTAGGTCTCAGGAGAGATCTTCTAAATAATGCCCATAGATCATCCTTATATAGCCATCCAGGAAGCACTAAGATGTAGATAAATATAAATAAAACATTTTAGTAGAATAACATAAAGAGGAAGATTACAATTTTTTTTATTTTGATTCTTGGTATGCCAATAAATCAAGGATGAATGAAATAATTATAAGGTTGTAATGAAACCATTTCCAATACTAGTATTGAAATGGGAAAACATATTCACATATTTCATCATAGAACTATCTGGTATATCTAAAGGAAATAATTACATCTATGTGGTAGTACATTTCCTTACAAAGTCATCACATTTCATTTCTATAATTGATTATTTTTATCTTAACTAAATCACTAAGATATATATAATGTATGTGGTAAGTTTGTATGGAATGCGACTCTCCATTGCATATGATCAAGATTTGAGGATTACCTCACAGTTATGTAGAAGAAATCAATAAGAGTTGGTTATAAAAATCACCTTTGGTACGTCTTATCCCCCTCAAATGGACGTTCACTCTAAGAGAACCATTGAAACTCTAGATGTTATACTGAGATAATTTTTAATAAATAAACAAGGATGTTGGGAGCAACAGCTCCACCTAGTAGAGTTCTCATATAACAAAAAATTGTATTCTAGAATATATATGGAACCATATTAGGAACTATATGAAAAGTAGTTTCAGACTCTGTCATGCTAAGATGAAGTTGGAGAGTGAAATCCTTTGTGATCTAATCTTGTCCAAGAGATAATAGAGGCGGTTCAACACATTTTGTGTCATATGAAATCTTGGAAAAGTTGGCAGAAAACTAATATAGAAAATCATAGATTAATATTGGAGTTTTAGGAAGGAGATAAGGTTTTCCAATGTATTTCACTATGTAATAAATTCATGAGGTTTGGGAAGAAGGTAAATATTAGTCCTAGATACATAATCCCCTTTTATATCTTCAATCGCATCAGAGCATTGACTATCGACTAGAAATTCCACCTAACCTATCTCATGTGCATGATGTGTTCCATTCATACCTCTTGATGAAGTATATAACAGCCCCCTAATATGTATTGAATCAAGATTTAATAACATTGGAGAAATAAAATTCATACAAGGAACAACCAATAAATATCTTAGATCATAGGGATAATATTCTACAAAGCAAGACAACTCACTAGGTCAAAGTGTTGTGGAAAAACCAAATGTTTGCGAAAGAAAATTTGGAATGAGAATAGGTGATGAAGAAAAATTACCCATATATATTTTCACCATTGTACATATTATAATATTTTGAGGGATAAATTCCTTAATGGGGGAATAATGTAATATACTGAGTTTATAGAATGAAAACTATATTTGATAGAATATGCGACATATAAGACTTAACCTAAACGAACTGAGATTATTTAAATATGATAGTTATAAACTAAACATTAAATTAATAGGTATTAATTGGATTAAATAACTTATAAAATATATAATTTTTTTAATATATTTATAAATTCTTAGGAAAAAAGAACTCAATTTTTAATAGACATTTACTCTTCAAAAAATATGTTTTGTTCAGAAATAATTTTTTGTTATTTTTGTGAGAAAATATTATAAATAAATTTGGAAAATATATGAAATTTTATTTTATAAAATTAAAATAATTTTATAAATAATCATATCTATATTAACTTGGGTTTAAATTTTTGGATTATTTTGAAAAGTATTGATTTTTTAGTGAATAGTGAAAATACATATTTTTGGTAAAACAATCATTTCTCTTTAAAAAATAAGTAATTTAAAAGTACCATTATTACATTAATTTGAACTCAAATTAAAATAATTATTCATTAGTTTTATTTAATATAATTATTTAAATTTAAATCATCTTTATACTGAATGTTAATATAACATTATTTTTAGGCATAAAAAACATTTTTCTAAAAAATATCTTACTATGCATAATATTTCAACATTTTAAGTAATTAAATTTACCTATAATGAGGAATTATTTATATGAAATTTATATTATATATATATATATGAAATTAAATTTATTTAAATATTCTTACTTGTCATATAGTTATTATAAGATCATCTTATGCTTGAAAAATGCATTTCTAGAAAAACTGTTTTTGACATGTATGTGGGTTTCATTTTAAATTAAATTCTAAAAATCTTGTGAATTAGGATTTATAAAATTTATTAAATATTTTTAATCATTATAATTAATAATATATAATATGTAAATAATATTTTTTGATAATAAATAGTAAAGAAAGTATAGATATGTGACCATGGTTATTGTTAAAACTAGTTTATTGTGTGTGTGTGTGGGGGGGGGGGTTAAATTAAAAGGTAAATGGAATAATATGTTTAAAAAATGTTTATTTTTAATTTTATAGGTTTGTATCATCCTTATATATCCTAAAATTCTTTTTTTTTAATTTTTGCATCTCTTGGATTGAGAGTGACCTTCCAATATTGAATAGTTTTGTGTATTTACAAGAATGTCACTCCTCCTCAATTATAATCGATCTTGACCGAGCATATTTATTTTATTTATTCTAGAACTACCTTAAAATACTACTCAATAATGTTTATATAATAAAATTAGTATCTCCCATATAATGATATGTTATTGTGTTATTGGAAAAACCTACATCTATCTCCTCATCCATCAAATCAGAAACGAAACCATCAATCGTGTGTACGAAAGACTATTGTCTCATGAACCGATGTAATTAATTTTACATCATCACCTCTAAAAAATATTCATAATTATGTATTCAATGTTTATATATGATAATAAAGAATTATTAAACATTCTTGAAAATTAAAATATCAAATAATTTCTTACCTTACCATCCATTGAAAAATGATAACGTCATTCATGTGTACTGAAGACTACTGGTTCACGATGCTATGTGAATCATTTTTTATTACCACATCATATGAATCGTATATTTAAGTTTATTTAAATAAATATTATTAATTTTTTTATATAAGGATCATTATTGAGAGCTAAAATAACACTTACTATATTTCTGTTATGATCATTAAAAAATGGAAACGTTACTCATATATACATATGACATACTGCCTCAATGATTGTAACATAGTTATTTTTTCATAACCATCCAACATGGATAGTTTTAAAAGTTTAATTGATGTATAAAAATTATAAATATTTCATTATTTTTATTATTTATATTATTAATTAGTAATCTATTTGATCCTAGTCAACTTACAAAAGTTATTTTGGACATATGTACCAAACGTCGACAAAAAATCCAGCATAAAACTAAGTGATTATATAATTTGATATAAAATTTTAATGCATAAAAAACAAATAATAATATTGAAAATGGTTCTTAATAAATTAAATCATTAACATAATTTTATTATTTAGTGTGATAAATAACACACGTAACGAATCAGGCTCAAGGTAAGGGATTTCTCTAAACCACCATTTCCATTGGGTTTTGACCATTCTCTCTCTAACTCACATTATCATTCTATTTAATGTTAAGTAATTCTTCCAAGTTATTCATATATTTTTCTTACATATATATATATACACACATATTCCACTATTCTTTCCTTTTATGGGGTAATACATGCCTTCTGTTCATTTCTAAAATTCATTCTTTATGAAATATTTCATGATTATGATATAAGGAATGATTTTTCAACCCATTTTACTTCCATAGACAATTCTTATGTTTATTATTTATTTCTTTATGTGGAAAACATATTAACGTATATGAAATAAATTCTACTAATGGTCCTGAAATTATTTATCCCTCCACTCTATTGAGTAATTTTATAGTCTCATGAGACTTCATGTATATGATTAGGGAGTGAACCTAATCCATTATGGTACTATGTACACCATGTGATGTTGTCCTGATGTTTAAACTTGACTAATGTTTATGACATGTTTTATATTTCTTCTATATTTCCTTTGCTATGTTTATCCTAAGATACTATGTACTTTATTTGTTTCATATATTTTATTACTCGTGTACCTTCTATTTTATGATATCATGTTATATCTTTTACTCACAAGTTATGATTCATATCATTTTTATTACCTTACTCATATTTTTAGGTCTCACCTATCTTTAATTTATTCCCTAAGATGTCCCATGTAGTTTTAGAATCTCAAATGGATTTTTGTAGATAATTATGGAGAAAAAATATGCATGTCCTGTTTTAAGTTCACTTTTTTTATTATAAACCTAGTCTTCCAAAGAAACTTGGTCTTTTTTATCCTTGTTTTATATTAATAGATATTTATGTTAATAACTATTCTATAATATGTGTAAAAAGGTTTGGGTCACTATATAATTTGATTAAATTATCATGTACCATGAAACATTTAGATAAAAATATCATGTAATATATGTATACATGTATTAGAGTCGAATTCCATTTGTTTCATGTTGTTTTCAAAGTCAAATTTAATTAGTTGATCAAAAATGTTATAAATATTATTTTATAATAAATAATATATTAATAAATGTTTTAAAATTCATAAAAATAATATCTTAAGAAAATTTATTGTTAAGTGTTTAAAAATATCAACTATGGCCTATTTATGAAAAAATTATTTTTATATTAACTATATTAACCTTTAATGTGTAAAAAACATCGTTATCACGGTAATTATCAAAAATGGTTAACACTAGCTAAAACAAAAAGATATGGTTAAAAAACTTGTCTACACATGTACTAATTTTATTAAATTATAGGATTTCAACCCATCATAATAATATATTTGAATTACATCAGTTTGGAGCCTTATGCCCATAAAAATAGTTTATATTAATTTAATATTTCATGTAATTCCAAGAGTGCACCTCCCCTCACTTATAAAAGTGTTCCTCCTTTCCTATTTTATTCCAAATTAGAAGACCTTTTAATTCATCCAATATCTTCTAAATTCCCAATATAACAACCACACCCAGGTTTTATAAGTCATAGTTCTTATAGAATAATAATTTTAGATGGTGTAATGTGTAAAGAAAAGGAAGTTGTCTAAAGATGAGGTATTCTCTTTAACCAAATGTTTTAGTTTTATTTATTATTATACCTCATAAAATATTCAAAAAACAAGCTAACATAATAAAAACAGTATCTTAAATATTTTTATATGTTATATTCTTAATATAAAAACCTACATCCATCTCATATTCCATCAAATCAGAGATGAAATTGTCATTCGTGTGTACGGTAGACTATATCCTCGCGAATCGATGTAACTTATTTTCTATCACCACCTCTCCTAGCTGGTTATAGTGATGAATTAAATATTTTTTTGTTATTTATTATATTATTATGATTTTATAAAGGTTAATTGTTATTTAAATTTCTTTTTTTCCATCCATCAAAAATAGAATCAACGTTTATGCGTACGTACGATTCACCATCTCCATAAGTGGTGTAATTAATTTTATTATCTCTACCATTTATAGATGACTCTAAGTATATATATATATAATGAATATATATGTATTACTATCATGGTTAAAATTATGGAGATTTTGTGACCATGATCAATCTATAAAGACCAATACTAGAAAACCAAAACATGCATGAAAAAATAAAGCATTTATCACCATGAACAAGGATTTTAATAAAGAATTGTTAATAAACGAGTGGTAATAATTTATAAGAAGATATTATATTGAATAATATATATCATTATTATTATTTAATATTAGTATAATAAATCTACATTTATTATACTTAAGTTTTTAACATGTACCAAAATATATGAGACTTATGCTAAGGGATCTCTTGGAACATCCCTTTTTCTTCCCGTCATGAACATTCTCACACTATCTAACATTTTCACTCAATTTTTTGATATGTATTGCTTATATATTGTGGATATTATTATCTTACATATATACCCATATCATTATCCACTATTTTTATGGGAAAATACATTCCATAATTTTATTTCTCAAATTCCTTCTTTAATATCGTACTCGATTAAGTTAAACTTTTAGATCCCTGAATTTAGTTATGTAATACCAATTTAATGTTTTTATTCACCAATAAACACATTAATTTGAGGTATATTATTATGTACTTAGATATGAACATCCATAATAGGTAATTAATTCTTATATTAGTAATATTTATGACATTTCCTTTGATTATGATATGAGTAAAGATTATGAAACATATTTCTTTCCATAAAAAATTATTATGATTAATTTTTTTGGCACAAATAATCATGATCATGTTATGATGGGTGTTATTAGATAGAAATACAATGGATTGAGAAACAGTTTTTTTATTAGATGTAATGTATGGGATTATGGAGTAAACATAATCTATGATGGGACTTTATCCACCTTGTGATGTTGTATTGTAATTTATCCTAGAATTATTCATACGTCATGTCTTGTGTTTATTCCATGTTTACTATGTTTCCATGATCCATTTTATATAATGTTATTTATGTTATTCTACCATGTATTACTCATGAGACTTTTGTTTTTTGATATCATGTTATACTTTTGACTCACATGTTATTCATCCTTATCTTATTTATTACCTGACTAGGATTTCTGTCTAACCCATTTTTTGTATGTATTCCCTATGTTATCTCAAGTAGTTTTAGGACCTAAAATGGATTTAGGAGTTAATTATGGATATTATTATAAAATATGTCTTATTTTAAGGTTTTAATTTTCTAATATTCTAAGGAAACTGATCCTTTCAATACTTTTATTTCTATTTAGTTGATAATCAGGTTAAAAACTATGTAATAATACGTTTAAAATGGACCAGGTCACTATATTTTTTATCATATGACGATCAAGTTAATTTTTGGGACTAGGAATAGAATACTTTAGTGAAAAACCTAGGGATATGTATATGTATAAAAAAAGATTCCATGGACAACCTAGATTGAAACCTAGAGACTAATAAGTTAGGATATACTTACAATTTATTATTTATTCCTTCTATGTTTATAAGTTTCCCTTTTTATATTTATTATTTAATGTATTGTATTATTTTTTTATTTAATGGTTTTAAATAAGATAAATCATTCCAACAACCATTGAGATATGAAATTTCACAATTTCCCTAATGAGATGCATAACCTTATGAGTGTTGGATATGAGAATATCATAGTCATACTGGATGAAGTAGCTCAAGTTATGAATAATAACATGAATCATATGGAATTAACTCTTTCTCAAATGAAACAGAACATTTGGTTCCAATCATTTATGAAATAATGACTCCTACCTATAGTGTTTATTTTGATCACCTCATCAAGGAATAATGGATTAATAAAATTGATAATATATTATATATCTTACAATACAAAGAATAAGGCAAGGTTGTGACGACCATTTATTTCTTGGAGGGGTAAACAATCGATGGTGGATGTTGATCAAGAACACAATGTACAATAATGATATTTATTTCATGGAATGGTAACAATTCAAGAAAATATTTTTCAATAAATATTTCATATGAATAGTCCATCTTAAAAAGGAGTGATAGTTCTTAGACTAAATAAAAAGGAATATGAGTCTTCTAGGAAATATAAGGAAAACTTAACAAAGCTTTCATAGTATGCCTCTGGCTTAATCACGAATTCCAAAAGTAAGGTGGACCACTTTAGTGGGTTAAACTTGAGTCTATGAAAATATTTATCAATTCAAGACTTTGACAGCTATGAGAAGATTATCTATTGTGACCACTAAGTCACATTGGATATTTCATGGAAATAAAATGCATAAAATAGAGTATTCTTTAGGAGGTTCACCAATATATATCCCATGGAGAAAAAAACAACATCACCTATGTAAAAAATGTGGGAATAAGTATCCTGAAAACTACCATAGGGAACTAGAAAATGCTACAAATGTGGAAAATAGGGGAATCGGGCAAATCAATTCCAAAGGTATATAAAGAATCTCACTATAGTGATAGAGGAAAATAAGTTTTAGATCAATAATCAACCTATGGTATAGTGTTTCAACTACAAGGAACATAAGAATTATGTAATCCAATTCCCTAAGCCAAGGGTTATTAGAGATAATCAATGACAACAACTTTGAAGACCTAAAGATAAAGGAAGGGAATCTATTATCCCAACTGCTAAGGTGGATCCTAAAAATGGTGTGGTGATAGGTATGCTAGTTATTCATTAAAAAATAGGGAATGTAATTTTTTATTTAATTTGAATGTATTCTTTCATATCCTTCATGTTTAGTAGAAATATTCAAACACCAGCTCAATACATGGTGGTTGATTAATTTTTAGAATAGTAAATGGAGAAATTGTTTTATCCCAAGAATATAAATCCACCCCAGTCAATATTTGTGGGATGAATCTTCTAGAAAATACCCGCTTACTTAATTTAGTGTATTTTGATACTATATTAGTCATTAATTGTCTATCCTTATATAAATTCATAACTAACTATTCGGAGAGGAAGATCACTCTTCACATCCATAGCCATACTTAAATTCTATACAAGTATAAGGTTGAGGATAAATCTCCCTTGTAATCATTTTATCAAGAATAAATATTATTTTCTGATAATAAATAACATCTTACTCAATTTATAGAGATAAAGGAGAGAATCAATCTTGAAGATATAGCCATTGTGAGTGATTATACTAATATATTAGCTACAGAGTTTCCTGGTATTCCTTCTACCAGATAAGATGAGTTATAAATTTATCTCATACCCAGATCACATAATATATCTATGAATAACTATAAAATGTCAACTGGTGAGTTTCAAGAACTGCATAAGCAGTTATAAGAAACTTTGGATATGGGGTTTATATTTCGGAATGATTCACCATGGGGTGTACCATTCCTATTTCTCAAGAATAAGGTTGGGTCAATGTTCCTTAGTATTGATTATCATGAAGTTAAGAAATTCAAAATAAATAACAAGTATCCCTAACCATAAATAGATGAATTGTTTGGTGAAGTAATTGGGTCCCAATATATCACTATGGTTGACCTTTAGTTAGGATATCACCAATTAAATGTTTATAAGGAACATATTCCCCAAACTACCGTTTGAACAAGGTATGGACACTATGAATTCATAGTGATGACCTTTGGACTCATTATTATTCCACCAATATTTATAAACATAATGAATAGAGTCTTTAAATATTACCTCAAACAATTTGTAGTATTTTTTATCGATGATATTCTGATATATTCCAAAAGAAATTAGGATCATGAGAAGTATTTTAATATTGTGAAAAACCTATTTTAAATGAGAATCAATATGGAAATTCCTATAAATGTGAGTTTTGGATGAAGGAAGTATAAATCTTGGGGCATTTTATCACCATAAATAAGATATCTGTTTACCCTTTTAGGTCAATGGAAATAGATTAGTGTCCTAGAAAATCATATATAATTGAGTTATTTAGTTTCCATAGGCTATCTAGGTGTTAACGATAATTTTTTAGAAACATCTAATGATTATAAAAACCATTAACTAAAGAAAACTCAGAAGGGATTAATGTTTGTCTGGATAAGTGAATGAGATGAAAGATTAAAGGAGTTGAAAAAATGGCTTATCACTACAACAATACTTACACTATTTGTATGTATGGAACATTTCATAGTATATGGAAATTATTCAAAGAAGGTATTTTTGTATTAATTAATGTAAAATTATAAAGTGATAGACTATACCTCAAGGAAGTTAAAAATTTATTAGAAGAACTATTTAACACATTATGTGGAGTTGGATTATATGATATTTATATTGAAAATATGGATAAATTATCTGTATGGGGAGAAGTGTGAAATAGACATGTAGAATAAGATCCAAAAATATATATTTACATAGAATGATATTTATATGTTCTATTAAATATGGTTATAGATAATCAATTACTATAACTACTCAATCCACTACCATCATAGGAAACCAAATAAAGTGGAATATTATCTATATAGAAAGGATCTGGAATCAATATCACTAATGATAATTTAAAAGGATCCAATATTATTGGAATTAAAAAGGATGGGTATGGTAATAATAAAACAAGGAACATCATCATTCCATTCTAAAATTATTACTCAACCATCCCATCTAGAGAAGATAAAGTATGCTCAAACAAATTTTTTGGTAATTCAGAAGAAGGTGGAATTTATAAGAAAGGGTAAATCCTTAGAGTTAAAAATTAATTAAGAAGGTTTGTAATAATTGGGTCATAAATATGTGAACCTTAAAAGCCTATGATAATGAATGACCTATTAAATGATTCAAATAGCTCAACTTTCTCAATCCACCAAGGGAGAACAAGGATGTATAAAGATATCCGAGAGCACTATTTGTGGGAAAATATGAAGGAAGATATCAAAGAATATATATAAAAGTGTTTGGTATGTCCTAAAGTGAATATTGAGAGGAAACATTCTAAGGGGATGATACAATCCTTAACCATAACTACTTGAAAATCAGAAAACTTCACCATGGTATTTTTCACCGATCTTCCAAATAAATAAAGAAAAAATAATGCTAAATGAATTTTAGTGGATATTAATACAAATACGGATCAATTTTTTCAAATTGATAACCCAAATCACATGATAAAATTGTAAGGATATACATTATTGAGGTGGTGAGGATTTATGGAACACCACTGCTAAATGTATCTAACTAATATCAGAGATTTACCTATAAGATTTGGAAGAGTCTATAACATTATAAAAATACTAAGATAAACTTTAGTATATATTATCACCCCTAAAATGATTTCCAATATGAGAGAAATATCCAAACACTAGAATACATGTTGATATTTTTATCATTGGACAACAAAGGATGATATGATCAAAATCCTCTATAGGTTGAGTAATTGTATAATAATAGTTTCTACTCAAGCATCCAAATAGATCCTTATGAATCCATTTATGTAAATAGATGGTGAAAACCTTTTTTGTAGGTTCATTTTGGTAAATTTAAACTGTTTTCACCTAAAATTGTTGAATAAATAGTATAAAAGTTCAAAATCATTCAGAAACAAATTCAGGCTACTCAGAGTCGACAAAAGAGATATACTAACAATTGTTGATGAGATATGGAGTTTTATGTAAGAGAAAAAGTGTTTATATACATATCTCTAATGAAGAGGGTCAGGAGATTTAGTATGAAGGGTCAGCTAAGTTATAGATATATTAGCCCCTATGAAATTATCAGTGACATCAGAGATGTGGCATATCGACTAGCTCTCACACTAACCCAATCCCAAGTACATAACGTATTACATGTATCTTTCTTGAGAAAGTACATACATGACCCATCACATTTACTGAATTCAGAGGTGATTCAACTAGAAAATTATATCTCTTATGAGGAGTAGCCGGTGAAAGTCTTGGACCATACAAATAATGTTCTATGCACCATGAAAACTCACCCAGTCAATGTTCTATGATGGAACAACAAATACGAGGAGGAAATATGGGAACCTAGGGATTCCATGAAGAAGAAGTAACCACACATGTTTTCACAATAGCATGTAATACAAATTTTTTAGGGATAAATTTCTGAATGGGTAGGAATATAAAGTACTAATGTTTTTAAAATAAAGACTATATTCGATAACGTACAAGAAACACAAAACCTAGTTTAAACGAACTAAAAAAATATTATTATTTAAATATGACCGTTATAACCATGTTTTTCATTTGGTGGGTGTAAATAGGATTAAAAAATTATGTAAAATATATAATTGTCCTAATCAATACAAATTTATTTATTAATTTCTATTAAATAAGTAGTAAAATTTTAGTAAACCATTTTGTTTTAAAAAAAGTGCATTTTCTTCCAAAATTATTTTTATTACCTATTGTGAGTGAATATTATAAATAATTTATAGAAATATTATAAATATTATTTTATAAAAATTATAAAATTTTATAAATTATCATATAAAATTTATATTAGGGTAAATTTTTTTGATTTTTCTGAAATGATAGATTTTCTAATGAATAGTGAAAACACTATTTTTTATTGAAAAATGTATTTTGATTAAATAATTTAAATATTTATATTATTTGTAAATTATTCAAAGTGACATTAATTATATTATATTATTAATAATACAATTAATTCCATTTAAATAATTTTTATGATTGATCTTTGTATGAATCATTTTCATACTTAAAAGGAATTTTTTCTGAAAACCCCATTTTTTCTTTATGTTTCGAGTTTTATTAATAAATTTATTCAACCAACATCTATGAATTACATATTAATTTTTTTTCCTTATTTGGAATCGAGTGGTAAAAATTTTCTCTTTTATTTTTGGTCATTATGAATAGTAAACGTAGTATATAATTATCACCACTGTAAAAGTAAATCAAGTAATTATTGTAAAAAATAATATGATAAGGATTAAAAAATGACCACAACAATTTATTTTTCTAATTTAATGAGTTTGTTTCATCCATTTAAATATAAGTAACAAAAATATAACCTTTTGTTTCCAATTAACCATGATTTTTTCTTTTATATTATTTTAAGTAAATATAAAGTAAACAATGTCACTCTATTGAATTTAGTTTTTATAATATTTTTTGATGAGGAAAAAGAAAACCTGTGTTCATTTATAAATATTTATTTAAATTATAAATGATTTTTTAATGATGGTAATTAAATTTTTATTTTTTATTTATGGAATAATTACCTTAAATTCTAACGCAACTCTGACACAATACATATTCAATTAATAGAAAAATAAAATAAAGGATTTTAAAAATGTTATAAGAAATATAATACGAATTTATTATTATTTCCATGAATTATATATATATATAAATAATATATTGTAGATGTTTCAATGAATTATATTCAAATTAAACCATTTTAATGTTGTTTTTAAAGTCAAATAAAATGTAATGTTACAAAAATGACATTAATGTTATTTTATAATAAATAATATTTTTAAAGGATTATAATTATTAAATATTATATATTTGTGAAGGTGATTGGTATATGAACTAAAATATCAATGATGTTATTTTTAGGCACCAATTTTCTTTTTATAGTAACTATATTGACCCCTAAAAAGTAAATACTTTGTGATTGTTGTAGTTGTGAGAAAGTGTCAACATTGGTTGAAATAAAGTGATATTTATAAAAAATCTAAACATGTAAATTTTTTTTGATGAAATTATTTAGACTCATAATTATCCTATATTCAAATTATATTATTTGAGATCATTTTTTCCATGAATATTAAAATATATTAAAATAAAATTTTACATAATACCAAGAGTGAACCACCCCTCACTTATAAAAGGGAACCCCCTGAAAATTTCACCACACATAAAAGGAATTTTATTTTATATAATATATACCAAAATACCTTTATAAAATTCATAAAAAAATTCTATAGTTTATGTTTTGTGAAGAATAGAAACCTTAGAATGTCCAAGATATAATGAAAAGGAAGTTATTCGAAGAAGAGGTACAGTCTTTGACTGAATGTTTTAGTTTTATTTTTTCTTATACCTTGATAAAATATTCTTCAAACATAATGAAATAATAAAACTAATATATTACATTTTTTGAGATATTATTATGTCAATTAAATCACATACATCAATATCCACTTCCATCAAATGGAAGATGAAATTGTAGATCATGCGTAAGGAAGACTACCACCTTGCAAGACGCTATAATTATTTTTCCATCAATTCCCCTCATGATTGGTTTTAATGATGTATTTAAGTAATATATATGTTATTTATTATATTATAATTAATTTTTTATGTTAATTATTATTTTCTTTTTTTTATCTATTAATAATGGAAACAACATTCAAGTGTTTGTACGACCTATCATTTCCAGAAATAGTGTAATTCATTTTATTGTATCTACCTTTTATAGATGAATGTAAATATATATTTAATGAATATATATTATATTTATATCTTTTTAATCAATAGTTATATTATTTAACCATGATTATTGTACCAATAATGAGATTATTGAACCAAAACATGCGTGAAAAAATAATGTAGTTATCACCCAGAACAATGATTTTAATAAAAATTATTAATAAATGGAGGGAAATATTTTATAAGGAAATAATATATGGGATTAAATATATAATTATGGTTATATAATACATTTTTTATAAATCTATATTTATTATATAGGAGTTTTCTAATCTATATGAATAAACACAATACTTATATCAAGGGATCTCTCCAAACCTACCTTTTTTCTTCGAGTTATGACCATTCTCTCTCTAACTAAATTTATCACGCATGTGGATTTTATGGATTTATTATAAATTATATAAATATTTACATTTCATATATAACCATATCATTATATATTCTCCTAAATGGATAATACATTATATAATTTCATTTCTCAAATTCATTATCTAACATCAATCTCGATTAGGGGGAAACTTTCTATCCTTTAATCAATTAATTGAACAATCATTTAATGTTCTTATTCAAAAATTAACTCATTATTATGTGACCTATTATTATATAATTAGATAATAAAATCCATAATAGTTAATTCATTCTTCTCTTTGTAATAATTATGAAATATACTTTGTTTATGATACGACAGAAGATTATGCAACCAACTTCTTTTAATGGATAATTATTATGATTATTCCTTATGATTTATTTTTTATAGAACACATAATAATGAATATTTTCTGATGGGTGTACCCATACAGAGGACCAATTCATTGGGTAATAGTTTTTTCTAAGGAGGCACTATGTATGGGATTAGGGAGTAAATATAATCAATGATGGGACTCTATCCACCATGTGATGCTGTCTTGGCAGTTATCCTTGACTTATTCTTCTTTCAGTTTTTTTATTGCTGGAACATTTCCTATGTTTCCATGATTATTTTAATACCATTTTATTTATGTTTTCCTCCCATGTTATTACTCACGAGACTTCTCTTTTATGACATCATGTTATACTTTTAACTAACATGTTATGATCCCTTATAATGTTTATTCCCTTACCAGGATTTTTATCTCACCCCTTTTGACTTTGTATTACCTAGGTTATCCAGTGATATTATAGGATCTCAAAGTAATTTAGAATCTAAATATAGATATTAAAAAAATATGAACGTATTCATCCATAAACACTAGGCCTTTCAATATGTGTTTTGTATTTAATGGATAATTATGTTAAAAATATTGTAATAAAATGTGTAAAAAGGATTGGGTCACTATAGTGATTTTTTTAATAAAATCATAATGTATTTGATGAAAATATAACCATTTTCCCATTAATTATATTCATTAGTTTTTTTTCAACAACTCCTTCTACAACCCATGACATCACACTACCCTTGCTTCATGTAAACCATGATGTTTTTATAGGTTTACCTAATGAATCTCTTCAACATGTGTGGTAAATAATGCTTCTATTTATCCTATCAAACAAAAATTTGGATTTTTGATCATTTTGGTGAAACTATGGAATAATGATCAAAACCAAAATGTTTATTACCCTTTAGGGTGGAAAATCAGCTCACCCTTCCAATCATTATAAAATATAGATATTTTATCCCAAAATCTCCAAATGCAATAAATATATTAAAAAAAGTCTTTTTATATATCATGAAATAGTTCTTATGTTTGTTATATTTCCATATTAAATTATTTATCATACATAATTCTATGAAATTAAAAAAATAACTATGACATATTTTCTGGAGACCTTGATAGGTCTCTTCCAAATGTTTATTTAGTTTATTTTTAATCCAATTAATGGATTCTAAAAATATTTAATCATATATAAGGAATATATGATATTCAAATATTAATTATAATTCCATTAGATTAGTTTCAATTCAATATTCTATTTCAAGCTTAATGCAATGTTATTTATTTGACATCAACCAAGGGGGACTCCAATAGAATTTAATTAATTTTTTTCTAACTATAAAAATTTAACCTCAAGAGTACTTTCAAGAAAAAAATAATATATATATATATATATTCCAAATTTTAGTGGGTCACCTAATTAAAATAAAAGGAAGAATCCAAAATGAACTCCATTTGGTGGTTCGTGTCCCCAAAACATTATAAATGTTTGTGTTTTTGAGGAGTATACATCCATTAGAAAGTAGCATATCACATGACCAATATAAACTCCATTAAAAGTCATAATAAGTTATATAATTAATGTTTAACATTATAATTATTTTGACTTTTAAATAATTGAGGTATTATTCTTAATGGATTATCAAGGCATATAATAATCTTTGAAATTATTATTTTTCACAACAGACCACCTGGAAACCCCATCCCAAAGAAGCTCATGTATGATTAAATATTAATATTTTTTCATATCCACACTAATTATCTTATTAATAGTAGTTTTATACAATTTAAAAGATCCAATATATTCAAATATAGAAAATATCACTACATGGTTGTTTTTAACAAATCTATTTTATACCCAACGTGATATAAGATCCCATAATCTATCATTTTTTTGAACCATCCATATGTATATTTACAAGTATCCAATGTGACATTTACAAAATTATTAGCCTCCTCACCACCACAGGAATATGAATATCTATCTCATTCTTTGTATTTGATGGAAATATCTAAACAACATATGTCCTACAAATATTTTTAGATCACTATAATGTATCTTAAAATAATCATTGTATAAAAAAATCACACAATTATGATTTTCTTCAGTGAAATATATTTTATTTCAATAATAAATATACTTTTATTTATATCCATTTTCTCTAACCTTCACAATATAATACATGGTAAATAATAGAGTGTATGTGATAATATTTCCCTATTTCCAATCCCTCGATGATTGGGTTTTAGACTATAACCACCAATAAATAAGGGCTGTACATTCTTTTTAAATCTCCATTAATTATATATCCCTTAAAATTTAGTCCACGTTAAAAATAAATAATCAATATGAATTACCTTCCTTTAAAACTAGTTAATTTTTGATGGAGGAAACTAGAGAAAATTACCTAAAAAGGAACGATTCTTCACTGTTTGAGGGGTAATCTACCCATGACCATTATTTACCATTTTTTATCCAAATAATATCCTAAATTTTAATTAATAGAATCAATGAAATAAATTTACTATAGACAAAATATAAACTAATTACATTAACCCCATGAGAGAAAAAAATGATATTGGAAACATTTGAAATCAATTGGTAATCTAATATAGTCTAATAATAATTATCTTGAAGAAATTACAATGATATATGATATATGATAAAATATTTATAAATATATAGGGTCACTAAATGATAAAAAAATTTATAAAATAAAGATCATATAAAAATTATAAAAACTCTAACCCCTCAGAGATAATTAAAATTACCATGATTTATATAATGTAAATAATACCATTGGATTTTTTAGATAGAAAATAAAATTTTATGTATTTTGAGACTATTCAAAACATATGCCTCATTATATTAGAGGAAATAGTTATCCCATTCAATAAAACATTAATATTATAATATTTTTAAAATTTAACGAGATCCTATTGGATCACGCAAGGACACTGGGGGGGTGAATTAGTGTACCCACATTTTTTAGTGTTTTCTTTATTTTGATCAACCCCACATACACTCAAACCCATTCATAATATAAAAGGAATAGATCAATGGATACAATCTTGAAACTCATATAAATATACAGTGATGATTTGGACAAAGAAAAACAACACATGATAATTACACTATTTGACCTAAACATGAGATCCTAATCCAATCCATGATCTGATCTTATTGTGTCATGGATTTTCTTTGCACTATTAAAATTTTAGTGATCATAAGTTCATAGAAA
Source organism: Viscum album (assembly GCA_963277665.1). NCBI lineage: Eukaryota > Viridiplantae > Streptophyta > Magnoliopsida > Santalales > Viscaceae > Viscum > Viscum album. Next base: position 221,705,096 of record OY728123.1, on the reverse strand, counting down.
TTTGAACACAATGGTTGGGCATGTATCATCCACTCCACAAAACTATCTAATGATAGGTTCTTTATAATTTATACCATACCACATAATAATCTTTTATTTTATTCCAAAAAAGGGTAATGAAACAAAATAAAAAATAAGATCCCACAATAATGTTATAATTTAGAACATTGTCTTCAGATCCAACTAGTTAATTATGTTGTTTATGTTGGAACTATAAGTTCAAATTTCCATCACTTTAACCATTAACAAGACTTAAAATTATGGAATTTTCTAACCAAAATATCTATCATTTTGGCCGTGTTCATCACTCAATATCACAATGATTTTGGATCATAGTGTATGGTCCCTTATTTAAAAGTCTCCATGAAATCAGATAAACAAAAACAATAAAATTCGACTCTTCTCTTAAAATTACCTCAATTCAAATTATATCTTGAATGAAAAAAAATTATACTTTTATATACATAAAATAATCTACAAATATTTATATTTTATAATATCACAATCTTAGTCACATTTTTCTACTCATTTTTATCATATATAAATATTCATAGAATATGTCATGAATATTAATTCCATATTAATAATGGAAAACACCCTTATTTTCATTAAGAAATATATTCTTATTTTTGTCTGAATTAAATCACAGGTTAAGGTGTTCCTTTGAATATTTTTAAAAACAAGACATGATTATTAATGTGGTATTTTATTAAATGTGTACTCATCATCTTCATAAATAATCATTTATGCATGTGAAATATTTTAATGTCTGTATTAAATTAATATAGAATATATTATTCCATCCTACACATGGATTATTATTCTTTCTACTTTATGATGTGAGTAATTATTTATCATTACTATCTCACCTAGTATCACATTACTAGGATATATATTTTTCTAGATGATCAACATATAGTCATCATCATCATTAATTTTTTGAAATAATTGAGTCTTACTACTTAGTTTATGTATGGAAACTTTTATATATTTCACATGAATTTATTATGGATGAAATCCAAGGAATGAATTATCCTAGGGGAATAATTCTTCATGTAGTTATCAATTAACCACAAACTTCATGGAATACTACATGATTCTTAATTTAATATACCTTAAATTCATAAAAACAACCTCCTTTCAATGTTTCATATCTCACTACATTGTGGAAATCATGAAATCTGTTACTGTCCACAAGCATAATCTTATAATATTAATATTTTTAGCATTTATTTTCATGCACATTCATGGAATTCGTATATTGTGTTTTTAACGGGGTGAACTATGTGTGTAGAATTAATGATGGATGAAGAGATTGGGATAGCGTATGAATGAATTGATTTCCATCAACTCAGTTTACATACATGCATTTTTATGTTCCATGTCTATATTTGATCCTACCCATGCATAATAAAAAGTTCATAATAATAATTATACTCCTAGTATCTCGTTGTTCACTAATGGAAGATACATGGACTCATTATACACATAGAAGATCCTCACACACAAATGGTCATTGATCGACTCAGGGATGGTTAGTACTCACAAAGTGGATTAATTTTATCATAAAACCTTATCCACATGGATTATTTTTATATTTAATCTAATAAAAATATCATCCATGCAGAAGATCATTATTTATAGAAGATCAGTACATTTTAGATACTCATAAAAATTCCCATGATGATCTCTTAGGAAATATTCTAAAAATGAAATATTATTATAATTACAAAATCCTTCCATCTCATGAATCATGATTATAAAAATCATTATTGGAAGTTCATGTTTATGATTCTCATATCACATCATCTATGATTGTTTGGATCATCACAAAAGTTCATCATGATCTGTGAATAATCACATGATAATGATTTGACTTTATTCATGGATCTATCTGTGCTCTTGGGTTTGTCCATGGAAGAGTTAATTAACGTATAATAACTCTATAGTTATGGTTTTGGTTGATTGAAGAAGGAGACATTGATAGGGAGATCAAACTTATCAAACAATATAGACTAGATGGTTTAGAATGTTTCTTTGTAATTAATGGTGGGTGAATAGTTACCCACTAACCAAGTCGCACATCAGAAGATTTCATGATCTTATTTACATTTATAACAAATATTTTCCCCAATTATAGTCATATTCAAGTATCTAGGTCCTCTCTGGGAATCCGCTCCTACTGATGATAAGATACTCCATATTGTGTCACATTTTCCATTCATGTGTGTGCCCCTTATGCATTATACGCACTATTTATTTCCTACCTATGTAGGATCTAACTCCCTATGACATTGGTCTATCCATGGGGGATTACTCCTAGATGGGGAGAAATATAATATTTTTGTAGTTTATCTAGCCCACTAGAAATATAGAAGCTAGAAAATTTATTTACTATAACTTTATTAAATAAGAGTTTGTAAAATTTTCAAAAATAAGGGAAATCACATCTCTAATATACTTACGCATTGTCAAATATATTCAGGGGAAAAAATGTTTTTTTTCATGTCCATTATATTATCATAATGTATAAATTGAATGGAATTCTATAAAATAATCATAAATCAATATTTCTTCATTAAAACTGTATTCTTCATTCTAAATTATCAATGAACATATCTTCTTCACCATGTTGTGATAAATTTTCTATCATGAATCACTTATTGGAATATTTCATTGAGAATTAATAATAGTTCCCAATAAAAGATCAGATAAATTTCATTTTCATGTATTATTTAAGAACCTCATACTCTTTTTATAATTCCCTAACACATATTAATAGCTTGAAAATAACACATAATCCATAACAACAAATGAAACTAACAGATGGGCTCTTCAAATTTAAATTTATCCAAAAGAATTTATATCCACAAATTAATTCAAATGCCATCATTTTAATTTTTATGTCATCATAATCATATTGATCAAATTCAACATCTATTCAATACATTACATTTAAAATTTTAAAACCATTAGTATTTTTAGACCATCATTTTGTTACATCCATTTTTGGAGTTAATATATCATTTGGTTTAGATATTGGATAAATGTTTCAATTGAAAATTAATAAAATTTTATCCTTGAGGTGGAATATACTCATAAAAAATAAAAAACTTTTCACTGGTTATTTTTTTTACCAAATTCATCATATTTTTATGATTATAGATTTTTTGGGTGAGGGAATAGTACTGAACCTCATGTGTAATTACATGTACAACATGATCACTTTTTTCTATGAGTGATTGAGTTAGAATTATTCTTCAATAAATATAGTAGAATTCTAGAATGATAAATAGTTTTTTTTATATTAATTTTATAACCTACCATATATGTCATAAAAATACAAAATATTTTATTGAATTTATATTATTCTTATCTTAACTATTTTTATTATCTCCCTCTTGAGACATTCCCTTTAATTTTATCATCACCACTATATTTTTATCCCAGTGGTTATTTATTTTTAGCAAAACAATCCCAAAATAACCTAAAAACATTAGGTTTTAAATTAATCTATGTAACACATGTTATAATAAAATTTAATTTCTTTTCTACACTTATTAACATTTTAAAATTGAAATAATTGTATTTTATCAAAAAGGTATCTGTTGGAATATTACCATCATGGGTGAGTCTCCCAGGATTCATTATTATTCTACATAGGAATCAAAATTTTCTTTCGACTAAGCTTCTTCAGCCACTATCTATGACAGAAATCAGCTGTAGTTATAGAAGATTATTTTATTTTTCATCACATCTATAATAAACTATACACCCTTTATTAAGTTATTATTTTGGGAATACAAATTGACAGAACTTCCCTTTTCCATCACCCATTAAACATTATGATTTTCTCAAGGTGTTATTAAATCTTATATAAATATTTTCCATAAACTTTTACACTATTATGAGTCATCATGGGACACTTAAAGGAATATATTTTTTGAAATATTTTACTATTTTATTTTTATTGATATCATTTTGACTTAATTTAAGAAAATAATTAACCATTTTAATATGTTTAATTTTTGATATCTATAAAATATCTTTATGAAAAAAATATATAAATTTTGTAACCCCTCAAATGTATTAAAATATGGTTGATTTTCATCAACATATTTTGATTTATAGAACATATTTTTTGAATCTTCTCATAGAGATCTGAATGAAATAAATATACAAAACATTATTTTATATTCAAATTATTTAATAATGATATAAAAAACCCTAAAAAATGATATTCATGATTCCATTCCTTTTTTAGTATATGATATATATGTAATAATGAAAACTTGTATCATTGGGAAACATAATCATCTTATTTATAATTGAAATTTCAAATTGAGGATTTTATCTCCTCTTTTGAGCTCAATCTAAATTCTGAAATCTACAAAATAGTTTTATATTTTATTTAATGATATTTTCTTACACTTTACCTCCATATTTTGAAACCCCACAATCATATAACTCACAACATACAATTTTTTATAAAAATAGTTAAAATTATTATTTGAATTTTTATCTAAATTTTAATCGAAATCAGATGTTATTATATGTAAAATTATCCCTAACTAAGACATTAGACAAAAAGAAACATGATTAATCTAGAAAAAATATAAACACTAAAAGAAACAAATAAAACATAATATTTTTTTTCAATACATAATGATTAAATTTAATAATTTCATGATTTTTATAATCAATATCTTAGATATAAACAACACAAATGAAATAACGTACTAGTTTAAAAATAGAATTAGAACAAAGAGTTGATTTCATTAACATCAGTCAATAAAAAAACCATTTTATTTAAAATAACACATGTATCATTTTTCATTTAATTAAGTATATAATATCCTTGAAATGAAATAATCCCATAAAACAACTTCATGGTACCCATAATAATTGATATACTAGCCACTAAGATAGTGGTAAAATCAATGTTCATCATTTATATCAAAAATTTAATTTATTTTTCTAATAAAATTATTTTTATGGAGGAGAATGTATTAATTTTCAATAAATCACAAGTATAATAGTGATTATTTTTTTGATTATATTGTTAGATAAATACCTATATAGGAAAATAAGGGATTAAATGGTTTTCCAAATCTTGTTTTCTAATATAAATTTCCAATTCACATGTTTTTTGTTTTGCTAAATTTTATATTACTTTCTTATTAGAAATTAAGAACATATTTCTAGAGGTGGAATATTGTTTTACACTAATACAAGTTAGTAGGATTTTATTTTAGGTAATATAATAAGAAAATAGAATGAAAAAACCTGAATTAACCTCTTTCACGTTTTTATGGTCATTACTACTCCATATATCTTTTTTTTTTATTTTCTGAATAAAACTTTTTTTTATGGATGAGCGAGAACCTCATAACCTCCACAATTTCAAAGATTCATAGACCAAAAAAAAAAGATATGTGCCAAACATAGTACACCAACATATTAAAATTCAAAAACCATATCAAAGTAAACATATGAAAAAGTCATCTCGGGATGCTGGCATCCTCAAGATGTACACCATTCACAATAGTCACCATTATCATTAATATAATCCCATCATTGGCAAGGACATGAACAAGTCTTAGCTACATCACTTTTCTAAACCATGAAAATGCTGAAGTGCAAACTTCCATTACTACTGTGAACAAATGAACAAACAAAGGAGAACCCCTTCCATCAAGAATAACCAACATCAGGAATCAATCAAGAATACAGGAAACAAAAATGAAAATGAGATACACCAAATCAAGATCTACATGACCACCATCTTCCAGGCCTTACCCCATGAATCGCCAGTCTTAACTCAAACAACACCATCCCAAAACATCACCAAGCTCCACTAAACCAAGACGACCTGGCTTAGAGAGAAGAAATTGAAGGCCAGAGCAGAGTTTAGCAAGGGAATGACTAATTAGGGAGGTGTGGTCATCAATTGGACCATGATCCATAGGCATAATAACCACCATCTACATCATGGAAGACACACTGATTGAATCTATGCATCTAGAATAACTGAGACATGAACCAGAATAACAAAAAACCATCAGAAATACATCAAGAAAAAAAATATGGAAATGAGATCTAGGGATATGAATAATAAAGGTAGACCAAGGGAAGAAACTTCAACATGAAGAAACCCATATCAACACTAATCCCACCACTACAATCCCAAACCAATCTTAGGAGACCAACACACCCAACCAAGATGGGGTCATGTTTTTTGTCCTAGGCCAAAAGATTAGGGGTGAAAGAGATTAAAACGAGACCAATTGAGAGAGTAGGAAAAAAATTTGAAGGGAAGAAGTAGGGAAAAAGGAATCCAGGGGAACGAAATTACAAGCTATGAAGAAACCCACAAAAATGAGCATCAGAGTGAAAAGTCGAGAGAATCTAGAGTAAGGCTGGGGAGGCATGAGGAGATGTAGAGACCCATATTAAGGATAGGTAAGTAGGAGAATCCAGAGGAATGAAGTTTGGAGAGGCAGGAGAAGATTGGGAGACCCATTTGTAGGGGAGGGAGGAAGAATCTCTAGGAGGGGAGAAGTGTTTCCAAGAGCAGACCAGGCGAGTGGGGCACCATCGAGTGATTGGATGGGAATTAAATATATGGATTATGTGTATATTAGTCACCACTCTAACATAGACTTATATTTGTGGAATTCTCCATGTATTATCACAATGATATTAATCTAATCAAACTCTTTATTAATAGTTGGGTCACCAATAAATAAATATATTTCATGTAATAATCATATCATCAAAAGGTTTCATAATATACTTTAATCCCTAATAAAACAACGATTCAGTTTGTAGAATGTCATCATATTTTTTGGTGAAATATAAAACAAAATATTCCAAAATATTTCATTAAAATCCATCAATTAATTCAAAACATCGAGGAAATTAAAATATAATTTTATTTATATTTGACCAAAACCATTATATATTAACAATATCCATTAGATGTTTTTAGTAGCTATAACATGATCTAAAACTATAATCATATCATGAAACTCTGGAAAATAAAGAAGGAATTTTTTTATTCCATTCATTGGTGTTGGTTGAAGCCATCCCTTAGGGACTTATTTTTTTTCTAATATAACAATAAATCAACTTATAGAACCAAGATCAGAATAAGAATAAAAATTTCCTCCTAAGACCATAATACTATATCTAAAACAAGGATATGTTTTTAGTATACTGTATAGGGATTTCATCATCTATTCATTAATTCCCATGACTTTAACCATGATCATTATAACACTAAAACTATTATATACTTCATACAATCATGACCATATTTCTATTAACTATTTTCATCATTAATTTTTGGAACTGCAATAGTCTTTTAGAATATACGATGTAAATATTATATATTTTATGATGTGGTTTCTATGAATAACTAAATATTTTCAACCTTATGGTAGGAAGATAATACTATACATCAATCTATAAAATGTAACTAATGAATTATGAATACTTTGTTGAATCCATACTCCATTGATCAAAACCCTAATGTATTTTACCCCACATGATAGTCATTGATTTATACTATTTATCCTATATGAACAATGTTTGTTTTATATCAGATTCATCACATAAAATTTATCTCTCAAATAAAACCAAAAATATTTTTTTATATACCATGAAATTGTTCACTAGTAACTATGGTTTCTATTTTACACCATTTTGGATACATTATAAAATCACCTTACCTTAGAACCATAATCTATTTAATATAAAAAATTGAATGTATTGTTTAAAAATTATATTCTTTTAATGTTTCATTAATAAAATTCAAATATACTTCTTTAATAATATCCAGAATCCATAGGATTTTGAAATTTTTTGTACAATTAATTATGATCATCTCCTAGTTAACAATAAATTTTTAGTCTTATTTATTTTTTCTTCATTACTATAATACATTTTTTACTTGAATATGAAGAAATAAACATCATGTAAACCCATATGAATGTATTATAAGAGAACTACATAAGAACACTAAAACATTGGAATTTTGTTGTTGATTATTTTTTATAGTAAATGTTGGAGTATTATCATATTTAATTCATGATATACATTTTACCCCTCTTTATATTTAATGATTTTCTAGTGGATTATGTCATGGATATTGTTGTTCTTAATCCTCTCTATATTTTTTCATTTCAAATTGGATTGTTTGAAGGTAAAATACAAAGAATGAAATTTATTTTATTAATTTAAATAATTTTTTAATTTTTATTGAATATAATTCCCAAAAAAATATTTTTGTTGACAATGTTATCATCACCCATCCCATTGGGGCCCAAGCTATGACACCAGAAGTCCACCTGCAATAATCCAGGGGCTAGCGACTAGTACTAAGTAGGCATATCATACACATGGGATGAATTCATCAAATGTACCTATATGAACCACAACCATATCCATGCATAAATGAATAAATATAAAAGAAAAACTACTATAATATACATGAACATATCTACATCCCACAAATAAAGTATGAATGTGCCGAAAATAAGTGAAAAGGGGAAAATAAAGGAACACCAAAATAAAATTGTAAAAGCATAAAAAACAAAAATGGTGGGGATCACTATAAAATTCTTAATTGGAACCCACCTTAGTATGTCTAGTCTAGAACTATGTTCCACCTACTCCCAGTCCCCCTAGGAAAATACTAGAATACATGTAGTCTACACAAGAAACAACATGTGAGGGAGAATCCCATACAAGGGTGAGTATAAAAATACTTAGTAGGTTATCAATGAATTGAAAAAAGGGAGAAACTAATAGGAATTAGTCAAATAGACCCAAGATAGAGGAAACTCTAATGATATAGAAAATCCATCTTGACCACTCCTTAGTTGTACAAAACATTTCATCTCAACCTCCTAGTATTTTGAGCAAGATGACCCATACCTCATGGTCTCCCAGAACATCCCAGATATTCTCACAAATGACTCCATGTATCATGGTATACAACCATATATATATACATAGCCACAAACTCAAGGTTCCATCATATCACTTGCATATAAGTACTAAATCCCTAAGCCAAGCCATCCTAGAATGAACAAAACCAAAATATGTCACACATCAAACATATAGAAGATGATGTCACATAAATACCATACTATATGGTAATTATCCAATAGATTCCACTCCACCAGTTACTCCTCCTCCATCCTTGATGGTTCTCATCTGATCACTCATCGAGAAAGTTAAACTAATCAAATAACCATACAATCCATGGTGGTACTAATCCAAGAGGGTACAATCATCAGACATCACCACAAATAATGTTAACTAGTAACATATAATATATACATAAATCAAGTAGGTAATCACTACTCATACCACTGGGGGACAATAAGAACCCTAGATGAAACACTGCGCTCCAAAGAGGGTATTGTGAAAGAACCTTAATCTTGAATAAATCACCAAGTAGAGGATCAATATTTTCATAGAGCTATCCAGGTTAATTCCCCACACTCTACCTAGGAACGAATCACCGTAGAAATCTAAAATAAGATTAAGGGGATTCATTTGATATACACAATTGATTGGACTATAACCCTATAGAAAATATTAGATCTCGATACATAGATATAGGGTCTATGTCCAAGGCTCACTGGGGATCCATACCCTACGGGAAGAATCCTCCTGGTTAGAGGATCAGTGCCCGAGTAAATATTGGTCATGTTGACTCCAAAAACCTACCAAGGGAAATATGAATGGATGTTAGAATCACTTCAGGCCTCTTAGAGGGATGATTTATTTAAGCTGCTGAGTCTATAGTTGAAGCAGACTGAGACAACTTACTCTAGAATATGGAAACACACCCACACTACACAAGCTTCAGAATCCAAATAGGGGCCACAATCCTATGAATAGGACATGATGCCACAATACCTCCTTGTAAAATACCTGTAAAATCGCTAAACCACTACTGTTCTAAATGTTTCTAACTTAAGCGACCCATGATGTCACCTCATGTCACATTACAAAGACCTAAAACATAGACACCATCACATTCTAAATGAAAAAAAACGAAGGATAGGCTACTCAAGGGCCTCTAAATGAGTCCAAAAGAATAATATGAATGAGAGAGAAAAGTATACAAAGGAGGAACATGGTGTGTACCCAACATACATGATGTGTCTCTCAGCACCATACCCTAGGCTTGTTCCCTAATGGTACTCATCCTTTATAAAAGGAAATACATGGAGTGCACCCCATTTCAAATGGAATGTGACCTCTCTTGAACACTTGGACATGTCCTCAACCATACATGACATCACTATCCATATAACACTATATAGCGTGTACCCCTCATACAATTCATGTTTTTCCTCACCCAAGCCTCAGCTCGTATCCTTACCCACACTACTAACCCATCTATGTTTGAGAAACGAAGTTCACCCCTGGTACATGGCATGTCCTAGCTACCATTCCCCTTGGGCCATGTTCTCAATCCATTCTAGTGTAACTCAACCAATGTCTGTGTCTTCTGGCTGTGTACCCATACATGACCATGTCCTTTGAAACAGAAAGACTATCCATGTCCATTATCCACATGTCCTAGGCCACTACACATCATGTAACCATCTTATACTACATGTAGTCCCATAATATCATATTACTTTAATTCTAAGAATACACAATGTGTTCCACTAAAACACACATTGTGTGATCATAAATCCCAAATGGGAATTTCCTACAAGCCACCAGAAACCCCCAATTTTCACCTAGAAACCACAGATCGACCATCATGGGGTCCCTAAAAATCATCCAAGGGATCTAAAACCTTAAATAAATACATAAAAATGGGTATGGGTCATAAAAATCATAAAATAAACCTACCTATTGAAAAAAAATAGAATATTTGAGTCCAAAATGACACCCAAAATGCACCAATTCTCGATTCGATGATGACCGACATCAAGAACATGGATCAGTAGAACCTACTATCCTCTCCATGGTCTCAGGACATCAATATCATAAGGTATAACTACCTACTATTCCTCTACACATTTGAAGGTAATGAAAAGTGGGTGGTGGAATTAGGATAGGTTATCAACTAAGTTTTATTTAATTAATAACCTCATTACTCAATGCCCTGCCAACTCTCCCCAATCACATGAACCCAAAAAAACTTATTTAAGTCACACATAGTGTAAACACCATATTATAAACACTAACATGGTCTTAGATTTCTAATCTGAGAATTCTATTGAGAGTTATTTCATGTTTCTGAAGAAACTACATGCATGTGATAAATAATATTTAATATTTTTAATATCACTGCACTAAGGTTCTCCATGAATCAGAATCCCATAATGACATAACAAATAGTTTCAGAAATATCCCTATGAGTATTAAAAAATCCTAAAAGGAAAAAACTGGGTCATTAAATTCTCAACACCATAAGTATTTTCATCCCTAAAAAGAGAAATCCAAGACATAAGGAAGAAAAATGTGCTCTCAACCAGGTCTCCCACACCAAAAAGGTCTCTATAAAGTTCTTGTGTAGTAAAAAAATGCACCTAGGGAAATCAAAATCCCATAGAGGGGTCTTCTATTGGAAAACAAATCCAAGAACAATTCCAACTCATCCTAGTCGACATCATAAAAAAATTCATGAAAATGTAACCACATCTGCAGAAGGTGTAAACCACAAAAAACCACCCCAAGTTTTCTAAAGTTTCTAATAGAATGAAACCTCACTAACCCACACAACAATAGAAGAAAAAGGTTTACAGACCTTAGAGATATCCTATCACTCTAGCCAATTCTCTATACCTATGATAAGAAGGAATCTCACTAATCATGAGATCACATCTGAAAATAATAAGAGACACCATAATTGGTCTAAAACGACTATGAATGAGTACAAATAGACCTCAACCATCTCTAAATGGTCTGTGTCTTGCACAACCAAAACTAGTGCCACGCAAAAAATGAAAAACATGAGTCATGTTTTTTTATAAACTGAATGGTCCACTTATCTGGTATATCCACCCTACTCTTAGGTGTAACAATATTGGAAAGGAACCTCCTCAGGACCATGTATAACCATGGTACTGGTGTAAATGTTTTTCCATAGAAGGATAATACACTCCCCACCTTTGAAATATACATCAATAACACGTCTTCTAGATATTTGGCCATGTAAGAATTCTCCAAAAAAAGTCAAAATTGTGCCACCATGGCTTGTTGAAAATGGGAAGGGGTGATAACCATCAACTAGAGAAGTGTCGCACCAGCCTCAGTCGTAAAAAGTTTACTATAAGAGTCCAAATGATTCATCACCCTACTTTCCAGTAGTGGACATAGAATTTTGTTGCAAGTATCTTCTATATCCCTTAAAATGGTCTATGAATATAACATCCCAAACCTGAATTCCACACAATAGTGCCCTGAGCCTAGTAGGTCATATGGAATCAAGAGAATCTCCCTAAATGCTAGAGGATACTAACTAGCAGTGAGGGATTAGAGTGTGTATGTGGGGAGAATATGGCCTCATTACTAGAGTGAAACACCAAAAAATAATAATAAAAACCAATAGAGGAAGTAGATATAGAAAGAAGACAACTGATAAATAAATAAGATAGGAATATAGGACAAATCTAGAAGTGTCACATGAATAGTGATGACGATACATGTATATACAAAAGAATCCAAAAAAAGTACATAACAGTAGAGTAAAACACAAGTTTCCAAAATACCAAAATACCAAAAGACAAAAAATGTATATCTCCCAATAGAATTATGATAATTATCTCGATCTTGTGATCCCCTGCTCATAATAATGGAAAAAAATCACCCCTTGAACTATGGATTCTTTCCCCTGTCTCTACCTACATCCAAATTGTATATTCGGGTACCCAACGGTGGCCCAAACATGGTGTGGGATACAATCCCAGTACCTAACCACCCAAAGATCTATACAATCTAGGCTGTGAAATACAATAAGCTATTCAATGTACAAGTAAAGTAGGTATATAGTAAATAAAAGTATAGATTCCCATGGAATGTAAATAATGAACCAGTAACACTAAAATATCCTCTCAAGTCTCCATGAAAAAGGAGGTAAAGCTTATATAAAAGGAAACTACAAATAAAAGTGAGTAATAACCATGGATTCTCTCTAAAAACCATAGAACCATATCATCCATGACCTTGTTGCATGACCAGAAGAGTCCAAACATCCACAACCGAGCCGTATAACCAAACATGTCACATTTACAATAGCCGCACTGTATACAAGAATTGTCACACCATAGAGATCTGGATCCAAGGTTTAAAATACCAGGGAATACTCATTGAGTCCTAGGTTCATCTCGATGGAAACTCAGTTAGCCACTGGTTGGAGTCCTAAAAGAAAGTCAACAGAACATGTCTTTCGTGAGTCCAAGCAAGCCAAATCCAAGGGGTGTCAAAGCCCATGGATTCCCATTGAATCAATACCCAAGGGGCATACTCTATCTGAGGAGTCCACTACTGCATTAAATATTCAAGGAGAATCTTCCAAGAAAACTATTTTTTCATTCTCCATTTCATACCATTTATCATTTCATACCATATGAGTCTACCCACTCATAATACCATTTACATCCAATTTAAAGGTAACCAATCCCACTCATTGATTACAATTTACATTTAAACATATCACATGAATTTAACCACTCATTTACACATTTTCCAAACAAATCATTTAATGAATTGAAGTTCAATATATACCATTTAATCGAGTATCACATGTAAGGGGAGAATAAACATCTCCTAACAATCCATTTGATTCATTTCATTTATATATGGTCTTCATCTTACAAGGTAAGCTCAATAATACACCCATGGGGTGGTTTAGACAATGGAAAATACAAGGAGAATACAAGACTCACCTTATGTTAAGTCTTTGGTTGGGGAAATAACCTCCAAAAAGTCTCATAGAAGCTAATGGGAATCCATAACAGTTTCTAATTCAATTAATTCAATTAAAAATTTTTGTTTTGGGGACACGTCAGAATGTCATATAGGTGGAATAAGGGTTGGTATCCTTATAAGGCCCAAAAACTCAAGGAACATGTATAAACCACTTATCGTAGCTTGGTTGTATATTTATCATCTAGTATTAACTATTTATGAAACTGAAATCATGAGAAAAATTATGAACGCATGAAAAAATTGAAATTAGGGAAAATTAGATTGCACCTAAATAACATTATTGATAGAAAGAAGATCAAAAAATAGCTAAAAAGGAATATATTAATCACTTATGTCAGTCCAACAAGATGGGTGTTGCTTCAATCTGAGATTGAAAGGAAGAGTTACCTCAAATAAAATAATATTCATAGAAAATATATCAAAATGAGTTTGTTGTGCATTGAAGGGAAAGTGAGAAAATTAGTTTTAAATATATTTTAATTTGATTTAAATTATACAATTACTCAAAAATAAATGGGTCACATGGTTTGAGCATATGGTTTGAAAAACTGTGCAACAACCGTGCATGATATTATATAGGGAAGGGAACCCCACAAATTTTGACTAACTATGCTCCAATTATGGAAAAAAACTCTATCAAAATTGAAGACATGGATGAATGGATGTGTTACCCAAATCACAGGGTTTAGTCTAACAGTGTGGCTCATAGCTCCCCACTATCCAGTCTCACACAATTTTATCTAGCCATTCGGCCTACCCCACACGTTTTACTATAATAGCGCGCTAGACCATTTTCAACTCAAAACATGTGTTCCGGGATCTGAACAATCCACATAAACCATTGAAACCTCCATGAACTCAATGGTAATTCACATTAGGATGCATTTAACCATTCAAACTAAAAGGTAAGGGATCCTTACGTCATAAAAAAACCCAAGTTCTTATAATATTCTCCATTTAAATAAATTCAACCATGAATTTCCATCTCAAGGGTGGTAAAGATTCATCCACTACTAGAAAAACAGGTATTTGCGACGGGCTATTTGCGACGGGATCCCGTCGCAAATAGCCATTTGCGACGGGGTCCCGTCGCAAATAGCCCGTTGCTGAAAACGCCGTCGCAACTACACTTATTTGCGACAGGCCCGTCGCTAAAGACTTTTTTTTGCGACGGGCATTCTCTCCGTCGCAAATAGTATTCCGTATTTTTGTAAAAAACTTTTAAAACAGTTTTTGCAACGGGACCCGTCGCAAATACCTTTTGCGACTTTTGCGACGGTCTCGTCGCAAAAACTCATTTTTAAAAAAATAAAAAAAAATTAATAATACTAGTATTTGCGACGAGAGTCGGGACCCGTCGCAAATACTTTTTTTAAAAAAAAATAAAAAACTATTAATAATACTAGTATTTGCGACGGGCATAGTATCCCGTCGCAAATACTATAAAAAAAATAAAAAAATAAATTATTAATAAATTATTTTAATTAATATAATAATAGAATTATAATTTACAAATGAAAATAATAAATTATTTTAATTACTATAATAATAGTAGAATTATAATTCAAAAATAAAAATAATAGAATATTAATAAATAATTTAATTAATATAATAATATTACAATTATAATTCATAAATAAAAAAAATATTAATAAGTTATTTTAATTAATATAAAAATAATAGAATTATTTTACATTCAAATATTAAAATAATTCAAGTATTACAAAAAAAAATAATTAAATTATAATATTATAAAATTTTAATATATATATATAATTTTAATATATATATAAAATTTTAATATATATATATAATTTTAATATATATATAAAATTTAATATTATAAAATATAAATAATATTATTATTCATATTAATATTGTTATTTAAAAATATAATATTATTAATATTTTATAATGAGACAGAAACTACGAATAGAAAAAAAAAATATTTTGATTTCACAAATTTTATAACAGAAATACAAACTCTAATCTGAAGGAGGGGGGGGGGGAGGGGGGGAGGTGGGGGATCTGCAGATGGTGGTGGAGGAAACTCCATCCCTAAAGCATGAGTGAGTCGGCGCATGTACTCCATCTGCTCCTGATGCTGCTGCTGCCACCGACTCGTCTGCTCCTCGTACAGCTGCTGCTGGCGTCGACGCTCCTCCTCATGCTGCTGACGCATCTGCTCCTGCTCCTGTCGGAGACTCTCTATCTGTGCAGTCTGAGATCGCAACTGATCCTCATACTGTGTAGAAGAAGATGCACGAGCTCCTCTCGAGCTGGACGCCGACATCGCAGCACTGCCATAATAATCTCCGGGAGTCAGTCGAGAGCCGATACCAACTACCCGGCCCTTCTCGAAGGCATACTGGGTGGCCTGCATCCATGCCGCCTCTTCAAACTGACGGGCAGTGGTCTGATCTGATGACTCGGCCTGACTCTCAGGTCGGGCCTGTGCCGCTGCGGCCTCATATGACTCCTATAGTTGCAATTTAAAATTAAAATTGTGAATATATTATATGCAGTTAATTTTTAAACTTGAAAACAAATAATACTGACCACGATGTGATGCTGACGATCACCTCTGAGCTCCCTAGTATCAGGATCACTGTACATCCTCCGATATACGTCGTACTCTGTAATATCGGGGTGCTCGACAGCCTATAAGAATAAAAAATAAACTGTTAATATTTATAGTTATATAAAATATTTATAAATAATGTACGTACCAGATGCTGTCTATGAGTACTGAAAGAACGACTCCCAGCTCGATGAGTCAACTCCTGTCTCCCCCGATTCTGCCTCCCCACCGATGATCTCCTCTGAAAGGCACCACTCAACCAGTGCGCACATAATCCATCCCATAAATGGGATGAAATATACTCTGGTCGGTGTGCTCTACATGACTCCTCAAAATCTGACACTCCTGCTTTCTTCATCGCAGCTTTTCTTAAATTGTGCAAAAACTGACGAAGACGATCACGCATGGCCACCTCCCATGCCTCGTGGATGGCGTCACGCATGGTATCCTCGATCGGATACCATAAACCCTACAAATAAATCAAAATATCAAGTTAGAAATGAAATAATTTTCAAAATAAAAATTATTTATTTACGTACGTACCGACCAATGGCCGAACATGGCCTGCTGCACATCAATGGGAATCTGCTCCCATGTGGTCCACGGCTGAGAGAAATAGTTGCGCAAAATAGCGCTTCCCTGTCCGACTGCTATATGCGGAAAACTGAAAAAATAATAAACATTTATTATGTGAATAGATTAATGAAATCTTAGTCAAATCCACAGGTTATCACACCTCCGGGTGCGCGGATCAAACCCAAGACGTGGACGTCGCTCGGGGACGAGGTCAGGAATCATCAATCGTGCAAGACCGCGCCCCCTCCGCGTACTCCCTGGAGCGCCTGCAGGCTGAGGGTCATCTTCCAGCAACTCATCCGCATCGAAAGGCAGGTCAGCCTCCGCCAACTCACGAAATGTGGCCTCGTCCATCTGAAACAGAAAATGTTAATGTTAGCAAATAATTGATAATTACTATTATATATACATATATACATATTATGATTGTATATAAATACCATGGAATTCTATAAGTGTTCATCTTCATCATCATCTTCATATATGTCAATGTCATTTTCATATTCCTCCTCAACATCATCGATATCCATTCGAGTTGCAGTTGCTTCATCTCTTACCATTTCAAATTCATGTGTGACATCATTAACATCATCGTCATCACCGACTCCTAAATGTGGGGTGTCGTCATCGATACTCATGTCTCTTTGTAAAAAAGATTGATTTTGAGTACTCTCTTGAAAAACTTCAATTCTTTGCACATCAATGAAAGCACTTTCACTTTGGCTAAACTGATTGTCTCGAATTTTGATTTTTATTACACTCCACCAATCAGTCAAGTCTCTTGATGTTGCACAATACTTTGCATAATAAACTTGATATGCCTGTTGAGCCAATAAGAATGGTTCATTTACTGCGAGAACACTTTTACATTTAATATCGATGATTCCATGAGTCGGATGAACACGCACGCCTCTCTCTGTATCCAACCACTGACATTTGAACATGGTTATGTAATGTTGTCCAAGATAACAGAGTTCAATGATTTCATCAAGTATGCCATAAAAGTCAACTTCATTTTCTCGATGATGAGATCCTCTCAAGCTAACTCCACTGTTCATTGTTTTTTTCGATTCCCCATATGCATGTGTGTGGAATCGAAATCCATTCACCACATATGCATTATAAGTTTTAACAAGTTTGGAAGGTGGGTTACTCAATACACACAGCCGTTTGTCAATTTTATCAGCATGTCGAGACACCTGAAGATTTGTGAAATAATTATCAATATAGTAAACTATACATTGAATGAGTTGCTAAAAGATAAAGAATTTATGTTACCAGTTTTTGAAACCACTGAGAGAAATTTTTCAGTCGACGTTCTTCGAGAGCAGCTGCTGTAATTTGTGGAATTTGTTTCTTGATATGATTATCATACAACCTATAAAAACCAAAGTTATTTACTGTAACATAAATGATAGAATAAGTGATATAAACACTTACAGTACAACTGATGTCATCTCTTCACAGTTGAGTAAAACATACGTATGAGCTCTATGATGTTCATCATCTGAAAGCCAGCGTTCAGAAACTCCACCAAAACCAAGCTCTGACTGGTTGAAAACAGATAATTGATTGTCGATTTCATCAATATTCCTCTCATTCCGTCCCATTCGGTTGTGTTTTGAAGGATACTCAGATTCAAAATAATGGGAGCAGAAAAAAGATATTTCCTCTTGCAAATAAGCTTCTGCAATAGATCCTTCAACAGATGCTTTGTTGCGTACTTTTCTTTTCAATTTTTGCATGCATCTTTCAAATGGGTACATCCATCGAAACTGTACCGGACCTCCACATTTGGCTTCATATGGCAAATGTAACATCAAATGTTCCATTGAGTCGAAGAAAGACGGCGGAAATATTTTTTCAAGTTTACATATAATTACAACAACATCTTTTTCAAGTTTGCCTAGAGCATCATAATCTTCCGTAGCCGCACAAATTTCCCGAAAAAAATGAGACATGTCTGTTATGGAATCCCAAATCACAGAATTCAACAGACCTCTTAATCCAATGGGTAGAAGTCTCTCCATTATAACATGACAATCATGACTTTTTAATCCAGTAATATGACCATTCTTTACACATCTACCCAAATTGGAAGCACAACCATCTGGAAGTCTCAAATCTGCAATCCACTGACAAAATAATAAACGGTTTTCTTTAGACAGTGTATAAGCTGCTTTTGGTTTCAGTAACCTTTCTGTTCTGACATTCTCAAATAGTTCCAATTCTGGATGCCTGCAAATTTGGGCAAGATCTAAACATGCATTTACATTGTCTTTGCTCTTTCCTGGCGTATCCAAAACTGTATGAAACAAATTATCAAAACAGTTCTTCTCAATATGCATGACATCTAACATGTGTCGGACCAACAAATCAGACCAATATAGCAAATCCCAAAATATGCTACGTTTAATCCAATTGTGTTCTTTCCCAAAACCAGAAATTTTCTGTTGGTTTATTGTGGGACCAAAAGTGATGGGAGGTAATGAAAATACAACCGATTTTAACTCCGAACCTGATAGCATTTTTGGAGGTCCATCCCTTTCAGCTGTTCCTTTTCTGAAATGAGATCTGTTTCTGCGAAAAGGATGATCAGCTGGAAGAAATCTGCGATGACAGTCAAAATAACACGGTTTCTTTCCATGAATGAGCATAAATGCTTTGTTCTCTCCCATACAGTAAGGACATGATTTCTGACCATGTGTACTCCAGCCAGATAACATCCCATAAGCTGGGAAGTCACTTATTGTCCACATCAATGCTGCTCTCAGTATGAAATTCTGTTTCGTTGCAACATCATATGTACTGACACCAGTACTCCACAATAAATTTAATTCATCAATCAATGACTTCAAATAAACATCAATATTTTTCTTCGGATGTCCTGAAATTAGTAAAGTCAAAAAGATATATGGCTCCTTCATCAACATCCATGGAGGTAAATTATACGGAGTTAAAAAAACAGACCAACATGAATATTGACTACCATAAGATCCAAACGGGCAGAAACCATCAGTGGAAAGGCCCAGTCGAACATTTCTAGCTTCTAAAGCAAATGATGGATGCACTCTATCAAAATGTTTCCATGAATCACCATCGGCTGGATGATTCAAGCTTTTATCGGTTGAACTATTCTCTTTATTCCATGACATCATTGTCGCTGTATTCTTAGACATGAATAAACGCTGAAGTCTGGATGTAAGCGGAAAATATCTCAACTGTTTTACAGGAATCAAACCAGACTTCCCGTGTTGTCCTTCTTTATATCTCAGTTGCCCACATGTGGGACAACTATCCAACGACTCATTTTCCCCTGAATATAAAATGCAGTCATTTAAACATGCATGAATCTTCTGACAAGTAAGTCCCAAATTTTGAACCAACCTCTTACTTTCATAGTAATTTGCAGGTAAAACATTTCCTTCGGGTAACAGTGTTTTCAGCAAAGAAAATATCTGGTCAAAACAGGTGTTTGACATTCCGTTATCTGATTTGATAGCCATAAATTTTGCAACTGCTTCTAATTTGCTCATCTTGCAGCCAGGATATAATGCATCCTCAGCAGACTTCAACAACTCATAAAATTCAAACGGTCCCAACTCAGGATTTGAAGCTATATCAGCCGGAGTTTCTGTATGTTGAACAGATGAACCTGCAACATCATGTACTAAATCTTGAAACTGGGATGGATCCGGAATCAAGTTGGTATCACCTGCTCTGGAACTGCGTTCACCGTGTTGATACCAAAATACATAATCTGCTTGAAAACCAAAACGCAAGAGATGTTCCCCCACTTTGTCAAACGTGTCAAACGTTCTCAATGCACATTTTCTGCAAGGGCATTTTATTTTTCCTTCTGAAACAAATTCTGAATTTGATTCCGCAAATGATAAAAAAGTCTCCACACCCTCAACATATACTGGATTTAAACCAGAACCGTTTGGATTTCTACGTTGATTTATCCATATGCGGTCACCTAATAATGATTGTTGACGACCTCGTTGTTCCATATTTCTCTATAAAATATAAAAGCATTACTGGTTTTGAATAATTTGTTAGAAAAAACACTCAAGTAAAGATTGAATATATTGAGAATAAAGCAAAACATGTTACAAATATTGATAATTTTAATATTATATTGATTTTTTATTATTTTAATAATACTAATATAATTTTTTCATAAACATTAATTATATAATAATAACATTATTACATTATTAGTATATTTTATTATTAATATTAAAATAACATAATTTTTTATATTATATACAATTCTCCTTTCATCTGTGTGTTTAACATTCTATCTCCACATGTAATATTCGCATTCACTTTCACCTCTCCATTGGCGAGTAGGTTGATAATTTTGAAAAAGAATGCGAATATTACATGTGGAGACAGAAAACACACAGATGGAAAGAGAATTGTATATAATATAGAAAATTATATTATTTTAATAATAATAATAAAATATACAAATAATGTAATAAGGTAATTATTCCAAATTATTGGTAAGTATTTCAAATTATTGGTAAGTATTTCAAATTATTGGTAATTATTCCAAATTATTGGTAATTATTCCAAATTATTGGTAATTATTCCAAATTATTGGTAATTATTCCAAATTATTGGTAGTTATTCTTAATTTTTGGTAGTTATTCCTAATTATTGGTAAATATTGGTAATTATTGGTAAATATTGGTAATTATTAGAAAATATTGGTAATTATTGGTAATTATTGGAAAATATTGGAAAATATTGGTCATTATTGGTAATTATTGGTGATTATTGGTAATTATTGGTGATTATTGGTAATTATTGGTGATTATTGGTAATTATTGGTGATTATTGGTAATTATTGGTGATTATTGGTAATTAATACTGATTATTGGTAATTAATACTAATTATTGGTAATTAATACTAATTATTGATAATTAATACTAATTATTGGTAATTAATAATCATTATTACTAATTATTGGTAATTATTACTAATTATTCCTAATTAATACAAATTATTCCTAATTATTCCTAATTATTACTAATTATTGTTAATTATTACTAATTATTACTAATTATTTCTAATTATTACTAATTATTTCTAATTATTACTAATTATTGCTAATTATTAGTAATTATTGCTAATTATTACTAATTATTGCTAATTATTACTAATTATTGCTAATTATTATTAATTATTGATAATTATTAATAATTATTGATAATTATTGGTAATTATTACTAATTATTGTTAATTATTGGCAATTATTGTTAATTATTACTAAATATTGGTAATTATTACTAAATATTGGTAATTAATACTAATTATTGGTAATTAATACTAATTATTGGTAATTAATACTAATTATTGGTAATTAATACTCATTATTACTAATTATTGGTAATTATTAATAATTATTGCTAATTATTAGTAATTATTGATAATTATTGGTAATTATTACTAATTACTGCTAATTATTGGTAATTATTGCTAATTATTGGCAATTATTGTTAATTATTACTAAATATTGGTAATTATTACTAAATATTGGTAATTAATACTAAATATTGATAATTAATACTAATTATTGATAATTAATACTAATTATTGGTAATTAATACTAATTATTGGTAATTAATACTAATTATTGGTAATTAATACTAATTATTGGTAATTAATAATCATTATTACTAATTATTGGTAATTATTACTAATTATTCCTAATTAATACTAATTATTCCTAATTAATACTAATTATTCCTAATTATTCCTAATTATTACTAATTATTGCTAATTATTACTAATTATTGCTAATTATTACTAATTATTGCTAATTATTACTAATTATTGCTAATTATTACTAATTATTGCTAATTATTACTAATTATTTCTAATTATTACTAATTATTGGTAATTATTACTAATTATTCCTAATTAATACTAATTATTCCTAATTAATACTAATTATTCCTAATTATTCCTAATTATTACTAATTATTGCTAATTATTACTAATTATTGCTAATTATTACTAATTATTTCTAATTATTACCAATTATTTCTAATTATTACTAATTGTTTCTAATTATTACTAATTATTGCTAATTATTAGTAATTATTGCTAATTATTATTAATTATTGCTAATTATTATTAATTATTGCTAATTATTATTAATTATTGCTAATTATTATTAAATATTGATAATTATTAGTAATTATTGATAATTATTGGTAATTATTACTAATTATTGTTAATTATTACTAATTATTGTTAATTATTGGGAATTATTGTTAATTATTACTAAACATTGGTAGTTAATACTAATTATTGGTAATTAATACTAATTATTGGTAATTAATACTAATTATTGGTAATTAATACTAATTATTGGTAATTAATACTAATTATTGGTAATTAATACTAATTATTGGTAATTAATAATCATTATTACTAATTATTGGTAATTATTACTAATTATTCCTAATTAATACTAATTATTCCTAATTAATCCTAATTATTCCTAATTAATTCTAATTATTCCTAATTATTCCTAATTATTACTAATTATTGGTAATTATTACTAATTATTGGTAATTAATACTAATTACTGGTAATTAATACTAATTACTGTTAATTATTACTAATTATTGTTAATTATTACTAATTATTTCTAATTATTACTAATTATTACTAATTATTGCTAATTATTACTAATTATTGCTAATTATTACTAATTATTGCTAATTATTACTAATTATTACTAATTATTACTAATTATTACTAATTATTGCTAATTATTGCTAATTATTGCTAATTATTACTAATTATTACTAATTATTACTAATTATTGCTAATTATTATTAATTATTGCTAATTATTGGTAATTATTAATAATTATTGATAATTATTACTAATTATTGGTAATTATTGGCAATTATTGTTAATTATTACTAAATAGTGATAATTATTAATAATTATTGATAATTATTACTAATTATTGGTAATTATTGGCAATTATTGTTAATTATTACTAAATAGTGATAATTATTGGTAATTATTAATAATTAATACTAATTATTGGTAATTAATACTAATTATTGGTAATTAATACTAATTATTGGTAATTATTACTAATTATTGGTAATTATTACTAATTATTGGTAATTATTACTAATTATTCCTAATTAATACTAATTATTCCTAATTATTACTAATTATTACTAATTATTGTTAATTAATACTAATTATTGGTAATTAATACTAATTATAGGTAATTATTACTAATTATTGTTAATTATTGTTAATTATTACTAATTATTGTTAATTATTCCTAATTATTACTAATTATTGGTAATTAATACTAATTATTGGGAATTAATACTAATTATAGGTAATTAATACTAATTATTGGTAATTATTACTAATTATTACTAATTATTCTTAATTATTGATAATTATTGATAATTGTTCCTAATTATTAGTAATTAAATGAATAATTATCAATAATTAGAAATAATTACCAATAATTACAAATAATAACATTATTAATATATTTTATTATTAATATTAAAATAATATAATTTTCTAATTTATATACAATTCTTTTTTGATCTGTGCGTTTTCTATCTCCACATACAAATAATACATGTGAAGACAGCAAACACACAGATCAAAAAAGAATTGTATATATATAAAAAATTATATTATTTTAATATTAATAATAAAATAAACTAATAATGTAATAATGTTCTTATTCCTAATTATTGGTATTTATTACTAATTATTAATATTTATTCTTAATTATTAAAAATTATTACTAATTATTCCTAATTACCATTAACTATAAACAATACTAATAATTTAAATTTATTAAGTAATAAAACAATGTAAACATAATTAAATTACAACTAATTAATAATAATTGAAACTAATAAAAAATTGATAATAAATAAAAAATTAAAAATAAATAAAAAATTAAAATGAAGATAAATACCTTGAAAATTGATCTGTTCTGATCGTCTTCAAAACTTTAATATCAGCTCCGGAGAAAAAAATTAAACTGGAGAAAAACTCAACTCTAGAAATATAATTTTGAGAGAAGGAGAAGATAAGGAATGAGAATGAAATGAAAAAAACGGATGCGGGTATTTATAGGTTAGATTATTTGCGACGGGATTCCCGTCGCAAATAATACTATTTGCGACGGTACCCGTCGCAAATACCTTAGCCAACATTTATTACGGTCAACCGGTAAATAGTTATTTGCGACGGGTCCCGTCGCAAATAACCCCTGCCGACATAGTATTTGCGACGGGGGAATATTCCCGTCGCAAATACCTTTTACCGCCGCCGATTATTTGCGACCGGAATATTCCCCCGTCGCAAATAAGTTTCCCGCGATTTGGCGCGCATCGCGGGAAAACTATTTGCGACGGGGAAAGCAATCCCGTCGCAAAAGCCTCCTTATTTGCGACGGGGAAATACCCCCGTCGCAAATAAGTTTTTCACATGACTATTTGCGACGAGATTTATCCCCGTCGCAAATAACCCGTCGCAATTGGTCATTTTTCCCGTAGTGATCTCAGAACAAATTTTTCCACCGAGAAAGTACATCGGCCTCCCACTCCCAGGTCTCATCTTGTAATAGACCATTCTACCATAGAACCTAAAATAGAGGAACCGACTAGCCTCATATAACCTTTATGATCCTATCAATGACATGAATAAGATACTCTTCAAAGGAAACATCTGCATGTATCTCAAAATCCTCAAGATGAAAATCATGAGATGGGTCTGAATGATAGTGACATGATTGTGATATGTGGAAGACATTGTGCATGGCTTAGTACCTATGAGGTAACTAAAAAAGATAGGCTATTGACCCAACTCTCTGCAGAATATAAAATGACCTGACATATCATGATGAAAGGTAACCCTTTATCCTAATCGCTCTTGGTCCCAGCCTTGGTGAAACATGTGAAAATACCTAATCACAGATGTCAAACTCTTGAGGTTATCTACGATGATTGATATAATATTAATATTGAGACTGTGAAGTAGACATACACTTTTTAAACAATGGAAATTCTAAGAAGTCTTCTGCACCAGGAATGGCCCCAGTAAGTAGGCCTCGCCTACCTCTAACTAGCACATGGGAGATCAACATGGACTACCATACAAAACCTCATAAGGTTCCATATATATAGTCACCCAATAGTTTTTATTGTAGGACAACTCAACTAGGGGTATATGATTCTCCCAAGAGGCCCCCAAAATATAGGACGCATGCTCACAATATGTCCTTAAGCACCTGTATCCTATGCTCTGAGTGTTCATCAGTTTGAGGGTTGTATGATGTTCTTAGAAGCACTTATGTACCTAGAAAATTCTACACACTCTGCCAGAAATATGACGTAAAGAGGGCTTCCCTATCTGAAATGATAGTGTGTGGGACCCTGTGATGTGATACTATCTCATGAATATACAACCTCCCAATATTATCCACACTAAAGGTCTCCTTTATCTGAAAGAAATGAGAAAACTTCATGATAATTTCAACAAAAACCCACAAATCATCACTACCTCAAGCCGAACTCAGTAAAATAGTCATGAAATCTAGTGAAAAATCATTCCATTTCCACTCCGGATAGGTAACTACTTTAAAATTATGACTGGTTGCTGATGTTCTGGCTTGACCTACTGACAGGTGGAACACCTCATAACAAAACCTGCTACCATGAACTTCATACTTATCCACCAGTAATGATGGTGTAAGTCATGGTACATCTTGGTGACTCTAGGATACACTACCCAAGATGAGGCATGAAAATCCTACATCAAATCCTCATGTATATCCACTAGAACCAAAATGAAACTATGGATACACATAATCTCATCGTCTCCTACAATCCAACCAGGAGGTGGTACCTCACCTTCCACACTATCCTGTAGGACTAGGCCTTGTAAATCTGAAAGACACCTCATCTTCACTTTGTCCAATAGGGTAGAGGTCACATCTAAGGATGACAGAAAGGTCTTCCCCAGAATTTTATGAACCCCAAAGTGAATCACATAGAATAATTCCATAAGCTTCCACTCATTAATAGCCTTATGAACTACCTGTATCTGATTTCCCCTACTTAGTTAATTTCCTATTGAATTGCCTTTACCATGTGTGTAGGCAAGCTATAATTCAAAAGGCTATAGGTACTCCACCCACCTTCACTAACTCATATTCTGATCATGGTGTGTAAATATTTACTTAAATCTTTTGTGGTATGTGTACACCACAAAATTCTCTCCCAGTAAGTAATTTCTCTAACAACTCAATACGTGAACAACCACAACAAATTCGAGATCATGCGTCCAGTAATTCCTCTCATGTGGCCTCTAATTCTGAGATCCATACACCACAAATATATCCCCCCATGCATCAGTACCACTCCAAAAAAATCTTGATATGATTCTATCCATTCCATATCGAGTATTATGTCAAACCATGTCATCTTGAGGGAAAAAAATATCCCAGATGAAGTGACACCCACCATACTCAAGGGGAACTCCCTTCACTAGTGTACATTATCCATTATGATTCCCAATAGAGTTTCAAACATCATAACACTCTTATAAGACACTATAATTATCCCAAGGGTTTTCACCATTGGAGCATATATGAAAATATGCGATGCACCTGTATCAAAAAGAGGAGATAAAATAGTAGAGCCTAATAAATCATACCTATCACTATAGATGGTCTGACACCCTACTCTTCGGGGGTAGGCTATATAGAATATATTTGGACTGAATCATGACCCTGTGACACAACCTCACTTCTTAGAGTAGGCCTATTATGATGTATGGTTACTGGATGCCTCGACCATAACAACCACTACCTTGGATTGATTCCATGATACTACTCTAACACTATACCTAACATATAGATGAGATAACTTCTTCTAAAACTAGTTTATTAGATGACCCCTACCACTCATAGATGGAGGTAAGGTCCTATATAAACTATGTACATGGTCTACCCTTCCGCAAGTTGAACAATTTTCTGGGTAAAAATCACACTGATTTTTTATGTGGACCCATCTACTACACTGATGATAGAATAATGATCTACTTGTACTCACAACCTAACTAGTAATCATATCATAGTAAAATTCACAATGATGCTTCATGAAACTGGAATTTAAATTACTGGGTCAAGATAAAACATTGTTCTTCTTTGTGCCCCCAGCTTCCCTCAAGTTCTGCTCTATAATCAATGTCAGATTCACAATTTCACTAATAAAGGTCAATATTAAAACATTGACCTGAGATCTAATAGCATGTAGGATACCTTCAATGATTTGTATCACCGTCGATAGGTCATCAGTAAGGTACATCATTGAAAAACACCACAACTCTATAAAGCATTTTGAGTATTCCATAATCATCATAATGCCCTGCTCAAGACACATGAATTCACTAGCTAGATCTACCCAAAGAGTCTCAGGGTAAAATTATTTATAGAACTGGGATTGGAAATTATTACAAACCATGTCTCATTACCTTTGATCCTGTTTTAGAACATCCCACATCTCTTTTATGATCCAGAAAGCATGTATGCCATGAGCTTCACTCACCTCTCATGAGGTATCTCAAGGTGCTCAAAGATTCACATCGTAGTCTCAAGCCACAAACCTGTAGCCTATAGACCTCCATCCCCTTAAAATGTGGGAGGGTGCTACTGCTGGAACACACACGTCAGATCATCCATAGACAAGGTATCCTATATTGGTCCCTAAAAAGTTTGCATGAAGCGATATAATCCTTCGCAAAAACCTGCCTAAACACTTGTGTCCAGAACAATATCCTGTGCTATAGTTGGAATAAAAGGAGGATCCACCAGTATCCCCTGGACCAATGCCTTTGGAGTGTGTTCTTATCCACCCCCTGGTGCAAGATTGGAGTTCATTATGGTTTCATTCCTCTACAATTCCAAACACACACATTAGAAAATAACAATATCAATGTTCATGGATCAAAAGTGCAGGACAAATCAAAACCCTCATATAACTAGGTTATAACACAAAAACTTCCCCTAAAACAAGGAATGTAATATGAAAAGTCACCAAAAAATACTAGAGACACTTCCTCTTGTACACTCAGAAGTTGGGTCTGGATTGAGTCTCTATATTCAAGTTCACTTTTCCATTTCATTTCACTTAATATTCATGTCTTCATATCAAAATTTAATTTAATGGTTAAACCAAATGGGTCAACAAATTAAAATCCACAATGTACCATAATAATCATGAATAAAAGTGTGTAATACACCTAGTTCACACCATACCATGTTCCATTAATTCTATCACAACAATAGATATTGCTATCACATCACCTATCACAACATCATGCAACAAGTAATGCATCTAAAATGGAATGGCATAATGCAAGGAATGTGATTATAAAAAGTTACTAAGATGATGCATGAGATGAAATACCCTCATATCATTAGTTTGAAATACAAATAGAACCCTCAATCGTATCAATATTAACATCACAATGCATGTGTGTCACCAAATGGTGGAATCAAATCAACTCTAATAGTCAAAATCTAGAAAATAACAATTTAATTTATTGAAATTTTGATTTTCCTATAAGTGGGTTAGCTACACCCAGACATAACTCATTACCAAACTCCAATACCTTTATCTCCCTATCTATTGTCACCAAATATTAAAGAAAACTAGAAAAGGATGTGCATATTATACCACATTGTAACATACAAAACCCAGATGCCACTCAATAATGCCAAGAGTTTGGTTACTAAGATGGCCTCAAGAGCATCTTCCCGAATGCCAGAGGTTGCCAACTAGTGGCGAGGGCCTATGGTGTGTCCATGGGGAGACTTTTCCTTCATTACTGAAGTGTAAAACAATATAATAATAATAAAATTCAATATCATAAGAAGATATAACAAGCTGAAAACTTATAAATAAACAAGATATGAATATATGAAAAATCTAGAAGTGTCTTATAAACAATGATGATGATACATGTCTCTATAGAGAAGCCGAAATAGGTACATAAAAGTATAATAAAATATATGTATCCAAAATAATAGAAAGACCAAAAAGTTATATCTTTGAATAACATCACAAGACATAAATCGATCCCATGCTCCCCTATTCCTAAAGATGGAACAAAATCAACCCTTGAACTTTGGGAACTTTCCCTTATACCTACCCACATCCAAATAGATTTTTTGGGTTCCCAACTGTGCCATGAACTGGGTGTGTGATACAATCCTAGTTGGTTACCACCCAAAGATCTATAAAATCTGGGATATGTAATATAATAAGCTATATAGTGTGCAAGTAAAGTAGGTATGTAGTAAATAAAAGAATATATGCCCATGGAATATACCTACTAAACCAGTAATAGTGAAATACCCTCTCAAGTCTCCCTACAAAAGGAATTCAAGCACACATATAAGGTTTCTACAAATAAAAGAGAGTAAGAGCCACTAAATCACCATAAAAACCATAAATCCATATCATTCACGACTTTTCCGTATAACTAGAAGAGTGATAACATCCACGACTGAGCTGTATAGTCAAACATGTCACATTTACCATATCTGCACCATATACCATAAGTGTCAGACCATGAAGGGCTTGATCCAAGGTGTAGAAAACCAAGGAATCCTTACAAAGTCTAAGGATCATCTCTATGGACACTCGTTTTGGGAATGGTTTGTGTCTTAGAAGCATGTTAACCAAACATTTCCTACATGAGTCCAAGCAAGCCGAATCCAAGGGGTAGAAAATCCCATATCATCCCACAGAATGAAGACCCAAGGAGAATACTCTATACAAGGTGTCCACTACCTCATTCATGATTCAAGGATCATAATATGAGGAATTTATTCATTTAGTCTCCATTTCATACCATTTATCATTTCATACCATATGAGTCTACCCACTAATATAACCATTTACATCCAAATTCAAAGGCAAAAAATGAGTACACCCACTCATTTTTCATAATTCACATTTAAATATATCACATGATTTTAACTACTCATTACCAAATCTTCCAAATTAACCATTTAAGCAGTGCAAGTTCAATGTAAACCATTTAATAAATAATCACATGCAAGGGGAGAAAAACATCTATAAACAAGAAATCTGATTCATTTCATTTAGATAGGGGCTTCCTCTTACTAGGAAAGCTCAAGAAGACACCCCTTTAGTGGTTCAACAAAGGGAAAATAAAAAAGAAAATACATTCCAAACCCCATGGGGGTATTTTGTTGGGGAAAAAATCTCCAACAATTCTCACGGAAGATAAATTCCATCTCTAATAGGTTTCAAGTTAATTAATTTAATTAATCAATTTAGTTCTAGGGTTACACTAGAAAGTTCAGTGGGTAGTGAAGTGGTAGCTAGCCCTATAAAGAACCAAAACTAAAGGAAAATGTATAAAACACCTATCATAGCTTAGTATTAGAGTGTTCATCCAGTAAAAACTCCCGATTCAAATTAGAACAGGAGAAATATAAAGAATGAATGAAGAACTTGAAATTTGGGAAAATTAGCTTGCACCTGAATAACATTGCTGATAGGAATAATAATGATGAATGAATAAAAAGGAATCGAGTACTCACTGATGCTTATCCAATGAGATGAGAGTTTCTTGAATTAGATATCAGATGGTAGAGTTACCTCAAATCCATAAATAGTCACAAAAAATCTCTTAAAATGAGTTTTCTGTGCATATAAGGAAAAGTGATAAAATTAGGTTTAAATTTTATTTTATTGGATTTGAAATTATAAAACTATTAAAAATAAAGGGGTCACAAGGTTTGAGGGAATATCTTGATAAACCGTGTGCTAACTGTGAACAATATTCTATATGGAAGGGAAGCTCACATGATTTTATTACATGGTTTGACTAACTATATGAATACTGTGAAAAACACCTTTGTCAAAATTGCTGACATGTCCACACTTCCATACACCCCAAATCACATGGTTTGGTATAATTGTGCGGCCTGTAGCTCCCCACTATCCATCCCTGCATGGGTTTATCTAACCATGCATCTTGCCCTGCACAATTTACTCTAACCATGAACCAGGCCATTTTCACCCAAAAAATTGGATTCTAGGCTCTGAACAAGCCCCAAACACCCCCGATACCACCATGGCCTCAAATGGAATTCACATTAATCCACATTTAACCATTAAAATTGAAAAATAAGGGATCTATACATCATATTAAAACCTAGGTTCTTACAACCAACAATCATGCACCCGAGAGAACATTTCTCCAGGAGTGGACCTTCCAATTCTAGAACAGATACTCCCACAATTTCTATAAGGATGGTAATCTCATAGTATATCTAGAAATATGTTCAAGAGTCCCACATACACATCCCTCTATGCTGAGAACACTAGGATATTTCCAAGGATACTACTTGGAACTATCCCAAAAAAGGTTATGGTCCCATTGCAGTAGTCTCTTACACCACTGGGGTGTCCAATGAACCAAATATATAACCATAAACTCAAGAAAAACTGCACACAAACCTGGATATAGTGATGTCCTCACATGAGGTCAAACATCAAGAACCATATCACTCCAAGCCTCTGGACAAAGAAGTAATTGACTATCAGGTGTGGGTACTCCTCCCTAATAATCACATGAACCAGGAGACATCATCCACACTTAACCTCAAATATTTTACCTCCAAGGAATGAAATATAGGATTTACAAAGTGAACACACTAGATCTAACAAGACCTCTTCCTTCAAAACTCTACTGAACTAAATCTCACAATGCTCCATGGGAGTCCACTAACATGTTGGTGCAAATATCAGGGCTTTCCTAGAGTTACAGTCTATGAATAATCCAACACTCAAGCGAGATAAACCTAATACACCCATGGAAAGATATACTCATCTCTAAAAGTATTTCTAGGAACCCAAAAGATCTTATCACCACTAATTCAAGGGTCCTACTTGCCATTTGATAATGACTAGATGTATTTTCCCATATATGATCTCATGCCACTCTACTTAGGATTACTCCTATATAAAGGAGGAATTCCATCCTAGAATCCATCAATATTTATTCACTCGCCAGTGGCCAATATATTAGTAGGGATGGAATATAAACATTCGATACTGAGGAAAACATCGTAGAGTCCTAATACCACTACAAAAAATATTTCCACATGAGGCTCTCTCTCTACTCCGAGAGTTATATCACACTGCTGGAAGTGCACGATCATTGATCCTATATACTAGATTCTACAACACAAGGTTAAAGAAAAAAGGGCTCCAATGGTATCACTAGGTCTTAAGAAAGGGAATACAACTTGGGGAAAGTGTCTCATGACACTACGAAAACTACAACCGAGGTAAAGTAGTCACCAATCATACCCTCAGCCACACTCGATCCTTTAGTCCATAAAATCATTCTTCTTGAAGCTTATCCTTTTATATCCTACATGTTTATCCAACTAGGGCCTTTTCTAACAAATTAACACTTCAAAAAACCTTAAACAAAAAATTTGGATAAACTCATCCACCATACCTCAACACTATCCTCTTTTGGCGACACTAACCTGCCCTCACTATTTTGGATCATGTATCAAAAAAGAATCTATGTGGGGGAATTATCCTTATTTCTTATTTTTCCAAAGTCATATCAAACCAAAATGAAAAAGGATTCCAATAAAGTCATGTTTCACCCCATAAATCCTCAAACAAGAAGATGGAAGGATACGGTACCTCATTTCAATGTTAAACCAAACTACTAAAAAATTAGAAAGGATATTGTTCATATCTCCAAAATATCCCAAATATGCTGGGTAAAAACCCTCCAAGGATAAAAATAACAATTTACCTGATATTAGATTGAAGAGCCTAGCCTGTACCACCTGGGGGTGGTGGTGGTTGTAACAAACAAAATAACAACCACCTCCTTTACTCTTATTACACATCTGCTGCCCTACGGATCTCCTAGCAGCAGTTGTTTCCCCAACCCCAGTGATCTAAAAACCTTATCTCTTTCAGTATATCAACAAGTAGGACACTCCCACATGATATTTCCATACCTCTCACAAGAATAATAACCCCTCTGCCCCAGTGGACTAAGCTATCCCTGAGGTCCCTGTAAACAATGGTGCCTCCTGCATCACATGCCTGTCATCTATGGGTCCTACTCAACCTTGGCCACAGTAAAAACCACCCTTGAATCCCAAAATACATACTTGATCCCTATGTATCCTCTTCCATCACTATTAGAGCCATTCAAGGCTTAATATAACAATGCACATCCACCTAAACTCTTGAAGGTGGTTCTATGCGTTGCTCAATGGGTTGTAGCTATACCAACTATCCACTCAGAAGAAAATGTTCCTCATGACTAGGTCCATACAAGGAGAAATTTTTCACAACCTGTCATAGTGGGGCCTATTCAGTGACTACCCCAAGCCCACCTCCAATATTCCAAGGGTTGGAGACTAGTGCTGAGTTGGCATATCCCACAAATGGGAGGTATTTTTTAAGTACATGTTTGTATACACACATATCCATTCCCAAAAAGCTAAAAAGAGATAACACCAACCACCATGCATGCATACACGAATAACCAACCAAAAAGTACAACAGGAAAGTAAAGTATCAAAGGGTAAAATATGCCAGAATAGAATCCCACCAAAAGAAAGATAACTACAAAGTCTGACATGCAAATAAGGGTACTGAAGATGATATAGAAAGCTTCCAGAAACACCTCAGCCTGTCTGATCTCACAAGGCGCCATCCTGTCCTGGTCCTAGTCCTACTCATCTTAGGATACCACCAAAGTTTTAGTTGTCTACACAAGACATGACACATGTGGGAAAAGTCCATGTAGAGGGGAGTAAATAATCCTCAGTAGGACACCCCAAAACCACAAAGGAAAAACCAAAAAAGAATGCACATTCAGATTACATAGGTATGCACCCATACATATACAAAAAACATCCAGATATAAAAATAACCAGCTAGAAATAAAGAGAGGATAAGTCATAACTAATCATCATCCATAAAGAAAGAGATGATTCCGCTCAAGGCATGCTTTTTTCGGGATAACTCACTCATTGAGCCTTGATGTCATTGGGGACTCTTACAAGAGGTCCTGCTAATTTGGGCCCCACCCAAAGAGAAGATGATGGTCAAAGATCATGGTATACATATAGCAGATTCTACTCCTATAATATCGAGAACCTAATCTGTATTAACCTATAACATAGGGGATTATTCTAAGAGAATACCACGAACCCTACCGATACAGATAGTAACATAAGGGATTATCCTATGAGAATACAAAAAACCCTATTGATATGTCCCAATAGATGGAGGATTAACACCCAGTTCTTGGAGGTTTTGTAAATACCCATGAAACTCCATCAGAGTTTATAGAGTATCAGTCCAATCCCAAGGAGGATTCCAAATCTCTATACTGGACTCTATCCTCTCGAGGGTATTGCTGCCCAGTGATATTAATGAAATTTCGTACCAAAACCTTGAGAAAAGAACCAAGAGGAAGCTTCACACCTATGTTGTTCCACACTAATAAACCACAAATCCATCTCAAAAGTACCACCTTGTCAAGAGGGTCCCAACTCCATAAATGGATCAACAAACAGACTTGTGATTTGAAAGTTATGGGTATTTTAGTGAAAATGGGTCAGTGGGGTATGGGTTCGGGCCGACCCTAGATGATCAACTCGACCCGACCCAAGGTCCAGCAACCCGACCTAACTTGGAGTCTGCCAAACCAACCCACCAGGTCGACCTGACCCACTAGCCCAGACCTGTTCTACTGGCACGACCTGCTGTCGGTCTGGTCTTCCATATATAGCCCAACCCACCACATGCAGGCCGGTTCACCAGAACTGGATGTGGCCTGGCTGGCCATGCCCCAAGTCAACACGGTTGGTCCACATTTCATGCATCCGGTACACATGACCAGCTCATACCTATGGATTATCTGCGCCCGAAGTCAACGTGGATGGTCCATGTTTCATGTGGCCAGTCCACATGACCAGCTCATACCTGCGGCTTAGCCGCGGTTCCTCCATTTGATGTGTCTTGGGGAGATACATCCCTCTACCACCATGACCTCCTTTCATGTATTATTGCTACCTCCCATGATCGATTCCGCCTTAGGCTCCCAAGTCGAGTGCGGCTCCGGCGAGCTGCATCCCTTTGATGTGGTTATCCATCGCCGCCGCGACCTTCCTGGTTGTGGATTGCTTGGCTGTGGCTCCCGTATGCTACCGCGTCTCTCGTAGGCTGCCGCTTTTGGCCATCAAGCTTGCAGCCTCGTCTTGCCATGCCTTTTTGGGAAAGGCTAGAGTCTCCTACTCCAACCGCTGCCTCTTACTACCACCACCACATGCCGCCACAGTCCCAGATCTTGCTCCGAATCATTACACCCACAAAGAACGAGAAGAGATATTGGTAAAGAGGGGGAGTAACACATGAACACAAAAATTTGTTCAAATGAAGGTCTTGTTTGTGTCATCCTTCAGTCATCCACGTTAGAATTAAAAATTGGGAAAAGATAAAAAATTATAAACATGGATCAATTCTAATCATGGTTAAACTGAAATTCAAACCATGCAACATGTATCCCAACCCCACACTACGCATGATCCGTGAATCAATATGTTTGTCGATTGATTCATGTTTTTCGTAAGGAAAATAATAATGAATGTGGAATGAAACTAAATAAAATCACACACCCTACATGGGATTGGATCGTTCACTATCATGGATTCATTGTCGTTGATGACCCATTGAATAACGATCTCTATCTGCATCTCCAATACTGATTCACTGACATTTTTATTCAAGGGAGCCTCTCCTATTTATCTTTTGGAAACTCTAGGGTTATGGTGATTACCCTAGATCTATGACATTGATTATTTTAAATAGGATGATCTCTGTTTCTTAAAAAATATTTTTATTTAATATATTTTAATGAAGGTTACGTCCAAAATATAACTTTTTTTTCTAGCCCATTCCGGATGATGTTAA
Organism: Viscum album; assembly: GCA_963277665.1. Taxonomy (NCBI): domain Eukaryota; kingdom Viridiplantae; phylum Streptophyta; class Magnoliopsida; order Santalales; family Viscaceae; genus Viscum; species Viscum album. The sequence goes on along the minus strand of OY728123.1, from coordinate 221,667,886 downwards.
GCCCAACCTAAGGTAAAGTCGTTGTTTCGTACATAATAGTGCCCTCATATTTTTGATCTAGGAACTCATTTATAAGACATTAAGTTTCAAAGTTATCCACCCAAGCACTTTTAATTAAAAATGGAACTTTATTCAAAGGTTTATTCTGGGCACACTGGGGCCCAGATTCTCATGTTGTCACAGTGCTTGGTCTAATTATTTTACCAATTAATTTATTAAAAAAAATGGGAGAAAATTCAAGTCATTAAATTATACCCACCTTAGGGATATATGCCCCCAAAAGCCAAAACAAGGGATTACTTAACAAAACAATGATGGTTCTGAGTACATATTGAATAATCCCACTCCTAGGTGCTCTCCTAGAGGTTCCCATATTGCCATCGAATTTGTACTAGAGGGATTGAACACCTGTGAAGGGTAATCTACTGTTGATCCTTGATCTCCACTGGGTACTCTGCAAACATCTCCCCATCGTCAATGACTAGATCACCCCAGTTGATAATGTGTGATGGGTCATGTATGTATCTCCTCAGTTGGGAAATGTGAAAGATGTCATGGACCCTCTCTAACTGCGGAGGTAGAGCCAAGCGGTATGCCACCTCTCCCACTCTATGAAGTATCAAAAAAGGTCTGATGAACCTTAGAGATAAATTTCCACACCATCCAAATATTTGTATCCCACACAGAGGAGACACCTGAAGGAACACATGATCTCCCTCCTCAAACTCCAAGGGTCTCTATTACCTATCAACATAGGAATTTTAATGGATCTGTGTAGTCTTCATCCAATCCTGGATGAATGATACCTTCTCAATAGTAGCCTACATCAACATTGGGCCCATGATCACTAACTCTATGGGGTCAATCCAACAAAGTGGTGACCTATAGGATCACCCGTAAAAGGCTTTGTATGGTGCCATACTGATGGTGGAGTGGTAGATGTGGTTGTACACAAACTCCACCAGGGGTAGGTGATCCTCCAAACTACAACCAAAATCATGGATTCAAGTATGTATCATGTACTCTAGAACCTATATAGTCCACTCCATCTCACTTTCTGTCTGTAGGTGGAAAGATCTGCTCATGCGCAGCTGAGTCCCAAACACCTCCTACAATCCCTTCCAAATCAGGAATTAAAGCATGCATCACGATCTGATAATATCATAGATGGGAGTCCATGGAGTAGAACTTTTTCTTTTATATAGTGGAATCCTAATACCTCTATGGAAATCTACTCTTGGATGGGCATGAAGTGGGCCGACTTGGTGCATCGGTCAACAATCACCCAGAAGGTATCATGTCCCTTGGGTGTGCATGGTAAACTTGTCCTAAACTCCATCGATATCCCATCCCACTTCCACTTCAGTACCTCGAGTGGATGAGTCAATCCTACTATAACCTATTGCTCTACCTTCACTTACCGACAAGTGAGGCACCGAGAAACGAACTCTGCCACTTCCTTCTTCATCCTTGGCCACCAGAGCTGATGTCGGAGGTCTTGGTAAATCTTCACCACACTTGGATGTACTGCCAAGGGGGATGTGTCAAACTCACTTAGAAACTCCTCATTTAATTCCACTGGTATAATTTTACACCCTATGAAGAGAACAACATTCTCTCTACCTGTCGAATATCCATCATGGGCCTTCACTATAGACAACTAAGCATGTTAGGACTCGTAGTCGATATCCCTAAGTTGTGCCTCTGTAAATAGCTGTAATAGAGGAGGGGTTACAACCATTGAATGGAGATAAGATTCTCCACCATCCTCCATAAAGGATATCTATAGTGTGACCAACTGCTCCAAGGCCTCACTTAGCAACTGCATACTCGATCTCCTATTGAGTGCATCTGCCACTATGTTCCCATTTCTAGGAGTATAGGCAATCTCAAAGTCAGAATCCCAGAGGAACTCTAGCATCCACCGCTGTCTCAAATTCAGGTCCCTTTGAGAAAATATATAATTGAGGATCTTGTGGTTTGAGTAGATGGTAAACCACTCCCCCATCAAGTAATGCCTCCATATCTTTAATGAAAAAACCACTATTACCATCTCAAGATCATGGGTAGCTTAGTTCTTCTCATTCTATATCAATTGGTGAAGGCCATAGGAAATCAAAACTTTCCTCTATATTAGAACACATCTAAGTCCAGTCCCTGATGTGTCGTAAAATACGACATACCTGACACCCTCCTCTGGTAGCCTCAAGATGGGAGCACTCATCAACCACCGTCTCAACTCCTGAAAACACTACTGGTACTTATTTATCCCGACGAATGGATATCCCTTCCATGAAAAAGCCATCAAGGGTACTTCTACCCTATAAAAGTCAGGCACACACCTTCGATAGTACCCATCCAAAACCAATAAACTCCTCACCTTATTCAGACTCTTGGGTGGATCCCAAGAAAGCACCGCCTCTATCTTCTACAGATCCACTGTAACTCCAACCTATGAAATGACATATCCCATAATGTGGAACTCTTATATATATAACTAACGCTTATAGAGATTATTGTAAAGTTGGTGCTCTTAGAGTAAGTATAAGACCATCCTCAAGTGTATCGCATGCTCCTCCTTAGACACCAAGTACACCGGGATGCCATCAATAAAGACTACTAAAAACTGTTCTAGGTAATGATGGAAGATCATCTTCATGAGTCCTATGAACACTTCTGGGACATTTTTCATGTCAAACTACATCACTAAGTACTCATAGTGGTTGTAGCGACATCTAAAAGCTGTCTTCAGAATGTTCTCATCTCGCACACGAAGATAGTGATAGCCTGATTTGAGGTCTATCTTGAGAACCATCTCACACCATTAAACTGATCAAAGAGTTCATCAATCCTCATTAGTGGATACTTATTCTTCATGGTGACTCAATTCAGGCACCAGAATTCCAACCACAACCTCAACCTCCCACCTGAATTCTTGAAAAAAACTTGGGCTTCCCAGGGTGAAATACTGGGTCTCATGAAGCCCTTCCTCTACAAGTCCTCCAGTTTTACCCTCAAGTCAAGAAGCTTTGAGGGATCCATATGATATTTAGGTGTGGATATCGGTTCCTTCCTAGGGTATATATCAATGCATAAGTCAACATCTCTGTGAGGAGGTAATCCTTGAAGGTCCATAGGGAATATGTCCTCATACTCATCCACCATTGTAGGAAACTAGGGACTCCTTTCCTCCACCTCACCAAGGGTGAGGATTTCCAACTGGTGGGTGATATTATATACCATTTTCTTCTAATGTCCATCCTATGATTCATGCGTTTTATTTTCACTGATAAAGGAAAACCTAGTTCCATATCTATGGACACACCACACTTTGTGCCTAAAACAACCAATCTGAGCATGAACAGTGGATAAACAGTCCATACCCAGAATGACGTCGTAAGGCCTCAATGCCTCTAGTAGGATATCCTAGCCAAATATATTGACTCCAAGAGTAAGCTCACACTATCGACACTAGTGTGTGATCATCAAATCCCTTCCCATGGGAGTCTCTAAACATAAGGATCGAGCCAACAAATCCACCAGAATATCTGAGCCTCAAACAAGGTCCACAACAAGGAAGGAGTGACTATAACTTATGTCTATAAGAACTACATATGGGGTGTAAAAGACATAGATTGTACCCCTAATCATGTCTGGAGCATCGGGTTCATAAGCCTCCATCACCTGATTCTGGCCCCACCCTTGTCCATCGGCTCCCGGATCCCGTGGTGGACCACCTAGGGGTGGTGGTGGTAGTACGTCAAACCTCCGCCCACTACTTGATACTATAACCTTTCCCCTACCACTTTAGCTGCCCTGTGGACCACCCTTCTTGAACCTCTAACTCTGACTCTGTGATCTCTCAACTATCCATTGATCGTCTGTACTGTGAGTCTAGGAATCATGAGCTATGTGTCCCCGACCACCACATGTGAAACGCAATATGTCCTTTGGATATCCCAATCTGCGTTGGGAGCCTCCCATTTCTGATCTCATATCCTAAACCGATCTCCTGAAGGACCTATCCCACTTGGTCCCCTTATTCTACTATCAGCTACCCACCACTTAATACTTGGCTACTTAGTGCCTGATGGTAGCTCCCACTACTGGCGTATACTCTACCTGAAAGTTCTCCATGAGAAGAGATCGCTTCAGTACCCCATACTGAGTAGGTATGTGGAGAGATAACATGAATTCCATGATCTCCCAATATATTCCTTGCTCAAAATCCCGAGCCCTGAATAAAGGATCTCACACCATATCTATGGAGTAGCGAGAAAGCTCGGTAAACCACTATGAGTACTCCTCTACTGTCTGGTTTCCCAGTTTTAGATTTAGGAGATCCTATATGCATACTTAGTGAAAAGTCTTCGAAAAGAACTTCTCCCTAAAGAGGTACTCAAATTCAACCCAAGAGAGAGTCATCTAATCATGTGTTTGGATCACTAAGCTCCACCATCGCCCTGCTGATCCCTGAAGAAGACTCATGAATAGAACTTCCATATGATCAACGAGTGTCCTCACAAGTCTGAAGACACCTATAACCAACTCCAACCAATACTCAACTATCCGTGGGTCTGTCTCACCCCTGAACCTGGGAGGTCGCTGCCTCTAGAACTCATGCAACACACTCAACCTATGCGCATCCTATATCAGCAGTGTTGGTGAGAACTACTTCTTGATGGGTGGAACTATATCAAGAAAAACACCCAGAGATTCCATATTTGGAATAGGCCCCTATAATGACACCTCATCGCTTGATATTTCCTCCTCATGATCACGCATCAGAATCTTGGATGACTGTATGCGTGGAGGCATCCTTCAAATTGGGGTACTAAAGCTACTGACTCAAGAATGACATGGAAAACACAACCCATTACTATATGATGTATGTACCATTTATTTCCTTGAATACATTTCTTTTCATGAACTATGTTAGAAAGAAGGTGTCCATAGTCCTGGTGTATGGATACGATGACCACCACACTAACACTAGATTCCCTGGACTGAAATCCGAGATCGAAACACTTAACACCATTGCCCCAAATTAATCTCACAGACTCCCAATACCAATGTGGAACCTACCCGTTCTGATACCACTATGTCATGACCTATCCCAGTGGGGACCATGCTATGACTACCTCAAGCCCGCCTCTAATAGGAAAGGGGTGGTGACTAGAACCTAGTAGGAATATCTCACAAATGGTAGTAATTTTACCAAGTACCTATAAGCACACACACATTTCCACAACCACAGAGATAAAAATAGATAACACCAACCACCATGAATGCATACACTAATAACCAACCATAGAGTACAATAGGACACTAATGTAAAGGATAGTAAACCGGCCCAGAATACAAGCTCACCAAAAGAAAGAAAACTACAAAGTCTGACAGGAAAACAAGGGTACTGAAGTTGCTGTAGAAAGCTGTCGGAAACACCTCAGCCCGTATGATCTCACAAGGCACCGTCCGGTCCTGGTCCTGCTTCGCATAGGACTCTATCGAAGTATTGGTCATCTGCACAAGACATGACACATGCGTAGAAAGCCCGTACTAGTGTGAGTAAAACAATACTAAGTAAGACACCCCAAAAAACACAATGGAAAACCAAAAAAGAATGAACAATCATCTATACATAGGTATACAACCATACATATACTAAGAACATCCAGATATACTCATAAAAAACCACAAAGAAAGATAGGATAAGTCACATCCAATCATCAGCCACAAAGAAAGAGAGGATTCTACTCAAGGAACACTTATTCCAGGAGAACTCACTCCTCAAGCCTTAATGTCAACGAGGACTCTTAAAAGAGTTCCAGATAATTTGGGCCCCACCCAAAGAGAATATGATAGTCAAATATCATTTTATATTGATAAGGGATTCTCCTAATATAATACATCAAACCCAATCTATATTAATATAAAAAGTAGGGGATTATTCTTAGAGAATACCACGAACCCTACCAATGTGGATCGTAACGTAGGGGATTCTCCTCAGAGAATACTACGAACCCTATCTATACAGACCACTAAATAGAGGATTAACACCCCATTCTCTAAGGTCATGTAAATACACCAGAAACTCAATAATGGGTGATAGAGTACCACTCCAATCCCAAGTAGGATTCCATAACTCTACACGGGACTCTATCCTCTTGAGGGGATTGCGGACCAGTGATGTGGATTCAATGCCGAATCAAACCCTAGAGAAAATATCCAAGGGGAAGCTTCACACCTACGCTGTTCCTCACTAAAAACCCACAAATCCATATCAAATGGACCGCCTTGTCATGAGGATCCCAATGCTGCAAATGGATCATCAAATGGACTTACAATTTGAATGTTATGGGTATATTAGTTAAAAGGGGCCGGTTGGGTCTAGGTCCGGTCCGACATGGCCTGAGGTCTGCCAACCCAACCCACCGGGTTGACCTGAATAGCTGGGCCTGACCCACCCCAGATGGGCCTATCCCATTCTACCAGCTTGGCCTACTACTGTCCTATTCTGCCAGCTCGATCAGCCATCTCTAACCCAACCCACCACATGCGGGCCAGTTCACTAAAATTGGATGCGGCCCTGATGGCCGCACCCAGGGTCAACAGAGTCAGTCTACATGAACAGATCTCACCCATGACTTAGCCATAAGTCCTCCATCCTACACAGCTTGGGGATCCATGTCCCTCCACCACTGCAGCCTCCAGCCGTGGCATGTCGCCGCCACCCACGGCCGATGTCGTCGCATACTCCCCCATCCGATGAAGCTCTGGCGAGCCATGCCCCTCCATCATGGCCTATGTCTATGGCCTGCTATCAGGGCCATCATCCATACATCGTGTCCTCCAGCTGAAACTGTCCTATTATACTGCAGCTCGCCTGGCCGTGGCTCCTGTATGCCACACGCGGCTGTCACTACTGCAGACTCCCACCGTCGGCTGTCGAGCCGGTTGCATCATCTTTCCACGCTCCACTGGGAGTGTCTGGAGCTTCATCCTCTGACTGCCTCCCCATTCTTCCACCACCACATCCCACCGCGGTCCCGAATCCCACTCCAGATCATTTTACCCATGAAGAACAAGAATGGATTTTGGGAAAGAGGGGGCATAACACAAGAAGAAAAAAATGTCGATAGATCTCATCCTTGTTCATGTCGGACTTGATCCTTCAAAGATATAATTGAAAATGGGGAAAAGATAAAAAATTCTAAACATGGATCAATTCTAATCATGGTTAAACCCTAATTCATACCACACAACACAAATCCCAACCTTACACTGCACACAATCTGTGAATGAGTCCGTTCATATGATTGATTCACATTTCTTATAGGGAAAATAATGAATAATGAGGAATGAAACCAAATAAAATCACATTACCTACCTGGGATTGGATATTTCTCTACAATGGATTCATTGTCATTGATGATCCATTGAAGAAAGATATCGATCCGCACCTCCGATCCTGATTCTCCGATGTTATTCATAGAGGGAGCTTCTCCTCTTTGTCTTAGGGGAATTACAGGGTTATGGTGATAACCCTGGATCTTTGACATATATTTTTTAAAAAGGAAGAACTCCATTACATAGAAAATATTTTTATTTAATATATTTTAATGACAGTTATGTCCAAAATCTTTCTTTTTTGTCTGGCATGCGCCAGATGATGTTATGCCCCACCTAAGATAAATTAGTTGTTCCAAATGTAATGGTTCCCTTAGTTTTTTGATCTAGGAACCCATTTATAAGATATTATGGTTCATAGTTATCCCCAAGTGCTTTTTATTAAAAATGTAACTTTATTCAAAGGTTTATTCCAGGCACACCGGGCCCCAAAATCTCTTTACATCTCAACACTTTGTCTCAGTATTTTCCCAATTAATTTATTAAAATAAATTAGAGAAAAATATAAGTCATTAAAACCACATCACTCATTGGGTAATATCCTTGATACATCTATGGAAATAACTAAGGATATCGTCATTGAAATATGTTGAATAATGAAAATTCATTCTATATTCAAAGAGTTTATATGGGGATATGTATCAAGAAAGGAATAGAATCCATGACCCCATACTATATGATGCACGTACAAAATTTTTACTTACAAGTATTTTATAAATGTTCTGACTCAACCAACTAGTTATCAAGATCATAGCAAATGGATACGTCAACCCCCACAGAAACACATGACACAGTGTCCTAAAATCCAAACACATAAACACTAAACATGGTTTTTCCTACCAAACTCACAGCTTGAAAACCCTAACACTACAGTCCCAAAGTTGAACTTGCTACGATTCTACTCTATCATGACCCTTCCAATTGGGTCTCGAGCCGTGACTCCCCATGACAGCCTCTAACGGGCCAGGGGATGGCGACTAATGCCAATTAGTCATATCACACACATGGGATTAATTAGACTAATGTTTCTATACACACACACCCACATCCATATCCATGAAACAAAGCATATATATAAAATAAAAACTAATTAAATATGTCTGCATTCATCTATATCCCACATAGAGAGTATGAAAGTAATAGAAAATAATAAAAAAGAAAAAATATAGGACCACCAAAACAAAACCTTAAAAGCAGACAACCTTCTCAAATGGAGTGTATCACTGTTAAATGCATGACCGAAACCCATTTTGGATTGTCCAGTCTAGAAATATTCTCCGTCCTCTCCAGGTCCTCATGGTACTATATTAAAATACCATTAGTTTGCACAATACACAACATGTGTGGGAGAAGTCCATGTGGGGGTGAGTATAGAAATACTCATTTGGTTCCCCAAGAACCAAAAACCAATGGGATAAACTGATAGGCATTAGTCTGCTCAACCCAAGGCAGTGGAAACCTTAATTAGAGATAAACACCACCTCAACCACTCCTTGGATATAAAAAAATTGTCAAATCAACACCCCCTAGTATATCAATAAATATCACACAAACCTTGAGGTATCCTAGAACTTCCAAGATATACTCACAATAAACTACAAGTCTTAGGGTCTTCAACCATAAATCTATACAGAACCACCAAATTGAGGTTATAACATATTGCTCACCTAGGAGAACTCACTCTATGATCCTAGACATCCCTGATGTCACACAACTAAAATATTTCACAAATTGGTTATCTAGAATCTAATGTCACATTATCACTATCCCAGATGGTACTCATCCTAGAGATTTCACTCCATCGGTTACTCCTCTTCCATCCCTAATGGAAATTTTATGATAACTTATCAAGAATGATAAATTATCTGTATAACCCTTCTATCCCTAGTGGTACCGATCCAAGAGGGTATGATCATCAGACAACAACATAGAGAAATTCACCCAATGACCTAGAATATATAAAAAACATAGGTAATGGATCATTCATAGGAATGTTGGGGGAAACTAAAAACCCAAGTTGAAACACTACACTTAGAATATGGTATCAAAAAACAACCATAATCTGGAACAAATCACTAAAGAGAGGATAAATACCTGTGTAGAGATGGTCATACCAATTCCCCACACCCCTCCTAGAAAAAAATCACCATAGAAATATGAAAGGAGAATGAGGGGATTCATTAGAGATACACAATAGATTAGAATACAACCCCATTAGAAAGATTATATATTGATACACATATTAAGGGTCCTCACCGAAGGCTCACATGGGATCTATCCTCTACTTTTAACATTATCTTGGGTAGAGGATTGTTATTTGAGAAAATATTGATCGCAAAAATTCTGAAACCATACCAATAGAAATGAAAAATGATGTGAGGATCGATCCAGGCCTCTAAAAGGGATATTTTCTCTAAGACATTGAGTTTGTAGTTGAATTGGACTCAGAAATCTCATTCCAGAATATTGGAACATACCCATGCTAGAAAAGAACCAACAACCAAATAGGGATCACCATAATTTAATGGGGATATGATGCCACAAACCCTCATAGGAAAATACCACGAGAACTCACTCGACCACTGATGGTAAAATCATCACTAATTGAAGTGACCCATGATTGCACCTTGAGTCACATATCAAAGTACAAAATAATGGACACCATCATATTATATGTGAAAAATTCTCAGGATAGGTTACTCATGGGTTTCTATCTATGTCCATAATAAGAATATGTAAGAGGGAGAAAAGACTCCAATGGAGCCACATGACATGTACCTAGCGTACACGACATGTATCTCAACCCCATCCCCTGGCCGTGTTCCCTAATGGTACTCAATGCGTATAAAAGGAAATACACGTTGCGAACCCCATTACACATGGTGTGTGACCTCATCCGAATACACGGGTGTGTAATCACCCATACATGACCTCACTGTCCAAGTAACACCACACAATGTGTACCCCTCACACACATCTTGTATCTCCTCACCCAGGCCTCATCCCATGTTTTCCCCCATGGATTTCCTATTAATGCCTGACACATAGTTTGCAGCCCTTGTACATAGTGTGTCTTAGATAACTGGCCACTTGGGATGTTTTTGCATTTATTGATTGTGTAACTCAAATTGTGTCCCTGTCTTCTAGCTATGTACCCATGTCCATGTCCTTTTACATGGCACCACTGACCATGTCCCTTGGCCACATGACCTTTCCCAATACAAGGAATGTAACCATCATACACGAAATGTAGTCCCAAAATATTATAATCCCTAAATGGGAAGAACAAAAGACATGTTCCACTAAACCACACCTCATGTGATTGGAAATAAAACACTCTAATCCACCTGAAACCCATAGTTTTAACTTCGAAACCAAAGATTGTCACACACAAGATCCCTCAAAATAATATAAGGTCTCTAAAACCTTAAAATAATACACCAAAAGGGTTATGAGACATAAATATCATAAAATACGTCTACCTCATGGAGAAATGTCGAAGCATCAAGTACAAAACGATGCTAGGAATGTGTTGATTCTCAATCGGGTGAGGAACGATGTTAGGAACAGTGATCAACAACACCTTCTCTCCTCTCTCCGGCCTTAGGTCATCCACCACACAAGGAATATCTACACCACTTTCCTCTTAACATCCAATGGTAATGAATGAGGGTAGGGGGTGGGGGAATTAGGTTAGGTTATTAATTGAATTTTATTTAACTAACAACATCATCACTCAATGCCCCTACAAATCACCCTCAACTGCGCACCCAGTGCATATAATTTATGTCGCGTAAAGGGTCAAAACAACTTCTCAGACTCAACTATGGTCTAACATTTCTAACCAGAGACTTCAATCAAGAGTTATTTTATGTTTTCCAAAGAAACTATGTGTACATGATAAAACATATTTAGTATTTTGAAAATCACTACACCGAGGTTCATTGGGCCTCAAAATACCACGCTAACTCAGTACCTGGATTTGGAAATATCCTTATAATTATTACAATCTCTTACATGAAAAAACATAATTCATTAAAAATTTGGTGACCTAAGTATTACTTATATAAATATTACATAATTTTATATGAATATTTAATACATCTCAAAATAATACATTCCAATAAACTGTAAAGGATTAGTTTATTTGAGTACTAGAAACATAAAAATCTTATTTCATAAAAGATATTACAAATATCCCATAAATTCCTTCCCATATAGTGAAATTATTATACATAACCTACTTAAAACATTTATTTATATCCTCAATAATGGATACGTAATAACAGGTGACCTCAAATGCTCAGTATGGGTAAATATAGGAGTTTTCAATGAATGATCACATGTGATAAAATCATGAGCATAAGGGATGATAACATGATATTAAAATTTGAGAATCATACCCAATAATTCATAGATCATATTCATGATATAAGGATTTAGTTAATCATAAGATCTAAATCATAGAAGAATATATGTTCATCTATTATGGGATAATATCATAATCCTCAGAACATGTCATATAGAGTGGATTTAATATTGTTTAATATTTATAATTAATGAAATATTTTTTAAGTCTACCCAAAAAGACATTAATCACATGCTAGGATTAGGAAATCCTCCCATGTACTTGCATCAGGTTGGGGATAATATCCCACATACCCTCTTTCAGGATTTGGATAATGTTATGTATAACCTAATTCAGGTTTGGGATAACCTCCCATGTAACCATTGAGTTTATAAAATATAACCATTACCCAATGAATTGGCAGACTATGAGAGACCCACCCATCAAATAATCTATTCATATGTATACAAAAAGATAATGAAAACATTTATCAGTTCATCATATCATAACTGTTGCAATAGAAAATGGGTTTTATCAATATCTCATCAATATAATTATAAAGAATCTCGAGAATTTATAAATATGATATAATTTTATCATATTAATATTAAAGTATAAGTAACATCAATTTATGTTCTCATATATGAAAAAATCACTTAAAAGATTAGTGGAACATTTCACGATGAATATACACATTTCATTTTTAAATTACATATATAAAATGTAATTTTTTATAAAATATTTGTATTTTTTTGGAAAGAACCATGGAAAAATATTAAGGAAGAATCAATTTAATGAGTAACCCTAATTGTTTGAATATCCATTCATGTCGTATAAGTTAAAACAAATACTTTATTTATAAATTTGGTAAAAATCTCCTCATTGGTAAAATTATAAGAAGATACCTTTTAATCACTTTTAAAAAAGTCAATGATAGAAAAAGTTTGAATTTAATAAATCTTTAGAGTATACTGAAAATAATGTTGAATAAAGTTTAATGAAAATATAAACATGGAATAGTATATTACCAATCAAATAAGAAACCCTGTTTATTTTCCTTAAAAAAATTCATTCTGACGTCTGAGTAATTAGAGAAAGGAAAATGAATGTAAAAAATGTGATTTATATAAATAACCATAATATATATATATATATTATGAATGATATATCATAAAATTTCATCATCAAAAAATTTATTCAAAGACAATCCAAGTAAAAAGTGAGATTATTACATAAAACAATTACCTCAAGCCCGACATGCTTTATATGTTCTTTTAAAATCATTTCATAATAAATTTAAATTTATTATACTTATAGAAATGAACCATAATTGTAGTTATATTAGTACCATACATGTTTTAATTATAATATCCAATCACTCATTCAACAACAATCAATCAATATAATCATCATTTTGGGTGTTGCCTAATCATTTTTCATGTATGTTTTGGTTTGTAATTTATGGTCTACACACATTAAGTAAGGTTACATAATATATATAATGTTAATAATTATATAAATATAATATATATTAATTATATAATTATTTAAAACCATTTATATAAATAAGTATTGAATAACTAATTATATCACTTTGTAGAGACAATAGTATGTATGTACACATGAGTGATGTTTCCACATTTCGATGGATGGAAAAAATGGGTAAATAAAAAATAAAAATTATATTACTATAATAATATTATAAATAATATATATATTTAGTAAATATATAATTAACACCATTAATGTTAATCCGTTATGGAAAATGAACAGCATCGCTATGTGGTGTGGAAGTCCACACATACATATGTGCAATACTTTCATTTCTCATTCGATTAAGAAGAGGTAAAAAATGGATGTCACATAATAATAATAATAATGTTTCATTATATTTTTTAACTTTATCAATATATTAGTATGGATTAAACATATTTATAAGAAGTAGAATAAGAAATAAACATTGTAAGAGTTGGGAAAGGCGATTACATCTTCCTTGAGAGACCTACTTGGGATAACACCTTAAACCTTAATAAAATGGAATTAGGGTGTGGAAATAAGTTTTAGAATGGATATAAAAAATATTGGAATGTAATATGGTAGGAATTGGGTGATATATAAAGCTTAAACATTGTGAATAAGTGAGGAGAAGAGGGTCCCTTTTATAAGTGAGGAGAGGACACACTTGGAATTACTTAAAGGATTTAAATATAATTAATGTTTATGTTAAGTATAATGCTTAAAAACTTACATAGATTTAGTTAAAAATATTATAAGGTCTATATATCTTCATCAAATATAATTAATATAGTTTTTTGTGTCATTTTAAACCTTATCATTTGGTTTCTCCCCTTTATTATATATTTTCACCCTTAACCACAGAAACACCTTTTTTAATCATTAAAGGTAATAATATTATTTTTGATATGAAAAATTGATAAAAAATGTTCCATGGATGATATATTAGACTATTTAAAATTCCAACTACCCTATTTCAATATTTTTATGATTTTTAAATAATTTAATAAAATATTCTTTTACTTAAAAATTCATTAAAGTCATTTTTGTACAATTTATTTAATTTGACCTTAAAGTCATCAATATAACAGTGTATTTCAAATATAAAATATCTTAACATAAACTATACATTATTATGGACTATAAAATTCATGGAAAACAATAATTAATCCAAAAAATATTTCTTTCTATATTTTTAGAACAATTTACCAAATTTTTCCTATTGATTTCATAAGCATTAAGTTAGCGTTTCATAAACATTTAACGTACTTTCACCATAAAAAAAATTAAAAAAAATTAATATTATAAAAAATGATTTATTAATATTTATAAAATCATTTTAGATTCATTAATAACCTATTTTTATACATATAAAATATATAAGATAAAATAAGATCAATAAAGTGACATTTTCTACTTATCCTTTTATTAAAATAATATAGATTATATAGTCCAAGAAAAGATTCATGTATTTCACATTTTCTCATATCTAGGATAAAATATATTTAACAAAAATCATAAAAAAATGATAAAGTCACGGTTTGGGTAGATTTTAATGTCTTATCAAATAGATTTAACCTATTCTTACCTATTTTACTGTCACGAACTAGGTCATGCTTCCATCTAACCAGACAACCGACCTAGACCATAGTAAGCGCCAAAGGTAATTTCTAATCCCCACATGCTAGAAACTAGTTCATGGGAATTGATTACACCTTTTGGTAATGATTTATCCCATGATAAAAAACTATAACAACCCACAATAATCATACATCACATCATCACCAACACCCATAAAACAAGAGATCAAAGAAAAACACAACAACATGAGATAGGAATTTTACTTTTACAACCAAAACCAAAACAACCAAGAATGGTAGGGGGACCAATAGTACAACAAGACTTCATAGAAAATTCTAGTCAATTCCCTAAATCAACCTCTAATAACACCTTTTAATGAATAAAACACTTTCAAATAGAACCACCATCACCACCATGGAAAGCCTTGACTTTACCAAAGTCAATTATAACAAGTTCTATATTCACCCTTGGGTATTAGTAGGATATGAGGATAAAAACCTAGTAGGATATGAGCATAATAGATTCCATGCAATTAAATTATGTGACAAATTAACATGCTATATTTTGAGGAAAGAATGATACAATTAAAATAAAACATGATTTGAAATAAAAGAGGGAAATAATGAATCATCAAGATGAATGGTAAGAATATCATGAGAAACTAGGGAAATCCATAAGGTACTAGGGTTAGTAGGGTACTAGGATCCTATTACTCTTATTGATCACATATCCTTGAAAAGAAGGTCATGATGAATCCACCAATCCCCATCATATAAATTTTTAGTTAGTGTTGTTGTGTAAACCTATTAGAGAGACTGAACCTCGACCATGTTGACTCGCCTAATGCACTAGACCAAGTCTTCCTACCTAGATACCTAGGATTCCATTATTCTCAATTCCAAGTCCTATAATAAGTGAAACTCCACATAACACAATCACATTCTCAATAATCGATAACAAATTTGACAAACAACCATTTACAACAGGAAAACTATCATCAAACATTTCACACACACTAAATTACATGGAAATCACCTTTGGAACCACCAAAAAAATTTATAAAACCATATGGAAACCAATTTAATCATTATAAAATCATTAAATAATGTTAAGTCTTGTATCCACCCACCACTTCTTTAAAAAATTTAAAAATCCGGGTAGAAACCACCGACCACACTAAGGAGAGGCCATAAGGAAGCAAGCGAACACCATAATTACCAAGATTTAACCCAATGAATCAGTATTGAGAAAAAACTAGTTCATAAACCTTGATAGAGAAAGATAAACAAAGAGATAAAGAATAATATACCAATATAATAGAAGAAAATATAATAGTAGAGGATGAATTAAAGGTTCATTAAAGATTCCAATACAAATCACCCAAAAAATAGAGCCCAAGGGAGAGGTGAGTAAGGTATGGAGTCATTCCTAGGTTTGGAGGTTTGAATGGGGTGAGTTTGGGGTGATTTTGTGTTAAAATCTGGGAGGGTAAAACTATAATTTAAAGTATATTAATTTACTGGAAGGCTACAAGATTTGGATACTTAGTTTTTCAAACCGTGTTCTAACCATATGACACCTATATCAATAGTGAAATGAGGCAACACAATTTTTTGGGAGAGGGAGCATGCCCGTGCACCAAGTCATGCACCCTAGATAATGCATATTTTCTTTATGAATGGTTTTTATGAAAATTACACACACCCATTAACTAGAATATATTTCTTGGAAAGTGACACTGTCCATGGAATATGGTTTACATTGGGCTGGCACATGATTTATACTAAATGTGTGCCAACAATGTACCTCCATCTATCTAACCCAAACCCACCATTTTTACAAAAAATACCAAGAAAAAAATTTAGTAAAGATAATAAAAAATTAAAGATAAAATACCTGAAATGAACTCCACTTATGTGAAAATTATCCCCACTAGTAATAATTCCCCCCATAAAGTCAAATTAATGTTTGATCAGAGAATAAATGAGGATACTACTCCTCCACCCAAGATTTTCACTCCCATGTATCATGCTCATAATTCCAATTATTCTAAAGGATATGAAGCAATGATATATATTTACCTAAATAAGATTTACTTGGTAATCCATAGTCCATACTAGTCACTCAAATACAGACAAATAAGATTCCATCTCAAAATCTTCCCAATTCATCATGTGAGACAATTTTAGATTATACTTTTTCAATTATGAGACATGGAACATGTCATGGATTGATGTAAACCAGGTTAGTAATTATAACTGATATTACACCTTGAAAAATCTTTATGTAATCACAAGAGGTCTAACATACCTTTACATTAGCTTCCCCTGCTTACCAAGATGATAGTGACCTAGGTGGGGTGCCGGATTTAGAAACACCTAGTCACCCACAAAGAACCCCAAGGCTCTGTGCCAATGATATGAATAAGACTTACAGTGGATCTACACTATGAAAACCACTTAATAACCAATAAAAAATTATTATACATCTCTTATATAATGATCGGTCACAACGAAGAGGTCTCACTCACTTCTGTCTATCATAAAGGTGATTAACATGGATGACTATAAATTTCTTCCTAGAGAGCCATATTATTTGAGTATTGCTAACTATTATTTTAAAATAATTCCACTAATCCAAAATTGTTATACCATGATCCTCTAAAACCAAACACACATTCATGGATATTTTATTCTAAGATGTTCTTCTCCCTCTCCCTATAACCATTCGTTTGAGGATTGTATTCCATACTGAGTTTGATATATGAACCCATTACGTTCTGAAGGAGTTTCCAGAACCAATAGGTAAAGTGGGGGTCCATTTATTAAACAATTTCTAATAGAAAACCATGAATCCTCACAATCTCTTAAGCATACAACTCACCCAACTCATTTCCCTTGGTTGAATCCTTGATCAAAATAACATGAGTGGACTTGGAAAGATGATCAATAACTACCCAAATGACATTCCTTACTTGGGTTGTATGAGGTAAGATGACAAATTAGTTAATGGAGATCTCATACCACTTCTAGGAAGTAATTGGGAGTGAATGCAACAAACCTTAGGGCCTCTAGTTCTCAGCTGTAACCTTCTAAAAAGTATAAAACCTGAATACAAATCTATCAATATCACACCTCATACTAGGACACTAGAATGAATAACAAACATCATAAAACATATTGGTGGAACCAAGATGATATTCCCATTGAGACTGGTGACTATCCTACATCACCACCTTCTTCAACAATACATGCACCATGTAATGAACCTTGAAGAAAATAACACCCATGGAAGACAATGACCACTCGATGGGAACCTCTCCACTATTTTTAAGCTGAATAGAATGTTGGAATAACTAATCACTAGGATGTTATTACCAAATAATATATAAAATAGAGGGATTCAATAGGATTATATTCATGATCATGCACCCAATATGTTCCTTGGATTCTAGGTTCATCTAGAAAAGAAGCCCCATCAAAGTCATACATCACTGGGCTCCTTAACCTTTTCTAGAATCTTCCTGATTAAGTAATATACTACCTCATAAAATTTCCCTAGGGTATATAAAGAATAAATGTTTTACCTATGAAGGCAATTTACTAATCAAATATACCTTATATTTATATCTTTATAGTTGAAAATGTAGGCCACAATATTTTAGTTTTAGTAGAAAATGAATTTCTCCCCAAAATGATAGCGACATAATGTCTTGAATGAATTCATCACAACTAACAATTATAGGTCATGGGTAGGATAATTTATTTCATGTTTCTATATTTATAGAGATATATATTTAATAACATGGTTATCCTATATCAACACAAACCCAATACCCATACTTGAATCATCCCAACAAAACACATATCCCATTCCAGATTCTAGTAGGATCAAAATTGGGGTAGTAGTAAAATGATATGAGAGCTCCTCCAAATATGCCTGAAATTTTGGGATCCAATTGAACATTAACACTTTACAGGTAAGTGCAGTCATGTGAGAAGCAATATGAGATAAATCCATAAAAACAACTTGTAATATCCTACTAGGCCCTAAAATCTATTGAACTCGAAAAAATTCCCCAGTTTCTCCCCTAAAATTTTCACTAAGATCTTATTAGGGTCAACTCAAAACATAATTTTTGAGATCACATGGCCCAAAAACATGACTTCTTGAATCCAAAAGGTTTTCTTGGAGATCTTAGCATGCATATGGTGATCCAAAAGAGTGTATAACAAGATCCTCATGTGCTGTTCATGCTCTTCTTCCATCTCATAGTAGACTCAGATGTACTCAACAAAGATGATAATAAAGGGGTCAAGGTATTGATGGAAAACCATGTTCATAAGCTTCATGAAAAACATTGGAGAATTATTCAACATGAATGGAATAAAAACACTCAAAATGTCAATACCTACTTCAGAAGGCTATCTTAGAACATCAGCCTCTCTCACTCTGACTTGATGGAACCCGAATCACATATCAATCCTAGAAAGAAACATTTTACCTTGAGATAATAAGAAAGTTCATAAATGTGGGGAAATTGATTTTGTTGACCTCACCTATTTTTATAATCTCAATTATGTTTTAATATGTTTTGATAATCTTATCTATATATTAAATTATGTCATCCTACTATTGAGTTGACAAAAATATCAAAATAATCATTGGAATATGTTAATCAATGTTTATCTATGTTTATACATGTTTTGAAATAATACTAACTCAATATGGATATGATTTGCATAGAACAGATAAGTATTAAGTTTTTGAGTCACTAATATAAACCTACCGATAGAGTAAGTCCACCGGTATACACATAGTCACCGATATAGACATAGTCTACCGATAAGAAAAGATCACCGATAGACAGAGTCTACTATTATATCTAGAGCTACCGATACAGATAGACAGACCTACCGATACAAGTCTACCGATACAAACAGACTGCTACTGATATGAAGTCTACCAATATAGACAGAGCCACCGATATACAAAGAGAGCCACTGATACAAGAATTCTACCTACACAGAAGAGCTACCAATAAGAGGAGCTACCGATATAGAGTCACTGTCATTGATACACAGTCTACTGTTATAAAGAGTAACAACTACCGATACAGACCTACTGACTCAAGTCCACCAATACAAGCTCAATGTTACTAAGAGATACTGATGGAAACCAGTCACTATATCTCTAAACCCTAATTATATTTTCTTATTAACAACGGTTATATTTGGTGCTTTTAATGCAACTGGTATTAATTAATTAATGTCTGTTGAATTTTAGGGAACCATACCTCGTACCTATAAAAAGGTAATCATTCCCATTACTGGAGCTGAAGGTATATAAGGGAACCTCGAACTACTAAAGACATGTCGATCAGTCTTTCTATTCATATACGAGACAATATTATGGAGATACACAAGGACTTACATGCATAGAAGAAGAAGGAAGAATACATACTGAATCTATAGAACCAGAACTTTCAAGGAGAAAAGAGCTTCAATGATTTCACCTACACTCAAGCAGATCAGGCTGATCAACCTGTACCTGGATGTCAAATACAAAAATGACACTCTTTTTTTCTTGAATAAAAATAGAGAGGGACTCAAAGCTTCATTTCCATCAATCCAAGGAGTTCATAGCTTCACTCAAAACACATAGAGAATTCTAAACTCATCTCTATTTGTTTATCTATATTGTGTTTCATTTATTTACATTTTGAGCAGTGTGTGTGCTCTGTATTTTTAGGCACACACTATCTCCTGTGATGAACTGGAGGATTTCTAAATCCTCACTCAATATTTCCTTTACACTCTTGTATCCCACTGTGGATAGTGGTAGAGGTCTGAGGACCTAGACAGCCTGTGAGCTGTTGTTATTGTTGCTTTCCCACGTAGAACCGTGGTATATGTCTGAGGACATAGACAGTCCGAGTACTATTGTAAACCCTGATCTAGGGTGTGGATCATAGTTTATATAAAACTGTTTGAGAGGACTAAGTCTCAGCTTGAGACTGAACCACTTGGTTAAAACTGTTGTGCTTGTTTATTTTGGTTAAAACTATATTGAATATTCCGCTGCTAAGTACTTTAAATAAAAATCTATTTTAAAGTTACTCTTATAGTTAAAATATCAAGTGTTTTTATTTATTGTAACCCAGTAGGTTAGTTTCAAAAGCTAATCTAATCATCAGATTAGATTAACTGAGAACTAATCAAGCTCTTGAGAACCTAACTGAACCTTTACTGTATTACAAATTCACTACAGTTTAGCTTGTTATTTAATTTGGGGGATTTTTAATATAATTCTTTTAAACAAAATTTTTTAATTGGAACTCAATTCACCCCCCTCTTGAGTATCCACTCTGACCAACATTTGGTATTAGAGGATTTTTATTAATAAAATATTTCCCAACACTCTGTTTTTCAACTGTGATTTTAGTTGTATCTTAAAGATCTTAAATTTCCATTAGTTCTAAATTTTATCTCTTTAAATATATTTTCTAAAATCTAATTATGGATATTAGATTAGAAGGTGATGCTACCAATATGCCACCTTTCTTTAATGGTGTTAATTATGCCCAATGGAAAATCAAAATGAAAATTATTTTAGAAAGTGTAGGATTTGATATTTGGACTGATATAGAATCTGAGTATGAGATTACAAAGACTTATAGATCTACTTGGGATGATGTTACAACATCTGATTAAAAAAATAATTGTAAATCCACGAATTCCCTTTACTGCTCTCTAGGAGATGAAGAGTTTAACAAAATTTCTGTTTGTAAAACAGCACATGAAATCTAGGATACTTTGGCTGTTTCTCATGAAGGAACAACCAATGTGAAAGAAATGAGATTAAACACTTACACTATTAAATATGAAAATTTTAAAATGAGGTCTGATGAACCTATTTCTGACATGTATATCAGGTTCAATGAGATTTTTAATACTATGAGCTCACTAGGAAAAGTTGTTCCAGAAAAGGAGAAAATCATGAGAATACTCAAATATCTGCTAGAAAGATGGAGAGGCACATCAGTTTCAATAAGAGAGTCGTGTGATATAAGTTCACTACCTGTTATGGATTTAACTAGTAAGTTGATGATGTATGAAGAATAAATAAAAGAGAAAGATGATGAACCTAATAAGAGATCATTGTAATTTAAGTCTACAGCCTCAAAGAGCAAGGAAAAAGAGAAAGTTCACATACCTACTGAAATCTCAACATGTAGAGGTTCAGATTCGGATAGTGATGAAGAGATGGATCAAATAGCCAGGATATTCAAGAAATTATATAGGAAGAAGAATTTTTTCAGAAAACTAAACTATAAGGGTAAGTATTACCAATGAGGTGATTGGAAGAAATATTGGAAGAAAGCTGATAAAGATTATGAGATAGTATATTATGAATGTAAAAGGAAAGGACATATAAAGGCTAACTATCCAAAGTTGAAGTTTAAGAAGAAATACGACTACAAGGACAGAAAATATAAGAATGCTATGAAGGCAACATGGAGTGCTTCTGAGGACATCACAAGTGAGTCCGAGGCTTCTGATTCTGAAAAGAATCATGACAACATGTGTTTAATGACTAAAACATCTGAGGTACCTGTATCCCCTATGCTGAATGATTATTATTCTGGGAATGAAAGTGATTCAAATAGTGATAACAATATGTTTAAATCTAAATTATTTGAATACTGTAATATGTTAGAAGATACATGTAATGAGATGAAAGATAATTACAAGTCATTAAAGAAACAATATGCCTTGACTAGTACTATTAAATCGGATCTTAGTATAGAAAAGGAAAAGAATGATCAACTGTTAAAGGATAATAATCAACTTAAATTTTCCAATGAGAAACTTAGAATAGACTTAGAGAAGTTCACAAATGGAAAGAATACTATAACTCAAATTATTGGAAAACAAGTCGCACCAAAGAACACTACTAGTTTAGGATACCAACCTGGACAAAGACAGCTTGTTAAGAATAAATTTATTCCAAAAACTGGACAGTATGGGGCTAGTTCCAGTTCTAGAAATTCTGTTTCTTTATCTAGATTTTCATATTCTACTAGACCAAACAGAATACATTATTCAAAATCTTTTGAACCTGATAGTTATGGGAAACATATTAGACAAATATGGATGCCTAAGTTTTTTCTTGCTGACCTTTTTGGACCCAGGAAAATCTGGGTACCAAAATCATTTTCTATTTAAATCTATTTTGTAGGAGACTTGCTTGAAGAGTTCCTATAAGAAGATATAGTACTTGGATAGTGGATGTTCAAGGCATATGACTAGAGATTACTCATGTTTAAAATTTTTAATCAAAGTTGATGGAGGACATGTCACCTTTGGTGATAATTCAAAAGGAAAAATCATTGGCTTAGTCCAAATTGGTAACACTAATTCAATTTTAATTTCTAAAGTATTACTTGTTGATGGATTAAAATACAACCTGTTAAGAATTTATCAGTTGTGTGATGATGGTTTCAATGTTAAATTCAAAAATGATGCTTGCAATGTATTTGATTCTAAAAATGCTTTGGTATTTACTGCCTTGATAAATGAAAATGTTTATGCTGTGGATTTAAACTCTTTAGCTAAGAAAAATATTACCTGTTTAAATGATTTTCACAAAGAGTCTTGGATATGGCACATAAGATTAGGACACTGCAATGTTCATTCACTTAAGAAACTGACTAAGAAAAATTTAGTTAGAGACCTACCTCAACTAAAATCCCCATTAGAAAAAGTTTGTACTCCCTGTCAAAAGGGAAAACAACATAAAGTTTCATTCAAATTAAAGAAAGAAGTTTCAACTTCTCAAACTCTCGAGTTGGTTCAAATGGATTTGTTTGGACCTTCTAGAATTTCTAGTTTGAATGGGAAGCACTATGTTTATGTCTTAGTAGATGACTTTTCTAGATATACTTGGGTATAATTTCTTGCTCACAAAAGTGATGCTTTCTATTATTTTATTAAATAATCCAAGTTTGTAGAGAACCTTAGGGGACTTAAGATTAAGACCATAAGAAGTGATCATGGTCGTGAGTTTGAAAATTATGATTTTGAAACCTATTTCTCACATAATGGCTAAAAACATAATTTCTCTGCTCCTAGGACACCTCAACAGAATGATGTAGTTGAAAGAAGGAATAGAACCCTTCAAGAAATTGCAAGAACTATACTTAATGAGTATGACCTACCTATTTACTTTTTGGAAGAAGCCATAAATACAGCTTGCTATATTATAAATAGTCTTAATTAGACCTGTTCTTAAAAAGACCCCTTCTGAACTGTGGAATAATCGGAAGCCTAAAGTTAGTTACTTTAGAATTTTTGGTTGCAAATTCTTTATTCTCAATACTAAGGATAATATTGACAATTTTTCTTCTAAAAGTGATGAGGGAATATTTCTAGTTTACTCTATAACTAGTAAATCTTATAGAGTCTTTAAAAAAAGAACAAAATGTGTGGATGAATCAGTACATATCAAATTTGATGAAACTGATCCACATAAACCTAAGTCTTCTCTTGAAAATCTTGAAGAAGATCTGTCTATTCTGGACCTTAATGATAAAATAGGTGAACCTACTGTAAAAACAAGTAATTCTGGAAATTTTCCAGAACTCGATTCAGCTGGAACCAAACCTATAGAAGAACCTGAATTCTCTAGTCCTACCTTGACCAGACCAACTATGATTCTAAAGAACCATCCTTTAGATGCTGTTGTGGGATATTTAGATAGAGGGACCCAAACTAGAGCTTATCTAAGAAATTAGGTTGAACATCAAGCCTTTTTTTCATAGTTAGAACCTAAAAATATCAATGATGCAATCAATGATTAATTTTGGGTAATTGCTATGCAAGAAGAATTAAATCAATTTGAAAGAAACAAAGTCTTGGAATTAGTTGATAGACATAAGGAAACTTTGACCATAGGCACTAAATGGGTTTTTAGAAATAAAGTTGATGAATTAGGAAATATCATTAGAAACAAGGAAAGACTAGTTGCACAAGGATATAGTCAAGAGGAAGGAATATACTATGAGGAAACCTTTGCACCTGTAGCTAGATTAGAAGCTATTAGGATTCTACTTTCTTATGCTGATCATCTGAATTTCAAGTTATATCAAATGGATGTTAAAAGTGCTTTTCTAAATGGTTTTATAATTAAAGATGTTTTTGTTGAACAACCACCTGGATTTACTAATCCTCATTTTCCAAATCGAGTTTTTAAGGTTTCTAAATCTTTATATGGTTTAAAACAAGCCCCACGAGCTTGGTATGATAATCTTAGTAGTTTTCTTATTTCAAAAGGTTTTTCTAAAGTGATTGCTGATCCAAATCTCTTTATTAAAATAATTTCCAAATATGTTTTGATAGTACAAATAGATGTTGATGATATTATTTTTGGATCTTCTAAAAATGATTTGTGTATTGATTTTTCAAAGAGTATGCAAAATGAATTTGAAATGAGTTTAATGGGAGAACTCAAATATTTTATTGGATTTCAAGTTTTTCAAAATGAAAATAGTATTATCTTAAAACAAGGTAAATATAAAAAGGATATTTTAAAACATTTTGGTTTGGATAGTATTAAGGAAAGTAATACACCTATGAGTACTATTTGTAAGTTAGATGCTGATGAAACTGGAAAAACAGTGGATCAAACCAACTACAGAGGTATGATTGGAAGCCTACACTACCTTACTGCTAGTTGACTAGATATTATGTTTAGTGTGTGTATGTGTGAAAGATTTCAAGATAATTCAAAAGAGACACACTTTCTTGCTGTTAAAATAATTTTCAAATATCTTAAGCATACTACTAAATTAGGATTATTTTATCCAAAAGGAAAATCATTCGATTTAATAAGTTATTCAGATTCTGACTTTGCTGGTTGAAATTTTGATAGAAAGATCACTTTTGGAACATTTCATATTCTAGGTAATTCCCTGATATCTTGGTGTAGTAAAAAGAAGAACTCTGTTGCATTGTCTACTGCTGAAGAAAAATATATTTCCACTGGTAGTTGCTGTGCACAAATTATGTGGATGAAACATACATTATTGGACTACGGATATCAGTTTAGATATGTATCTATAAACTGTGATAACACTAGTGTGATCAATATCTCTAAGAATCCTATATCTCACTCTAGGACCAAACACATTGATGTAAGGCACCACTTTTTGAGAGATCATTACCAAAAGGGTGATATTACTCTTAAATTTATAGGTATTGAACATCAATTATCTAACATATTCACCAATACTTTAAGTTTAGATAGGTTAAGTTACATTATACATGAGTTAGGAATGATAGACTTTGTAGATGCAAATCCTCACCCTTAGCCAAATCCTTACCAATAGCCAAATCCTCACTGATAGCCAAATCCTCACTGTTAGCCAAATCCTCACCGATAGCCAAATCCTCACAGTTAGCCAAATCCTCACCGTTAGCCAAATCCTCACCTATAGACAAATCCTCACCATTAGCCAAATCCTCACCGTTAGCCAAATCCTCACCATTAGCCAAATCCTCACCATTAGCCAAATCCTCACTGTTAGGCAAACCTCACCACTAGAAAACCTCACTGTTAGGAAACCTCACCGCTAGAAAACCTCACCTCTAGAAAACCTCACTGTTAGGAAACCTCACTGCTATAAAACCTCACCATTAGGAAACCTCACCACTAGAAAACCTCACCGCTAGGAAACCTCAACGCTAGAAAACCTCACCGCTAGAGACCTCACCGATAGATAAACCTCACAGTCAGGGTTCTAACTAGTAATTGTCACCGATATGTCATGTGATGTCTGATTTTCATTTTCATTAGCCAAAACTTTTATTGTTTTTAGTATAATTATTTCTATTACATTTCGATTCCTAAATGATAAAAACTAAGCCTTAGTCACATTTCAATCCACCGCAAACTCTCCTCTCTTCAATCCTCACTTCTCGAACCCCCAGATTACACATAACCCTAAAATCTTCGATTGGAGATGGCAAGAACAAAACTTCTCATAGTCAGAGATGATAGTGACGCACCGAGTGTGAAGAAGTAGAAAATAGGACTTGAAGGTAGTGGCAGTGAAAGTAGAACAACGTCAGGGAGGTGTGCAGTGAACCCACATTTTCAGAATAGAGAAGTAGTAATCGAAAAGGATCTTAGTGAGGAATGGATCATGCCCAGCAAGTCATTGGTTCTAAGAGTATTGGAGGAATAGGGATGGGTCGACTATTTTTCAAAAAAAAATGGACCTCATTATCCGAAATTGGTTAAGGAGTTTTATTCTTTTGTTCGTTTTGAGAAGTCTGAAGAAGAAAACAGAATGGTTTCATTAGTGAATGGAAAGGAAATTTATTTTTCTTCTGTTGAATGGGATGAATGTTTGAAAGTCCCCCATAAGGGTGTATTTGGGTATACCTATAAGATAATACCTCATACTAGTGACATTTTTGATTATGAGGTTGCTTTGTAAGAGCTCACCGGTAGTGGAAAACAAATAAAGGTAGTGGCTACTGAGATGGATGGAGAAAACTGACTATTATTCAAATTCATTCAACATGTGATAAGTCCAAGAAGAGGGGACTTTGCAAATTTGAGATACCAAGATATTTATTTGTTGCATTTTCTGAGGCATGGTGTCAAGGTAAATATGTGTAGGCTGTTGATGATCCAAATTGAGGATATGACTAGGCCTAAGTCAAAATCCAATGCTTTATTCTTTACAAAGTTGATTTCGGTAATGATCAAGGTGAATGGAGTAGCTGAGTCTCAGGATGAGATAGTAGTTATAAGGAACAATTTTTTCATCACAAGAACAATCTGTAAGTATATGAAGATTGGCTAGAACACATGGAGAAGGCAATGAGTTATTGATGATGAGAAGGTGTATGATAAGTTCAACCCTGTTGACCACCCCAATAGGCCAAGAGACAGAAGAGATCCATGTCTAGGACCTGATGAAGAGGAACCATAGTATAGTGATGATACTGATGAGGAGGATACCTCTGTAGCTGATGGAAG
The DNA here is from genome assembly GCA_963277665.1 of Viscum album. NCBI lineage: Eukaryota > Viridiplantae > Streptophyta > Magnoliopsida > Santalales > Viscaceae > Viscum > Viscum album. The sequence goes on along the minus strand of OY728123.1, from coordinate 221,639,982 downwards.
GGATCCAGACTTGCCTCCAAGTCCAGTTTCTGAAGTTGTGTCATCTAGAAAGGAAAATGTGTTGGGAGTAAGCAATGAAAAATCCCCTATTGACGAGGAAGACCAGCCTGCTCTAGAGAATGAGGAAGAAGTATATGAAAATAGAGAAAATGTTTTTGACAGTTCAGATGAGAGTATTTTGAGCTTAAGTCCATTGATTGGGAATTCTGCTATGCCTGAAGAGGCTGTTTTGGTTGAGATGGAAGAACCTGCACTTATTCTTAATGAGTCTCATGTTGTTGAAATGGAGATGGTTGTGGATGATTATTCTGAGGAAGACCTGCCTACTCAAGCTGCTTCAAGCTTCTATTGATATACATGTTCAGGTGAATGCACATATTGATGGGGAGAATCCCATCAGACATGGTACTGTTTCAATAGCTCATGAGATTGAAGACTGGTCCGAAGACCCAAGTTTTATAGTTTTTGGGTTGGACTATCCTGATTCAGAATATGAGACACCCATTAGTATACCTTCTATCACTTATAATCTCCTTCTAAAAATTTACCTAAGGATATAGTAAGAAAATCAAATTTGAACCAGTTGAAGTCTGATCTCAAGACATTTTTTATGGGTGAGATGAGAAGAACGGAAACCTACTTAATATCATCTATTCGATTTATGATTACTGAATCAGTATCTGGTGTTTTGGATGAAGTCAAGACATACCAGAATCAAGTTTCAATTTTGGAAGAGGATGTTGAATCTCTATAGAAATCAGTTGTCTCTCTGGAATCTTATATGAGCTCTAAATCTCAAGTATACAAGGATTTTGCATTTGTAAAAAGTGTAGTTAGCCAAATGGTATCAGTTTTTGAGGAATTTAAGATTTCAATGGAGCATCATGTCAGCACCCAGGAATCTCTTGTGAAAAATCTCATAAGTGGGCTGGCTAAATCTTTTAAGGAAACAGTATCCTTTACTGTTGCACCTCTGAGTACTACCAGGTCTTCTTTGTATATTTATTTGATTCGAGCTGTGATGAGAGAAGAGATTGGACAGTCTTCTACCAGTGGCTCTGTAGACTCTGCTGCATTGACCCAAGTGGTGACTACCACTAGTGATATTGGGAAAATTGTTAATAATTTTATGAGAGAGGCCACTGCTTCTTAGAAATAAGTAAAGGACAAAGTGGATTACTATTTCCAAAGGGTATACACTAAACCTTAGTTGAAAAATCATTTCAAGCTTCTGTTAGAGAACATGAAACTACCTCCAGTCACTCAAGCTTTCAGAGAACAAGTAAGCAAGCTCAGGGAGTTGACTCATTCTCTAGACAAGTTTATGGAGAACAAGGATGACTTTATCTCTACTATGGAAAGAGGAGGAGGAATCATTATAGACTTTAGGAATCTATTGCTGCCATTTTTTCATGTAGACAGTACCCCTATCATTGTACCTCCAACTCTGCATGCCTCTACTCAGTCTGTCTCCATTCCTTAGAGGACACCTACTCAAGCAATCAGAAGTCTCTCTCCTATGATCACCTAGAGAGATCTACATTATAGGTCAGACACTGTATAAGTAGCTCAACCTCCTCTAATTATCTCTAGTGTTCCCAAGCCTCCACCTGTACCTACCCAGCCTAAATCCTCTTCTGATTCCAAGGGAAAATCTAAATCACATGCTGAGGAGGTGGATTTAATAGTGTCTAAGACACTTGATAGGAATCACTTGTACTCTTTTTGCCACAATTTGTATTTATCTGTATTTTTCCCGAAGAAATATATATGATATTATTCTCTTTTACCTTATGTTACTTCTCTCATCCATTGTTTACTATTTTTTTCTAATCACAAAGGGGGAGAAATATGAGAAATATGAGCATAATATATTCTACCTCTGGTATAAGCATAATACATTTACCTCTGGTACATTTGTTTTAATATGTTTTGATAATCCTATCTATATGTTAAATTTTTTCATCCAACTATTAAGTTGAAAAAATATCAAAATAATCATTGGAATATGTTAATCAATGTTTATCTATGTTTATACATGTTTTGAAATAATACTAACTCAATCTAGATATGATTTTCATAGAAAAAATAAGTATTAAGTTTTTGAGTCACTGATACAGACCTACCGATAGAGTAAGTCCACTGGTATACACATAGTCACCGATACAGACAAAGTCTATCGATAAGAAAAGATCACCGATAGATAGAGTCTACTGTTATATGAAGATCTACCGATACAGACAGACATACCTACCGATACAAGTCTACCGATACAAACAGACAACTATTGATTTGAAGTCTACTGATACAGACAGAGCCACCGATATACAAAGAGAGCCACTGATACAAGAATGCTACATATACATAATATCTACCAATAATAGGAGCTACCGATACAGAGTCACTGTCACTGATACATAGTCTACTGTTATAAAGAGTAACAGCTACCGATACAGACTTACTGACTCAAGTCCACCGATACAGGCTCACTAATACTAAGAGCTACTGATGGAAACCAGTCACTATATCTCTAAACCCTACTTATATTTTCTTATTAACAATGGTCATATTTGGTTCTTTTAATGCAACTGGTATTAATTAATTAATGTTTGTTGAATGTCAAGGAACCGTACCTCGTACCTGTAAAAACGTAATCATTCCCATTGCCGGAGCTGAAGGTATATAAGGGAACGTCGAACTACTAAAGACATGTCGGAAAGTCTTTCCATGCATATATGAGACAATATTATGGAGATACACAAGGACTTACAAGCATAAAAGAAGGAGGAAGAATACATACTGAATCTGTAGGACCTGAACATTCAAGGATAAAAGAGCTTCAATGATTTCACCTACACTCAAGCTGATCAGGATGATCAACCTAGACCTGGAAGTCAAATACAAAAATGACACTCTGTTTTTCTTGACTAAAACCAGAGAGGGACTCAAAGCTTTATCTCCATCAATCCAAGGGGTCCAAAGCTTCACTCATAACACATAGAGCATTCTAAACTCATCTCTATTTGTTTAGATCTATTGTGTTTCATTTATTTACATTTTAAGCAACGTGTGTGCTCTATATTTTTAGGCACACACCATCTCCTGTGCTGAATTGTAGGATTTATAAATACTCACTCAATCTTTCCCTTACACTCTTGTATCCCACTGTGGATAGTGGTGGAGTTCTGAGGACCTGGACAGCCTGTGAGCTGTTGTTATTGTTGCTTTCCCACGTAGAACTGTGGTAGAGGTCTGAGGACCTGGACAGTTTGAGTACTGTTGTAAACCCCGATCCAGGGTTTGGATCATAATTTATATAAAACTGTTTGATAGGACTAAGTCTCAGCTTGAGACTGAACCTCTTGGTTAAAAATGCTATGCTTGTTTATTTTGGTTAAAACTATATTGAATATTCCGCTGCTAAGTACTTTAAATACAAGTCTATTTTAAAGTTATTCTGATAGTTAAACTAGAAAGTGTTTGTATTTATTGTAACCCAGTAGGTTAGTTTCAAAAGCTAATCTAATCTTCATATTAGATTAACTGAGAACTAATCAATATCTTGAGAACCTAAATGAACCTTTACTATATTACAAATTCACTACAGTTTAACTTGTTATTTAATTTGGGGGATTTTTAATATAAATATTTTAAATTGAAATTTTTAATTAGAACTCAATTCACCCCCTCTTGAGTATCCACTCCGACCAATAGATTTTTTTGTGACTATTACCTTATTTAACTCCAAATAATCAATGAACAACTAGAGGGATTTTCCATCCTTTCTAGAAAATAGAAATGGGGCATCCCAATGATACACTACACCAAAATCAATTGATAGAGGAAATTTTTCTTGATTTCAAGGAGGTTTAAAATGATGCCATATGGATTCAAAAAATCACCACTAATGTTGTATTCAACATCCAACTCATGTCGGTATCATCCATGTAGTGGAATTTTCTAGAAACAATCACAAAATGTTTGTTTAACTACGGTTTCTGATCCCCAAAAATGATGAGGGAATAATGGTGGTTTAAAATGTTGTTATACCCTATGAATATTTTAGGAGGGTAAACCACCTATAAACAAATTTCAAACTTATATAGAGGAAGTTTAAACCACCTCAATATATCTTTAAAAAAAATACAGTTGTAGAAACTGAAGCTTCAGAAAAACCAAACAAAAAGAAGATATGACAAGATATAAATAGTAAATAAGGGGTGGATCCACCACATTATAAAATTACATTGTAAAAAAAATTAAAAGGTGGAAATACAAGTTTATGAAAAAAATAAAACAAATTTTTATCATTCAAAACAATTCAAAAATTCAATTTTCAAAAAATTTTAAATATTAACCAGTAAATAAAAGAAAGAATGTCAATAAACAAACATGAAAAATCATGTCAATAAATCATAATAAAAATAAGCAATAATAAATAAGTAATTAAAAAAATTCTATGATGAGTACAGGGTGATACAAATACATTGAAAATTTGGAATCCCAAATATAATATCATCAAAAATGAATAAGCATCATTAGGAACTCATTAAATCATAATATTAGAAAATTTAAAATATATATATAATTATGCAATCAACTACCATGCTATGTTTAATTACATAATTATATCAACACCTGAATCAATCTCATTAGGGGAACTCCCCAAAAAATAGAAGAACCTACACTAGAAGGGATAGATAGTTCCTAATACATGCTAGTATATCACAAACTAGATCTATCACTTAGTTATTTAGACTTCCCATGATATAGAAAAAGTTGATTTGAGAAAACAAACAAGCATGTGATAATTATATAAATGAATAAAAAATATAACAAATAACATCATCTAACCTGCAACACTGTCTTAATAAATTTTCAATTTCACTTCATAAAAGAAATAAATAATAATTCAACTCAAATCCCATAAAATGGAAAAGGTCAATATAAAACCTCACACATGGGGCTCTCAACTAGGGTAATAAAATCATTAAGAAAACTCATTTTATATAGTTCAATATAGTCCATTGAAATAAGACTATAATGAAGTTTCCAGATGCAGTGGAAGCGTGGTTGGGCTAGCACCTAGCTTTGATTTTTATCATGATTAATGATTATTCCTGGATTAATACGACGACGAAATACAGTCTCCATAGAATAAAATAAATGATTTAGATAAATAAATAAGAGTCCTGAAACATTGAGATAGGATCTTGCACATCATGTTTATAATTAATTTAATTAATTTCATAAAGAAAATAATACCTGGATCTTTGGTATTTTCTTCATTGATGATTTTGATCATCCGGAATGGACCTTTTGGATTATCTTGTTGCTCTTGAAAGGATCCAAACTAGAATCCCTCTAGCGGTGATCTACACATGCTTAGATGGCCTCCGATTGACACCGCTCGTTCTCTGGGTGCTAGCGAGGAAAAGTGAGTGTCTTGTGCCGTTCATTCTTGATCGCTTGTTCTTTAGACTTGATGAACATCTCTTTTTCTTGAGAGGGGCGGGAAGCAGATTAACAAGAGAAATTGTTTAGATCAACAATTCTCAATTCACCGGGTGTGCGATTCGGTATGTGGCACAATAGACGTATGTGTCTATTTATTGACATGGGGCTTCAGTTACAATATTTAATTGCATAATAGAAATTAAATACATTCATAACCTTATAGAAAAACCATTCTAATAATAATAACACCTCTTCATTATTTATGGTGCGCTAACTTGCACAAAATAAAATTATAAATAAAATTCTTCATCACAAAATAATTGCAATGTTATTTTAATTTGTGCCAACTAGTTAAATAATTATTTATCATCTTTTAAATAATTATTTTACTATCGTACCGACCTTGGTCCTCTCGAACTCCACTTCCATATATTGAATACCCGAATAAATAAATAAATAATTTATTCTCTTAAATAAATATTTTATTTACAAACTAGTAAATAAATATTTATTAAATGTTCAATAAAATAAATAAATATATTTTACCCAAAATCCGGTGAATAAATATTTATTTAATTTATGAAATCATTTTAACTTGAATTAAATCATTCCATTGTCTTGAGAATAATATTTATTAATTAAATTCAAATAGAATTTATCCGAGACCTCCAGAAACACTTAGTGTGTGACCCTCTAGGATTCTTTCTCGTTGGAATTAGGTGGGATTGCTTAAAGTCCAAGCGCACTGTCTAGCAATGAGTCAAGAAACCCAAGAAAAAGAACTTAATGTTGCAACAACAACATCCACATATGAACGCTCACTGTGTAATATAATCCCTTTATCTCAATATATCATCAAGTAGGTTTCATGATATTGTCATTAACTTTTATGCTTGATATGTCGTTCTTTGACTACCTGAAATAAACTCATAATTAATCCATGAATGTTCTATTTCAATCAAAGGGTTGAGATATCAACTTCCATAAATGGAAGGGACAAATCCTTCCTCGACTTATCCATTAATAAATTCCACTTGTGACGCACCAAACATACCCTATTTCCCACCAACTTTCTACCTGATGGTATTCATCAGTAAATCAAAGTTCAGGATTTGTGCGACATATTAATGATAATTTTAAATTCTAAAGATCATTACACATGATCGTAGATAGAAATATTCGATGACACCAAAACATGCGGAATTCCTACTGGTAGGTCTGTTCTTATAATCTCCTATCTTGGATATTACCAAGTGCGGACTTCATGAGAGGAAGTCTCATCTGCTTATAAGTACTCATAACTGACGGTCTACATGCTATGTGTCCCATCATAATATGTCATCCAACTTTAAAAATATATTTAAGAATATTGTTATATCATTTCAAGGTTTTCATCATAGCGGGAAACTTCCATGACCTTATAAATGCAACAAATACTCTAGGACATTATTACATCATAGTCATGCAGAACAATGAACAATATGTAATAATATGTTTAATATTTAAATAAATTAAATATCCATGTAATCAAAGTACAACCAGTTGGTTCTAGGGCACAAAATCTTATAAACTCCCACTTGGAATAGAGACAAATTCTTATGACTTTCAGTCTGCTAGACCTCACATGGTGATTATGTTTCTGCTGAGTCAATGATTTAGTCAAGGGGTCTGTCATGTTGCATTCTATGGAAATACTACTCACTGTAACTTCAACTCTTTGAGAAAAATCCCTCAAGAGATGATACATCCTAAGTATGCGATTCGTCTGTTGATGTGACGTTGGATATTTTATGAGAGCCACCGCTGCAGTATTATCACAATATAGTGTGATGGGATCTTTACTTCTAGGTATCACATCTAGTTCCTGGATGAATCTTTGCATCCAAACTGCTTCTTTAGCTACCTTAGAAGCTTCAATATACTTATAATCTGCTATAGAATCTGCAACCACACTCTGGTTTGAGCTTTTCTAGCTCACTGCACCTCCATTCTAAGTGAAGATGTATCCCGTTTGCGACTTCATGTCATCTCGATCAGTCTGAAAGCTAGCATATTCATATCCTATGATATATAGTTCCTCATATCCTCTATAAACTAGTAACATATCCTCAGTATGCCTTAGATACTTTAGGATAGTCTTGAATTCCATCCAATGGCAGTCACATGGGTCATCTTGATATCTGCCTACCGCAGTCAATGCGTAGGTGAAATCTAACCTAGTACACAACATGGTATACATGACTGAACCAATCCCTAATGTGTATAGAGTCATTTCCATTAACCTTATTTCCTCATGTTTCTAAGGACACATTTTCTTGGAAAGATGAATGCCATGTGATGCTGGCAACAATCCCCTCTTGGATGATTCCATACTGAATCTCTTTAGTATCTTATCAATGTATGTACTTTGACTTAGGTCCAACATTCTCTTGGATCTATCATGACGGATCTTGATCCCAAGAATATATGCTACCTCTCCCAAGTCCTTCATGGAGAAGCATTGATTCAACCATTCCCTAACAGACTGTGAGACTGGTTTCTCATTTCAATAAGTACTATGTAATCAAAATATACTATTAGGAAAATGACTACACTCTTACTAAGCCGTTTGTAGACACAAGGCTCAAATTCATTCTTGATAATACCAATTTTTGTTATGGATTCATCAAAATGAATGTTCCATGACCTAGATGCTTGCTTTAATCCATAAATGGAATTATGTAACTTTCATACCTTATTGGAATCCTTTGGAGTCATAAACCCTTCAGGTTGTGTTATGTATACATCTTCATGAAGGTTCATATTAAGGAAGTATGTTTTGACATCCATTTTCTAAATCTCATAGTCATGGTAATTGGAAATGGCCAATATAATTCTAATGGATTTCACCATTGCAACTGGTGAAAAGGTTTCATCGTAGTCAATGCCTTGACGCTTTTTGAACCCTTTTGAAAGCAGTCATGCCTTATAGGTACTAAATTTTCCTTCCATGTCCAGTTTCTTCTTGAATACCCATTTAAAAACAACTGACTTTACATCAATTGGAGGATCTACCATAATCCAGACTTGGTTTTGGTACATGGAATCCATTTCATAATTCATGGCTTCTTGACACTTAGCAACATCTATTCCACTTACTACTTCCTTGTAGGGTAGAGGATCATTATTATCAACTAATAATGAGTCACCATCCTCGGTAACTAGAAAACCGTAATGTTCCATTTCTATAACCTCTGTTGAACTCCTACATAGCTCATGTGTCTCGAGAAAATTTCTTTCTTCCATAGGGCTTCATGGAATTTGTTCCTGTACTAACTCTTGTATACCTTGAGCCTCAACTTCATCGAAGTCTATCACAATCCCACTATCTATTTTGGAGATGTTCTCCCTCTCAAGTAATATGGGATGTCTTTCCACTATAACCTTTTTGTCTGAGGGGTTGTATAGGTAATATCCCCTTGTTTCCTTGGGGTATCCTATAAAGTTACACTTTGTGCCTCGGGGTGAAAGTTTGTTACCTAGAGAGGCCTTAACAAACACATTACTTCCCCAAACATGTAAATTTGATAATATGGATTTATTTACTCTCCATAAATCATATGGAATACCATTTTTCTATTTAGTTGTTACTTGGTTTAGTATGTGCGCCACTGTTTGTAATGAATATCCCCAAAAGGATAATGGAAGAATCGTATGACTCATTATTGATCTCACCATGTCCAACAGGGTTAGGTTACTCCTTTTTCTCACACCATTCCACTAGGGAATGTATAGAGGAGTAAGTTGAGATAGGATCCCGAACTCCCGTAAGTATTCAATGAAGTATTGATCAAGATATTCTCCACCTCGGTTTGAGTGGATTTTCTTAATCTTGTAGCCAAGATGGTTCTCAACTTCATTCTTGTTTTCTTTGAACTTATCAAAATAATCCGACTTATACCTCATCAAGTAGATATATCCATATCTAATAAAATCATCAGTAAAGGATATGAAGTATGAGTACCCTCCCCTTGATTCAACTGGAAATGGTCCACAAACATCTGTATGAACCAATTCAAGAAGTTATTTATCCCTTTCACCTTTCCCAATAAATGGGACTTTGGTCATTTTTCATTGTAAACATGCATTAAGTGGTTTTAGTTCGAAAAAAATCTAAATATCCATTTGATGTAACTTTGTCAAGCATTTCTCATTTACATGACCTAACCGGTGATTCCAAAGTTGGGTGTGGTATGAATCATGTGAAGTATATTTGTTATCTATTTCCATTACTTGGTTTGTGTAATCCAACACATAAAGACTGTTGTATAAATGCGCCCTACCAAAACAAATTCTATCTTTGTAAAAGAAGCAACATTGATTTCCAAACATGAAAAAAAACATCGGTATCAAATCTGGATACAGAAATAATGTTTTTAGTAATATACAACACATAATAACAACCCTCAAACACCAAGGTCATCTCAGTTGGCAACGTGAGGTGGTAGTCCCCGACAACAACAACAACAAGTCTCGCTCGGTTGGCTGCTCGTAGATCTACCTCCCCTCGTTCAATCTTCCTGAATCTAATTGGTTCCTATATTTGGATACATATGTGAGAACCATAAGATAATACCAATTTTTAGAAATAGATAGATTACAATAGATGAAAAATTCACCTTAAGCTTACCCTTTCTTTTTTAGGTTGGGTATAATTCTTCTTCCGGTGGACCTTCTTTCTACATGTCAAACAAATTGCCTCCTATTCCTTTGTCTCCCCTTTGATATTCATTTTTTAGAAGGTTTTGAATAAGATTTGGGCTTAAATCTCTTCACATTCCCTTTCCTCTTATTCACCATAAGGACAGAAGGATTTTCGCGCTTCATATCTTTGTCCACTTGGAGAATGAGGATAAGAAGAGTAGATAGAGACCTCTCAGAATTGTTCATATTTAAATTGACAACCAAGTTAAAGAATCTCTATGAGAGTGATGAAAGAATGAGATCGATGCCTAGTTTTTTCGGGAGTTTAAACCCTAGAACCTCTAGGTGCTCAATGTAGCTAATTATCTTGAATACATGAGGCCCAACTAGGGAACATTCTCCAAGATTAATCTGAAAGAGTGCCTTAGAGATCTAAAACCTTTCCTGTCTTGCTCTCTCCTGGTAAGGACCATGGAGGTTCTCGAGCATGCTATAATCATCCATGTTTTCATGAGACTTTATGAGATCACTAGAAATTGATGATAGCATCAAACATTGAATGTCGACCTCATCGTTCATATGTTTCTCATTGATCTGGAAATCCTCATCACTTGCCTCTTTGGAAGGAAGATCAGGTAATGCTGACTCCAACACATAAGACTTCCATTTATGGGGTAGGATAACCCAAATGTGTCTAAACCATTACTGGAAGTTAATGTTGGTGAGGATGTTGTCTTTATCCAGAATTGATCATAGGGATAGTGTGGTTGATGAGCTTGTCATTTTTATTCTATTATTAAAAGAGTAGATCATTAGTACTATCTTGATTAAATTTTATGAGAAATAATAAATTTTATTAAGTCTCCCACTATTTTATCAAGTTCTAATGGCCCTTACCATTGAAATCAGAATGACCAGTTTCCATGAAATTCTAGTGGAAAGGATCCATATTTCCCTTCGCATAACCCCAAAAAGGGTTGGTCAAGCTATTAGAAGGTATTTAGGTAGGAAGGTCTTTGAAAACTATGGGCTTGAAGCTCCTTGATCTATTGAGTGGACTCCCTAATCCTGAAATCATGACTTTGGATTTCCTAAACTCTTGCCTCCAATATTACAAAAAGTCTAGAAAGGGATACTCCTCTTGATGTAATATGGTTAAGTCAACTCAAAACCTTTCATAAGGGATTCCTTTATAAAATTAATTGTCCCAACAAGGGTTGGTAAAAAACATAGTTTTATTGAGTTTTTCCCTTAATCAAGTAACTGAAGGCTTGTTTTGACTTAATATTTTATTTGAGGGATTTTTATCTCCTATGTGTGAATTGATTATTATCATTATCACATGCTTGTTAATATTAAGTGAAACTTACTTAAGTGATTAACCATATCATTATAATATTTACATATAAGTCTGGTTTATTTTAGTTCCATCTTACATGCTTGTTTAATTCATTAATTATATGATCATTGAAACACATCCATAATGATAAACCATGCAACTGATAGAAATAAAATAAATAAATGGGCATGATTATGAGATTTTCTAGTGGTTAGTTTATCTAGTGGTTGATAAAATAACCCTAAACTAGGGGTGAAACATCTTAAACCTTTTGGGTTTGTGTTTACAACTTTCTACCTATCCACCTCTACATTTCCTGGGATTGGTTTTGTCTCAGCTCTATCGTGAACTGCCTCTACTTGATTGGGAGTTCCATCCATTACATATGCCTTTTTTTAACTCACACACAGGTGAGGGGTAAAAAGGGATTTTACATAAAAGAAACCTTGGTCATGTAGGCCCTACATATTAATGAGTAGAAGGCTCATATGCTAACAAATTTAATTTTAATAAATAAATTAAAATAAACCATCCACATAAAAGGTCTTGGTCTAGCTCATGATCATCCATACATGCAATGATATTTATGATTAAATAAAACTAGCATTAAATTATTTAATCATTCTTGTTTAAGATAAATCACGCTCGAATCACTTAATTATCATCTTTAATCATTAAATCCTTTTATCTTAAACCCTTTTTAGAATTTCCTTAAGATTCTCATCAATAATAATTTTAAACAAATAAATTAATTTAAAATTATATTTGTACGTAACTTGTACCTTGGAGGAAACCCGGTGAATTCCCATTCATAACTACCAAATGAGTAGAAATGAACATTACACATACATTAAATTACACACAAATATAAAAAACCCATCACCTGCTGTGCCTCAGCTTTATCCCACATGATGGTACACGTCTCAAGGTTTTGTATAATATTATAATAAATTATAATAAATTTGCATAATTTGGATGAGTACACGGTGTGTAGTTCCAACTACACAACGTGTACTATTTTTAACCGTCCATCTGAAGTACACGCCCAGGGAAACAATGTGTGAGTGTACATCTGAAATCTTTGGAGTACATGGCACGCCCAGTGGGTCACACTCCATGTAGTTCCTCATTACCCGGTCTCTAGCCATACAAGATGTATAAAGGGTACACGGTCCAACCCTAACCCATAGGGACTACACGTCATGTCCAGTGGTCCACACAATGTGTAATCCAGAAACCGCATGCCACCTATTACTGGTCCACACACAAAGTCATTAAGACTTAGAAAAACTCTAATGACACGGCTTGGTTTCGTGGACTAGACTTGGTGCATTGAACCTTGGATGCACAATATATACTACTGAATACACATCATGTGTTATGGTGTTGTATGACTAGGAACCTTTGGCACCTCTGGATGAGATCTTATGTTTTATTTTAATAAAAATAAAAATAAAAGACCATTTATATAAGGTGAATGAGAAACCAAAGAGGAGGAATATATCTCAAGATTCAGATTGCAGAATAATTAAGATGAATTGAAACAACTAAATTATTAAATGAGTAAATCATGAATGAAATATTTAAATAATTATAAACTATGATATAACTGCTCTGAAACCACGTGAAGGTTCCGGGCACAATAGAAGCGTGGTTGGGTTGACACCCAGATTTGATTTTTACCATGATCAATAATTTTTTCGGGATCAATACGACAATTAATTCTAGTCTCCATGGAATAGAATAAAATATTTAGATAAAGAAAGAAGAGTCCCGAAACCTTTAGAGAGTATCTTTTACATCATGTTTATGATTAATTTAATTAATTTTATAAAGAAAATAATACCTGGATCTTCGGTATTTTCTTCATTGATGATGTTGATTGTCTGGAAGGACCCTTCTAGATTATCTTGTTGTGCTTGCAAGGATCCAAACTAGAATATCTCTAGCGGTGATCCACACGTGCTCCGAGGGCATCCAATCGACACTGCTCATTCTCCGGGTGCTAGAGTGGAAAAGAGAGTGTCTTGTTTTGGTTGTTCTTAATTATTTGTTCTTTGGCCTTAAAGAACATATTTCATTCTTAAGAGGGGAAGGAATAGGATTTGAGAGAAAAATCGTTTCGTTCAACAATTCTCAATTCATCGGGTGTGCGGTTCAATACATGGCACAATAGATGTATGTGTTTATTTATTGACATGGGGCTTAATTTACAAAATTTAATTTCATATCAACAATTAAAAAAATTCATAACCTTAGAGAAAACCCATGATATTAATAATAATACCGTGTCATTATTTATGGTGCATCAACTTGTGCAAAAAGAGAATTATAAATAAAATTCCCCATCACAAAATAATAGCAGCATTATTTTAATTTGTGCCAACTAGTTAAATAAATATTAATCATATTGAAAATAATTATTTTACTACTGGACCAACCATAGTCCTCTCAAACTCTACATCCATTTATTGAACACCCGAATAAATAAATAAATAATTTATTCCCTTAAATAAATATTTTATTTACAAACTAATAAATACATATTTATTAAATGTTCAATAAAATAAATAAATATATTTTACCCACAATCTAGTGAATAAATATTTATTTAATTTATGGAATAAGTTTAACTTGAATAAAATTATTCCATTTTATTGAGAATAATATTTATTAATTAAATTCAAATATAATTTAACCGAGACAACCAGAAACACTTATTGTGTGACCCTACAGGATTCTTTCTCATTGGCATTAGGCGTGATTACATAAAGTCCAAGAGTGCTGTCTAGAGATTGGTCAAGGCACCCAAGAGAAAGAACTTAAAGTTGCAACAAATACATGCACATACGAATGATCACTGTGTAATATAACCCCTTTGTCACAATATATCATCAAGAAGGTTTCATGATAGAGTCATCAACGTTTATGCTTGATACATCATTCTTTGACTATATAAAATAAACTCATCATTACACCATGGACATGGAATTTCGCGCAACGGTTCTATTTCAATCAAAGGGATGAAATATCAACTTCCATAAATATAATGGAGAAATCCTTCCTTGAATTATATATTAATAACATGCCCCTCATGATGCACCCAATATACCCTACTTCCCGCTAACTGTCTGCGTGATGGTTTTTGTCAGTAAATCAAAGTGTGCGAGTCGTGACACGTATTAATGACAATATTACTATCTAAATGTCATTACACACACTCACTTATAAAAATATCTAATGAAACCAAATCATGCGAAATTCCTACTAGCGGGTTTATTCTTATAATCTTTTGTCTTGGAGATTACCAAGTGCAAAATTCAAGAGAGGAAGTCTCATATGCTTATGAGTACTCACACCTGACGGTCTGCACGCTATGATTCCCATCATAGTATGTCATCCAACTATAGAGATATATTTAAGAATATTGTTATATAATTTCAAGTTTCTTATCATAGTAGGGAACTTTCATGAACTTATCAATGAAAAAAATACTCTAGGACAATATTACATCATATTCATATAGAAAAATGAAAAATATGTAAAAATATGTTTAATATTTAAAAACATTAAATATCCATGTAATCAAAGTACTACCATTTAGTTCTAGGACACAAACTGTTACATATAATCCCCTATTACATAATCATACAAGGAAACCAATTATGAATAAATACCTTTAAAACAATGTTTTCCACCATTAGGAGTCGATTTAAAACCAAAATATCACTTTAAATGAAAACAATCCCTTAAAATGGGTTAATTAATTTTTAAATAAAAAAGGGGAAACCCATATTTTTATCTTCAAATTCATTGAAAATGGACTATTTGTATTCTTAAAAAATATTTTCCAAAAACAACATCAAACATAAAAATAAACACTTGAAATTCATTTAAAATCCCCCAAGGAAAGTATGAAATGCATTGAAAACATTTCAAAAATCCATCATGGGTTACATACATAGGTATATCTTAAATATAAATGAATTTTCAAAAGAAAAATAATATCAATAAAAATAAAATAATTTTTTTCACAAAAACACTTACCTCAATTAACTAGAAACCACTCACCCTCAATGGTGGAACACATACTATTAAGTAAATGGACTCTATAAGCCTTATTCAACAAATTATTTAAACTAAGATCCCCCATTATCTAAATTCTACCATTACTACTATTCAATTTTATAAGGGAACAAAAACTCAAGGAGAAGGGGGAGAAAGGATAAAGAATTGGAAAGAATAATTTTACCTTCAAAATATAATATAGATTTGAGAATAATTGGATTTTTAATCTAGGAGGAAGAAGGAAGAATGACTATTGATATCTATAAGGGATGGATGAAGAGGTGATTTTTGATAGGCAATACAAATGATATAAAAACGGTAAAGGGTATATAAGGAAATTAATAACATAAAATGTTGTGAAAATATCTTGGTTTTTCTATATAGTATACCAATCTGTGCACAAACTGTATAGTCTTTATAGTAATCACGACTCACCCCTAACATAATTTACTGATATAGTTCTACAAACCATAAGCATCCCACTAGAGTACACCTCATGTATTAGCATAACCCAAACAGTTCACCCTAAATGAAGGGTTTTATACAATATTTTCAACAAGACATGAATTAAACAATTGAACTAAAATACACATGTGTATGTATTTGTGCATGGTTACTACTCAAGCTCACAAGGTCATGAACTTACCTTGTTCTATAGTGAATTTCCATATGTAAAATTAATATACATTGTTTCCAAAAACATAAGGTTTTATCCACAACTACACAAATCCATATGGAAATATTTCATTAGAAAAAGTACTATAGAAAATCATAATTACATTCCAAAACTCATAAAAATTTAAAATACTAGTAATTATATCATATTTAATATAAGATTTTCATGGGGGTTTCATGATTTATCATCTATAAAATATTAATGGAAAAAAATCATATGGTAAACTTCAGAATAAAACATAGAAAATAAACCAAGAATATATATTTTCATGCAATGTAAGGGAAATATAGATGTCCCTACCATAAAACACAACATAGTTTCTGAATGACTATATTAGTGTTAGTCATTCATATGTTCAGTTATACATCATATCCAAATCCAAATTTAATCATAATCACTACCTCATGAACTTTGATTGAGACCCTCTTTTTCTCCATCTCACCTCCCTACTACCAGAAAGTGGATAACAATTATATTGAAAATTAAATAGTGTTATATATTTAAATTTAATTTTAAAACCAATAAATGTTTGTGTACTAAATGGTTTTGAAGTTGTGTGATTTACCTTATCATTTCCATTCATTGATGAAATATCACCGTGGACATATCTAGTCATCTTCTTATATAATTCAATCAATGTTTTCTACAGTGCAACGACATTTAAATATTAGATATTTGTATGCGCTCCCTATTCCCGAATTTTGATTTGAATTGAAAAAAATACATCTAAGAATATCAAGGTTTGGATTCAATATAACTAAGAGTATATTCTATTGTAATCCCCAATCCTCTTCTAAATAACTCAAATGGTAATGGTTCCAAACCCATCCCACACACTCGACTAGGATTCACCTTCCCTAGGAATTGACCAACTGAATCATCCGGGGAGACTGAGATGGACAAAATAGGATTAGAATCCCATAGTTATTTTTATTTTTACCTATAAATCAAATATAATTAATATTTTGAGCAATATATATTAACATATTTATGACTTACAATAAGTTTCTATAATGAAAAAATAATTCATAAGCCAACTTCTCTGGCAGGCTCATTAACATAACTCCCATCAGATATTGTATGAACATCCAACCAAATTTCTATTTCGGAGACTTCATTCCATATATTCTCTGACTAAATTAAAAAAATATAAATAAATAATTTAATATATTAAATAAATAATGTTGTCTAATAAATATTCACACTAATGAAAATATTATATGAGTTGATTTTTTTGGAAACAATCTTTGACCCGGCAGGTGGGGGTAGATTTTTGAGCTAAAATTAATGCATTTTCATTGAAACATACTAAAATAAATTACATGTAATTTAGTCATAATGTTTGAATTTTCATCTCCTTTTTTATGAATTCATATATATAAAATTATATTAATATAATAATATATATTTCAATACCACATACTTCTTATGATGATGGATATCAACAAATACCATGCATTTATCTCTAGACACCCCTTTGGGTACCTTATCATACAATTACTTAGTGGTAAAATAAGTATCATTGAATTAATTTTATAATATCAATTTAAAATCCTTCTATTTATTTCCCAAATTTTTCAATATCCGCTTTCATGTGATAAGAGTAGTAATGGTAAAGTTGAATAACATCTATACAAAGAGATTTTATTTTAAAATATTATAATTTAATAACATAATGACATTCCATTACACTATAATGTATTAAAATTACCTTTATATAGGAATCGAAGACATTATTTTCCAATATTTAAGCACAAACTCCAATAAACATAGGTAATCAGAAGGGTAACCTGTTTTGGCACTAGCTAGCCTAGAATCTAGCCAAATAAGTTGACAGAATCACTTGTGGGGACTTCATAACAGTCAAATGGGACAACTATCTACAATCCATTCAGATTCCATACATCTAAACTACTTATATTTCACTCCATAGTAATTTTTTTATCATTTATTAAAAAATAGTTAGTATTATAAAAAATAGAAATAACTTCACTAAAATCAATATTATTTACATATAACCATCAACCTATGATATCCTTATAAATAAAAATGAGTGAAAACTATTTCTTTACTAATGAACCTACCGAATAGGGATGCACTATCTCAGATACAAATGGGTTGGAGAAAGAAGGTATTCTAAATGCTAACATAATGGAGGGTGTGAGAGATACTGAAGGGGGAAGATGGAGGGTGTATCAGAGGTTGTAGGGAGGGAGACCAATGGGTCATCATCTATCAATGTGGTCAAGATAAATTCAACTAGGAGTCAATTGGTATCAATTAAATGATTCTTCCCTAGAATTCATATCATTTAATCAAATAAAATAAACTTCAGAACATATATTTCAAAAAATACTTAAATAATTTTTTTTTAGAAATGATAACACATGCATAGTACTAGAAAACGGAATATACAGTTCTGTGATATTTAATGAATGCACATATAACATAAGTGGTTGATAAATTAATGGATGAATTTAAATACAACCATTTTTTCTTCAATAATGTCATTTTACTAACCCATCATTACTTCATATACTTTATGCACCCTTATAAAAATAATATTTTCAATATCATAATTGAAAAATATGTTCTTTTCTCTCTATTGATGGGATTTAATTTTAGATGAAAAATCTTCCACTTCATCGCCCAAATCATAAAATTCTCTATTTTATGTGAATAGTTACACTCCACCCTTCATCCAAGACATCTTCCACAAAATGTAATTTTTTTCTTACAATGAGAATATATACAAATATTTTAATTCACTGTCACCAAAATCAATCAAGTGATAGAAGTTAACATAAGTAAATTTTAAGGAATCTCTTTTAATACCCTGTTTATATCAAACCACTTGAATTTGAATAATACATTTGAAAAATACCCATGGTAGTTTAATTTGATAATATTAATAAATTTTTCACAGTATTCAAATTCAAAAATTATAAATATGCCATTATTCTGTGTTTTAAATTCCTCTTCCCGACCGACTGAATGAAATTTAAATCCATTGAAATTGTTAGAACTTAATTTTCCAGAATGTTTTAGAGGAAATGAATCTTGAAAATTCAAATATTTTTACAACTTGGGCCATGTATTAGTATTAATGATCTATAAAAAGTAATATACATTATTAGATTTTAAAAATATGTGTCAACTTAATATTTTTATTGAATAAAGTACTTATGAACTTACATGATGTTCAAATCATTCTTCAAGCGCTTTATTAACATATTTTCTTACATATTTCTCATTTCATGCTCAAATTATCTTACTTATGTTTGTTTGTATCCAAATATATTGAATAAATGGATATGAAATTTAACTACTCATCAACATATATCTATGATCTAGTAATAAGTCCATTTATGTTAGTATAACATTTGAGATCCTCCAAACTAATCGACCAATAGTAGGAAAGATTTTTGATTTCCCATGAAGTTGAGATTTAGTTGATGAGTCATCAACTTGTTAAACTTGATTAAATATAGTCTCAATATCATCCATGTATGTAGAACAAAATTTAAGACACTCCTCTACTAAATATACTTTAGAAATAGAGAATTTAGATTGAGATTTGTTTTCACTTATGATTTCAAATGACCAAGTTATATGTGAAATAAAATAAATAAAACATAATTATGTATTTAATGAATTTCCAAGAATTCTTTACTTAATATAAAAAACCTATAAATAAAGTACCTCTTAGTTAGATACATCCATAGATATGTATGAGGCCTCCTAATTTAGTTTCCTTGACCAAATACAAAGTTAAATGCATCATGACAGTAAAAAATAATGGAGGAAAGATCATATCCATTACACAATGTGTAAATAGAAATACCTCCTTAAGGATGCCAAGATCAAATGGTTGTATAGTTTTCTCACACAGTTTTCTGAATAATGTGAAAAATTAGAGTACAACTATAGTAAAAATTTTCGGTAATAATGTATGCAATACTAAGGGTAATAACCACTGTTAAAAATATGTGAATCATGGATTTTCAATCCATGTAACCTACGATGGTTTATGTTGAAAAAAGTTGATATGTTACTTTAATACCCATCATATACCTTCATATGTTTTAAAATTTGAAGGAATAGATATTTATCTTTGTTTTTCATTGAAAAATTCTGGACCATACTTTCCATTATCATCTGTCAAGAGATCACGCTTTATGTTCATTGTTTATAGTTTCTTTAGATAATTGAAATGGTCCTTCAATTTTCCATGATCATTAGGAAATGCGAAGATCAAAATATCACAAAAATTCTTCTCAATATATATAACATCAAGAATGTGAAGAAAAAAATTAAATTCCCTCTATAGAATATTGAATAATATAAAATTTTATTCAATTTTTGTGTTCCAATTTCACTTAACAATGCACTTAGAAATCATTTCGCAATATCAGTCAAATAATGCACCAGCCCAAATTATATTTGGACATTTATAAGTTTTCTTACATTTCTGAACCTTTCAACAACTTTGGTGGTGGTTTAAGATCAATAGAACCATTGAATTCTGACTTGTTCAACCAAAATATATGAGATGATTTGAGAAATCTTTGATGACACAAGATTCAAAAAATTTTTACTATAAGAAAGTTATTCGGGGTAAAAATAAAAGTTACAAATAGGAGAATCTAACCCTGTGTAAGTTTTATAACTAGCTAAGTTCCCAAATATAGGGAATTCACTAATGGTACACATTATAGAAACATGCATTTTGAACATTTTTCTAGAAGACGCATCATATTTATGAACACCATTTCTCCATAAATCCTATAATTCTTCAATTATAGGCTATAAGTATACATTAATATCATTTTAATAAATATGATTTCTCGGAATAATCATTGAAATGATAAAATATGTTTTTTTCATACACATACATTGAGGTAGATTATAAGGTATCAAAACAATTGGTCAAATTCTATAACTGGTGCTAAAAGTACCAAATGGGTTGAATCCATCAAAATCCAATGCCAATAACACATTAATAACACTAGATGATAAATATGGATATAATGAATCAAATTTATTCCATGTTTGTGAATCTATTGGATGTCACATTAACCCATCACAGTTATTATCTATAGAATTTCACTTCATGTGATCGATAGTTTTTGATGACATGAATAATCATTGCAATCAAGGATTTAAAGTGAGTAATGAAAAACCATAATAGGTGTGTTATTTTTTTTCCTATTCATAGTAGTATGTTGATTCAGGATTCCAAAATCACTCATTGACTTCCATATATAGGAAGAACATTTTTTATAATCCAAACTACTTGAATTCTCTCCCTAATAAAGCAAACAATCATTGGGATAAGAATATATTTTTTTTATAATTCAGAACAAGATTGTTATAAAAATTATTCATATCCTAAAAGACTCAGGGATATTAGATTCAAAAAATTCATCATGAAATAATTCCAATATAACAGATATCAGTATATTTCTAATTCCATATAGTCATCTAATATAATACAACTTTAGCAGAAAAAAATGTTTTGAATATTTTAAACACCCACCATACAACTCTTGATTTCCATTAGCAACTAAATCAGGAAACAAATTTTTCTACTCAGATAAGTGATATCTTACATTATTATCCACAAAATCAAGATGAGGATCCAACGATAAGTTACAATCTTCATCTGGTTGTCCTATAGTCCTAGAAAAATCACTTGTCAAGTTACTATTTGTAACACCCAGAACTCGTTGTTCTGATATGTTTTGATATTGATGGTGTTGTTCTTCAATGCCTAAATCATCATTTATAAGCTTTTTAATTTTATTTTCCATCATTTAAAAAGTTGGTAGGTCACTCTATTGATTGGCATTAGTGCTCAAACATTTTGTAACATTCGATTCTCCATGCCAAATACAACACAAATATTGATCATGTAATTTCTTTAATATCAAGTGTCCATAAAATTCATGTGTCTTCAAAATCCTTCTAAATTTACATTCAGGAAATGGGAATCTTAGTTTCCCCTCAAAGGATCGATTGTAAATTCAAAAACATAAAAGCTCCTCTGAACCGTTAGCATGTTGAGCTGTTTTCCTCAGTAATTTGATCCAACTTTTATCCATATATATCACAAGGTGACTACACCTTATTAATTTTTTTTAAAACACATACGTATTACTAAGTAGTAAAATAGATAAATTGTAGTGAAGGAAAAACAACCCATGTAGTTATAAGATGATTCATATAATTACATAAAAAGTAAACATAAAAAAATAAATTAATCATGGATGATATTATATAAAATAGAAGAAATAAAAAATAATACAATCATTAATAAAACAACAATTCAAATTTTCTTTAGAAATAATTTATAAAACCAAACATTGAAAACTAATTTCAAAATCTAACTATTTCATTAAAATTAATTTTAAAGTTAATACACCACTCTTTAAAGGAAGTCAACTGGTGTTAAGAATCCATTTTTCAAGACCACACTTTCACCTTTTAAAAACATTTAAAGCCACTATGAGACTTCTGTTTTCAATTTTTTTTAAAAAATATTAATGTTCAACTATAATAAATTCCTAAAATATGACTCTAAAAAAACACACACATTTTGAAGTTAGAACTGGTGTCAAAAAACTCACTAAATAGATAATTACAATTAGAATATCCACCAGGAATTTTAACAACCACTTAGCATGTGACCTAGATCTATGCCAAGTCATTAAACCATATGAAACCATTTAAATACAAAATGGTAATTGATGCATTTTATTAGGTTCATGCCACACATAAGGTATGGAATAAATAAATATAATGGAATACTACAATAAATATAAAAAATTCCCAAGGCATGATATAAGTAACCATTGTGGAATATTAATTTAAAAATAAACAATGCATATGGAATTTAATAACCAAAATATAGGCCATAATAATAGTAAGACAAGAAAATTACAAGAGGTGAAATAGGGAACAACTGATTCACATTAGTAATAAATTGAAAAAAGTATAATATATGACATATTAAGCAACTAATTCAAACTAGTAGTATGAAAAAAGGATGTAAGAGATGGAAAATGAGGCAAATTAACGTACTATTAGAAAAATAAAAAATGAAAAGAGATATCATATGAAATTTCTAATTCATACTAGTAGAATTTCAAATTAAGCATAAGATATTGACTAAGAAACAAAAAATTCATACTTGTAGGAAACCAAAAAAAGTATGATATATGGTAGAGGTAATTAAAAATACATAATAATAGAATGAGTTTTTTGTGATACATGGTATAAATAATATGAATACAAGATGTGGTTTCATAAACAACCACATATATGTATTCAAGTTGATCCACATGTCCAATAATTCAAAAGGATGTTTCATGATAAACATAGAAATCATGGTATGGAATAAAACTATGATAAAAACTTAGTAAATGAAAAATATATCCAACATACTGAATATCAATTGTTTCGTACTTCACTATACATAATAAAGTAGTAATCTTCCTTATAATGTATATGATATAAAGAGAAAATTTTAATTTAATTAACATAGAATGATAAACATGTAAAACCCATTAAAGAGTCATAAAAAAATCCTTTAACTATGAAGGTTTCACTCAAAAGATAACCTAAACCACATATCAAGGGATTGGAATTAGTTAAACACTATTGAAACTTTAAGAGAACAAATCTAGGAAGAAAAACCTAATGATTAATTTATATTCACCTAATTAAAGTCTTTATAGATGATATCTTGGAAGGAATAGAAGTGATTAGAAGATTATATCATATTTTTATTAATAAAGATACAAAATGAAGTGAATAATAATATCAAATTACCTAGAATTCATGGGGGGTACCTTGAACAGGTGTTATCGAATGACCTCCTGGTGGAGATGGCTTATGGGAGAAGATGTTGTAGGAAACAAGGGTAAGGGAGAGGGATCATGGGGATCAGGGAAAACCATATATCCGGAGAGGGTTCGGTATATTAGGGATCAGAAGAAACTATATAATAGGCGAGGGATAGGTAAATGGTTCTGGGGGCTAGGGGGAAAATGAAGCAACAATGATGGATCAGGCTCAGGTGGATCAGGGTAAACCGGAGCACCAACAATGGTTTAGGGGGGATTAGTGGAAAC
This sequence comes from Viscum album, assembly GCA_963277665.1. NCBI lineage: Eukaryota > Viridiplantae > Streptophyta > Magnoliopsida > Santalales > Viscaceae > Viscum > Viscum album. Next base: position 221,615,624 of record OY728123.1, on the reverse strand, counting down.
CAGAGCACCTGCAAAGGGGAAAAACCAGTGTGCTAGTGAGGGGGGAAATGATTTGGTGGTAAGTGATCGGGGTAGGGGGGACTCAGTGGAGAGTGGGGGGGTGGATTAAGATAAAGTGTATTTTTTTAATAAATGGATAAAATTAGAGTTAGTTTTTAAAAAGACCACCGCTAAATTCCCATATTCTTTAGTGGAGGTTTATTAAATAAAATATAAAAAACCAATAGTAAACTATGAATTTTGTGAAGTGTGAGACCCTCAGGCGAATTAATCAATTGGATTTCAAGTCATCCTACTATATCTTTAATTACCTCAACTTGTTGGGGGCACATACTATATGAGGGAAGAGATATTATCTATGTTCCCATCACCAAATCAATGGTAAAATCCACATATCCCTCTTCAAGTAAACCTAAGAAATCATCAGGAATAAACTATGGGAACTCATCCAATATAGGAGGAAACCCATCCAAATTACCTCTATGATTATCCTACAACATGAGGGAAGAGACCGAGAAAACAAGACTTCATAACTCTAGAAGTGGAGGTCTATCTCATCCTAGCTGTGGATCCTATTCACCCTGAAAGACCTATGTACTCCCATCGAGTTCAACCAAACTTACATGACAATGATAAAAAATGACGTGCACCCTAAAAAGAACCATCCATTCCATGCCGAGTACCATATAAAAGATCTATTTCCAGTATTGATAAGTCCCATTACAATTTGACCCATGTCAGAGTGAGAGTGTAGGTTGAACATCTAAAACCCTATCCCCTATTCTTTCCAAGAGGTGTAACCAACTCCATGGCATACAACATAATCTTAGTTGAAATTATCAAAAATTACAAAATATGGGAAGAAATAAAATAATTAAAATAACCCATATCAAATATAGCTACAACTATAGATGATGAAATCAAAATAGTACCTCGAACAGTTGAAGGTCCTTCATCTGATTCCACTCGCACCTAATCCATGGAATGAAGGTGATCCATTTATACTAATTTGTGAGGTTGGATACTAACCTAAGGCTCTACCTTGAGATGAATCTACCCATACGATGATCTATCCTTTCTACCACACCCCATAGATCGAGAACACATAACCCTTAATGCACCAAGATGAGTTGGAAATTCCCTATGCACTAAGGATCCCGCACCACTCTGAGTCGACGCCCAAATCTTATAAAGCCACTTAAAGTGACCCAAGTGCCTACACTGATGGCAGGGTCTAGGTGGAACTGAACATTCTTCCTACACATTCCCCATCCTCCAACACAGGTAGCGTACAGCTGGACCACCACCAGTGGTTGTAGATGAAGGTGGTTGAGATGGATGTCTTGAGCTACCACCTCCCTTATTTTCATGCTCATCTTATTTCCTTTTGTTATTTGATGTAACAATATACCATATAATATAGGTAGATTCATCCCCAAAAAGACTAGATTAACTTCCCTATCAATATTCACAATCGTAGCTGTATCAACAATCTTAGCATACATCTTCAGCTTGAATAGGAAGACATGAGATAGGATATCTAGCCGTATCCCCATTTCAAAATATTGATCTATTAAATTATCATTGAAAAAAACCTCATGTAAAAATTAGACTAGATCCAAAAAATGGTTGGCCTATTATAACGTACTATGATTCCCCTGACGGAGATAAAAAAACTCCAAGTTCTTGGTGAGGGACAATATATCTAGGAATTGCTACTTATTAAAGAAAACCTTAAATTACTTCCACCCCAGATGCTCATGATTCCATGATTTGACTATTGATTCCCACCAAATACAACTGGTACCTTCCAATAGGAATGAATCATGCTTTATCTTAAATGGCTCAATATTTTCAAGAAACCCGAAGATCCGATCAACTATTTAAATACACTCTTCATGTTCATGGAGGTCTATACTTCCATGAAAGGAATGTTGTTTTTATTGAGAAAATACTATTATTTTTATGTTTTCTGAACAAGTTTAGATTCCTTAGAATATGTAAGACCAGAGCCAACTCCCTGATCTAGTGACCAAAAATCCCAAACCACAAGTTCCACTAATCTCTGATCAACTGGTTTTGTAGAATTCTCTCCAGCCTCTTCTCATGGTTTTATATGAAGTATTAGGGGAGGCATAATTCTAAATAAACCAACAAGACCAAAGATACCATAAATACATCATCCTAAGAATTTTTTAGCAACAAAAACATTAAAATATTTCCAGAAATCATAATGAAACCATAAAAACACAATAATAAGGAAAACCACTCCACCCCAGCTCAATGTCCATGCATTGTCTAAAGCCTATACATCACACCTGGAGGAGGATTCAAACTAAATTCCAAACATCCCATGGTGACCCGAGGCCTATCATGAGGTGTATTGGACATACAACCCACTCAAAACCAGAACCCAAGGCCTCGACAGTCCTATATACAGTCTATCTAGGATCTCTCAAATAACATAACCTAATGAAAAGGATAAAACCTACCTATGATACCATTTTTTCAGTAACCAATCCATGCTTCCAACTAACATGAACCTTGGCCTATACCATGGAAAGGCATGAATATAATTCTTGAGCCTCATAGACTAGAATGCAGTTTATATGAATTGAGTAAAACATTTGGAAATGATTTCTCCCATGATAAAAAATTTTAAAAACCCACAAGAATCATACATCACATCATAACAAACATCCATAACATGATAGATAAAAGGAAAACACTAAAACATGAGATATGAATGTCAAATTTAGATCCAAAACCAAAATAATAAATAAGTGAAGGGGGGCCAACTAGACAACAAGTCTCCATGAAACATGTGGGTCAACATCCTTATGCTACATCCATCGACACCTATCCAAGAAGACACCACTAGTACATGGAGTCACCATTGACAACACAAAAATCCATTCCTTTACCCAAATCAAGCATAATAAGGTCTAAATACACTCAAGGGTGTATATAGGGTTTAAACAATAATTCCTAGTAGGATAACACCAAAATATGTTCCTTGCAATGATATTAAGAGAAAAATCAACATGATATTTTTTTTGTAATTATAGATACAATTAAAATAAATCATTCGTTGAATTTAAAGAGGGACACAATGAATGAAAAAGATAAATAGTAAGAATAGCATGAGAAACTTGTGAAATCATTATGGTTTTAGTGTTAGTGAGGTCCTAGGATCCTCATACTCCAAGTGATCACATCTTACAGATTCAAAGGTCCTGCTCGAGCCACCAATCCCCATCCCATAAATGTTTTGTTAATTTTGTTGTGTAAACCGGTTAGGGAGACCAGAACTTGGTCCTTTAAATTTTCATAATATAATAGACCTAGTTTTACCACCTAGATCCATAAGATTACCTTATACTAAAATCCAAGTCATACACTAAGTGACAACCCTCATTACACAATCATAATCTCAATAATCAATAATTCATTTAAAAAAACCATTTACATAGGGAAAACCATTATAAAAAATTTAACAGACACCAAAATCCATGGAAGAAACATTTTTTACCACCCAAAAATTTTATAAAACAATTTTCAAAATAAGGTAAGCATTATAAAATAATTAAATAATTTCATGGAATGGAACCACCTTCCACTTCTTTAAAAAATTTATAAATCCTGGTGGAAACCACCAAACACACCAAGGAGAGACTATAAGGAAGAAATATAACTCCACAACTATCAAGATTTAAACCAAATAATCAATATTGATTCTAACCTAGGTCATAAACCTTATTAGAGAAATATAACACAAGATAAAAATAATAAGAGAGCAATAAAAGAGAAGAAAATAGGAGAATCTTACTTGATGGTTCCTTGAAAATTATAAGCCAAATCACCTAGAAAAATAGAGCCTAAGGGAGAGGAGTGGATGGAATGGAGGTGTGTCTAGGGATAGATAGTTTAATTGGTAGTGTTAGGTGTGATTTGGATTTAAAATTAGTTATGGGTAAAACTTGACTTTTAAGATTTTTAAAGACTCGGCAGGTCAGACGGGTTGGCCGCATGGTTTTCCAAACCATGTGCCAGCCGTGAGATGCCACTTTTTAAAGAGAGAATAATGCGCATGGTTTTCATAGAGGTAGAAAAAAACTATGTTCCTAGTCCAATTCCCTATAAAATTCCACTGTCATAGGCTCATAATTTTTTTGAGAGGGACACATAACCATGCACTAGGTTGTTCATTCTGGACATTGCCACTGTCCATGGTGCACGTTTTTTGCTAGGCTGGCACACAGTTTCTACTAACCATGAAACAACCATGTACCCCCTTATGCATGGACCAAAAAAACCATTTTCCATAAAAATCCTAAGAAAAACATGTAATAATGATAATTCCAAAAATAAAATATAAAATACCTCAAATAAACATCACATATGTGACGTTTACCCTTATTAATATAATAAATCATTACAATGATTTTATTGATAATTTAAAAAATAAAATAGTAATATTTATAAAATTTGAACCAAAATTTTAAAAATATGGAAGCCTTTTTTCAATAATAAAACTATATAAATTGAATAAATTAAATTAATTAAAATTTTATAAATTGAAATGAAAAATTATCTTTAAAAAATTTATTTTTATGAGTAAAACTAAATTTATTTTTATTATTTTCTTAGTAAAAACCATTATATGAATTTTAAAACTTTTTTTTGAATATATAATATATATAATTCATAAAAATCATTAATTAAAACTAATTAGTTAATTTAATTAAGATAACAACACATTTTTCACTTAAAAAATAGTTTTTTAGGAAAACATCATTTTTCTACCTTTAAATTATTTCATCATTATCCATAACCATTTGATGAATAATGTAAGAATGATTATTAATTCATTACCAAACAATTTAATTAAAATTAAACATTAATATTTATAAATATATTTTTTATATGAAAATAAAAAAATATTATGAAAAATACATTTATTCCAAAAAATATTTCATTTAATCATGAAATGATTTTATTAAAAAAATTATCTATTATTTTAGAGTAATTAATAAAAACAATTTAAATAGTTAAAACATTTCAATATATATGTTATAATTTTATTAATCTTATTCATACCCATCAATACAATGGATGTGGATTAAAATTTATAATATATCATGGTTTATTTAAACTCTCAGTTGTGTGTAAGGAAAAATATCATACAGTTCAAATTTATTTTAATGGAATACATATAAAATAATAGGGTTATATATTCTACCCCCTTAAAATTATTTTTAACATTGAATTCCATTAGTCCAATGAAAAAAATGGGGATACTTACTTTTCATCACATCCTTGTTTTCCCATGTATCTTCAATGAATTTATGATTCCTCTAAAGAACATTAACAAGATGGGTTGTCTTTTTTACATAGAACATTATCTCTATAATGAAGGATTTCTATCAGTTTATCTTCATAGGAAATATCAAAAACTAGTTTTATAAAATATAGGTTTAGTACATGTGATGGATCAGTAATGTAATTACTTAGGATATATATATACAAGACATTATGAAAATGAGAGAGATTCAATGGAAGCATCAAGAGATAAGAAACCATTTTGATATGAACAAGAATTTCAAAGTGATCAATGTATCTTGGGATTAGATTTCCCTTCCTTCAAAATACCATAACCATATTCCTAAGATATATTCTTAGGAATAACTTATTACTATCATCATACTATAGATCCCAAAGATTAATTTAAATTTAACTTTTCTACTGACTCTGAGATTCCCAAATGTGTTTATGAATGGATTTAACCTTCACTATCATTTACTCAGATTTCTCAGGTCCCAATAGCTTTCCTTATCCAACTTAATCTCACCATGTTGGAGTTCTACACTTCCATCCATAAAGAGATTCATAATTATCCATCTAAATACTAGAGTGAATGATATTTTTGTTAGATAATTCCTTATTCTAAGGAGATATTAATAGAAAAACTTTTCATGAACATCATACTCTAAACCCCAATGTTGAATGCCAATTTAACTTTTCTACTGACTCTTAGCTTACCAGAATTGTTTCTGAATGGATCTAACATTCAATATCATTTACTTAAACTTTTTTGATCATAATAACATTATTTATCAAACTTAATATCACTATGTTGGTGTTATACACTTCCACCCATAGAGGGATTCATAAGAATCCATCTAAATAAATGAGTGAAAGGCACTGTTGCACTAAAATTCTCCCAATGGTGGGTGTTAATTGGAATCACTATAAAATATATAAAAATGGATCTCAACATATATTCTAGGATTTTAATGGTAATCTCAGACTAACTGTCCTACTAAAGATCATAGGAATTACTGAAACATACATCCATATCCAGAGCATGCTGAAGACTTCTCTATAACATCGAGGTAAACATCATATACCAATCAAATAAAATAGAATATGGTACTACATTAAACCTTACAATGTCCTAAATGTATATCATGGAAATCTGACCAAGATAACATCTCTAATTGAAATTAAATGTGCTTAATTCATAAGGAAATCAACTACTACTGATATAGAACTATATCGTTTAGATATTTTGGGGGGTCATATGATGAAATCCACAGTGAAATATTACCTTTTAAATGTTGGTATGATTAATGGTTGTAATATTACCTTAGAAATCTATGAAATTTAATTAACTAGTTGGTATACTAAAAATAGAGATACATAATCCATAATATATCTCTTTTATGTTATACCACCAGAAATTCACCATACAGTTTCTATAGACCCTTATACATATAGGAGGAATAAGAACGATGAGCTATGAGTTTCATCTAATAACTCCTTTAATTGTGGTATAATAAGGACACATACTATTTTCCCAAACATTATCATTACAATACAATAATGGTTGAACTCATAAATATTACACAACTCATTTTTTAGCTCAAAATCTTATTTTTGATCCTATTTAATATTATAATAGATATGTGGTTGAATAATAATTTGATATAGGTAATATTTGTCCCCTTTCATCTAGATTACATTTTCCACCCAATAAATATCAATAAATATTGGTTTTTTCAATCATCATCATGGATAAGATAACACGATCCCTTTGACTCAAAATATTGGCCACCTTGTTCACCTTCCTAGATTGTAATGCATTGAGGAGTTATAATCTTTAATTAAATCCAAAAATACACTATGATTAATATTGATCTCTTTTTGGTTGAATATAGACATTAAAATTTTATGAGCAGTGTATATATTACACCTTTACCCATAAAGATAAATCCACCATATCATGAATGGAAAATTTAGATTTTTTTACTCCATGTCACGTGTCAAGTAATTTTACTCATGTTCTATTAATTGATGAGAGACATTAGCTACCATGATATCATTATTCAGGAAGACACAATCTATTCCCCTATTTAATGTATCACTATAGATCACAATGTATTCTCCACTATAGGAAAGTATAAGAAATGTTTTTCTAACCAAACTTATTTTCTTCTCCTTGAAATTTTACAATCATTAAATAATCTAATGGAACATAACTACCTTTTGGGTTAATATGATATTGATTTAGAAAATTGTGAGAAATTATTCATAATGAATAGATAATAGAAAACTAATAAAAAATACTATAGATCTAAGTCACAGTGGTTAGTCTAAGTCATTGGTCAATAACTTCCAACGTTGAAAGATCCACTTATATACCCTTGGTTGAAAATATATAACCCATTAATGATACATTTTTTTAAAAAAATTAAAATTTTCATAATTTTTCATATAGTATCTCTTTCATCAGTGTTTTCAACTATTGTGAGAATAACATATGATACAAAAATATTACATCATTTTATATGAATATTCAATACATTTTATAATAACAAATTCCTAAATAACATAAATTATTAGTGTCCATGGTTGCTAGATACATAAACATATTATTTCATGAAATATCTCTAACATATATTCCAAATATTTTATCATGTTATGAAATTATTACAAATAACCTATATAAATACTTTCTTCTTAACACGGGGAACAAAATTTAAGAAAGGATGAGATACAATTCTCAGTTATAGCAAACATAGGAGATTTCAATCAATGATCATAAGTGATAATATAGTAATCATAATGTTATGTGAACATGATTATAACATATAAAAATATTTTACAATGAATAAAAGTTCATTAATAATAAATCATGGTATAAGGTTGTTTCATCGTAAAATAAATAATTCATAAGTGTATGGAATTTTCAATAATAAATCATAACCCAAGAGAAAATTTCAAATGCAGAAGACATGTTTTTGTCATGCATATAGGCATAGAAAACCCTTTTTATAGTCAAGGGTCACTCCCAAGAAAATCACAGTGGATGTGGTTCACTAGCTATACCATAATTTCTATATTCAAGGTTTACTCTTAGGACTATATTATTGGGTTGAGTTCCTTACCAAACATGGTTTAATACCTATTCATTCTTGTATAATCTCTAGAGATATAATTATTTATGGAATTCATTAGAGGGGTATATAATTCCAAGACAACCCAACACATAAATAATTCCATAGATATGTGTTATACATGATCATAATACAATAATATTATCATCATATCATAACCAGTGAAAATTAAAATGGTTTATTTTCACCATTTCATCATAGAATAAAATAATAGAAAGCAATGGGTTTCATAAATATTTCATTGTATCATAATTAACCGTTGGTAAAAATCTTGATTCATAGAATAAACCTTATATAATAATTATCGTCATCTCTATAGAGAAATAATGTAGTTGGTATCATGATATCATATCCACAATAAAGCGTACAAATCTTTAGCATATGATGACATATGTGAAAAATACACTAAAATAACATTAGAACATTTATTTGAACAAATGATAAAAGTGTTATTTTCTTTCAATAAAATTTTAATATAAAATTATAAAAATATTGGGAAATTATTTTTATTTGAAAATAAAAAAGGAAACTTGTAATGGAATATTTTAAATAAATAATGGTAATGATGGTGTAAAAATATATTCATGGTGCACATGTTAAAAGAAAACACTATCTTCACATTTTTTTAAAAGTCAAAAAACAATTTTTTAGGAAATCAATTAGAAAATTAAAATTTTAATACATGTTAAATAAATAAAAATGTATTGAAAATGAATTTTTTAGAATATTTTATATATAATTATGAAATTACATAAAATAAATTTTAATATGAGGAATCTGGAAGAAAATGATCAATGACCAAGTAAAAATAAGGTCAAATTTTCAATAAAAAAAATTCTCGCTCATTTTAAGAACCAAATAGATGAGAAAATTACTAATTCATTAAAATTATAGGATTTAAAATATTTTTCAATAAATATATTTGGTTTAAAGAAAAAAATCCATATAATTTCTCATAATTTTTTTCTATAGAAAATGTTGAAAAAATGAGATTGTAACAAAAATCACATACCACAAGTCTCATATTCCTTCATACATGTTCAAACCTCCTCCATAATATATATAGATTTATTATAAATTTATTATAGAGCCATATTGAAACATAACTTCCTTTTTATTATTATTTTAAAATTTAAAATTATCCTTTAATAAATAATTTCATCATTAAAATGAATATTCAGGTGAAAACTGGTCTGTTTTCCATGCATGATTCGGTAAAATGGTTTAGATATGTTAAAATTGGACACAATTTAATCATATTTAGAATATTAATCATAAAATAGTTGTAATATTTATTCATCATATATAATTTTTTAATAATTCATATAAATAATTTAAGAGAAATTTATTATATTATTATATAGAGACTATGATCCCTTCATATGCACTGGTGATGTTTCCACTTTTCACTAGATAGAATCGAAGAAAGGTAAATAATAATTACGTATTAAAAAAATTATTATATAATAAAAATAATATATAATTATTAAATATATCATTATTAACATCGATGTAAAGAGTAAATGAGAAACACATCACATCATTTCTTAGAGATGGTGGGCCACATGTACACATAAGTAATATTATCATTTTTCAACAGATGGAAAGGTAAGAAGGTATACAAGATAATGAAATTATAGAAATAGAATTATTTAAAAAACATAATATATAAATATTTAATCCATAATTACAACCTACCATGAATGATGGTGATGTAAAATAAAATACATCCCTTTCTAAGTCTGTGTTCCGCATATATGTACAAACATTTCATTTATTTCCCATTTGACGGACAAGGAGATTTATAAATGTAATGAAAAAAATAATATAATATCAGTATAATTTTTATATAGGATTCATGATTTTATATTCATAAAAATTGATTAGTGAATGTAGAATAATAAATACAATAAAAATTATGTGGTTATGACTCATACCTTTTAATAGAGAATCCTCATTTATTTTACACCTTAATCCATGAAAAAGGTGGTATTATGATAAAAACAAGGGCTCTAGGATATAGTAGAGTATGTTAGGGAAGTATTTTTGTAGGTATTTAATGATATAACAGGATCATTATGTGTTATGATGATAAGAGAGGTGGTGTCCTTTTATAAGGGTGGGTGAGGACACACATAGAATTATTCAAAATGATAAAAGATATTAATATTTTTCTCTAGAAAATTAGATCTAAAATGTATCATTATCGAAGTTTAGATGATTTAAAATGTAAATATTACCATGAAATATAATTTAGTCCAATATAAAAAGTAATTTCAACCTCTAATTATTTATCTTAACACCTTTTAACTTTTACATTAGTAATTAATATTTTACTCAGTTACTAATAATAATGACCAAATATTAATTACCCCTGATTATGTAATATTTGTTTTTATGATTAAATATATGTAATAAAATTGATCAATTTAAATATATATATATATATATGCATGTGTGTGTGTCTGTTTCATAAATTAATTTTAAAATAAGTCTAAAAAATACAATAGAATTTTTTTTAGGAAAAATGATTTTTATGCATAGAACTTAATTTACATTCCATCGATAAAATATAGAAGAAATTAAATTAATTTTAAATAATTCTACTAAATAAATAAAATAAATTTCCATGAAATAAAGAAAAAATATATATTAATTTAATTTATTATAATAAAAACGCATTACACACATAATAACTATTTCTTAGAATACATCTATTTTTAAATTAAAATGATTTTATTTTAATTTTTATCCAATTAAAAGTGAATTAATTAATTTGGTAAATATGTTGAAATAAAAATTTCATAATATTTTTTGTCATATTAATATGTAAAAATATAATGTTTTGTTGATAACTATTAAATTAAACCATAATAATTCAACAATATATCGTAGTTTTTTTCAAACTCTATATTGCGTGCCAGTAAATCTATCAATGAAATTAAATTTATATAAAGATAAATATATCATAAAATATCATGGTGTAAAATTATACCCCTTTTAATAATTCCTCATTAAAAATTCATCCACTTTAAAAAAAAACTGAAGATAATTTTTCATTATTACATCATTAGGATCCCACATAAATTCCTAAAATCCTTGATTCCTTGAGAGAACATTAATCAGGACCGAATGACCCTAAGGCCTTCTTTTTTATTTTATTATAGATAATCCCCCGTTTAAGGGTTGAAGGGGAACCCGTACATGACCCGTAGGCCCAAGGCACAAGGCCCGACATGACTCGCAATACATGACCCGAAGGCCCAGAGGCATACCATGCCCATTACATGACCCGTAGGCCCAGCCCACTAGAACTGCCCCTCCCCAGCGTCTTGCATCATTGTTCTCCTTAGCTCCCCACCTTGCATTGCTGATTGGCTAGCATTGCCCCGTACAAAGCTTGCACGATGCCTGGTCCCGATGGCGGCTTCCATACCCTCTCATTCTTCCAATCCGGTTAGCTCTGCATATGGTGGCTGCTACTCCTGTTGCTCTGATCCTCTTATGGGGCCTGTTCTGTGTGAACTGGGCTACTCCATGGTCTACATTACCCGAAGGCCCTGTTTCCCAAAGGCCTTTGATGACCCGAAGGCCCCAGAGACCCGTAGGCCCAAACTGGTGGCCCGAAGGCCCAAATCGGGTGAATAGTTCCGGCTGCTACAGTACAGAACAGTACTGCTATAGTAACCCGGGAATTCACCTCCACCCGGTTTTGAACACGGGTCTCTTGGATGCCAAGCAGGAGCCCTTACCACTGGGGTACGAGATCGTTGGCAGGCGAGTAATATTATTCTTTAGAACAATATGTATATGGTTGAAATTTTCTATTTTTTTTTGGAAATATCAACCACGAGTGGTATAAAATCCAAGTTTATTAAATGTGAAGGATTAGGTATATACTTCCTCAAGAGATATACAAGGAAACAAATGTGAACATAGGAGATATTCAGTTGAAGTGGTAAGAGACATGAAACCATCGAAATCTGATCAAGAATCTTGAAATGCATGATATATTTATTGTTCATATTTCCCTTTATTCTTAATATCATCACCTTATACCATGGATTAATTCATTAGAATAATTTCTCATGAACATTAAATTCTAGATATTGGTGATGAGTGTTAGTATAAATCCTCTATCGACCTAGACCTTCCTTGATATGCTTTTGAATGGATATGACTTTATCTTCAATCTCCTCAACTATATTAGGGACCAATATATTCCATTATCTATATGTATACCACCATGTCAGAGTTCATTTCTACCTAACATAGATTGATTCATAAGGATTCATCAGAATTCTATAATGAAAGTTATTGATATAAGAGAATTTGGTAAGAGTAAGGTATTGATCGCAAATATAAATAAAATTAAAAGGTAGATATCTCAACATTTCCTCCAGGGTTTGAATATTTATCTTGGATTAACCATATATTTTAGGATGATACAAAGTTGTAAAGTTCAACTTAGTAATCAACAACAACTGAAGGAATCTCCAAAACATTGATGTAAATATTAGATCATGATTAGATAAAATAGAATATTGTACTATGAGAAATATCACTAGTTTCTTGATGTTTATCCTACCATGATAATAAAGAGATATATTATCTAATTGAAATGAAATATGCTAACTTCATAAGGTGGTCAACTATAACCCAAATATCATTATGGAATTTATATGTTTAAAGGAGTGTAATGATGAAATACATGGTTATGTTTTCCCATTTACATTATGTTAAGGGAAATGACTGTAACATTAACATATAATTCATTCTCTTATCCAAAACTTACTTACTTACAAGTCATAAAGATACATACTCTGTAATATCCCTTTTCATGTTATTGCACCATAAATAGTTTTTTAGATCTCTATACAACTTTTTATGTCTGAGAAGAATATAGAATGATCGAAAATAAGATTTATCAAATTGATTATTATTAATGTTTTTTTATTAATGAGTCACATACTTTATTCCAGAAAAATATGATAACATAACAATCATCAATAAACTTAGAGAGTTTCATTACCTTCTTATATAGTTCCAATTATCCCTTATACACCTCTTTAATCCTCACATGAATAGATGACAGAACATTCATATAAGAAAGATATAATCTATCCCTATTTATTATGATTTCAATGTTAATATTATAAAAATCCATAAATATTGGATCCCTTTCAATCATCATCATGAAAAAAATACCCTGGTCTTTCCATCATAGAGTATAAACCACCATGTTTACCATCCTAGGGTGGTACTGTATTGATTATTCATACTCTTTATTCAATTCCAACCATCTTTGTTTTTTCATACTCAAATATTTATATTTTAAAATATACATTATTATTTTAAAACTTGTATATATATAATCTAAACCACCATAATAAAAATTCAACTATATTTTCAATAAAAACAATTAATGTTGCGAAATCCAAATCACGAGTCATGTAATTTTTCTCTTGAAATATCAATTAGAGAGAGGAATAAGCTATCACCATATAATTCTTTATGGGGATAAATCCAATTCCCTTCCATGATTCAATAATATATATCACAAACCCTTATGCACTGTAGGGTAGTGTAAGCACATGTTTTCATACCAACTTTATTTTTACCTCCTTGAAATTTTCCTCACATCCATCCATCCATAGAAATGTGGCTCTATTCTAAGTAAACATGGTTATTGGATTAGATTACCATGATAAATCCCTAAAAAATTACTAGTTGTATCCATCCAAACCAGGAAAAAAATTATACCAGTTACTATGGTGGGTTTAGGATATTTATTTATATAATATATCATTGAAGGACCCACCGATACAAACTCCAATGAGTTTATATGTCCAAGAATTGAAAATTTATGTATCCATAATTCAAACATTCTGAATTTGACACGCTTTATATCTTTCCTCACGGTCTTCAGCACATTGATAAAATGAGATTCATGTTATTCCTTTGTTTAATAAGGTATTAGAATATCATCTATGAATACAACCAAAAACTGATCAAGGTAATATATAAATACTATATTCATTAAATCCATAAATATAACATGGGAATTTTTATGTCCAAATGAAATAACTATTAATTTATAATGACCATAAATCATAACAAAATATGTCATGCTTATATCCTCCTTCATGACCCTTAATTGACGATATCCATAATGAAGTTTAATATTTTAAAAGTATTGAGCTTCACATAGTTGATCAAACAAGTCATCAATATGAGGTATATGATACGTATTTGAGAGATTTATCCTATTATATTCTCGATAATCAATACAATGATGCATTATCCCATCTATCTTATTAACAATAAAATAGGTGTAACCCATGTTGACATACTTGGGTGGATGAATGCCTTATAAATATTCTTCTTGGGTTGGTACTTAAATTACAACAACTCAATCAAGGGTATTCTTTACAGATTCTTTGAAATAAGTTTACCACATGGTATACTTTCAAATGAAAACTCAACTTCACGATTCAGGGTAAGACAACAAAAGTCATTCATAAATACAACACAATAATCTAGATCAATAATATTTTTATTGGTGTTGAGTTTCTCTCCAACCATTTGACATAAATATCCCTCATAAATTGGAAGTAAGACCCATATAATAGATGTAACATCAATTGGATGATCATATTCATCCTTTCACTGAAAGAAGATTATAGGATAATTCAAAATATCCAATGAGACATCCATTACTCTATAATTGATATGGGATCTATACCAAGAGATGCATTCCTTGCCTAAAATAAAATCTAATTGAAATAGAGGGTGAATCAAGAGTTTTTGAGGAAGAAAATTCCTATAATCTTCTATTAAAGAGGAGCTATTGAACTAAGGTGTTATCATCACACCATTAATAGTTTTATTATAAACTCAACATATAATCTTTTAGGTGGTTACACAATAGATAAAAACACATAATTCTCACACATAGTCATTACATAATTTTTATATAATATTTATTACAATTCACAAACATTTGAAAAATTACCATATTAGTTAAGTGCCATTGGAAACATGGAAACATAAACCCTATTCAATAAGTAATCTACATTATATCCCACTAGGTTCTCCATGACTTGAACCCTTATTAGACACATAATACATAATAAATATTTTCATAACCTCGGGAAAGGAAACATAAGAAAGGGCAATCTCATAGGCTTAGTAAGGGTAAAAAAGGAGATAAATAAGAATAATAATTAACATAAGGGTATGATAACATGAGCATAAAATTAAAATATCATACCCTGCATTTCCAAAATCATAATATTGAGTCATGAAATAATGATTGGTAGCTCATAAGACATGAATCATAAATGAAACAAAGAGAATTATCCATGTGAGCATAACATAGGTATACAACCTGGAATTGTAGAAAAAACATAAACATATAAAATGATTTCAATTGTACTTAAATATCATTGAAAAAGATATATTAGTGGAATTCTTTGACTCCCAAAACTATCTTAGTAATTATGTTTCACTATCAAGACCATCTTAGTGGAAAAATTCCATTACTGAACTAGGTTCACTCCTTATTCCGTCCATGTCTATATCATGAGATATAAATCATTATCCAATGAAATGAAAGGAGATATAGGTTCCACCCATCACATAATGATCATATATATGTGTTCCACAAGATAATAATCTTAATTATAACATAACCTAATAAATGAAATGGGTATCATTAACATGTCAACATATTATAACATATGGAAAAGAGAAGAGTTTCATAATTATTTTATCAAAGCACAACCTGTAACACCCCAAACCTAGTACCGAATATCCAGTGCGCTATTTTAATACATTGGCATGATTTCAAGGAATCAAATCTTAAAGGACTGATCAGTTTAGAAAACTTGGAAAATATATTACATATATGAACATTACATTAAATTTTATAATACAAAACACAACATAAATAATCCTTTTAGAACACCATTATTCCTCTAGCTAAACCCTATATATCAATCACAAAACACATCTTGGAATCCTAGGAAAA